>JAINUG010000061.1:3175016-4562516 GCA_029706075.1 Aldrovandia affinis
ACCACGTTGTGCTTCTGCTGCATGTAGCAGCTTCCCTCCCACACAAGCCTTACATAAAGAAAGTAAAGCCCACACCGTCCATTGTCTTTTCCACCCTGCACATTCCCTGCAATGCAGCATGTCTTGAGTTCTCAGGTGGGTTTTAACAGTGGCAGTGGCCTACACGTGCACTGAATCACAGTTTAGCTGCAATATCCCTTGCCTGTTTTTCCAGCCTGCAAATAAGACCACAACCATTAAATCTTATGTATACATCAAGGCATTTTCAAGAGGAAGTTTTTTTGTTCCCGGAGTTTAGGACCAGCAGGTTGGTCCACAGTACTGTTTTGTTTCTACGTATTATGTTATGTATTGGTATAATGTGCTGGATGTTTTGTGTGCGACACTGCAAACAAAGTTTCCTGAATGGGACAATGAGGTAAAGTAAACAAGCAGTAAGAAAGTAAATGCAGAGTTGCATGGTGAGCTTTGAAAATAAGTGTGGGTGGATGGTGGTGTATACACAGGTGCAACTTATGCAAAGATTTCAGGTTAAGGGTGTGGCAGGTACCACACGCTAAGACAAGCTCAGATTGCTGGACCAACAGTTCGAGGAAGTCTCTCCCCTCACACACCAACATATCCAGCTGACATTCAGAATCGGTTCAGAAATGTCAAGTTCAGTGAAAAACACATTTTCACAATCGGATCATACAGCACCTCCGGCCCTCCCAACATTTAAGGGATCCCAGGTTTCGATGGTAGCTAAATGTTCCCAGATGTGCCAGTTCACAGAGGAGTGACTAATTGGAGGATCTGTGCAGCCAGGTGCACAACCAATTATACCATCAAAGATTAATTTGGAAAAGCTTGTCAGCACAAGTCAATTTGATACAGTTAAAGGGAGGTGTAACATGGATGCAGAGTGGAATATCTATCTGGTTCAGTGCACACCAATGGATATAATTTGTTTTGCACAATATGCATTAACTAAATTAACTTCAATAAGGCAAGTTTTTACTTGTGCACTTCTCTTTACTTGCAGACAAGTGTACAATACCCAATCATTTCTGGCCCTATCATAATGCTCATCCTGCATAGGGCCCCTACCTTTTTCAGAGTTAATTTATTGATTTATTTACATTTTTACCAATAATACCCCGTGGTTGATAAAATGCCACTTTTGTATACGAACACATCAATACAGTGCTTGCGATCTGCTACCTGTTTGCACCTGTCAATTGTCTATAGAGACACTATAAAACCGAGATTCCCCTTGAAGGGACCCTAATTTCTTTGCAGTAGTGTTCAAGAGAAGGTACCCATCAGGAGTGAAAAAAAGGAAAAAACTGAAAATAGACAGCAGGAAGCACACGCAGAATGCATGCTGGTACTACTAGTATGGTGTTTCCTAGCCAGCTACTAGCTAACACCACTTAGTTAGCTAGATAAATGTATTTTTAGCTAGTCTGAAGAAGCTAGCCAGTGATGCAGTGACAAACCCATATCAAAAATAACTTTTAAATCATATCCCATAGCTCTTGGGCCAGTATATTTGCCTGAAATAACAAGCTTTGTACACTGGTTAAGCATCATATTGTCAGTAACCTCTTTAGCATATTGACAGAAACTTGCTTAGCTGGCTAGAGAATAAGCTAATCGGTTTGCAATGGCATCTCACACAGCACAGCCATTTCACATGGATTTTCAATCATATTTATAGCCATTAATAATCCACAACTGTGGTGAGTGTATTATCAGTTTTGCTATTGTTTATGTTATTTTACCTGGTCAGCTAACAGACTAACACTGGTAGAGGCAATATTTTTGTTATTATTACTCTTTAGTAAACAGATTAAATAAATAGCTTTTCAATTAATACTGATTTGTACTTGGGATAGGAATTCACAAGTCTTCCCAAGTCTTTTCATGAATTTTAAGCTTTATTGTGGTAAAGTAACTGGTTAACAAGTAATTTGCACTGTGATAGAAGGTTTTATGCACAAATCCTGTGTTATTATACCTTAAGTGATGTATAATGTATGGGTCTTTCACATCGAATGCACAATAGCGCAGTTGCAACTAGCTCTACATTGTTTTCAATGGAGAGAAAAGTGTAGAAATAAACGAGCTGAACGTATGCAAATTATTTGAATTGTCATTAACTTGCTTGATGACAGGGACATGACCGCCCAATCACTGCTCAATTGAGAAGCACGAAAGATCTTAACAAGATTGTAGACCTTTTACCGATAGAAAAATCGAAAAGCTAAGTGCATATTCTTGTAATAAAATCTACTATCAAGTTTATTTTAAAAATATTTTAAAAATAGAGCACTCGCCCGGAGTGTAGGTTGGCCACTGCAGCTGGGGTTCGATCCCTGGCTGTGCTGCCCCGGCTCTGGCCGGGACGTCCCGTTCAAGGGTGGCGGACAGGCACTCGCCCGGAGCGCAGGTTGCCCACTGCAACTGGGGTTCAATCCCGTGGCTGCACCAGCCTGGCTGGTTGGGAGCACAGCCTGGCCAGGAATCCCACTCTGGGGCGGCGATTGGCTGTCTGCTGCAGGGGGAGGGGTGAGAGAAGCCAACATAAGCTCACCGCATCTACAGAAAGCTTTGCTGTGTGTATTCCAATACACTCCAAGGGTACTTGCAGCTGGTGGGGGGGGGGTAGTTCAAACAATAGAGGGTATGCATTCACACATGCACACACACACACATATATTTTATTTTTTAAATAGTACCCCATTTTGAAATGTGTATATCATGTGTTATCATTATTTATTACTGTTGCACATTATTTCTTATTTATGGTATAACATAATGTGTATTAAAAAAGTTTATCTTTTGAAATAAATAGTACTTTCTATGCATGTACAATTGTTGTGTTGATTTACAGTAAGAGTACACCTCCGACAACGATGTGCTGTACCCCTCATTTGAAACCACGATACCCCCCACCCACCCAAAGGGTCCCCTAAGCCATTTGCACTTGAGGCCCCTAAAAGGCTAGAGTCAGCACTACATCTTTATCATTTGGATGTGGATGTATTCAGATTTTTGTATTAATTAGCCTATGTTTTATGGAATTTAAAATAATCCATAAATAGATAGATAGGGTAATAAAACATCTATACTAAAAACTTTCAGTGAAGTTGCCAAAAAACTCACTGCATACTATTACCCTGATCAAAAAAACGAAAAATTAAAATACAGTTCTTTCAGCCATCTCACAAATGTCTCAAAGCGGAAAGGATTTTTGACCCCAAGCAAGAATGCAATATTTTTCCTCACGGATCCCTGCTGTTTAGCAGAACACCAAGTGATACATTTCACACATTTACTTCAAAGTCAATGCACATGCTTAGAAGTTTCACTTGTGGGAATTTGAGGATTAATTGAGATGATTAATGTACCACAAAGGGAACTACTGAAGTCAAGAATAAGGATTCAGGAATTCCTATGGATCCTAATAATCAGATACAGTAAACATTCCGCTGACTCAACATCTGTCTTGCTCCTGTTTATTATTTATTAAATAATGATGAATGAAAAGGCTTCTTTTGAATGCAAAACCTGCACCTTTTCTTGGTTTCTTGGTATCTATAGTTTTATGCTCCAAATGTCTTTTTGAGTGCAGTGGTTTTCTGATCTTTAAACTTCAAACTTTAGTAGCCTGCACACAACAACAAAACACATCTGCAAAAAGCTAGGGACCCAGTGGATTCGAGCACAGCAGGCCTTCATTAATGTTTTAAAACTGCAATCAAGCACACAGCACTCCTATCTCGTTGTTCAGGCAATGTCACACTCGGCCTTGGATCTGCTCTCACTCTGGGCTTTCAAAGGCACTAATCGATGGATGATTTGAGGAGGGAGGATACTGTCTACGTTTTTAATTACTTATAAGCACTACTCTGAAGAGAAAGACAAGAGATGGGAGATTCATGGATGGACAAAGATTGAGATTCCAGCCCCCTGGTGAGTCAGCATGAGACCGCAAGTGCCCGTGCATACGTGTATTTCTCTGTCATTGAAAAATGTGTGGTGTTGGTCAGATGCCTCCTTTGGTCACATTTCCACATTAATTATCAAGGGCTTACTGTTTATCGAGTATATTGCGGTGCTATTGTACTAGTGAAATATAATTTGTGATTGCTGAGTCGACTGACAAAACATATCAATGCCTTTCAATACTGATTACTAGGGATATCCGTGGAAACTATTTGTTGCCGACGTAGTGTTGCTCCTGCTCTTCACCAGGAACACCAGAATCATGCCCTGGTGGTTTTAACTTTGTGAATATGTGGCGGGATTGACCTAAAAAATTGCCAAACTCTGCGGAGACGGGTAACATTTTGCTCTACCTAATATAACATATTGCACTCCTTCGTTTCTGAATACCTTTAGACTCGCCTTTTGTTACCAATATTATAATTACGATTCCTACCATCATCTTCCTTTCCTTTGAGCACCTTTTGCTTAGAGAGGAGAAGATTAGAGTAGTCAGCTAGCTTCTCGGAAGAATTCACCTTTTTGTTTTGTTTGTTTTCTGCCTCGGGAGGTAGGGAAGAATTCTTATTTTTGAGATTAGATTTGTCATGGTTTTACCTTGTTCAGCCGCTGGAGGGCGCTTGACAATGCGATAGTTTGTTCCCTTGGTTTTGTATGAGGAATCATTGTCATTGTCATTTCCCTTATATGGTCTTTTGTCGGGGTATTTCCCGGTCACGGCCAGCTGTGGATTATTAGTGTTTATTCCGCCTACTATTTAAGGGCTGCGTGTAAACCAAACGCTTCTGTGTAAACCATTGTTACGCTCTAGCCGGTACTAGAACTAAGGTATTAGTTTTCCACTTGGTGGTCTCTCAGTTAAAGAGAGAAGGTACTATTTAGGATCTCATTTAAAAGGGTTAGCGTTACCACTCTGTGGTTGCCGTTCTAGGAGGATTATTTCCTTCCTAGCTTTGGTTATTGCTCGTCACTCCGGTGGCATTTCCTTTTCGAGATTCATTCTTTTGTTTTTGGGTTAAAAAACTCCCAGAGCTAAAGTCTCTAAAATCATTTAAGTTTCTTACCTCTTCGTTGAAGAGTCCACAACCTTTGGGTTGTTTAGTTTTTTTATTTTCCGTGGACTTTATGCCCGGAGTTTCTTTTTCTTTGTCCATCCATTTTTTCCCCTGCTCCCTTATCTGTTCGCAGACTTAGTGGCTGACTACTTGTAGTTAGCTTTTAGATATTCGTGACATCTGCGAGTGGCTCTTCCATCCTCGACCCACACTACAAGGTTTAGCTAATTGTTTTGTGTTTGGTTTTGTTATTCTGATGTTTATCTGAGTATGTCTTTTTATTTATCGGAGACCCATTTTGAAAGATTGAGCGACCCTACATCCCGCTTCGCAGTTCTACTAGTAATCGCAACGCAACAATTTTTAACGTTTTATGGATTTTAACATCGTATTTTATGGATTTTAACATCATATTTTAACGTTTTATAACGTTTTACTGTTTTAGGTATTTCTTTTAACGTTGCATCGTTAGTCCATCTAAGTTAGTTGAAATAAAAATTTCCCAAGATGCAAAAAGTAACCCTAAGAAGTTTTTTCAATATTGTAGTAGAAAAAGGAAAGTTAAGGATGAGGTTAAGTCAGGCATGGGCAAACTACGGCCCGTCGAATATCAGTACCAAATTATAGTAAAGACCGCATTCATTTTGCCTTTTTCCTGCAATGCCCGGCGTTTCAGTTGATCTCACTAGATCGCGCTTGACATGACACAGACCTACCAACCTGTACGCATTTTGCGTACAAAGCACGCAATTCTTGGTCAAAATACGCATGTACGCAAATGTCCGCTGAAACTACGCCAAAAAAGAAAAAATTCTGCACCCCCGTGCAGCTATTTTTCACGTAGGTCTGATTGATGGGAGTGCTGCAGAGATGTTTGTCCTTCTACCAGGTTCTCCCATCGCTGCAGAGGAACTCTGAAGCTCTCTTAGAGTGGCCATTGGGTTCTTGGTCACCTCCCTGACCATGTCCCTTCTTGCCCGGTTACTTAGTTTGGCCAGACGGCCAGCTCTAAGAAGAGTTGTGGTGGTTTCAAACTTATTCCATTTCACAATGATGGAGCCCACTGTTCTCCTGGGTGCTTTCAATGCTTTAGCAATGTTTTTATACCCTTCCCCAGATGTATGCCTCAACACAATTCTATCTCGGAGGTCTATGGAGAGTTCCTAGGACTTCATGGCTTGGTTTTTACTCTGACATGCACTGTCAACTGTGGGACCTTACATAGACAGGTGTGTGCCTTTCCAAATCAAGTCCAATCAATATAATTAAGCACAGCTGGACTCCAATGAAGGTGTAGGCCCATCTCAAGGATGATCAGAAGAATTGGACAGCACCTGAGTTAAATATACAAGTGTCACAGCAAAGGGTCTGAATACTTATGGCCATGTGATATTTCAGTGTTTATTTTGTAATAAATCTGTAAAAATTTCTACAAGTCTGTGTTTTTCTGACAATATTGGGTGCTGTGTGTGCATGAACGAGGAAAAAAATGAAATTAATTGATTTTAGCAAATGGCTGCAATATGACAAAGAGTGAAAAATTTAAGGGGGTCTGAATACTTTCCGAACCCACTGTACATGGCAGATGACGTTCAATATTGCTAAATGTAAAGTTATGCATGTGGGAAATAAAAACATTAGACAGGAGTATTTTATGGGAGGAAAAAAGTTAGTAGGTGTTCAATTTGAAAAGGATTTAGGAGTTGTAGTTGATCAAAGCCTATCTGCATCAAAGCAGTGTGCTACAGCAGTGAAAAAAGCCAACAGGATGCTGGGATACATAGCAAAAAGTATTGAGTATAAATCAAAGGAGGTTATATTAATGTTATATAATGCCTTTGTCAGACCGCACTTAGAATACTGTGTGCAGTTCTGGGCACCGCACTACAAGAAAGATATTGAAGCTCTTGAAAAAGTCCAAAGAAGGGCAACTAAACTGATACCTGGTATGAAAGGTAAAAGTTATGATGATAGACTTAAGGCACTCAATCTATTTAAACTTAGCAAACGCAGACTTAGGGGGGATTTGATTGAGGTTTTTAAATTCCTAAAAGGGATTAACAAAGTAAAATACCAAAGATTTTTTAAGATAAGTGGGGTCAGCAGAACAAGAGGCCACAGGTGGAAATTAGTTAAAGGTAAATTCCGCACAGATATTAAGAAGTTTTTCTTTACACAGAGAGTTGTCAATCCCTGGAACAGCTTGCCAGGTCAGGTAGTAGAGGCAGAAACGCTCGGGCTATTCAAGGCCAGGCTAGATGTAGTACTAGATGTTCTTTAGATTAGGACATGATGAGCCAAGATGGGCCGAACGGCCCGTTCTCATCATTATGTATTCTTATTCTTATGTTCTTAAAGTAATGGTCATGTGTAGGGGAAGAATTTGAACTCCAGGACCTGAAGCCAGACCAGGTACCACTCTCACAGCCTAACCAATCAGGGCCCTCACCCCACCAGACGGGACTGTTAAAGACCTGGAGCCTGGTTCACCGGTCATTGAGATTTATGAGCCCAGTTTGAGCTCCGCAGCACGAGGGGTGAGAGGACGTGAGCTAACAATTAAGCAAACGAATCCCACCATACTTTAGACTTTTAACTTTGTATTAGAGATCCCGCAAGTTTACTGCCAGCATTCTTAGGCTACGCGGCGAGCATACTATGTTATAGACCACTGGAATTAGACTATCCGCATAAGTCGTGGGGCAATGATGTAACCCCGTATCAAATAAAACTATTACTCAACTACACAATACAAGTAAATACATAGTACACAGTTGGGTCAGCTGAAGTGTCTGTTTATGTCTGTTTATCCCTTTTCATTAATCTTTTAATTAAATGATGAAAGTATGAACAAAGTAAAATAAAAAGTGGTCTCGGCAGAATGGAACGCCATGAGGTCATGGGGAGGGATTGAGCTAAGTGAGAGTGGTAATGACGTCAAGCTCCAAGGCAGGAGGAGTTATGACATTTTAAAAGGTTGATGCACGAAAAGGAGGCCAGAGCTGCTTTCGCGAACAGCCTGGTTTTCTTGTAGGTGATTTCGCATTGCATACAATAAAACCCGATTACATCTGACTCGAAATGTGTTGTTTTTAAGAAGTATTAAATGTGGCTTCAGATCACTCAGTCTATCTGGCCCTGGCTGAGATCTGATTCAAACCACAACAAAACCAACGGTGTACCGGAGAAACACTGGTAACGGTGATACTGGGCCAATAACGTCACAACATCATGACCGTCAAACTACTTTACTAAACTATGTCATTCCTGTTTTGATTACCACTAGACAAAACAATCCGCACTCAACACGTTCTGTAAGTAGATGTTTTAGTAATCTGACATCTGTCAATGTTCAGCCAAAACCGGTCCCCCTTCCTGTCACAGAATCCCTACAGCTGAAATTAGCTCTTCTTAATGTCAGGTCGTTGGCTAACAAATCCTTTTTGGTTAATGATCTGATAATGGAAAAAAACTTGCATTGTATGTTTTTAGTTGAGACCTGGCTAAACAGCACTACTGATGTAGCAACACTGATAGAGGCTTGTCCTCCAAACTATCATTTTTATCAGTCAGTCAGATAAAACAAGAAAGGAGGAGGGATTGCAGCCATTTTCTCTACACAGTTTGTGTGTAATGACATCGACCTAGGTGAATTTACATCATTTGAACACCTTGCTCTTGAGCTCAAAGCAGAATTATCAGTGCTCATCATCACATTATATCGGCCACCAAGATACTCATCACTATTTCTGCAGGAATTCTTAGAGCTGATCTCACTTGGTATCACTAGATATGATAGATTAATCCTAAATGGAGACCTGAATATTCATATTAATAAGAAGAATGACTCCAAAGCTATGGAGCTTATGAACTTACTAGACAGCTTTGAACTTACCCAACATGTAAATGAAGCAACTCATCAGCATGGTAACACTCTAGACTTAGTAATAACAACAGGGTTAAACATTGATACGGTTTCAGTATTTGAATTACCTATATCTGACCATCACTGTGTGTCTTTTGATGCCAACCTATTCTTAAGAAAGACTAAAAGGGAAACTTTGGTTAAAAAGAGATTCCTAGATGGCAAGGCTGAAGCAAAGTTCTCTAATATTATGAAATCGTTTGAGCCATACAGTCTGGACTGCTCTCTAAATTACATGGTTGAAAACTTCAACAATACCTTGTCATCTACCTTAGATACTGTTGCTCCACTAAAGGTTAAAAAGAGGTCGACTGACAGAATCTCCCCATGGTTAAACAATAACAGTGTTAGTGAAACTAAGACAATCTGTCGGGCAGCTGAAAGAAAATGGAGGAAAACTAGGCTCACAGTTCACTGTAATATATACAAAGAAGCCATGACTGCTTATAACAAAGCAATACGTCTGGCAAGAAAGGATTACTTCTCCAAGGTTATTACAGAGAATGCTGGTAACTCTAGGATATTATTCTCCACTATTGACCAGCTACTCAACACTGCCCCCACCCCTCCGCAGTCCTCTGCATCAAAATGTGAAGAACTCGCATTATTCTTCAATAATAAAATAACCTCAATTAGAGCCAGTATTACCTGTGATGTAAACACAGACAACTTCTGCAAACCCTGTGAAAAAGATGTAACCATGGGAAAATTCACCTGCATTACATTAACTGAGCTTTGTAAAACCGTCACTGAGTGTAACTCCTCCACCTCATGTATTGACCCTGTACCTACAGCATTTTTTAAGCGGATGTTCGACAGTGTTTCAAGTCATGTCCTAAAGATTATAAATACATCTCTTCAAACAGGCATCTTCCCAGATGCCTTCAAAACAGCTGTTGTAAAACCCTTACTAAAGAAACTCAACCTAGACAGTAATGCGCTGACCAGCTATAGGCCGATATCCAACCTTCCATTCATTAGCAAGATACTTGAAAAGATAGTTTCAGTCCAAATAAACTATTTTCTTAAAGAAAACAATATCCTGGAGGAATTTCAATCAGGCTTTAGAACATGCCACAGCACTGAAACTGCTCTCACTAAAATAATCAGCGACCTCAGACTAAACTCTGATGCAAATAAGGTCTCAATTCTGGTCCTCTTAGACCTAAGCGCAGCATTTGACACAATTGACCATGATATCCTAATTAATCATCTTGAAAAGTTGGTTGGTCTTTCTGACTGTGTGTTAAACTGGTTCAGAACATATATTAAAGGGAGAAAGTATTATGTCAGGCTTGGAGATCATGTGTCTGAGAAGCATGACACATGTTTTGGGGTTCCACAAGGGAGCTGCCTCAGTCCATTACTATTTTCGCTATATATGCTGCCACTTGGGGACATCATTAGAGAGCACAACGTATGCTTCCATAGCTATGCGGATGACACGCAACTGTATATCTCTGCTGAACCAAGTGATGCTGCAGCTATAAACTCTATTACTACCTGTCTTATAGCAATAAACAAATGGATGAGCAACAATTTCTTAAAATTAAACGAGAACAAAACTGAAATCCTACTAGTCTAAATGCTAAGAAATGCTGTTGAATAATCTGGGGAAACATACTCCTTGGATTAAACCTGAGGTTACAAGTCTCTGTGTTATCATAGATTCAGATCTAAGCTTCAAGTCCCACATTAACAAGGTGACAAAAACATCATTTTTCCACCTTAGAAACATAGCTAAATTACAACCATTTATAAATCAAAAGGACGCCGAAAAACGTATCCATGCCTTTATTTCTAGCCGACTCAATTACTGTAATGCACTTTTTACTGGCCTCCCAAAAAAAATCAGGGAGAGACTTCAGCTCATTCAAAACTCTGCAGCTTGGCTACTAACTAGAACCAAGAGAAGAGAGCACATTAGTCCAGTGTTAGCTACCCTGCACTGGCTTCCGGTAACATCTAGAATTGAGTTTAAGGTCCTGCTCCTTATATACAAAGCCCTAAATGGAACAGGACCAAGCTACATTGCAAACTCTCTTGTCAACTACGTGCCCTCAAGATCATCTGCAGCTGGTTTATTGAAAGTTCCCAGCAACAGCCAAAAGAAGATCGGGGATGCAGCCTTTGTCAATTACAGCCCAAAGCTATGGAACACCTTACCTTTAGATATTAGGGGAGCTAGCTTGCTAAATATTTTCAAAAGTAAACTAAAAACTTCACTTTAGCCTTTTGCTAATTATGCATTTACTGTACCCTATTTCTATCTTAATTTATCTACCTTTATTGTTATTATCATGTGGGTTTTATCTTCATTGTTTTTATATTCATTTTATTTTATTTTATTCTATTTTATTTTATTTTATTTTTATATTATTTTATTTATATTTTATTTAATTTAATTTATATTTTATGCTTATTTTATGTCTATTTTACTGTTTTTTATGTAATTTCTCTGCTGTAAAGCACTTTGGGCTGCAATTTTGTATGAAAGGTGCTATATAAATAAAGTTTATTATTATTATTAATGAGGGAGGAATTTGACAAAAAATGGATGTGAAAAAAAAGTGAATGGCACCCCATCGTGCAATACCCACTGCACAGAGATTCAGTGTATTTCACGCTATCAATTTGACAAATTTATGGACAATATGGGATGCACAAAAACTTGACAATCCACTTTTTCATTTTCGTCATTGGACCTTATAATAATTTTGAGATGAAGACTGAAGCACATATACAGACAGAAAAGCACACACATGCACAGATTTACAAGAGCGCTGTTGATAGTAAACGTTAATGTCAGGAAGCTAGCTGGGAAGTGGAAATGTACTGTCGGACATGCAGGGGCATATAACCCAGCGAAGGGGAAGAAGAGAGGCATGGCAGGGATCAAAGAACAAGATCTGACAGGTGTAGAACAACGAAGGAATGTGGGAAGGGCAAGACAGACGCATTAGTATCGGTCAAGAGCTTTGCACACCTCCCATGAGTATCTACCCGCAGAACCACAAAGTGGCTGAATATAGCATTGTTTCCTGCAGGCATGAATCGAGGGGGAGTATGTGTTGACTGTACCGTATGGTGAGATGTCAGCACACGAGGACTCAATATGCAGGCCCCCTGCTCTCAAAAGTGTGAACAAGAGAGATCTCTTGTACCAAAAATAATTACTACAATATATTACCTTACACAGTGCCCCTTTAAAGTCTACACTCCGTCTCAAACATTTCACCTTTTATTGCCTCACAGCCTGAAATTAAAACATTAAATCAGACTTTGGGGTGGCACGGTGGTGCAGTGGACAGCACTGTCGCTGCACAGCTAGAAGGTCCCAGGTTCGAATCCCATCCGGGGCCTTTCTGTGTTTCAGTTTGCATGTTCTCCCCGTGTCCATGTGGGTTTACTCTGGTTTCCTCCCACAGTCCAAAGACATGCACATTAGGCTAATTTGAGAGTCTAAATTGCCCGTAGGTATGAATGTGTGAGTGAATGGTGTATGTGCCCTGCAATGAATTGGCTACCTGTCCAGGATGTATTCCTGCCTCTCACCCAATGCATGCTGGGATAGCCTCCAGTCCCCTGTGACCCTGACCAGGAATAAGTAGGTTAGATAATGAATTAATGAAGAAATTTTCCGTCTTTATTTACACATTTTACAATTTCCAAGTAAAAAAAACATTTCTGAAACATTTCTGAACATTAATTAAAAATTAAAAACTAGAATAACTTGGATTGATAAGTCTACACTCTGCTGTTAGTTAGTACTTGGTAGAAGCAGCCTTTGCTTGAATTAAAGCCGTGAGTCTGTTTGGATATGTCTCTACCAGCTTTGCACACCTAGATTGGGCAACATTCTTTGCAGAACTGTTCAAGCTCAGTCAGAATGTGTGGAGACTGTCAATGGAATGCACTCTTCAAGTCATTCTACAGGTTTTCAATAGGATTTAGGTCAGGGCTCTGACTAGGCTACTCAAGGACATTCACTTTTTTGCTTTTTAGCCACTCCACTGTTGCTTTAGCTGTGCTTTGGGTCGTTGTCATGCTGAAAGGTGAACCTCCTTCCCAATTTCAACTTTCTTTCAGAGGGCAGCAGGTTTTCCTCAATAAGTTTTCTGTATTTTGCTCTATCCATTTTCCCTTCAGTCCCCTAATCCCTGCTGATGAGAAACTCCCCCATAACAGTATGCTGCCACCACCATGCTTTACAATAGGGATGGTGTTCTTTGCGTGTTCGTCTGACCATAACACTTTTTGCCACATGGCTTCAGAATCTTCAGTGTTTTTTTACATACCTCAAACGGGACTGAATGTGGACTTTTTTTTTGTAGTGGCTTCCTTCTTGCCACCCTACCATACAGACCAGAATTGTGGAGACCTTTCTGAATTGTTGACACATGCACACACTGAGCACTCTTTGCCATAAATTCCTTTAGCTCCTTCATAGTTGCCATTGGCCTCTCTGATCAGTCTCCTTCCTGCTCGGTCATCCAGCTTGGACGGACGGCCTGACCTAACCAAGCTCCTGTTGGTGCCATGCACCTTCGAACTTCCAGGCCTTTGAAATCTTTCTATACCCATTTCCTATATATATGCCTTTCCACAACTTTATACCTAACTTTAGTTATTTTAAAGCTCCTTGTTGCTCATGGTAGATTCTTTACTCTGAAATGCACTACCCAGCAGTGGAATCATCCAGGAACAGCCAATTTTATTCTGTAGTAATCAGAATCACTATAATTCAACACAGGTAGAGGCCAATTAGCTTGGTTTGTGATCTGTAAGATGATTGGTTACCCCTGAGCTAGTTAACAATTGGTAAGATAAGCGGGGTGTAGATTTATCAATCCAAGTTATTCTAGTTTTATTCTAGTGTCTTTTACTCTTCCTGATAGGGGTTTGGGGGAAATTTCTGTTTGCCGGTTGAGTCGTTACAGAACCCCCCCAGGACCGACTCCCGACGGTCCAGGAAGAGCCGCCTGCTGAGCCTTGAAGTCCCGGATGAGAGCCGGATCCAGAATCTGCCGTGCCGGAATCCAGGACCAATCCGCCGGTCCGTATCCCTCCCTCGACGAGCAGTGACCGAAGACAGGAGACGTGGAATGTTGGGTGTACACGGTGCATCTCTGGAGGCAATAAGAGACAATAGACCACCGGATTAACCCAGTGGACCACTTTGAAGGGCCTTACAAAACATGGAGCTAACTTGCGGTTCTCCACCTTGAGGGGCAGGTCCGAGGTTGATAACCAGACCCTCTGGTCAGGGCGAAAGGTGAGCGCCGGACGACGGAGACGGTCGGCTTGAGTACGGTGTTGTTGGGTGGTGCGCTCGATGACCAACCTGGCTCTCTTCCAGGCTTGTCTGCATCGTCGTATGTGAAGCTCTGCCGAAGGTACCCTGGTCTCCCTCTCCTGGTCAGGGAAGAGAGGAGGCTGGTAGCGAACTGAGCCTCGAAGGGTGACATCCCGGTGGCGGAGCAGCGAAGGGTGTTGTGGGGGTATTCGGGCCAAGGAAGATTGCGGCTCCAGGATGTGGGGTTGGATGCCGAGAGGCACCACAGGGTCGTCTCCATGTCCTGGTTCACCCGTTCTGTCTGCCCCTTGGACTGGGGGTCGTATCCTGACGAGAGGCTGGCCGTAGCTCCAAGGAGCGTGCAGAACGCCTTCCAGAACTGGGCGGTGAACTGTGGACCTCGGTCGGACACGATGTCGGTAGGAAGACCGAACACCCGAAACACATGTTCAGCCAGCAGTCTCCTGGGCTGAGGGCAGTTTGGGCAGGGGAATGAACCGGCAGGCCTTGGAAAAACAGTCCACAACCACGAAGACCGCAGTGTGACCGTGCGAGGGAGGTAGCCCTGTGACAAAGTCCATGGAGATATGGGACCATGGATGGTGGGGAATGGGCAGAGGATGGAGTAGCCCTTGGGTTTTTGTGGTGAGTGCACACGTTGCAAGCCAGGACAAATGACAGGCCCTCCTCCTCCATCTTGGGCCACCAGAACCGTCGACTAAGAAATTCCAGGTTGCGAGACACCCCTGGGTGTCCGGTCAGACGAGAGGCATGACCCCACTGTAGTACTCGGTTCCGAACGGCCGAGGGTACAAAAGAACAGTTTGGTGGGCCATTGCCCAGGTTGGGTTCCGCTCGTAAGGCCCGATGAACAACGGTTTCAATACCCCACTGGACCCGGGCGACAATGCTCAGTTGGTGAGAGGATGGTCTCCACTGGGGCGACGGTGTGAGGAGCTTCAAAGATTTGGGAGAGAGCGTTGGGTTTCTGATTCTTAGACCCTGGATAGTAGGAAAGGGTGAACTGAAAATGGTTGAAGAACAGGGCCCACCTAGCTTCCTGGGAGTTCAACCGCTTGGCTTGCTGTAGGTATTCCAGATTCTTATGGTTGGTCCAATCGGTGAATGGGTGGACCGAGGCCTCCAGCCAGTGACGCCACTCCTCCAGAGCTTTCTTCACAGCCAGAAATTCGCGGTCCCCAACGTCGTAGTTGCACTCGGTAGGCGTCAAGCGGTGTGACAGGAAGTCGCACGGGTGGAGCTTGTTATCTGGTTTAAGCCGTTGAGAGAGGACGGCTCCGATGCCCGTGTTGGACGGGTCTACCTCAACCACAAAGGGCAGAGATGGGTCCGGAATAATCAGGACAGGTGCCGAGGTGAAGCGCTGCTTGAGGTGTAGGAAGAGTTTTTCGGCTTCGGGTGTCCAGACAAATTCCTTTGTCTCATTGCTGTCGTCTTGGTTCTGGACAGTGAAAAGATCTTGCCCCAGGGGGGGCTGGTTCCCGGCAGTAGATCGATAGCACAGTCGTAGGAAGGTGAGGTGGCAGAGGGGACGTGTGTTTCTTGCTGAACACCACCTGGAGGTCACTGTACGCTGGCGGCACTCGGGCCCACTCCTGGATCTCCGGTTCCCAGCGTGAAGCGGCAGCAGGAGGGTGAGGCAGTAGACAGGTGCCCTGACAGGCCAAACCCCAGCCCAGTATCTTCTCGGCGTTCCAGTCGACGTGGGGGTTGTGCCTGCTTAGCCAGGGGTAGCCAAGCATGAGGGGTAGCTGCGGAGATTGCGTAACAAAGAACTTCATCCGCTCGGTGTGGTTCTCCATGATGGTGACTTGGAGGGGAATGGTCCACTGCGTGATGGCACCGGATCTCAGCAGTTTCCCGTCCAGGGCTGTGACAGACAGAGGGGAGTCCAACATCACCAGGGGGATTTGAAGTTGCCGGGAGAGATTAAGATCAATGAAATCCCCTGCCGCTCCGGAATCAAAGAGAGCTGGAGACGAGTGTTGCGAGTTGTTCCAGCGCAGGGAGATGGGTAGCACAAACCCTGTGATGTGCTTAGAACAGGGAGTGATCGCTGCGCTTCTTATCACCCTCCCGGTGTGGTAGAAGCGTTGGTGTTTCCCTGTAACTCCAGACAGGAACCCCGGTAATGCCCAAAAGTACATACAGCTGTTCTCCCTCCGGCGTTGTTCCCTTTCTGTGTTAGAGAGGCGGGTTCTACCCAACTGCATGGGTTCCTCCTGCTTGCTAGGGGGAGCTTGAGACGGTGAATGGAAAGCTGACGGGAGTGATTCAGTCCACAGCGAAAGTGATGCCGAGGTCGAGGAGTGGGGTTGTTGGTACGGCGCTCAAGCATGCGTTCCCGGTGTCGATTATCGAGCTGTATGGATAAAGCTATGAGGTCCTCCCATTGCTCAATATGCCCATGGATAATGAGTTCATCCTTCAGCCCCTCGCTGAGACCCTGCCGGAACGCCGCTAATAATGCCTCATTATTCCAGCGGCTCTCCACGGCCAGGGTGCGGAACTCGATAGTGTACGCGGCAACCGTCCAGCCTGCCTGCTGGATCTGGAGCGGCTGGTTAGCCGCTTCATGATCCCAGACTGGATGATCGAACACCTTCCTCAAGTCGGCACTGAATCGGGGATAGCTGTCGCAGACGTGCCCGTTCCTCCCAGATGGATGTCGCACACTGCAGAGTGGTCCCGTTAAGAAGGGAGATTATATATGCTATCCGGGAGCAATCGCTGGGGAATTGTGATGATAGCAGTTCAAATGCCAGTCAACACTGCGAGAGGAAACCACAACATCCCATGGGGTTACCGTCGTAACGTTCTGGTGCCGGTTTGCGAGGTAAGCTGGCATGGGTTCCGGGTGAGGCTGAGAAACGGCGGTCGGGAGTGTAATTTGAAGCAGCTTTGTGATGGTGTTGAATTGGCTGGCTGTTTGATAGCTGAAAGTATTTAGTTGTTCTGTTAGTAGAGCGATAGCCTGGTCCTGCCGTCTGATAAAGGCTTCCTGGCTCTGGATGGTCGTGCATAGGAAGCTCTGGGTCGGCTCGGTTTCCGCTGGTTCCGATGATGGCTTGGACATTCTGTTCTGTCTGTGGTAGGGGAAGTGTGTGTCTGTGGAACCAAGTGCAGGCGAGTGAGAGAGACCCAGAATACGGAAATACGTTTAAGGTATTTATTACCCTTCAACGTAGGCAGGAAACAAAAGCAAAACAGTGTCTGCGAAGACACGTAATAACTAGAAAAACAAACCAAAATAACCAACAAACTGGAACAAACAAAACAAGCTAAACAGCAAATCCAAAACATATTCCAAAGCACGGAATAAACTAAACAGAGGAACTCCAAAAAACAAACAAAAACAAGAATCAGCTATTCGAGGAAGCGAGAACATGAAACCACAAGTGAGTACGTCTAAGCGAAGCAAGACAATGTTCAAGCAACAAACGGAGAATGCCAGCTGGTGAAATATCCTCCCGGTAAGTGATCACAGCTGTCCATAATGACCTTGATTAGCTAGGTGCATTCTTGTCATGTCTTTTACTTTTCCTGATAGGGGTTTGGGGGAAATTTCTGTTTGCCGGTCGAGTCATTACACAAAAGGTGAATTTTTTGAGACAGGGTGTAGACTTTAAAGGGGAACTGTATGTAGGCTACTAATACACATGTTTGTATCTTTGCAAATTCAACCAAATTACATAAATTCCCTCCTGCATTTGTATAGTGGTTGAATCTTATAATCACTTTAGTGCTGAAATAATGTTGCTTTAGTTATGTTATAGACTACACAACACATCATATTATAGACTAATAAATAGCCTAATATTACGTTATGTCTTATTTTACATGTATGTAAATAAAACACTAAATGTAATAAATGAAATAAATTCATGTATGTCTCTAAATGTATGAATAAATTCATAAATGTCCACATTTACAGAATACACAGTGAAAATTTTAAATGCATTGCTTTGTGGCAGATGTTAATTAATGACAGTTATATCATGCTGCTTTATTTATGAAGGGGTTTGGGAAACCCACGTAAATTAACGATGGATCTTATGATGGAACTTATGATGCAGTTAGCGTTACAATGCTTTCAGCTCCCAACCTACCAGTTTTGTGAACTTCTTCAGACTAAAAATATATTTTATTTTGGCACTGAAAACCTACAACACCTTTAGAGATTTAAACATGTACATATGGATATACTGTGTTTTGTATAATAAAATGGATTGTACACATTTAGTATGAAACCTACAGCTATATGGAATCTTCCAGCACTAAATGTTGTGAAAAGGTGAAAATGTTCTTCTATTTTTGAGATAAATACAAATAACCAATTTGAAAACATAAAAAAAGATTCATGTGGTTGCATGGCACATATTTTGGAAGTAACCCCTATTTTCAGAAAGGAGTGTGCCATATTTGACTCATTTAAAAATCTGATGAGTTGATGATAATATTACATATAACATTTATATTTAAATTTAGGCCAATTCATTATGTCAAATTATACAAAATGTCTAAAATATTTACTCAACAACAATGCTGATTCAATTACATTTTATTTGTATAGCACTTTTCACAGAGAACTGTTACAAAACACACAAAACATACAGAAAACAGAAGATATAAAAACAAGAAAACACCAGGCCTGAACCCCCAAAAAGCAGAAAGTGTGGCAAAAAAACTTTCCAGTACGAAGAGAAAAAGCACTCCAACAGTGGCCAGAAAAAAACCAATCCATGGTAGTTGAGGAGCCCATCCTTTGCTGGCTGGCCCGGGTATCAGTCATGATAGTGGTAGCTAAATGTCCTAAGGGAAGGTGTAAGGTTTATTTCATCCAGGCCTCCATTTTGCATCACAGCCTGGACAGGAACCAGGAGAGGGTAGGTGTTGGAGCGGTCTGGTCTCAGGGTGATGGAAGGGACAGAAGCCCCAGGGAAGAGAACAAAAAGTAGATAGGTTAGGAGTCAGAATAATACAATGTTAGGTATGTTAGAGAAAGAAGTGTAACATGGGACAGCCTCAGCAGTCTAGGCTATGGCAGCATATCTAAAAGATGAGCAGAAAGGGGGTGTATGAACCATGAGAGTGGACTAGGAGCATTCACATGCAGTGATAGGGCAACAGCACCATCAGCTCAGCTCACCAGACAGCGCTATGGTCTCAATCTAGTCTCCCTGCTCATCTTTAACTATGGGATTGGCTAAAAGGGTATGTTTTTAGCCTAGATTCAAAAACAGTGTGTCTGAAGCCTGAACACTTTTATGGAAGATTATTCCATAAAAGGGGAGCTCTGTGGGAGATGACTTTGCCTCCCATTGTGCTTTTTGTTATTCTTGGGATTTACAAAAAGCATCATCTTGTGAAAGGAGCAATCGCTGTGGAGAGTAAGGGATGAGTAACTCACTAAGATACTCTGGAGCAAGACCATTTAAAGCCTTGTAGGTTAGGAAGAGAAGCTTGTAGTCAATTCTAAATTTAACAGGCAGCTAATGAAGGGAGGCAAGCACGGGACTAATATGTTTGCATTAGTTAGTTCTCGTAAGTACCCTAGCAGCTGCATTCCATACCAATTGGAGACTTCTAAAGGAAGAGTTATTACAGTAATCTAGTCTTGAGGTTATAAAAACATGAATCTTTTTTCAGGATCATGCTGGAACAATATCTTCCTTAATTTTTTTTTATTCCTTTATTCCTTGTGATATTATTAATGTGAATCCGAAATGAAAGATTTGAGAGAAAGGTTTTTAACAGCCGCATTGGATGTGACAGTGAACCCATCTATGTTTAAGGAAAAAATTAGATTTTCTTTCTCAGAGATTTCGAGCTTACTACCAATATCTATGTCTTATCCAAATTCAATAGGAGGAAATGTGGGTCATATAGGCCTTTATATCCTTGAGACAGCCCTCTAGTTTAGTGAGTTGGGCCTCTTCAGGATTGCCTATTTTGGGTGTTAAGTTTCTTAAAGATGGAGAGTAAAAGGGGATAGGTCTACACAGCTACCAGACCCCAGACATCAACACAAGGGAGTGCCCAGACTGTACCCTGGATTCCAGATAGCAGGGAATGCAGTATGCAATAAACCCCAATACTAATATATATTCATATATAAAAGATATGACAAAAAACACACTCCAAATAATTCCACTGTGGTGTCTTCTGAATGAATTAAAATATATTTTCCACAACACAATGATCAAATACTGTTTTCAATAATAAAACAAATGAGTTGAGACACAACACATTCCATTTGTTTCCCTTTTGAATAATTCCCAAACTTTAATATTACAGGGAAATATGTATTTGTCAGCTCCATAGTGGACAATAGTGGTCAACTCTGTTGACGTCTGACGGAGTATACAAAATACAGCATTTTACATCTTAACTCAAGAGGGCAGCCATTTACATTTTCTGAAGTCTGCTTACTGGTACTAAAACCTAATAAGAATATACATTTTGTTTTCCTTAGCCAAATATTAATCATGTTGTTATGGCTTATGGTTGTGACCATGATGAAAACAATATATTTTGTAGAAATAATCAAAAACTATAGCACTTACCAGACCATGTGCAGTCCTGTTTCATTCAGTGGCAACATGAAGTGAGTGTAGAGCCCTCCAAAAATATTGTTGATTTATAAAACTTTTCCCCAAAAAAGCCTCCTTTATATTACAGGCTCAGAATATCAATTTTTCTTGCAATTCGCAGCAATGAAAACTACCTGGAGTAAACGTTTACTGGAGTAAACATCCATCCATCCATCCATCCATCCATTATCTAAGCCGCTTATTCCTGGTCAGGGTCGCGGGGGGAGCTGGAGCCTATCCCAGCATGCGTTCCGGGCGAGAGGCAGGAATACACCCTGGACAGGTCGCCAATCCATCGCAGGGCACACACACCATTCACTCACACACTCATACCTACGGGCAATTTAGACTCTCCAATTAGCCTAACATGCATGTCTTTGGACTGTGGGAGGAAACCGGAGTACCCGGAGGAAACCCACGTGGACACGGGGAGAACATGCAAACTCCGCACAGAAAGGCCCCCGGCCTGGATTCGAACCCGAGACCTTCTTGCTGTGAGGCGACAGTGCTATCCACTGCACCACCTGGAGTAAACATAAAGCGTCAAAAACATTTCAAAAACTGCCAAGGAAAGAAATGCCATGTTGTAACATATAATTCCCTCTACCACATTTATCTCATTCATTTGCTTTGTTGTAGTTATTACGTCCTGTATTTCCATGAAACAAATGCAAAGTTGGGGGAAAATCCCGGAATATGGAGGATAATTCTGCTTCTCTGTTCTCAGCAGTACAGTACTTTTTTGGATTGCTACAATGACACAGCAACATTATGGTATGTGGTCAATGTTACCGGAGGTTTGATGATGTGATGACATCACCAGGTGTAGGTATGCTGAAACTGTGCATATCTAGATCTGGTCATAGTCACAATTGTTGATGCATCTGAGTAATACTTTTTCCTTCTTCTCAATGACCAAGGGGCCAAGAGTACGGCTATGGCAGGCCACGTTTGCCCCCGGGCTGCCTGTTGAACAGCCCTGATGTTGATATTAGCCTGGAGTCACATGATTTTAAAACAGTTTGCGCAGCTCACCAGAATTAAGCACCCAGGTCCCCTAAAGAGGACTAAAGCACTCTTTATGCCCCAAGTCAATCTCTCGCAACGAGACGGATTTCAAAACTTTATGTGATAGGTACGTGATAGGGAAATTGGATTGGAGGTCACAGGACCTGGCTGTCAAAGTTCTACATGTAGAATCCTAAGGATTTGTCAGGAATCCATGTGCAAATCAGAGACGTGAAATATGTATGGGGTACGAATGATGTAAGCTACATATTGAAGGTTGGAGATACCATTCCAAATGAACCAGGCTGTAGTTAGGCATCCACTTCAAGTCATTTGTATGGCACTGTTTTTGTTTAATAAAAAAACTGACAAATATTTGGATGGATGAAAAGAAGTTGAGAGAGAGCAGGCAAGATTGAGTCAAATGACTTGGCTTGAGATTATTTATTTTATTACTGTACATCTGTCTTTGTGCATCATAATAAAAAGTAAAAATGCCCTTTAATTAATTCAAATTTTGTTCTTCTTGTGCAAACACAGTGAAATTAACTGTTGTGAATACAGGTACACCCCATTTCCCTAGCACTGTTTCCTTGGAGAGAGAAAAATACAAATATTGATCACTGATCACACTTTTAGGGAAAAAACTTCAGGACACAAATGTTAGAAACACTTAGGGCCCTATTTTGGTGAATTAGGACGGTGTCGGTAACGCAGACGCAAAGCGAAGCCGGTGGCGCTTTAGGGCGTGTCTAACGCAATTTCGGTAATTTAGTGATTTAGGACGATAGCACACCTCCGGTGCAGTTGTAAAAGAGGTTGGATCAACTTTAAAAAAATAATGTGGGTGTGGTGGGGGTTTGGTTTCATAATGGCCAATCAGAACACCTATTTTCTATCCCTTTAAATACCAGTGCGCTAACGCTATAGCAAATTTGCAATTTCCTCACATGGATGACAGTTTTGCATGGCTGCGCCAGGAGAGCTTCTCAAAAGAGGAGAGCGAGGAGGTGCGGAAAAGTTGGCGCAAGATTCAGAGGGGGAAAACAAGGCGCACATTAATTTGTTATTTTCATGATTTGAGTTTATATTTTGAGACCTACATTGTTAAAAGAAAGTGTTTTATTTTACCATCTCTTTTTTTCCTTATTTGTAGGCTTTCCAACTTAAAAAACAACATTTCTTTTCTTCTAACTTAATGTAATTGTTAAATGGAAAGCAATAAATAAAAAAACTCACAACTGCAACTAGGCCTGTTTCATTTATGTTCGTCATGCAATAGGCCTACATGTGTCAGCCTGGAGTGTGCATCACAAACCACCTGGATATTAATGGAGTGGACCCCCTTGCGAATTAACATAAATGATACCATGATCAGATGGTGCGCGCAACTGCACATGTGTGCAGGGAATCCACATTGCGTATAAAAATCCTGTTTAGTTCTCTGGTGGCTGTTGGGTGTAGGAAAAGTAATAAACTAATTTGCATGTTGGACAAGACTGGAAGAAACTGCATGTACCGCCAAACTGATAGCCGTCTGGCCAACACCAGCTACCAAACCCAGGGTATCGCTCACAGTATCGCCTTCAGCGTCCAATTATATACTCCATTTTCTGTAGTGCAAATGGAAAGAATAAAACCTTTTCACATAAGAAAAACATGTGTATACAAACATATATTTATTGAACAGGTGTATCTTACTGAACGGTAGCGATGGATGGCCTGCTGGCTTCAGTCTTTCATGTCCGTGCATTGAATAACCGCAAGCTGTGGTGAAACAGTTTTTAGCTTAATTGATTACGCTTGCAAGTTACCCATGGATTGGACGATTTGCCTCAACGTGGGGGGAAATTCACAATATACACAAAACATTCTCATGTGATTTCAGATAACCTTATGTTCATATGTGCGCATCAATAAAGTCACCAAATTGCACAGAGCGCCAACATTTGCGCTAAGAGGTGGTCTAGTTGGACGTTAACGCAAACTCATTATTTGACACCAAACTTGCATAGTGCCCAACTGTTTTCACTGTCGCACCCCCTATTGCGCTGCCCAACCCATAGGAGCGCAAATGCCTTCATTGCACACCACGAAATTGCCAAACTCGGCGGAGACGGGAAATATTCTGTTTGCGACAGATGAAACTGGCAATTTGCCTGCGCTAGGGCATAACGCCGCTTAGCGCTGGCACGAAAATAGGGCCCTTAGACAGATTTAAGAATTATATACAAACACCAATGAAACACTGATAATGGCAGCTAGGGATGCTCATTTTAAGAAATGTCCTTGATCGATCATCGCCCACGTTAACAAACAATTAATCGATTAATCTTTTACAAAAAACAATGTAGCTTATGACAGAGAATACAAAATGCGTTTTTTCCCTCAATCAAAGCTTTATTCAAACTTTTAGGACACGGGCCTATTTTAACAGCATAAAACGATAAGAATTATGAAGGAAATTAAACACCATTCAGTAGGCCTAACAACGAAAAAATATTCCTTTTGAAATGAAAAGGGCTGTCTGACAGCGGAGGCGTGGCAACTTGAAAAAAGGAAAAAGATTTCACCAAATACTCTGAAGTATGCAGAAGTAACGTTAGGCATGCTTAGCGAATTCAAGAGACCACGTTATTGTCGGCTGAGGTAACGATAGGCTATACAAAATATAACAAAATTGTTTTGTCATTGTATGATATGCATTTTTATATAGCGATTTATTTATATATGCATTGATTAGACAATTACACCTACATACTTCTCAAATAACACTGCAGTAAAACATTTCTAAAGTGCATTGCACAAGTGAATTCATCAGCTGTGATTCATCACTTGATAAAGCACACAAATATAAAAGGAAATGGCTGGGGTAAACAGGTAATTAAGAGCAAAGGTTGGAGCAAAAGCAAGAATACACATGGCCCTCCTGAAATTGAGTTGGACACCCCTGGTTTAAGATACCAAAACAAAGAGCAGTGTCCTCAACACTGTGCTGAGGAATTGGTTTCTGTCTGTCAAATGAAAACAGTGCCCTCTTCTGGCCATCAACACAAAAATGTAGCATAAATGGTTTCTTTAGAAGCCTCTCACACGAGCACTAACCAAACTCTGACCAAAGCCTGACTAATCTTCATCCAACCTGGTTTGAGGAGTGCTACATACAGAACAGTGGTATGATTACACAGCCCATTTTTCAGCCCACGATGGCTTGCACACAGAACAGAGGTCTAAGAAGTTCAAACAGTTTGTATCTACGTGGTTTGAAACACTGATTTGAAATGGTTTGGACATACTGTAGTAAAATGTATCTGAAAAAGCCATGGCTCGCTGAGAGGTATCATGGAATAGTGTTCCCTCCTTCACAGATTAAAGTACACTACAGAGAACTGGGCTCTCCCACTGTACAACACCGCAGCAAATGCAAAAGGCAGATAAATACAATGAGAAGGTGCTCTGCCTTGGCAGTACCTCTGGTGTGTGGGATGCAGCAGAAGAACGAGTAATTGCCTATAGAAATTACTACTGGATAGTACCAATCATACCTTATGTAAAGAGCTTTGGGGGTGCTTGAATAAGTTAAATAAGAGATGGCATAGAAGGTGGAAATTATTTACTGTAATGATCTGTGTGCATCAATCAGAAAATACAATTTCATTCTTACTCTACATTTGAGTTTAACAACCCAGATGTTGATGAATGGCTTATTGTGGTGCACCAATGAAGGTTAATTGTGATGACCAAATCCATTTCCGTTCCACTTTCACCACCACTCTCTGGACAGGTTTTTCTAAGCGTTAAACACGGCAACCTCTCATATTTTACATTTTAAGCATTTAGCAGACGCTCTTATCCAGAGCGACTTACAAGTTGTGCATTAATACAAGGTAAGAACAATCATAGTTAGCGCACAAGATCAGTGCAGTAAAACGGCAATAGACATCATTGCAGGCGTCTGCATATCATACCTGTAAAACTGGGAAAGAAAAGGTTAGTGGGGTTTTTTGTTTTGTTTTTTTTTTTAACAGTGTAGAACAAGTAAACAGTGGTGATGACAGATTGACTAGATGGACAGTGTTCAGTGGTAGTGGAGTCTGAAGAGGTGGGTTTTGAGTCTCTTGCGGAAGATTGGAAGTGATTCCGCAGTCCTGACCGATTGCGGGAGGTCGTTCCAACAACGAGGGACCAGGACAGAGAAGAGGCGAGACCGCGAGGAGCGGCTGCCAGGCGCCCGGAGGGATGGGGCAGTCAGTTTGCCAGCGGAGGCGGAGCGGAGGGGTCTGGGCGGGGTGTAGGGAGTGATGAGTGACTGGAGGTATGGGGGAGCAGTACCTCTGGCCGCTTGAAAAGCAAGCACCAGTGACTTGAATCTGATGCGTGCTGCGATGGGGAGCCAGTGCAGAGAGGAGAGTAGAGGGGTGACGTGGGTGAACTTCGGCTGGTTGAACACCAGGCGAGCAGCAGCGTTCTGGACTAGTTGCAGTGGCTTGATGGCACAGGCCTGGAGGCCAGCCAGCAAGGAATTGCAGTGGTCAAGACGTGAGATCACCAGGGCCTGGACCAGGAGTTGAGTGGCCTCTTGGGTGAGGAACGGTCGGATCCTCTGGATGTTGTGGAGGGAGAAACGGCAGGTCCGAGTGACACTATATGGCCAAAAGTCAGTGGACACCCCTACTAATTATTGAGTTCAGGTGTTTCAGCCACACCCATTGCCAACAGGTGCATAAAATCCAGCACATAGCCATGGAATCTCCACAGACAAACATTTACAATTCAGAATGGTTCGTAAAGAGCTCAGTGACTTTAAACACGGCACTGTCATAGGATGCCACCTTTGCCACAAGTCAGTTCGTGAAATTTCTGCCCTACTAGATGTGCCCCGGTCAACTGTAAGTGCTATTATTGTGAAGTGGGTCAACTCGGCCATGAAGTGGTAGACCACGCAAACTAGTGCTGAAGCGCATAGCGTGTAAAAATCGCCGATCATCTGCTGCATCACTCCAGGCCCCAGGTGGTCAGGGTGGGCAGACACACCTCCAACCCTCTCACCCTGAACACAGGATCCCCCAGGTCCTCAGCAACTCCCACACATGACTCAGGTCCAGCTCCAACTCCATCCGGATGACACAGTGGTGGCCTGATCTCCACCACGCGAGAAACCACTGATCTGTCACTCTGGTGCCAAGACAACAGCCTCCTCCTGAATGTCACCAAAACGAAGGAGCTGATTGTGGACTTTAGGAGGACACAACAACAGAGGACGTACTCACCATTGGGGATTAATGGGACCACTGTGGAGAGGGTGAGCAGGTATAAATACCTGGGGGTCCACATCACCGAAGACCTCACATGGACAGCACACACTGACACTCATCTGCTGCATCACTCACTCTACAGAGTACTGGTTTGGCAAACTCAGGACAGGAAGGCCTCTGGAAGAACTACACTCCCCACCCTGCAGGACTTATCAGAACCAGACAAGAACTGTGCATCGGTCAGGAGCTCCGTAGTCATGCCAAAACAGGAATGGGTTTCTTTTCAGGCCATCAGGACTGTGAACTCTGACCTCACCAGCCCCCACCAAGACACACACAGCTGCACACAATGCCTCCACATCACCATTGTAATAATTATATATATTGTATTGCTTTAATTTTTGTAATAATTCTATTGTCTTTTTACTGTAAATACTGTGTACTTTTGCACTTTTTCGTTGAGCATTGTCACTTTCCATTTCACTGCACAGTGTGACAAATAAAAATCTTGAATCTTGAATCTTGAATCACTCACTACAGAGTACCAAACTGCCTCTGGAAGCACCATCAGCACAAGAACTCTGGAGCAGTGGAAAGCAGCTGCCTCACATCACCATCTTTCGGGAGTGGTATGAATCAGTGGAAACGTGTTCTTTGGAGTGATGAATCACGCTTCACTATCTGGCAGTCTGATGGACGAATCTGGGTTTGGCGGAGAACGCTACCTTCCGGAATGCATAGTGCCTACTGTAAAGTTTGGTGGAGGAGGGATAATGGTCTGGGGCTGTTTCTCAGGGTTTGGGATAGGCCCCTTATTTCCAGTGAAGGGTATTCTTAATGCTACAGGATACGAAGACATCTTAGCCAAATGGGCGCTTCCAACTTTGTGGCAACAGTTTGGGGAAGGCCCTTTGTAGTTCCAGCATGACTGTGCCCCTGTGCACAAAGCGAGATCCATAAAGACATGGTTAGACGAGTTTGGTGTAGAGGAACTCCATTGGCCTGCACAGAGCCCTGACCTCAACCCCATTGAACACCTTTGGGAGGAATTAGAACGCAGATTGCGAGCCAGGCCTTCTCGTCCAACATCAGTGCCTGACCTCAGAGATGCTCTTTTGGCTGAATGGGCACAAATTCCCACAGACACACTCCAAAACCTTGTGGAAAGCCTTCCCAGAAGAGTGGCAGCTGTCCAACTCCATATTAATGCCCATGGTTTTAGAATGGGATGTCCAACAAGCTCATATAGGTGTGATGGTCAGGTGTCCACTGACTTTTGACCATATAGTGTACGAAGGTGGGGATAATTGTAAGAAGGTGTATCATTTGAGAGGTGTGAGGACTGAATACTAGCTGATTTGATGCCTTGTCTGTATATAATTCCCACTATCTCTCTGTAACCAACTGCAAACAGTTTACAATCCGCATATTGAAATAACCAACAGCCAATCAATCACTTATTTTTAAATGCAACTACTTTTTGTAAAACTGTCACTTAGCGATACAGCAAGAGTATTTTGACTCTTTTTTATGTATTTTTATGCTTGCAATATGCTTGCTTGCAATCATTTATCTATAGTAGGACACTAATAACATGGGCCCTAGGCAAGGCATATCTTTATTTAATTAAACCTCAGCATACTTTCATTTCCTGTCTAAAATGAATAATCTTTTCTGGTATCAAACAGAACTTGATCTTTCAGGTTGCTCGGAAACAGTTATTTGCAAGATGTTTCATGCACAATTTCTAGGGCATGATGTTGATTCTTTTTATCCCTTTTATTCTTTTAATCACCAATTGTGCCTCTCAAGTCACCGCTGTGCCACCCACACCTGTGTGAGTGGCACCACCACCTGTGTGAGTGGCACTACAGCTGAAATGTGCGCACTCCTCCAATGCACTGAACCGGCATGCGACTGACTGTTTTCCACACTGCAGGCTACACAGTAGCGTAGGAGAGCTGGCTCTGATCGGAGGAGAGGTGTATCTTTCACTGACTGATAACTGGCAGACTCTCAGCACCTGCCACATCACTTGGAGAAACAAATGCAGCAGTAGCCAGAGGAACCATGGCCAGCTCAAACATGCCTTACCCCTGGTGGAACAAGACCAGTTCCACCACTGCAGACTCCTGGACCACTGCAGATGGGTAATGATATTCCATAGTTTTTCCAGGTTTCAAACAGAACTATTCCACGCACCCCATGGATGGAAATGCCTTTAACGACCGAGCCACTCAGAAACCCAGAACCTGTTCATAATTTTGAATTAAAAGGCTGAGCCTGTTTCAAATGCCATTTCCGATATTTTAATTTAACAGTACCACCAATGACAAATTGAAAGTAGACATTTGTCTCCACTCCTTGGTGTTAGATTGCCAGACTGCTTGCAGGAGTCCAAGGTAGTTCACCCAGAGATCACCAGTATATTAAGCCTTTGAAAATTAAATGTAAAATTCTGTCTTGTCAATTACATGTAAACTTTGGTTAAGCACTGAGATCAATTAATACATTAATCAGTGGCTCAGTTAGGTGGTCAATAACAGCACATCCCACATATTACCCAAAGCATGAGGCCCCCACTGACTGTGTAGTATCTAGCTTTGTGGTGCCCATTTCCCCATGACAGACAGCATGACTCACGGTGCTGTAGCATGTTACAAATGGCACTCCTGTCTGCTGGTGATCGGTGCAAAACAGATGGTGTTTCTTTTCAGCAACAAATAAGGGAGCATTCATTGGAAAGAAGTGGACTCCTTTGAGACTGTTTTCCATGTCTGTGTTTATTTTAATTTAATTTAAAGTCACACGTCTGTTCCACCTCCCAAACTGCACCTGCTGTTTTCTTCTCTATTAATACTTGGTTAATATTAGGGATAAGTTACATAACCAGATTCTATGTGTTTTGTCCTTCCTTTAATCAAGTATTGCATGTATGTGTTTACACATATTTTATTACATATTTCAACTTTCTGTTAACCCCCTGAGGTCCGTGCTTAGCTCAGAGAAGCTTTGTGATTTTGGTGTGGTCTGATCTCAATTTCATCAACTTAACACACACTTACACTTAAGTGTATGATATTTTTATTTGAAGGACAATCACAGCTACATTTATATGCCATCAATAGTTTGGTCAGTATCATATGCAGCTTGTAAATAGATCTACAAACACACAAGTTATAAATAGTTTTTTTCTGCCGTCACAAAAGTTGTGAAAGCACACACTAAACTATAGTGACGAATTGTTTTGCCAATATGCGTTTGTTCATCAAGGTCTTGGTTATGTAAGGATGTCAAAACAGTTTAGCACATCTGAGATCTAAATAGCTGTTTTTATCAGAACTGGTCAAATTTATTTCAGGATGTCGGAGGGCTATATGCTAATTTCCTGAATATCCATGATCCACACCTGAGGGTTATCCACACCTGTAAGATCTGTCAGATGGGCCATCTCTCTCTCAAAGGCCATCAGACAAAGACAAAAGCCGTCAGAGTAAGCAATAGTCAGTGAGCCATGCACAAGACAGAAAAAAAAAAAAGTTTTTTTCATTTTGGAAGATTTATTGAAAACATCAACAAACTATATACAAAAAATTCAAAATTAAAACATGGTGAGACAATCTGTTCTTTCACAGTCTTTGGTGCCACTTCTCAAAACAGTTTCTGGTCAACTGTAGACACAAGGGAACATCACAAACCTTGCACTCCCATTGTTTCCCTGACATCTTGCAGAGTATGCATTTATTGCGACCAACAGAAACCAGTTTGCCAACATCCAGAGTCTGTTTGGCAGTGGGCACAGGCACATGATCAAAAGTAGCCTGTTTTCTGGGTTTAAGATATTTATTTATCTTTAAATGTCTGTAGGAAAATGAAAGCAAAATCAGTGTCTGCGAAGACACAGAAAGACATTAAAAAAATGTAAAAAATAACCAACGATCAGGAACAAACAAAACACGTAAAACGGTAAATCCAAAACGTATCCAAAAACTCGGAATAAACTAAACACTGGGAAGCTAAACAACAATAAGCACACACGAACAAACAAGTTCTCGAGAGGCAAGAAACATTAATCACAATAGGTACTATCAAGCTAAGCTAGATAATGTCCAAGTGCCGAAACAGAGAATGCCAGCTGGTTAAATATCCTCCCGTTAATTATTCGCAGCAGTTCGCAATGATTTGGATTATTTCTGTATAGCGTCACAAGACGTGGAATTCATATATTTTCACAAGTATTTGAAAACATGGGAAATAAAATAAATATCAGCATACACAGTCTGTTGCTGGCAGATCGCAACCGTAAACACAGACAAGATGCGATATAATGTCGGGACATTGTATGTGTTGTTTACATGGCGATTTCACACATGGCCCCACGCCCCTCCCCAAGACTAGCACCTAGTTACCATGTCAATAGAAGGGGGACGGTACTTCCAGGTAAAACAGAGAGGAAAAGGCAAGGTTTACTTTTGGTCTAATTAACCTCATTAAAAAAATCTCATATTATTTGTCAGTGCTCAAATCGGAAAGTCACGATTCTAAGGTTTCTGTCAATGTTTTTGCCGTGTGTGTATGATAAAATCTCGCAACGTTAGAAATAGTAATATACTTTTATTGCTGCTCGGATCGTCGGCGATCCAGTCGACCTCAGGGGGTTAATATCATTAACCATCACATTTATATGTGGAAGAGAGGAATAAAAACCCTCACTCAATATTAAGGAGTAATAACACTTAGATTATGTGTGTGCTTTAGATTGCAAGGATAAATATCAGGACCAGCAACAAAAGTTAAAAAAATTAAGACCTATTCCATAAGTGGTTAGTTCTGGTCCTGGACAGTCACAGCCCTGACCAGGCTGAATTGACTGGACGTGTGCTCATATACTGCCAGTTATGTTCTGATTTTCATATCAGTATCATATCACATATCACTCTCTACATCACTTAATTAGCCTGATCATTTTTACCGTAATTATCAGTCATTTTAAGCATGCACAGCTTATTAATTAAACCAATTAAAAATGGTGAAAGGCTTACATGAAAAATATGGTACAAACAGCCTTCCAGTTATTAAATGTGACAGCCCTGTTCTTGGTGGTCTTTTTAACTAAGCCTAATTATGTGAAGAAATAAACAATAGTTTTACAGAAGCCAAACCTCACATATGCTGTGCAGGCATGCTTATCAATAGCAATACTGGTCACCTAAACTGTTAACAAGCCTTGCCACACTGGCAATTTTATTTATTATAGTTATTCTGAGTGTTGCCTGAACACACACCGGATTGTTCTCATCCAGGTTATTTACATTCCAAACAACCTTTGCAGCATTACCTTACTGTTTGATGCCAAGCTCAAAATAAGTAAGTCATGGCACAAGTAAGTCCTTTTCACAGCTTGAGAGAAACCCAAAAAAGGTCAAATGCAAAGTGGACATTTGCGTACACTGCTTAGTTCCTCACTATTTTCCAGAAAACAAAAAAATACAAAAATTCTATCTTTCACCTCCACTCGGCGTAGTCCTAAGATATTGCCATGTTTAATAGCTTATTAAGCCCTTATTATTCACCCTGTTCCTAGTAGAGCTGCAGCAACATTGAGTTTCTTTCCAGTGAAAGACCCTTTGGTTGGGTTCCCAGAAAACCACATCACGTGTGAGCTGAAAGGATATTTACGCCCCACCCGGAGTGATGTAGCCTTAACATCTGTAGCTTTGTGTTGTCACCTTCTGCAACCAATCAAGGATACTGGGGCATTTCAGAGTTGGCACAATACTCATATCACTGTCCTTTTAAATTAAGTCACTATGGAATATATTGAAATTATTGTATTTTTTTGTTTATTTCCACATTTTATTACGTATTTTGCAGGAAGTAATTTATTTAGTTACTGTGGCAACTTAGCTACAGCTATATTGTAATTATGCCTCTAATAATGGACATATCTTTTTTGATCAATAAATACATTTTATGGAATGAAACAGAGAAGAATGTTTTCATAGGGAATCTTATGGAGAAAATCCATGAGTGTATCTAGTCAACTAAACCCCCAAAAACAACCATTCTAAGTGATAAGTAATGGTTGACGAAAGCCGAAAAATATGAGAAATTCACACAACCTCGACCATTATCTTGAGCTATGCAAATCTTCCAACACAATTCTTTGATACCTGCTATGGTATTGTAACTGTGTTGGTCTATTTCAAAGAATGTACTCAGAACTGGGCAGGCTGCTGAGGATTCAATCAAACTTTCTCTTCAAATCAATCCATAAAAATGTAATCTAAATTGGTGCTGGAACTGCATAAAGAGAAGACTGGTGTTTTTCGTTGAATGTAAACGCTGTGCAACCATTACCTAAACATTGGACAATTGAAGAGTGTTTTTCCAAAACTCACTGAGTGAGTTTTGATAAACCATATTTTCCAAGGTGGGTATTATTTGTAGGGCTGTCCCCGACTAAAACAAATCTTGGTTGACCAACAGTCGTCCATTTTTTCAGATTGGTCGATTGGTCGAAACTTTTTTTTTCCTATATGACACACCCTATTTGTTTTAATAAATACAACTATATGCACACTGTGCTTGTCTCATGTTTTATAACTTTCTTAAGTGAATGACACAAATGAGTAACAATAGGCTAATGACGTTATGGAGCCGGAATTCAAGATGACCTGAATGAAAAAAATACTTCTCCGTTCTGAGCCTCCACTTCATGCTGCCCTTGCAGATTCTGCCGTTGCGCTTGTGAAGTTGCGGTATGGCCACATAATAGGCTGATGCTTTTATTTGACCACAACCATAACACATTCTAATGCGTAGGCTATGTTTTAGTTAATTAACCAGGTTGGTCTCATTGGGATTTAAAATCTCTTTTGCAAAAAAATAGGCTAACAAACGAATGATCACACATAGCCTAATATCTTAAATTGTAGCCTAAAGCTGAACATAAAGTGGCTATAGCCTATCAAAAATAACTTACTCGAGTCGGAGACCATCCGATGGCCTACTTCCCCAGTCGTTTCATGTTATGGCACAGGAACACATTTTTTGGCAAAAGGCTGCTCCTCGTTTTATTAACGATAAACCCTGCCTTGGAAAATGGGCTTGCAAAGTTTACATTCTACTTTTTTTGGATCGTCCACGACTAAAACAAAATGCTGCCATACTCCAGTTTTTTTCTTTGACATTATGTTCTTAGGTTATATCGAAATGAGTAATTAAAGTATGCCTATATCACTAATCTTAACTGTAGGCAAATCTTAGGCTACAATTCAAATGCACATTCGCGTGCCTAAAACAAAGATACAATATAGGCTACATGAAAGGGGGTGTTACGCATGTTAGTTATAAATATATAAACCATACAATTAGCAAAACACATTTATTATAAAATGTTACTTTTATTAGTTTTGCTGAATTATTCACAACATTACTATTACCTTAACTGTCTAATATAATTTAAAGAGAACATATATAGGCCTAGCTATGTTAAGAGTGAAGGACTGTCACTGCCATACCCGCAGCATCCAGAATGGATTATTCTACTGACAAGCGCGCGGAACTGTGGCGCGAATCTAGGTGTCTCATGCTGCATGGAGAATTTTTTTTTTTTTTTTTCGGGCGACTGCTTGACCAAAACAAATCTCGGTCGATCAACAGACCATCGACCAAACAATCGACCAGTCGACTAAATGGGGTCAGCCCTAATTATTTGGCAGCTTTAATTAAGGGGCCTGACTAAAGAAAACACTCATTAACATTTCCACTAATACACAAAATTAAGGTTGAATCTACTAACAGGTTACTGGGTAGAGCAAACAGAGAGAGGGAAGCAGAAAGTAGGTTGTGGAAAAGCAAACAGGCTAGATCCACTTACAGGAAATGAGAGAAAACTGTTTGTGATTTCATCGGGGCTTGCCGTGATTAAGGCAGCATGCACGGGTCAGTTGGGTCTGTTGTGAGTCACAGGGTGTTAATTGACAAATCTGTGCACCCCCCCTTTGGAAACTCTGTCCCCTCGATTTAGATCTGTGTATGCTTGCTTTTTGCTCCAGCCAATACGGTAATAACTTAATAAGGTCATTGAAAGCATTAAATTGGTGCTTGGGTTTCCCCATTTTCACATTATTTTGCATATACGCAGAGTTGGGGAGTAGCAGAATACATGTAACAGTGTTACGTATTTAGAATACAAATTATGAGTAACTATGTTTTGCTACAGTTACGTATTTAAATCTAAATTGTGATAAACGGAATACCGTTGCTTAAAAAAATGATTATTTTAAGGATTCCTTTGAAATGTGGATGTGTTTGTTCAGAGTAAAATAAAAAACCCTTTCTTCAATACAGTTAAAACAATGCATCAAAAAAGTGTGGATAAATGTGGCTGTTGTGCAGCACTGCTATCACAACTAGGGTTAGGTCCGTTATTAGCCGGGACGTCCCGTTTTTTTTGGCCCAATTCCTTGTCCCATATAACAAAATACCAGTTAGACATCAAAATAGAATCCCATCATATTGTAAGGGTGTAAATAAGTTCAGTAGTAATGATTGTTAGCTTAGCGACATCATATGTAGGACCCAGCAGCGCCTTGGGCACCCTCTATAGGAGTTGTGATTGGACAGGGAGTGGGACCTGGGGCCTGTCTCATGAAGGAAGTTCAACATAGTCAGGGTATCTTTGTGTTAGTTGGCTACACAAAGAAATGGCTTTGTAACCCTTTCCAGACTGATATATCTCAACAACTTTTTTTTCTCATCTCTTCCGGAATTTGTTTTGATTGCATATATCTCTGATATAAAAAATCTGATTACGCAATTCACGAGATAAGTTACCATGGTGATGCAACCCGGTTAAAAGTGAGCCACAGTCGTGAGACCGAAAACCCAGGGTTAAGGCCAAAGTTAGCTCGCTAACCCACTAATCCTGCTTTGTGAGACAGGCCCCTGACCTCAGATTTATATATATTTTATATTAAAAGTGCTAGACTCTCTCTGGAACTTCCCTTAGCATTCTTGGGATCTTGTCCTGGCTCACACTCTGGCACTCATTTTTGCTTTGTTTTCTGACTGTGTTGGGTGCATCTTGCGAATTACATATTGGTATATATTTTTTCTTCTTTCATTTAATCTCTTTCGTCACTGTAACATGTCATTTTTATGTCTAGAATTTAATGTTTGCTAAGGTAGGGAACATACGTCGGTAGGTCTGACATTTCATATTTTGTCTTTGTGGTAGTGTTAATAAGCCTAATAAACCAGCTCTTAATTTTAATCAAATTCAAATATAAAGTTGATGAAAAAACAATGAACAATTTAACAGATAATGAAATCCTATGAAATAATTTTTCAATTAAACCAAATAAAATATATTTTATATGTAGGATACGTGAGGGTATTTAAGATGTAATACCACTTGTATGATTAGTGCTGAACATTAAACAATTGCTACTGTTAATGCTACTGGATTCAGGAAATATACATTTTTATTAAATTCTCACTTGCCAAACAAGGCATGTTTCATTTAATACATATGCTTACATAATACAACGTGGAGCAAACAGGAGGAATTACCATTGACATTTGTCTTCTGCCTCCCTTTCTCTTTCAGTATGCAGCAACCACACTCCATCTACAAGGTTGTGATGCGGCTTTATGGGCCTCCAGACCTCATCAACAATAGACCCCTTACATCAAAAGATGCTGCCTGGTCATTGACAGCCTTCTGAATACACTCAGAAAACAATAATTCAATAGCCTTTACCCTGGCACAAAACGCCAGGACTTTCATAGTGTCATTGGACAGAGACCGTAGTTAAGCCACACTCAAGTGCATCTGGATCCGCTCCGTGCATAAACAGGCATGACAGCAAATCAGCTGATTTTCCTGTGTCAAGTGTGCAAGCAGTGTCCTTTCGCACTGGAAAGTTGCCAGGTTACAATCATTTTTAGTCAAGGCCTTTTTTTGTGCTGGCATACAAGCTTCAGAACAACATCGCACCCTATTAAGACGTCGAAAGATTCTAAAATATGAGACTGAGGTATCAACTCATTTTATAATCAGAGGTAATCTTCTTTGGGCTCATTTTTATATTCACTTCATGCACTGAGCCTTCCTTAATCCCATCTGTGGAATATTCTTTGGTTTACGGTGCATATTCCACAAAGGAAACCTAGTGGAGCATTCTCCTCATTGGAACGCCAACCGGAGGGCAGACAGGACCCAGACCTGGGTTGAATGGCCCGTCTTCAAAGTTTGCTCATGTGTTCTCACTAAGTACCCCTTAATATTATACAAACTCCTGATCCCTACTGTTTCCATTCCTCCCACTACATAAGCCTCTTTACCACAGCACTGCACAGTTTCGCATCTTTTGACAGCAGTAGGCTCTCAGTGCTAAAAAAAGCCTTTGGATCCTTATGTAATTTGAGTGAGTGTCAAGCGCAAATAAATCAGTGCGGTGTATCCAAACCCAGCAGGTGTGAATAAGAACAGTAGATAATACAGTAAATCTCCTGTATTTTTAACCAACCAACCAGCTAATGAAAAACAATTAAACGGAAAGCAGTTTTAGATGGATTATTTGTAAGAGGGATGCAACTCTAATTAAGCTGTAATTTTCAACTAGGCTTCTGAATTCTGATCATTTGGTTGGTCAGTCAATGTATGGGGTTGACCCAGCCCTGTGGCCTTGGAAAAAGAGTTACACCACAGACCCAATTCAGAGTGTAGCAGTCACAAACCTTTTCCTCTGGCCACAATAAAGTGTCCTCTCAAATGTGTGGGAGTGATGAGGCACAGACCACCTGACTGATGGTTACTGTCCTTCCCCTGTTCATCCTGCATGGCGATGCACAGAATGATGAACAACTAACAGTTAAATCCTGTTACTCCGATGCTTACAGTCTCCTTCTACATAGAAAAGCAACCGATATACATCTAAACATGCAGTAATAAACAAAGCAGAATACCTTGTTGAATTCTGTAGTACAGAAGGCAGGAATTTTAATTTACGAAGAGGTCATCTGGCATCTACATTTCCATGGTCCCGAGTGATGCTCCAAAGTACAGGGCCTGCCCTGAAGTGGCACCATCCGTTTCAAAACATTTCCTCAAATTTTAATTTCAACTAACTTTATAACTTTAACTTTCTCTACAACAATATTCCTTTTTATTTTAGTTTATGCTTGCATCATAGGCTCCCCTATTCTACCACAAATACGGACATCCATTACCAATATATATTCGATATTTTTGAAGCATAAACTCGAACAGCTATAGCAAGTGCAGTCTCAAATAAGTAGCCTAACTCTCTTGACCATGACGCTTGACCATCGGGCTAGCTCAAGGTAAAATCAATGAACCCATAATCCAATGTGCAATGGCAATTCTGAGAATTCTGACAGGTGACGTAAATATATGTTGTCTTTCTCCCTTTTTAAAAGTGAAATATACATACACCTTCGTACAGTTCAAAACTTAATTTTGAACTGTACGATTATACTTAGCTGTAAGAGTTATTGACATTGTTTTTGGCACTGAATTTCTAAGACATGCTAACAATATGTATGCTACATTTGAAGGCTACGATGTATGTACTTTTGAATAAACATTCGTCTACTGGAAAATATTCCCCTTTTGTGCACGAAAAGGGACACTAACTTGTGCATTCCTGGTATGCACTGTAGAAGAATAATGTTAAACTCGTCGATTACACAAATTGCTCGGTGGCTCTTAGACTGACCGCTGCCTGGGTATCTGTTAGACTACATAGTCTATTGCAGACATATTCGGTGTGGTGCCGGAAATCCGGGATGCTGTCAGAACTTTATATTGAGACCAAACAAAACTCGTGACCGACTGATGCCATTAACAAGCATTCGTTTTACGATTAGGTAGTAGCAGCAATGCTGAAAATTACGAGAGACTAAATGCCATGCATTACCTGTACGACACCTGCTTTCTGATGTTAAGGAGTAAGAACTCTTTCTCCATCTGGTTTTCCGTCGCCGTCACACCCTCTTTGCGGACCTGGACTATCGCGGATACGTTCTTGGCACTTTTTTCTGTTTTGTGGCACAGTCCAGTGGGATTACTCTCGGGCAAGAATACGTCCTCTTCCTCCGTAAACTCTTCTAAAATCGGCGTCGCCATCGTCGTGGTAGAGTCGACGGAGCTGTCCCCGATGCAATCCGCTGCCTCGGCCATCGATAGTTGAAAATAGGACGAGCGCCAGCAACACAAAGTAGACCTCAATAAATTAAAAACTCAAAGGTTGTGCGCTGCTTCGCAACTTCAGCTGACAGTCGGACTTTTTCAATACAAATATTTAGAATATCCTCAAAAATGTATGACACTTAATGTCAATTTGTCTCAGTCGAATTACTGGGCGTCCACGGTTATGTCGTTCTTCTCTCCCCTTCTGTGGGCTACTGGAGGTTCAAACCAACGAGAGCCGCCACAACAGGAACTCTGGCACACAAGAGCTGTAAGCAACAAAAGCCCAGTTCAACAAGAGTAGCTACTAATTGTGTGTCAGGTGACATCACCTAAATAACTGAAGGAGATGTGCCATCGATGGAATCGAAATAGCTAAATAATGAACGTTTTAAATGTAGGCAAAGCATTGAAATTTCATTAAAAACGGTTTAGTAGCCGGATGTAAAGTAGGCAGTTTCAGTGCAAGGAGCGCTCCTGTGTGCGAATGAAGCATGCAGTTGCTGAGCGCTCGGCAGGTGTTTCTTACACGAGACACCTGCAGGAGACACGAGGGATGTAAATAAACGTTTTACAGTTAGTTTTATATTCGACATTCGCTTGATATTCAGTTTTCGCACTACGATATCTGGGGACAGAAACCTGATCAGAAGTTGTAAACCATTCATTCTCAATCGTGGCATGACAGAGTAGGCTACAACCTTAGTTTTGGGAGATGAAGTGCAGTTTTCGAAAATGTAAAACATTTAGGTTTTGACAGCGATGCTGCAGCGCGAAGTAGGCTAGATTGGCCTCTTACAAGCCTAGTACAGCTTTCAGTTTTGTCTGACATAGAGATTAAACGTCACTTGTAGTGTGATCAGAAGACTCTCTCCAGCATACTACAGCTTTAATTTGTCAAAATTTTCTTTTGTTGAATTTTAATGAATATTTTTTAAGAATAAGTGAATACTGTGGCCCATCCACATGATACCGAGATTTCAAATCACTTAGTTTGTACATCAGTACTTAGTTTGTCATGTTACTTTTGGAAAAATTGCATTTGTTGATTTTTAGTGAATATTCCTTAACAATACATTGCAACTGTTGACATCAAGGTGATGCAGTCCCGTGATCCAGTCATTTTTTTCTTTTGGGAGTGATGCACGGAACGAGATGGGGTCCAAAACGATGCTGAGGAATATGAGGGAAGTCGACAGACCGGGCGTTTTCTGCGGGACACGCAGAGCGACTTAAAAACATGCTCCATAGTTCTCAGAGCAAAGGCCGGGGGTGGAGGCGCAGGGCGAAATAACCAGAAAATCGTCCAGCAGGTGCAAAACGATGGGGAGGCTGTAATTATTTAAAAGGATCCAGCACAAACCCTTATAGAGGACGTCGAAAAATTTGGCGCTGCTTCGGCAAAAAATAAAACATCGCGTCATTGCACCCCGAACAGAATTGGGGGCAAGCAGCAGAATCTTGAACGTCGTGGTCGCGTCCACCTTTGCTAGCCACGAACCTCGACCGGCATAGTCGTATGCCGTGGTCGACCGTCAGATAATTGAGAGAAAATACTTTGAGAGGGAATTAGGCTTTTTATACTGGGGTTAGTGCAGCCACGAGGGGCCGATAAATCTGGCTGAATATTTAGGAGTAGTGACGCCGTTAGGACTGATGCGAAAAATAGGAAATGATGGGGAATAAAACTCAGATCATGAACTCGGATTTAACTTCCTTAGCTAACAAGTAGCCTAGTGGTGTGTCGTTCGTGAACCATTCGTTCTTTTTGAACGAATCCTTTTGGTGAACGAAAGGAACTGACTCCCCTCCATGTAGGATTCTTTCCTTTGGTTAATCTCTGATGTAATAGGTTAATCTTTAATATTAATATATTGTTTGGTGTTTCCAGTATTTTCTCTACCCCGTGTAGGCAATTGAGGATTTTGTAGGAGTCCAAGAAGCAATGATATCTATCGGGACCAGCCCTGGGCCATTTGTTTGGGCTAGTTAGTGTTAGAGTTTGTTGTTTTTATGTCTGAGTTTGTTGTTTTTTTTGTCTGTTTTTAGTAACCTCATGCTGTGAAGCCATCTGAAGTTCCAGTCCACTGGGAGAGGCCAGGCCTGCCAGCCACAGGCTGCCAATACCATAGTCTCTCTCTCTCTCTCTCTTTCACTCTCCCACTCTCTCTCTCCCTCTCTTTCCTTCTCTTTCCCTCTCTCTCTCTCTTTATCTCTCTGTCTCCCTCTCTTAAATTTGTATGATTCGAATTTCAGATTTATAATGATTTACTTAGGACCACTGAGGCTGTGCAGTGCAGGTCCCATGGATCCATAAAATAATGGTTTCTATGGCACTGTAACTATTTTGGTCTGTTTCAGACGGTGTCCTCGCCACTGGACAGGCTGCTGAGAATTCAATCAAACTTTCGCTTTGAATTAACAACCAAATAGGTTATTTTAGAGAAATGCAGGAATTAATTTAGAGAAAACAATAAAATATTTGGTTGCTATATATACTAAAAATTTACCAAAACAAAATGTCTTTTAAAAAAATTTTATCCAAAGGTGGCGTTCACTGGTGTGCTGTTTTCTACCATTCTGTGTTTACAACCACAAGACCAGCAGACCAGGCACAGTGCTGCCACCTATGGTTGCCAAAAGAAGGCATTGACATAAATATGTACCAGTCTCACTGTGGGCTCTCACCTCCAAAGAGAGACTGGAATTAAGGAATTAAATGGGGCTAGGGAAAAGAATCAAATTCTAGAAATCTGGGAACGTTCCCCTTTAATGTTAGCATCATCGCCACAAGAGGTCCCACTACACTTGGCTAAAACCGTTAAAACACTTAAAACCAAAATATGGGAAAGGTTTTACATCGTTGTGAAATACAAGTTCCACAAGGTGACAAATTGCACTTGTATTTTTAATATAACAATGTTTATTCATTATTTCGCCATTTTATCAAGACATCTAATAGGACCGGCTTACCAGTACAAACAGCTACGACACAAAATGAAGAAAATGGATGGAAACTAAGATCATGGCTACCACTAGCAGAAACAGATATTTTTGTTTTGGGGTTCTTAGTAAAACTCATATCCTGCAAGTTATAACGTTAATGGTACTTCCCATTAAACACAACTTTTTGTCAGTCCTGCATCTACACTGTCCCATTATATTTCATTCTAAATAGCGATTGAAACATACCATAACAAACCATAGTACTTCTAGCAAGTTAATTCCCTTAACTTATAGTTACCTTAAAGTTACTTTAGAGATTTATTTCACATTACAACTAAATATTATGATTGCTGGTGAAATCACTCCACTAAAACAATGATTGCATGTCATGATTTCATTTGTCAATCTCTGTAATCCGTTGTGAGTTTAACATGGTACTTTTTCTTCTGTTTATGCTTTGATCCCCCATTTTTCTCCCTATTTTTAGTTACCGATTATACCCTCGCCTTTTCATGTCAATTATCCCCACCCTCGTATGAGAGGTCGCTGCCGTAGTCCTGAGACCAGTAGTGCGCACTGTACAGCCTCCTCCGAGTCAGCACCCACCACGGAACACACAACGGACCACTCATATGTGCAGTGAGCTCATATTGGCTTCCCTTCCCCCTCCCTGGGGTGGACAGCCAATTCCCGCCCCCTAGTGGCACACCCGCCCAGAGCCGAACTGGCGCGACCTAGGTGGAATTGAACCCCGGTCGTAGTGGGAACATGGTACTTTTTAAGTTACCATGGCTAGCTAGCTAGCTAATGACTTGGATGCGGTCCTTTATCATCCCGGGATATGCCAAAAAGAAGCTGGCTGTACGGAGTCTGCACCCCAGCACAAGGCATACATGGGATACCCTGCTCAGAATACCCCACACAGTTTATAATACGAAACATATTTTGATCCCTCTATTCAGTTCATTCATTAAAAACATAATGTTCTATGCAGATTTCTTCATTAACAAATTAAATTTCAATGACTTTCATGAATTGTCTGAATTGAAATGGATTTGTTAGCCTGATGCATCACTGCAACATCCTCCTTCAATATGGGAGGGCGCACACTAGCACACACGTCCTCTGAAATCTCGGAATGCCTGGCTGACATCTCCGCATGGATGTCCACCCACCACCTGAAGCTGAACCTGGGGAAGACAGAGCTGCTCTTCTTCCCTGTGAAGGGCTCCCCAATGATTGATGCGTCAATCACTGTGGAAGGCTCCATAGTGTCTCCGTCTCAGTCTGCCAGGAGCCTTGGAGTGACCCTGGACAACCAGCTGTGCTTCTCGAGCCATATTGCAGCGGTCACTCGGACCTGCCGTTTCTCCCTCCACAACATCCGGAGAATCCGACCGTTCCTCACCCAAGAGGCCACTCAACTCCTGGTCCAGGCCCTGGTGATCTCACATCTGGACTACTGCAATTCCTTGCTGGCAGGCCTTCCGGCCTGTGCCATCAAGCCACTGCAACTAGTCCAGAACGCTGCTGCATGTCTGGTGTTCAACCAGCCGAAGTTCACCCACGTCACCCCTCTACTCTCCTCTCTGCACTGGCTCCCCATCGCAGCACGCATCAGATTCAAGTCACTGGTGCTTGCTTTTCAAGCGGCCAGAGGTACTGCTCCCCCATACCTCCAGTCACTCATCACTCCCTACACCCCGCTCAGACCTCTCCGCTCCGCCTCCTCTGGCAAACTGACTGCCCCATCCCTCCGGGCGCCTGGCAGCCGCTCCTCGCGGTCTCGCCTCTTCTCTGTCCTGGTCCCTCGCTGGTGGAACGACCTCCCGCAATCGGTCAGGACTGCGGAATCACTTCCAATCTTCCGCAAGAGACTCAAAACCCACCTCTTCAGACTCCACTACTACTGAACACTGTCCATCTAGTCAATCTGTCGTCACCACTGTTTACTTGTTCTACACTATATAATTTTTTTTTTTTTAAACACACTAACCTTTTCTTTCCCAGTGTTACAGGTATGATACGCAGACGCCTGCAATGATGTCTATTGCTGTATTACTACACTGATCTTGTGCGCTAACTATGATTGTTCTTACCTTGTATTAATGCACATCTTGTAAGTCGCTCTGGATAAGAGCGTCTGCTAAATGCTTAAAATGTAAAATGTAAAAATGTGAAATGCAGGCAGACATGCAGCCGCAGCTTATTTTCAATCTGCACCAGCCAGAGTTTCTGGGAGTTTCTGATTCGGATTTCGGACTGAGGGGCATGTTACTGCACTAGCTGGAAGTGTACTTCTACAACCCCTGAACGTTGGTTTTAATAACTATAATAATAGATAATAGACTACAAATTGTGGAATTCAGTTAAATATCTTATTGGGTGGTACATTTATTTTCTGTGTCAAAAACGTCCAGAACAATAAAAAAGTTTATTTATCCATTATCATCCATTAACAAAACACAGCATTTTAGTTTAATCACGTAGGACTAACCATCCAGTTGTTGGGTTATGAGACATAAATACAAAGCTGGGTGAGAGGTTTCTAGGGTGGGTAACAAAGACAAAAAAAATGGACATACAATGTTTTTGACACTGACAATATTTTTTTACATTCATACACTTCTAAATAACTTCACGTTTGCCATCCATTTTTCAGTATATGTGGTCCCAATGGGAATCAAACCCACAACCTAAGCATTGTCACCTCCATACTCTACCTACTGAGCCACACTCCAGAGAGAGAGTGTAATAACTTGTTATATAATTCTGGGAATGGTGTTCATTTAATCAGTGTGTTTATGTTGTTAACATGGATTTTTCATTGCTCTCCAGTGCAGTGAAATCTCATAAAACACAATTCACACCGTTTATTGTAGAAAGAAATATGAAAAAAAGTGCTTAATGGTTGCCAAAACATTTCACTCTGTCTGTATTTAATGCCACTGACGGTTACAAGCAAATAGCTCATATGTTTTGTAACTAAAGCCCATTACCACCATAATTGTGATGTTTGTTGTTTTCCAAGGAAAGGAAAACGTCAGTGAATTACTGATGTGCGTTTTTCCAGCGAAGACAGTAGAAAATACTGGTCAATGGAAAATATTTTTGGACTCACATTTTTCTATTTCTTTAACTGTGTATGCATGAAAAAGGACTTAAAACAGTACTGACTGATGCAACCTTGACTATTTGTTCAGTTATACTACTCAAAGCGCAGGTCCAGAAAGGCTAACTGTAAAGATGTCCTTAAGAACTATTGACAAATATTCTTGGAAAAAAAAGTACATACAGTCTACACCCTGTCTCAAAAAATGCACCTTTTGTTGCCTCACAGCCTGAAAATAAAACATATTAAATCAGATTTTCCACGTTTATTTACACATTTTACCCTGCAACTTCCAAGTGGAATTTTTTTCTTCTCAAAATTTCTAAACATTAGACTTTAAAGGGGCACTGTAAGTGCAACTGTGTAACGGAGTGCATAAAATAACGTACTTCACACAGCTGGGACACAAAGAAAACAACAAATAATTGCTCATGCAATTTTATATGCTGTTTCATTCCAACTCTACATGACAGGAAACAAATACAGAAAGATGCATTACATGCAACAGCATGAGAAATAAAACACCACTAACCATTTCCAAAAATAGCCATAGAAATACTCAAATACATTTCACTATAAAAATACATCCCCTATTTACAGTGGAATTTTCCTCCTAAGAGAAAGACCATAATGATGGCATAAGCAAAAAGTAGGTAATTTTTAAATCTTTTGATAAGGAGGCAGTTTAAATTCTTCGCTGATTAATTTCTCTGTGTATTGATGTTTCATGAAATACACATTTCAGTTTGAAAAAGTTGCCACAGGAAAGTGAGATTTGATAACATATTGATGAAATAATTATTACCCTCAGTGACTACAGGTTGCAATTATTTCAGTTTTTGTGCTATTTTCTGCATGACTATGAATGACACGTTGTGGCTAATATAGTGTAAGCTATTCCAGTGATCATTTTTGTTAAATGTTTTAAAATCAAGTCACATGTTGCCATGTTGATCTGTTGACAAAGAAATAGTGAACATCTTTCAAGCCAGTGTATTAATACAAATTGCATAAAATGAGTACAAAAGGCACAGTTAAGAATTGTTTTTATTTTGGTTGGACTTGTAAGTGTCCCCTACTGCTTTTATTGGGGTACCATGGGTAGTACTCGCCGTCGTGCTTTAGCCGTGAGGCAGAACATGACCTTTTGCATGCGCCGTCAGTGTGTTTGAGAGAGCGAACGTGTATAGTACCGCACCGCAAACGCAGACAGACAAGTGTTGACTGAAAAAGCAGCAGTGCAGTCAAAATCCAAACTCCTGATGCCCGCCCCCTCTCACCGGTTCCAAAGAGTCTACTCAGCCTCCTACCTGTTATTATTCACTCGCCCAAGTTCAACATGGCACCCTCTCGTTACACAACAGCTCAGATTGAGCATTCTGCCGTGGCTCAGCCGTCAGTCAGAACTATCTTTAAAACTCATTCCAAAGAGAAAAAAAGAAATGTATTCTTGCAGTGCACACAATGCATTATTTTTATGTTATATGCAGTATAGTTTTCCATCTGCTGGCATATTTGGAACGTATTTACAGTCTTACCAGCAAAACACAATTAAAAAGCAATGTTCCTAAAAAGATACAGCGTTGGCTACAATTAATTAGAAGCTGGCTTTTTTTATAAATGTTTTTTTCATAATCAATGCCTTTAAAAAATATTTTCTTAATATCAATTTCGAGATTTCATTGTAAAAAGTTCATTATTTTCTTTGAAAATATTTCTGTTTCATGGGATATTAAAAATAATACTAATAAAGTAACAATATTCCAAAATGATAATATTACAATATTCCAAAGGAATTTAGGATAAAGGTTGGCATTATAGTCTCATATAATGGACAAGTATTACATAGAAATGCACCACATGAAAGTTGTCAGTTCTGGTATGTGTAGAATACAGTAAGTGGTAATTCATCAGTATGTTACCATTTTATTTTGTCTATATTGGTTTGGTCTACATTGACTGACACTTTACTTTTCTAACTTTCTTAATACAGAAATAAAGTAATACACCTGGAAACTGTTTAACAGTTATAACAACCAATTGGCACCAAACAAACATGTCGATTTTGGTGCCAAAATAATTATGCTTATTAGGTGCTTTTAATTTATTTGTTTATTCCTGGTGGCTTTCAGATATAACTAAATCAATGGGCATGAAAGCAGGAGAGAAGAATAGATTTTTAGGAAGAGTGCACTGAAAAAGCCCTTGAATACACTTAAATCCAATAGCTGTCTTTTTTTTCCTTTTTGTTTTTGTAATCGACAGATGCTAGCGTCAACATTTTGGACTTATGCATAATGAAAGCAATGAGGGGTTCAGCAAGAGAACCTCACTGGCCCCTAACAAGTGAAGTATTTAATGCCTGACTAGGATAGGTGTCATTAATGTTGAGTTTAGCTGCCGGCAGACTACTTCCTGAAAACGTAGTGCCTGCATCAACAATCCTACAGAACCTTGTAGGAGTGCATTTATGTAACAGTGCGTGTTTGAAGCAGAGAAGTCAGAAACAATCTGGGATACTGCTTTCAGCCACCTAGAGAATGAGCTCAAAACTGGTCTAGAGCCCCACACCCCCGCCCCCACTCCTCACCCAGAGTGCCCTCGTTCTGCTGTATTCATTGCTACATTTCAAGTGTTCTGGAAGCTCGCAGCGGCAGGCTCTGTCAGGCGCACCTTTTCAGAGTGGAAAACTGCCCACGCACAACCACCCAGAGTGCGGGCAGTCACAACTATTTATACGGATCCATGAAGCCCTTATTCCAACATCAGTCCGGATCCACGAGACCCTTATTCCAACATCAGTCCGGATCCACGAGACCCTTATTCCAACATCAGTCCGTATCAGTCTAGGGGGGAATCTGTTTGCTTGGGATCAGTAATGAGAAACAAACAAAAAAATCTTGGGAGTTTTGATAGGAGGCCATGATGATGCGGGCTCCACTCTCCCACCACCTCTTCCCTCTCCTCCCCTCTATCTCTCTCTGGGGGAGCGTGCAGGCAGGGGGACAGTGGTGCCAGGGAGCTGGGGTGGGAGTTGCATTAGGGACCGCCATGGTAAAGGTGATGTAGATGTCCACCAGGAACAGGAGTTTGTGGAAGACTGCAGAAGTGGCAGCTCCACCCTGAGGGAGGGGGGGTTAGAAGAACTCTGAGCCACGGTCAGGATTCGCCTCTCTGTGGAAGACCAGGGTGGGGGGAGTGGAGTTGAAATGGAATTTGTGGCCTCAATTCAATCAATCTTTGTTCTTAACTTTGACTCCCAACTTTTTTTCTTCACAAACAGCATTCAGTATCCATCAATCACCAAAATGAACTCACCAAACTGTGTTTGTGAGGACAAAACATTTCAGTTGCATTCATTTGCAAGTTAAGGGAAATTGTTGATTACCAGGGGAAGAAAAGTGAAGAACAAAACGTTTCTCAAAAAAGGTGGGCATCTCCCAGCTCTGACCTGCTATCCCTTGGGCCTCACCTTTTGCGATAGTGTTCTTTTTCACGGAGAACATTGGCTCCTGTCCAATTGTAGTCCACCGTGTCTGCGTGGGCCTTGTTCAGGTACATGGCTTCATTCTCCGACTGGGCGTCCTGGGCAGGTTGACCCTCAGAGAGGTCACACGGCGCCCCTTCCCAGCTGCTGTCGTCTTCCACCTTCAGGAACCTTCCGTAGCTGTCCTCAAGCAAGGAGCTCTCATCGAAGAAGAGCAGGGCACGGGAGCGAACTGCAGGGGCACACCATCACCAGCAGGGGGTGTTAGACACTCCTCTGTTTTGAAAACTTTTATTGTGGTATCATTACCATCGAGCTGTGATTGGGATTTGTGAAAATATTCCCTTACCCTTACTGCTAACCTCTCTTCGCCAGTAGTAAGGGTAAGGGCAACTCTGTCTTTCCAATCCAACTCTATCATTAGATGCAATTTGAATACACTTTCTTGAGTAAAGGCCTGAATATACTTCACGTTAAATATGGGTATGTGTACCTAAAATGGCTGCCATGCGTATCCTGCGGTGTTTTGGTGACGAGCTTGTGCACGTCCTCAAAAGTTAGCATTAGTAGTTTGGGAGTACGTTATAGTGGCATTAACTGGCTGTTACCCCTTTTCGGTTGTGAATTTAATGTAAAGAATCTGAAAATACTTGATTTTCCATTGTGCCGATAAAAATGTAATGGCAGAGTCGAGACTGCTTTTTCATTATAGTGCTCCTTCTTTATTAGAATAAAGTGTGAGGCACCGGGAAGTACAAAACAATGCATCAGAATCACACGCGGGTCATCCTCAACGCATTCACACCCAATGGCAGTAATACTGTCACATGCACTCATACGAACATCATTCAACGAAGGGAAAAGGGGCTTTCACTCAAACAACATCTCAGTTTCCAAATTTGAACATATGCGAACAGAACTAACTAAACATTCAGTGTTTAACCGATCGCAAGGACCCCTGGGACATATGGTAGCTTCATAGCCTGTGGCTACCTAGTTTAGCCACCTAACATGCTACACACAAGCCAGATGGAGGGCAGCTAGCATTCCTGTGGCTAGGCTAGCTGCCCACCGTTACAATATGCTAACCATGAAGTTATTCTAAATAAGTGAAATAAGACAGCTAGCAATCTATCTACCCAGCTAAAACACTGACATTTATAACAAGCGAACTATTAGCATGTGTGGTCATTCTGATAAAGTTAGCAGCTAACGTTGACCACATTTGTAACGTAAGTTAATAAAGTGTATCTGTGTCTGTCATCCAATACACACGGCCAAACCAGCAGTACGTTACCTACGCCAGGGGTTTTCAACCGGTGGTCCGTGAAGGTATTGCAGGGGGTCCCTGACAATACATTCAATAATGTAGTTTGTTGAATGTAATAATGTAGGGTTGTCAGGCAGAAGTTCCAGAGCTTACAGCAAAAGCAGCAAAGTGTCTTTTACCTTTTGCAACTACATATCACTGGCATACCTGAAGAATAAGTACAGGGCTAGGCTGGAGCCAGACAATGATATGAGACTGTCCCTATCCACCACTATATTGCCAAGAATAGACAGAATAGACTGTATGCAACTCACCACGCCCAGAAATCACACTTAACAGGTAAGAAAAAAACCTAATATCAGCCCCTGTCCCCACCCCGCACAACAGCGGTCCCCAGGTTGCTTCTTAGTCAGGATGGTGGTCCCTGGGTCACAATCAGTTGAAAACCCCTGACCTACGCAATTTCTCTGCCACCTAGTGGATATAGCTTTTAAACCTCCAGACAGACGTAAAGTACGCAGTGCAGTATGTGAACAATGCCACTCGGGTTTGGTACGCAAACCTGAAGTATATTCAGGCCTTAAGACTGCATAAGTAAAACTCATGTTCAAAAAATATTTTGAATATAAGCCTATAATTCATCCTCAAGGCTGTTGGATTATTTTTGCTAAATGCCCCTTATCTGCTTGTCTAAAATATTAAGTTTTTATTGGATCAACATAAATGATCTAAGACCAGACACCAAGTGCATCTGAGTGAAAATGTGATCCACATTTCTGAAGGTTCATGATTATGCATCACCATTCCCATGATGCACTGCACTACTGGAAAAAGACAAGGTTCAGTTTAGCTTTAAGATCTCTGGTTTCTATAGCAACTAGGCTGCCATAAGCCAATAGGATCTCTCAGCAGGCCCTCATTGTGTTAAAGGGAGCTGCTCTTGAGCCTGGTTTTGAAGAACCCATAGCAGAAATGAAAGGCAGCTATGACTAGGAATCGCAATCTTCCACAACAGAGCCGAGTGTGCAAGGTACAGACAACCAGCATATGACGTCTTTCATGCTGAAATGAAAAATAATGAGCATTCAGCTGATCTGGCTCTGCTCTGAGGAACCTAAGGTCTTAATGATTACAGTGCTGTGAAAAAGTAAGAACTCCCCCTGCTAATTTCTTGTTTTTTGCCAAATTTTGAATAAAAATTATATTTGACCATCCCATAAGTCCTAATAAAGATAAAAGGTGATGTGATATAGCAAATACCCCAAAAACGTATAACTTTTAAATTATATACTCAACAAAATGTCGTCAGACATCGAATGCCACTGTAGGAAAAAGTAAATCTACCCCTAGCTTCAGTAACTGGTAGAAGCTATTTCAGTAGCAATGACTTTAACTAAAAATGTGAGTGTAAACTTAAAGGGCTGAACCAAGATCAGTAAGAGCTTTCTGTCCAAGATGCATGGTTTTATGATTCCCCCTTATTCCTGATCCTAGATTCTTAGTGTGGTGAGGGCACCGTACATCCAGACCATGTGTGAGCAACTCCATTATGGGACAGATGGTGCTTACAAATACGCCATAGATACTGTAGCGCTACCTGTACCTCCCAATAAATGGTATGTATGGATGGATGTGGTGTGTATGTTTGGAAGAATATGTTGGCTGCTTTAGCATTTTTAACATATGTGGGATGGTTCTTGTTCATTTTATTTCTTACAAAAGCAATAAAGAATTCCAGAAACTCACTTTAGACTGAAAAGCCAAATGTTAGCTAGCAGATTGCCACACTGTCCAGCAATGTCAATGTCGTCTCATCAGCTATAAGCACATTTGTTTCTTTAGTTTTTGCTTCTCTGACCATGGGATCTGATATGATCATTATACACTTTAATATTTACTTCCAATTCTTGCTCTTGTTATCACCATTATAATACTAGGTCCATGGTCAACTTGTTTGTACTTCCTGTCAAAATGCAAGCTGGCACTGGAGCAGTCCAGAGTACTAGCAGTTAAACCATCGCAGGCCATGGCACATGCACAGACCATGTTCACATGTATCCATTCTGTGTGGGACAGAACCCAGGGGCTCTATGGGGGTGAAGCACAGACGTACTCTGACTGGCTGTGTAGACATCGGTTGATGGCAGAGGGGAGGATTTCACTGTGTGGGACACAGAAGAGAACTCAGGCAGACAGGGCATGAAAGAGCCTAGCACCAGCACAAAGCACAGCGCCACCACCTGGGAGGGAGGAATAAACACTGTCAGCTTCAGGACAAAGCTTTTCCTCACTAGACTGTTGTGCAAAAGGGAGGGAGTGGGGCTTAGGCTTAATGGGTGTGAGAAGGGTAGTAGTCCCACTATTTTTGGGTATCGAATGGTGATAGTTGTCATTATAGCACAATAGGGGATGGAATACTGTTAATGTTTGACAATAACTGCACAATGGAAGAACTTCAGATATGTTCAAAACAAAAGGCCAACCACACCTAGCTATGTCACAGGGACAACAACTGCGCACAACAGTTTTCTACATATCAATATTAAGATAGATTTTTTTTTAAAGGTAGAATATTTTAGCCTGGGATTCAATATGGAATAAGTAGAACATTATATCACAATGCGTGGCAATTTGGTGTAACTATTCCTTTTCTAAATATATGGTCGCTAAGGAGATTTGATGGGCAAATATGAAAATTATTGCAGAGACTTTGGTTTTATCAAAAGTGGGTTTGCAAGTTTATCAACATTCAAAGAAGCATAACGTTGCAAAATAAAATACATTTAAGATTTCTATAATCAAGGTTTAGGCTGTGCATGTCAAGAGAATGTATGTAAAAAGATCTCAGGTTGAGTGTGTGTGTATGTGTGTGTGCGCGTGTGAGAGAGAGAGGGAGAGAGAAAGAGAGTGTGTATGTATGAGTTTGTGTGTGTGTGTGTGTGTGTGTGTGTATGTGTGTGTGCATGTGAGAGAGAGGGAGAGAGAAAGAGAGAGTAAAAAAACACTCTATTGACCATGAGACAGGTGCCTGTTTGGGTGGAGGTCATCTTGCAGGAGCGAGGTATCTTTCCAGCTACTAGCACCTGGAGCTTCTGGAGTTGCTGGAGCAGAGATCTGCAGGGAGCAAGGACAGATGGACACATGTCAGGGTCCCACAGATGTATTGGGGGCACTGATTGCATTCAGGCAATACTGAATTCACGCCATATTAATTTGTCCATTTCAGTGACCACCGAATGTATGATAATGGGTAAGTACTATATTGGAAAGGCAATTATTCATATTACTTCTCAAAGTGAAGGACAAAGCACCACAGTGGTTATACTGACTGATTCCCAACATATGTGTGTACTGTGTACGAACAGGTCATTTGATATTGTCTGTTTCTATGAAACATTGAGACAAACATCAATCTAATCGAATTTCTAATAGTTTTATGATTTTTAAATGCTGTGAGAAAGGATATATATTGTGAGAAACTGATTACCAAGTAATGCCTACAAAGGAAACCAATGAGTTTATTCATATTTGACAGTTGCAGTGCGAATGACAGCAGTGTATAATCTGGTTTAAAAATAAATATATGTTTGTTCATCTGCACAGCACACATGGCATGCACAGACAAAAATAGCATGTAAGAGTCTGTAGCTCTGCCAGTTTTGCACATCTGGCATTTGATTAAAATGTCTTTATTTCTGCCCACAGCCATCGCGGTGGCGGGAGTGCACAGAACACCATGTTCGTTTGTAACACACTAGGCTTTATGTGGATCGTTGGATATTGTTGGCTCAACAAGATGAGCCATCAAAGACGATTTAGAGGCCAGTGCATCTGCACAGCATCTGCGCTGTGCTGATCCCACTGGCACGGACGGAATGAGAGATGAGAGAGAACCTGCACACTGAGACTCTCTCTGACAAGCTGAGGGTGCACTCAGATAAACCAAAACGGCAGCTGCCGTTGCATTCTGAAGGTGTGATAAAGGTGTACCTTTTGCCTTGCACTGTGAGTGTGAATATAGTGCCACTGTTACTGACCACAAAGAGGGGAGTTCCATTTACACACACATACACACACCAGACCAAGGCCAAAATGATTATCTAAATGATGTATTTGATATACACACACACAAGCATCTGATGTCACATTACAGTGAAAAATAAAAGCACATACACACAAATATATTAAGCTCCGCTGAAGAGATGTTACACCTACTCCACATCAGTTAGTAGACTTATAATTTCAGTTTATATATGTGACTACATACATCTGTATATTCTTTTAGGACAACGGTATGGCAAGAACTAAGAATGTCCATATAACTTAAAACAATGATGAAAGAGTTATTTATAACAAATTTACCTCCTATTTCAGCTATATAACTTGCAATTTAACAAGGTGCTTCCAGGACAAAATATTTAGGAATTAATGGTGAAAAATGGAGGATGGTTATGTAAGCCCAGTAGTCTTTTTGACTGTCTTTTTACTGTGCACTTTAAAACATCCTACAGTGCTTCCTTCTCATAACCACAAAGTACAAGTTATGCACAAATATATATAGATTCTACAAACCTCTGGCAATGCAGACACCCACAGTGTACCCACACATGTAATGTTCTATGTTTTTAACCCACACAAGGGCAAGGCACAAACCTAATGGTGAGGAGCTCTCTCGATACTGATCTGAAAGTCAGGGTGTTTGCTTGTTTTTTAAACCTTTATCATCAAATCAATACATTTGTTGACTGCAGAGACACTCAGCAACCCCCCACCCTCACTGTATGACATCAGATGTTTAAAAAAGTTTGTCTGCTGGGGGTTTATAGATTTCAGGAGGTGGTTGGAACTGAAACTCATTTTGTTTAAACACTATAAACAAACTATATAACAAACTCCCTCTTTTGTGATAGACCCTAGAAAATATTAGATAAAAGTCAGCACCTCCACAAAACTGCCCAATGGGTTTGCATGATATTGCAAAAGTTGACCACCAGAGGGAGCCAGCTGTCCATTAACAGCATCATGACCTGCACATTTTGTGGAGCAGGGTGATGGGTATTTCAATCAAAACCTTCAGTAAGATATGAGTTAATAGTTAACATGCACCTGGCTGCCAACATATGAGTACAAACAATATTTGTGGAAAATATTATTATAGATAGTATTATTTAGGAAACTCACAATACACACAGACTTAATTCCAATTCCAAAAAATTCCAATTACATTGGACAAAGGTGTGAAATTGTGATACACCTGATTTTGTTACATTAAATGTAATAGCATAATCTAGCATCAATTGTATAAGTAGCATTTAAAAAGTTGTGAAAACTGCTGTGCATTACTGTCTAATTCACAATATTTGAAACTGTTGTGTACAGCTGGAAGTAAAACTTTGTTGTTTTACTTTGTTGTTTTTAGGTTGTTCAGAATAAATATAAATAGTTCAAAAGACACATTTCCCTTGCAGACATACTCCTTTGTCCACAGCATATCAAAAACATCTGTGGGTAACCAGCAGTGAATGGGCATTTAAACCAACACACTCCACCGAATAGCAGACGGCAGTAGTCCGCAAGGAGACAAGGGGCCTTTTATCAGAGCTTTCAGATACTTATTCAAAAAAATAGGGAGGAATTAAGTCTTACGTGAGGAATTACTCTGCATCATAAATCATTGAATATTGAGACACTTAAAAGCAGACAACTTATTTAAAGGTCACATTATACAGTGAGTATAAAAAGCATTCATCCCCTTTGGCATTTTTCACATTTTATTTCCTTACTTCACGGAATCAAAATTGATTTAATTGGTATTTCTTGCCACTGATCAACACATTTTTTTATAATGTCAAATAAAAACAACAACTCTGAAGCTCTTTCTTAATTAATAGCAAATAAGAAAGAGGCAGGTTTTGACAACGGCTCACATTCACAACCACCAAAATGCCCTCTTTCTATTTTAATCCAAATTGAAACATTACAGGTTGTTAGTATGTGGAAAGTTTGCATAATGCATTTGTAATATAATATCACCTTCCGGTGTAAAACCTATGTTTTAAGTGAGAAGTTCAAAAGCCGAAAAAGACAGGAAATTCAAATGAGCATCAAAACCTATAATTTGACATTGCACTAACAAGCTTTGACACCTGCTACAGTACTGTAGCTATGTTGGTCTACTGTAGCTATGTTGGTCTACTCTACTTTAAACAACATGTAGGCCACTCACCACTGGGCACGGGCAGGCAGGATTCTAAACTTCTCTCAAACAGCCCAATTCATGAGTAGGTTGTCTGTCTTCATTTATATTTGGTCATGTAAAGATGATTACATGATTCCTTTCCATGACCATAGCCAATACAACCTTTTAAATTAACTTTAAGTAAGCTACACATCCTTTCTTACCAGAAAATCTGACTTAAATGACTGAGCATTTTGTCTTGCTGTAATTTATGTGGCAGACCTATCTTCAGTTATTTATTTTTAGAATTGAGTGAGTAACACTTATTTTGCAAACATGATCCTGTTATTTATCAAAGTATCAGTTCAGTATTATACAGATCAATGGATTGGTCACCTCTGTGTCAAACAATCATAATCTGTATGACATTCCCTCTTAAAATTCATATCAGATGTTTCGTCAACTAAAGGTGTGAAAAAAAAGAATCCTGCAGCACCAGTGACATGCTCCTGTATTATAATTCCAGAATATGAAAGCATAATATATGTGTACCTGTCTTTTGTAAATATAGCAAAACTTGGAATATGTTAAAATAATACAACGAGACAGTGAGGAAAATAATATGATAGGATACGGCGACCAGGGTTAGATTTGGCTGTGGCCGGGAGTGCCATCGGGGGCAGTAATTGGCTGTTCACCCCAGGGATGGGGAGCCGACAAGATGTTCGCTGCGAACAGGAGTGGCTCTGGGGTGCCGGAGTTATGGTCGACAGCATGACTAGTGCCATCTCGGAGGAGACGATACTTTGCCTTTGTCACTACCGGTCACAGGGCTACAGCAGCAAACTACGAGGGAGGGATTGACTTGAAAATAGCGGGTGTAATTGGCTATCAAACTGGGAGAAAAACGGGAGAAAATCTGAAAACAAAATAAATGTTAAAAAAATACATACAGTATATATATTTTTTCCTCCATACTATTCGGAATGTTCTTTTCGATGTTGCCTCTGATGGATCTAGCTGAATCTCACAGGCTGCAGTAGGTGCATGGGAGGCTAATGGTCAGGTATGAATGTCCTTTTTACAGCATCAAAGCCAGGAGAAGGTCAGAAAGTACCACAGTGCCATTTAAAATGGAGTGGAAGCAGTAGGGGTAATACGACTAGATGTAGCTCAGCATGATGTCACCCTTCTGCACCCATTAGATGAGTCATGAGAGTAAAATGACTATGGCTTGTTGATCCCATCCTTTTAGTGTGAATAAATATAGCCAAGATTTGGCCAATCCCCCCCCCCAACCCCACATCTCTCTGCTGCTGACACTATTTCACCTGTTTGTGCTCTCCAAGGTTTCCACCTTTGTCCAAAGCTTGTTGTTTTCAGAAGTGAATGACTCCACCCTGCAGAATCAAAAACAGATACCTGTCTCAGTTTGGTCCTAATAGGCGTCATATACGTAATGATAAACATTGGTTTGCTGACCTCTGACCTTGGCATGATGTGGATTGTGGGATTGTCTCTTCTTTTAATTGTTTTTAATGTTTAGGTGATGTGTCATGTCATTTTAACATGTTTATATATACAGTAGACTCCATTTTTTCACACCGTTGATAAAGATGAACAAAAGAGATCATATAAAATAAACTATATAAGTAATGAGCTTTATTGTATGCTCACAAAATGCAGAAAGCTTCCTGGCAGAAGGAACAAGGTTTTTGGACAAGGGGGGCCAGGGCCTGTGGATGCAAAACAACCCCAAAGCATTAAAGATCCACCACCATGTTTGACCGTAGGCATGAGGTGCTTTTCAATATTACTTGCATTCTCTGGACGGCAAACATAACACTGACGTGCATGTGCAATAAGTTCGATCTGACCACCAGACACGGTTCAAATTGTAGTTCAGATGTAGTTTGGCGAATTCAAGATGCCTTTTTCAGTGAACTGTTTTCAAAAGAGGCTTCCTTCTTGCAACTCGGTCATAAAGGTCATGTCATGTAGGTGTCGTTGAATGGTAGGGTTAGACACCTTGTAACCCCAAGATGCCAGGTTGTTTTGGAGATCTTGAACTGTGCCTCTTGGACTTCTCAAACCATCCATCTCACTACACGTGGGGTCAAGATAGACTTGCGTCCTCTACCTGGCAGGTTACCCACTGTTCCAGTGACCTTAAACTTCCTAATAATTGACACAACAGTGGAAAGCGGTATCTTAAATTCTTTTGTGATTTTTTGTAGCCATCTCTTGACTGTAGAGGTCAATAAACGTTTGCTGATGCTTTCAGGGAGTTATTTGCCTTTCACTATGATGATGGCTGACCACAGTATTTCAAACATGTGTTCCCTCCTTTTATACCCTAGGGAAACAGGAAACTATTGTAAGCCACTGTATAGTTCCATAAACTTCCAATGAACTTCAAATAAGTTGTATATTTATGAAGATTTGTTTTTGTTGGATTAAATATAAAAGAATAGTTAGGGGTGTGAATAATTGTGATCAAGATGCTTTCTGGAAAAAATATATTATTAATAAAACAAAATGTTTTTCTGAACAATTGTATTAGTATTGTAGGTTTAGAATTTTCTACATTTTTTGAGCACAAAATATACCTCATTACTTATATAGTTTATTTTATACAATCTATTTTGTTCATCTTTCAAAAAAAGAGTCTACTGTAGTTATAATGGTTATTGTATTATATGCAGTGATGGCGGTAACGCGTTACTTAGTAACGCGTTACTCTAATCTGATTACTTTTTTCAGTAACGAGTAATCTAACGCGTTAATATTTCCAAACCAGTAATCAGATTAAAGTTACTTATCCAAGTGACTGTGCGTTACTATTGCGTTACTACCTCATAACATAGGCAGAATGCAGTATTTTTTGTCATTTTCGATAGTAAAAATATATATTTTTGCTTTTTTCTTGCGGGGAGTGACGTCAGTGTGCGACAGGCAGCTCACGTTTTCAGCACGAGTTTACAGAAAACATGCTCACGTGGATCAGCATGCGGCTCCACAAACGTAAACAAACGTACACAGAGACGTAAGAAACAATGGAGGGGGGAGCGTTTTCGAGCTGGAAATACAGCCACTATTTTGAATTCATGTCAGCTAAGGACGAGAAGAATATCAATGTTCGTTGTACACTCTGTGCTGGCAAGAAAATATTATCCAGCGGCAAAAACACTACGTCTACTACACTACGAAAAGACTGGCTTTATTTTATAAAAACTATTTCAGGTAAATAGTATTTAAGTTATTTTTGTTATGTTATTTAATTATTGTGTGATTTAAGTTACTTTTTAAAAAGTGAGTATTGGCAAAACCGGTTGTCATTGTTATGTTTGGGGGGGCAGCTGCCGAAAGTAACTAATAAAGTAACTAGTAATCTAATTTAGTTACTTTTAAAAGCAAGTAATCAGTGAAGTAACTAGATTACTTTTTAAAGGAGTAATCAGTAATCAGTAATCAGATTACCTTTTCAAAGTAACTAAAACATCACTGATTATATGTAATAGTGCACAGGGAACAGGACATCACCCAGGTGCAGAATTCTTTATTTGCCACCATGTGAGGAATTATATTGAGGACTTGTTATATGCCATCTAACCTATCCACTTGTCAAGTTACCCATGCTAGGTATTAGGACATTAGGACATTAGGACAGGTATTAGGATGTGGTGTTGTGCTTGAAAAGGCACATGTTGAAACCTATGAATTGGATTATTTAAATGTTTTCATAAGGAACACGTTTCTCATGAACAAGCACAATCTATGCAGGCTAAATAGACCCACACAAGGAGCCCTTACGGTGGTGATTCTGACATGATTGGTTGTGTCTGAACCTGACACTGATTCAGTGCCACTGTTCATTTAACTGGTTGATGATATTGGCAATATATAGCAGGGACACACAGAGGGACAAGTCATTATATCTTGGCTTACTTTTTCTCCAGACAGTCCACATATTCCTTCTTTTTCCTGCGGCTCTCCTGGGCGGAGATCTGAAGAAGAATGAGGGGATGCTTATGAGAATCACATGGGAAAATCTACAACACTACACCAGGTTAGGTAATCGTGTCCGGAAGGAGTCACAGTCTCGCACAGTCACAAGGCCTCTCTATACAGCAGGGCTGTTCCACTCCAGGCTTCAAGGGCAGCAGTATCTGATTCCACAAGTTTGCTCACCTTCTGGACCAAGGAGGTGAAACAATGAATTAAGTAGTGCATGGTCGGAGCAAATACCCGCAGATACTGTGGCCTTCCAGGTGTGGAGTGGAGTAGGCCTGCTGTATAGAGAGACCTTGTGCTATACAGTCTGGTAAAACACTGAGAGGAGTGAATGCTCTCTTGCCTTTATTACTCATTATTCACACTTAAAGCAAAGGAGCGTTCTCAGATTGTATTAAAGATCACAGGTCCTTGTTTCTCACCTCTTTGTATGCCGCTATAGTCTATCCCTACTGAGGATACTAAGCAAGTGTTGCAATGCCCATTGCATATGATGCTCTATTGCCCTGCCCTCTTGTTCTGACCACACCATCTCACTCTTATGTCTCTCTACCTCTCTAAAAAAATACTTGTGTAAAATTTATGCAGTGGCTTCTACACAGGGGGCACAATAGATGCTGGCTCACTGACACTAAAATGCTCTAGTTGGAGGGTCTTGGTCCTTTTCCATTAGCGCTTTCTCCAGTTCGTGTCCTAATTTGTATGGGAGAGGTGGAAGGTGCGTGGTTTGAATGACACATACCTTGTTCTTTATTTTCCTGCGGACCCTTTTGAGTGCCTTCTCCTCAGTCTTGGTGAGGGGCAGCTTGTTGGGGATGGGGTATCCCTCCGCAACCAGGGTACGCTTTTCCTCCTCTGTCAGAATCAGGGGTCCAGAGGTTCCCTGCAGTTTCTGTGGGGACATTAGCCAGATAATCATTACATTACAGGCATTTAGCAGACCCTCTTATCCAGAGCGACTTACAGTTTACATGATCTCCCAGAATAACGATAAGCTATCTGTGTGTTCACCATCATTTAACCCCATAAGTACTTTTATACTGACTGATAGCTGATGACAGTTCTAGTGAATAATATGTATGCTATATAGTATATTTAAAATTCGGACTTTTGTCTTCCTGAAAATAAAGCTGCTGTGACATGAACCAGAGTACTTTGCAACAACATTTGTGATTATTTGTTTCGCATCGCTGGGACAGCAACTAGCACCTCGTCAAACGCAATACAAAACAGGAATTGTGAAATACCTAGGGAATATCATCGCTCATTAAATACTGCCTGGTTTCAAGAGTTCTTAAAATTCTCATGCAAAGGGGAGAGTCGCAATTAAGGCATGCTTTAGTAAATCAGACTGAATCGACCTAATTTACAAAATCGTTTTAGCGCGTTCACCCCATGTATGCATAGAATTGAACAGATTTAACTATGTATCTAAAGGAAAGCCGGAAAGTGACCACCCCAAATTATGTGCTAATAGCGATTTTAGCCCTTGCGACCGCTTAATAAATCTGACATAAACATTGCAACCTTGTAATGGCTGCTTTTGCGTTGGAATAACAGATCCATGTAATGCCTAGTTAGATTTCTGCTTCTCGCCTTTGCGTCAACCTGGCTACAAATCACAAATATTGGAAACACTGTATTCCAACAAATCAAATATTCTTAAAATTGTAACAAGCAGCTAATTGCTGATTTTAGCATGACCAATTATTTTTATTTGGGAGGTTTCCCGAAAATGTGTGACACAAACACAAGAATGCTTTTTCAGTGGAGTGTCAGGCAGTTTCATGGAAATGAATTACAACTAGTTTTTCAAAGGTCGACCATGAAAACCAACCATGGTCCTGAAAAGCTACAGGGTCTGCTGATTCTTATATTCACCTTAAATCAGGAACAAAATTAGACCCATGAAAGCAGGTCAGGTGAGTTAACAGTGTAATCAACTGCATTATTTGATCAACTAAGTCCCTGCAGCTCTCCAGGACCAGGGTTAGCAACCCTTACATTAGATTATTGAAGACTACAACCTGGGCTAAAACATGCCAACTGGGGGGCCCGGGTAGCGTAGCGGTCTAACGCACTCCGTTGGGAGTGCAAGCTGCCTACTGTAGTTGCGGTTCGAAACCTGACTGCGTCAGTCTGACTCTGTCTGAGAGCCCCAATCGGGGGCGGCTTTTAGCTGTCTGCCCCAGGGGGGGGGGGGGAAAGTCGGCACGAGCTCGCTGAGGAGCAGTAGGGCATTCCTAAAGAGCAGGTGAGCGAAGTTCCATCTCGGAGGAGGCAGATCATTGCCGGGCTCGGGATATTAGCTTCACCCGGGGGATGGGTGGCGGGCTCTTGAGGGGAAGTCGAATCAAACTAAACAGAGGGTTGAATTGGCTACTAAATTTGAAAACAAATATATATATTTTTTTTAAACATGCCAACTGGTTGCTGGTCCAGATGATGACTTCAGTTATGCAATGAAGATATTAGGTGATTGATATCCAACATGCATAGAGTGGCACTCACGTGGGGTGAGGTGAGGAGGGGTGAAGAGGAGATGGCAGTAGAGGTGCGGACCTGCAGGTGCACTGGGCTTGGGGGGGGCAGTGAGCGGGGGCTCTGGGATCCATCACTGTCGCTGCCATGGCTGCTGGGAGGGGTTGGCGGGAGCTGCACGTGCTCATCTGTCAGGGAAGAGGGCAGTGGCCAGGGGTCAAATAAATCAACACATACAGTGGCACCTGGAGTGGAACATTAACATTCAATGACCCATCAATCTGCGCAGACAGAGGATGGGAAAATCTGCTTTATGTGTTTCATGCAGCAGCAGCAACTGAACAGTGCTCCATTTGGCTCAAATAACACACTGGAGTGTTCATCTGGCACCTTGAATTCAGGCCCTGTGAAGTAACCTGCTTTGCCAAGACATTTGCGATTAAAATGGCAAATTACTTTATAACAAAAGACTATAATTCCAGCAGTGCGGCAGCCAAGGCAGTTGTTAATCTGGCTGAAATCCCTATCCATTTGTCAACAACGGCTCCCTCACCAGAAACAGTTCTGAGATCTGATCTGAAAGGCTGTCTCTGTGGTGTGTCTCAGCCAGGACTGATCACTTGAACAGCCAGGATTCCAGGCAAGGCGCAATCCCCAGCCCACCCCTGACAGAACGATTCAGAGAAGGGCTGGAATGGGCCATTCGTCAAGACTGGCCCTGCTCCAAGGCACACAAACCCCCAGTGCAGCCCTGTTATTACTGGAGGAGACGGCATAATATTTAGGGACGTCAGCTTTGTCCCAGCCTTATACGCAAATTTGAGTGGACGTTTCTTTGTTACACTGCTCTGCGTGAAGCATAGCTCAGTATATGCTTGGGGTGTTTATGGAATAATGATTTATGGTTTAGGAAAGAATGTGGATAGGAGCAACCAAGGAGTTCTGCTATCCATGTGACCCCTGATTGTCTGTGTGTCTGTGTGTGTGTGTGTGTTTTATACTTTTACAGTTCATAAATAGATGTAAATATACACATTTAAAACACAAAATACAAATCATACGTTGTCAAACATTTCCAGATGTGCAGCATGTGCTTCTTAACAAACCATCCAGCCTACTGTAGCATGTGACATTCACACAATGCTACTGCTAAAATGTTACCTAACTATTCTCCAAGGTGAATGAATGAACACAGTGAATACATAGTGTAGAGCAGGGGTGTCCAAACTACGGCCCGCGGGCCAACTGCGGCCCGCGGTCCATTTTTGATTGGCCCGCGGCCGCATTCCAATATAAGGAATATGGCCCCCGCATGAAACTTGCACTTGACTGAGTTGTAATTCTTAGTTTCACCACTAGTGGAGTCACCCGTATTCATTGAAAACTCCGCGAAATAAACGAACTGCTCTCAGGTTTTTTCGCGTAGCACCCCCCGTCGACAATAATTATTTTCGCGTAGCACCCCCCCAATAGTGGCCCAGCCTTTCGTATATTTTTCTGTATTTGGCCCTCAGTGGAAAAAGTTTGGACACCCCTGGTGTAGAGGGTACACACTATATGAACCAATGTTAAAAATATGAATTTCTGTTTGAGAAAAAAACTGGTAAATTCTGGCTAGAATGCAGATATGCTATGCTATTCAATGATTAAGGAAGATAGAATATGTACAAGGACATTGGTAAATATATACTGCAGTATTTAGCTTAAGTTCCTGATATTTAGCAGTGCAGAGGTATAATGTGCCAAGACACATGGAGCAATACAAGCATGCTGCTTTGTCAATCTGCCTTCCATTAGCTGCATGTTGGGAACAGTTGTTCAATAAGGATATTATGTCACATCTCTATAGCAGCAGATGGATAGAATTTAACCAATGTGAAACCAAAACAAATTCTCACACCTTGTTTTACACCTAAATAATCATAAGGCAATAGGCTAGAAATTCCCCCAAAAATCAAGTGTACTTTGTATCATCACCTGAATGCTTAGTGAACTGAATGAGGGACGAAGAGAAGAAGGCAGAAATGGCACACAGACATTTTTATTATTGTTCTCAAATCACAAATGGATGTTATGTTTTTGGCTTGAACATGATCACTGTCAGACAAAGGAATACTGTTGCATTGTTTTTGACAAGGACAAAATTAACGGCCACAAACTCCATACCTGATGGGACACTAAGGAACTGGTTGATATCTTGCGGCTCAGCCTTTATGGCAGGCATGGGGTTCGGCTCTCTGGTGGCCTAAGGAAACAAAACAGAAAAGGGTCTTAGTGCTAAATGGAGGATGGAGAAAAGCACCATGTCCACCTGCATCAATGGATGCAAACGGATGCACACATCAGCATACAAGCATAACACATCATTCTATACTGTATTTCAAAAACCAAATTTCATGTTCTATATTTCATTATGTGCTATATTTCACATTCCAAGGAACACAGATGTAGGGCCACAGTCCTGTGTTTTCATAATTCCTGACCTTGCCGTTTGGAGGCATGTTTTGCTGTAATGATTTCCAATTATACTCGCGGTTGGTGAAACTGCTGGTCCAGATGAGGCAGGAAGAGGATCTTTGGAGCCCTCCATATGTTCGCTGTCCAAGGGGTGTCAAACAAACGCCATACCAAGGGACTCGGATGGTAAACAAAGCTGAATATGGCTCCGCTCTGAAATATTTACATTCACTGCCTGAAGGGTGAAATCCATTTGTATTTTGGAGAGTGGCCAAGGACAGACCTCAAACTGTTATTGGATTGTCACAGTGCCTCTTAGGGAACGTGACACTTCCTACTCGTACATCTGCGGCACAGCGTTCTGTCACATTTTCTTTGTTCCTGTCTCGTCTTTTCCTTTGTCTTGTTTCTCCCGCGTGATTGTTTGTTAATTGTTTTATTATATTCTATTATTCAATTATCTACTCCTCGTTGCTCCTCATCATGCTCACCTGTTGGTAATTCCGTCATCTGTTCCGGCACACCAGCCTCCCATCAAGATCATCAGCCCTGCAGTATATCTACCCCGGTTTTCCAGTCATTCATCGTCAGATCGTTGTTCTCCCTACCCCGGTAGAAACTGACTTCAGAAAGCCTTGTCTAAAACTCTGTGTTTACTGTTCTTTGTGTGTCAAGTTTAATTCATGTTAACCCTTGTTCCTGTTGTCTCCCTTCGTGTTCAGGTCCATTCCTCGTCTGTCTGCCAGCTCTGTCCGTCCTGCCAGCCCTGCCTGCCTGCACACTTAGCTTGCCCTCCGGTTCCCTCATCCTGTCTGCCCAGTCATCTCGTCCACTCCTCCTGTGCATCCCTTCCGTTGTCCAGCTCATCGTTTTCCACTACCCCTGTTATTACTATTATTAAATCATCACTCTCCATTCTAAACCTTGTCTGTGTCTGTGTTTGGGTTCGTTCCTGTTCGACATAACACGTTCAGACTTGCATATGCCAACACTCATTTACTAATTTTGTTTGACTTGTCTGTTGTTTGCTTCGTTTCATCTCGACTTGTTCATGGGAATGGCGCATGTCAACTTAATGTGGTCTTGCTGTGCATTCGCAATAAATGCAATGTGCATTTTTAGCCTTTGAAGATCACCAAGTGGTCCAATATACATTGATAATAAAGTGAAGAACTTGTGCTGATTATGTGCTGTCACTTTTTATATACCTTGACTTTCAGTAGTGGTTCTATTAGCAGCAATCTTGTGTTCTGTCAGATACCTTCAGCCACACTTCTTAAGGAATGCTAGAGGAAATCAGCTTCATAGCACTCGAGCCCCAGGGAAGGCTAATTATTTGCCAGAAATATTTAGTGAATGTGGATTGCCAAATCCTACAGGTGGTGACAGTTTAAGTCTCAACCCTGTAGAACAAGGATATTGTGCACATATCGTGATATGCTCAGGTTAGCATTCACCCGTGCGACTCATATTTATCCTCCACCCTGTGTTAAACTGAGCTGACTATTTTTTTACACCATTTTCTGAGCTGTTCTTGCACGTACTGTTGTGATGTAACACAATAAAGGTTGTTTTATGTTTTTTGTATTTATGGCACATACACTTTAAACTTGAATTTAAGCACAAGCACTTTTAACTTTAAAGACATTACAAATATATTGTGATGTTTATAATTACCAGGGTCCATAACTGTTGTGACATGATAATTGGTCCATATCACCCATACCTATTTTTACTGTCATCCCACCAGTATTTTCACAGTATGTATCCTTGCTATGAGATTTGTACCATTTCAAGCTTCTGTTGGGAGAACAGTAAGAAGTTCATGGACTAATGGAAGAATAAATTAATATACATTTCAGATATTAACCACCTGACTATTAACCAACATATTTCTGGCCAGAACAGAGAGCACTGTTTTGGCCTCCAAACCTATACTCTGAGTATTTGACTACGAGGCTGTGAGAGAAATGTATAGACTAAGGTCTTCCAGTAAGGCTTTTGAAAAACTCTCTAGGACAGAGGCCTGCAACATTAAAATGTGGTCTGATTAAGCCTGATTGAATACATATAATTACATATGAAAAACATATCTAGAGTGCTTAAGTGATCTCCAGAGAAACGGCATGGGTTTGGCCATCGTGGTAAATGTGTTCCACACCTTGTCCTCCGGTGGGCTCCTCTGGGGGGGGAGGGGCAAGCTGAGCAGCCTGGAGGTGCTGTCCACCAGGCGGACGGAGGGCGGGGATGAGGGTGCGGGCTCTGACAGCAGGCTCGTCTCCTGTTTCACCAGGATGGCAGTCAGGTCCCGGCCGAAGGACCACATGCCTTCCGACTCTGAAAAGCACAAAGACCCAAAATGTGATGAAATCCACCTCGCCCCACCGACGGCCTCCTCCTTCCCCCATGCAGTGTGAATGGGCAAACCGCAGAGCTGGTGACGCTGACTGATCTCCCAAAAAACGCTGTAAAGTCCAGAGCTGTCCGCAGAGGTCGGCAGCGGCACTCTCACACCGCAAGCCCCCAGCGATATAGAACGGTGGGGGCTGTGTGAAAATGAACCTGTGCTTCTGAAGGGGGCACAATAAAGCCGCAGGTGCGACATATGCCGGCCTCTGAGATGGCCCGGCCTCATGGCCAGGGGCTAATGCAAAGCAACTCGCCCGATTACGATCATAAATCACAGCACAGGTGTAGGCCTGCCTCCAAAAGCTAACTCCTGCCCCTCTTAATGAACCATGAGGAAAACAAGGCCAGAGTGGGGGGGGATTTTCTTCTTCCTGCTTTTGAGACCAATTTTTGAAGCCAGAAGCGAAAACATCTGTGACTAGGGGTCTTCCTTTGTTACCTGCTTTTCCATTCATTTATGTCTCCATGACTGAGCCTATAAAACTATAGGAGCTGGTAAAAGGAGGGTTAACTTTTAAGTCCCGTGCCGTGCCAAAGGTTTCCATGCAAGCCGGCGTGCCTGGGAGTTTGAGAGGAAAGGGATGAAGCGGGAGGCTGATTATGGGCCATGTGTAGATCCCTCTCACAGGGAGCTTTCTTGCCTGGGACTGCGCCCAACCTGTGCAATAAACAGGTGTCTTTCATAACCTGTACAACACAGCCTTCTCCTCGTAGGCTTGTTATTGCACGCCAATCGATGGAGCGTCCGACTTTGTCCACTGGCTAATCAACTGTCTGAATGGAATGGCACCTGTTGAATGTCCTCGAGTTCGTGCTCTAGACCGTGCTGAGGAGGCAATAGTGCCCTCACAACTCCTGGAAGTGTCATAAATGATTTTCCGTGTAGGCGCAGGTCTTCATGAAGCTGGAAATCGGACACCCCTTTGCCTGTCTTTGGCACGCGTCCTCTCCTCTGCTTACAGATAAGGTAGAGCATAGCACCAGTCCCGGGCCGCAGTTACCATGGGAACAGGCTTATAGCACAATAAACAGGCTTCAGGATGACTGAAGGTCAGTAGAAAGACGAGCTGACTGAGCCTGTTAGTGTCACAGTGGGGACGCTGTGCCAGAGAGGCATCACAAAAAGCGTGCATTGTCGTTTATTTGTATGTGCACAAAACAGGCTAGTGATGGAAGAATCGTAAGGTGGCCTCGTCCTCCGTTAATGAAACGGGCTCCACAATAACCTTCTATAGTCACTCGGTGCACTGCAAATTAATACGCTTTGCAAATCTGCATATCAGGGCCCGTATTCACAAAGAATTGTATCTTACCACTAGGAGTACTTCTAAATCGCACTAAAACCTTTTAGTTAGGAGTCCCACCTTAAAACCTATTCACAAAGCTCCAAAGACCAACTCTTACTAAGGAATTCCTACAATTGTGAAACTAAGAGTGAGGGCGGGGTTGACGTCGTTGCTAAGGATGACGTTGTTTCTCATGAACGAGCTTACTCAGAATGCCCACAGTGATTGGCTGATATAGGGGATGGGTCTCTGCCCGCGTACGGATCAACCCCACGGTTCGGCACGCATATGATCCGCGGATTAATAGCTAAATTGAACCATCATAGAGAAATACAAATACAGCCGCTGTTATATAAACCATATATGTTTTGGTTTGCTTTGTTTTTCATACTAAATGCCTTTCTGGGAGGCATGTTTTTAGAAACACGACCGAATTAAATAGAATTGAAACATTAGCGATCTTTTATTTTTTTATCAAATTAATTCAGGCATAAGACCACCCTAGTTACATCGCCTAAGGCGTACTGAATCTAAAAATGTATTTTGTGAAATTTTCGAATAAAGATTTAGTGAAATAACTTACATTGAAAAACTGAAATGATCATTCATTCAATTCCTTGAGAATAGTTACTGGTAATATTTGGTGGAAACGCGCCTTTGGTCCCGTTATAATTTTTTTTGCTGATCCGAAAAATGATCCGATGCACCTCTATTATATTCTAATAAAGATTCTAAAATACAAATGTAGGCTACGTGTCACTGATTTAACATGAAACCAAGTATACTGACTATTCAATTGGTTACATGTCTGCATCTTGTAAAAAATCAGCGGGTATCTATATATAATATATATAATATAATATATATAATACCCTCGCGATTGAGGCGGTACCTTTTTATGAGCTCTGTATCATTCAATATCTCCAGTGTTGACGCGATTGCGACAACGATTGCTGCCAGCAGCAGATTTTCAGATCGCCGTGAGTAGGTCTTTAGCGACTTAGAAGTCCTCTTGCCTGCTTCTAACTTCTCCTGGACTTAGGAGCTGTTTTTAGCTCTCAAACCCTTTGTGAAATACTCTTATCCCAAAAATGTAGGACTCCTACATTTATGAGTGACACGCCCATTATTTTGGGGACTTGCTCCTAAATTCCGGAGTTAAGACCAACTTTTACCCTTAAAATTCTTTGTGAATACGGGCCCAGGTCTTTAAAACCAGTGCGCGATGACACACAGCACACAGCCTGGGGATTTGAATGTATTAGCCATTGCTCCAATGCAGGTGGGCTGTTCTTTAGTAAGAAGAGCTGCAAGGAGGGGGAGGGGGAAGGGGGGGTCATTGAAAGGTCATTGAAAAGAATAATAATACAGGGTAAAAAACCTTCCTGTAGAAACATGTTTTTCTCATTAGGCCACATAGTGGAGATTTCAGATTTGATTTCAGCACATTAAGTCCAGGGGGAATAGTAGAGCAGGAAGCATTGTTTACCAGCCCGCTTATTAAGCTTATTAAAGAGCCTCAAACAGGGTCTCACGCCTGCATCATCCTGCTCAGCTCACAGCCGTTGGGTTGGGTCCATCTTTTTAAAGACAGCCACGTGCATGCAGATGAAATCTGCCCTGTTAAAGATTGTGATGTACATGTGGATGCATGTACTTGTGAACACTACCTGCACACACGCACGTTTTACACACACACACACACACACACACACACACACACACACACACACACACACACACACACACACACACACACACACACACACACACACACACACACACACACACACACACACACACACACACACACACACACACACACACACACACACACACACACACACACACAGTATCTCCTAGACAACTTTATGCTAGAGGCAGTGTGACCAGCTCACAGAAGCATCTTAATGAGTCTCGGGACCACTGACAAAAAGAGACCAATTTATCTTGCAAGGGCTTTGATGAGTTGTTTCACAAAGGCCTTTCTGTAAAAACGGGGCTTTAATTACATTTGGGAGGAGGTTCTGCACTCCCTCTGCCCTGAGTCAAGTTCAGCATGACGCAACCTTCCCAGAGAATCCGGACTCTTTTCCAGCCCCCGTCTCGATGCTAGCTTGTTTTCATTTTGCTTTCTCTGACAACATGCCCAAGAGTGCCTGAGGCAGAAAGCAGACTCCTCTTTCTTTTTATTGATGGCTTTTTCCCCTGGCCAGAGGCAAAGACAAACATTTGCAGTTGGGAGTCAGTGCCAGAGCTGCAGAGCCACATGGCTGTCAATGTGTGAGTGAGCATGACTATGTGTGTGTGTGTGTGTGTGTGTGTTTATGTGTGTTTGTGTGTATGTGTGTGTTTGTGGGTGTTTTTGTGTTTTTGCATGTGTGGGTGTGGGTGTGTGTGTTTGTGTATTTGTGTGTGTGTTTGTGTGTGTGTATACGTACATGAGTGTGCATGTATGTCTGTGGAGCAAAAGGACGCTCTAACCTCTCCCAATTTGGTGTTTGTCTGTTCAGTTGGTTATCTGTGCAGTGATATCAGTGTGGGTGCAGTGCGGGTGCTATCTAAAAATATATATTACAAGTGACGACTTCGATGGTTCCCACCCCAAGTGTCATCGCCGGTGGAGTCTATGCCCCTGCGTGTGTGTGTATGTGTGTGTATACATGCGTGAGTGTGCATGTACACTGCTGATGGTTGTTGCGGGGTGCGCAGGGTCTGACATGGAGCATGCCCATTGGGCTTGTCTCCTCGGCTGAGGTTCTCTGTGTGACACAGGACTACCATGAGATGCTGGACATGAGGGAGGCTGAGAGAGAGAGAACCGGCACTGCCATTGAAAGAGACACCTAGAGCTTCAGAGAAACAGAGTGTTCTTAGAACAACTTTTTCCTCCCTTAAAAACAGTTTTCATAGCTTCACCATTTTCACCAATTTTATAATCATACAGAATGTACGTTGCAAGAAAGACTGAAGAACATGCTCAAATAAGGTGTACGATGACAACAATCTGAGATAAAGTCAGACAGAACAAAGGAGAGGAATGTTGATTTCTGGTGGCACGCTGACCTGTGTCTTCGTCCACCTTGATTGGCATGGAGGGGCTCTGGGGGGCAGAGTCCCCGCTCAACGAGTAGCTGTGCTCTGCCTGGATGTCAGGGTTGGGTGAGTCCACCTCCATGTCCAGCAGAGGGTTCCTCTCTGCCAGCAGGGGATCATCAAAGAAGCTGCTGAAGAGCTCATTGGAGAAATCTTCCATGTGCTCCGAGAAGTGCTGTAAAACATACAAGGCTACACACATTAACTCTCATACCAATAGACCCCTTAATGCCAGGGCAGTAGTATGTTGTTGTAGTGTGGATCGAAGGTGGAAGAGCCACACACAGATTTCACGAATATCTAAAAGCTGAACCTGAGTGATCAGCCACTAAGTCTGCGAACAGATTAGGGAGCGGGGACAAAGACAAAGGACAAAGAAAATAAAACTCTGGGCACAAAAAGTCCACGGAAAATAAATCAACAGATAAATCATCCATAGATGGAACCCAGCAGCAGTCCTCAGGGCCATAGCCCTCCCAATCTACCAGATACTGCACGCCCCTGCCCACACGCCTACTAGCAATAATGCGACGCACCGTGTAAACCGGCTGACTATCAATAAGCCGGGGTGGAGGCAGTGGTACATCAACCGGTGCCAAAGGGCTAGTAACAACCGGCTTAATGCGGGAGACGTGAAACGTGGGGTGGACCCTCATGGATCGGGAGATTGCAGACGAATGGTGATGGGATTGATCCTACCGATGATCTTGACGGGCCCCACGAAACGAGGAGTGAGCCACACCCGTTGCCCCACACAATACGAAGGCGCAGGGCGACGACGCCTGTCCGCGATAACCTTCTGGCGGGCAGAGGCCCGCAGGAGTGATTCTCGCACCCTTTTCCAGGTAGACCGACACCACCGAACAAAGGACATGGCAGACGGCACCCCCACGTCTTTCTCTAGTTCCGGAAACAGAGGTGGTTGGTACACGAACTGTGCCTCAAAAGGAGAGAGACCAGTGGACGTATTACGCAAGGTGTTATGCGCGTATTCCGCCCAGGTGAGGTATCGACTCCAAGAGGTAGGACTGGATGAGGCCAAACAGCGAAGCGTTCTCTCCATAGATTGGTTAGTACGCTCCGTCTGCCCATTGGTCTCAGGATGAAACCCCGAAGACAGACTTACAGACGCACCCAAAAGAGAACAGAAAGCCCGCCAAAACCGGGAAGCAAACTGGGGTCCACGATCAGACACCACGTCCTGGGGAAGACCATGGATACGGAACACATGATCAACCACCAGTCGGGCGGTCTCGAGAACGGACGGCAGCTTGGGCAGAGGAATGAAATGAGCCGCCTTGGAGAACCTATCCACTACCACCAGGATGACTGTGTGACCCTCCGACACCGGCAGACAAAATCCATGGCGATGTGGCTCCAGGGGCGACTAGGAATGGACAGTGGCCGGAGAAGACCAGACGGCGGAAGCTGAGACCGTTTGTTACGCGCACATATTGAACAGGCCGACACGCACTCTCGCACATCACTTTCCATTTTAGGCCACCAGAATCATCTGGCCAAGAACTCTAACCAGTGTCGCCATTCCTCATGTGTGAAAACGCCGGCGTAAACAACACAAACTGTCGACAATTTGAAGCAAGATTTTATACAGACATACAATTTTATTCAAGATGGAAAGATTTTCTGCGCTGCAGTGTTTGAGAGCATTGATGGAAAGCGACGAGGACAATAACTGACGAAGAGTAAGTAACTATATTTGATTTGCCATGTTATCAAATACTCGTATATATATTCAATATATGAATTCCGCGTCTTGTGACTACATATTCCGCATGTTGCAAAGTAACAAATTGCAATATGCACACAAGATCTATGGAAGAATACTTTTCAAACAGCCTAAAATGTTATAAAAAAATCGTATGTAGGATCTTGTCTGTGTTTACGCTTGCAATCTGCCAGCAACAGTCTATGCCGATATTTATTTTATTTCGCTTGTTTTCAAATACTCGTGAAAATATATGAATTGCGCGTCTTGTGACGCCAAACATATTCCGCGTGTTGCAACGTAACAAATTGCAATAGGCACACAATGAGGGAAACCCCCTCTTCCTGAAGAGCCAAAATGGCTGCTGCCACAAGAAGCGCTTGTCGTGAAAGGAGAAATGGTAACTCAAATATTGCTTAGCCATTTAAAATCTAAATTGTGAGTTGTTGTTTTAACTCTAAAGAGGCATGAAATCACAAAAAAAGTTTAATTGGAAGACCCTTTTTTTCCTTGGGTCTCAGGAGGATATTATGTGCATTATTGTTAGGCTGTATGACTTGTAATATGTGGCATTCCCCTGTATATACTGTAGTTTGGCTGCTGTTTTCAATAAATCTTCCAAAATGAAAAAAGCTTTTTTTTTCTTCTGTCTTCTGCATGGCTCACTGACTTGCTTACTCTGATGGCCTTTGAGAGAGAGATGGCCCATCTGACAGATCTTAGAGGTGTGGACAATGAATAATGAATATTCAGGTATTTAGCATTTAGCCCTCCCACAGCCTGAAATAAATGTGACCAGTTCTGATAAAAACAGGTTTTTAGCTATTTAGATCTCAGATGTGCTAAACTGTTTTCACACCCTTACATAACCAAGACCTTGATGAACAAACGCACATTGGCAAAACAATTCGTCACTATAGTTTAGTGTGTGCTTTCACAACTTTGTGACAGCAGAAAAATGTACTATTTTTTTACTTGTGTGTTTGTAGATCTATTTACAAGCTGCATATGATACTGACCAAACTATTGATGGCATACAAATGTAGCTGTGATTGTCCTTCAAATAAAAATATCAAACACTTTGGAGTAAGTGTGTGTTAAATTGATGAAATTGAGATAAATATCAGACCATGCCAAAATCACAAACCATCTAAAAGCTTAGCACGGACCTCAGAGGGTTAACTCAACAAATGCTGCCTCAGCTTTAGACGTCCATTGAAAACAAGAGGGAGCTGATTTCTTTGTTAGTGCAGAAATAGGAGCAAGCAAATTGCGAATGAAACGCCGGTAAAAATTAGCGAATCCCAGGAATCGTTGGACCTGCTTAACAGACTCAGGGGTGGGCCAATCCCTGACCGCTGACACCTTCCTGGGATCCATTTGGATACTCCCTTCCACCACAATAAACCCCAGAAATGAAACGAAGCTGGAGTGGAACACGCATTTCTCGGCTTCGACGAACAGCTGTGCCTCCAAGAGACACTCTAACACTCGTCTAACGTGTTTTATGTGCTCAGAGAGATTTTTGAAAAAAATTGAATGTCGTCTAAATAGACGAAAATGAATTTCTACAACATCTCTCTGAGCACGTCGTTCACAAAAGCCTGAAACACCGAAGGGGCGCTAGTGAGTCCAAAAGGCATGACCAGGTACTCATAGTGGCCGCTGTGAGTGTTAAAAGCGGTCTTCCACTCATCTCCCTCACAAATACGCACCAAGTTATAAGCATTACACAAGTCGAGCTTGGAAAACACAGATGCCCCTTGGAAACATTCGAACGCGGAATTCATGAGGGGAAGAGGGTACCGGTTCTTGACCGTGATATTATTAAGGCCTCGATAATCAATGCACGGCCTTAACCCACTGTCTTTCTTCCCTACAAAGAAAAAGCCCGCACCTGCAGGTGACGTAGACGGTCTAATGAAGCCATTCTTTAACCACCTGAGGTTGATGGAAGCGCCGACGCTCCCAGAAGCAATAAAAGTATATTACTATTTCTAACGTCGCGAGATTTTATCATACACACGCTGCAAAAACATTGACAGAAACCTTAGAATCGTGACTTTCAGATTTGAGCACTGGCAAATAATATGAGATTTTTAAAATTAGGTTAATTAGACCAAAAGTAAACCTTGCCTTTTACTCTCCTTTTTACCTGGAAGTGCCGTCCCCCTTCTATTAACATGGTAACTAGGTGCTAGTCTCGGGGAGGGGCGTGGGGCCATGTGTGAAATCGCAGCGTAAACAATGTCCCGACATTATATCGCATCTTGTCTGTGTTTACAGTTGGGATCTGCCAGCAACAGACGGTGTATGCTGATATTTATTTTATTTCCAAATATATGAATTCCGTGTCTTGTGACGCTATACGGAATCATTGCGAACTACTGTGAATAATTAACAGGAGGATATTTAACCAGCTGGCATTCTCTGTTTCGGCGCTTGGACATTATCTAGCTTAGCTTGATAGTACCTATTGTGATGAATGTTTCTTGCCTCTCGAGAACTTGTTTGTTCGTGTGTTTGTTGTTGTTTAGATTCCCAGCGTTGAGTTTATACCAAGTTTTTGGATACGTGGATTTACCTGTTTACTTTGCTTTGTTTGTTCCTGATCGTTGGTTTTGTTTTGTTTGTCTTTCCGTGTCTTCGCAGACACGGATTTTGCTTTAGTTTTCCGACAGACGTTTAACGATAAATATCTTAAACCCAGAAAACGGGCTACTTTTGATCATGTGCCTGTGTCCACTGCCAACCAGACTCTGGATGTTGGCAAATTGGCTTCTGTTGGTTGCAAGAAATGCGTAATCTGCAAGATGTCGGGGAAACAGCGGTGTGTGACGTTCCCTTGTGTCTACAGTTGACCAGAAACTGTTTTGAGAAGTGGCACCAAAGACTGAAAGAACAGATTGTCTCACCATGTTTTAATTTGGAATTTTTTGTCTATAGTTTGTTTTCAATGAATTTTCCCAAATGAAAAAAAACTTTCTGCATGGCTCACTGACTATTGCTTACTCTGATGGCTTTTCTCTTTGTCTGATGGCCTTTGAGAGAGAGATGGCCCATCTGACAGATCTTACAGGTGTGGACAAGCCTCAGGTGTGGATCATGAATATTCATGAAATTAGCATATAGCCCTCCCACAGCCTGAAATAAATGTGACCAGGGCCCGTATTCACAAAGCATTTTATCTTACCACTAGGAGTACTTCTAAATCGCACTAAAACCTTTTAGTTAGGAGTCCCACCTTAAAACCTATTCACAAAGCTGCAAAGACAAACTCATACTAAGGAATTCCTACAATTGTCAAGCTAAGAGTGAGGGCGGGGTTGACGTCGTTGCTAGGGATGACGTTGTTTCTCATGAACGAGCTTACTCAGAATGCCCACAGTGATTGGCTGATATAGGGGATGGGTCATCATAGAGAAATAGTTTTTCTGCCGCTGTTTTTACAGTAACAATTCCCTAAATCTCGATGCAGAGTTACAGTGAAGAGATAGACAACCATGTATGTTTTGGTTTGCTTTGTTTTTCATACTAAATGCCTTTCTGGGAGGCATGTTTTAGAAACGCGACCGAATTAAATACAATTGAAACATTAGCGATCTTTTATTTTTTTATTAAATTAATTCAGGCATAAGACCACCCTAGTTAAATCGCCTAAGGCGTACTGAATCTAAAAATGTATTTTGTGAAATTTTCGAATAAAGATTTAGTGAAATAACTTAAATTGAAAAACTGAAATGATCACTCATTCAATTCCTTGAGAATAGTTCCTGGCAATTTTTGGTGGAAACGCGCCTTTGGTCCCGTTATTATTATTTTTGCTGATCTGACAAATGATCCGATGCACCCCTATTATATTCTAATAAAGATTCTAAAATACAAATGTACGCTACGGGTCACTGATTTAACATGAAACCAAGAATACAGACTAGTCAATTGGTCACATGTCTGCATCTCGTAAACAATCAGCGGGTATCTATATATAATATATATAATATTATATATATAATACCCTCGCGATTGAGGCGGTACCTTTTTATGAGCTCTGTATCATTCAATATCTCCAGTGTTGACGCGATTGCGACAACGATTGCCGGCCGCAACAGATTTTCGGATCTCCGTGAGTAGGTCTTTAGCGACTTAGAAGTCCTCTTGGCTGCTTTTAACTTCTCCTGGACTTAGGAGCTGTTTTTAGCTCTCAAACCCTTTGTGAAATACTCTTATCCCAAAAATTTAGGACTCCTAAATTTATGAGTGACACACCCATTATTTTTCGGACTTGACCTAAATTGCGCAGTGAGGACCAACTTTTACCCTTAAAATGCTTTGTGAATACGGGCCCTGTTCTGATAAAAACAGGTTTTTAGCTATTTAGATGTCAGATGTGGCCGGCTAGCAATGTTTGTTGCGCAGCCACAGCTAATATTCGTGGTTTTTGCTGGCTCTGTCATTGTTGGCTTCTGTGTACTGTAGTGTGGATCAAAGGTGGAAGAGCCACACGCATATTTCACAAATATCTAAAAGCTGAACCCGAGTGATCAGCCACTAAATCTGTGAACAGATTAGGGAGCGGGGAAAAAATGGAAGGACAAAGAAAAGAAAACTCCAGGCACAAAAAGTTCACGAAAAATAAATCAACAGAAAACAACCCAATAAGGGCGAGAACTCTTCACTGAAGAGGTAAGAAAATAAAATGGCTTTAGAGACTTTAGCTCTGGGGAACTTTAGCCCAATAAACAAAGAATAATCTCAAAAGGAAAACCACCAAAGTGGTTACCTTAAAACCTTTAGGTAGGATAAGATCATTCTTCCTAAAAGGTTACCACAGAGTGGTGACGCTAAACCTTTAAGTAGAGATAACAAGAAGGGCTCTTTAACTGAGAGGACCACAGAGTGGTGAAACTAAACCTTAGTTCAGAGTACCGGCTAAAGCGTAACAATAGTTTACACAGAAGCGTTTGTATGAGGGAAACAGAGACCTTAAATAAGAGGCGGAATTAACACTGATAACCCTCAGCTGAAAGTAATCGGAAAACTCACCGACAAAAGACCATATAAGGACGGCGGAAATGACAATGATTCCTCAAGCAAAACAAGAGAAAACAGACCATCACATGATCACGCGCCCTCCAGAGGCCGAACAAGGTAAAACCGTGACAGTTGTAGGCCTCTGTATCCAGAGGATTGCAGAATTAAATCCTGTTTTGCTGTTACACCCTTGAACAAGATGCCAAATCTGAATGAACAAGTTTAATCAATCTCAGGACAATAAAGCATCTTATCAGATAGCTTATTAGACAGCTTTTTATTGTTATAATCATCTTTAAAGAGTTCCTCCATCCGTGCTTTTTCATAAATTACAGGTTGCCCATGAGATGTGAATGTCCGCACAATAAGCAATTGGTAATTAACGCCATCCACCAGGTTTTTGTCCCACATGGACCTCATTGCTAGGTACATTCTAAATCATTAATTGTCCTCGACATGCAGTGTGATAAATCAATTTATCCAGGGATCCAAAATGCAATCCGATAATCTGCTTGTACAATCTGTGCTCATAGCATATGGCAGAGCCATAGCATTACATTGGCCTAATGAACAACAGGTCCAATTTCTTTCCTTATTTTTATTGAGCCCACAAAATGTGGAGGATGTTACACTAATATGACACAGTCTTTCAGGAGAATCATTAAGAAGATAAAATCCCACATGAAATCATGTTTGACTTTATAAATGTCCATGCAGACAGCCAGCTTGTGAGTGCTTTCCCACTCAATCAAATTGGAATCAGGTTACATATTAGGTTAGGTTAGCATGTACAGTTGCCGATATTAAAACTTCAATTGTGATATCCATCAGCTATCAGAGTAGCTAAACTATCAAAACTTTTGCACTGACTGCAAAATAAATAAATGTGGCATCAAAAATGGTCCTTTTATTTGTAGTTTATACTTTTGTATAAATAAATATTGTACTTTTTTCCCACTTCTATACACTAGTTTTTTAGTTTGAGTTTTTCCCCACATATTATAAGGAACTATTTGCCCCATATTTTTCCATTATTCCCCCATTTCCCCAATCACAGTTGTACCTCTCAGCTCATCATTGCAACATCCAGCATCATTTCAGGAGAGCATAGGCTAGCACACACACCTCCAAACACAAGCAACCACCTGCCTCTTTTCACTCTGCAGCCCACCAGCTGAGATGCACAGCCACTGCACCAGGGGACTACACTTCCTGCACAGCTGGTTACTCTGAACCAACTGACAACAATCACAGATTAACTCCTTGCAGATTAATTCGTCCAGAAATACAATTGTGGCTCCAAACGGTCAGAAGTAGAACTAAGAATAACACATTTTGTATGTGAATGACGCAATGTTTTTGTCAATAAGTGGCTAACTCTGACTTGTGGGGAGGATTTGCTTGCTAAAGAAGGGAGGGGTTCGGGAGTCAAGGAACCTGCATATGTTTACATCCTTTTGGGGGCGGGCCATTGCGTGGGAGCAACTCTCTGATTGTTCACTTGTAGTCCAGTACATCTGAATGTCCCCTAAGCAGGCAGTTGCACAAATGTTTCATACATACTACTGAAAGTTTCCACACCATATATTGGTATATTTGTATTTATATATTTACATTTTATAGATAATCCTGTCTTAACAAATTTGAGCTATCTTTATTTTATTCTGGAAAATAGAGGAGCCTCATATTATATTTTCTTATACTGATAAAATACGTACTGTACAGATTAATGTGACACATTCATAGTGCAAGATAACTAATCCTAAAATTAGCATTTATTTTGTAATAAAACAATTCACTATTAAGAAACAAATTATGTTGTCTTTATAACTTATGTTCATTTGCTAATAATACACACAATAATGTCCCATACTTGTTCAATTAGGTTGAGATGTGGTGATGGAAACGGCCATAGCATATGGTTTACATTGTTTTCATGGTCATCAAACCATTTAGTGGCCGGTGGATGGGGGCATTGTCATCCTGGAAGAGACCACTCCCATCAGGATATAAATGCTTCACCATAGGATGAAGATGATCACTCAGAATGGCTTTGTATTAACTGGTGTTTACCCTGCCCTGTAAGGATCTTTGGTAGAACTAAACCATGCCAGGAATATGCACCCCACACCATACCAAAGTCACCAGACTCCATTCGCACCACAGTGAATGGTTAATACAGTTATTTTGTTTGGTATGTGTGCATACTACTACTGTTTGCAAACACATGGCAGTCTCTGTGGATCAAATAAAGACAATATAACCACAGAGAGTAAATCCTACTTTGTTTCCTAATTTGGATATTATGTTCATTTACACTGCTGGGTAAAGCACATAATGTAACAATTACAAACAGCATAACCTACCAGGCTCACAGAGGTTCCTTCAATAGCAGCATTCGAATATGCATGTTTAATCAGTAAATATTTAGATTTACAAGCCAAAAGAGGTGGTCTCTACATTTTTTTTCAACCTAACAGCTAAATTTGACTCATTGTTATCTGTACATAATCAAGGAGTCTTGAGTGCTCATTTAATTAATCAGTCTCGATTTAAGCTCAAGAGTGCTAGAAAACCTTCCAGACAAAGATGAGGTTATCTACATTTCATGAACAGTGTTCAAGTTTGACTTAGACACTGTGACTTCAAAATCACATAATCAGATTCTAAACTGTGGCAAAAGTTTCTTCTACGCAACTGTGTTTGCTGGACAGCAGCCTAAAATGCTGTTGAACTTCATAGCCAACAAATCAAACTACAATTAAGTAAAGACCATAATGCAGCATAGTTAGTACTGGAGAACACTGTTCTGATCATTCAAACCACATGGTACACAGATCTTGGCCTATGATTTTAACAATTGTCAACAATAAAGTTATCAGTCATGTTTTTCTCAATACTGTGTCAATGCTGTGCACTGCTAAGGCTTTCTCCCATTCACAAATTCTAGAGCCATCCATACGGCTGCCATGCAGAACCTAAAAAACTATAAGCACTGGCTCTCACTGTGCCCTGCTGCAGTGGTGATGCAAGACCTGACCATTGATGTAACCCTGAAATTTCACATATGGCCTTCTCTTCTGCTTGCAAGACTGCAAGGCAAGGAATTCCAGACCCAGACACTGAGGGCTTTGTCTTCAGAGCTGAACTCAAAGCTGACTTAATTACTCAGACCTATTAGAATTAGTTTCTTATTGTACATATAATAGAAAGTAGTGTTCCACTTTAAATGATGGGGTGTCACTTTCTTCAGGGCTGTTTTGAGTTCAATCAGAAATACGAACAGCAAAGTGCTTAAAATCTAATATTGTTGATGATAATGTGGCCAGGCAGAAAACCTTTTCTTCGCTTATTGTTTCATATACGGAGACTACAAGTTAAATTTAGTTGATTGACTTCAATCTTGCTTTTTCAGTTTTACGTGTACAAATAGGGTGTCAACATGTTTTTCCAATATTGAACTGTTAAAAATCTAAACAAACATAAATGGAAAACCCCATTAGCACATTATGTAGCACATGTACATTAGCATCTATTCAGAAGTCATTGAAAACTTAGTTTTCGCTTACAGCAATGCCCCCCTTTGATTCCAGCAGTCTTTTCCAGGCGCTCTTAAAACGTTAAATTGGGAGGAAAGAGCCAGAAGACTTCTCAGTATATGTGTACCCTAATAACACATAATGTGCATAAATTACTTAAGTGACAACAATGATGCCAGACACTGTAATTACCGTAGTCTATGAAAGGGAACCGACATAGAAGGTGTATAAACTCGTTGGGAATTTTTTTCCTGTGATTGCAGGTGGGGTCTCTGTGTTCAAGGCAATTATTAACCTGGAGCAGTCAAAAAAGGGGAAAGTCTCGTTCGCCATCCCAGCTGTTCCTTTGGCCCATTAGGATGCAGTTGGGGCAGATGGTGCAGGACTGCAGTCTGTGTTGAGTGCAGGAAGCTGCTACAGAGGGGGAGGAGCAGCCAAGCTTTTCGCTCTGGAAACTCTGTCATCAAAATATCTTCAAGCTTAAATACCCTGGTCTGGTTACATGTTGCATTACATTTTTGAAGACAAAAAGCCTGAAACAATATTTACCTCATTAATATATGCTATAAAGCTGTAGGTAGTGCTAGTGAAAGTTGTTGCTGTGTGAGACTGACAGCAAACAGTACATGCTCATATGCTCTAGGTCACTTATTCATCAGATTTGAATTCTGGCCAACTCCCGGCCAATTAGAGCACAGCATGCAGATTAGCAGCACAAACTCCACAAACTGGAGTGCAGGGCTAGCATGGAGGGATCAGCCACACTATTTGAGAGAAAATGTGCTTTTGTAATGGAAACAAGAGATAAGCCAGTAGCAGTACGGGCATCCCTGGTTAAAATAAGCAAGGGCCAGCCTGGTGGTGTTTTAAATAAAGCAATTTTTCTGTTGGAATGCGCATCATTTAAAGACCGCACTCCTCAGATGAGATTTATTAAGGTGCTGGGGGAAAGACGAGGGCAGACGGTCTAGGTTTTCATTCTGCAGATAAAGATCTGCTGTGCAACTGGGGATCTGCTGTGCAAGATGTGATATGCAGACCTGGAGCCCATCCAAATGAAATCAGGAAATTACTACTAGGGCCTCTTTACACTTGTGGGTATTTTTTTGGTCCACTCTTTCAATGTTTTCTAAATAAGTCAATCAAAAAACACAAGCCAAAAGAGGGAATTAAACCAGATTTTGCTGAGATGTTGTACTGGAACATTTCAAGTCTAAAATGTTTACAATTTGGTAATTTTAAAAGTTAAAAGCTGATTATCAAGATAATATGCCTGTCAGACAAGCCACTTGCCTTGCTATGTCAGTTCTGTTTTGTACTGATGAGGACGACAATGGAAATCTTTTCACTTTTTTTTTGTTGACAGTTTTAATATGTATTGTACCATTTATTCATGCGAGTATGTGAATGTACAGGTATTTCGAATTAAAAATGGAATCAAGTTTGCACGCATGTGCTTATACAGTAGTTCAGCTGTAGTCTTTTCTTCCATAGCAATATCAAAATGTCACATCTGTGATTTGAGATGCAAGTTACATCTGGGCTCACCCCATGCCCCAGTAGCAGATGAGACACCGATACAATCTCCAAGACAGCCTCTGCTTGGATGTGTCCGCATCTCTGATGCTGCCGCTGCGTGTCTGGTGCCCTGCGGGGTACAGGTGATGGAGTCTAAGCCCCGCCCTGTCTGCATTCCTCAGCTGCTGTCACTCGGCTGGAAAACGCTGAGTGACAGTGTCGGTTCGTGCTTTGGCAGGCCCCCAGACAAGCAGGGCTGCCATGGTGATTCGACAGGTGAGAGCTGAGGAGACCATCGAAATGCATTCGTTTCATTGCAGATTGAAGCCTGATAGTCGGTGAACGCGTTACGTGCAGGCTGTGCAGCTGTTCGGCATCTCACCAAAGGTCATCCCAACGGTATTGCTGTACCTATTATTTGCCATGAGGACAAATACAACTGCTGATGTTTTTTATGTGACTGTGTTAACTTTGAAGGCATTATTGTCCATCTTGCAGCCACCGTTTATGGCCGCTTGTGGCCGAGAAGGTCCAACAGGACACCCTGGCACACACGCCATGCTATTGTTCTGTCTTTAGCATACATATCCAGCTCGATAAAAGTACAGTCTTTTTGTCCACTGCTTGCCCCTGAAGGTCTGTTGTTTTAAATCCCAGTGTGATTCCTTTCTTTAGCAGGCAGTATGGCTGGGGAACGAGAGCCACTGAAGACGGGATTCTGTGTAATTCCTGATGGCTTTATTCATCTTGAGACAAGGCCGCATCACATGGAAACCGAGGCGTGTTTAAGATAAGCTGCATGAGAACTTGTTGGCCAGATGAAACTTAACCCACAGAAAAATGTTTGACCTTTTGGGGAATTGTAAAAGTAGTTGTTGTCCTAGTCTCAAGTTCTTAATTATATCCTGTGGTTACTTTTCTAACCCTTTCATCCTCTCTCCTTTGTGTCCTCAGGGTGTTCCTGTATGCTACACAATGTCATTGGGGCTGGAGGGTACAGAGTGGCCAGCGGCTGTTATTTTTATTTTTAACTGTAATTGTCTCCAACTTAGGGAGAAGTAGCCATGGGACTGTGAATGCAAAGCATGTTGTCATGAGTCTACACACATACGTTCACTTAAGCAGGCACGTCTACATAAAGCACATAATTAAGTGTCTTTCTGTAGGCTACAAAAGACAGATGAGCTGCAAAGGGGTGTTGTTAAATTTAGCTAGCAAGAATACACAAACACAAAATCAAATGCTTCAAAGAAAGGGTACTTGGAGAAGAGGCATCTTTTTTCTGCCTGAATCTTAGTGCTGTTGCATCCACTTTTCCAGAGAAAATCACCTGTTAGTGGCACTAATATTTGTTGATTAGAAAGGAAGCGTTTCTTCAGTCATGAATTGTACCTGGGTGATGTAATACTTTCCTGTTTCTCTCCATCAGGAGGCTTTAGGAACAGATCATGCACCTGGAATTCTGAAGACATCTGACATCTTTTTCTGCAGAAAGGAATACCAAGCCACAATGCCGACCAACAGCCATAGAAAATCCAAATGGTTACAGCTGTGTCACAGTGTTATAACTAAAGTTATAGCCAACAGCATGTGACTTAATCACATCACACTTATATATGTTGTCCCATACTAATTCAGACAATGAGCATTCATGAGTGGGACACAATTTCAATGGATATAAGACTATACAGTGGGGAAAATAAGTATTTCACCCCCTGCTGATTTTGTGAGTTTGCCCCCTTACAAAGAAAGGAACGGTCTATAATTTTCATGGTAGGTTCATCTTAACAGTGAGAGACAGAATATTTTAAAAAAATCCCAGAAAATCACATTATATGAATTTTAAACATTTATTTGTGTTTTATTGAGGAAAATAAGTATTTCACCCCCTACCAACCAGCAAGAATTCTGGCTCCCACAGACCGGTTATGTGACCAGGAGGCACACAGATTAGTCCTCTTACTTAATTAGTACTCCTAATTAAGTACTCGTTACCTGTATAAAAGACACCTGTCCACAGAATCAATCAATGAATCAGATTCCAACCTCTCCACAATGGGCAAGACCATAGAATTGTCTAAGAACATCAGGGACAAATTTATTTGTGTTTTATTGAGGAAAATAAGTATTTCACCCCCTAGCAAAACATGACTCAGTCAGTTTCAGGAGAAACCCTTGTTGGCAAGCACAGCAGTCAGACGTTTCTTGTAGTTGGTCACCAAGTTTGCGCAGATCCCAGGAGGGATTTTGGCCCACTCCTCTTTGCAGATCCTCTCCAAATCCTTAGGGTTTGTAGGTTGTCGCTTGGCAACTCGAAGCTTCAGCTCCCTCCACAGATTCTCTATAGGATTAAGGTCCGGAGACTGACTAGGCCACTCCATGACCTTAATGTGCTTCTTCTTGAGCCACTCCTTTGTTGCCTTAGCCGTATGCTTTGGGTCATTGTCATGCTGGAACACCCATCCACGACCCATTTTCAGTGTCCTGGCTGAGGGAAGGAGGTTCTCACCCAAGATTTCCCGGTACATGGCCCCATTCATCCTCCCCTCGATCCGGTGAAGTCGTCCTGTCCCCTTAGCAGAGAAACAGCCCCAAAGCATAATGTTTCCACCGCCATGTTCTTGGGGTCCAAGGCAGCTTTTTTCTTCCTCCAAACACGGCGAGTCGAGTTGATGCCAAAGAGCTCGATTTTAGTCTCATCTGACCACAGCACTTTCTCCCAAGCCTCCTCTGAATCATCCAGGTGCTCATTGGCAAACTTCAGACGGGCCTGTACATGTCCCTTCTTGAGCAGGGGGACCTTGCGGGCACTACAGGATTTCAATCCATTACGGCGTAGTGTGTTACCAATGGTCATCTTGGTGACTGTGGTCCCAGCTGCCTTGAGATCATCAACAAGCTCCAGCCGTGTAGTTCTGGGTTGTTCCCTCACCTTTCTCATGATCAGGTTCACTCCACGAGGTGAGATCTTGCGTGGAGCCCCAGACCGAGGGAGATTGATGGTCAATTGGTGTTTCTTCCATTTTCTAATTATCGCACCAACAATTGCCTCCTTCTCACCAAGCTGCTTGCCAATGGTCTTGTAGCCCATTCCAGTCTTGTGCAGGTCTACAATTTTGTCCCTGATGTTCTTAGACAATTCTATGGTCTTGCCCATTGTGGAGAGGTTGGAATCTGATTCATTGATTGATTCTGTGGACAGGTGTCTTTTATACAGGTAACGAGTACTTAATTAGGAGTACTAATTAAGTAAGAGGACTAATCTGTGTGCCTCCTGGTCACATAACCGGTCTGTGGGAGCCAGAATTCTTGCTGGTTGGTAGGGGGTGAAATACTTATTTTCCTCAATAAAACACAAATAAATGTTTAAAATTCATATAATGTGATTTTCTGGGATTTTTTTAAATATTCTGTCTCTCACTGTTAAGATGAACCTACCATGAAAATTATAGACCGTTCCTTTCTTTGTAAGGGGGCAAACTCACAAAATCAGCAGGGGGTGAAATACTTATTTTCCCCACTGTACATGGAAAAATAATATGAGTATTAAATATACTGATGTCACTAAGGCAGCTGGATGGAACTGACAACAGATAGAATCGTCTGTTTTGCATGTTGCGGCCATCCTGTCCCCAGCTTGCCTATCCTTTATATCAACTCCATTCTTGCAATGTGCTCCAGATTAGCTGGCCTTCTCCTGCTTGCTGCTTGATATGTAGACCCACTAGCCTATGCCAGAAACTGCATGCTGAAATGATCTGGAGAGACTAAGTCTATAGCCAACCCTTAAAAACCATCCTCCATCCAAGTTTTGTTCGCCCTCTGACCAGCCATAGACACCAGGGGCAATCTCAGGGCTAGTGAAAGATGGTGTCCTTGTATCACTACCCTTAGCTCTTTTCATTATGAGAAGGATAATGAAAAGAAGGATAATGAATTTACTTAAGTTCTTTTCTTTCTTTCTTTAAGAATTTGTTTCAGATTTTATCCAATTTTCTCCCAATTTAGTAGCCAATTACACCCTCTCTTTTTTATGTCAATCCACCCTCGTATTGTAAGTTCGCTGCCATAGAACTGTGACCAGCAGTGACAAAGGCGAAGTTTACCGATGGCAGTGGCTGATAATTATCCATCAATTTGTGTTGCGTCAATCTGATATAAATGTTCAAACTTTATTGGAACGGCAGCATATTTTAGTTACAGGCTAAACTGACTGAAACCACACCTAATTTACTCCTCTGACGATTCTGCGATTGACTAGCTATCACAAGCACTCTGGCACTCCATGCAGTGTTGCACAAGATGCACTCTAGAGCTGGGCGATATAGCCAAAACTAATTAGTATGATATGTTGACCTAATTCTTCGATAACGATATTGAAAAAATAATATATACAGATATTCAAACACAGCTTTATTTAACCCTCAATGCTTGTATGTGCAGTACATTTTCAAGCATAATTTCAAGTATAAAGTTTGCACTTTGTGTAAACAAAACAAAAATGTATTTATATATATATACAGTATATAGAAACATCGAATAAAAAGTTCAGAAATATGTGTTTGGTAGATTATTTATCTGTTGTAACAATGCTTCTTGGCAATACATTGTATACTGTTGGAAAGCCTGTTTATTTCCCTTTTAAATGGTGCCCCATTTGTAAGGAACATGCATTTGTGGGATGAGCAGCACAGCTGAGTATGTGGGTTGCGCCCATGAAAAATTTGCCAAATCTTCTCTGCCAATGCCAAACAGCTTATTTTGGTGCAGTTCCAAACTTTTTGTTCGATGTTTAGCTGCTTTTTTGCGTCTGCATAGGATTTTTTGCTTGCCTCTGCCTCTCTTCTTTTCGCCATACATTCTTCATATTCCTTTTTGTGCCAACTTCTTAAATGATGGAACAGATAAGACGTATTCCCGTCTGCCACTGGGACCACTTTGTTACAGTACTTGCAGAACATGCCTCCTTTCTGGTTTTTGCCATTCGTTTGTAACCAAGGTAACCCCACACAACTAACGTGCAGCCTTTCTTTACGGACTAAACTTGGTTCGTCTTCAATCTCGTTGTCTTGGCCTACACTAGTTTGTGGATTTACTGACTAAACAAATTCACTCCATGCTTCGCTAGCTCCAAGTTTGGTCTTTTGATGATTCTTCCCTCAGGCTTCACTACAGTGAAGCTGCGCTTCATACCAAGGCTGGCTGTGTTGCTGTGTTGTGTGTTGGTTGTGTTGTGAATGGAAAAAATTTCCTGGAGAAGATAAGAATGTCGTACAGGTATACGAACACAAAGCAGTTGAGCGCCTTTCTCAACATGTCATTGATGAGCGCTTGGAATACTGATGGACTGTTGGAAAGCCCGAATGGCATGACGAGGTATTCGTAGTGCCCGGTTGGGGTGTTGAAGGCGGTCTTCCACTCATCTCCCTTACGAATGCTCACCAGGTTGTATGCGCACTGAAGGTCCAGTTTTGAGAAGATGGTGGCGCCCAGGAGCATCTCGAATGCCGTGGACATGAGAGGCAGTGGGTACCTGTTCTTGACAGTGATGTTGTTGAGCCCTCAGTAGTCAATACACGGCCGCAGGCCCCCATCCTTCTTCCCCACGAAGAAATCAACGAGGGTGGGAGCCGAGTGCTGAGTGGTGTTCCAATGCAGGGAGATGGGCAACACCAACCCCGTGATGTGTTTCGAACCGGGAGTGATCACTGTGCTGCTTACTACCCTCGCCGGCGTGGAAGAAGCGGTGGCTTTTCCCTGCAACTCCAGACAGAATCCCGGCAATGCCCAAAATGCCCACAGTGCATGCAGCTGTTTTCTCTCCAACATAGTTCCCTCTCTGTGGCTGAGAGACGGGCTCTACCGAACTGCATGGGTTCCTCCTGCTCGCTAGGAGGAGGAACTTCTTGAGGCGGTGAACAGGACGCTGATTCCGTCCGTAGCCAGAGTGATGTCCGAGGTCAGGGAATGGGAGTGTTGGTCCGGCGCTCATGCATGCATTCCCGGTGGCAATTATCAAGATGTATGGATAATGATACTAGTTCCTCCCACTGCTCGATGTGCCCATGAATAACAAGTCCCTCTCTGAGACCCTGCCGGAACGTCGCTATCAGCGCCTCGTTATTCCAGCGGCTCTCCGTGGCCAGGGTGCGGAACTCGATGGCGTAAGCAGCCACCGTCCAGCATCCCTGCTTGATCCAGAGCAACTGGTTGGCCGCTTCACGACCCTGGACTGGATGGTCAAACACCTTCCTTAACTCAGACATGAACCGGGAATAGCTGTCGCAGACGAGCCCTTGTTCCTCCCAGATGGCTGTCGCCCACTGCAAAGCGGTCCTGGTGAGAAGGGAGATTACATACGCTATCCGGGAGCGATTGCTGGGGAATTGCAATGGTTGGAGTTTGAACGCCAGCTAACACTACGTGAGGAAACCGCGACATCCCGAGGGATTACCGTCGTAATGTTCCAGTGCCGGGAGACGTGGTTCACGAGGTAAGCTGGCTTGGGTGTTGTTCCTGGGTTCCGGAGGAAGCTGAGAGGCGGCGGTCGGGGGTTTGGTTAGCAGCAGCTCCGTGATGGTGTTGAATTGGCTGGCTGTTTGGCGGCTGAATGTGTTTAGTTGTTCCGTTAGCAGACCGATAGCCTGGTCCTACCGTCTGATGGAGGCTTCCTGGCTCTGGATGGTCGTGCACAGGAAGCTCTGGGTCGGCTCGGTTTCCGCTGGTTCCGTTGATGGCTTGAACATTCTGTCAGGGGTTTTGTAGGTGTGGAACCAAGTGCAGGCAAGAGAGACCCAGAATGCAGAGATGCGTTTAAGATATTTTAATAAACCTAAACGCTGGCAGGAACGAAAGCAAACAGTGTCTGAGAAGACACATAACAATACTAACAAAACAAAATGACAAACGAGCAGGAACAAACAAAACTAGATAAACGGTAAATCCAAAACGTATTCCAGGGCACGGAATAAACAAAACTCAGGGACACTAGGAAACAAACGAGAACACACTTTTCAAGGCAGCGAGAACACAAAACAAAGCAGGTAGACGAGACTAAAGCAAGTGAAATGTTCAAGCGCAGAACTGAGTTTGCCAGCAGGTTAAGTATCCTCAGCAGGTTAAGTATCCACAGCTGCCAGTCATTTCCTTGATTGGCTTTGCGCATTCCTGGCATGCCTTTCACTTTTCCTGATTGGGGCTTGGGGGAAATGCCCGTTTGCTGGTCGAGTCGTGACAATAAATAGGACAATAAATAACAAATTATCGGTATTGGTATCGGCTGATTGTGTTATTTAAATTATTGTTATCGGTCCAGAATTTTCATATCGGTGCATCCCTAGCCAAAACTTTTAAATCTTTTAGTCTCATCTTAACTAAAGAACATTGAGAGTGGATGTATGGAATACCTAATGTCCCCACTGAGGCCACATATACTGAAAAATGTATGCATTCACTACTGTAAGTCGCTTTGGATAAAAGTGTCTGCTAAATGGCATATATTATACCTATGCAGTTAATGAATTCTTTTAAATTACACATCTCTGTTTTTAACCCAAAGGGCTGAAATAAAAGTGCAATCCATTTCTATTTCAAATGTTATTATTTTTGCCTCCTATTGGCTCAGTCTTTCAGGCACTCGCTTTGAATGCAGGCTGAATCGTGTGCCTCGGGTTAGAATCAGGCCTCGACATTTACCGACAATGACCGGGAGCACAGTGGCAGAACAAATTAGCTCTGTTTCGTTGGTCAGGGATTTACTCGTCTGTCGTTCTAAGGCACCCTGAGATTCATCAGACATCTCTTGCGAGTTCCTTGGATGACGTCAGTGGGGTAACGCCTATCCTCTAATGAGTGCCCACCTCACTGTGGTGCACTGTGGAACTTGTACCATGAAAAATAGCTTGGCTGCATGCAAGTGTGTCGAAGGATTGCCTTCATCTCACTTCAGCCCTCCTGCATGAGTGCAGTTGCTATCGCAGTGAGACGAGGGATAAAAAGGGGAAAAGCCCATAAAAAAAAAAACACAACATAAAGTGTCTTAATTGGGTGTTGGGCCACCTTGAGCCACCAGAACATCTTCAATGCACCTTGGTATATATTCTACAAGTGGCTGGAACTCTATTGGAAGGATGTAACACCATTCTTACACAAGAAATTCTATAATTTGGTGTTTTGTTGGTGTTGGTGTAAAACGCTGTCTTAGGCGCTGCTCCATAGCTCATCCCTCGCTCCCGGGTGGCACAACGGTAAAGGCACACATTCCATCTCGGAGGAGGTGGTTCATCACCTTTGTCACTGCCGGTCCCAGAGCTGCGGCAGTGAGCTCGTAGTATGAGGGAGGGATAGTTGAAGCAGAAAAAGTGTACAATTGGCTATAAACTTGGGGAAAAAGAGGAAAAATCTGAAAAATTCATTACATTAAAATAAAATTCTGTGACCACTTATACCCTGTGAATGGGGGCATTGTCATGTATTGTCATCCTGGAAGAGAGCGCTCCCATCAGTATAAAAATGCTTCATCATAGGATGAAGGTGATGAAGGGCTTTGTATTTATTGCCATTTACATTACCCTCTAAGGCACAGGTGTCAAACTCATTCCATCGAGGGCCGAGTGTATGCAGGTTTTTGTTGCAACCAATGCACTACACCAGGTGATTTCACTAATTAGCTCACTTCTTCAACTAAGGAGGGAACCTAATTGAAATCACCTGGTGTAATGCATTGGTTACAACAGAAACCTGCACACACTCGGCCCTCGATGGAATGAGTTTGACACCCCTGCTCTAAGGGGTTGAGTGGACCTAAAGCATGCCAGGACAATACACCCTACACTATAACAGAGTCACCAGAACCCTTCATTTACTCAAGTGTGTCCTTTATTTTGGCAGTTACCTGTGTATACAGTATATAGATTTGCTGCCATGACTTAAGCACTTGTTAATAGCCTACCTATAAATAGAGGCTCTGATTGATAATTCCTCTCCAATTAGCTTGTACACTTGTGGTAGTTAGGTATATACAGGTGCATCTCAATAAATTAGAATATCGTGGAAAAGTTCATTTATTTCAGTAATTCAATTCAAAAAGTGAAACTCATATATTATATAGATTCATTACACACAAAGTGAAATATTTCAAGCCTTTATTTGTTTTATTTTGATGATTATGGCATACAGCTAATGAAAACCCCAAATTCAGTATCTCAGAAAATTAGAATATTGTAAACTCATGGTGTCACATTCTAATCAGCCAATTAACTCAAAACATCTGCAAAGGTTTCCTGAGCCTTTAAATGGTCTCTCGGTCTGGTTCAGTAGGCTACACAATCATGGGGAAGACTGCTGACTTGACAGCCACAAAAGGTCATTGCTAAAGACGCTGGCTGTTCACAGAGTGCTGTATCCAAGCATATTCATAGAAAGTTGAGTGGAAGGAAAAAGTGTGGTAGGAAAAGGTGCACAAGCAACAGGGATAACCGCAGCCTTGAGAGGATTGTCAAGGCCATTCAAGAATTTGGGGGAGCTTCACAAGGAGTGGACTGAGGCTGGAGTCAGTGCATCAAGAGCCACTACGCACAGACGTATCCAGGACATGGGCTACAACTGTCGCATTCCTCGTGTCAAGCCACTCCTGAACCAGAGACAATGTCAGAAGTGTCTTAAAGGGCTAAGGAGAAAAAGAAGTGGACTGTTGCTTAGTGGTCCAAAGTCCTCTTTTCAGATGAAAGTACATTTTGCATTTCATTTGGAAATCAAGGTCCCAGAGTCTGGAGGAAGAGTGGACAGGCACAGAATCCAAATTGCTTGAAGTCCAGTGTGAAGTTTCCACAGTCAGTGATGATTTGGGGTGCCATGTCATCTGCTGGTCCAAAGTCCAAAGTTCAAAGTCAACGCAGCCATCTACCAGGAAATTCTAGAGCACTTCATGCTTCCTTCTGCTGACAAGCTTTATGGAGATGCTGATTTCATTTTCCAGCAGGACTTGGCACCTGCCCACACTGCCAAAAGTACCAATACCTGGTTTAATGACCATGGTATTACTGTGCTTGATTGGCCAGCAAACTCGCCTGACCTGAACCCCATAGAGAATCTATGGGGTATTGTCAAGAGGAAGATGAGAGACACCAGACCTAACAATGCAGACAGGAGCTGAAGGCCGCTATCAAATCCGGAGGATCAACCTGGGCTTCCATAACACCTCAGCAGTGCCACAGCCTGATCACCTCCATGCCACGCATTGATGCAGTAATTCATGCAAAGGAGCCCCGACAAAGTATTGAGTGCATATACATGAACATACTTTTCAGAAGGTCAATCTGTCGTCACCACTGTTTACTTGACATTTCTGTATTAAAATCATTTTTTTATTGGTCTTATGTAATATTCTAATTTTCTGAGATACTGAATTTCAGCAGTGGGTTTTCATTAGCTCTAAGCCATAATCATCAAAATTAAAAGAAATAAAGGCTTGAAATATTTCACTCTGTGTGTAATGAATCAATATAATATATGAGTTTCATCCATCCATCCATCCATTGTCTAAGCCGCTTATTCCTGGTCAGGGTCGCGGGGGGGGGTGCTGGAGCCTATCCCAGCATGCGTTCCGGGCGAGAGGCAGGAATACACCCTGGACAGGTCGCCAATCCATCGCAGGGCTATATGAGTTTCACTTTTTGAATTGAATTACTAAAAATAAATGAACTTTTCCATGATATTATAATTCATTGAGATGCACTTGTATAACTCACCATCAAATCAACACATAACACCATTTCACAGATTAAGGTATAAACGGCAGATATGCCAAAACATTTCAATCTTAGCGTGTGCTGATCTTACAAATAGAGTTACTGAATTCCTTTGATCTACGCACCACTGTTTTTAACCCAAAGGACTGAAATAAGAGCACTATCCATTTCTATTTAAACTGAAGCACTTTCCCACCATGCAATTCCTGGATTTAGAAGGGCTGTTTCACATTCTACATCCACAGTGAGGTCTGACAGGACAATTCCAACACTGTGTAGACAATTTGTTTGATTTGATTACAGAAAGTGCAAAGTGAGAAACAGTATCTCATCCTGACTTCATCTGACTTCCATAGCAGTGTAGACATTGCAGGGTCTATTTTCCCTACAATGTCTGCACTGCAATAGCCAAGACTTCTGACAGAGGGAGGGAATGTTGGCCTTTAAGATTTACATAACTTTAATTTAACCAGGAAGGTGAGTTCCTTGATGCTACAAATGTAATAATAGTGCAAATGTCAATTTTGTAGATACTACGCGGACGAATCCCATTAGCAGACAGAAAATTACCTTGAAACGAAATGTCAAGACAAAACACACTGACTGGTTTGAAAGCACTCTTTCAAAGTGTGTCATAGCCTGAAGCAGATTCGGTGAAAGTGCACTTGACTAAATGTAATTCATGTTGTTTGGCTCAGCTAACCTTTGGGCGTGAAGAAGCAGAATATCGGATAAAATATTGGTGGTGCAGACACGGAGACTGTCTTCCGAATGATGCTCCCCTTCAACATGGCGCCTGTGTTGGCAAGCCGTGTGCCTCGTCCGTCTCGTTTGCTCAGCATACTGTTTGCTACTGCTCTGTTTCTCCGTTTTTGTTGCCGGGATGTCTCTGCTCTACTTGTTTATGATCGCCAAGCTTTACTTAACATCCGAGCCTCTGGTGAGTCGCTGTTGCTGTCTAAACACTTTTTGGGTAAACAATCAGTGAACCCTTCTCCCGTGCTATCGGGGATTCCCGCGTACCTGCGCCGCCTCCCTTGCGCCTTTCCCCGGAAAAGGCGCTTCAGAAGACGGGGAAAGCGGGGTGGTGTCCTGGTGAGATTTAAGGCTTACCTGCTGACTTCCCACTGTGTGACAAATCCTCGCCTCCTCTCGGATGGATGCTACTTTCTTGCTGTCCGACGCTCACTGCAACACAGAGCCCGTTGGATCCGTCCTGTTGTTGCCGCTCCTTCCAGCCGGATGACAGTGCCTGATCCGTCCGCCGGCCTGCTGACGTGGCCTGCTCTACCTGCGCTCCCTAGGCCGTGTGATGCTCCCAGTCTGATGACTGAGCGCCCTCCTCGACGCTGGCAGTCGCGGGTCCACAGAAGCGATGTTGGCCATACTTACCTTCGCCAGCTGAGACGTGCTGCACCAACAGCTGGTGTGGAGCTCAATCTTCGCATGGCTTTGTTAAATACTAGATCGCTAGCTAATAAAACTTTTCTGCTGAATGACTTCTTCACTTCTCGTGATCTGGATTTTATGTTTCTGACGGAGACCTGGCTTCACGCTGGTGAGTGTACTCCGTTCTCGAACTTCTTCCTCCTGACTGTACTTTCTTTAACTCCCCTCGGACCACCGGCAAAGGTGGGGGATTAGCTTCTGTTTTTAAATCCAGCTTCCAGTGTCGACAGACTCAATTTGACACTTACTCCAGTTTTGAGCTACAGCTTTTTGAATTAAGTCTGTCCACTCCTGTGCTTTTCGCGGTAGTATATCGTCCTCCGAAATTTAATAAGGACTTTATACATGATTTTGCTGACTTTCTGTCGGGATTGCGGTGAAATATGACCATTTCTTAATTTCTGGTGATTTTAATGTCCATGTGTGTTGTGAATCAAAACCTCTGGCCAAGGAATTTTTAAATCTCATTGACTCTTTTAATCTCATTCAGTCAGTGACTGGACCGACACATGAAAAGGGCCACACCTTGGATCTTGTGCTATCGTATGGCTTATCTGTTTTTGTTAATGAAATTTGTGCAACAGGTATTTCAGACCATCTGCCTGTTTTATTTACTGCTTCTATACCTTGTTCGATGGTTAAGGCGTGTGCTCCTGCACGCCGCCTGCGTACGTTTAACTCTTCAACTGTATCGCAGTTCTCAGTTATTTTTAATGAACGTATGATTTGCACACTGGATGGGAATTGCGCTCTCAGTGCTGAGGAGCTTATTACAATTTTTGACTCTACATGTATTAATATCTTGGACTCTGTTGCTCCTTTTAGACTTAAACGCACTAAAGCACTTTCCGAGCCGTGGCTAAATGATTCCACCCGCGCTCTCAGACGCGCATGTCGGCGTGCTGAGAGAAAGTGGAAGAAGGACAAACTCCACGTCTCCTTAGGAATCTTAAGGGTCTGTTTGTCAGACTATCAGAGAGCCGTTAAAGCTGCTAAAATGGAGTATTTATCTAACCTTGTCTCCAATAACAGTCACAAGCCTCAAGTTCTTTTTAATATTTTTAATTCTCTTGTAAATCCCAGTGATATTTCTCCCATTGTACCATCGCTTACCCTTTGTGATAATTTTCTTAAATTCTTTATTGAGAAAATTTCTGCTCTTAGGTCAGCTGCTCACACCTTCACTGCCCCAGACCTTATTGTTCCTCCTTTGCGCTCTGCTGTCTTTGACCAGTTTGAGCCTGTATCGCTCTCATCACTTTCAGATGTAGTCAATCGTCTGCGGCCTACAAACTGCCCCTCAGATAGTATTCCTTCTCGTTTTCTGAAAGAAGTTTTTGATACTGTTGGGTCAAGTGTTCTTGTTTTGATAAACACTTGTCTCAGCTCGGTTGTGTCCCAGCTGCCTTTAAACATGCTGTAGTACAGCCTCTTATCAAAAAGAAAAATCTAGACCCTTCTGTCCTTTCTAATTTCAGACCTATCTCCAAACTACCGTTTCTGTCTAAGGTTCTGGAGAAAGTGGTTCATGTTCAGTTGCAGTCATTTTTAACTAATCATGACATCTATGAAAAGTTTCAGTCTGGCTTTAAACCACGCCATAGTACTGAAACGGCTCTTTTGAGAGTTTTTAATGATCTTATTTTAACTGTTGATTCAGGTAACTCTGCTGTCCTTGTGCTCCTAGATCTGACAGCTGCCTTTGACACTGTGGATCACAGAATCCTTCTGTCACGCTTAGAACAATGTGTAGGCATCACAGGTACCGCCCTCAAATGGTTTCAATCTTACCTGTCTGATCGGAGTTTCTCAGTTCACCTGGGGAATTCTCTTCAATCGCGGCCCCTCTTACCTGTGGGGTCCCTCAAGGCTCCATCTTGGGCCCTATCCTGTTTTTGTTGTACTTGCTGCCCTTGGGATCAATCTTCGCAAAACACAATATTTCTTTTCACTGTTTTGCGGATGATGTACAGATCTATCTCCCTCTAAAGTCAAAAAGTATGGATACAATGCAGCCCTTGCTGGACTGCTTAAAAGATATCAAAACCTGGATGGACATAAATTTCCTCAATTTAAACGATAATAAAACTGAGATCATTATGTTTGGGCATGCTCTTAGAGATTATCCTGCTGGCATTCTGGGTCCACTAACTGCTAATATCCGTTCTTCTGTCAAGAACCTTGGAGTCACTTTTGATAGTGCATTCAAATTTGACAAACAGGTTAGTTCAGTTGTTAAAACCAGCTTTTTCCAATTACGACTCCTAGCAAAGATAAAGGCCTATCTTTCCCCCAAAGACCTAGAGAGGGTAATTCATGCTTTTATTACCACGAGGCTGGATTATTGTAATTCTTTGTATGTTGGTATTGACCAGTCGTCGCCCGACGTCTGCAGCTGGTACAAAATGCAGCTGCTCGTCTTCTCACTTGTAAAAGAAAGCGCGACCACATTACACCAGTTTTGGCCTCACTCCATTGGCTTCCCGTCCTCTTCAGGATTGATTTTAAACTTTTGTTGTTTGTTTTAAAGCTTTGAATGGGCTGGCACCTCTGTACTTAGCTGAACTTTTACATTGTCACACCCCAGCTAGAGCACTAAGGTCGGCAGATCGGCTGCTGCTGGATGTCCCCAGGACTAGGCTAAAAACCAGAGGTGACCGAGCCTTTGTGGCGGCTGCCCCTAGGCTCTGGAACAGCCTGCCCTTGCATATTAGATCTGCCCGAACCTTAGAGGTCTTTAAGTCCGCATTGAAGACTTACCCTTTTCTCCCTGGCTTTCAACTCCGGTTGAGCAAGACACTTTTATGGTACTTTTATGTGAATTATTTTTCCTTCTTCTTTTTTCTTATTGTATTGTATTACATGTACTGTTTTTATTACTGTTTATTTATTACTGTACAGCACTTTGGTCGACTGTCTGGTTGTTTAAAGGTGCTTTATAAATAAAGTTTGAGTTGAGTTGAGTTGAGTTGACTATTAACATTCCCTGGGCATGCAAAAGGGTGACTATTTGGAATGAAAGGCCTATCTTATTTAATCTTTTAAAGCGGTTTACAGAAAACACAAGCAAGGTAGGCGCATACCTCTTGAATATTCTCCAAATTATTTTTAAAGGCATGTTGTAGTATTTTATTTTTAAAAACATGTTTGACTTGTGCCAGGGCATTTAGTTTCCTTTGTAAATTGTTTTTATGAATGTATGAAAAGAGCATGCATGGGAGTCTATGGACCTGATATGACCTTTAATATCTCTTTAACCCCCTGAGGTCGACGGGATCGCCGACGATCCGAGCAGCAATAAAAGTATATTACTATTACTATTTCTAACGTCGCAAGATTTTATCATACACACGCGGCAAAAACATTGACAGAAACCTTAGAATCGTGACTTTCCGATTTGAGCACTGGCAAATAATATGAGATTTTTTTAATTCGGTTAATTAGACCAAAAGTAAACCTTGCCTTTTCCTCTCTTTTTTACCTGTAAGTACCGTACCCCTTCTATTGACATGGTAACTAGGTGCTAGTCTCGAGGAGGGGCGTGGGGCCATGAGTGAAATCGCAGTGTAAACAATGTCCCGACATTATATCGCATCTTGTCTGTGTTTACGGTTGCGATCTGCCAGCAACTGTGTATGCTGATATTTATTTTATTTCCCATGTTTTCAAATACTTGTTAAAATACATTAATTCTGCGTCTTGTGATGCTATACAGAAATAATCAGAATCATTGCGAATAATTGCGAATAATTAACGGGAGGATATTTAACCAGCTGGCATTCTCTGTTTCGGCGCTTGGACATTATCTAGCTTAGCTTGATAGTACCTATTGTGATTAATGTTTCTTGCTTCTCGAGAACTTGTTTGTTCGTGTGTGTTTATTGTTGTTTAGATTCCCAGTGTTTAGTTTATTCCGAGTTTTTGGATACGTTTTGGATTTACCGTTTTACTTTGTTCCTGATCGTTGGTTATTTTGGTTTATGTCTTTCCGTGTCTTCGCAGACACGGATTTTGCTTCGTTTTCCTACAGGCGTTTAAAGATAAATAAATATCTTAAACCCAGAAAACGGGCTACTTTTGATCATGTGTGCCCACTGCCAAACAGACTCTGGATGTTGGCAAACTTGCTTCTGTTGGACGCAAGAAATGCGTACTCTGCAAGATGTCGGGGAAACAACAGTGCACTCCATGGGAGTGCAAGGTTTGTGATGTTCCTTGTGTCTACAGTTCACCAGAAACTGTTTTGAGAAGTGGCACCAAAGACTGTGAAAGAACAGATTGTCTCACCATGTTTTAATTTTGAATTTTTTGTATATAGGTTAGTTTGTGTGATGTTTTCAATAAATCTTCCAAAATGAAAAAAACATTTTTTTTTTCTGTCTTCTGCATGGCTCACTCACTATTGCTCACTCTGATGGCTTTTGTCTTTGTCTGATGGCCGTTGAGAGAGAGATGGCCCATCTGACAGATCTTACAGGTGTGGATCATGAATATTCAGGAAATTAGCATATAGCCCTCCCACAGCCTGAAATAAATTTGACCAGTTCTGATAAAAACAGGTTTTTAGCTATTTAGATCTCAGATGTGGTAAACTATTTTGACATCCTTACATAACCAAGACCTTGATGAACAAACGCATATTGGCAAAACAATTTGTGTGTGCTTTCACAACTTTTGTGACGGCAGAAAAATTTACTCTTTATAACTTGTGTGTTTGTAGATCTATTTACAAGCTGCATATGATACTGACCAAACTATTGATAGCATATAAATGTAGCTGTGATTGTCCTTCAAATAAAAATATCAAACACTTTGGAGTAAGTGTGTGTTAAGTTGAAATTTAGATAAATATCAGACCACGCCAAAATCACAAACCTTCTCTGAGCTAAGCACGGACCTCAGGGGGTTAAAGGAATCTGGTTTATTGGACATCTTGCTGGCTTGTAACTAATATATTGCTGGCTGTTCTGATGGTGGTAAGCTAGTCTCACATTGCTTTGAATGGTTTCTTAGAATGTCTATCTGTGCATATGAAACAATACCAGACCTGATCTTTGAGACATAGAAACAAAATGGAACCTGTCTGATAGCTCCTGCTGCCAGCACAGATACTGTAGAAAGGGCTGCCAGGAGCTAAGGACTAAAACTGGGCTTGCTAATCTGCTACAACTTCTCCACGAGATCAGAGAACACAGAGACATTTGAAATATAGTGCACTAAAGTATTCCTACTTCTTCAACATAAAACTGGATTTACCAAAGTGATCATTAAACAAATCTGGTGCAAAGCTACACTCATAAAGAAGTTTATGTGGATGAAGAAGTCGGAAAAGCAGTCTGGATTTTGCTTGGCTTTGTTGCATATGCTTTGCACGGAGTAAAGTATTTTTTTTAATGCTGTAAATAACATACATAACAGGTTTAGGTCATTCCTGGCTGGCTTGGATCCAACAACAGCATAAGCTTGAATTCTGGTGAGAACTGTGGTTACAGTCCCTCTTGTCAGGTATTAAATCCAGACCATGCCAGTGCTGACCGTGGCTAGACCATGCCAGTACTGACCTTGGCTAGACCATGCCAGTGCTGACCGTGGCTAGACCGTGCCAGTACTGACTGTGGCTAGCTGCCCCACGGGGTCGACGCATAGTGCGTCAGGGTGGGTTGTCTGTGTCTCATAGCACACATTACATTACAGGCATTTAGCAGATGCTCTTATCCAGAGCGACTTACAGTTTACATTTCTTTACATACAATCCATTTTTACAGCTGGATATTAACTGAAGCAATTCAGGTTAAGTACCTTGCTCAAGGGTACAACGACAGTGTCCCACCTGGGGATTGAACCTGCAACCGTAACATTACAAACCCAGTTTCCTAACCATTATACCACACTGCCGCATTAAAGCAGTTTACATACATTTACATTTTAGGCATTTAGCAGACACTCCTATCCAGAGCGACTCAGACAGTTTACATTTCTTTACATACAATCCATTTAGACAGCTGGATATTTTACTGAAGCAATTCAGGTTGAAATTTGGCTTGGGCTTTTGCCCATGCTGCAGCCGTAAAAGACAGACATTCCACATACAAAAAACATACAAAAATGACCTGCTGGTCATTCCACATACATACAGGTCATTTTTGTATGTTTTTTGTATGTGGAATGTCTGTCTTTTACGGCTGCAGCATGGGCAAAAGCCCAAGCCAAATTTTCCACTTTGTGGGACAATAAAGTTAATCTTGAATCTTGAATCTTGAAGTACCTTGCTCAAGGGTACAACGGCAGTGTCCCCACCTGGGAATCGAACCTGCAAACTTTACGTTACAAGACCCGTTCCTTAACCATTATGCTAACACTGCTACCAGCTACCCCTGCCGGTTAATGTACATTAAGTAAATTCCTCCAACTCATGTCTGTGAAAATGTAACGTGAACTGCAGTGTGAAAAGAAGCAGCGGCTGACATCGCGTGTTCTGGAGGAGAATGCGTGCTTGTCGATGCTTTAAAATTGACAGTGGAGGTTGCATTTAGCATAGCTTAAGAATACGATTGGGCATTCCAAATTGGGAGACAAAGGGAGAAAAGCATTTTAAAAATACATACTTACATATATATACACTATATGGCCAAATGTCGGTGGACACCTAACCATCACACCTATATGAGCTTGTTGGACATCCCATTCTAAAATCATGGGCATTAATATGGAGTTGGACCCCCCTTTGCGGCTATGACAGCTGCCACTCTTCTGGGAAGGCTTTCCACAAGATTTTAGAGTGTGTCTGTGGGAATTTGTGCCAATTCAGCCAAAAGAGCATCTGTGAGGTCAGGCACTGATGTTGGACGAGAAGGCCTGGCTCGCAACCTGAGTTCAGGGCAGGGCTCTGTGCAGGCCAATCGAGTTCCTCCACACCAAACTCGTCTAACCATGTCTTTATGGACCTCGCTTTGTGCACAGGGGCACAGTCATAATGGAACAGCAAAGGGCCTTCCCCAAACTGTTACCACAAAGTTGGAAGCGCCCAATTGGCTAAGATGTCTTCGTATCCTGTAGCATTAAGAATACCCTTCACTGGAACTAAGGGGCCTATCCCAAACCCTGACAAACAGCCCCAGACCATTATCCCTCCTCCACCAAACTTTACAGTAGGCACTATGCATTCCGGAAGGTAGCGTTCTCCTGGCATCCGCCAAACCCAGATTCATCCATCAGACTGCCAGATAGTGAAGCGTGATTCATCACTCCAAAGAACACGTTTCCACTGCTCCAGAGTCCAGTTGCGGTGTGCTTACACCACTCCAGCTGACGCTTGGCATTGCGCATGGTGATGCGAGGCTTGTGTGCAGCTGCTCGGCCATGGAAACCCATTCCATGAAGCTCCCGACGCACAGTTCTTGTGCTGATGGTGCTTCCAGAGGCAGTTTGGTACTCTGTAGTGAGTGATGCAGCAGATGATAGGCGATTTTTACGCGCTATGTGCTTCAGCACTCGTCGGCCCCGCTCTGTGAGTTTGCGTGGTCTACCACTTCGTGGCCGAGCTGTTGTTGCTCCTAGGCGCTTCCACTTCACAAAAATAGTGCTTACAGTTGACCGGGGCACATCTAGTAGGGCAGAAATTTCACGAACTGACTTGTGGCAAAGGTGGCATCCTATGACAGTGCTGCGTTTAAAGTCACTGAGCTCTTCACGAACCATTCTGAATTTAAAATGTTTGTCTGTGGAGATTGCATGGCTATGTGCTGGATTTTATGCACCTGTTGGCAATGGGTGTGGCTGAAAACCTGAACTCAATAATTAGTAGGGGTGTCCACTGACTTTTGGCCATATGCTGTATACAGAATCTTTATATTCTCTTTTCAAGTTCAAAAATCCTGGAAATACAATTTAGTGGGTAGCCTATTTTTTAAAGATCTCTACCTAGTCCTAGTACTAGTGCTCCTACCCTAAAGATGAAGATTGTGCTACACCAATGTTGGCCTAAAGATCTAATATCTATGAGACATTGCTTGACATGCCTCTTTACTCTGACATGTTCATACCATATTTAGAGTAATCTATTTACAGTAAATGAACAGACCCTTCTCTCATCAATTAATCAAACTGTCTCAAATGTGAGAAGCTACTCTTTGTTACTTGCTAAGAGATGTCATTCAAACATTGTTCAATTTATAGCTCTGTGAATCTGATCGTAGTCTCTCTCTCTCTTTCTCTCTCTCTCTCTCTCCTCTCTCTCTCTCTCCTGGTTTTTTGTCTGTTTTTAGTAACCTCATGCTGTGAAGCCTCTGAAGTTCAGTCCACTCAGGCCTGCCAGCCACAGGCTGCCAATACCTCTCTCTCTCTCTCTCTCTCTCTCTCTCTCTCTCTCTCTCTCTCTCTCTCTCTCTCTCTCTCTCCTGGTTTCTTTGGACAGCCATAAATCTCGTAGTGGGGGATATTCCCTGAGTACTGATTGTAAAAAACAATATATTCTGACCCTCTATGCTCAGAGCCGAGAGCTTCTTACAGTCCCCTTACTTTATCACACTCTCGGTCTCCAAAATTCCACTTTATGCCCCTTGTAACATGCACTGTTACATTACCACACTGCATTACTTAGGCTAAAAAGGCAATTTTATTACAACTCTCAGTGCATAGCCACAAGGCATGTGCAAACTCACAGCATACAATTCAGTGTGTATTCCAGGCTAGATTAAATAAAAAGGAAACCGGAAACCTTCAAGAGCTAAAACATTTACTGCAACAGCAGGAAAGCAAATGCTGAACACATGCAGGTTTCACCTCTGACTCCTATTTCCTATTAATGTACAAAAGGATCCTATCAGAGCCACCTCAGCCTCCTGGCTCTCTGCACACAAGCTTGGTACAGCCAGTACCCGAGCCCATGGGCACACAAGCCCCATTCACCCTCGCACAGCTCTGAGGGTGCAGTCAGACCCCAGCACCAGCCCAGGCAGCTCAAACATACAGGCCTCTCTCTCTCTCTCCGTATTTCCCCCAGAAGACCACCACAATCAAACCATTGAGGGCATTCCTCACAACCCGCCTTAATCCTTGAATAGAATTCTTAATAGTTGAAAGATGTCTGAGAATATGGTTCATTATAATCTTGTAAGGTCCTCAGAGTCAAGTGTCCAGTGCACAGGACTGGGACTGGCACAACTTATCACTGGTAGCTTGGTGAATATTAACAACAAAAGCTGGGAGATATGGCCTATGAATCATCCACTGATTTATGGAAGCTTGAAACAGAACCAAAGGGCCTTCTCCGATATACTGATGTCTGGGAATGAGAATTAGACCTGTGCACAAGTAGCCATTTGAGACACTACTGCCATTTCCCATGGTCTTCTCTGGTGAGTCACCATATAAATGATAAGGAGCAAGCCAAATTGATTATTTACAATTTACTCCCAAAATCATGTGAAATAACCGGTTACTAATCCAGACCATGTTTCTCAGAATTTTTATTTATTTATCCAGACTACTCTTGTATTATTAATGTATGTTAATACATCAGATCTGAATGTGTTACTTTGTTCACTGTGCTCTGTAAGACGTGTGGTTGAACTCACGCATTATTTCTACTCAAGTGTAATAGTTCCAGGATCTCCATGCAGGGAGGTTAGCCTAATTTCAGTATTTATGAATACTTTCTCTAGCTATCACCATCCCCAAAAAACTAGTGAAGAGTCTGGTTCCAGCTGGTTCTAGTGCAAGGTTGATTTTAGTGCAACGCCGTAATAGTCCTAGATATAGCCTATAGGCAGTTGGTTAAGTGAAGGGAATCTGCGTTTGCGGATGAAAACTAAAAACTAAATAGCGGAGCATGGCGCAGTTTGTCTTCCATTTGAGGAACAATTTGAAGAGTGACTTTTAGCCTAATCTATGTCATTTTAAATTCTGATATATTACTCATTGTCAGATTATATCCCATAATTTAGCCATACCGAAACGCGATATTTTCTTACGTAGCCTTTCAAAATCAGATTTATAAATGTTCAAACGCAAACGCAAAGTATATTGATTTATAAAACGTTAAACCTGTGTTGAAATGAAATGTTCGGTCGACAATGCTGGAAGAAAATTGGTAGCCGATGGGCATGGCAAATTAACGTTTTTTCTTCAGTTTTCTACAAAGACGTGCAAAAACATATCCTGTCAATCGCAGAGTATAGTAGAATATAAAATAGAACGTACCACGTTGTTGAGAAAATCGGTTTCATTCAAATCCTCCAGGTCCAACAGGTTGCAATTGGGGAAAAGTTTCTCCGAGGTGAAATTCTTCATGTCCATGGCGATGTTGTTTTCAGTATTAGCAACCTGATAGACAATTAACCCTCAGTTGTATTAAATATGTGTATTTTTATAGAAGTATTATTTCAAGAAATGACAGAAATGTCACTGTGTAATTTCGGTATTAAGCCCTGTTTCGTTCCTTTTTAACGAGAAAATCACATTTGCGCAGATATGAAACTAAACTATTCGAACTCTTCTTTTTTGGACATTAACTCTGTGCAGTAGAAAGGACCCTCCAGGTGCTATCAAATCTGTCATATCAGTGCTGTGGACTACCTCAATGGAACAAAAGTCACTTGATACATATTCATGAGAGTACCTCCCTAAATTCCTTTTTAGTCCCTCTAAATCCCCTCCCATATATAGATATTTTATTTTTAAAGTGAGCTCACAGCAGATAGTTTAGCCATTTTCTATGTGCGATTTAGATTATCATTGTTGATCCACGTTGGATTTAATTAATTAACCTACTGCACTCTACCTACAGTAGGTTACAAATAATAACTATGCACAGCAACAAAGGAAACACGTGGATATGCATGGTCTGCAGATAAATGTCGATTTACCTTTATGTATGTAAATTACATTATCGATCTCGCGTTGCTGTTATGAATGACCCAATTTAGTTAGCTTTCGTGGTTAGCTCTGGTAGATTTTCATCAACCAGTTACTGGGTTTGGTTGGGCTTGACGTACCAAGACAGTTTGTACACAACCTAAAAGCGCCGCTTGTGGTGTGGGGCTGCAATCCATTAACAAAATGCTTTAGAGTTTTATTTATTTATTTGACATTATAGATTATTTTCTCCAACTAGGCTTATTGAACATGCTCACATCAACAAACACTTCCACCAACTACCAACCATAAAACTGGAATATTGTGTCCAACACACAATATTGTGGCGATCCAAGGTGTAACATTGCAGCCCCGTTCTGTCCACCTTCCTTGTGTTTTTTGCCATTCCGTTCCTTGCGTGTCATGTCTTGTTTTTGCTTTTACCCTGTGTGTCTTTTGTTTTAGGCTGGGCGTGGCTTACCCGCATTCCACACTCAGTTCCTTTTTTCCCCTCGTTAGATTCAGCCTATCACACCCACTCCCCTGCACATTCAGTATGCCAGAATCAATTTAGTAATTTCACCCTTTCATATTTAAGTTCAGCACTCACACACTCCAGTGCCAAACCATACTCGTGTATCTTGCACTGCCCTAGTTTGGTTCACTCTGTTTATCTGTCTTTCCAGTTCGATTTTTGCCTGTTCTATTTTGTTGTTTGTTTATTAGTTTTTTGTAGCCCGTCCAGCCTGTTCTGTTTTGCCAGCTTCCTGTCTGTTTCTCCAGTTACCCCTTTTGTTGCACTCAGCCATTAAACGCCTCCTATGTGGAGTGCAATTTAAGTTCTGTTCCAGAGTCTGCATTTGGGTCCAAGCCAGCACCTACATCATAACAGAACGGTTTGGCCAGATATGGACCCAGCGGACTCAACGGTGCTTCACCACTGGATCGTCTGCCAGGAGGCCCGCATGGATCAGCAGGACAAACTACTAAGGGAGACGACCGAGGCGCTGAAACCCCTTTCCTACCACATGGGACAAATGGGAGACCAGATTTCCCAGTTCACGGCCAGTTTCCCTCTTCCAGCTCAAACAGCTTCCCCTGACCCCCCTGCACCCGCACTACCTGCCAGCCCGCTGGTTGTTCAACCCAGGGAACCCCGCATTCCCCACCCGGAGCACTACCATGGCGATTTGGGGAACTGCAAGGGGTTTTTAATGCAGTGTGACATTGTTTTCCGCCAGCAACCCTCTTCCTATGGCTCAGACCAGGCGAAGATTGCATTCATCATGGGCTGCCTTGGGGAGGGTGCGTGGGATTGGGCCACTGCCATCTGGGACAGCCAGCTCCCAGTACTCTGTGTTTGTCGCTGAGATGAGGAAGGTCTTCGATCACCCGGTGGGTGGAAGAGATGCCGCCCAACGCCTGTTCCATCTCCGCCAGGGGAACCGTAGTGTGGCTGAGTACGCGGTGGAGTTCAGGACCTTGGCCGCGGAATCTGGCTGGAACGACGCATCGCTTCAAGGGGCTTTCCGAAACGGATTAGGGGAGGTGGTGAAGGACGAGCTGGCTACGAGGGACTACTCTGATTGCCTCGACGCCCTGGTTTCCCTCACCATCAGGGTTGATAACCGTTTGCGGGAGCGTCGGAGGGAGAAAACCGGTCACTTCACCTCGGTGAGTTCTATTTCCTTCTCATCCAGATCCCTCTTTTCTCTCCCTGACCACCGAGAGACGATCCGCCCCGGGGTCCTCAGCTGAGGAGCCCATGCAGCTGGGCAGAGCACATCTCTCCCAGGAGGAACGCGAGCGAATGAAGGCGGGCATCTGTCTTTATTGTGGTAACATGGGCCACTACCTGGTCACCTGTCCGTTGCGGTTAAAAGCCAAGGCTCACCAGTAGAACTGGGCATACTGGTGAACCACATCGTTTGTCCCGCAGCCGCCCAGTCTCGATTCCAGTTTGAGGCCACGCTCATCTGGAACTGTCAGTCCCTGCCGTTATGCGCCCTGGTGGACTCCGGGGCGGATGGAAATTTTATCGATGCCAAGCTGGTTCAACAGGCTGGTATCGCCACTCGGCCCCTTGCCGTTCCTCTCAGGGCCCACACACTGGATGGGAACCTTCTGGCCCATGTCACGCACACCACCGAACCTCTGCAGCTCATTTTGTCTGGCAACCACCGAGAGACCATCGAACTCCACATCATATCCTCGCCCCAGTCCCCCCTGGTTCTCGGTCAACCCTGGCTCAGACTCCACAACCCTCACCTGAACTGGGTCGCAAATAAGGTCCAGAGCTGGAGTTCCTACCGCCACGCCACCTGTCTCCAGTCTGCTCGAGCACCCGCGGAGGACGCTTCAGCTCCATCCAATATTGCACTTCCGGACCTGTCCTCTGTTCCGTCGTTGCCTCCTCATAGGCCTTACGATTGCTGCATCGACCTGCTTCCAGGGGCTCCTCTGCCTTCCAGTCGTCTGTTCAACCTGTCCCGCTATGGAGACTTATATCCATGACTCACTTGCAGCAGGTATCATTCAACCCTCCTCGTCCCCAGTCGGTGCAGGATTTTTATTTGTCACCAAGAAGGATAAAACACTCCGTCCGTGTATTGATTACCGTAGTCTTAACGCCATCACTATCAAAAACAAGTACCCTCTGCCCCTTATCAATTCTGTGTTCGAGCCTTTACATGAGGCTATTGTGTTTACTAAGTTAGATCGCCGTAATGCTTACCACCTTGTTCGGATCTGGGAGGGGGACGAGTGGAAAACTGCATTCAACACCCCGCTGGGCCACTTCGAGTACCGGGTGATGCCGTTTGGGCTTACCAACGCCTCTGCAGTGTTCCAGGCTTTGATCAACGATGTCCTCCGGGACATACTCAACCGGTCAGTGTTCGTTTACCTTGACGATATTTTAATTTTCTCCCGCAACCTGGAGGAACACACACGCCATGTCCGGCAGGTCCTGGAGAGACTCTGGGAAAATCTATTATTTGTCAAGGCAGAGAAATGCGAGTTTCATGTTTCTTCTGTGAGTTTTTTAGGGTACATCGTGGAGTGTGGGCAGGTGAAGCCAGATCCGTCAAAGATCCAGGCAGTGGTGGAGTGGCCTCAGCCGTCATCGTTAAAGGAGTTGCAATGATTTTTGGGGTTTGCCAACTTCTACCGACGGTTAATTCGGGACTACAGTAGGGTAGCTGCACCCTTGACCAGACTCACCTCTTCCTCCATCCCATTCTCCTGGACTCCAGAAGCGGACATCGCGTTCGCTGACCTCAAGACCTGCTTTACGTCTGCACCTGTCTTGATCCACCCTGACTTTTCTCGCCAGTTCATAGTGGAGGTGGATGCCTCGGACTCCGGGGTAGGGGCCATTCTATCTCAACATTCGGGAGAGAACCAAAGACTCCATCCTTGTGCCTTTTACTCCCGTCGGCTGTCTCCCGCCGAGCGCAACTATGACGTGGGGAATCGGGAGTTGCTGGCAGTCAAGCTCGCCCTGGAGGAGTGGAGACACTTGTTGGAATGAACAAGTGATGAGCCCTTTATCGTTTGGACTGACCATAAGAATCTGGCCTATATTCAGTCTGCTAAGCGACTCAACTCTTGCCAGGCCCGATGGGCACTTTTTTTGGGCAGATTCAATTTTACCCTCACTTACAGACCCGGATCCCGCAACTTGAAACCTGATGCTCTCTCCTGTCAATTCTCCTCCGAGACCAGACAGGCTAGCACTGACACCATCCTGTCTCCCTCTTGTGTGGTGGCTGCAGTGACCTGGGAGATTGAGAGGCTGATCAAGGATGCCCAAACCACTCAACCAGACCCCAGACCCAACCCTAGTTCTCACCTGTTTGTTCCTGATTCTGTTAGTTCCCAGGTCCTGCAATGGACACACTCCTCCCATCTAGTCTGCCATCCAGCGCACCCAGTTGCTGCTTAAATGCAGTTTTTGGTGGCCGACCATGGGCGCGGACGCCCGGGCGTTTGTACTGGCCTGTACCATCTGCGCCAGGAGCAAGGCATCCCACCAGCCCGCCAGCAGTCTCCTCCGCCCCGTGCCTGTCCCGGGTCGTCCTTGGAGTTACATCAGACTGGATTTCGTCAGCGGACTTCCCTCCTCGGAAGGTAATGACACCATTCTGACTATTGTCGACTGTTTCTCCAAGGCGGTCCATTTTGTTCCCCTTCCCAAGCTTCCCACAGCCTTGGAGACCGCAGAGCTTCTGGTGCAGCAAGTGGTGCGTCTGCATGGGATTCCCATCGACATGGTTTCAGACCGTGGTCCTCAATTTACTTCCCACGTCTGGAAATTGTTTTGCCAGGCCCTGGGGGCCTCTGTCAGCTTATCCTCCGGTTACCACCCCCAGACGAATGGCCAGACCGAGAGGGCTAATCAAGACCTTGGAACAGCACTACGTTGCATCACGGACCGGAATCCCTCCTCCTGGAGTAAGCTGCTACCCTGGGTTGAGTATTCTCACAATGCATTAACTAGTTCTGCCACCGGTCTCTCCCCCTTTGAGTGCTCCTTAGGGTATCAGCCCCCCCTGTTCCCGGCCCAGGAGGTGGAGATTTCCGTCCCGTCGGTGCAAGCCCACATCCGTCGCTGCAAAAGGATTTGGGAGGACACCTGCACTGCACTCCACCGCTCGCACTCAGCATCTGGCAGACCGCCACCACACCACAGCCCCCCAGTACTCTCCGGGACAGCAGGTCTGGCTCTCCACCAATGACATTCCCCTCCAGTCCACCTCCAAGAAACTCCAGCCACGCTACATTGGTCCTTACAAGGTAGAGTCCATCGTTAACCCCTCTGCTGTCAGACTCAAGCTCCCTCCAGCCCTCAAGATTCACCCGGTGTTCCACGTCTCCAAAATCAAGCCTGTCACGTCCAGTCTACTGTGCCCTCCGGCCGTTCCCCCTCCACCCCCCCGGATCATCGACAACGCTCCAGCCTATACTGTCTGGCGCATCATGGACATTCGTCGAAAGGGTCGGGGTTATCAATATTTGGTGGACTGGGAGGGTTATGGTCCCGAGGAGAGGAGCTGGATTTCTCGCCAGCTCATCCTTGACCCCTCCCTCATTCGGGACTTCCCCCGGACTCACCCTGAGAAGAGTAGGCCTGGTGGGTCGCCAGGAGACTCCCGTTGAGGGGGGGTACTGTAACATTGCAGCCCCGTTCTGTCCACCTTCCTTGTGTTTTTTGCCATTCCGTTCCTTGCGTGTCATGTCTTGTTTTTGCTTTTACCATGTGTGTCTTTTGTTTTAGGCTGGGCGTGGCTTCCCCGCATTCCGCACTCAGTTCCTTTTTTCCCCTCGTTAGATTCAGCCTATCACACCCACTCCCCTGCACATTCGCATGCCAGAATCAATTTAGTAATTTCACCCTTTCCTATTTAAGTTCAGCACTCACACACTCCAGTGCCAAACCGTACTCGTGTATCTTGTACTTGGTTTTTTGTAGCCCGTCCAGCCTGTTCTGTTTTGCCAGCTTCCTGTCTGTTTCTCCAGTTACCCCTTTTGTTGCACTCAGCCATTAAACGCCTCCTGTGTGGAGTGCAATTTAAGTTCTGTTCCAGAGTCTGCATTTGGGTCCAAGCCAGTACCTACATCATAACACAAGGGGGTCGCCCTATGTAAATATGTGTGCAGGGCATTGTGGGGGAACATTATTGTGTGTTTTGTTGTTCCCCCCCAGTGCTGTGTTGTAACCCATGATGTGTGTGTAATAATCACAAAATATGTGCATGTAAAACCGATGGTCGTGGTGAGCTAAAGGGTAAAGCACCCGTGTCAAAAGAAAGACGATATTTGGGGTCGTGCGGTGTATGGGGGACAGATATCGTCCTTACTTTATAATAAAGTGGCTATAGGGCCTTGCGGTGTATGAAGCACATAGCCACATTGGAATTACTGCCTGACTCCATTTGTCTTCTTGTTGCACCCCACCACGCATGCTCGCTACAATATTCAATGCAACCAATGTCTGATAGGGCCTGAACAGCCTGAATACTTTAATTTGTAACAATTATTTAATACTAAAATGGTTCGACCCAAAAAAGAGGAGATGGTTTTTAGCCTATCTTGGAAGATTTTTGGCTACCCTTTTAACAAGAACAAACAACATTAGATGGTGAACAGATGTAGCGGAGCTCAGAAGATGTGAGTTAAGCACATGAGCGTGCGCTGCAGAAAGTGACGTCGATAAGAGTACGATTAGTTCCCTTGGCTGGGGACTCGGGTCTTTAGCTCAGCGAGCTAATTGTGTCTTTTGTGGCATTGGGATCATCGGTTTGAAACTCGCTGCAGGCAGAAGCAACTCCATTACATTGGTGCCATGACTCGGTTCACACGACAGATGTCTATCAGTCGGGCTGTGGTTAATGCTGCAGGAGATTCGAGGGGGAGAGTGTAACGGAGCTCGGAAGACGTGAGCGTCCGCTGCAGAAAGTTATCTTGGCTGGGGACTCGAGTCTTTAGCTCAGCAAGTTAATCGTGTCTCTTGTTGCATTGGGATCCTCAGTTCCAGTTCGAAACTCAGCAGCAGACCAACTCTGTTACACAGACCATAGCCAAATCCAGGGGTCACCGGCACCTCTGGCTCTGGGAGGTATCGACCAGGGTGTGCTGCTCCTCGCACAGACTGAGTGTGGCTGGCGGTAGAGCCCTGAGCAGGACTAATTCATCGGTTCCACTCTCACCTGCACCCGCAACATTTCTGAACAGACCCACCTGCACCCACAGTATTCTCAATTTTTCAGCCCCTCTCCCATTTCTCCTGCAGCATTTTCTAACCACTGACGCATGCTCCCACAGAATCTGACTGCTTCCACCTGCACCAATGTTTTCTTTTCATGTCTTGCCTGTTCCCAACCTGCATAGCCTATTTTTTCCTCTTATAACTTTTAGTATACTTTTAGTAGACTACAGGGATGAACATTTGAAAGATAAATATAGGCTGCATACTAATAAAACACACATATTTAGAAGAGTGTTTTAATTACAAATTGTTTTAATGGAGAATTTTTACAGACGGTTAGGCTACCCATCCTTTACTAAATTGTAGCTTTAACAGAATAAAATAAAAGTAATCTATCATTTTGACAGACAAGAATGACATGACCAATGACAATGCTTGCTTGAAGGGTTTGGATGTGGCATATACATGCTAGAAGTGAAGTCCATTTATTAAAGAGATGGAATGTTGAGGAGAATCTTTTAGTAAAAATGTTACCTCTATAGCTTGAGAAATTGCCCAGAATAAATGGGAGCGCCAACTTAATGCAAATAAAGATCACCGTTAAAACAGAAACCATCTGTGCCTCTTAATATGCTACTATAAGTGAGCAACTGTGACTAAAACATCAACAAAAATAATTATGATGATGGATCATTTTTTACCTCATCGAGGTTCCTTCGACGAGGAAGGCATTGAGTAACCTCACTTGCTGTACTGCTACCCTGTACTCAATGCGCATGTTTACAATACTCTGAATAATTTTTTTAAATGTCCACCGTATTGGTCTTTATTTTGGACATAGCCACCATTTATCATTTTAAATCTCACCTCTCCACTTTCTATCCCAGTCCCTTCTCCGACTGCACCGGTTAACAGTACCTGCTACTGATCCTACTGTTAAATGATGACACAATATTAAACTCAAGTGTTGGTGTACACTATGTCTGCAAGATAAAATAATCACTTCTAATCACTAAAATATTGGAGATGACCCTTAGTACTTTTCTGATACATGCACAATGTACATTGCTCTCTGATTTCATGGGATATTTATAAAGGGCAACACTCTTAAGGCAAAACTCTTAAAACAGATTGAGATACAAATGCTTGCATATTGAAATTACTAAATATTGGGGGGCACCGCCCCTGCAAAATATAGATTGCAGGAGCAATAGCCTTACAGTGCTGTGTGCCTGATAGGGGCGTAGACTTAAAATGTGGGGGGGACAAATATAGATTGCAGAGGCAAAGCACCCGCTGGCCCCCGTACTCGGTGCACATGCTTACTACACAACAAAAAATGTGAATGTCCACCTTTTTGCTCTTTGCTTTGGAATCAGTCATCATTTACAAATCAAAATCTCACCTCTTCGCTCTCTATCCCTGTCCCCTCTCTGTCTGTGGCCAGTAACTGCTGCTGGTCCTGCTGTCAAATGACAAAATATCAAACTCAGGTGCTGGTGTGTTCACATTGGTGTTCATTGGTGGGTTAGCAAACTGCAATTATTGTTATAGTGATAGTATTGAATAAAATAAATAATAATACATACTAATGGTTCAGAACTAAGTTACAGGTATGCTTCCTTTAGGTGGGTTAGCCCATGTGTGGTTCTTACTAGCTATCTAGAATATTCTGCTGCATAGTTTAACGAGACCTACACTAGATGCAGCTACATAAATTCACTTAAACTGCGTTACTGGAAATAAGGCGACATGTTCAATCTTTTCCTCTTGGACATGGCTCTGAATCTAATATCTGTAAAGCCAAACACATATATTTAAAAGGAGAACTCCCGTGGTTTTAAATTAAGCTGAATTCTGTTTCTAAATAATGTTTTTATATAAATAAAACAGCTGTCTTTTTTGAACAATCAAGTCTATCAATAAATATATTTAAGCCTATTTCCACATGGGAAATATAGCATCCTGGATGGGCGTGGTGATGATATTCAGTCCTCCAACCACTAACCCCACCACCAACCCATGCCAACGTGGCTACTAGAGGCTAATACGGGAGTAGGTAGGCTACACATGCACTCCCTTTGAAAAGTAAAGTCATCCGCATCAATATCGCCCCAAATAGAAAGAAAAAAGGACTGGCTAACATTGTAATGTGTAGCTGTATATTGCTGATTTTTAAAGACTTCGATTTTCTTATCAGTGCAAAATAGCGTATATAGCCTACGGGATTGCGATAATAATGAACACAAACTCATAGCTTTCTTATTCCAGAGCATCACGTTCTGTGGAAACCAGCTATGTTTTCTAAATTAACTGTTTTAGTGCAAGCAAGGTTATTTTACATAGCTTTTCACATGGTGCACTAACCTTTGTTTTTTTTACCTGATCAAACTAAATACCATTAAATCAGTGGTGGGCCGTCAGGGCCTGCAAGGCCTTCTCTGCTGGCCTAAAAAATATCTGAATCACAGACTGATGTTAATTATATTTTGTCCATGAATACTTATTAAATAATTCCAAATGGTCTGTCCGCTTCCTTTCATAGCTTTTCCCCTGGTTGCGCTGCATCCAGACGTGTATTTTCATATTAAAGCATTTAACCAATCACATTTCAGCCATCATTTGTTGCCACGGTCAAAGAAATCTGCCTGGAGGCCTTCACAATCAATTCTGAAGGCCCTGTAGCATAAAATAAGTGTTGATCAAACTGTTGCTTCAACCAATCAAATTTTGAGTTGGAGACACCAAGGCCTTCTAGAAGGCCTAGGTACGTCAGCGTATTCACACCCTTTGATTGGATAGTCAGAGAGTGTCTGACTATGATGTAATGTGATTGGTTAAATGCTTTAATATGAAAATACACATCTGGAAGGAGCGCAGCCAGGGGAAAAGCTATGAAAGGAAGCGGACAGACCATTTGGAATTATTTAATAAGTATTCATGGACAAAATATAATTATCATCAGTCTGTGATTCAGACATTTGAGCGGACATTTTCAGCCCTAAAGCGAATTAAAACTTATGCCAGAAATACGACAGGGCAGGCTCGACTTTCAGCATTAGCTTCGATGGCGATAGAAAGAAAGGAGGATGGATTTTGTGTACAAATAATAAGGATTTTTGGTGAGTAAAATGTGGCTATTTTCCTAAATAATATTGCAATTTTATGAGGTTATTATTGATGTTTCATGTTACGATCTTGTTTAGCTAGTTATCTAACCAGCTAAGTTTATGTAATAAACATGAGCTGTGACTCGAATAAAAATAGCGATCATAAAACAGGTCAGCTAGCGCTTTTTCTTATTATGATCAGTGTGTTTGTATGATTTAATGAAGTGGCTAACTTATTATAGCTAACCACCTTAGTCTTTAACATTAACTTTGTATCATTCAATTTTTAATAACAAGCTAGCCAGCATGCAAGGCAGATAATAACATGGCACGGCAGGCTGCATTACAAAATGTTATAGGTAGCATAACTATCCCACACTGAACACAGGCTGGTTCTGTTTCTGCCGATCCGGTCTCGCGGTGAGAAGAGAACCGTGTCTCTCTGGTGGCAGCAGTGAGTTGTCTTTCTGTAACGGCACAGATTCTCACCCGCTGTGATGAGGCAGGCCTGGGTCTGTGAGAGGGGACAGTGACCCCCCCCGTCTTCCTCTGTTATGTCCTGTCCCTACACCGTCCCCATAGCCCCATGTTTATACTGCATTTCTGCATAATAAGAATAAAATGGTTTTTATAGCCATAAAATAGTTATTGAGGGGTGGATCGATTCAGACGGAGCCATAGGCGTAGCGTGGGGGGTGCTACCCCCGGTCCGCGAAATAAATAAACTGGTCTCAGCTTTTTCTCGTGTGTAACCCCCCCAGTCCGCGGAAAATGAAACCGGTGAACGTTGAAAGGTTGGGCAGCGTTACGTTACTGCGCTACGCCACTGGGCAGAGCACTACTGAAGGCCTAGGTGTGAAATGCACGGCCCGCCACTGCATTAAATATAGGCTAAATAATTGTACATGGATTACACTCATATAGGTGGGGAAACAATACCTTTCTTAATATCCAGGACTCAGGAGATTAAATTCATGATTTTGACTGGATACTTTAAAATGACTGACGTTTAGTGATGGGAAGTTCGATTTTTTCCTGACTCGTTCGCGAACGATTCGTTCAGTGAATCTTTCAATTCGTTAACTTGATTCAGTAATCACCACTTCCCCAGACTGCATACCGGCGAACTAAGACTGGATAATGTTGTGATTCTCGTTCAGTGCCAGCTTTACCGTTCATGAACGATTCGTTCAGACACATCTCATTCGTTCAGTGGAGTGGATAGCCGTTCTTTGGCGTGATAGATTAACTTAATCTATGACATTGATAGATAAGTGCTAAACCATTGCAATATATCGTTCTGATAGCAAACACAACTTGATAATGTACCCGATTAGAAGAACTCAAAAGAGTTTGTGGGAGGAAATTCGAGAGGAGTTCATCCTCATTGTCTATCACTAATGACTTCATAGTCATTATCTATCGTTACGTCCTATTAAATTACTGTGGCCATTGAGTAAATTGCATTACCAGGTAATTTAGTAAATTGCATTATCAGTGCATGCCATTTGTAGTGCGTAGTTAGGAGGAAGTGGAGGAGAAGGAAATAATGGTGGGAAATGTGAACAGATGCAGACGGAAATAAGGTTAGGACGAGAAACAATGGTGTATAGAGAACTGTGGTATGAACCTGTGGGAAGGGTTGAGTTTAAGTGGGAGTGGTATGACTTTTAGCTCCACAACAGGTTAAAAAACAGGATAAAAGAAGGATGTATTCAGAAATGTGACAGAAGCTGCTTCGCGAACCAGCCCACAAGTTTTCTCGTATCATATACAATAAACCTAATTGCATCAGACTCTGAAGATTGTGTTTGTTTTTGAAGAAGTATCCAGTGCGGTGGGATCCCTCAGTCTAACTGGCCTTGGCTGGGGTCAGATTCTCCCACATTGAATTGGCGAGCCAGCCAGGAGAGGCTCAGGGAAGCCGGACACTTGGATGGAACTGCTGTTTTTTCGGTTCAACAGTGGCCACAAAGGGAAACAGGGTAAGCAGAGCCTTTTTCCAAAAATCTGCAAGTTTTTGTTGTCTCTGAAGGCAGTGTGTATCCGTCCAGGCTAAGGCAATTGCGAAGCCTCTCCTCCAAAGAATCTAAATTATAGTAAGAAAAAGAGTCTGATGTGATATTGTGTGTTTTGTGTGTATGAATGAAGAGAGGTGTATGCGAGTGTGAGAAGAAATGTCGAGTGGATGCTTTGGCTTGTTGTCTGGGCTGCATTTGTAGTTAAGTTCTTTGGATACCGCTCCACCTGTGTTGAGGAAGTATATCAGGAGGAGGTCTGAACGGGCAGAATTGATTAGTGCAGTGTAAACAGTAAAATTCTGCGGATATCGCTCCACCTGTGTTGAGGAAGTCTATCAGGAGGAGGTCTGAACGGGCAGAACTGACAAGACCTTAGGGACACCTATATTTGCTGGGTGCGTTGGTGGTGGGCTTCCAGATCATTCACTTGTGTGCTTGGTGGCCTCCTGGAGCTCTCGTTCATCCAGTGGTTTGTTCGTTCACACCGGGGTGTTCATTCGTTCACACAGGGGTGTTCATTCAGTCAGTTGTCTGTTCAATTGCTACTGGGTTGAAGGAACGGAGTGGGACGTTCATCTGTCTGTTTGCTCATGGTTGGCATTCATTCATTTGTCTTCCCTCCTGTGGCCCCAGTGGGTATCTCATTTATTCGGCTGTTTGCTCGGGGTCTGGGAGAGTGCTCTGTGGAGTGTTTGATTGGCCATTCGCCTTAAGTGGCATTTGCCCTAAGTGGCATTCGCCCGGTCATTCCTCCAATTGGGGCCTCTGGTGGGGTCTACTGGTGCTCAGTTGTCTGATTCGGTTTTGCCGGCTTCGGGCGTGTCTCTGGTTGAAGGACACTGAACTAGGAGTTAATGGAGGATATAGAAACTCAAGGAATCAGAGTGCATTTTTGAATGGAGAATGAAACTCAAGGAACCATTTTTGAATAGAAGATTCATTCAGGGAGTTTAACCCTATCAGGATACGCAGTTGATCAACTTAAAACTTTGGCAACTCACCAAGTGGGTTAAGATACCAGAGGGGTTTGCCATTTTAGGACGGGAAAGATTGTTATTAAATCAGCGACTGTGCGTCACCGTTAGCCCGCGAAGAGTCAAGTGGGAAATGGGCAAGTGGGCGGACATTAAAAGGGTGAAAGAACCTGATGGTTCAGAAACACCGACCTTTGAGCCAGATTCACACAGAAAACATAAAGCGGGAGTCACAGCTGAAAAGATAATAGTACTAATTAGGACTAAGGAGTCAGACGAATTCCTAGATCCCTAGCTAGTTGCGTCAGACAAGATGCATGGGGGTGAAAGCAGGAAAAATGAAAAATAATAAGTGTGCTACAGAAGTGGGGGTATTCACACCAGTGGAGGTAATATTAAAGCGTCACCCATCACATATGGGGAAACTATTTCAGAATTGTTAGAGGCCATGAAATTACCTGAAGCAGTAGCCATTATAAAGTGCCCAGCACATCAGAAGGCACGTACCCTGGTAGCTAAAGGCAATAACTTAGCGGATGAAGTGTCGCATCGGGCTGCAATAAGGCAGGACATGATGGGAATAATATTAGCGGAAGAGTCTAGTACCGCAAGGGACTTTTCCTCTCTCATTGAGGCACAAAACAAAGCAAGTGTGTATGAAATCAGTGTTTGTCTAAAGAGGGGGGCTGCAAAAGCACACGTTGGCCCCCACAAGGGGTTGTGGAGAGGACTGACAGGACACTTTGTAGCCCCTGCATCACTAATTCACACCATGATCAAGGATGCGCATGGTCAAGACCATTGCGCAAGGGGGGAAGTCATTAAGCTGTAAGGGTGGATGGTGATAGGCGCCACTCGCAGTACCCCGGGGGATCAATAAGTTAAACTGTAGAGTCCTAAAGTCTAACCACTAGCTCTGATAATCAGAGTATTAGGGAAGAGACGAACAAAATGGAGGAACGGAAAATTTCACCCAACGGATGGCTGTGTCACACTGACACAAACAAAAGAAATAAAGGGCTCCGCAGAGTTAATAAGGTGAGGGTAGCAAAACACCCGGTAAACAAAATACCTTATAATATTTCTTTTGAGAAAACAAAACACAGTGGTGGAAATACGTCCACCGGATTACCAAATTGTAATAGAGAAAGCAAACTACTTAGACCAAAGACACCGAGTGTCCGAAAACCGGCAAAGGGCTAGGAGAGCCAAAAGAACAATAATGTAACCCAAAACACATTCGAACCGACTGAACCAAAGAAACCAAACGAAAGCTCCTACTAGCGAGTAAGGTTCCTATTGTAGGTACAAATAAAGATGTTCTGAATTAGGAGAGGGATTCGGACAGAGATAGTCTTTTCTATAGTAAGTCCTATGATAAGACACAGAGTGTCCGAAAACGAGAAAAGGGCTAGGAGAGCCAAAAGAACAAAGTAACCCAAAACAGTCGAACTGACTGAACAAAAGAAACCAAACGAAAGCTCCTAATAGCGAGCAAGGTTCCTTTTGTAGGTACAGATGTTCTTAATTGAATCGGGTTTCCGACAGAGAAAGTATTTTCTACAGTAAGTCTTTGTGTTGCGTCTTGAAAAAGACACAACTACCTTACCGGCTAAATCGCAAAGATGGCTTACGATTTCGCACCGATTAGACACCAGGTGCGAGTTTAAATAGGAGGGTGATTACCAATTGACCCCACCTGTGCACCTCCCACAAGGAAGGCGCAACACCGCCACACGGCGGTGAGTCTGGGGAAGAACCATGACAGGACCCCCCCCTTAAGGGGCGACTCCTGACGACCCTACGGACCCACGCCGGTGAAAATCCTGGATCAAAGACGGATCCAAGATGTGACAGGACGGGACCCAACTGCACTCCTCAGGGCCGTTAATGAGTAGCGGTTTGATGCGGGACACGTGGAAGGTGGGATGAATCCGCATGGATTGTGGGAGCTGTAAGCGAACGGTGACGGGGTTAATCTTTCGACTGCGGGCAGCGGGCGGGCAGGGAGCCGACCGCCGACAGGTGAACGGAATGAAAAGGTATGACTAATGACTGAGTCACTTGAAAGACAATCATTTTCAAGAGCTGACTACACAGAGTATAAAATGCATGACTTTGAATGTGATGTTGATCCGAAAGCCATGTCTTCAATTCCATCAATGCCACTTGTAATTATTATACTGAGGAACAATTGAATGATAGTGTTGAACTAGATAAGACATTTTCGTTAATACATTTCAACTGTAGAAGCCTCTATGCAAATTTTACTAAGATCTATGAATATCTGAATACTTTTAAAAGCAAGTTTAAACTGATAGCCTTATCTGAGACATGGTTAAATGAAGAGAAAGGTATTGATTTCAATATTGATGGATATGAATTGCACTATATCAACAGAACAAATAAGATGGGAGGGGGTGTGGCTCTGTTTGTGGACAGCGACTTGAAATGCAGACCAGTTGAATGTATGACAACGGTAATTGATGATTTAATGGAATGTATAACCGTGGAAATTGAAGTGGAAAGAATGAGAAATATTATTGTTATGTGTGTGTACAGAACACCAGGGTCAAAGGTAGAAACATTTAAAGATAGATTGGAAGAATTATTAAGTAGGATAAATGAAAATAAAACATTTCTTATCTGTGGGGATTTCAATATTGACCTCCTAAATGTATCTAAACATAAAACAACATCAGATTTTCTGGAGTTAGTATATAGTAGAGGGCTATACCCATTGATCACCAAACCCAGTAGAGTAACGTCAACATGTGCAACATTAATTGATAATATTTTTATAAACGTCATGGAGAATAATATCACAAGTGGACTATTAATAAATGATATAAGCGACCATTTACCTGTATTCGTAACATATGACTGTCAAATGAAGAGTAAGAGAGAGGAAAATGTCCATAGATATGTAAGGGTAAGAACAGACGAGGCAGTAAACAAGTTCAGGAATGACCTCTTAAAAGAAGATTGGGAAGAGGTCTATGTAGAAGATGTAAATGCTGCATATGGGGCTTTTCTAAACACCTACTTATCACTGTATGAAAAACATTGTCCAACAGTACTACGCAAACAAAAAAGTAGTTACAATAGAAAGCCTTGGATAATAAAGGGTTTACAGAATGCATGTAAAAAGAAAAACAAACTCTACAGAGACTTCATAAAACTTAGAACAAAGACTGCTGAAATGAAATATAAGGTTTATAAAAATAAGCTGATATTAATAATGAGACAAGCTAAGAAAGATTATTATAATAAATTGTTAGAAGAAAAATAAAAATAATATAAAAGGTACCTGGAATATTTTAAATAAAGTTATAGGGAACACATCTGTGTCCACGAGCCTGCCCAGTTATTTTATCAGTGATCACAACAAAATTACAAAAATATGAATGAAGTGGTAAATGAATTCAACTCTTTTTGTAAACGTTGGGCCTAATCTGGCAAATGCCATTACAAAACATGAGGATGGGCAAATAAAAGGTGGATGGAGAGGGGAAAGTAAAGTGTTGCAATCTATGTTTCTGGGTGAGGTCAACGAAAATGACATTTTATCCATTATAGCAAAATCTAAAAATAAGACATCAACTGATAGCGATGGGATAGATATTATAATAGTGAAAAAGACGATTGATTGTATAATAAAACCTCTATGTTATGTTTTTAATCTTTCTTTTCAAACAGGTATTTTTCCTGAGGGAATGAAGGTAGCAAAGGTTATTCCACTTTTTAAAACAGGAGATAAACACCAATTTACTAACTATAGACCGGTGTCCTTGCTTGCACAATTCTCCAAAGTGCTGGAAAAATTGTTTGTACAAAAATTTGATATTTTCATAGAAAAGAACACATTGTTGAGTGAGAGCCAGTATGGATTTCGGAAAAATCGATCTACAGCTGCAGCTTTAATGAATATAACGGAAGAAATAACAACAGCAATTCAAAGTAAGAAATATACAATAGGGGTATTTATTGACTTGAAAAAAGCGTTTGACACTATAGATCATACTATCTTAATTTCTAAATTACATACATATGGTGTGAGAGGAGTAGTTCTAGACTGGTTAAGAAGCTATTTAGATAATAGACAACAATATGTACAGTTTGCAGGTAACACATCTGAATATATGCAGATTAAATGTGGAGTCCCACAAGGCTCGGTCTTGGGGCCTAAACTTTTATTTTGTATATTAATGACATATGTGAAGTATCACAGATACTGCAATTTGTTCTGTTTGCAGATGACACAAATTTCTTTACTTCTGGACATGATATAAAAGCGTTAGCAGACATTATTGTACATGAAATGGCTAAACTTAAAAGATGGTTTGATGAAAATAAGTTATCGTTAAATTTGGAAAAAACAAAATGTATGATATTTGGTAAAAAAAAAAGAACTGAAAATGTGTCACTGTATATAGATGGAGTTAACATTGAAAGAGTATTTGAATTTAGATTTCTGGGTGTAATAATGGATGACAAATTAACATGGAAATCTCATATATCACATACTAAAAAAAGATGTCGAAGAGTATTTTTGTTTTGAACAAAGTCAAGCATGTATTAGATTATAAGGCCATGCGAATCTTATATTGCTCACTTATCCTACCATATCTTAGTTACTGTGTGGAAGTGTGGGGTAATACATATACAAGCAACATAAAGCCATTGTACATATTACAGAAGAGAGCAGTAAGAATTATTCATAAAGCTGATTACAGAGAACACACCAACAAACTATTTATTAAGTCCGGACTAATGAAACTTAAAGAGTTAGTTGAGTTGCAGACATTATTAGTTATGTATAAGGCAAAAAGTAAAATACTGCCAGATAACCTACAAAAGTTGTTTGTTTTTAGTTCAGAAACTGAGGATCACAGAAGGAAATTTAATTTCAAGCATCAGTACACAAGGACCACGTTAAAGCAGATGTGCACTTCAGTAGTGGGTGTTAAACTGTGGAATTCTCTACAGAACAAATTAAAGGGCTGTAGAAATATATTCCAATTTAAAAAAATGTATAAAGAGAAAATACTTAGAATGTATGATGATGTATAGGCTGGGAATTGACTGAGGAGTATTATTTTCATTTGGTTTTCTTTGATTTCATATATTACTGTAAATATTGGTTGAATTGGCTTTTGTTTTTGTTTATGTTTTGAATAAGGGGCAGGTAAAATAAGAATTTTCTTCTTCCTGTTCCCTTTTCACCATGGAAGTGTAAATGAATGTGTTTAACCATGAATTGTATGTATTAGTTGAAATTATACACTACCAATGGTGAAATAAATTAAAAATACAAATACAAATACAATTCTAAAAGGTCCAATAAAGCGTGGCGCGGGTTTCCGGGAATCTACCCGTAACGGCAGACCCTGTGTCAAAAGCCACACCCGTTGCCCCACCCGATATGATGGAGCAGCCCGTCGATGACGGTTGGTGAACCCCTCCCCAGTGGACTCCCCAAGCGGGACTCCCCAGCCACACCGCGGATCCCACTCGAGTTCTCTCCCCGTCTCACCGGAATGCACGGAGGACGGGACATGATTAGGCGAACAGCACAATGATTCGTCGGTCTCACTGTTATTCGACCAACCAAGACCGGACGACGAGGGGATGGGAGGCAAGCAACCGCGCGAGCCCTGAACCCCCCATTGTAAAATTGTGTTCCTGTTGCTGCCCCAGTTAACCTGAGGTTTGTGTCTAATCAACCAGGAGTGTCCAAGAACTAATGGATATGTGGGAGAATCGACCAAAAAGAACTCTATTCATTCGGTGTGTTCCCCGTAAGCGATACGCATAACCACAGTCTCGGTCGACTCCTTAATGCTACCGGAACCAAGGGGGTGACCGTCAAGAGCTGCGACACCACAGGGCTGTGAAAGTACCTGAACAGGTAATTTAACTCTTTTAACCCATCCGGAATCCACAAAACAATCTACCGCCCCGGAATCAAGAAAGGCGTTTATTTTTATGTTTTGTTTTTTCCAGGATAGCTCCACTGGAATAAAGGTTCGGACGACTGATGACGGATGTCTTGCTACCGGCTTCCGACCTGCTGGCGAGACTAGTCATTTCCCTTTAAGTTTGGGACAATTCTCCCTGGTGTGACCCTTCCGTCGGCAGTACCGACACCAGCTCATACGAGCATCCTCTCCGGCCTGATCGCGAAGGCTAGTACTGTCTACCTCCAGGGGTTCGTCTGGCTTGCCCAAAACCTTTGAATATGGAGACGAAAACCCTTTCATCGGAACCAGGCGCTTTCTATCCTGTTTCTCACGCTCACGATCTCTAATACGGTTATCGATCTGTATAGCAGCGTTCACTAAGTCATCAAATGTATCCGGTACACCAATAGCTGCCAGAGCGTCTCTCACCGCATCAGATAGAGCATTAGTAAAAGATGTCATGATAGAGCTCTCGGGCCAATCGGTAACCCCCGCCAGAGTTCGGAAAGAAATTGAAAATTCGGCAACACTTTGGTTACCCTGGCGCATGCGCGTCAACCTCGTAGCACTCTCTCGGTCGTGAAGTTCATGGTCAAAAACCAACTCCATCTTTTCCATAAAACCCAGAGAGTCTGCCAACACAGGGGCTTGGGAACGTATTAGTGGCACCGCCCACTCGAGGGCAGCACCCGTCAATAAGGATAAAACGAGTGCTACTCGCAACTCCTCTGAGCCATATCTAGAGGGTTGTGTCTGAAAAACAATTTGGCATTGTGCTAAAAACCCCCTACACTTTCCAGACTCGCCGCTAAAACGAGGAGGAAGCTGAATCTTGGCTTCACGTGATACGTCCACAACCGGTGTGCCTAATCGAGGATTTACCAATGGATTCTGACCGGAGAATCCCGCCGCTGATTGGGAACGGCTGTCGACCATTGCCTTAATCATGCCCTCCAAATTTTGTAGGGAAGAGACGATACCAGCCTGATTATCCTGCATGACTCTTTGCTGTTGGATTAAGTGATCAATGGTCGCTTTCTGTTTATCAAGTTCGCTAGTTAGCAAACCTACTAGCTGTTCGATACCGCAGGGATCCGCTGACGCCGTGTTCATGGCGAAATCGTACTGTAAGGGTGGATGGTGATAGGCGCCACTCGCAGTACCCCGGGGGATCAATAAGTTAAACTGTAGAGTCCTACAGTCTAACCACTAGCTCTGATAATCAGAGAATTAGGGAAGAGACGAACAAAAGGGAGGAACGGAAAATATCACTCAACGGGTGGCTAAGTGTCACACTGACACAAACAAAATAAATAAAGGGCTCCGCAGAGTTAATAAGGTGAGGGTAGCAAAACACCCGGTAAACAAAATACCTTATAATATTTCTTTTGAGAAAACAAAACACAGTGGTGGAAATACGTCCACCGGATTACCAAATTGTAATAGAGAAAGCAAACTACTTAGACCAAAGACACCGAGTGTCCGAAAACGGGCAAAGGGCTAGGAGAGCCAAAAGAACAATAATGTAACCCAAAACACAGTCGAACCGACTGAACCAAAGAAACCAAACGAAAGCTCCTACTAGCGAACAAGGTTCCTATTGTAGGTACAAATAAAGATGTTCTGAATTAGGAGAGGGATTCGGACAGAGATAGTCTTTTCTATAGTAAGTCCTATGATAAGACATAGAGTGTCCGAAAACGAGAAAAGGGCTAGGAGAGCCAAAAGAACAAAGTAACCCAAAACAGTCGAACCGACTGAACAAAAGAAACCAAACGAAAGCTCCTAATAGCGAGCAAGGTTCATTTTGTAGGTACAGATAAAGATGTTCTTAATTGAATCGGGTTTCCGACAGAGAAAGTATTTTCTACAGTAAGTCTTTGTGTTGCGTCTTGAAAAAGACACAACTAACTTACCGGCTAAATCGCAAAGATGGCTTACGATTTTGCCCCGATCAGACACCAGGTGCGAGTTTAAATAGGAGGGTGATTACCAATTGACCCCACCTGTGCCCCTCCCACAAGGAAGGCACAACACCGCCACCCGGCGGTGAGTCTGGGGAACAACCATGACATAAGCACATTAAAAATGAATGGTGGTCGCCTTATTTAACGAGTATGGTGGATCGAGCACTGAATGACTGTGAAGTCTGTGCAACATATAATAACAGAAAGGTTTTTTCAGTGCTGATTAGGCACATCCCACCACCTGATGGACCTTTTAGACACCTCATGATAGATTATGTGGATATGATCGAGCGAGTCCAGAACAAGAGATACATGCTAGTGGTGGTGAATAGATTTAGCAGGTGGATAGAGGCAATACCCACAAGCAGTCCAGATGCCAAGTCAGTGGCAAAGGTTTTGTGTAAAGAAGTGTTTCCCAAGTTTTATTTGGGATTCCAGACAAGATCAGTTCGGATAATGGACCACATTTTGCATCCGAAATGATGATCCGTAACAAAAATGTTGGGATCAGACAAAGATTTGGGTGTGTGTACCATCCACAGTCCCAAGGAATGGTGGAAAGGGCAAATGGCAGTCTGAAAGCAAAGATAGCCAAAATATGCGCTGATGGAAAAATTTACTGGGTGGATGCAATACCACTGGCATTAAGAATGCAATGCATGAGAATGCAAACTAACAGGAGCATGCATCTAAACCCGCATGAGATGCTAACTGGTAGGCCTATGCCAGTGCCGTACCTTCGGGGTCCGTACAATGGACCGGCGCTTGAGCAATTTGAAAGAGAATTGTCAAATTATGTGCAACATCTAACCTCAATATACAAAGCCATCTTCCAACAGGTGAAAGAAGCTACTGATGGAAGAACAAGAAACATTCCAGAAGACCTTCGTGACATGCATCCAGGAGATTGGGTGTATATTAAGGTGTTCAAGAGAAAGTGGAGTGAACCCAGGCATGACGGACCATATAAGGTGGTTCTAACAACTCCCACTGTGCTTAAGGTTGAAGGTAAAACTGTGTGGTTCCACCTTAATCACTGCTGTAATGCAAGAGAACCAGGGCACACGCAGGACGATATCAAAGACAACCTACGGGAAATAGCTGAAAGGCAAGATGAGAAAGATGCACCTACAAAAAGTGGAGAGAATGAGGAAACAAGGGAGACGTAGAGGAAGGCAAGGGCAGGAGAGTGGGGTATGGAGTATAAGGGCAGGCATGTTGTTGTTATTGCTGGGGATACATCCTGAGGTTCTTGCCTCACGAAGTGATGAGAATATCAGCCACATGACAAATGATGAGCAGACTCGCCACGTGGCAACTGGGAAAATGCAACACACTTTACAAATGAAGGGTAATATGTTTTACCGATGGTTGGAATACTCTGCAAGACAGGTGACTCAGGAGACATGCATAGCATGCTATAATTATGGCACGAAAAGAAAGTCCCACATAAGAGCATTACCATGTACACAAGCGGAGTGTACAGGGGATCAAGTATGTTACCTGCATGTTGTATTACATGGTGAGAGAAGGAAAGCATTTAGAGTTGTGGGATGGGGCAAAGATCAAAAACACCAAACTCGATCCAGCATTGAACCATACTAGCGGGAGTGATGGGTATGTCTTTACGTATAAAAGACAGATACTCATTGAAACAAGTACATGTTGGGACATGCTTATTACAGTGGCCGAAATGAATGCTAGGGTGAAACCGATGGTTGATACCTGACAACATTGAGTTCCCACTATGCATGGTACGAGATGAAAAGTTGGAAAATTGTATTTTACAACTTACTGTGCTTACATGTGTTGTCCATTGTGGTATGCTTCTGGGGTAGCTCTCTCAATGTGTTTCATGTGTTGCTTCACATGTATTGTATGCGTTGCTTGCTTTGTGATTGATGTATTGTATGTATTGCTTGTTTTATGATTGATACGCTTATGTACTGATTGCTTGATGCTAATATTTGTGCAATGCTGTTAAATGTTGTCCTGTTGTGTGCATGTAATATGTACTTTAGGCTACTGCCTGCATGTTTTAACTAATACCTGTTTAATGCTGCTTAATGTGCTGCTGCATGCTTAGCTTCATGAGCCATATGCCTTTGTAAAGTCTTGCCTGGATGCCTCTATTAATACTTGGCTAATGCTGTTTACTGTTTGTCCTGCATGCTTCATGTATTTTATGCTTCTGGCTGCTAACCTTCTTGCTCCAACACTATTATGACTTTTTTTTATATGTAGATTTTATCAATGTTTTTTACAAGCTGTTGTTTTGTTCTTTTTTAGGGAGCCTATTGTAACATCTGGCCAGGGACTACAGATGTAAACTAGCCTTTTGGTTAACTCTGGCATATTTACAGAAATGTTCATTAATATGCATTGTCCCTGCAAAATAAAAATAAAATAAAAATAAAAATAAATAAAAAGTATTGAGAGACTGTGAATGCTAAAGGTGGTCCAATCGGGAACCCCCTCTGTGAGTATGGTGTGAGAGGAGGTGCTGGCTGGGAATGCTGGAATCACCATCCCCGTGCTGCACAGCTGGTGAACGATCCCCGGTTCTGGGCCACCTATGCAGTTACAACCCTGATGAAGAAGACTTTGAATGGAATGAGGAGGAGTGACCCAAATCACTGTGCATCATATGTGCTAAGTAACCTCTCTACAGTGATGACCCTCTACGGTGTGCAAAGCACCTGGGTTGAAGAAATATAACATTTACACCGACTGCACACATACATGAAGACCAAAGCAGATATTAACACACAGGCGCCAGATTCTCCCTTACCTATGGCAGATAGTTAAAAACACATATAGTTATCTCATACACTTCTGCCAGAGAAAATCACGACCAGCGGCAGCTGAGTGAAGAGCAACCACTCCTCTGTCCACTGGTCTAGCGGTTTCAACGCAAGACCTTGGAAGAAGAGAAGATATTAGCCTGCTTAAGAAATATGGCTAAACCGTGGCTGGTTCTATTACCACTATAATCATGCATTATACTTAGCATATGATATTTCCGAATGAATGTATAGTCTGTCTAGAGGAAGGTCAGCCTACATTGAGCTTCGTTGTGAATCAATGGCCACGAATTGCCCTGTCGGTGTTATACAGGCAGTCCAGGCGACGAAGAAAGACTCCTGTCTGCCATGACCACAGGTGGTCTACAGGCATTGGGGGCATGCCCAAACAGTGTTCTGCATTACTACTCATGTCTGACTGCAGTTGTGTGGCGCATCCTGAGTGACGGCTGCTGGGCAAATTGGTTTAATGTGAGCAAATTGCTCATGTGAAGCAACAGAAAGGCCATCTAGGGAGTCTGTTGGTTTATTTACTCATCAGCGAGTCAATGTGGGATGACTATGTTTGTTGGTAGGAGATTAAGTTTCTATTGTTTAGCATAGTGATTTTTGTAGGTTTTTTATGAATAATCCAATTGTAACCCTCTGTTTGATGCTGTGTAGGGATAGGAGCATTGAGTAGCTTTTACCCACTCCCCGCAAAATAGGGAGGGGATGTTTTCCACACGATGCTCTGTTCTGTTATTAGGCCTCCCTCCGGGCAATAGTCATCGTCTTGATGATCGCTGTAGCCTTGAGATAGCAACTTGCTGTCTGGCAGGATGAAGTCTGACAACAGACACTAGGAATGGCATGTCATGTGTGACTATGACTAAAGAGTCACAAAGGGGGGAATGTGACAGGAAAGTCGAGAGGAGTTCACCCTCATTATCTATCACTAATGACTTCATAACCATTATCTATCGTTACATCCTATTAAATTACTGTGGCCATTTAGTAAATTGCATTACCAGGTCATTTAGTAAACTGCATTATCAGGGCATGCCATATGTAGTGTGTAGTAAATTGCATTATCAGTGCATGCCATATGTAGTGCCTAGTTAGGTCAGAACAAGGAACCGTTTATTTTTATATTAACGAGTGGAGGAGAAGGAAATAATGGTGGGAAATGTGAACAGATGCAGACAGAAATAAGGTTAGGATGAGAAACAATGGTGTATAGAGAACTGTGGTATGAACCTGTGGGAAGGGTTGAGTTTAAGTGGGAGTGGTATGACTTTTAGCTCCACAACAGGAGGGGTTAAAAAACAGGATAAAAGAAGGATGTATTCAGAAATTTGACAGAAGCTGCTTCGCGAACCAGCCCGATTTCTTGTATGTAATCTCGTATCATATACAATAAACCTAATGACATCAGACTCTGAAGATTGTGTTTGTTTTTGAAGAAGTATCCAGTGCGGTGGGATCCCTCAGTCTAACTGGCCCTGGCTGGGGTCAGATTCTCCCACAAGTTGTTGTTCTCAAGCCCCGAAAGAGTTGTGATTATCGTTCATTTTGTTCAGTAGCCTAGGGTAATGCCCATTCGTTCACTCATAAAACACGAGTTTAGGCAGCCAGCAGCTAATGGGTTTACTTTTGGTTTTGCAATGTTATGTCCTGCAACATCGCGTCATTGAAATGCTTTTGCACAATGCGATAAATTAAAAACCTGTTGGTTGGAAGCTCAGTGCGATGTAGGATAAGCCGCTTGGTCAATCGAATGAGTAAAATGAATGACTCAACTGAGAAAATGAATCATTACTCCCGAGTCAGTAAAAAGAGAATGAATCAATTTGAACGAATCGTTCACGAACTGCACATCACTACTGACATTAACTCATAATATTGTCATTTGCAGCATCAGAGCAAGTTACACAGCTAAAGCAATAGTGGAGTGACAAAAAAACAGGTGAATGTACTTGAGTGGTCTAGTCAGAGCCCTGACCTAAATTCTATTGAAAACCTGTGGAATGACTTGACAGTCCAAATGCAAATCTGACTGAGTTTAAATAGTTCTGTAAGGAAGAATGGGCAAATGTTGCCTAATCTAGGTGTGCAAAGCTGGTAAAGACCTATCCAAACAGACTCATGGATGTAATTCAAGCAAAGGGTGCTTCTACCAGGTACTAACTCAGTGGGACTTAGTTATCAATCCAAGTTATTCTCGTTTTTTATTTTTTATTAATGTTCAGAAATGTTGAAAATTTCTTTTTTTCCTATGCACTCATTCTACGCACTCCAATCACTGTAATAGGTTATGAAAGCACTACTCCAAATGTGATTTGTGTTAGGATGACACAGAGCAGACCCAAACACAGACACAGACACTGAGAATTCGGTAAAGTAAGGTATTTATTTACAAACAAAGACTGGGGTAGGGAAGCGATGGTAAGGGCAGAGGAGGGAGGCAGGCAGGACAGGTAAGCAGGCAGGCAGGCATGACAGGTAAGCAGGCAGGCAGGTAAGCAGGCAGGCAGGCAGGGAAGTGGGCAGGCAGGCAGGCAGAGAAGCGGGCAGGCAGGCAGGGAAGCGGGCAGGCAGGTAAGCGGGCAGGCAGGTAGGCAAGCTGGCAGGCAGGCAGGCAGGAAAGGGGGCAGGCGGGTAGGCGAGGAGTGAACCTGGACACGTAGAGGACGAATGAACATAAAAAACAGACAGAGATAATGCGGAAAAAATCACGGTTTAGGAAAGGTCTTGATGCGGGGTTGATATACACTGCAGGGCTGATGACAATTGATGACAGGTGTGCAGGCAGAGCAGGTGTTGCAGATCCATGGTAATCAGGAAGGAGCCGGAGAATGCAGAGGAGGAAAGTCGCGCCCACAACACACACGCACAAACACAAAACTGACAGGGAGAACAGGAACACAGGGGAAAGGGAAAAAGGGAAAACACGAGGAAACAAAAAATAAACAAGGTTGCAGCCGTGGCCGTAACAGTTTGCAAAAGCACTGTTGAGCATATGGGTAAGGCTCTAGAGTGCATGTATGGGTGGGCAGCCAGTTGTATGACTAGGGCAATACTAGGGCAACTAGGGTAGTATACAGTATTTAGCTGGGATGGTAGAATGTATGGATTGGAGTATATAGTGCTCACCAGAACAGGATGGACATCAATGGAACAAATTATCTGTATCTGTAGAATTTACCTCATACATTTCTTCCCCAATCTCGCCATCTGTTCTTGGGCTGTCAGTCAAGCAGGTTAGAATGGAGCCAGATGGATAATTTGGTGGTTGGCTGGCTAGATAGATGGATGGGTGGGCAGGTGGACTTCATCCATCTCAAAAGCTCCTTTATCCTCTGCTCCTGAACTGCCTGGGTTAAAAGGGTCCAAAAAACAAAGGGAAATAATCCATTAGATTACACTATGTGCAATAACTTTTTTACACTAAATGCAATCACTTTCCCCCCTACTTTTATTTTAAGGCACGTATGAACTGTGATAAACTAAATTAATAACCGGTTATAGTGCTACAATACTAGGGAGAAAAGTGGGGAAAATATGTATCAAAGCTTGCGTCATCCATTTCAAATTCTTCCTTATATTCTTTTGGTCTAACAACTGAATAGGATAGACGGCATGGTGTTGTAGTGTACTCCATCCAACTGAAAGTCTCCTTCATCTTCTGCCTCTGTGCAGTTTTGCTTGAAAGAGTCCTAAGATGGAGGGAAATGCAGTAGTTGATAGACAGTAGGGGAGGCAGCAGCACAGGGTGTGTTCTCAGTCGGGCATACACTGGCATTATCCCTTAACCATGGTTGCTGTGTTAATGGATAAGATTAAAGTGGCTTTGGCATCAGCAATATTTATAAATGTGAATTGTGAAGGAAAACTATCACCATTATTACCCCCCCCTCCCCATTTGTTTTACCAAGTTTGTTTCGCATGTTCCCAAAGCATGAATCCATCAAGTGGGTCATACTAAAAGTCAAGACGATATAATCAATGGTGTTAAATAAAGTAAATAAAGCACAATTACTGTGGCTAGGTGCGCTTTACAAAATAAATATAGCCCACTTACTGAGTTAATCTCAAATTCTCTACTCTGATCATTTGGAAGGTCAAGCAAGTTTTGCTAAGAAATAAATAATTAAAAATGAATACTGTGTTCAGGACACTTGTAGTAGATCTATATACTCATTATTGAAACTGTTTTTAAGTCAAGTGAGTCAATTGCAACTAACCACTACACTGTTTGAACATTTGTTTGTATGCTAATATTATAAATAATAAATAAATAGGCTATAGTGTAGGTTAATCATTTGAGTTTGTTAAAACAACAAAGAATGTTGACCGAACATTACGTAAGATACTAACCGATTCGGTTCACTGCAGTCACACGCGGGAGGCTGTGATCAGGGTCTGGGAAGGAGCAGGTGTATCTTCTAAATGAGTAGTGAACTCCACCGCTGCAGGTGAGTGATATTGGGGCTCCACCCTGACAATAGGCCTATTAACATTGGGGTATTTCAACTGCCATGAAATGCAAATAAACTTAATTGAAATCAAATGTAGGTCTAAACAATTCCGCAATATATGGCCATTTCAGTGCTCAGAAGTTAAATCTGGGTATGGAGTCAGCTAAGTGGATCAACATGTGGGCGCTCTGTGAATTTTTCACTGAAATGCCTGCCAAGGTGGAAATCGTGTCCGAAAACGACATAGAATGTGTTTCAGATGGCACCGTTGGGCCAGAATCCCTACAACACACGATAACAGGGGAGACAGTGGTGCTTTGGGGTTCCAAGGGGAACAAAAAGGGGTGCCCTGCGAAAATACTGTATCTATCAGGTACTGTGCTCATTTAGACATGAATGTTTGATTAAGTTAATGGGCCCTATTTTGGTGAATTAGGACGGTATCGGTAACGCAGACGCAAAGCAAAGACGGTGGCGCTTTAGGGTGTGTCTAACGCAATTTCATGATTTAGGATGATAGCGCACCTCCGGCACAGTTGTAAAAGAGGTTGGATTAACTTTTAAAAAATACATGTGGGTGTGGTGGGGGTTTGGTTTCATAATGGCCAAACAGAAGACCTTTTTTCTATCCTTTTAAATACCAGTGTGCTAACGCTATAGCAAAATGGCAATTTCCTGACATGATGACAGTTTTGCGCAGATGCGCAAGCACCAATGATTTGAATCTGATGCATGCTGGGATGGGGAGCCAGTGCAGAGAGGAGAATAGAGGAGTGGAGGGGTCTGGCTGGGGTGGGGGTGAACTTTGGCTGGTTGAACACCAGACGAGCGGAAGCATTCTGGACTAGTTGCAGTGGCTTGATGGCACAGGCCGGTTGGCCTGCCAGCAGTTTCTTGCACTCCGAGAATGACTGTCACCTGTTCTGCGTGCCCTTGGAGTAATCTTGGTAAATGCTGATCTTACGCTCTTTCCATCGTACGTCTCCAATTGCTCTCGCTGCATTCCGTACACTTTCCTTTTGTTGAAACTGAAGAAATTTCATGATGAACGCCCTGTCGGGCCCGTTCCGCTTGCGGGCTCCACCTGAAAACCTCCGTGAAAGTCCAAACCTAGCAAGGCAGGTACCGTCTCGGTTATAAAAGCCAAGGCATCCTTCCCCTCACAGCCCTCGGGGAAGCCGAGGAAGCACAAATTATTGCGCCCAATATACGTCCATCTCATCCAGCCCTTGATGGGAGTGATTCCACCTCGGCCGCGGTCGCTGCAGGATTAGCTTTCGCCTCTGCTGCTGCATCCTCCAGAAAGTTGAGCGGACCCTCGACGTCGGAGAGACGACCAAGTACCTCAGAGAGTTTCCCCTTGATTGAAGCTGTGGCTCTCCTAATGTCGGTGAGTTGACTCTTCTGGTCCTCAGACATTTTTTTTAACAGTGTGTGGATAGCAGCGTTGGAGGCCTCATCCTCAGTGCTTTCAGTATATCGTAATTTAACAAAGTAAATGCGGTGGTGCTCGGAGCTTCCCTCTCAAGCCGCCATTCTCAGTCGCGTCACATGACGTCTCCCGACATTAATACAATCTATTAATACATAAGAAATGCATTGTGGACACCATCGTCCCCACGGTAAAAGTTAGGTATTTTCCTAATCAAAAACCGTGGGTTGATAAATCCATCCGCGACGCTTTGAATGCCCGCACTGCTGCCTATAACTCCGGTCTTGTATCCGGCAACATGGATAAGCACAAGGCAGCGTCCTATGGACTGAGAAGGGCGGTGAAGGAGGCTAAGAGGAGGTACAGAGACAGAGTGGAGTCGCAGATGGAGCAGCGCGACACCAGACGCCTATGGCAGGGGCTACGGACTATAACAGACTACCAGGGCAGACCCCCCGCAATGGTGAGTGCCGACGCATCCCTAGCGGACGACCTGAACTCATTTTATGCACGGTTTGAGGCTAGCAACAACAGCACTAGCTTGCCGGCTAACAACAACACTGCTAGCATAGCCGAAGTGAGTTCTACCGCTGGGGACGTGCACACGCTCTCGGTGACCGAGCACAGTGTGAGGAGGGCTCTAACGAGGGTGAACACCAGGAAAGCTGCTGGTCCAGATGGCATATCTGGGCGAGTACTGAAGACCTGTGCTAACCAGCTAGCTCCAGTGTTCACCACTATATTCAACATCTCCCTGGCTGAGTCTGTAGTCCCCGCCTGCTTCAAGAGATCCACTATTGTCCCTGTGCCCAAGAATGCTTCTCCAGCATGCCTGAATGACTACCGACCGGCCCTCACCTCGGTGGTCATGAAATGCTTCGAGAGGCTGATTAAGGAATACATCTGCGCCTTCCTCCCTTGCTCCATGGACCCGCTGCAGTTTGCTTATCGTCCAAACAGATCCACGGATGATGCTGTCTCCCGGGTACTGCACACCACACTCTCTCATCTGGACAGCCGGAAGGGGGGCTACGTGAGACTGCTGTTCATTGATTATAGTTCAGCTTTCAACACCATAGTCCCCACCAGACTGGCTGGCAAGTTGATTGAGCTGGGACTGAACACCCCCCTGTGTGCCTGGATCCTGGACTTCCTGACCGCCAGGCCCCAGGTGGTCAGGGTGGGCAGACACACCTCCAACCCCCTCACCCTGAACACAGGATCCCCCCAGGGTTGCGTCCTCAGCCCCCTACTGTACTCCCTGTACACACATGACTGTGTGGCCAGGTCCAGCTCCAACTCCATCATTAAGTTTGCGGATGACACAGTGGTGGTGGGCCTGATCTCCAACAACGAAATTTAAAAGTCTCCCGAGAAGGCCTACCTGGAGGAAGTTGCTGATCTGTCACTCTGGTGCCAAGACAACAGCCTCCTCCTGAATGTCACCAAAACTAAGGAGCTGATTGTGGACTTTAGGAGGACACAACAACAGAGGAGTTTCTTACTCACCATTGGGGATTAATGGGACCACTGTGGAGAGGGTGAGCATAATTTAGGTATAAATACCTGGGAGTCCACATCACCGAAGATCTCACATGGACAGCACACACTGACACTCTGGTGAGAAAGGCGAGGCAGCGCAAATAAAAATCTTGAATCTTGAATCTTGAAATTGGCAACACCTTGTTAATCTATAAGGCAGGTATTGGCAAGACCCTGTCAATGCATTAGATAAGTCTTCTTTTTACCTTGATAATACAATATCAACATGCTGGAAATGCATATTAAATATCTTAGCAAACATCTTAGCAATTCAAGTTGCTTTTATTGTATTAGGAATTGCATTTTTGGTGTACAATTACAAGTAGGGGGTGTTTAGAATTCAGTTGACAGTTTTACTATTAGGCGTACTATTGACAGACCACAAGGTTGGTGTTTTGATGTGAGCAAGGCCAAAACAGTGGTCAGCTGGCCGACAGGCTGCGGCTGCATGCTCTGACTGCTTTATTATTTTTGCATGTTAATTTTGAGATATTAGGGCCACTGTAATCAAAATTTCTGGGCTGATTTTTGAAAAGCGAGTTACCTGCCTACTGATGATACATTTACCTTGGTCATTTCTTCTCGTGCCGTGTTTGAGTGATTTTACAGAATTTGTAGTAATTAATATTAAAAATGTTCTCAATTGCTTGAAAGCATTTAAAAAATAACAAGACATATCCAAAACTAAAGGTCTATTGATCAATGTATTTCTGCTCTTTTATGTCTGACCCCTAATTTTCATCCACATCCCCAAAAAAATATTTTCTCTGGCCATACATACATGGAAAATAACATCTTGTGGGCTGGACCTGTGCCTGGCAGGCCTCAGCACATGTTGTGATGTTTCCCGCACGTTGTCCTGGGACTTCAGTTGTGCGATAACAGTTTTTGACACGATCCACAATGGTGGGTCTGATGTCATTTGATATGTTTGCCTGTTCCGTCCTTCCTGCAACTTAGTGCAGTTCAGTGACCTCTAGTGGCGATACATGTGTGCTGTCTCTTGTTATTTCAGTTTGCCTGCCAATAAAGTTTTAGTTTGTATCTTCCATTTTGTTGGAAATCACAATGAGAAAGGCAGTTTATCGGTATCCTCCTCCATCTTCTTTGTTTACGCCCTTGAGAAAGCATAATCTGAAAGTACATTTGTTCAGAAGCACTTTATACATTTTATGCAAGCTTTATTTAGACAATTAGTCATTTGTAAAATGTGTATTTACTTATGTTTGTTATGTCAGACTTTGTATGCTACAGTATGCTACCATGCCATGCTTCGCTAGCTTCATATTTAAGTAATATACATTTACCTTAAATACTTAAATGTTTTGACCCTACTTGGTTGACTATTAAGTAAAAGAGTATTTTAAATACATCTGTCGCTGTGTATATGCATACCAGTTAATAGTATTGTCTTACGTGTCCGTATCCATTTCATTTTACTGCTGCTTTATAAGCATATAGCTACAGCATATCACAGCATATCATAGCATCTCATAGCTCATATTGGTTAGTACAGCATTGTGTAATGCTTTCAGCAGCAATCAATATTCGCTCATTGGTTTATTTTCATGCATCTATTTCATGTTCATGGGAATATATTTTTATAATGTGCAATGTACATGGACACTTTTTTGGGAGAGTGTTTAACTCGCTGCATAACTACGTACGCAAACACGTGGTGAGGGCAGAAGATTGCCGCTCTTGTAAACCTTCTGGCTCTAGCATACCTCCCCCACCTCTCAAGCACACACCTCTTCCTTTCACAGGTTCTGTTGCTTTTGCCTTGACAAACACCGTCCTTCTGTCTCTCTTCATGCACGGTGTAGGACTGACCAATTACCAACAAACCACTAAGAGGTGAATCTTGTGTTCACAAATGACATTTGTGTTCTGCACAAAGAGTGCTTAGGACTTTCCATTAGTGTGTTAAGAGTGGAAAATTATGTGCTGCAGTTCGGCAAAGTTCTGCAAATGAGTTTGGGAAATTAGTTGATCTGACTTAATGTCCTGGGATGTGAATATGGGACATTTATTGTTCATGGCATGCATAGCTATTTCTGACATAACTTGGCCTTAACAGAGTGAATCATGTTTTAATAGAAATTAAAAGTATAATTAAGAACAATTAACAGCTAGTTATAATTCAGAGGTTGCAATTATGGTTGGAACAAACACCAGCATGCACAGGGGGTCCCCAGAACACACAGTGAAAACCAGCATACACAAGGGGGGCCCCAGGACACAAAGCAAAATCCAGCACATGCAGGGGGTCCCCAGGTCTGAAATTGAGAACCAGCATACACAGTGGGGTCCCCAGCACACACAGTGAAAACCAGCATACACAGGAGGTCCCCAGGACCGAGGTTGAGAACCACTGTACTAGAGGATGGCTACTTTGGAAAAAGTAAAGGTATTGACAGTATCTGCACCGAACACATTATAATTACCTAGGACTCACCTTGCTATTCAAAGTCAAGTTTTAACCTGTACAAATAGGAACTTGGGCCTGATTTTATGGTGATTACTATTAAAAGGTATTCAATTTATACCCTGTGCCTTATAATACACCTGGACATCTATTGTACAAAAGCAAGACCAGAGAGCGATTCATTTCCTGGTCAAACAAGCTGTTGATTCAACAGTAATATGAGAGTGGTCAAATCTTCAAGCCTTGACTGTGGTTTATTCAGGGCTGATCCTAAGTTTCTCTCCATTCTTTCAGTGTGCTGGGAGGATGCCATCTGATCCTGGGAAATGTTCCAATCCTACTGCCTTCTCTCACTACTGGTTCCTCAATCCACCCTGCTAGTGTTACCATGTAATGAGTCTTGGTTATTTATCACCATGGCTACTGTTTACCTGCCCTGGTTTGTGAAAAAAAGCCTGCACAACACAAAAATCCCCAACTTTCCTTGTGTGAGTATCTCCCCCAGATGCTCCTTTTTGCTACCCTTTTGTCATTTGATCCCTAACTTTTGCTTTGGGACTGCTTATCTTTGTAATTTAGTTTAAGGGAAGCGGTCTTGAAATGTGGAGTTTCACGTGGAAGCAGTGTCCTACAATTACCCTCCCTTTTTGACCTGCCTAACATTGGAAATCATGATTGCCAATACAGCATCATGTTGTTTGCCGATTTCTCATTCTCCATTTGGCATCACAGAGAATTGGTTAGAAACAACTTCCCATCACTACTCATTTACTTATTCATTTTTGAGTAGATGATCTGACTGAATGAACAGTAGCATGAGACTAGGCCAAAAACACCACACACCAGGTCAACAGCTGCAGCATAGCTGAGGTAGACAAGAAGGTGATCTAATTATCCTTAATTGTTTGTGAGCATAATTACAGGATGTGGAAACTTCTCTGTTCCTTGTGAATGCACAGCTGTTGAACAGAGATATTGTGTTAACCCATAATTCCTTTGCAGGTAAAATTCCTCTGTGTGAGGCCAATGGGGAAATATGGAAGGAACATGACCAGGCATGACATCAGACTTTTCAACCCACTGGGGAGCTTCATCGGGGCAAGTTTAAGCGCTGTGAGCAGCATAATAATTACATTAATTACGTAGGTCATTAATTACATCTCTGCAGTTATAGTTATGCAATTATTTTCTTTATACAGTGACACACAATAACATTGGCTCAGATTTGCAAACAAAACAGTGCTAAAATAGAAATATACAGCAGTCATTTTTTGGTGTACACATAGTGTACATGCTAATTATTCTAAAGAGCAACATAACTAGCATTATAACTCAAAAAGCCTACCAATAACCTCAATGAGCAGCAGTAGCCTACAGCAGACTCCAGTGTTGATCAGTGGCAAGAAATCACAATTAAATCCATTTCGATTCCATGAAGTAAGAAAATAAAATATGAGAAATGCAAAGGGGATATAGTGGGAAATCCCACTGTAAATAACCGCTTTGTGAAGGTGAAGACGTACAGTTTTCTGGGTCACGTAGATTTAGTTCTGTGGTAATATAAGAGGCTGTTGTTTTGTGGTTTTTAGCAAATATCCAGTTTAGCATCTATCCCTGCTTTTGTCTTTGGAGTGATTAAATGTTTTTTTATACATACAGTATATATACATTTTTTATGTACCGAAGAACAGTTCATTTGTAAATGACATTTAAATACATAACTTTGTTGCTTGTCGCACTGTATAACAAGGAGGTGTAAAATTAAAGCTACTACAATTAATCTACTAGATTCTAATCTAATGATTAAAATTAATTTACTAATACTGTATTTTAATAATAAATTAACTGTTTTCGGTTTGCTCTGGTTTCATAACAAGAAAAACTGTAAGGTGTTTAATCATCTTATAAATATCTTAATTTCAGCACATTTGTCTCTACCAGGTGAAAACAACTTATCTCAGGTCAATTAATCACAATGTGGAAGGCGTCGGTCTAGGCAGGGTGATTAACGGCCACATCTACTGGCAATGCAGCTAGGGCACACAGCTGTGCAGCATCATATAATTGTACCTGTGTGTTTAAAACTGCTCTGCTCTCTCAGTATGTGGCTGGAACATGGGAGTTGAATGGTGGTCAAAAGAGAATCATGAGACCACAAATAAAAACGCAACTGAAAAGTAGCGAATGTCTTTGTGTAGTGAATGTATAGTGTTTTGCCGAAAAGCTTTTTATTTAGTTCGTTATTTTGTTTAGTTTGTATATTTATTTATTGTTTTAGCCGTAGCCCGTGAGGGGACAGCCAAAGTTTATTTTCATTTGTTTCTTGTAATTCACTGCTTGTATTAACGACGTGTGGTTTGTGCTGGCATCATTTATTATTGCTGTTTCAAATTAAGATTATTAGAAATGCCATAATACACAAAGTATGTGAATTAATACTTATTGCATGAGTGCTGATTTAATGTCACAATGAATGCTGTGCTGATTTATTGTCACAATGAATGCACTTTAACCCATTCAGACCTAAAATGCCTTAAAAAATTGCGCAATTATTTGAAACTAAAACCTGCCCAGCCCTTCAATGCACTTTAAAGTCTATTTGTGAATCACAGCGATATCGCAAAATCAGATGGTACCAGGTCTTAATGGGTTAAAGACGCCCAGATTACCATTCCCCATTACTATGCCCCACTCCTGCTACCAGTAAACCAATTACAGAGATGGTATTAAAACCACAGGAACTTACTTGTCAGGAGTTTCTTTCCTTTGTGGTTTCCTGGGAGATATCATCCGACGGATTAACTTCCTCTTCAGGTCCGTCAAGTTACAACATGGGTGAATCGTACTTAAAACGTGTGTTTGGTTTGCATTGCTTAACTGTGCTGCAGCAGAGGACAGGCGAATCGGATCGGGAGAGGAAGGCGTTATCGCAATTACTGGATGTCAACACTGCCTATTCCATGCTCCCTAAACCTACGAAAGGCTCTGAGGTGAGCGGGAGGAATGTGCCACGGGTCCTGAGAAGATGGAACGACGGACCGAACGAACAAGAGGAGACAGGATCATCATAACACTCCCCATGCTTTGGACGAGCCAGGACTACACATAGGATGAGACAAACCGAGATTACTGGGAACGTCCCTCACAGAGTGGAGAAGTACTAGCATTGTTTAATCTTCTTTGTTGTATCAGCGTATTGGAATATGACTCCTTCGACTGTATACATAGTGCGTACAAAATAACAGAGATTAAACAATAACCACAGAATTATTCGAGTGCATTTTACTTTTATCTTAACACGACCAATAACATGTTTGTATAGCGAAGATCAGGTTAGCCTACTATACAGCGTATAATAATTGTGTAAATGGGGAACTGCTAACAGTTTTTAAACAGTCTAATATTTATATTGTGTTGTGTCTGCAATACAACTGTATTTTTATTGTGTGCTTTTGTGTGCTACCAAGTCATTCTTTTAAATATTTTCTGCTTTGCAACCCTGACCATTTGACATTTTTGGTGTAGTCGGCAGGATCCCATGACAAACACACAACATGGATGGCTTAGAGGCCCCAGTAGAGGCTGTAGCTAGCCCCACAGTATCTCAACTAATTTTACATTGGTTTGTAGGTGCTCATTGAGTGCCCAAATTTAACGGCAATAGACAACAATTTGGCGATTGGCGGGCTCAGGTGGAGACCCTATTGAGAGCACAGGGCCTGAATGAATTACAAAAAGCTGATTTCATAATTGGGTCTTTAGATGGAGAAGATAAGCGAGAAGTACTTATAAAATTTGAAGCACTGATAGTAAACAGTAATTGGGAGCTTTACAGAAACTTTATGGGGACTCAATTAGCAGGGCCCAGTTACATGCAAACTTCTTCAAGTGCCAGCAGGGGGCAGAAGAGAGAGTGAGAGCTTTTATTCTCTGCTTGCGTAAGTCTCATTCTAGGTGGCATGAGAAGGACCCCAACGGACTGGAGGGAGAAGATAACCTGCTTTGGGACCAATTCATCATGGGCCTACATACTGGTCCAGTACGTCAGGAACTTCAACGCCAGCTCTGTAGACAGCCACAGATGACTTTCCTGCAGGCTTCCACAGAAGCTTGGGTCTTGGAGAGAGAGAAGTTGGAGGACAAAGACGAGACCTGGACCCGGTGTGTACCTACCATTATGCCCCCAGAAGCTCCAAGCGGAGTGCAACCCCACCACAGACCTGACCCAGCTGAAGAAGACCTTGCGGACAGAGCTGCGTCAATAACAAATTAAATCTTTGAGCACACAACTAGTTGAGGAGGTACGTAGCCAGTTGTCACCTGTCTTGCAGGGAGCCCACCAGACCATGACAGGTACCCAGATGGGACAAACTACATGGGGCAGACGATGGGACAAACAGGGGCAGATAATCTGCCGTGATTGTGGGGAGGCGGGCCACCTCCAACGTTTCTGCCCATGGTGGCGACACCAAACCGAGAGGTTTTCAGACCCCCCCTACGGCCGAGGGGCAGGACATGGGGGTGGTAATGGCCCCAACAGAGCCGCCTAGTAAGCCTTCCTTCGTAGGTGGGTGCCCCGGTGTGGAAGTAGAAGTTAATGGCAAAAAAATATTATGCATATTGGATACTGGGTCACAAGTTACAGTCTTCAGTTGAGCACTTTTCCAGAAACACTTGGGTAATGAAGTGGTCCAGAGAAATTGCCATGGTTGACCTTGCGAGCTGCTAATGGCCTCCAGATACCATGCATCGGGTATGCCATCTTGGATTTTGGAGGGGGTTAAGGTACCTGACAATGGTGTTATCATCGTACAAGATGAGTGCTTGGGCCCAGACTGGGGAATTCTGGGTATGAATATAATTTCACAATGTTGGGAACGTCTGTCCTAGTCTAACCGCTTTTCAAGCATCCGTCTCTTCCACTTCAAGGGGTGCCTGGGACTGAGCGTTTGCCATCTGCCGGAGGGCATCAATGGAGGGCCCTGCCCCCCCATTCCAGGGCATAGCCAAGCTCCCCTGACAAGCCACTGCGTTGCCATCTGCCGGAGGGCATCAATGGAGGGCCCTGCCCCCACAGTCGGAGATGGCGGTGTGGACCCGAGTTTCAGACAGGACCCCAGCTGGAGGATGCCAAGTTATGGTGGATGCCATGCCTGACTATGGGGGAGAATTGAGGGTCAGTTGGGCGCTAGCGAGAGTACAACAAGTCCAGATCCCACTATGGGTGTACAATCCAATAGAAGTGCCCCAACACAGCCCATTAGCTGAGGTGACCCAAGTAGGGCAAGAGGACATCCAGAAAGAACGAGAGCTAGTACTAAGGCCTGGTGACTGCACCCCCGAGCCGAGAACGCGACACCATCCCGTTCCTCCAAGACTGTACCCGGAACTCCGAAACCTGCTGCAGGACATGCTGGACCACGGGGTGGTGAGAGAGAGTGCGAGCCTATGGACCACACTACTCATTTTAGTCAGAAAACTCATGGAGGTTCTGTGTTGATTATAGGAGACTGAATGCCATGACCCACAAAGACGCCTACCCGCTCCCATGGATCCAGGAGTCCTTAACAGACCTGAAAAAGGTTCAGTGGTATTCTACTCTAGACCTAGCCAGCAGGTACTGGTAGGTCAAAATGGACCCCCAAGACTGGAAAAAGACCACCTATACTATGCCCATTAGGCTTGAAAGGATGCCTTTTGGCCTATGCAGCGCCCCCGCCACCTTTCAGCGAATCATGCAACGCTACCTGGGAAGCCTCATGAATGAGCCGCTGATCATCTATTTGCATGACATCATCGTTTACTCCCCTGACTTTGAAAGCTACTTCAAACACCTTGGGGAAGTATTCCAGAAGCTCCATGAGCACGGCCTAAAGCTGCAGCCCCGAAAGTGTCAGCTATTTCAAAGAGCGGTGATGTATCTGGGCCATGTCATCAGCCAGAGGGGGGTAGCCACTAACCCAGCTAGGATAGTGCTGGTCCAGAATTGGGCCGTTCCCAACACTGCCAAACAGGTGTGGTCCTTCCTGGGCTTCGTCGGCTACTATCTCCGCTTCATCTCAGCCTTTTCGAAGATCGCCGCTCCCCTCCATAGCCTGCTTCGGGGCACAGCTGCAGGCGAAAGGAAAAACATGCCGATCACCTGGACACCAGAGTACCAGTGCACCTTTCAATGCTTGAAGGATGCTCTGCTGAACACACCCATCCTAGTCTATGCAGACTTCATGTAACCCTTCCACTTGTACATTGATGCCAGCTTGGACGTCAGGGTTGCTACCAAATTATCAGTCATTCTTTGAAATATTTTCCACTTTGCAACCCTGACCATTTGACATGTGTTCTTTCTCTCTCTCTCCAATAAAAATCCTGGTCCGCAGGAAAAGTGCATTCCCTGCATCCTGCTGTTCTGTTCCCTACCTGGTTCAATTCTTAAGGCTGCTCAACCTCTTTCTGACGCCATGAGAATTAGCATAATTCCCAATTCATAAATATTATTAATTGTAATTGTTATTGACATTGCCTTAAGTTTTTAATGAGTCTGTGAAAGTCGTTATGCCAATCAATCCATAATTTGTATGACCCCCAAATTACACAAAAACATACACACTAAACTCAACTCTCATATAAACTCTCCCGTCACAATGTATGTATGTATTTAATTTTAATTAATCTATCTAATAAATTTTATCTATCACTTATTTGTTAATATTTATTCAGCTATGATTTACTCAATAGTTTATATTATGTTATTTTAACATCCCAAAGAGTGAGTATGGTTTAAATTCTAATCAACCCCCTTTAAAGGTCAGATCCTTCAATCATTGAATTCAATTTAACACCTGTACGATAACATTATCAAACTATTCAGTTCAATATACACACACAATTAGTAGCTCAATCAAAATACAACTTTTTAAAATGTGGAAAAGGAAAATTAAATAAGATGTCCCTTCAGTTTGCAATGGAAGTTTGCGAAGTGCTCCTTTAACTGGTGAAATGTTCCTTTGACTTGGAGAAGAGAAGGAAAGTTCTTTCCTACCACCTCAGTAGGAAGTAAAATAACACAACTTGGTTGTTCAGTTCACTCTTGGGTATGGCTCGCCACCTCTGACGCACAGAGGAAATCCAGCTCTGCTCTGCCGCTTGTCCCTGCGTCAGCTGATCTGAGATCAGCGCAAAACAAACGATCCAAAAAAAAAACCCAGCCTGGAGGTACCAGGCAAATAATTACTAACCAGTGGGTTAACTAGTTACTCTCATCATTAACCACGCAACCATATAATAAACCATATTAAACATATTTATCTATCTGTAGTACTTTTTTCTCGAATCACTTCAAGTGAACATTTTGATCACAGATACTCTTGTGCACATATTTAACTGTAGCTTTAGATAACAGAGGGCAGCATTACGCCATCTTCAACACAAGGACAAATTTCTTTCACACAGAATTTTCATGAAATGACCGCCATTTCCGTCTCGTAACATTAGCTTACTTGAACGTGAGCAATCATGAAATAAGACTCACAACGGTAAATTTACAAACCGAAGCCATTTAATTTTTTATTCCAGTGTACACACATCACTTTTGCAATGCATAATGTACATGTTCCCCCATTCTACACCTAGCTAGCAATCATTTTACAAGGTAATGCTATGCTAGCAAGCACAATGCTATGCTAGCAAGCACATTTTCTCCCAGCTAGCATGTTAGCTACATATGCTACTCACCAACGATTCTTTCATTTCAAAAACAGGGATTCTGTATTCGATGGGATTCAATGATGAGGTTCGACATTCGACGACTTTGCCGTCCAATAGACACGGAATTCAGCACGTTAGCCAACACGGGAGGCACAAAATAATACGATGCTATGCTAGTCTTCCACGCAGCTCCATTTGAAACAAAACTGCGCCAAACTTTCACTCTACAATATCTCTGCCAAAACGAGCTTCCAATCCGAGATGCTCGTGCGGTTTTACTTTTTTTGTGTGTTTTTTTTAAAGGGTAATTTTCACTTAATTCTTGAATTCAATCATTGTAGGAGCCATTTGTCATTTTATGTTTTAGATTTTTGGCAGTTTTTCTTGCACTGCACATTTCACACACTGGGTGGTAGTATGACCAACACAGAGAGCACTTAAACACCTACAACAGGAAGTTGGGCACGCACAGGTAGAGGGAGCTGACACAGTTCTTACCAGGCAAAACTTCAGGCAACACCACAGACAATACTACAGGCAACAGGTGAAGGACAAACATTAACTTGAATTGTAAACCTGACATTATCATTTCAAATAATAAATCAACAAAATGAAAGCTATCTTCTGGACATTGAATTATTTGCCTGTGTAAAGAACAAGCATACTTCAGAACTGTGCGTCAGTGGCTGTTATGAGACAGGAAACCTTTTTTGTTGTTTTTTGACCATTAAAAATAGCCACTACAATCATTAATCAATACTTTATCTCAAGTAATTCTCTACACATCTTTCCTCTTCCAGTGTTCTTTGCAAAAGCCCGCGTCAGTAGATAAAACATTATTATTATTAATAATTAATAATAGTAATTATTAGTTCAATCTCAAGGGCGTGACCACCGATCCTATAGGCTAGATCAGGCGTCAATCAATCAATACTTTATTCTCGTTGGCGAATGCAGAATCTCATCATCTTACCAGAACATTATAAAATGAACCCCTAAGAGTCACAAATCACTTCATTCAAAGTGATTCACCTTCACCACAATTTTCAGGTTGTGTGTCACTTATTAGGTTATATTTATATTTATATTTATTCCCACATAGATTACCATTTATTTTGTCATTATTTCACTTTTAGGATCATAATGTCTCTATTATTAGTTACTAATTAGCTACTAATCATTTAAATGAATACACTACTTCCTTTAACTTTTACTCTGTAGTGACCTGGGTTACATTTCCTTTAAAAAAACATGTTCCCTTTCAGCTAAAAGAAAATCACATTCAAATGTCTCAGGGATGCGTGCAATAATTTATATAACTTGTTTTGTCATACCTTCTCACCGTGTTTACATTCAACTCACTTCCTCACTGTATGTTTGAGGCAGTCTCCTCAGGGCAGTGATGTGTCTATCAACTCATTTTCCTAAGCAAATGACAGCCAAGGTTGTTTTTCTCATAGAAAAAAAGTTTCTTCCCCATAGTTCATCTGAAGTACTGAAAACCATGTGCCTGTATTCAGCCACTGAAGGTAATCTCTGGGGTTCATTATCTGAATAGCTTTTAGCTGGCTTCTTGCGGTCACTGTTAAGCTGAGAAAGATCAACACGCGTCTGGGCGTTTTATACTTATTTACTTATACATGGTTTTTGAAAAAGCATATGAAGACGCTGGCTTATTTTGGAGGGTAATTCATCTACCTTGAGTGTCAACTTGGATGATGCATATGACAACATTACCCTTGTTGTTGTTGTTACAATGATGATTAGTTTGGATCCACCTGGAAAGCATTCTGGCAAACTAAACGGGGCTCTGATTCTATAGATTTGTACGATAGTTTTGGGCACTTGCATACACAATTTTCTGATTGAGAAATTCATTTTCCTCTCATATCTGTACAAGAGGTGTCATTTTATAGTAAAAACGCCATACAGCATGGTCATGTATGTGGCTGGCTAAAAACCATAGGTGACACATTTGTAGATGCTGACACTTGATTCGTCATGGTGCAACTGTCTACTTTGCATCAAGTCTTCAACCATGACTGTGCAATGTACATACATGGTTGAAGTACTTTTGGAAATATTAAGCTTGGTGTAGTAATACGAAAACAGGTGGAAAAATACATTTGTGGGCCTTGACAGGAAGAGGTTAAAGACAACTTTTATTGTACCACATTTATGAAAAAATGGCTGTATATATGAAACCCTTGGTTTTGTGTACTTTCACATTAGTCTAAGAGCAATTGCTCTGTGAACGTTTACATGTAATTCCTAATAATGTATTTCTGATCTCCCCATTTTTCTCCCAATTTATGATTGATCTTACAATGTATTAATGCACATCTTGTCGCCCTGGATAATGCAATTTAGGTGGCCAATTGCGGGGGTATTCAAATGCAGTCCTCGGGGTCTGCAGTGTCTGCAGGTATTTGCTCCAACCACGCACTACACCACCTCGTATTGTGAGCTCACTGCCGTAGTCCTGAGACCGGCAGTAGCAAAGGCGATGTACCACCTCCTCTGAGCCAGAACTCGCCAAGCCGTCAACTATAACTCTGGTGCACACAGAGCCACTCCTATATGCAGCGAGCTCATATCAGATTCCCTCCCCCCTCCCTGGGGCGGACAGCAAATTGCCGCCCCCTAGTGCCACTCCCAGCCAGAGCCAAGCTGTTATAACAATGCATCAACCCCACAGATCTGTGAAAATAAAAAGTAATCCCTTCTCAAAGCTTCATGGAAAACAGCACTGCAATCTTTTAAGATAAACCAAATTACAATGCCCTTGCAAGAATTTGCTTATCAATAGATTCTTTGTAAATGTCCAGTGTTATAACAAGGCCAAACAGTAACTATATACAGGACTGTTAAATGAAACAGTTGGTCTCTATTGTTCTGTTCCTTGATTAATCTCTGTGTCCACAAATACATACACTATTTTCAATAGGCTTAAATAATTGATTTCCTCAGGTTTCACTCAGTGTTCTGTTTGAAGCTGGCTCAGAATGGACCAGCTAAAACCTTCTTGATCCTCTTTAATTTCCACCAAACCTGCATTTGAGAACAAAGCTAAATGAAAACCAGCAATGCATGTCACTGTAGTATTTTGACCGGAGGCCATCTGGTTAATTTTATTTTATTTTATTTCTCCTTTATTTAACCAGGTGAGTCCCGTTGAGATTTACATCTCTTTTACAAGGTTAATGTAAAACCTTTTTAAAGAAAATCTATTTCACATGGATTGAAACCCAATACACTTCATAACTGTGTATTGGGCAGTTTGTAGATGCTACAAAGTAATGTTTGACTTGTTTGGGGCTAGGGAAAAATCTGCTTAATCTGATTTGAATGCAAGTGTTTTCATGTGCTTACAGCAAGGGTCAGATCCTCAGATAATGTTGTATAGGAAACCAAAAAAAATATTATTTTGTGCCTCTTTCACATTTCTCCTAGGTGGACAAGGATTAATACATTATCCCCTTTCCCAGATTAAATCTCATATGCTTTTTTCATTACATAAAACTGCTTTAAATTGTGAAGTCCAGTAGTGATCCAGATTTTCAGTGGTAATGCAATGCAGTTATCTACATTTTGAATCTGGCCTTTTTCCAAATGTCTACGAGATCTTGAATTGTGAAGCTGATTGAAAGGAGTCATTCATCATCATACATCCAGCTGTGGCCTTCTATGGTGGACAGAATAATTCAAAGTGTAATGTTGCCAGCCATTGAAGAACTGGCCCTCAAATGGATGTTTTTTTTTTTTTTCCTAATTCTTTTTATTGGTTATTTTGTGCAATGTGAACAAAGGCATCTTGGCAAGTTTTTTACATATTTTATCCCGTAACAGGCGCCCATAACAATGGCATATAAAAGGCAGACACATTTGTAATACAAACCAGGCCGTACTAAACATTAATAAGTGAATGCCTGTATCAATAAACTTACACATAACAACCTCCCTCCCACCCACCCTCCCATCTTCCCACCCACACATTTACACAAAGGTTATCCAAAAGGGGAAAGGTACATTTTCACCAAAAAAATTACAATTACACAAAATAAATAAATTAATAAAAATAACAAAGTTGAGAGAAAATATATATATAAAGATCAGTATAAAAAAAAAAAAAACCCTGGTCTTCGTAGATAAATGTGAAGAAATAACAAATAATCAGTGCTACATTATAGTCACCTGTCAGGCATTTAAAAGTCAGGAAGCCAAACCGGTCTCACTGGGGCACAACCAGGAACTACAGCGTCTCTATATAGTTAAAGAGAGGTTGCCATATTTTAAAAAATTTGCCCATAGACCCGCGCAGAGTGTACTTGATCTTGTCCAGTTTACTAAAATGAAGGACATCTCTAATCCAGGCCTCGTGGGACGGAGGGGAGGGTGACCTCCAACGAAGTAGTATCATTCGTCTAGCTAATAGAGTCAAAAAGGCTACAAGGTCCGCCCTAATTTTTGGCAAAACCACTGTACGCGGTATTACCCCAAAAATTGCTGTCAACGCGGCTGGCTCAAGAGACACCTGTAGTACCTTAGACAGTGTTTTAAAAATATTAGACCAGTAATTATGAAGAGCCGGGCAAGACCACAACATGTGGGTCAATGAGGCAGGAGACTGTCGACATCTGTCACAAAGAGGATCAACATCAGGGTAAATTTGAGAGAGTCTAAGTTTTGTCCAGTGAGTGCAATGTATAATCCTACATTGGATTAGGCCATGCTTGGCACATGCAGAAGAGGAGTGGACCCGGAGACGAATCCTATCCCATACATCATTGTCAAATTCCTCCCCAAATCCTGTTCCCATGCTGCCCTGATAGCTAGCAATGAGGTGCTACGAAGAGAGAAAATTCTCTCATATGCACATGATATAACACCCTTTGATGTGAGGGGCGATATTAGAAAAGCGTCAATGGGGGGGCTTAACGGTTGAGAAGGAAATTGGGGGCTCATGCCCCGGACAAAGCTACGAATCTGCAGATATCGAAAGAAATGACTGCTTGGTATACCAAATTCAGCCGAGATCTGCTGGAAAGATGCAAAGCTACCCTTGATATACAAATCATTAAATGTCCTTAGACCAAAGTTAGACCACATGCAGAAAGCTCCATCCATTAAAGAAGGAGGAAATGCGTGATTTCTATTAATAGGGGCTTGCAATGAAAAGGCTTTCAGCCTGAAATGCCGTCTGAGTTGATTCCAAATCTTGAGAGTCGTCTTGACTAAAATGTTTTTGCGGTAATCTAAGCTGACCGGTCTATCAGGTGTGTACACCAGAGCAGCCAAAGAGGATGGGATACAGGATGCCGCCTCCATCCTCAGCCAAGCTGGGGCATTCTGGAGGCCATCTCGGTCTGCACGGAGCCAATGCTGGAGTATGCGAAAATTGGCCGCCCAATAATAGAAATTAAAATTTGGTAGGGCCATACCCCCCCACCTCCTTGGCCTCTGAAGATATACTTTACGGATTCTCGGGTTCTTCTTATCCCAAATAAACTCTGAGATAACCCCATCTAGTCTTTGAAAAAATGATTTTGGGATAAAGATAGGGATGCACTGAAACAGGAAGGAGAATTTAGGTAGGACATTCATTTTCACCTAGTTGATTCGACCAGCAAGAGACAGAGGAAGCAGAGACCATCTCCCAAAGTCCTGCTCTTCCTGGGAGTCCTGAGGGGCTAAATTAAATTTGAAAAGATTCTCAAATTTGTCAGTAACCTGAACCCCCAGGTACGTAAACTTGTCCCCGACTGTCTCAAATGGCAATGTGTGAAGTGGATATTCGCGGGCTGCAGCATTTAAAGGGAAAAGTTCACTTTTGTCAAGGTTTAACTTGTAGCCAGAGACGCGGCCAAACATATTAAGAACAGACAGCACAGCAGGCATAGATGTGTCCGGTCTGGAGACATAGAGAAGCAAGTCATCCGCATAAAGCGAAACTCTCTGCTCAATGCCAACCCTAGTCACGCCCAAGATATGAGGGTCAGATCGTAACGCAATGGTGAGAGGCTCAATGGCGACAGCAAAGAGCAAAGGTGATAGCGGGCACCCCTGTCTCGTGCCCCTAAAGAGAGGAAAGTAGACTGAGTGGGTATTGTTCGTTCTGACAGACGCAAGTGGGGAGGAGTACAGCAGTCTCATCCGAGCAATAAACCTGTCCCCAAAACCAAATCTCCCCAGGGTATGGAAAAGGTAGCCCCACTCCACTCGGTCAAAAGCCTTCTCGGCGTCTAAAGAAATAGCTAGTTCGGGGTCCTTTAAATTTGAAGGATTGTATATGATATTAAACAAACGTCTTATATTCGAAAAAGCGTGTCTATTTTTAATAAAACCCGCTCGTCTCCGCCCCCCCGGCCCCTGGCTAACCGATTCCATTCGGGCTAACCGTCTGAAGCTGCGTGCGGCAGAAAGGAAATGGAGAAAATCCAAATCCCCTGCAGCTCTGTCTGACTTCCACATACTCCTGGCTTCCTTCTCCGCTAACCTCTCCTCTGCTAAGTCTGCATTCTTCCTTTCTAAGATTCAATCCTCTGTTTCCAACCCACGTAAACTCTATGCTACATTTTCCTCTCTCCTCACCCCTCCTCCCCCCCCCCCTCCTCTATAACCGCAGATGACTTCTCATCCTTCTTTCACGAGAAGGTTGAGGTCATTCGCAACTCCTTCCCCCTACCCCTCCCTCTCCCATCCCGCTACCTAAACCTCCCACCTCTCTGTCCTCCTTCTCACCCTCCCTGACTCGGACATCCTTCAACTTGTTCTCTCCCACCGTCCCACCACCTGCCCTCTTGATCCCATTCCTTCCCCCCTCTTCCAGTCCATTGCTATGGACATCCTCCCCTTTGTCTCTAATGTCATTAACTCCTCTCTTTCCTCTGGCTCTGTCCCCTCCTCCCTCAAATGCGCCCAGGTTGTCCCCCTCCTCAAAAACCCTCTCTGAATCCTGCTGTCATCTCTAACTACCGACCTGTCTCTCTCCTCCCTTTTCTCTCCAAAACGTTAGAGCGGGCTGTCTATAATCAACTGTCTGCTCATCTCTTACAGAACGACCTGCTTGATCCCAACCAATCTGGGTTCAGAGCCGGCCATTCCACAGAGACTGCTCTCCTTGCGGTCTCTGAGGCTCTTCACATCGCTAAGTCCCGATCCCTTAGCTCCGTCCTCCTCCTCCTTGACCTGTCGGCGGCATTCGACACCGTGGACCACCGGATCCTGCGCTCATCTCTCGTCGAGATGGGAATCTCTGGATCTGTGCTGACATGGTTTGAGTCCTACCTGGCTGACCGGTCCTACCAGGTGGCCTGGAGAGGATCCCTCTCCTCTCCCCGCACCCTCTCTACCGGTGTCCCGCAGGGCTCGGTGCTAGGCCCTGTCCTATTTTCTCTGTACACCAAGTCACTTGGCTCTGTTATTTCTGCTCATGGTTTTTCCTATCACTGTTATGCTGATGACACTCAACTGTTTCTCTCCTTCCCTCCATCTGATACCCAGGTCCCGGCACGGATCTCTGCATGCCTGGCTGACATCTCCGCATGGATGTCCACCCACCACCTGAAGCTGAACCTGGGGAAGACAGAGCTGCTCTTCCTCCCAGCGAAGGGCTCCCGATGATTGATGCGTCAATTACCGTGGGAAGGCTCCATAGTGTCTCCGTCCCAGTCTGCCAGGAGTCTCGGGGTAACCTTGGACAACCAGCTGTGCTTCTCGAGCCATATTGCAGCGATCTCCCGGACCTGCCGTTTCTCCCTCCACAACATCCGGAGGATCAGACCGTTCCTCACCCAAGAGGCCACTCAACTCCTGGTCCAGGCCCTGGTGATCTCACGTCTGGACTACTGCAATTCCTTGCTGGCAGGCCTTCCGGCCTGTGCCATCAAGCCACTGCAACTAGTCCAGAACGCTGCTGCTCGCGCCTGGTGTTCAACCAGCGAAGTTCACCCACGTCACCCCTCTACTCTCCTCTCTGCATTGGCTCCCCATCGCAGCACGCATCAGATTCAAGTCACTGGTGCTTGCTTTTCAAGCGGCCAGAGGTACTGCTCCCCCATACCTCCAGTCACTCATCACGCCCTACACCCCGTCCAGACCCCTCCGCTCCGCCTCCGCTGGCAGACTGACTGCCCCATCCCTCCGGGCGCCTGGCAGCCGGCTCCTCGCGGTCTCGCCTCTTCTCTGTCCTGGTCCCTCGATGGTGGAACGACCTCCCGTAATCGGTCAGGACTGCGGAATCACTTCCAATCTTCCGCAAGAGACTCAAAACCCACCTCTTCAGACTCCACTACCACTGAACACTGTCCATCTAGTCAATCTGTCATCACCACTGTTTACTTGTTCAAAAAAAAAAAAAAAAAAAAAAACCCACTAACCTTTTCTTTCCCAATGTTACAGGTATGATACGCAGATGCCTGCAATGATGTCTTTTGCCGTTTTACTGCACTGATCTTGTACGCTAACTTTGATTGTTCTCACCTTGTATTAATGCACATCTTGTAAGTCGCTCTGGATAAGAGCGTCTGCTAAATGCTTAAAATGTAAATGTAAATGTAAAAATGTAAAACCTGTCTGATCCAGGGAAACCACAGATGGTAGAACTGGCTCCAAACGCATGGCCAATAGCTTTGCTAATATTTTATAATCTACGTTGAGTAATGAAATTGGGCGATAAGATCCACAGGAAAGGGGGTCTTTATTCTTTTTTAATATTAATGAAATGGAAGCTTGTGATAGGGATTGCGGGAGAGAGGCCTCATCCAGCGAGTGATGAAACATGTTAACAAGGAGTGGGGCCACCTCCACCATGAACTTCCTGTAGAATTCAACAGGTAACCCATCTGGTCCAGGACATTTGGAGCACTGCATTGCGCCTATCGCGCTCAAAACCCCCTCATTTGTTATAGGCTCCTCCAATCGAAGTTTGGAGGCTGCATCTAAGATGGGGACAGTAAATGTGCTGAAAAAAGAATAAAAAATTAAAGGGTCCTCTGACTGTTCTGAGGTATACAGGGAAGTATAAAAGCTCATAAACTGATCATTGATTAGCTGAGGATCGGTAGTTACACCCATAGGGGTTTGAATTTGGGGGATTTGGTGGGTTGAGGATGCCTGGCGAAGTTGGTGGGAAAGTAATTTGCTTGCCTTGTCCCCATACTCAAACTGAGCGTGTCGTGATTTGAGTAGCATGTCTTCAACCTGAATAGTCGACAAGGTATCAAACTCCGCCTGTAAAGTGATATGAGCCTTGTATACCATCGGGGAGGGTGAGGTTGCATATAAATTGTCCAACTGTAATATCCTAGTCATCAGCTCAGACAATTTCTCTTTCCTCTTTTTACTATCATAACACGTATATGATATAATCTGTCCTCTGACAAAAGCCTTAAAGGTCTCCCAAAGAAGAGATGGTGAAATACCCGGTGTCTCATTCGTGGCTCTGAAGATATCAATATGAGCCTTCAAAAATGAGACAAATTTCTCATCCGAAAGAAGACGTGTATTAAAACGCCAAGGGGCGCGTGAGTCCAGTCCACCACCCACTATTAGATCAAAAGTCAGAGGGGCATGATCTGATATAACAATATAACTATAAGAACATGAGCGAACAGAGGGTATAAGTCTCTTATCTAGGAGAAAGTAATCAATACAGGTATAAGTATGATGGACAGATGAAAAATAAGAATACTCCCTGCCTGTGGGGTTAAGAAAACACCAAGAGTCTATAACTGAGAATTCCTGAAGAAACCCACTGACAACCTTAGAGGATCTAGATGGGATGGTATGTTTGTGGGAGGAGCGATCTAAAGGGCCCAACCAACAATTAAAATCCCCCCCGAGGACCAGAAGGTGCGAAGACATGTCTGGGAGCTTAGAAAAAAAAGTGCGTAAAAAGTTACTGTCATCCCAATTTGGGGCGTATACGTTGGTGAGGATTAGTTTGGTGTCATAAATGCTTCCAGTGACGATAACATATCTACCATTAGCGTCTGAAATGATGTTGGAGGCAACAAAAGGCACCGATTTATGTATTAGAATGGCCGCGCCTCTGGCTTTGCCCTGGAAGACAGAATGGTAAAGTTGGCCAACCCAGCCCCTCCGCAATCTAAAATGGTCCGAGACCTAAAAATGAGTCTCTTGCAAGAATGCAATCTTGGCCCCCAAGTGCCGGAGATGTTGGAGAACCTTACCACATTTTACTGGCTGGTTTAAACCTTTACAGTTCCAGCTACAGAACCTCAGTGCGCTCCCAGCTAACTGGCCCCTGAGCTAGGTTGTTGAGCCATCCTAAAAAAAAAAAAAAGGTATGAGTAGCCCATTGTATGACATTAGAAGACCAGGTGTAACATACATAATAAAAAACACAAACACTCACTCCCACCCCCTGCAGTGCCTTCCCAATTAAGACGCGCACCCCCCCCTGTACAAGCCCCTAAGTACTTCCTAAGAACCATAGAAGACCTAGTAGCCTATGAAAGCTCCTACTAAACCAGGGCAGCAACAAGTATGTAATAATAAGTAAAGAGTAAGTAAAAAATAAAGAAGAAAAAGAAAAAGAAAGCACAGTTGCAACTATAGGCATTTTCCATAAAGCACAGTGAATCACTAACACAAATGGTATGACAGCTTATGGCTTACAGTCCTTCGAGAGGGCTAGATAAACACAGGCTTAACAGGTAAAATGTCAGTAACCTCAACCCCATCACTCTGAGGTAGGGGGGACGGCACTCCCCAGGTCTCTGTTAATAAAATTAACTGCAGCGGCTGGGTCAGTGAACTTACTGAGAGCCCCGCCCGGTAGAGTGATCCTCAGCTCAGCCGGGAAAAAGAGACCAAACTTGACCCCCGGACATGCACGGAGCAGGCGCTTAGCGCTCCCAAACTCCGCCCGCAACTTGGCCACAGATGGGGCAAAGTCAGCAAAAATGGACAGTCTCTTGCCTTGATGTAGAAGAGGGGCAGCCTCTCTCGCCCGGCACAGGATTTCCTCCCTCACATGAAAATAGTGAACCCTAATAATAAAAGGTTGTGGTGGGGCTCCCTCCCCAGGCTTTTCACGTCGGGACCTATGGGCGCGGTCCAAAAGGGGTGCTTCATCTAGATGTAATATGTCCTGTAAAAATGTAGAAATAAACTCCCTCGGGCGAGGACCCTCCAGACCCTCCGGGACACCCACCAGACGAATGTTATTACGTTTCGAACTTCCTTCCAGATCGTCACATTTAGCTTGGACCCCTTTAATTTGGTTCTTGACCACTTTGAGCTCATCTTTAAGAGCATTCACAGTCTTGTTAAGAGAGCCTAGGTCGTCGCTACAGGAGGTCGCCGAGCGTTCAAGATCCTTTATGGTAGAGCCGTGTGTGTCCACTGTTATTTGCAATGTTGCTACTGCTGAATTCAGCTCATCCCTAATCAGCACCATTTCGATTTTTGAGTCCAATTTATCGTATATATCTTGCTTCAGACCGTCAATTGCTTTGATAAAGATTTCTAGGTCGAGTGGCCTGCCTCTATCACCACAGTCCTCCTCCCCCCTTGGCGAAATGCTCTGCTGGGGAATTTGGCCAGGCAAGGTCGGGGCTCCGCCAAGGCCTGTCTCTGCAGCGGTCTTCCTAGCAGACCTAGGTTCTTTCTTCCCAGCCATTCAAACAATTGTATGCGACGTTCATTTTGAGTACCGTAGTAATAGCTAGAAGGTTATATTAGCTCAAACAGCCGTAGTGATAGCTATTGGCCAGAAAGCCATATAAAACCGTAACAGCCAGCTAGCAAACAAATTTATGCCAGCAAAAAGCTAGAAAACGAGGACAGCTAAAGCATTTACTAACGTCACAGTTCACTCGACACTCACTTATCTCTTCAGCATAGAGAGGAGTATGACATGGGTCTCTTCCACGGCACAAAAATAAAACAATTCCCAACCTGAGAAAGCGCAGCCCCAAGGTTCAGTTATGTTCGCAACCCCCGTGAGTGCAACCAAACCAGCAAGCTGTTTCCGGGGATACAAGGCCTTCACCTAGCTTACGCCAACATCCACAAAAAAAAACGGGTCTGCGTTTGATAGTTGTCATTCAAACGAGCAACGGGGGTCGACAGGCACTAACAGTATAACTTAAGGCAGCATTTATAAAAAATAAAGCGAAACTGTGCTATAAATCAAATTATTATTGCCACTGGCTAGCGGAGCTTCGGGAAACGTGACCTCACTCCATGATGTCCAACAGTGCCCCCCCACATCTTTCTACTAAGCCTAGTATAGTGCTTCATCATACCTCAAAAGTCCAATCCACCAAGACGCCAACATGAGTTTACAATCAATAAAGTCATTGCACGGGTCCGTTCCAATGGAACAACTCTGACTGTTCAGCTGCCACATGATAACCTGAAAGACGCTGTTAGTGAAATTCAGGGAAGGGTTAATTGCGCTGACTTGTAAACACCTTCCAATGCATGCGCAATAAACGGGAGCTAGTGGAGAGTCATGGCCCTGCACAGGGAAAGTCTGATTCACACAGTACGAGGGTGAGGAACGAAGAGCACTGGGCATTGCTTTTTGAGGGACTGGAGAATGTTAGTGTTATGGTGTGCTAACAGCAGCAAATTCTGAAATAAATCAGTCTGCCTCTCCCTCCCCCACAGCCCCCCCACCCCAATGTGGTTTTAAAATCAAGCAGCACACTGGCAGGGAAGACCTTGCCGTCTCACACCTCCTTAAGACCCCCGCCTCAGGAATAATGATGAGTCGGACAATAAAGTTTCAACCCCCTGCCAATACAGTTTCAGCCCCCCCCCCATCAAGCAATGACAGGGTTTGCCTGCCTGGTCAGGACCAACTCTGCTCTCATTGATGCCCATGTATTTAGGCATTGGTACTGGCCAAAATAGGCATTTGTTTTAATATGTAATTTCATTAAAATGTCATTTCATTAATAGTATCTTGAATACAATATTGCATACATGACTGTTATATTCAATTACCTTTGTGTATACCTTCACAAGAAACATTCACAATAGCATTGTTCAAATGAGAATGTATCCTCTAATCAATAGAGAACGTGAATCATAGGGATATTCTCCAGCAGTGTCCCCTATTTAGCACAAACATCCTCTTCACAAACATCCCAGCCATCCAGACAGTTTCAGCCCCACTGTGAACTCGGATTCCTCAGACAAGTCAGCCTCAGCCACATCTGGAGAAAAAATACCTCATATCATCAGGGGGAAAGAAGCAAAGCGATTGGCAAGGCCAGAGAAGCCATTGCATATTATTGCATTGGATACGAGTAAACTGGTAAAAGTGACACAAATGTACCTGTAAACACAGCCTTTCCCAAACTGGGATTCTATGGCTTCCGTTTACAGGATGGTCCTCAAGCTGCCATCACAGAAGAGTCAATGAGGGTTTCCCACAAACCACCACCACACCAGGGCTTCACGTCAAGTTTAAAAAGAAGACTTGTGACAAGTGTATTTTTATTGAGGTTTTTTAACAAGCCTGTATTTTTGTCCTCAACATAAAATATTAAATTGAATACTTTAATTAAATGTTTAAATTTGTATTGAGGGAAATGTCAATTACTAGCAGAGCTTCTTAGAGAAGCATATATCCTATTTCAAAAATGAAATATGACAAAGTATTGAGTGTTCCACAGTTTTATTTATTTTTCTCATCTTAGTTGTGAAATATCTTAGTGGCTGATTCCATGCATATTTAGGTCTGTGTGCTCATTACTAGAAAGATGGAAAATGTGAAATGCACACATCACAATTCACCAAGCCCGTGAATTATCTTATTTTCTCATGCATTTATTTCAAAGTTTAATGTTCATTCCATCCTATTTTGCTATAAGGTGTTTGCTTTGTGTGAAAACACAAATATTTAAGTAAATAATCCCCCCCCCAATTGGAACAATATTTAAATGTAAAAAGTAGAAAGAAAGGAGACCACAGGAATAGAGAGCAGAGAGTGCGAGAGAGATTATTAGTTTTCCAGAGAGTTTCGTGGACGAGTTGCTTGTGGTAGAGAGGGAAAAAAAACAATTATTCTCTCATAGTGAGTGATGCTCTGCACTGGAACTAAGGCTTTAAAATCCACTGGTAAGCTCAGAGAAGAGTGCATGCTCAGTGTGCTTTCCCAACACTCAAACCAACCAGTTGATTGGGGCCTCCAAAGCGGGGGAGCATCCTGCTGGCACGAGGCAAAATCACATTCTAGCCTTTTTGATTGTCAGTAAAATAGTACAGATATTGTCAGCAAATCTGGGTACTTTACCGAGGGGGAGGGGGTGGGGGGACATTGGCGTTTTCCCATAGAAGCCCATTGAAATTGTTTTGTTTTGGGAAGGGGTTTTTATATAGTTTTCTACCTGACAATGCCAAAAGTTAATATGTGGCCCTATGTACTCACTGTCACGGTTTTACCTCGCTCGGCCTCTGGAGGGCGCGTGGTCTTTTCTCTTGTCTGCTTGAGGAATCATTGTCATTTCCGCCGTACTTATATGGTCTTGGTGTCGGTGAGTTTTCTGATTACTTTCAGAGCTATCAGTGTTAATTCCGTCCCTTATTTAAGGTCTCTGTTTCCCTCATGCAAACGCTTCTGTGTCAAACTAATTGTTACACGATAGCCGGTATTCCAAACAAAGGTTTATCTTACCACCCTGTGGTTCTCTCAGTTAAAGAGAGAAGGTTCTAATTTATTTATCTCAAAATAAAGGTTTAGCGTCGCCACTCTGTGGTAGCCTTTTAGGGAGATTAATCATCTCCACACGAAGGGTTTTAAGCTCACCACTTCAGTGGTTTCCTTTTGAGATTTATTCTTTGTTTGTCGGGGCTATTGTTCCTGAGCTAAAGTCTCAATAGCCATTTATTTTCCACGCACATCGGTGAAGAGCGTTCGCCCTTATTGGGTTGTTTCTGTTGGGTTTATTCCCGTGGTGTTTTGTCCCGGGTTTTTGTTTTGTTTCCCCACTCCCTAGTCTGTTTTCAGATTTAGTGGCTGATTGCTTGCGTTCAGCTTTTAGATACCCGTGAGATCTGCGTGTGGCTCTTCCACCTTCGATCCACACTACGCTCACAACAAAAAGAAAAACTCAAAGCTTTTATATTTTGCCATTGTGCCATTAAGCCACAGGTGGTTGCAAGCAGCAACATTTTGTCACAGGTAGTGTTGCATAAACATAGATGTATTATTATCGATAAGTGTTTATTGAACTATATCATTATATAGCTAGCTAACAACAATGTCACTAACCTTTGAGACATGTCAGAGCTACTGTAGATTCAGTAAGCAGTAAGCTCATTCCACAGGACACAAAGAACTGGAAATAGTCGCAAGACATTTAAAGTTTGAATGGCAATGACTGGAATTGAGAATGGAAAAAATTCAGTAAACTGGGTTATAAATGGGCACTTTTTCACTATATTCCTGTGACAGATTTAGATTGTTTTCCCGCATGGTGGGCATGGCCTTAGAGTGTGACGCTGTGCAGACTGTATCTATATCTCAAAATTAACATAAAAAACACTGATGCCTGATGTTATAAATTCTGTGATAACAAAAATAGATATATTTTCAGTCAATAACCATAGACTTATACACCTTCTCTAGTAACCATCCACTCAAATCCATCCATCCATCCATTGTCTTGCTGCTTATCCGGGTCCGGGTCACAGAGGCAGCAGTCTCAGCAAAGCAAAGTACTTTTCCCCAGCAACTTCCTCCACCTGCAAGGCCAATCATAGGGGTCCGGTGCAATGCCTATTGGGCAGCAGACCGAGGCAGAGTGGGTCCAGATGTGCTGGACCTTGGTGACGTAAAATGACCCTTGGAATCCATTCAAAGCGATATATATATTTTCTCAAACATATCACATGACATATGACAGGGTGAAAGGGCCTTGTCATAGAGTAACGTGTCTCACGGCCAAGGGAGGTTTTAGGAAGACTCAGGAGGCAGGAAAATTCAGTAAAACTGGTCTTTTTATTTTTCTTCCAACAGCTACACTGTGCTATATATATCGTCTCCCAACGTGAAGACTGACAAAACAAACAAAGCACACACAAAAATAGTAAATATTCATAAATAAATATGTGCACAAAAATGGGACAAACTGGGAATGGACCAATATCAAAATGCTGGCAGGGGAGTTCCACACTAAATCTACATAAATTCCAAATCCACAAAAATAATCCTCAATAGGCATCACAATACATTAACCCAAAATTGGAACAATTTGCAATGCAACTGATATGCATAAGAACATTCATTTTTCCTTAAACATATTCAACAGAGTTTTTCACCCCTTCTTCCCTCTACTTTTAATTTCAAAGTGCCTTTTAGCTGCCCTTATTTCCTTTTTAGCTTAAGCACGCATGTTACAATAATCAACATTGCAATATTTTCTTAGGATTCTTGCATTTTGGGGATTTTTATTTCTTTTGTTTTGGATTTTATTCTGTTTTTTTTAATATACTCTGCACAGTCTCTTCTATTTGTGAGGAGTGGAGTGGAGTGTGAGAAGTTGCAGTAGCTTGATGGCACCTTATACATACATCTTATATGCGTCTTCTTTTATTCTGATTCTTTGGTTTCTCTATAGGGGCCTCTGGGAGATAAAAAGCACATTTTTGACTTATGACCATAACATCTGGTTCCAATCATAGTTCCAATACCAATCTTCAATTGGAGCCGGGTGTTATAGTCAGATATGACCAAAGTTTTGCTTGTTGTCTGTGCACAAAATGTGTGTTTTTGCATTGGAAAAAGGGCACTTATTTTGAAAAGGCCCTATACCTATAGTGAAATATGATGGTGTCTCTTTGATATTGTGTGTTTTATTTTTGTTTTTTATCTACTGGGGCCTGGGGCTCTTGTTAACATCAATCAAAATAACATCAAATGTACCAAGACATTTTGGCCAAAAACTGGTTGATCTTTCAACTAGACCAATTATCCTAAGCATATCTCAAAATCGACCAAGAAATGATTAACTGACCACAAAATTACAGTTTTTTAATGGCCATCTCAGTCTCCAGACATTTCCTCCATGCACCAATTAGCAGGAGAATTGAAAGGCATGCCAGGAATGCACCTACCCAATCAAGACAATGACTGGCAGCTGTGAGCCCTGGAGGGTATTTAACCTCTGGGCTACCCCAGCTCGTTGCTTGAACATTCACTGCCCTTAGCATTTTCCTACCTGTTGTGTTAGTGTTCTCGCCGCCCTGAATATCTTGTTCTCGTTTGTTTCTAGTGTCTCAGTGTTAGTTTATTCCGTGTCCCGGAATACGTTTTGTATTTACAAGTTTGACTTGTTTTGTTTCTCCTGTTCGTTTTGTTGTTTTGGTTCTTTTGTTAGTGTTTGTTCAGTGTCAATTCAGACACTGTATTACCGTTCAGTTCTATCTGCGTTTAAGTCATAAAATTCCTTAAATGCCTCTCTGCTTCCTGGGTCTCTCTCTTACCTGCACTTGGTTCCAAAACCTACAACATTCCTGACAGAATGTTCAAGCCATTGTTGGAACCAGCGGAAGACAAGCCGACCCAGAGTTCCCTGTGTGCGACCATCCAGAGCCAGGAGACGGCAGGACCAGTCTCCTGGCTCTCGCTCTCCTAACCAAGCAATTGAATACATTCAGCCATCAAACAGCCAGGCAATTTAACACCATCACGCCTCTCTGCTTCCTGGGTCTCTCTCTCTTACCTGCACTTGGTTCCAAAACCTACAACATTCCTGACAGAACCCAATAGAAAATTTGTGGTTTGAATTGAACAAGCACAGACTGAAGGATCTTTGAGGAATGGTCAAAGATCCCCCCAAAATGTTCACGAATTTCATAAAACACTATAGAAATTAATGTAGATTTATTTTAGTTGTTTTTCTGTCTGCCCTATCTGTTCATATTTCCGCAAGAGTAACACCACCAAACTAACACATAACACCAGCATTTGAGTAAAGAGGTGCTCTAGCTGGATGAAAATGCAAACGAATGATCAGATCAAAACTTGCTCAGCACCAAATATTCTTATTGAGACACCCCACAGATTCCACAACTGCCTATGTGTGTTTTTGCTGCTGTCCTCACCAAACTAGAGCCCTAAAAGTTCTGAACAGAAGTAAAGGTGGAAAATCCTGGGGTAATTGCTACTGTAACTGTGAAGGTGTAACAATGTACATGCATTTACTCGCACATACATTTTTCAGACTTATTTATGGGCTTCCAAGTGGTAAATGTACCCACCGTGAGGCTGGGACTTATAGCCAAGAAATCACAGCCCACTGCCAGGGCTATGCGAAGCATGTCAACTTCAGCCAAGAGTCAAACAATGGTATAACACAGTTGGCTTCTTCCCACCAGAGGTAGGGTCAGTCTAAATCAGCCAGAGTTCCTCAGGTCACTGCATTAGTTCCTTCCAGTGATGCACCAGGCACCCACAGGCTATCAGTTGCCTCTCTATTGAGCTATTTCTACAGCTAGTCGTAATACTGTGTGGCCTGTGTGAGTGGAAAATAATCACAGACTTGTGAGTGAGTGCACGCTTCAGCTGCATAGGTCCTTGCTTGGATGCAGATGACACAATGTTGACTAGGGAGGCACAACTGGCTATTCAAAATTGTTGAGGACAAATGGGGGAAATTTTGGATTTGAAAAAATCTAACTTCTCATGGTGAATAGAATTTTGGAGTTTGACACTTCCAGAGTTAAATTTGGAACTACATGGGTATCCATGCAGGTTGTTGTAATATTTTGTCCATAAGGAAGTGGCATGTCTATGTAATTCACACGCATGTTGACAATTTCATCATAAATAATTGGAATCAAAAGCTTTAGTTTCCTCAAACACCACTGAAATAGGTTAAAACATGTTTTTGTGCTTTTTCATTTCTCTCAATTTCTTCTCAATAAGCGTGTTGGCAATTCAATAAAATAAAATAAAAAACACAAATTTTCACATCAATTTCAAGTCAATTTCAATAGTATTTTCAAGTCTATACATTTAAAAAAAAATTGATACAGGGTTGAAACAGATCATTTCAACGAATGAAATACATTTTTAAAACATAGCTAGGTTATGTTTACACAGGACATCATGTAGTGGAATAAGAAAGTTATGAGTTTGTGTACATTATTTCCGCTTGTCTTCCGCCCATGTTTTAAAGCGTATATAGGCTTTTTTACACTAACAAGGAAATTGAAGGTTGGTTAGCCTTTTGAAAACAGTGACCTTAACTAAGCATTACTATGTAAGCCAGTTGTTTTTCCTTCTCTTTTGAATGATATTGATGTGAATTACTTCACTTTTCAGAGGGAGTGAATATGTGTGCATGCTCCTGTAGTAGCCAGTAGTAATTAGGTACTGTCTGTCATCAGGCTATTAAAGAATATTGTTACCATGCCCATCCAGTAGGATGCTATGTTTCCCAGGTGAAAATTGGCGTAAGAAGAACAGCTGTTATGTTTTTTGTTTGATTGCCAAAAAAGACTGTATTTTTATTTTATTGATACAAAAACTTTATTTACAAAATAAATCTGCTGAACTTGGGAAACCATGGGAGTATTCCCATTGCATGGATGCATTGCATGGATTAAAATGCATTGCATGGATTACCAGTAACTGTGAAACTAACTGGTTTTGTCCATAATTCAAGCTATTGTAGAGTCTATTGTAGACCTGGCCTGATGCGATATCAACAGAAGAAAATGGGAACTCTCTCCATTGTGAAAACCAAAGGTAGATATAGATTGATATAGATAGAGTGAGCTTGCCATCAGGTAAACAAACCAGAATAAATGATCCTAATTCATTCAATATACTCTGTAACTGGCCTGTTGATTCTTTGGCTCCCATACTATATGTGCATTTGTTAAATAAAATGTATACAATTAAAATGTATTTAATAAATATGGTGCAATTTATGTGTGCTTCAGGTACATAACACTACAGTTTCATTACAAGTTAAATTGGTCAGAATTTGGGGAATTAATTGTAATGTCATTTTATAAATAGTTTAATATTACCAAATATAGACAACACATTACTTTAAAACATTACTGTTATGTGAGCCTGACCTGAGGCTAAGATAATGATTATGATCTGTGCTGAGCACTTAATACGAAATGTTGAACCTCTCTACAAACTTAAACTACAACATAAGTTCACAGGATCCTGCACTGTTCTGGACTGGTCAAGGTCTAATTAAATATCACTGTCCTGCCTTTGTTGTGCGCATAATTCAGGTTTTATTTGCGTTTATACCAGGGACAAGAAAGGAGTAGTCTTGGACAGAGGCGGGAGGAATCATTTGAGGCTTGTCAGTGGAAAGTCTTATGAAGTCTTATATCTGAGGTGCTGAGATTAATGTGTGACATTTCTGCCTCCTCACATAAATGGCAGGCGGCATGCAGTATTCAGATGGACACGTCACAACAAACTTCTACCTCCACTTGGAATTTAAGAGAACGCTGATGAGCACTGTGGCTGGCTGTTAGTCCTCCTTGTGTTGTGCATAAAGACGTTTGTCTCCACCTACAGGTCACAGGCTTTAAGTACAACTCATCTGTCCACAGTAGTCAGTTACTCTCTTGCTCTATTGGTCTTGTCACTGAATAGATCCCCTTACCAAAAATAATAATATTTCCAAAATATGAATGGATATTACATGAATACATCTTTAATATTCGGGGATGAGGGGATTTGATTTGATTTGATTGGTTTTTAAATTCATAAAAAGGATTAGCAAAGTCAACTACCAAAGATTTTTTAAGATGAGTTCAGTTAGCAGAACAAGAGGTCACAGGTGGAAATGTGTTTAAGACAAATTCTGCACAGAAATCAGTAAGTATTTTTTCACATAGAGTTGTCAATGTGTGGAACAGCTTGCCAGGTCAGGTAGTGGATGAAACACTTGGGCTATTCAAGTCCAGGCTTGATGCAGTACTGGATACTCTTTATATTAGGACAAAATGAGTCTGGATGGGCTGAACACCCCATTCTCGTTATTATGTATTCTTATGTTAGTATATAATATTGAAAGTATATGAAACAGATATCTATATAAAATACTCTAATGTAAAAAAAAACTCTAAAGCTTTTTCTTGATTAATTACAAATAAAAAACAGTTGAAAAAACTATTGATTCCATAAGTATTCGACCCCTTGACCTAATACTTTTTATACCCACAGTATTTTGTAATTTTCCACTCTATTAATGCTGCAATGGAATCAAACAAAATAACACATTTTTCAAGTTACGAATTTCTAAAAAAGTTTCACAATTATTGACACAGCTGTTTCTAGTACTTGCTGCCCTGGCAAGGACAACAGCACTGAGTCTATTTCTATAATGTTTATTACATTGCAGATTCTCTTATCTGGAACAACTTACAGTTCTATACATACAATACATTTATACAGCTGGATATTTGCTGAAGAAATTCAGGCTAAGTGCCTTGCTCTAGGGTACAACAGCAGTGTCCCACCTGGGAATCAAACCTACAAGCTTTTGGTTACAAGCCCAGTTCCCTAACCACAATACTTGCACTGCCAGTCATTAAGGCTGGAGAACCCATTTGGAGGGATCTTGAACCATTCCTCCATGCAGAACCTTTCAAGATCCTTGATATCCTTAGGTTTGCGCTTATGGACTGCCCTCGTCAATTCAGACCACATGTTTTTGATAGGGTTTAAGTCTAGAGACTGAGATGGCCATTGCAAAACATTGATTTTGTTTTCTGTGTTGATTTTTAGGCAGATTTGTGGTCATTGTCTTGTTGGAAGGTCCACCTACAGCCAAGTCTCAGCCTCCTGGCTGGCAGAGGCAACTAGTTTGTTGGCTAAAATGCCCTGATGAAATTCATTATGCCATTGATCTTAACAAGGGCCCCCTAGACCACTGGCAGAAAAACAGCCTCAAAGTATCAATGATGCACCACCTTATTTGACAATAGGTATGAGGTGCTTTTGCTTGTATGCATCCCTCTTTGATACCAAACATGCCTATAATGTACATGGCCAAAATTCAATTTTGTCATAGCAACCGGTTCCAGTCATAATTCCAATTAAATTTGGTAAACTCCAGATACTTGAATTTGTTGTTTGCTCTCAGTAAGGTCTTTCTTTGTGCAACCCTTCAAAAGAGCCTGTTGGCATGGAGGTGGTGTTTTATGGTTGATATTGAGACTTTGTGACCCCAAAATGCAACTAAATTCTGCAGTTCTTGAACATTCGTCTTTGTCTCCCTTATCTTCCTCACTGTACGTGGGAACACCATACACTTACATCCTCATCCTGGCAAGTTTTCAACTGCTCCAGATGTTTGAAACTTTTTTATTATTGTCCTAACAGTTGTTAGTGGTATGTTTAAGACTGAAATTAACTTAAGTAGAATTTTTTATTGCAGATTTAACTTTGTTTGGTTTTATTTAAAGAATCTTTAGGGGTGCCTATAATTTTGATGTTTTTCAGAAAAAATGGTGTTATTCAATAAAATGAAAATAAAAATGAGAACAATAGTATTAGAATAAATGTATATAGTTTACCATATGTTTGAGCATAAAATATAGCTCATTATCGGTGTTGTTTATTTCATACAGCCTTTTTTGCCCATTTTCATCAAGGGTGCTAATAATTCTAGGAATTAGGAATTCTAATTCCTAAACATATGCACTATTGATTAGGCTATGCTTTAAACCATATGTTTTTGTTGTAATAGTTACTTTCTCCACTAATTGGGAGCATTAGATGGGCTAAGTGTAATCAACAAGCTAGTGAATAAATCTGATCCTACCTTAAACTGTCAACTCTGTAATGTTTCTCTCAGTAAATTGACAACATACCTGCTCGCGCTCGCAGCCATGCGCACGTCACAACGGTGCGCATTACAGTAAAGTATTTTAAAATTACTTTGATTGGATGAGACTTATGGTATAGACTGGAATCAGTCAGTTTCCACAAACCTAATAGAACTTTAACAACATAAGCAGCTAAACTGATCCTGCATCAGCACCTATGAGAGGGCACCTCATCCAACACCCACGCCCTCTGTTGGTGGGAAGAAAAAACTATGAGCAAAAATATGTATTATAAATTATTATTTTTCAGTGGTGTACGTCCAAAGCACCATAAGGTTTCTCATCAAAGTGTTTGGCAGCTTGTGGGTGTGGTAGAATGTTAAATGTCTTGATTTCTCAGGAAGAAAATATTTGTCTTCTAAGATTTAATGTTGTACTTGTGAGTGTTACACTAGGGCTTCACCCAGCATATTGAATCTGTTGATATTATTTGAAAAAGCAGAAATTTTTGTGTGTTACATTTACACATTTTTCTAACATCATTTTACAGACAATGTATATTCCCTGTTTTATCTGAGCACCTGAATGTATATTTGTGTTGCTTTATGTTAACATCTATGTCATGTTATTTCATGTTACTAAAGATCAGAATGTAATAAAAGGGGAAAAAAACTTAGAGTCACAGTAATTACAGGGGTTGAGTAACCTTTGCTTACAGGTGTTTGTGTCACATAACTCTTTATTACAATTAAATTTCAGCTTCACTGGAGAAGGAAACCTCGAACAAGTATTTGAGGGTCATGACGTCATGGGGACCATGTATGAAAACATAGCATAAAATACTGATGAAATGCAAACCATCCATTGTTTGGATCCTATTATTAATGTATAGAAAGAGGGAAAAAAACAAAAAAAACATGGATAGGTGGATACCCCAGAGGAAAAGGTAAACATGGACAGAATGATTTCATAATTCTTCTTCTCTGTCATGTTGCAGAGATTTGTCTTCTCTGCTGTATTGTGATAATGGTTTAGTAAAGGTATTGGCTATACAAATACATTTTAATAATACCCCCTTTATCAACATTTTTTGTGAAATATCAACCTGAGGGTATTACTGTCAAGTTATCATGCAGTGCAGTTGTAGGCATCACGGTGTGTTTATTCTCAGTGTCCCAGACTTCAGGACCAGGTCTTAACCGAGTGGGTATATTGCTCACAGTCAGTGAGCCATATACACACTTCTCCTACACCCTTGTGTCTATTAACACAAATGACTGTCATAGAAATATAAGGCATGTGCTCCTGGGAAGTATACTATCTTAATATCAAAAGCATCTTGCTTTTGGGTTTGGTTACTGTGATTTGAACCCATCAGCTTAAGAAAACAAGGGCTGCCTTGGCCATGCAATAACTTTTCCAGCACTTATTGTTCAAACTGTAGAATGAATTCATTTCAATCCATTCATCCTTCCATCCATATGTATCCAAGACTCATCCAGCTCACTCCTACACCACAAACCATACAGAAAGGAGATGTATTTGAAATGCGTGGTTGCAAGTAGCTATAACTATTAATTGCTTGTTTGTTGTCCTTCAATTTGGTGCACTACTGAGTATAGATACTCACACATTCTATGTCATGCCGTGTACCATATTATAATAAACAGGCAGTATTTTATTTTTCATAAAATACAGGTTGCTTGTCTCATTTCTGTATAGATTTTAATTTATATAATATGACTGAGTCCAATTTGAACAAGCTGCCATTGTGCTGTGAGGATTTATTAAAATATATCAATATAAAGTCCTATTCATACTGAATTAGTATCACCAGAGGATGTCTGGCAACTTATTTGTCAGGAACGGTGTCGGAAAACCAGGCGCGGACCCAGAAATGCAATAATGGCTTTTATTGCATACACAGGCAAAGGTCATACAGGGGTAAATAGAGCAATGCAGGGATCCAAAGAATGGTCGGGGACAGGCAGAGTTCGTTGCGGGCTTCAGGGGTATCAGGGGCAGGCAAGGCGTAGTCAGTGGGCAGGCGAAGGTCGAAAACGTGAAAGCAGTCCAGGGAACACAGGGAGGAGCGGGAACGAGACTGGGATAAGGACGAACACTGGAGCACAAGCACGAACACTGGAACACAAGCACGAACACAAACACGATGAAACTAGACGCGGGAAACAGAGATAACGCTGGAGAGTAGTGTAAGCATAAGCAAAGCACAAGACAATCTGGCAAACGAACATGGGAAAACACACAGCTTAAATACATTTAGACATAACGAGAAACAATCAGGAATAGACATGAATGCAGCTGACTGCAATCAGACACATGAGGAATTAAGTGAAAACGATAATACAATAACGAGACAATCAGGAAATGAACATGGGAAACGAACAGCTAACTACATCACACATAACGAGAAACAATCAGGAATTAACAGGAATGCAGCTAACTGCAATCAGACACATGAGGAACAGGTGAAAACGATAATACAATGACAAGACTGGGAACAGGTAAGTGAAAGTGAAAACACGGACCAGACAACCAGAAAAACATGGAATAAATGAAAACACTTAATTACGGGGAACACGAACACGAGACGTGACATTATTACCAGAGCACATTCTGTTATGTCGACAGGAACGAACCCAAACGCAGACACAGACAAGGTTAGAATGGAGAGTGATGATTGAATAATAATAGTAATGACAGAGGTAGTGGAAGACGATGAGCTGGACAATGGAAGGGATGCACCGGAGGAGTGGACAAGATGACTGGGCAGACAGGATGAGGGAACCGGGGGGCAAGCTAAGCGTGCAGGCAGGCGGGGCTGGCAGGACGGACAGAGCTAGCAGACAGATGAGGAATGAACCTGAACACAAAGGGAGACAGCAGGAACAAGGGTAAACATAAATGTAACTCAACACACAAAGAACAGTAAACACAGAGTATAAGATAAGGCTTTCTGAAGTCAGTTTCTACCGAGAAGGGAAAACAATGATCTGATGATGAATGACTGGAAAACCGGGGTAGATATACTGCAGGGCTGATGATCTTGATGGGAAGCTGGTGTGCCGGAACGGACGACGGAATTGGCAACAGGTGAGCATGATGGAGGAGTAATGAGGGATGATAATTGAATAATGGAAAATAATAAAACAATTAACACAAACAATCACAAGGGAGAAACAAGACAAAGGAAAAACGAGACAGGAACAAAGGGAATGTGACAGTACCCCCCCCTCAACGGATGCCTCTGGGCATCTGAACAGAGTGGTTAGGGTGAGCCAGATGGAAGTCCCGAATGAGGGATGGGTCCAGAATAAGGGCACAGGACACCCAACTGCGTTCTTCGGGACCATAACCTTCCCAGTCGACCAGGTACTGGAATCCTCGACCTCGACAGCGTGCATCCAGCAATCGCCGGACGGTGTAGGCCGGGTGGTCTTCGATGATCCGGGGGGGTGGAGGGGCGACGGCTGGAGGGCAGAGTGGGCTGGTGGAGACCGGTTTAAGGAGAGAGACATGGAAGGAGGGGTGGATCCTCATGGAGGCCGGAAGTCGAAGCTTGACAACAGAGGGATTCATGACAGAGTCAATGGGGAAGGGACCAATGTAGCGGGGTGTGAATTTGCGGGAAGCAGTGTGAAGGGGAAGATCTTTGGTGGATAGCCAAACCTCCTGACCCGGTTGGTAGATGGGTGCCGGGGTGCGATGGCGGTCGGCGAAGCGCCGGTTCCAGTCAGCGGAACAAAGCAGGGCAGTGCGGGTGAGCTCCCAGGTCCTGCGACAGCGATTCAGGTGGGCCTGGACCGAGGGAACCGCCAGTTCCTCCTCCTGGACAGGGAAGAGAGGGGGTTGGTAGCCAAGGGAGACCTCAAAGGGGGACAGACCTGTGGATGCGCTGGTCAAAGAGTTGTGGGCGTATTCGATCCAGGGAAGTTGTGTGCTCCAGGCAGAGGCATCTTCCGAGGTGATAACACGGAGTGCCGCTCCCAGGTCTTGATTGGCGCGCTCTGTCTGGCCGTTAGTTTGGGGGTGAAAACCAGAGGACAGGCTTCCCGAGGCTCCAAGGGCGGCACAGAAGGATTTCCAGACGTGTGAGATGAACTGGGATCCGCGGTCGGAGACGATGTCCATGGGGATGCCGTGCAGGCGGAAGACGTGGAGGCAGAGAAGGTCCGCTGTTTCGGAGGCTGTGGGGAGTTTGGGAAGGAATAATTTTGCTCGGCAGGGGACAAGTGACGGGAAAAAAAAGCACAAGGGTGGAGTTTTTGATCCAAGGTAGAGCGTTGAGATAACACCACTCCCACCCCGATGTCAGAGGCATCAGCCTCGACCACAAACTGGCGAGATGGATCTGGTAAAATGAGGATGGGTGCAGAGGTGAAGCGCCTCTTTAGCTCTGCAAATGCGGAGTCCGCTTCCGAGGACCAGACGAAAGGGGTAAGGGAGGAGGTGAGACGAGTGAGGAGAGCGGCAACCCGACTGTAATCCCTGATGAAGCGGCGGTAAAAGTTAGCAAAGCCCAGGAAACGTTGTAGCAGCTTCACAGAGGTGGGTTTAGGCCAAGTCACCACCACCTGGATCTTTTCGGGGTCCGTCCTAACCTGACCGCTCTCAATAATGTAACCCAGGAAGGAAACTGAGTGAACGTGAAACTCGCATTTCTCCGCTTTAACAAATAATTTGTTTTCCAAAAGTCTTTGGAGAACCTGGCGGACATGCTGGACGTGCTCCTCGAGACTGTGGGAAAAAATAAGGATGTCGTCCAAATAAACAAAAACAGAGCGGTTTAAGAAGTCCCGGAGAACGTCATTAATGAGCGCCTGGAAAACGGCGGGAGCGTTAGTAAGCCCAAAAGCCATGACCTGGTATTCAAAGTGGCCGAGGGGGGTAAGTAAGTAAGTAAGTAAAGCTTTATTTGTATAGCGCCCTTCATAGCACGAATGCACAGACTGCTTCACAGCAGTAAAATATACAATTAAAAAACAAGATAAAAAGTGCACACTTAATGATACAGTACAGACAACAAACGTAACAACGTTACAAGCAGCAGCAAACTAGGCTAAATATGGTCAAATGCCTGTCTGAACAGGTGGGTTTTTAACAGTTTTTTGAACATTGGTTCAGAAGGCGAGGTTCTCAAGTCCTGGGGGAGGGCATTCCAAAGCCTTGGGGCAACCACCCCAAAAGCTCTGTCCCCCTTGGTTTTTAACCTGGTCTGGGGCACCGCCAGGAGCTCCAAGTCGGAGGACCTCAGGGAACGACTGGGCGAGTACTGATGGAGAAGCTCGGAGATGTAGGCAGGGGTGTCACCGTGGAGGGCTCTGTAGGTGAACACCAGAACTTTGAAGTGAATCCTGAAGTGTACTGGGAGCCAGTGCAGAGAGGCTAGGATGGGGGTGATGCGACACGACTTCCTAGATCTAGTGAGTAGCCTTGCCGCAGCATTTTGGATGAGTTGAAGGCGGTCCACATAACCTTTGTCAAGGCAGGTAAACAGTGAGTTACAATAGTCCAGTCTAGATGAAATGAAAGCGTGTACAGAGGTTTCTAATTCAGCATGTGAAACAATGGACCGTAGTTTGGCAATATTTCTGAGGTGAAAGAAGCAGGAGCGGGTGAGAGAATTGACATGCTTGTCCAAAAGCATAGACTGGTCAAAGATGACACCTAGGTTTCTTAAGTGAGGGCGTATATTTCCCTTAAGAGACCCCATATGATCAGCCACTCTAGTTGCCATCTTGTCAGTAGCTATGATCAGCACTTCTGTCTTTCCTGCGTTTAGTTGGAGAAAGTTACTCTCCATCCATTGCTCAATGGAGGAAAGGCACTGGTGTAGGATGTTGAGACCCTCCAAATTGTCAGGCTTGAACAAAAACTGGAGCTGGATGTCATCTGCATAGCAATGATAAGAGATGCCTTTAAATGAACTGATTAGGAGGCCTAGGGGAAGCATGTAAAGGGCGAAAAGCAATGGTGCCAGCACAGAACCCTGTGGCACGCCACACGTAAGGGGGGAGGAGTCCGATTTGAATGGGCCTACGGCGACAGAGAAAAACCTCTCTTGAAGGTAGGACGCAAACCAGCTTAGGGCGCTCCCTGAGATGCCTACCCACTCCCTAAGCCTATCTAACATGATCCCGTGATCTATAGTATCGAACGCGGCGCTGAGATCTAAGAGGACCAGGACTGTGCATTTGCCGGCATCAGAGGACATCATAATGTCGTTTGCAACTCTGAGTAGGGCAGTTTCAGTGGAGTGTTTTTTACGGAAACCTGATTGAAATTTGTCTGAGATGTTATAGGTTGACAAGTAGGTAGTTAGCTGACTGGCTACCACTTTCTCTAGCACCTTTGAAACAAAGGGGAGCTTAGAGATGGGTCTATAGTTATTGGGAAGGGAGGGGTCTAGATGAGGCTTTTTAAGGAGGGCACCGCCTCCTTAAAATAAGATGGTACAGTGCCTGAAACTAGGGACCTGTTTATGATGGAAAGTAAACTCGGGCCCACAGAGCTCATGACTTCCTTCAACAGAGATGTAGGTAGAATGTCTAGGGGGCTTGAGGAGGACTGCATAGAGCTCACTAGGTCTGTAAGGGTGTTTAGGGAGATGGTGGAGAAGCTACTCAAAGATGAATTGGCTGGGCAGAGAGGAAAGGGGGAGGGAGAGGGGGAGGGGGAGGGGTTTATGCTCGCCCTCACATCAGCCACTTTGTTGACAAAAAACTAAAGGAAACCATTACAATCATTATCTGAAAAAACAGGTACAGATGGGGGAGGTGGATTGACTAAGGTGTTAATGGTGCTAAATAACACTCTAGGGTTGTGCTTGCAAGAGGAGATCAGGTTGGAAAAATAAGCTGCCCTAGCATTTTTGACTAAGATGTTAAAATCAAAAATCAGCTCTCTGAGATACAGACGGTGTACTTGGAGGTTGGAAGATTTCCAGAGCCTCTCTGTCTTTCTACACTTGCGTCTCAGCTCTCTGATCTCATCGTTCATCCATGGGGAGGAGTTTACAGGGCGGACATAGCGAGTGACTATGGGTGGTACGTCATCTAAAATGGCTGAACAATGCGTGTTGAAAACGTCAGTCAGGCTGTCAACATCATCATCGGGGGACACCAAAACATTGCTATTAAAGCTAGCAGTGAAATTCTCTACAGCTAAGCTATTTAAAATGTGTGAGCTTTTCATGCGCTTTGTTGGAACAAAATCGTTGTCAAGTGACAGTTCAAATAAAACACATTTGTGGTCGGACACAGTCAAAGCCTCAGTACGGACATTACTGACATTAAGCCCAATTGTGAACACAAGGTCGAAAGTGTTGCCTTTTACGTGAGTGGGACCGGTTACATGTTGGATGAAGTGGAACGACTCGGTAACATTAGTAAAGTTAACTGCAAAGTTATCAGAAATCTTATTTACATGCGTGTTAAAGTCCCCAACCAAAATAATTCTGTCCAGGCGGATGATAGAAGACAGAAATTCACCAAACTCTGTCAGAAAAGAACCATTTCTGCCGGGAGGACGATAGATCAGGACAGAGTAAAAGGGATTTATTCGTCCAACTTTATTCATGAGAACCTCGAAGGATGAGTAAGTTCCAGTGCTCACCTTACATGAGGAGAGACAGTCCCGGTACACAACTGCCAGTCCTCCCCCTTGGCCCGAGGATCTGGGGGCGCAGGAATAAGTGCAGTTCTGTGGGCAGAGTTCATTTAAGTGGACAAATTCGTCCGCCTTCTGCCAGGTCTCAGAAATCTGTAAATAGTCAAAATCTTTCGATACAAAGAAGTCATTCAGGACAAACGATTTGTTCGTTATTGATCTGGCGTTTAACAGACCAACGCAGATGGAATCTGAGCCAGCTCTGCCGAAGGATGAGGCTCGGGGCAGGGAGCGTAGATACCCCGGTCGAATTCCAGCTCGCTTGCACGCAGGCACCAAAGCCACACTCGTGCGGAGGGGATGGCGGTTCTCAGCTCGCCTACCCGCAGGCACTGAAGCCACACTCGGGTGGAGTCGATGTTGGTTCACATGAGCAGAGGCCGGTAGCAGTTGATCCGGGAGAGACGCAGGGACAATTTGCCGGAGGAAGGATATCCTCACACCGGAGCCATTGGCCGTGGAGATGGACTGGAGTGAGGGTGGGGGACGGCCTCGAGGTAGCCTACGGAGCTTTGCCGCAGCCCCAGCTCGTCTACCCCGTCTCCTGGCCCGTCTCGTCCATGGGCAACAGCAGGCAGGCGCCTGGATCTTCCCGGGGATATGGAGGCGCAGATCCTGGTGGGAGCTTCGCTGATCAGATTGGCGAGACAGTGAACTCACCACTGAGGCACCAATGTCCAGAAGGGTAAGTCGATCATATTTTAAACCTGGTTTTACACTGCTCACACATAACAACGAGCATACTGACAGAACAAACAAAACGAGTAGCCAACTCAGACGACTAGCTGCCGACATAGGCGCGGCCATACTGAGCAAAAAGGACAATTGAAAGCCGTCTTCCACTCATTGCCCTCACGGATCCTCACCAAGTGGTAGGCGTTGCGGAGATCCAATTTAGAAAAAATGATGGCACCTTGAAGTGGCTCAAATGCTGAGCTGATGAGCGGAAGGGGGTATTTGTTTTTAATGGTGATGTTATTGAGGCTACGGTAATTGATGCAGGGACGAAGGGACTTGTCTTTCTTGGCCACAAAGAAAAATCCGGCACCAACACGGGATGTAGCGCTCCATGGCCTCCCTCTCTGGACGGGACAGGTTGAAGAGGCGGCTGGAAGGCAGGGAAGCCCCGGGAAGGAGGTCAATGGCACAGTCATAAGGCCGGTGTGGAGGCAGGGAAAGGGCGCGTTGCTTGCTGAAGACCTCGACGAGGTCATGATAAACAGGAGGGATAGAGGAGAGATCGGGAGGTTCAGCGGTGGGCGTAGGAGCCTCGGGCAGAGCAGGAGCAGGAGCAGACAACAAACAAGATGAGTGACAGGACAGACTCCAGTTGGTAACTCGACTTGTGGTCCAGTCGAAGTGGGGGTTGTGTGCTACCAACCATGGCTGGCCGAGGAGCAGGGGAGCATGGGGTGATGAAAGGACGTGAAACTGGAGGGTCTCGTGGTGATTACCGGAGAGGGTGAGGTGAAGGGGTACAGTGCGGTGGGTAACTTGGGCAAGGAGCTTGCCGTTGAGAGCGTTGGCGTTCAGGGGAGTCGTGAGGGGTTCCAACGCAATCCCAGCTTGGGCAACGAGGTTGGAATCCAGGAAGTTCTCGTCAGCTCCGGAGTCGACTAATGCAGACAAGGGCAGGGACTGCTAGTTCCATGACAACATGGTGTTGAGCTGCATATGAGGTCGCGGTGTAGGTGGGGTGGTAGTACGACTCGCCAGGACCCCCAGAATCACTGGTGAGCCCCCTCTTTTGGTCGAAGGGAGCAGGAAGACAGGAAGTGGCCAGACTGACCGCAGTAGATGCAGGATCCCGATTGCACCCTCCGGAGACGCTCAGCTGGTGAGAGACGAGCCCGACCCAGTTGCATGGGAACCTCTTCAGAGACGGCTGAGGTGGAGACAAGGCCGGGAAGAGAGGTAGCAGGGGGTTCAGGTCTTGATTTTGGAGGGTAGAGAGATGAGCCACAGGAAGGAAAGGTGGAGGGACAACGGACAGCTCTTTCCCGGTAACGCTCGCGGAGGCGGTTATCCAATCTAATGACCAGGGAAATGAGGTCGTCAAGACTTGGTGGGTCATCCCTGGCAGCCAACTCATCTTTGAGTGAGTCGCTGAGACCGTGCCGAAAAGCACCTCGGAGTGCCAGGTCGTTCCAACCGGACTCCGCAGCAGTGATGCGGAACTCCACCGCGAAGTCGGCCACAGTACGGGAACCCTGGCAAATGGTGAACAGACGTTGATTGACGTCCGTGCCTCGAACGGGGTGGTCGAAGACATTCTTTAACTCTGACATGAAGAGGGAGTAGGAGGTGAAACATGGGGAATTGCTCCCCCACAAGGCGGACGCCCATGCCAGCGCATCCCCCTTGAGTAACCCCATGACGTAGGCGATGCGGGACCCATCGGTGGAATAAGAGGTGGGCTGCTGCTCGAAGACCAGGGAGCATTGGATAAGGAAGGCACGGCACATGCCCAGGTCACCGGCATAGCGATCCAGAGCAGGAACGTGAGGCTCCTTGTGCGGGAAAACCGGCGGATCCGGGGGTGAAGCGATGACAGGAGGGAAGCCTTGGGCAGTGAGTTGTAAGGACAAGTCTTGCACCTGGTTCCCGATCTCTTTCACACTGGCGGAGAGGCCGCGCAGCTCTGCCATCAGCTCCTGGAGGGATTTGCCATGTTGGCCGACGAGAACGCCCTGTAGGGACAGGGCCTGACGGAGCTGGTTCGTGTCCGCTGGATCCATGCTGGTCAGATCGTTCTGTTATGTCGACAGGAACGAACCCAAACGCAGACACAGACAAGGTTAGAATGGAGAGTGATGATTGAATAATAATAGTAATGACAGAGGTAGTGGAAGACGATGAGCTGGACAATGGAAGGGATGCACCGGAGGAGTGGACAAGATGACTGGGCAGACTGGGCAGTTCTTTGTGTGTTGATGACTCAACACACAAAGAACAGTAAACACAGAGTATAAGATAAGGCTTTCTGAAGTCAGTTTCTACCGAGAAGGGAAAACAACGATCTGACGATGAATGACTGGAAAACCGGGGTAGATATACTGCAGGGCTGATGATCTTGATGGGAAGCTGGTGTGCCGGAACGGACAGGCTCAACAGGTGTGCATGATGGAGGAGTAATGAGGGATGATAATTGAATAATGGAAAATAATAAAACAATCAACACAAACAATCACAAGGGAGAAACAAGACAAAGGAAACAAAGGGAATGTGACACATTCATAGTTGGAGTCCCTTGCAAATCGGCCACCTGCCCCTGGCTACAGTTGGCCCTGGAACAATCAGGATACCATGTCTGTATAATGAACAAGTGCCCCAACTGGATATGCCACCAGTAGCCCCCAGAAGGTTAATAGTTTTATTATCATACCAATTAACTGCTTTATTTAATGTTTAATAAATCACAGGTGTATGTTGCTATGATTGTTGGACCACTGTACTATACTAGATAGTTTATTAAGGGGATATCCCTTATGGAAATAGAATATGCTGCAATATATGTACCTATATGGACAATTGTTAAGTCCCTTTACTTTGTATTAGCATTACTTTGTGTTTCCTTTTGGATTTGCCTGCTGCTGTGTTTCCTTGATTTCTCTCCGTTAGGTAGAGGTGACGTCACTGCCCTGCTGGGAGCTGCTTGAGGACGCACATGGTTTCCAGGGGAACCCTCCAAGCAACGTGACGAGAGAAGATGCGGCTGGACATCGCTTGGCTACATCACGGAGGAGACTTTTAAAAAGATGCGGGACTATATATAGTGGTTGCCACCTGAATGCCATCAGTTCCCTTTACGACATTGTTAATTACAGCTTGGTGATTGCGTTACTCTGATTGTCCGCCTAGTTGCTAATTAATAAATAATTGCTATTCGTAATACAATTTTGGGAACTCAAAGGAGAAGACCTCCCCTATCATCTTCGAGAGTCTGGAACCGCTAGCTGGCTGCCTGGTGAGACCTTGCAACCTGCTTTTGTCTTTTAAAGGACTTCCATGTTATAAATAGAGAACAATCATTAAATGTATACATATTAATAAATATATGTTTCAACTTTTCTATACCACTGTTTCACTGGTACTCCTTACGGGTTGTGGTTATTGATTAAGTCGCTTAGTGTTACGTCCGATATTGTACACCTGGTTATTACAACGCAGGTTGATTTCTATCCGTAACAACAATATATTGAAAATATAATGATAACTATCATTTAGCACAGAAAGTGCATGGGCACCCAATTTTTTTTCTTGCCATTTTGGAAAAAAGGCTATAACATCCAGAATCTTTCTTGAAAACTGACCAAACTGCAGGATTGTAGATGACAATGAGCTGCAGATGAAACACAAGATGTCATCGGTCACAGGTTTGGGCCACAAAATCCAACATGGAAGCCATATTAGGTCATCAAAAAAAATTATAATAAGTCTGTCATAAGATCTACACACCTGAAACATTGCATACATATTCTCTTGGCCATTCCCCTTTTTCTATTTACATGGTCCAGGTCCACCATATTAGAATTTATACCATTTTGAAATGACTTAAATGTGATTTCATCCTACACCAAGGTGATTATAGGCTTGGGTTTTTATTTATATTCTAGTTTAAATTTTCATTTCAAATTCAGTTTAGTTCCAGTTTAGATTTTCAATACTGTTTGCCAGTTTTAATTTTGTTGTTATGTTGGAGACCTAGTCAGGTCCAGAAGTATTGGCAACCTTGATGAAAATGAACAAAAGGGCTGTATACAATAGTGGTGCCAATAATTCTGGACCTGACTGTATCTAAATCTATTTCGTTTTTATTTAGTAGTAATTTGTTTTCTTGTTTGCTAGCTAGCTAGATTGATAGTAGCATCAGATAACTTGCAAACGTTAGCTACAAGCAATCGCTAGCTAGTCAGTTAATAATTATGATGGTACTGTTTTAGCAGCCAAATTTACTTTGGTCTGTCTAGTTAGCTACATCTTGCAAGTCGCTCTGGATAAGAGCATCTGCTAAATGCCCAAAACTGTAACATAAAAATGTTTTATATATGTAGCTAATGCTAGCAACCAATCTCTACCAAAAATATTACCACTTTCTGGGTTCGTTTAAACAAGTCGGATTGGTGGAGGTTTGTCTGAGAGAGGTTTTTGGGGGTGGTTAGTGCCAAAATGACAACAATACAGTGCATCCGGAAAGTATTCACATCGCTTCACTTTTTCCACATTTTGTTAGGTTACAGCCTTATTCCAAAATTGATTAAATTCATTTTTTTCTCAGAATTCTACACACAATACCCCATAATGACAAAGTGAAAAAAGTTTTTACAAATTTTTGCAAATGTATTACAAATAAAAAAATAAAATATCACATGTACATAAGTATTCACGCCGTTTGCTATGACACTCAAAATTGAGCTCAGGTGCATCCTGCAGAGGAACTCTGAAGCTCTCTTAGAGTGGCCATTGGGTTCTTGGTCACCTCCCTGGCCATGGCCCTTCTTGCCCGGGTTGTGGTGGTTCCAAACTTCTTACATTTCACAATGATGGAGCCCACTGTTCTCCTGGGTGCTTTCAATGCTTTAGCAATGTTTTTATACCCTTCCCCAGATCTATGCCTCAATACAATTCTATCTCGGAGGTCTATGGAGAGTTCCTAGGACTTCATGGCTTGGTTTTTACTCTGACATGCACTGTCAACTGTGGGACCTTATATAGACAGGTGTGTGCCTTTCCAAATCATGTCCAATCAATTGAATTTACCACAGGTGGACTCCAATGAAGTTCTAGAAACATCTCAAGGATGATCAGTGGAAACAGGATGCACCTGAGCTCAATTTTGAGTGTCATAGCAAACGGCGTGAATACTTATGTACATGTGATATTTAATTTTTTTATTTTTAATACATTTGCAAAAATTTCACTTTGTCATTATGGGGTATTGTCTGTAGAATTCTGAGGAAAAAAATGAATTGAATCCATTTTGGAATAAGGCTGTAACATAACAAAATGTGGAAAAAGTGAAGCGATGTGAATACTTTCCGGATGCATTTGATAATGCTATTGCTTTTGTGACTCGCTCTTCCATATGCATTGTGCAATGCTATTAGTTTTGTTACATACCCTTTATTTGCATTGTACATATGCAACTTGTTTTGTGACTTGCTGAACTAGCTGCAGAGCTACTTGCGATTACTTTCCTAATAGTTTTTCTATGATTTTACTACATTTTATTAATATTTTACTAATGGTTTTGATGATGGCTTTACTAATGGTCTTACTTATGGTTGTACTATCATTTTACTAATGGTTTTGCTATTTATTTAGCCAATGGTTTTGCCAAAGGCCCTTACATATGGTTCTACTAACTACATTTTGTGTAAATACAAGAGTATTTAGCATTATTTGTGTCAATTCAGTTATATTGCCAGATGCTATTGTTTTAGCTTGGCTGCTACATTAAGCTTTGGATAAAAGCGTCTGCTAAATGGCATATTATTATTATTTTATTAACTTATGTATTGTCAGACTATATAGTTAAAAGTCCTTCAGTAGTACTGAAGTCATTATTTATAGTACAATTCTTTAAATTAGAATTGTTCTCTGCAAGTCAATTATCTGTTTTTGGTTTGGTGATGTTTCTATGCTGTGTACTTATACATAGGATTGCATTCTTTTCAGTTTTACTCCTTATTCATTAAACATGGAGCTTGGATGCTATTTCCTGACTCCCGTGTCTATATGTGGCCACCAGGAGACACTTGCGAGCCCCACTGCTAGTCTAATCGACTACGCCACTCCCACTATTAGGGGTGGGAGAACCATGTTAAGTGTTTCAAGGCAAGAGCCAATGGATGGCAGCTAATATATAGAAAAGTATAAAATACTTTTATTCTGAATTCTCTTTAAAGTCGAGTCAAAATAGTTACTCTTCTGCCCTCACCACGCGTTTGCGTACGTAGTTATGCAGCGAGTTAAACACTCTCCCCAAAAAGTGTCCAAGACAGGAGCTGACTTGATGATTTTTAATGGAAGCGGTGTAAAAAGATTATGCTTTTTCAAGGGCATAAACAAAGATGATGGAGGAGGATTCAGATAAGCTGCCTTTCTCATTGCGATTTCCAAGAAAATGGAAGATACAAACTAAAACTTTATTAACAAGCAAAACTAAAGTAACAAAAGACAACACACATGTATCGCCACTAGAGGCCGCTGAACTGCAATAAGTCGCAGGAAGGGTGGAACACTCCCCGCCTGGCATCTGTAAGATGTCAAACTAACTGGAACTAACTGTGTCCTTTGGTAGAAGAAGGACAACCTCGGAAACAGGTCTACTAACGTGAATCTCGATGGTGAGGGAAATTGGTTGCTATAGCACACTTATTGTATTTCTTCACCGCACTCAAACACAATATTGCACTACACCCAGGAGTAAGAATAATTACATGCGTTAATAATAAATAGGGAAGCCACACACCATTAGAGGCACAAGTGTTTCACTGCAATCAATAGTGGAAGGTCACACACCAGAACGCACAAAAGCTAAATCTCCCCTAATGATATTGCATGCTGCCCAAAGACTAGCTGAGTAGGGATAAATTAATTACCGTGGTGGTAGTGACTGAAGGTGTATCAATTAGTATACAAAGTAAAATCAAGAAACATAAAAGTAATATATATTCAGTCAGCGTGCCCCCCTCTCTCTCGCTAGAGCACCCACTCTCCTATTACACTTACAATTTATTACCTAGTTAAAAACATAACTCTTAACACACATCAGCAAGGTAAATGGGCATAAGGCACATTTGTAAGAGTTGCTCGAATGGACTATAAATATATTTAGGAAAAACTGTGACTGAGCCGCACTAGAGAAGGCTCCTGCAATTGGACAAGACAACAACCAATTTCATGGCAGCAGTGAAATGAATTGAGTTAACATCACTGGTTAAATACAGTTGGAAATACAGGCAAATCATACAGTTTATAGAAAAGGCTGCTATGGCATTGTGAGGTTCCGGATAAGGACCCAGACACAGATCAGGATTAGGCAAAGAATAGTTTAATTTCAGGTAAGGATCAAAACCAGTAGTCAGGGTAGCGGAAGTACAAAATCAAGAAGCAAAGAGAAGTCACAAAACAATCCAAAAGTCAAAACCGGTAAAACAGAGAAGGCAAACAAACAAAATCGGCAGGCAAACTCGAAGTGAAAACAGAAGGGGTGTCTAAGGAAAATGCTACAGACTCTGGCTTACTAGTAATCGGCACAGGGAATGAAGATCAACGTTCTGACAGGGAATGAACATAAACACGGAACTTAAATACAAGCAGGGCAGGGAAACACAATAGGAATCAGGTGTGACTGGGAGGAGAGAAGGGCAGGAACATAGGTGAAAACGAGGGGATTCGCTAATAGAATAACGAGGGGAAACAAAAGACACGGACTGGGAATGACACAGACACATAGACAATATACGACCTGGAAGAGCAGGCAGAGAGAGAATCTGCGTGCGAATGAAGTGAAACGTGAGAAGCGTACAGGGATAGGACAACGAGAGAGAGAATGATAGCGATAGTTAGAAGCGTGAGATAATTAGTGATTAGTAGTGTTAGTAACTTAATCTAAATCCCTAATGTTAGTAGTTTAGTACTATATACATCTAACTAATATATACAAAGTGTTATAGAAAGAAAGAAAGAAGTAAAACGAGATTAGAAACTAAGACGGAAAAACCAAAACATAGAACTTCCCGAAGTGCAAATGACAGAGACAAGGAGTGGATCTCGAACAGGAACAATGACAGACGGGGAACAGAACGTGAATGAAACATGACTTGAAGAATGATAAACAAACACAAAATACAAAAACAAACCGAACAGACACTCAAAACATAACAGGCATGCAATATTTTGGTGAATTAGGATGGCGTCGGTAACGCAGACGCAAAGTGAAGACGGTGGCGCTTTAGGGTGTGTCTAACGGGATTTCGGTAATTTTGTTATTTAATTTGTTAGTTTCATGATTTGAGTATATTTTGAGACCTACACTGTTAAAAGAAAGTGTTTCATTTTATCATCTATTTTTTCCGTTATTTGTAGGCTTTCCAACTTTATTTTCTTCTAACTTAATGTAATTGTTAAATGGAAAGCAATAAATAACAAACTCACAACTGCAACTAGGCCTGTTTCATTTATGTTCGTTATGCAGTAGGCCTACATGTGTCACCCTGGAGTGTGCATCACAAACCACCTGGATATTAATGGAGTGGAACCCCTTCCGATTCGCATAATAAATGATACCGTGATCAGATGGTGCGCGCAACTGCACATGTGTGCAGACCCCAGGGAATCCACATTGCGTATAAAAATCCTGTTTAGTTCTCTGCTGGCTGTCGGGTGTAGGAAAAGTAATAATTTAATTTGCATGTTGGACAAGACTGGAAGAAACTGCATGTACAGCCGAACTGATAGCCATCTGGCAAACACCGGTTACCAAACCCAAGGTATCGCTCACGGTATTGCCTTCGCATATCGCCTATCGCATTTTCTGTAGTGCAAATGGAAGGAATAAAACCCTTTCGCATGAGAAAAACAATGTGCATACAAACATATATTTATTTAACAGGTGTATCTTACTGAACGGTAGCGATGGATGGCCTGCTGGCTTCAGTCTTTCATGTCCGTGCTTCCATGTTTAGCTTAATTGATTACGCTTGCAAGTTACCAATGGATTGGACGATTTGCCTCAACGTGGGGGGAAATTCACAATATTCACAAAACATTCTCATGTGATTTCAGATAACCTTATGTTCATATGTGCGCATCAATAAAGTCACCAAATTGCACAGAGCGCCAGCGTTTGCGCTAAGAGGTGGTGTAGTTGGACGTTAACGCAAACGCATTATTTGACACCAAACTTGCATAGCGCTGACTGTTTACAAAGTCACACCCCCTATTGCGCTGCCTAGCCCATAGTCGCGCAAACGCCTTCATTGCCGCACCACGAAATTGCCAAACTCGGCAGAGACGGGAAATATTCCGTTTGCGACAGACGAAACTGGCAATTCGCCTGGGAAGGGGGCATAACGCCGTTTAGCGCCGGCACGAAAATAGGGCCCACAGTTGTGTGTCAACTTCCCCATACTGGACAATGGTCCAGAGACAACATAACATAACAACATAATATAATAAAATATCATATAATATCATATAATACCATATAATATAAAAACATAATAATATCCAACAAATATATACCCAGAAAATATAAAACAAGAAATAAACTCAAACAAACAGGGATAATAGGTAAGATAACTATGCCAAAACAGGGCCTTACCTAGCTAAAATGCTACACTACCCCACCTTTCCCCACCATAGCCAGGGTCCGTCTAGCAGCACGCTAAGTATAAGACAATTAATTAATGTTGCGCTTTAAAAGCAATGCACTGCTATTAAATTCAATCATACAAAATAGACCTACTTTTAAAATGCTAGTGGCTGGGATACGCTGAATGGAAGCACTTGTCCCCAAAGCACAGAAACCATGCCTGTTGGAAATGAAACCAATAATTTTCTTAGCAAGCTAGGTCAGTTATATAGGCAGCAAACATCATAATACGTTGGCGATACATACGAGCGTGCGTTTTGTGATGTATCAAGAAAAGAGTCTGAGTCCATTAGTAATGCAGGCCACGTGAGTAGCCACTTTATGCTATATACACCGCATAGCTATGGGTAATATCGATGGCAAACCTCCGTGTTCCATACACCGCACAACTCCGGAGGATGCCCAAACCTTTGTTGGAACAACCGTGTCCTTAAAAGGACACGATTGAACATAACATTACATTACATTACAGGCATTTAGCAGACGCTCTTATCCAGATGACCCATTTCTTTTACAATCCATTTATACAGCTGGATATTAACTGAAGCAATTCAGGTTGTACCTTGCTCAAGGGTACAACGGCAGTGTCCCACCTGGGGATTGAACCTGCAACCTTAACGTTCCAAGCCCAGCTCCCTAACCATTATACCACACTGCCTGCCGTAGATGTCGTAATCAGTCAGGAATGTTCTTTTATTGGTTTTAAAAAATTATTACAATTTTTAAAACTTTTCAGTGCAAAGTTGGCATACCAACCGGAGGGGGTAAAAACAAAAAAAACAATATTTGGGAACAATAGGGTTTCAAAGACAGGGGAACAACTTAACAGACTAAACTATACAACAGACAGGACTGGAAATACATATAATCTTAAATCAGGACAAACCAAAAAAAACGACAAAAAAACTAAACAAATGTTTGTGCTCGGGCTTGAGTGCCCAGAGCGCACCTCCTCTGGGAGGGGGGGTGAGCTATATAATTAATTATTTCCAGTGGCTCACCCCCCATTTCCTCCTTGCCCCTCTCTCGTCCTTCAAAAAGTCCACCAAAACGCCGTCCTGGAGGAGGTTTTGAAGCCTCCTCCGGAGAGTGAACAGGTCCACTGTTAGTTCTTGGAAGACCCTGATGTTCCTTGCCTCCCACAGGACCTGCTTAACGGTGTTAATGATCCTCCACTGGCGCTGCAGCTCCGGGGTCCTACATCCCTCACGGGGGCCGTACAGGACCCTCTCAGTCGTCAGGGCGGATCTCGGCAGGAGCCTGTTCTGGGAGACAGAGGACACAACAAGGCCCCAGATCCGTCTGGCCACGGAGCACTCCCAGAACAGATGGTGTACATGTTCTGAGTCAATGCATCCGTGGGGGCAGTTCTCGGTCAGGGTTAAGTGCCATCTAAACAGAAATGGCCTGGTGGGGAGACAGCCATGAGCAGACATCCATGTAATGTCTTTTTGTTTATTGTTTAAAGTTTTATGATTTGCATTTTTCCATACAATTTCAGGGTTTAAGGCTGGGTTGCCCCTCGGGAGCGTCATGGTCTCTCCCGATCTCAAAAGGGACATGATATTTTTGTATGTCCATGAGGGCAACCCAGCCCCGACCAATCCCGTCCTAAAGGCAAAATCCCTCAGGGCCCTGTATACATATGGGGGTCCCAGCTGTATGGCACATTGTGGTCCAGCCCACACAGGCCCATAGATCTGAGGAAGGGAGTGGCATAGTAATTAGCAAATTTACCAGAGGCCGACTCCCCCCCCAGGGTGTTTTGGACCAGTGCGGCCAGACCCTGTGCCAATATTACTGATGTTATATCTGGGACCCCCCTGCCCCCTTTCTCCTCCTCTTTCATCAGGGTTGTCCTTCCCAGCCTCTCCATTTTGCTCCCCCAGACAAAGCGAAAGGCCATTCTAGCCACAAGTTTGCTAGTGGCTCTGTCCGGGGGAAACACTCGCCCAATATACAGAAAGCTGGGAAGGACTATTGCCTTCAGAACCAGGATCTTACCCGTCATTGTCAGGGGCCGTGTGCTCCAGCTCCCAATTTTTTTCTGGACGTGCCGGAGGGCCTCCTCCCAGCTCCGGTTCCCTCCCCCGTCGTTCTGGAAGGTGACCCCCAGGAGCTTTATGCCTTCTGTGCGTACAGGGAAAGAACAGGTTAGTGACTCACTCCATGACGGCGACAGGTACAGTTTGCTCTTGCCCCGGTTGACCAGGGCGCCTGTGGCCGCACAGAATCGTCCACCACCTTTGTAGCGGTGGTGATGGAGCGACTATCTGTGCCAACGATGGTGATGTCGTCCATGTACGCCATCACCCCGAGCCGCTCCCCACTGCCACCCGGCAGTAGGTATCCCCTGACGTCTTTGTTTCGCCGGATGGCCTGCAGAAACGGCTCAAGGTAGATGACGTACAGGAGGGGCGCTAGGGGGCACCCCTGCCTGACGCCGGACCTGATGTCAAATGGGGCAGAGAGGTGCTTGTTGACAACCACTCTGCCCGAGATGTCATGCAAACACATTCTGGTCCAGCGCCGGAGGGGATTTGGAAAGTTAAACCTCTCCAGCACCCTCTCCAGGCACACATGGCTAACCCTGTCAAAGGCCTTCTCTTGATCTAGACTGAGAAGGCCTAAAGGGGACCTGCGCTCCCCGGAGTGGATAATTATATCTCTCACGAGGAGCAGATTTTCATTTATGGACCCGCTGGTGCTGGCTGGTCAATATGGTGAGTTGTGTGGCTAATGTTCAATTGAATCGTTCGACCAGGCTGTCGCTCTGGGGGTGAAGGGGCGTGGTCCTAGTTTTGTGCACCCCCAGGCACTTACACACCTCACCAAAGACCCGGGACTCAAAGTTCTGCCCCTGGTCGCTGTGTAACTCGGCGGGGGTCCCGAACTGGCAGAACATTTCCTCGACCAGTCTCCCCGCCATTGTGCTGGTGCTCTGATCCGACACTGCGTACGCCTCAGGCCACTTGGTGAAATAATCCACGGCCACGAGGACGTACTTGTTCCTGGAATCAGTGACGGGGAATGGGCCGAGGATGTCCACACCGATTTGCTCCATCGGGGCCCCCACCAAGTACTGCTGCAAAGGGCCGTGCGACTGCCGGATGGGCCCTTTCTGAGCCAGGTGAGCAAAGCGTGGTCGGTCCACACGAGGAACCGGACGTCGTGCAGGCACTGCTGCAGAGCCGTGATGACGGTTTCCCTCCGGAACAACTGGCATTTCTTTGGGTTCAGGCATAGCCCGGCTTGGCGGCTGGCGGCAAAGACTTCCCGCAGGTTTCTCGTCCCTCACGAGTGCCTTTAGCTAGCTGTTCTCGGCTGTGACTTTTGAAGACCTGTCGACCAAAACGTCGGTCCAAGGCTGTAGTCAATGCTGAATAACTGCTTTGCTCTGTTGGGGAAAAGTCCAGCAGCACCTGCAGGGCCCTACCCTCCAGGGCCAGGGCTAGGTGGACAGCTGTGATGGTGTCGCTCCATCCATTGTACTCCGCTGCGAGTTGTACCTGAGCGAGGTACGATGTCAGCTCCGCTGTTCCGTCATATTTCAGCAGCTTGGCGAGAGGTCGGGAGGCAGCGGGGGTGGTGGGAGCACCCCTGGGCTCCGACGTGGAGCGGCGCGGCCGGCTAGCGCTAGCCCCATACGGTCGCGCTAACACTTCTCCGGTCTCCGGCCCTCCTTCCTTCGCCTGGCGCCGCTCCCGGCTGAATGGTGCGTCCATTTCAGCATAATTGGAAAGTTCTCTGGCCTCCTCTGCTCCCTCCTTCTGCGTTCGCCACATCCGGCAGATGGACTCCTTCATCTCCGCACGCGAGCGGGGGTGCTCGGCCTGGCCCATTTCTCCCTCGAGCTGACGCTGCATCTGGAGGATGTCGTCACTAATGGCTCTCACTCCTGATTCATCCCCACTCCTGACACCAGTGTAGCGAGCGTGCATTTGGTGATTGTGAAGGATATCGGTCTCGGCCACGTGGGAGTGGCATGGTTGCTTGTGTTGTACATGTGGAGCCTTTGGAGCAGTTAGACTTTCCGGGGGCAGGTTTGGCACTCTCACAGGGTGTGAGAGTAAACCGTGGCCCGGAAGGTTGCTCCAAACGCCACAATTGGTTAAATTATTATTTAATTGGTGCCAATCAGCTAATTGATATGGAAGTCAATTGGCTGATTGTGTGTCTGTGTGAGAATGTGTTGAGTGATTGTGATTAGGTGATTGCCTCACGAATCCCACCTGAGCCAGGCAGAAACTAAGCCTATTTAAGAGCAGGTGGGGTGAGTGGGGAATGAGTTAGTCTTTGTCTTGTGTGTGTATGGAGAGTTTGTGTTGTCATTGTTGTGAGTGTGCACGTGCATGCGTATGGTATTGTGGGATGTTTAGATGTTTGGATGTTTGTGGCGTTTTGTGTGCGTTTGTCTAAAGTGACTGAGTAGAGTGCTTCCTGTGTGTGTGGGGAAGAGGGAGAGGGGGTGCACTAAGAGTGTCCACCTCTCTCCCTTGGTGTGATTGTGGAGGAGAGCGAGAGGATGCCCTGTAAGAGTGTCCGCCTCTCGCCCTCGGTTTTATTGAAAGAGAGCTCGCACTCGGCAGTGGAGAGTGTTTCTGGGCAACAGCCCAAGAACTCTCACTGGAAGAGTGGAGAGTGTCTTGGGGCTGGTTGCCAGAAACATTTTTATACAAATCCGGTCCGTAGACCGACAAACTCCACTTCGTCTCCTGGCTGCTCTGTTCCCATCCAGGGTTTGTCACATGGCGTGTGACAGTGATGTATCAAGAAAAGAGTCTGAGTCCAGTAGTAATGCAAAGCTGACCACGCGAGTAGCCACTTTATTAAAAGAAGCGATAATTACCCATGCTCCATACACCGCACAGCTATGGGTAATATCGATGGCAAACCTCCGTGTTCCATATACCGCACAACTCTGGAGGATGCCCAAACCTTCATTGGAACAACCGCGCCCTTAAAAGGACACGATTGAACATAAACGCCTTCCTTAGATGTCGTAATCAGTCAGGAAGTAACAGTCCACTTCACACTTGGCTTGATGAACACTTTTGCCCTGCAGCTTGGGAGACTGCATCAAACACACTGGGCATACTGGTCGCGGTGGTTCTAACATTACTCACCGCGACCAGCTAGCTAACACGAACACATAATAACATAAGTTCACACACATAAAAGGTTAACCGAATATTTAACACAGGGGAGCACACAAACACAGAACTGTGTGCTCCCATGATGCTCTGCGCACACATTTAAATGGGCGACCCTCCCAGGATCGCTACAATACGTTTGAATTCACTGGGCCAAGTAAGGATGGTGTCTTCATACACAATAGAAAGAGCTTCACACACAGAGCAAGCAATGCTGCTAAACACAGACATATGTTATTTAAGTATCAGAAATGAAGTTTACATAGTAACCAACTTAGAAGCTAAAGTTAGCAACGTAGCAGTTGTGCATACATTCGGGTTCAATTGGGCCAGTTAGGAACGGTGTCTTCATACACGATATGCACATGGAGCAAATGACCACTGTTCAAATTACACAAATATAATGTTTAAACATCAGAACCAATTTTAGATATCAATGTTAACAGCTATCGATGCTTTTGGATTCACCTGGGCCAATTAAAAACGACGGCTTCGCACAACCAATATAAGGAGCTTCCCCCACGGAGCAAACGATTGTTGCCAAACACATAAAAACACTAGTTGAACATCAAAAAGTCTACATGTTACCAAGTTCAACGCCAATCTTTAAAGCGCAAAGTATATTTCAAACCTACCATGGAATCAATCACAACCCTGCACCCCCTGCCTAACAGCCTCCAGCTTTAGGCATGATGGATGAAGTGGTGAAACTCATCTCTCATCTCATCTCATCTTCAGCCGCTTATTCCTAGTTAGGGTCGTGGGGGGCTGGAGCCTATCCCAGCATGCATTGGGGCGAGAGGCAGGAATACACCCTGGACAGGTCGCCAATCCATCGCAGGGCACTACATACACCATTCACTCACACACTCACACCTACGGGCAATTTAGACTCCAATTAGCCTAACGTGCATGTCTTTGGACTGTGGGAAGAAACCGGAGTACCCGGAGGAAACCCACGCGGACACGGGGAGAACATGCAAACTCCACACAGAAAGGTCCCCGGCCTGGATTCGAACCCGAGACCTTCTTGCTGTGAGGCGACAGTGCTATCCACTGCACCACCGTGCCGCCTTAAGTGGTGAAACTGAAGGTCACAAATACATATATATTATGGGACACCAAAATTAGATTTTGGTATTTGTTCTGTTCTGTTTGTTTCCACTGATCTATACACTTATATGATTCCTGCACACTATCACATTCCAACTGAATCACACACACACACACACACACACACACACACACACATATATATTAAAGCACGCACATAATATATCTCACTCTGTCTTCTATGCAGTCTGATTAGGCCACAGGCCTCGAGACAGGCGCCAGGGGGTGGCATGGGCCTGGTCAGTATCTCTGTTATTGTGACGACCGCGGTAAGGACCCAAACGCAGATCAGGGATTAGGCAAAAGAGTTGTTTATTCACAGGCAGGGGTCAAAACCAAGAATCAGGGAATCAGAGGTACAAAATCGCGAGGCAGAGAGAAGTAGTAATAGGGCAGTCAAAAGGTCAATACTCAGGAATCAGAAGGGCAAAAGGACAAAATCGCTGGGCAGGCTCGGGGTCGTAATCAAAGGGTAGTCTCGGGAAATGCTAATTACTCTGGCTTCGGAAAGGTAGGCTCAGGGAAATAGAATCAACGTACTGACATGGAGAAATGAAAACACTGAACATATATACAGGGAGACATAATAGAAATCAGGTGAGACAACGAGGAGAGAGAGGCTGGAACACAGGGAAGAGATAATTACATAACAAGAGGGAAACGTAAGACACGGACACTGAACCATACAAACATATAGACAATTAACGACCTGGGAGAACAGGCAGACACGTGCATAGTAAAGGGGGGAGGTACGCAAGGAGAAACGTTGCGTGCGTATGAGGAGAGAACGGAAAACTAAGCAGGGATAGGATAATGAGAGAGAAATGCCGGTAGTAGAAGCGTGAGATAATTAGTGATTAGTAGTGTTAGTAACTAAATCTAAATCCCTAACGTTAGTAGATTAGTTAGTTAGTACTGTACACATCTAACTAATATATACAAAGTGCGATCACGAAAGTAGGAAAGAAGAAAACGAGAGAATAAGCGGCGGGCGGAGGAAACCCGTAAATTCTAAACACCCGAAGTGCATGACAAGACAAGGAGTGGATCTAGAAATAAACGGAACAGGAACGATAACAGACGGGAGAGCAGAACGTGACAGAACAATGAAGCATAAAGCTGACAACAGAATAAAGAGACATGACAGATAAAAATAAATACAAAAATGACAGAAACATAAACTCAAATATGACAGAAACATAAACTCCTCTTGGCGTTTAACAGGAGGAACAACAAAAACAGATAAACAAACAAGACGCAGGGAAAGCCAGGCAGAACGGGGGCAAAGCACGTGGCGGGATCTCAGAACAGGCAGGGTCAAAAACACAAGGCAGGATCTCAGACAGGCAGGTAAAGGCACGGGATAGAATCTCAGACAGGCAGGGTCAAAACACATGGCAAAATATTAGACAGCTCGGGAACAATCAAAGTCTCTGATAAGGGATTTGTCCAATATGAACCGGGATGGGACCCAGATACGTTCCTCGGGACCGTAGCCCTCCCAGTCCACCAGGTATTGGCGACCACGGCCCCTGCGGCGAACGTCCAAAATCTTACGGACCGTGTAGGCATCTCCACCATCAATAAGGCGGGGGTGGGGGTGGCTCAGGGGCGGGATACAAAGGGTGGGTTACAAGGGGCTTGAGGCGGGAAACATGGAAGGTGGGGTGAATACGACGCATGGTGTGGGGTAACTTCAAAACAACAGCAGTGGGACTGATAATTCTAGAAATGGGGAAGGGACCAATAAAACGGGGTGCGAGTTTGCGGTGGTCCATTCTGGGGAATGTCCCTGGTGGTCAACCAGACCCGCTGCCCAACCCGGTAAGAGGGGAGTCTTGGAGCGTCCCTTGTCCGCCGTCTCCTTCATGCGGGCGCTGGCTCGGAGAAGGTTGCGACGTGTGAGGTTCCAGGTACGTCGGCATCTACGGATGAACGCCTCGGCAGAGGGGACACCCACCTCCCTCTCCTGGCTAGGGAATAAGGGTGGTTGGTAACCAAGGCAGCATTCAAAGGGGGACATACGGGATGAGGAAGAGGTCTGGGAGTTGATGGCATACTCTGCCCAGGGAAGATGTTGGCTCCAAGAGGACGGGTTCTGAGAGCACAAGCACCGCAGAACGGTTTCAATAACCTGATTAGCCCGCTCTGTCTGGCCATTAGATTGGGGATGGAAACCTGAGGAAAGACTGACGGAAGAACCAAGGAGTAAACAAAAAGCCTTCCAAAACCTGGCGATAAACTGGGGACCTCTGTCAGAAACAATATTACTGGGGATGCCATGTAAACGAAAAACGTGTTGGATAATGAGGGTGGCTGTCTCCTTGGCGGAGGGCAGCTTGGGTAAGGGACAAAATGAACAGCCTTAGAAAAACGATCAATAACCGTCATAATGGTGGTGTTGCTGTTGGAGGAGGGTAAACCCGTAACAAAATCCAGAGCTATGTGGGACCAAGGGCGGTGAGGGGATGGGTAGGGGCTGTAACAAACCAGAGGATGCTGATGGGAAACCTTATTCTGGGCACAGACAGAGCAGGCAGAAATAAAACTCCTAACGTCCTGGACCATGGCAGGCCACCAAAAACGTCTCTGGATAAAAGACATAGTCCTGTTTATGCCAGGGTGACATGACAGGCGAGAGGAGTGACCCCACTGAAGCACCTGGGATCGGACAGAACTGGGCACGAAGAGGCGGTTGGAGGACAGCGACTGGGGCGGCCTCACCCTCCAAGGCGGAGCGCACTGTTGCCTCAATGCGAAGTTGAACGCTGTTGATAGCGCATTGAGGCAGGATGGTGTCCGGAACGGAAACCCTGGATATGGGTTCGAAACGGCGAGAAAGGGCATCAGGCTTAGTATTTTTGGATCCAGGTCGATAAGAGAGAACAAAATTGAATCTTGAAAAGAAGAGCGACCAACGAGCCTGGCGGGAATTGAGTCTCTTGGCAGTCTGCAGGTACTCCAGGTTCTTGTGGTCTGTCCAGACCAGAAAAGGAACTTCAGCCCCCTCAGCCAGTGCCTCCACTCCTCCAAGGCGAGCTTGACTGCGAGCAGTTCCCTGTTGCCAATGTCGTAGTTCTGCTCCGTAGGAGCTGAGGCGATGGGAATAGAAGGCGCAGGGATGAACCTTCCTGTCCTTGGCGGAGCGTTGGGAAAGGATGGCACCTGCCCCAATGTTGGAAGCGTCGACCTCGACGATAAACTGGGCGGTGGGATCAGGGTGAATGAGAATGGGGTCTGAAGTGAAGCGTTGTTTAAGTGACCGGAAAGCTAGTTCAGCTTGAGGATTCCAGTGAAACCGGATCTTGATGGAGGTGAGGGTGGTGAGTGGAGCAGCAATGGTGCTGTAGTTCCTGATGAACCTTCTGTAGAAGTTGGTGAAGCCCAAAAGCGCTGTAACTCCTTCCGGGACTCTGGCTGGGGCCAGTCCAAGACAGCCTTGATTTTGCGTGGATCCATTTGGATGCTCCCGCCGAGATGACGAAGCCCAGGAAGGTGGTGGTGTGACAATGGAAGTCACATTTCTCTGGCTTCACATAGAGCCTGTTCTCAAGGAGACGCTGTAGAACTCTGCGGACCTGGGTGACATGTTCCTCCATAGTTTTGGAAAAAATAAGGATATCGTCCAGGTAGACAAAACAAAACTGATTAATGAAATCCCTGAGGACATCGTTGATCAATGCCTGGAAAACGGCAGGGGCATTGGTTAACCCAAAGGGCATTACCAGGTACTCCCAGTGACCTGTCGGAGTATTGAACACCGTCTTCCACTCATCCCCCTCACGAATGCGCACCAGGTGGTAGGCGTTGCGCAGGTCCAACTTCGTGAAGACGGTAGCTCCCTGAAGTTGTTCAAATGCGGGCGTCATGAGGGGGAGAGGGTAGCGATTCTTGACGGTGATGTCGTTGAGCGAACGGTAGTCAATACAGGGACAAAGAGAACCGTCCTTCTTCCCCACGAAGAAGAACCCCGCTCAGCGGGTGATGAGATGGCCGAATGATGCCAGCGGTCAAGGACTCCTGAAGGTAAGTGTTCATGGCCTCCGTCTCGGGACGGGACAAGGAGAAAAGACGCCCCCTAGGAGGGGTAGCGCCAGACAGGAGCTCAATGGCGCAATCATAGGGACGGTGGGGGGGCAGGCAGGTGGCTCGGGACTTGGAGAAGACCTCCTTGAGGTCCAGGTACTCGGAAGGAAAGACCGACAGGTCAAGACTCATCTCGGAAGAAAGGGGACTCGGGACAGAAGACAGGGGACTCGGAACAGATGAATGGGCTTGCTGCAGGCATTGGGGGGAAAGGCATTGTGGGCTCCAACCCACAATCCTGTGACTGCTCCATTCCACGGACGGATTATGCTTCACCAGCCACGGGTGGCCAAGGACAATAGGTGAGTGAGGGGAGTCAATAATGTGCAACCTTATCTTCTCCTGGTGGTTGCGGAAATGCATAGTAAGAGGGGAACTGATCTGGGTAACTTGGGCCAGTCTCTGACCGTTGAGTGTGTTGGCAATGAGGGGGTGAGACAGACTGGAAACTGGAATCCCCCACTTCGCGACCGCACCGGCATCCAGGAAACTCTCCTCAGCCCCGAGTCAATGAGCGCGGTGGTCTCTCGCCTCTGACCCTCCCACTCGATGGTCACCGGCAGGCAGGTCCGTTGTTTAGAGGAGCGTTCGATTGGAATGACACCCACTAGTGCTCCTCTCTAACTAGTGGTGGGTGTTTGGCTTTTACTGGACAGCCGGAAATGAAGTGCCCAGACTCACCGCAGTAGAGACAGGATCGGTTGGCCATCCTGCGGTCACGCTCCTGACGAAAGGCGGGTCGATCCAGCTGCATGGGTTCAGGCTCCGGGGTAGTAGATGGAGCTGCTCTAGGGTGGTTGTAGGCACCGATCGGTGACCTGACCCCGGTCCTCCCAGACCGGGAAAACCTCCGGAACTACGCCAGCGGCAGCGCTCCTGAAGCCGGGAGTCCACGCGGATGGCAAGGCTGACAAGGTCATCGAAGGACTCTGGCAGGTCACGAGTCAGGATCTCGTCCTTAAGATGTTCGGAGAGTCCACAGATGAAGGCGTCGTACAGCGCCTTCCTTCCCCAGCCACAGGCGTTAGCCAAGGTCTGGAAAGCGAATGGCGTAATCCGACACCGACCCTCCCTCCTGGCGTAGGTAGAGCATCTCCCGAGCCGCGTCGTGACCCTGCTTGACCCGGTCGAAGACCCTCCTCATCTCCTCGGAAAACCGGTCAAAGCTCTGACAGCAGGGAAGAGAGCCCTCCCACGCGGTGGTAGCCCAGGACTTGGCACGACCGGTCAGTTGGGTGATAGCGTAGGCGACCGGGATAATTCGCTGGGAAGCGTGGATGGCTGCAGTTGGAAGATCAACTGGCACTGCGTCAGGAACGCACGGCAACCTCCCGGTTCACCTGCGTATCTCTCAGGAGGAGGCAGGCGTGGTTCGCGCACCGGCGGAGGAAGGCTCGGGTTGAAGTGGCGCCGCGGCATGCTGGGGTGCGGGGTTAATGACCGGGCTCGCAGCGTGAGGGTAAGCTCAGCCAAACCGGAGGTGAGAGACTGCAGGTGTTCAGTCACACGCTCCAGATGGTCCTGGTGCCGTCCGAGCATGGCACCTTGCTGCTCGAGGGGCGAAGCGGAGCTGGTCTGGATCTGCTGGGTCCATCTTGGTCAGTACGTCCTGTGACGACCGCGGTAAGACCCAGACGCAGATCAGGGATTAGGCAAAAGAGTTGTTTATTCACAGGCAGGGGTCAAAACCAAGAATCAGGGAATCAGAGGTACAAAATTGCGAGGCAGAGAGAAGTAGTAATAGGGCAGTCAAAGGTCGATACTCAGGAATCAGAAGGGCAAAAGGACAAAATCGCTGGGCAGGCTCGGGGGTCGTAATCAAAGGGTAGTCTCGGGAAATGCTAATTACTCTGGCTTCGGAAAGGTAGGCTCAGGGAAATAGAATCAACGTACTGACACGGAGAAATGAAAACACTGAACATATATACAGGGAGACATAATAGAAATCAGGTGAGACAACGAGGAGAGAGAGGCTGGAACACAGGGAAGAGATAATTACATAACAAGAGGGAAACGTAAGACACGGACACTGAACCATACAAACATATAGACAATTAACGACCTGGGAGAACAGGCAGACACGTGCATAGTAAAAGGGGAGGTACGCAAGGAGAAACGTTGCGTGCGTATGAGGAGAGAACGGAAAACTAAGCAGGGATAGGATAATGAGAGAGAGAAATGCCGGTAGTAGGAAGCGTGGGCTGGCACGGTGGTGCAGTGGGTAGCGCTGTCGCCTCACAGCAAGAAGGTCTCGGGTTCGAATCCAGGCCGGGGGCCTTTCTGTGTGGAGTTTGCATGTTCTCCCGTGTCAGCGTGGGTTTCCTCCGGGTACTCCGGTTTCCTCCCACAGTCCAAAGACATGCACGGTAGGCTAATTGGAGAGTCTAAATTGCCCGTAGGTATGAGTGTGTGTGTGAGTGGGGAGAAGACGACAGCCTTCATGCGGGCCTCCCCTGCAAGTAACGAGAAAGCTCGTGAAAAATAATGTCATCACCAAATCGCCAAGCTGGCAGACCAAGGTCCGTCAGTGATGGCGATACACGAAAGAAGAAGAAGTAGGAAGCGTGAGATAATTAGTGATTAGTAGTGTTAGTAACTAAATCTAAATCCCTAACGTTAGTAGATTAGTTAGTTAGTACTGTACACATCTAACTAATATATACAAAGTGCGATCACGAAAGTAGGAAAGAAGAAAACGAGAGAATAAGCGAAGGCGGAGGAAACCCGTAAATTCTAAACACCCGAAGTGCATGACAAGACAAGGAGTGGATCTAGAAATAAACGGAACAGGAACGATAACAGACGGGAGAGCAGAACGTGACAGAACAATGAGAACGCAAAGCTGACAACAGAATAAAGAGACATGACAGATAATAAATACACGAAGTACAAAAATGACAGAAACATAAACTCAGAATATAACAGTTATGTGCATTATAAAGACAAATTAACACAGATGTTAAATATAATCAATGTGACGGGGTGCTCCAGGTCATTTTCACCCTGCAGGTTGAAGACAGGTCAGTCATCATCTCGGGCATAGCCTATTCCAGGTTTCTTCAAACCCTTAAGGGTGGGGTTTTATCTGGCCTGAGTGTACCACATTGGTTGAACTCAGATGATTGCAGCCCAGTGGTGGAGGTGACCATAAGCAGATTAATGAAATGTATGCAAATGTATTCATCATGCCATGCACAGGTGGGAGGGCATAGCATGGGAGGGGTGGGGGAGGATTCCCCAATGTTTCTATAATAATGAGTGTGAAGATATGATGAAGATATGATGTCTTCAGAGCGTTTGTGGTTTGACCACAAAGTGGCTTGGGAAGGAGTATTCAGAATAGATCAAACTATTGCGACCTGTTCACAGGAAACACAGAAGCAGCTCCATGGATGGTTTGGGAAAGGTTTGAAGAATACGATTGCTACTGAGGTTATCAAGCAAGCAAGAAATTGGAAGACTTCCCTAAATTCTCTAATAGAGAGATTATCATGTTAATTTTTATTTTATATTATTTCATTTTAGAACAAAGTTTCTAGTTTCTCTAGACACATTTGTTTCTGATTTTAATTTAAGTTTATGAATATGTTTTTTCATTGCTAGTTTCTGTTTTAGTTTCAGTTTTTGTTTATGATAATCACCTTGTCCTACACCATTCACTTGATTTGCACAAAACTTGGTTCACATCATCTGGACAACATTAGATTTGTTAAAATTTACAGTTTACAAGTTGTGTAATTCAAGCATCCAACAAAAATCAAAAAAGGAGGTTTCCTCAGAAGTGTACATTCCTTTATGCTGGAATTTGAAATCTCTTTCATCCCAACAAGGACAGGTTTGCATTGGATCATCACGTGTTCACAGACCATGGTCATGGAATTTCCTCCTATCTTAAATAGTTAATTTCAGTAATTTTGTATTTGATTGTGTATGTTAACATTTACATCTTGGATCACAAGATGTGTATGCTAACATTTACATCATCTCATAAACTGAATAAGCCGATAGGTTTATTGAAGTTGTGCACTTATCGCGTATTGTGTGTAGGTATTGTGTAGGTATTGTATTATGTGTAGGTATTGTATTGTGTGTATGTATTGTATTGTGTGTAGGTATTGTATTGTGTGTATGTATTGTATTGTGTGTAGGTATTGTATTGTGTGTATGTATTGTATTGTGTGTAGGTATTGTATTATGTGTATGTATTGTATTGTGTGTATGTATTGTATTGTGTGTAGGTATTGTATTGTGTGTATGTATTGTATTGTGTGTAGGTATTGTATCAGCCTATGGAGTATCAACATGTCACAGTTTGCTTCTGTCTAATTAGTCACAGCTTTCTGAGCCATTGCAAGTCTCACTCGCTGCAGGCAGTGTCAATGCATAAAAGGGATCAGGGTCTTTCAAGTCTGTGCATGGTGCCACATTACAAAACCTTTTTTTAAAGAAAATCATGTGCTGGATAAAAAAAGAGAGGTGCTCAAATACTCTAAAAACAGAGAGGAACAAGAGAGGCCCTTGAAAAGCCTGGAATGAAAAAAAAAACATTTGTCTGCAATTTTACATTTCTAAGTAATTAGTGTCATTACTAAATTATATTGGCTGAATAAATAGGTTGAGAGACTGAACTTTGTATCCATAAAAATATTGGAGGCTCTCTGGGCCCCCTCCCCTCTCGAAAAGCGCAAATGGTTTAGTCCGCCCCCCTGCACTTAGTAGGTATGTTACAATTCCCGTGCGCAGCGGCGGTCTTGGAGTGCCTGTGTCCCTGTGCGAGCGTTTACGAGAGACTATGGCCGTACCCCAAAAATGCAGGCTTTTCAAGGGCTGTCGGGTTTTTTTTCACCATATGTCTGCAATATAACGTAGTTGAAAACGCGATCCTCCATCTTGTTTCCGAAATTTGATTAAACATTGCTCGGTTTGGTCATACGCTACACTTCAGTCAGACTCGTGTTTAGTGCTTTCAAAATGATATATCGCAAGTTCAGGACTAAATAAAAGGTATCCAGGACGTTAATTTAAAATTTTATTTTGTTTCTGGTGAAATTTCATTGAAATCTGTCGATGCGAAATGCAATATTTTTGAACCGGAATGTGAGATATCTTTGCCCAAATGCTCACTGCCTGCCGTGGTTTTTGCCGTGTCGCGGCGTGTGCGCAACATGTAATTATGTGATTAATTGATTATGTAATGTAATTTCAGATAATTCAAATTAAGATATCATATCTTTTTTTAGAATGCTTCAATCTGCAATTACCGAAAATGACATGCAATTATCTTTATTTTTAAGAAAGTTATGGGCATTTATGTTATTGAATCACAGCTTTTGTTTCAAGATCATTGAAAAACAATAGGGGTCAATATGCACATTTCTGAGTGTAAAAATTACCATAACTTCCTTAAAACTTAAGATATGAGAGTGAATAAGGTATCAAATTAAAGGTATTTTCATGCTCTATCTGGATACGTTTCAGGCTAGATTTATAACATCTCACATTTTTGTAACATACCTACACTAAGATTCGTCGCCAAACACGGCTAATCACACTGACTGGTGCTGATGCTGGAGCCCGCAAGTTTAAGTCAATCATGTCTTTCCAGAAGAAAGTGAAGTCGGGGTATCAAAAAAGAAAAGAAAGAGAAAAAAGGCAAACTGAGGGAAAACAACTGCTCACTAATTTATTTCAAGAGAAAGGTAAGCAACTTGCTAAGACTGTTTAAGAGTGGTTTAAGCTAATATCGGTATGTTGTTTCGATTGAACTAGGGCTGTCAACGTTAACACGTTAACGCATGCGATTAATTTCAAATGGATAACGAGTTCATTTTTTAAAAATCGCGATTAATCTCATTTCAGTTTCACTCTCGCTACTGGCTGAAAGCAATCGCAAATGCGGGCAAACATACTACTGGTGATGGTGAAATGCATTGAAACGTTGTTTTTGAAGACTCATTTGATCCAGTTCTATAACAAGACAAGCTAACGTAGCTAGCTACATTATGATAGTTAGCTAGCTAGCTGGTAAATTAAGCAGAATCTAGCCTGTAGCCTGTTTCATTGTATATTATAAGCAGGTTAAGAGTCTAATATCAATCCTGTATGCTTCATGCTTGTAGAGGGGCCTGTCCTTGTAGCAGAGAGTGAGCAGGAAGAAGAGGCAGAGAGTAGCAGTAGGACTAGTGAAGAGGATGATGGAGGTGAAGAGAGCAAGGAAAATGAAGGTTGCTCTGACGGTAGTGAGAAGGATGAGGAGAAGACAGAGGAGGAAGTGGAAAAAAGTGAGGGGAATGCAGAAGGGTATTTGCCAGAGGACCCAGGACTATGGCCAGATAATCTTACTAATCTTACTAATTATTTGTTTAAATGTGGTATAAGCAGTTCATTAGCGATTACCCTAATAACCACTACAGATTCATGTGTATAGTTGTTGATTCAATGAAAAAAAATTCTAAAGATGTGTGACAGTCATGGATCAAGAGGGGAAGGGGGCCCACAAGACTGCATATGTATAGGGCCCAGAATTGTGTGCTACGCCCCTGTGCATTTATAATTTGATGGTGCAGAAGCTATTACTTTGAAAGTATTAAAAAATGAAATCAGGCACAGAGCATGGGGACTCATCTGGTACCCCTACTCGTGTGTACACAACACCCTTCAACTTCTTTAGCTGAGAACCTGTGCTACAGCTGATACCTTTTTTGAGAGCTGTACTCATTTTTAAAAGCAAAGTCTGAACTCAATTTGCACTTTATTTTGATTTCTATTGATCTATTGAATGTTTATTTCGTACGAAAAAGGAACAGACATGTTTTGGCAGTGTGGCCATTAGCAGAAATATTTCCTCTACAAAAATGTCAGTAGGAGTTAATCAAATGATAATTGGTCTATTGAACTAAAATCCTCAATTATGTGCATACATTAGTAATAAAAAAACTAGTTGGATCAAACTGCTTCTCAGTTCGTTTTATTTTCACCCAAGGTCTGGTCAGCACACAGCTACACTCAAATAGGCATTTGATAATCATTACACCTGTGTGTTTTGGTTCTGCACTTCTATTTAACCTGATGATTGCTCCGACCTTGCCAGCATCTTGATGAGGCTACCATGTACTGAACAATCTTAATAATGTTGTCACCATTAGAAATTAGTTAGCCAATCGTGTATCAATGCTTGATGAGTGGCTCCAACAGTCTACAGGGATGCCTGCAGGGAACTTCATGGCATTCCAGCCTGTTGTCCAGCATGTACTGGCTGAAGAATGTTGACTATTCATCCCCTGGACCTCAGAAAAGTAAATGGTATGATGTAACTTTACAAACTGGTGACCAATGTATCAGTGAGCCTGAGAATATTCTGGCAAGGCATATAATTCGATTTCAAATGCCCGTTGCACATATTTTTACAACATTGCTATGACATTAAGAGGTGATTCTACAGCTATTGGCCATTGGATATGTTACAGATATAGCACCTATATCATACTGTAGATGAAAGCTTACATGAGTAGAATTTACATGTTTGACATGAAAGGGTAAAGGAGCATTCATTCATCATGATCATGTGTAAGGGTGCACAGCTGAAGGAACAATTGATAATGATTATTTAGTTACTATTAATATGGGAACCTATAATACTTTTTACAGGTATTTTTGAAAGGTATTCATTTTATTATAAAACAAATAAATTCAGTAATAGTATAGGTGTAAAGGTTTTGTGGCTCTGTGTGCTTGAAATCCCCTTTATTACTTGTTGCTGTAAGAGTAATATGTTCGTTTTTTCAGCCCATCTGGCAACTGGCTTTGAAAGCATTAAATGCTAAATGTCCTATTGCAATTATTTTACTATTGCTTGAGGGTGCAAATGGATGGAGGAGTGGATGAAATTAGAGCACCATGTATCTTTACAACCAAAACCAGGCGTGATTTAAATAGTACTGGTAATACATACTCTAAATAGCATGGCACAAATAAAATGACACCACGTCTAATATTGGATTGTCACATTTTATCTTCATAATTGAAATTTGAAAGGCTATTTATTTCTACTAGACGATCACTTTTAAATGATTTATTTCCCTTGCAGTTGGATAGCTAACTTTCAAAACTCCTACAGTCATCTTACATCTACAAAAACAAATGCCCTTTTATAATAATATATTTGGAATATTTGTTCATAGTTGATTACCAAACCCCTCAGTACTAAACTGTCTTCACTCTGTTTTCATCCATTTCATCTATATAAGCACTAAGTAATATGAGCAGTGTTTATTACATCTTTTATTAGTTAAAAAGGCACATTTTTATTCGTCACATTGGATCTGCTCAAGGTACATTTAAATAGTTTGCTGTTTGCAAACAACATTAGGTACTCGGGGTAGGGATGTATTTATTTCTCCCTTTTTTGATTGATTGTGCACTTTTTTAACCAAAAAGTGCACCTTTTTGTTTTTTCACTATTGTGTCTGCAGTGCTCCTAACTAAAAGTTTTCTTAAGCAATATTAGGTACTATTGATAACTTCTGAAATACACCATTGATGTTTAACAATTTTCCCACAACTGTTGTACTGTGTAAGTGCCAAGATGTCTGTTTTTCCATGGTGTTAATACCTGTGGATATTTGAGTCAACTGTATAGCCAAATGTGATGTTTCATAAACCAACTAGATTTTGATGTTTGCCTGCAATTGATAATTAAAAAACGTATTTTCCCCAAAACTATTTTCTCTTAAATTTCTGTTTTCTGAAACAGCCATGATGTAGTGTCTGGTATTATTTATGTTTGTACTATTTTAATATTTATCAAGGACAAATATATTTGATGTGATATCGATGTAAATAGGTTACTGTTATTTTATTTATATAATACTATCATCATTATATTAACTGTCAGACATGCAAATACAAATTAGAGTAAAGTTATCTATCCATGAAAATCCACATCGACAATTTATTGCCTCTTTATGGTTAATTATATTTAATCAATGGCTTAAGTTAAGAAGGCTACGTCAAATAGAAAAAAATATAACAAAAATAACTATGCACCTTTGCTCACAGACGTTATTTCAATTATATTGGTAATATGTCAATGTAATTGACCACAAAATGTTTCTTCTCACATCTCGTCAAGTCAACTCTTATGTAATGCCCCAGACACAGTCCAATAACCATCATATTATAGTATAGTCAAAAACATATCGTTAGGGTTCTAGCTGGGTGTAAATCGCCTTTCTTTATCTTCCATGTTTTGTGACCGCTGGGGGAAAATGCACGCAGCCGAAAAACCGCTGTGGTGATCAGCAACCGCAATGGATTGTTCCGCGTACTTCTTTGCACTAGAGTTGCACTGAGTTACTTCACTCCAGACGAGTTTCACTGAGTTTACATCCGGGTTTTTTCCCTAGGCAATGGAAGTCGAAGTACCCCCGTTCCTTAGGCAAAGTGAAATAAATTCGCAGTACCGTCATACAAAGTAGTTCTCTTTCGCAAACACATTTTCTTTCTACGGTATGGCTGTCAATGAACCACTTACTTTTACATAAGTATTATTAACACTGATTCGACTGGAACCGCAACCGAAACATTTTGTATATTTTACTCCATAGTTTCCATGTCCCCTTGTCGCTCTCTCTTCCTGCGCGCATTGATAATTGGTGTGCTCAGGCTGGGGGTGAATGAGATTGAAGAAGAGTTCTTGTTTTGTATCTCAGTTTCTCTCTTTTTAGACAAATTAAATAAAAAATCTAAAAAATAAATCAGGAAAATGAAATCTGTTTCAATAGAGGGTATATGAATATCCATGTAATACATTTATATTTGGGGAGGGATTCGGCAGAGAGATACTGGGGTGTTTGTAAATATTTATTTAAATAATCTGTGAGAGAGGAGAGGAGGGTTGACTGCTGCTCAAGTGAGTATAAGAGAGGAGGGTAAGTGCACCTCGGGATCTTTTTATTTTCATAAGAACTTTTATTTTTATTCATGGGGAACTTTCATCGCTATCAGGGGTGGATTGGCCAATGTACAAATGAAACGTCGGTGTCTCTGGCGAGGTAAAGCAGTCCATACGCTTCTGTTTTGTTCATTTAGCTAGCTATCCTTATTCTAGGAGTTGAATGATATTTTCTAAGTGCATTGCTATTGGAGGGCAGCGGACGTAGTGCAAAAAGGGGCAGATTCTAACTTGATGCCAGTTTCTTGCTGTTGTTAAGTAAAGACACATTTGCAACGAAAACGACCAGATACACAAAATAAATTAGGCTTTGCTGTTGTGTAACGGGAGCACTCATCTTGTCGCTCGTAACATTCATGATAATTTGCAATAGCATTTACTTTCAGTTTTTATTTTTGTCTGATGATTTAATTTCAACGGTTGGTATGTAGCTAGCCAGCTCGCTGTATTTCATTTTCGTACAGCAACAAAATTAGCTAGCTAGCAAGCTAACTAGAAAATGTTCTTGTACCAAAGTTTATGGGGGTTGCTTTATTCTATTGCAGCTAGCTGTATAGAACTGAGCGGATTCCTATTGGACGGCAAGTGTGTTGTCCTGAGCGTGAAACAAAGCTAGCTAGGTAGCTAACTTGGCAAGCTAGCTGATGGTCCTAGGACAATTTTAACAATCTCCAAGTCTGGATTTAGACTAATGTAGATTAACTGCTAAATTAACTATTAGAGTTTGCATTAGTTTTTAAATTACCAATGTTGTCATTATTACTTCTGTCTCATAATTTAATCTGCTGGTTTTTGTATTTTCACCAGAACTAGGCCTATAGAGCAATCATGTTTTTTATTGAGAGAAATTGGGGATTTTTTTTTAGCTATTGAACTAAGGTACAAAAAGTGGCAACTTTAAAGCGCCGAGAAACGGCGTTGACATAAAGGTTGTAATTGTAATTTGCTATCTATCTACGTATCTATAAAGGGTAGTGATGCACTAGTATCTGATTAACTAGTTTGGTACCTAAGCATATCTCACGTGTCTGCATAAAACACACACACACACACACACACACACACACACACACACTGAGATTGGCGTTCGGTTTCATCTTTACAAGTTTAAGCAAGCATTGGCGGTGATAGTGACAGCTGTTAATTACAGAACACGCTGTGAATTCGGTTCAGATGAACACTACACTCTGCTGGTAAAATTGTATGTTTTTCAAGGTCAGTTCCATTGCAATGTTTTTTGCATAACAATTTTCTTTTCCATTTTGATTTGGTAGAAGTGAAAAGTACAAAATGCGAGAGCAAGGTCATTAGTACTGCACATGATTGGGTGTGACTTCTCTTCATTAGTTTTTGATACTCCGTTAACTTTTCATTACATGGACTTGTCTGCTAAGATATTTTTATAAATCATAGTAAAATCAATATGATTGATATTTATTTATTTTAGGTGACCTATGGGCCTTTTAGTATTGTATTGTTCCTACTACCCATAACAAAATTAAATGGTAATAAATAAAATAATGGTAATCACACTAGCTCAAAGTAGAGTACATGGTGCATTTTGCTTATATTTTGGATTACTAACTTTGGTTTGAGTGTTTGTTTGGTACAGACATACATTATCTAGGTAATGATAAACAAATGTAAGATCCCTATTCTGTGGACAAGGGGTAGTTTAACCAAAGCCATGTATAGACAAGGTGGGTAATATTTGGTACATTACATCCTGGTACTCTGAGGACATGTGGCACTACAAGTAATGTTGGTAATCTTGACCTATCTCTAGAGCATCTGGAAGGGGAAGTTACAGTTTGTGAGATTTTCTGCAATCATACTGGTTCTACCAAGGTTTGGAAAGCGTTGTTATGAATCAATGGTTGTGTTTCTTGAGTTGACTTGTTTCTAGAGATTGCTTGAATCACCATCTCTAATTGGAGCCCTAAGTAACTGATCATTGATTTATTAGCAAAGCAAATTCCTGAAATCAGTGTCAACATGGTCAGGCTTATAGTACTGTAAGCCTGACAAATGAGGCTATGTCCTTGGGAACAACCTAGAGCCCTGTACGGGGCTGTTTTATCAGTCCCCGCTCCTGCACACACCTGCACCATTTTCTGACCACTCCCATCCGACCCGCAATAATTTTCTGACCACTCCTGCCTGAACTAATATTTTCTATTCATGTCTTGCCTGTTCGATGAACATTTGAAATAAAATTACAGGCTAACAACAGTTAGACAAAATATTCAACGTTCAATCTACAGACGTAGGTTCAACTACCTTAACAAATACTAAATCCTAGACATAAAATTGACATGTAACAATCACAAAAGAGATGAAATGGAAGAAAATGATACCAAACCAAGCTTGTCTCCAAAAACACACGCAGCTGAGTTGTGAGCTGGAACCAGATCTTCCCAGAGAACAGGAAAAAAAACTTGTAGAATTCCACCAGTCACACTTTGTGTTTGGAGGGGGGAAGGGGGAGGGGGTTGGCTCATTCCCTTCTTAGCCCATAATTTACGATTTGGGGGGAGGTCCAGCTCAAGTCAGGTTCAGACCCCCTTTTTATATTTTTGTTTTGGGTCACTTACTACCACAAGATATCTTTTCAAGGTTGCCGTTGATATGCTCCTCTCATATTGAGAATCGTGGTGATATCAACCATTACTAGGGCCTGGGGAAGCCAGCTTCGGTTATACCGAGCTGATATTTGGAGAGGCATAATATGCTCAAGAGCATTGCTACCAAGCCAATACGGGGCCAATAATACCATGTTGACCTCCGCTTTAATTTGGTGGGCCATAATAATTTTCTCCATGATCCATAATTTACAGCTCATAGGTAGAAGTTGTGGTGTGTGGCGCTAAAGCTACATACCCAAGTGCCCTGGCCTCACTCACAGAGCAGTAAACCCGCCAATGTTGGCCCCACTCTGTTTACCTGCGCAGGATGACCAAAAGGCATCTCCCTGACAATATTAAGAAAAACACATTTTTAGAAAGGTGTTTTAATAAAAAATCTAAACAAATTCAAAAATGTGTACAATTAGGCTACCTGGCATATACCGAACTGTAGATGCTTTGATGGACTTTTCCCCATTTTTCTTCCCAATTTGGAAGCCAATTTATTTAGATTAACCCTCCCCCACAAACTCGCCGCCCATCTCTATAGGGCAAGCTACTCTTTGAGGCTGGCGATGATCCGCCTCCTTCGAGATGGAGCTGGAGACACGGACTGGAGGCACACTTACGTACTTCACAGCGAGTTCGTGCCGATCACCCTCCCCCTCCCTCAGGAGCGGACAGCCATATGCCGCCCCCCCATCGGGGCTAACGGCCAGGGCCAGTCTGGCATAGACTGGTTTCGAACCGCGTCCCTGATAGGCAGCTCACACTCGTACAGGACCAGCCAAATACGGGTGCGTTAGACCACTATGCTATCTGCCAGCCCCCAAGTTATCTGTCATTTTGACTGGCAAGAAAATGAATTATGACCAAAGACAATGCTTGAGAGTTAATATGTGGCATGGACATGCAGAAGCAAAGCCTGTTTATTACAGAGATGGAATGTTGAGGAGAAACAGCTCAACTGAGCTGAAATGCAACCTCTTTAGTTTGAGAAATTAGCAAAAATAAATTTGAGTCGATGGGCGCATGGGTGCCGAATTAATCCAAATAAAGATCACCTTTAAAATAGAAACCATCTGTGACTCTTAATCTACTATAAGCGTGCAACTGTGACTAAAACATTAACAGAAAAAAAAACTATGACGACGGATCATTTTTAACCCTGTCCCTCAGTTAGACTGGTTAAAATGTATGTAAGCGGAAACCCCGGGTTTATGATAAATGCTGTTTATTGGTGACAGGTTCTGTCTTTCTGTGCATGAACCAGTTCCATTAAAAATGCGCAGAAATTAGCTATATTAATAAGCACAATTTTTTATGGAATTATTGTGTCCCGTAAGAAAATTGTTGCATCCCACGGCAACCCAATCCCGTTGCAGGGCTCTAGCAACAAACCTGGAAGGGAGGGAGGTCCTTTAACCTGGTCCTGAATGACACAAAAAGGCTTTTGAAACATATGGTAAATACATGCAGAATGTATTACTTAATTAACATGCATAATGTATGTAATAAATATAAATAAATGCATTTTATGTTTAAAAATCTACAAGTTAAAATATTGGAAATATTATTTTTGAAATGGGAAAGCACACGCTATTTATACCATTGTGTACAAATTAACACATTGCACCAATTTTTTTTTAAATAAACACCCTTTTTTTAAGAAGCCATAAGCCCCATGACATATTCTGGACTTGGCTTACCTTATTTATGAACCTGCATATTGAGTTTTCACAGACATTATCATATCAGTCATCAATTAATTGCACCAATCTGTGTTTGGTAGGTTTCTTTTGGAATGTATTTCAGCTCAAGCCTGTGCTGTTGGAATGTATTTCAGCTCAGGCTTTGATGTCTTGATTCTGACCTTCCTGTATGAGAGTCATCTGGTCAAGGTCCCAGTGTTTCAGAGCAGTTTGGGATTCAGGAATATGTGGATCCTGTGCAGCGGTTGTGAGGTGTGGCTGCCCTTGCTGCCCTTCCAAGTTGGTCCCATGCCAATTTGGCAGTCATGGAATTTTTGGTCAGCCAGTGTTAATGCATGTTTTCATCAGCATTTTGTACCCTTTGTTAGGGGGTGTATAAAATCCAGTTGTTCATATTTGAACAATGAGTTATGCCGTAATGATTTTGAATAACCTTGTATGTCATATCATTTGCTTTTCTTCCCATATTGGAATGCCCAATCTTATTTCTAGGTTAATCCCATCAGTGCCACATCCTCCACCAATTCTTTTACACAACCTTCCAAATGCATCCAGCTAGGTGCTGCTGCTTTTCACAGTGTAGTCCACCAGCTGAGCATCGCAGCCATTGACGCACAGAACTACACCACTGACACCACTAGAGCAGGCTGACTGCAGGCGACTGATTGGCCATGATTGTACAATAATTTTGTACAACAATTATTGTAAATACCCCACTGACTGAAACCCTCTACAGATGTCATGACTATGGTCACCCCATGGCCATGGTTGGCACTGGAATGGTCAGGAGTAGATTCCGAACCATGGGGCATGGCACTGCACTGAGGCATATGCTGTAGATGGGGCTTACCACCAGGAAGCCCCTGAGAATGAAAGGATTTAGACTATTCATGAATATATAATTCTGTATCAATGCACAATTCCTTAAGGTATTCAGTCTCTGTTAATAATTTAACAGTTGATAAATTACAAATAATTTAATTTAAATTGATTTAAATAAAAATAATTGATACTCTCGACAACCATAAAGCTAACTCTTGTAACTGAAATTCTGAAAAGCAGAATACATAGGGATTAGTATTAAATATGTTGCTTTAAAATGTGCTTAACTGCTTGACAGTAAATGTAATGTAACACATCTACATAATGCATAGGTAGCTTCATAGTAGCAAAAAAAAGAAGTTAATTCAAAAGTGTGTCGGTTCTTCTCCTTGGTCTTTACGGTATGTTTGTTGTATTACTGTCTGAGTTGTGGTTTGACATTAAATATCTTACTGAGGTAAACTTAGATATGGATACCAGGGGCCCAGATTAGGGTAGAAGTCATAGAAAAGATACTTGTCCTTCCTAAAAGTTACTTGTCCATGGTCTATTTACCTTCCAATTTTCCTGGAAAGTGTGATCTCTGCTCTCTGAATCTTATTTTTGCGGAGTTTTTAGCTGATCTTCTTTGGTTTTAGCCTTTTTAGTGGGGGGGTGGACAGCCTCAATAAATCTCCACATCTTTGAAAATGCGATCACTACGTCGTATATAGCCCAAAGATAGACCCGACAGTTAACCTTATTTCTTTTCTACACGGATATTTATGTTTGACTTGTGCAGCGTGTGCTCATGGGACTGTGTAGCAGTGAAGCTCTGATGGGTGCCCGCAGGTGGCGTTAGCGACTAGTGTTCTGACTATACAATCATATCATAATGTACACTCTAGTCGGGACTCGAACGAGAGAGATTTTTCCATTCCCAACTAGAGTGTGGTATGGCAGCTACCGTAATAGCTAGCTAATAATTCCTGGATTTAACTGAGCAGGAATGTGGGAATGATTTGTGTTTGGTTTGTAGGACGGTGATGAGAAATCACTGCAGGAAAATCACAGCGATTCTTCAGCCTGGCGGGAGGGCTCACTGAACTGAATATAAACAGTAACTAGCTAGCTAGTGTTCACGGCTATTGCTTACTAAATCAAGGCTTGGTAAGTGATAAATGCATGATCACTTACTAAGTCTTGTGTTAGCAAGCAACTCGCAACAACAGATATCGATACCCAATGTCCGTGGACGCTAACGTTAGCTAGCTAACTAACCAGATGGTTCTCGCTGTTGTGTCTATGTGCCGCGATCTGCGAATTTGCTTTACTGCTGCAGTCTGGCATAGCAACAACAACAAACGCGGTGAGCACAGACTGCATACGAGTGACAATGTGCGACTTTTCCCATTTGGAACGTCGGAAATATTTTTTAATATCCGTGCATGACGTGTTTGTTACGATGTAAAGTGTAAAACAGAAATACAGTGCCTATAGAAAGTCATCATACCCTTTTGAAATAGTCACTTTTTTTGTCTTACAGCCTGAAATGAAAGTACATAAAATCCATCTTTTTCCAGCTTTATTTACACATTTTGCCTTAGAACATTCAAGTGGAAAAAAAATGGCACAATCTGATTTCTGATAATTAATAAAAAAATCTAAACTAGAATAACAGTGATCAGTCCCCTTAGAATAACCATTATAAACTTGCTCAGGTATAACCAATCACCTTCCAGATCACACACCAAGCTAATTGGCCTCCACCTGACATCAATTGTAGTGGTTTTGATTATTTCACAATAAAATCAGCTGTTCCTTTAGGATTCCACTCCTAGTAGTGCATGGTAATGCAAAGAATTCACCATGGCTGGAAAGGTGCCTTCAAAAGGACTCCGGGATAAAGTTGTGGATAGGCACAAGTTAGGAGAAGGATATAAAAAGATTTCAAAGGCTTTAACTATCTCTCTTGAGTACCGTTCAGAGTATTATTAAGAAGTGGAAGGCATATGGCACCACCCTCACCTTGCCAAGATCGGGCCGTCCCTCCAAACTGGATGACCGAGCCAGGAAAAGATTGATCAGGGAAGCTACCAAGAGGTCAATGGCAACCTTGAAGGAGTTACAAGTCTTAATGGCAGAGATTGGGCGATCTGTGCATGTGACAACAACCTCACAAGCTTTACACAAAGCTGGCCTGTATGGCAGGGTGGCAAGAAAGAAGCCTCTTCTGAAAAAGTGTCACACTGAGTCTCGTTTATGTTATGCGAAGAAACACATAGAAGATTCTGATGCCATGTGGCAAAAGGTTATATGGTCAGATGACACCAAGATTGAACTTTTTGGACTGAACTCCAAGCGATATGTTTGGCGGAAACCAAACACAGCACACCACCCAAAACACACCATACCTACAGTGAAGCATGGTGGTGGCAGCATTATGTTGTGGGGGTGTTTCTCTTCAGCGGGGACTGGGCAATTGGTCAGGATTGAAGGGAAAATGGATGCTGCCAAGTACACCCAAATTTTTGAGGAAAACAAAAACCTGCGGCCCTCTGCTAGACAGCTGAAGATGGGCAGGTGGTTCACCTTCCAGCATGACAACGACCCAAAACACACCGCCAAAAAAACAACGCAGTGGCTAAAGGACAGGAAGGTGAATGTCCTTGAGTGGCCTAGTCAGAGCCCTGACCTAAATCCGATATAACATCTGTGGATGGACTTGAAGAGTGCAGTCCATTGCCACTCACCACAGAATTTGACTGAACTGGAACAGTTCTGCAAGGAAGAATGAGCAAATATTGCCCAATCTAGGTGCGCAAAGCTGGTAGAGACATATCCAAACAGACTGATGGCTAAATAAAGCAAAAGGTGCCTCTGCAAAGTATTAAATCAGGGGACTGATCACTTTTCCAACCCTGTTATTCTAGTTTTTAATTTTTTATTAATTATCAGAAATTGTGTCCTTTTTTTTTTTTCACTTGAATGTTGTAAGACAAAATGTGTAAATAAAGCTGGAAAAAGATGGATTTTATGTACTTTCATTTCAGGCTGTAAGACAAAAAAAGTGACTATTTCAAAAGGGTATGATGACTTTCTATAGGCACTGTAGTTCCAGTTAGCTAATACATTTTTAAAATCCTAAATTCACAGTCGTCAGCAGGACGATCACTTGGAAATCGAAGGTCGTCCTTCTTAATTTTTAGTCGTCTGAGACGATAGGACGACTGCTGATCTGGGCCCCTGGGATACCTTTACTCCACAGTCAAGTTAAATCAACTTGAGTACACATAGACCAGAGCATTACTTGTGTGACCTTTCAAACTATACTTGAACTTATTTTGGGTTCCTGCAGCATACATATGAAATTAAGAATCTTCTAATTTCACTTTCACAGTCTTTCTTTGGATCAGATTATATAGGTTCTAAATATAAACAAAATGTGCACAGACTTTGCAGAAGAGGGACTACTTTTATAAGTCACTGTATATATATATGTGTATGTGTGTGTGTGTGTATATTACTTACACAAAAATATGCATATTGGGGCATAATGTAAAAAGAAAGGGATAAAAAAACTTGCCTAGACTTACGTTGGCTTTTTGCTTCAATGAAGAAATAATCTGTGTACACATTTTAAAGAACAACACTTAAAGAACAAATTAGGACCATGTCCTTAATGGATAAAATGAAGGGTTTTTCAGGAAAGCATTGAAAAACAAAACAATGTTAAACGTCAGTATGTCAGAAAGTTGAGGAGGACAAATTACATCCCTAAAATGTAATGTTTATTACATGTTATGTAATAAAAATAACATGTCACCAAACACAATCCTAGACACTCAAAGCCTGGGTGTTGGTTGTTCCTGTGTAATGGCTGTAATGTTTTATGTCTTGCAGGGTCCTGGAGAGAGGAGACCAATTCCCCGGCCAGTTGGTGAGTTCTGTAATAGCGGCTCTTATTATTGGCTGTGTTTTCACTGCTGTGCCTGGTCACATTGTGCCAGGGCCGAAAGTGCCTAAAGCCTGGGGATACAAGCTCCTTTAGTATTCCCACTGTCAGGCAACAAGGAGAACTGTTTGACTCCCAACATCATACTGGATCCCATGTCAAATGGAAGATGCATATTTGTAGGCAGCTAACTAACTTGCAAGTATGTTTTGAGTTAACATATTTTTCACTCATTATTTCGTATCCTGTCTAGGTAACTATATATATTTATATATACACCCTATATACTGTATATATAACTAGATGTAGCAGCAATGTCTTCTCTCATTGTTAGGAAAAAAGTTGCAATATTCCTACTGCTAGCTTTGGATGGTAGCCAGCTTTGTTAACAACTTGCTAATGCTTCACTCCCCTGACTCTCCTGTCTTCCACTAAGGAGGGTCTATGGAAACAAAGCTATATTCATCATCCATGGCCAAAGCTTATGGGTGTGATTTACTACAGACAAAAACAAGCATGGTAATGCCCTCACCATATCTCTTTCTCAGGGTCCCTGCTAAAGGCCTGGCCTTGGTAAATGGTCCCATGCAGTTACACAAGCAGTTCATCACAGCAGTTACATGCAGACATGCATTCATTGCAGAAGTAGGTAGACAGAAATCTACACATTAAGAAGAGATGATTTTCCCATTGGTTGGGTCATTAATCTGCAGCACCTCTCCTCATTTTTTAATGAAACACCAACATTCTAGAAATGTTAAAAAATAAATTGTAAAAATAATGTTATCCTTATGATTTCCTCATAATTAATTGCTCAAACTTGAAAAACCTATCTCGCTCCTGTGCATGTTTGTAACACAATATGCAATACACATGTATGGTTTTTATAATACCTCACAGATGCTGTCAGGAACAAGGCAGATATGAGGAAAAGTAAATAAATAAATAACATTAGTTGACATAGATTTTGGACAAGATGTAAGTGCTTCAAAAATGTGTATAAAGTTGCATGTATAGTCAGGTCCAGAATTATTGCCAATTAAAATGGATTGAATTGGAATTTCAAAATACTCTAATGTCAAATAAAAATAAAACAACTCTCAAGCTTCTTGTTAATTAATTACAAATAAAAAACAGAAAATTATTGATTGCATAAGTATTCACCCCTTTTTCTAAAACACACTTAAACTCTGGTACAATCAATTGTCTTCAGAGGTCATTAAATTATTTGATTGGAATCCAGCTGTGTACAATTAAGGTGTTTCAAATACACCTGTCTATAAGAGGTCCCACAGTTAGCATTTACAAACAAGAACTTCATCATGAAGACCAAAGAACATTCAAAGAAAATCTGAATACTTTCAAAAGTATCAATCGGGAAAGATATAAGATGATTTGAAAAACTTTGAATATCACCCATAGCACCGTTAAGTCCAGCATAAAGAAATGTTCTTGTTGAAGAAAACTTGCATGAGATCTCACCAGTTTGCCAGAGTTTGCCAGAAGTCATGTGGGAGACTCAAACCAAATGGAGGAAGATTCTGTGATCTGAGATGAGATTGGATTCTGTGATGAGACCAAGATTAAACTTTTTGGCTTCAACGTTAGGTGCTTTGTTTGGAGCAAGCCTAACACTGCGCATCATCCCAAGAACACTATCCCTACCATGAAACATGGTGGCGTGAGCCTAATGCTATGGGGATGCTTCTGTGCTTCAGGGACAAGCACAAGATCTAGACAAATCTTGATTGAAATCTCACGAAGTCTCAACTAAAGTTCTTGAACTGTGGTCCTTGGGTTCTTCTTTGACTCCCTCACCATTTTCCTCAGTGTGTGGGGTCCACATGCACTTCCATCCTCTTCCTGGCACATTTGCAACTGTTCCAGATGTTTTAAACTTGTTTTATTGCCCTAACAGTGATTAGTGTTATGTTTAACAGTTTATGTATTTTTTTGTGCTCATTATCTGACTTGTGTAGGTCAACAATCATCTGTCCCTTTTTATCTGACAGTCCTTTGGCTTTCCCCAAGGTGATGGACGACAAAGGGATATTACATGTGGGTTACCAGATTTTTATGCCCTAGTGAAACAGGAAGTGATGGAAGGCCTGAGATTCATTTAAATAAGTAGTATTTTTTTGCAGATTTAATTTTGTTTGGTTTTATTTAAAGACTCTTTAGGGGTGTTTTTCTGAAAAAAATAGTATTACTCAATAAAAATAAAATAAAAAATAGAACTAGATATAGAGTTCCAGAAGAAACCGCTTGCAGAAGGCTAAAGTGGTAGCCTATATTTAAAATAATATATTACTTCTTCCAATAGGTATAGTGAATAGTATAGGTATATAATTGAAAGTGGTGGTAGCAGTAACAGTAGTAGCAATATTTGTCAAGGGGTAATAAATGTTTGGAACATTTGTGAAAAATAGTATACTAAACTATCATTATACATGTACAGTCAGTACTACATGTATAGTTGTTAGTGAGCTAACCAGCGAGCTAAGTAGATTGTTGGAGCCATGTATAGTATACATAAGGCTTGTTATAAACCTACATGCCATTGCCCACTGATGGGGATTTGGGACCCCCTAGTGGTACAATTAGGAATAGAATATAATTTTTGGAAGTGTATACAGCTACAGTGGTAATTTATAGTTCACGTCTGATAAGGCTGACTGCATCGCGAACAAAATAAACTCTGCTTTGGGACTTTACCATAGCCAGCAGTAGTGGTTAAAATGTACAGTGGACTCAAGAAACCACTTAATATGCTTGAGCAATCATTTAAAGGCCTCTACATGCTCAAACGACAACAACGCGACAGCAACACAGCCAGGACTCTGCAACATCAACACAACCTTTGCGACCTACGTAGTGGGGGTTTCAGAGGGTGTCGCGTACCTATCACAAAAATCAAACTCGCGACCGCAGCGCAACCGTTCACGTAGATGTTGCGCGTCATTGATTAGTTGGTTAGCGAATTGAGGCGGAGCTGTCATAGTCATAGTTCATAGGTCACAGTTCATCGAGCTAGTAGCTAACGATATAGATAGCTAGCATCATTTGTTCGACATGGTATAAAATGAACCAGCTTCAGGAAAGACTGGCTGAAGAAGTTTGAAGGTACAGGAGTTTCCTTGCTTTCATGAAAACTTTACCAACCTTGTTCAATACATTGATGCCTACTAGTGTATGAAAGTATAAGGACCCCATGTTGCTTAGGCTATGCATAGACTTTGCAGAGGTATAAACTGCAGAGTGCTTGCGACATTGTAGCATTGCTACAAAGAAGTTGCACAAGTTATGCAGAAGCATGTAGAGGACTTAACACTTTGAGCCAAGGAAGCATTTGCTTGCCATTGCTACATTATGACTATAAGCTAAGCAACCGATCGCCCGCCATTGCTACCCAGGTTAAATGAAAAAAGCTACTTTCAATTTTTTTCCCAGATTCAAATTTCAATAAAAACATATGTCCAAAGCTTCCGAGTGGATGTCTGAGTCACGGTCGATGGCTAGGTGGAGTCCGCCTGGAAGGAGGCAGTTCCATAGCTGGTCCTGTAGTTGGGGGGAGGGATTGAATTAATAGAGGGTACAATTAGTCACCAAATTGGGAGAAAAAAGGAGGAGGAGGGGGAGGGGAAATAAAAATGGTATATTACTAATGTTACTTCCAATATGTAATGTTACTTTAGTAGTATTTCAAGTTGTAACGTTAAGACTTATGAAAACAAATTCTTGCAGTAGAGCTTGTTTGTCAAGTTCAGACAGTAGCGTTAGTACTTCTTAGTTAATAGTTCTTAGGTTGTGCTAGCAATATATGTTAGTGATGGGAAGTTCGATTCTTTTTCCTGACTCGTTCGCAAACGATTTGTTCAGTGAAAATAAGAAATCTTTCTCGAATCACAACTTCCCCAGAGCGCATAGGAACCCCCCTACCGGCGAACGAAGACTCGAAAATTTGATTCTCATTCAGAGCCGGCTTTACCGTTCCTAAACGACACGTCTCGTTTGTTCAGTGGAGTGGAGATAGCCATTCTTTGGCGTGATAGATTAACTTGGCCCATGAGTGCTAAACCATTGCAATGCATCGTTCTGATAGCAAACACAACTAGATTATGTACCTGGTTAGAAGAGCTCAAAAGAGTTGTTATTCTGGAGCCCCGAAAGAGTTGTGATTATCGTTCATTTTGTTCAGTAGCCTAGGGTAATGCCCATTCGTTCACTCATACAGTCAGCAGCTAATGGGTTTACTTTTGGTTTTACAATGTTATGTCCTGCAATATCGCGCCATTTAAATGCTTTTGCACAATGTGATAAATTATCATGTTTAAAAACATGTTGGTTGGAAGCTCAGTGCGATGTAGAAGGAATAGTGGTTGGCATTACGGTTCCTTTCAGGGACACGAATCCTTTGATTCAGTTCCCTAAAAGGATTTGTTCACGGATTCATTCACCAGTTCCTTCACTGCTATCATTCAGACTCCCGCGAATGAGAACGAGAGTTATGCAGTGGCTGGGTCTGACTCTGTCAGTAAATATTGTTTAACTGAGTCAATAATTCAATTTATATTAAAATTAATTTTAAGGGGCCGTGTAAGAATAGGATAAATAAAAACAATAAAAGTAATATTAACAACAATGATAATATTTAATTGGTAACATGGAACAAACAACCTAAAAATAAAAGCCTTTCACGGTTAATTTCTCAGATCAGAAAGAAAATAAAAAAAATAAAAAAATCATAAACAAATACTTGAAAGGACAACCTTTCTAAGTAGGCTACATGTTACCAAGTGATCATTCACATAGGCTAAGTTTATTAATGGACGTTTTAGTCCATGTGCCACCTAGGTATTTATGTTGGCTAACTTAAGGTGTGACTTGCATTGTGTCGGTTTCCTGCATCATAGCCTCCATTGTTCCCCAAGCTATCTGCACCAATGTTAAAACAATGTTGACCTCTAGAATTACCAACAAAATTGTGATACATTCATATAGCCTAGCATATTATGTTTGAATAAAGGAATATAATGATGTGGTTTCATTTCTCGAGTTGAGACTAGACCAAGTTCGCGACAAGTTCTGCAACGTCTCCGTTGGGAAATAGCCTCTTTTGTTCATGGTTTATTTATTTACTAATTGGGAGTAGGCTATAGGCTAAGTGTTTCTCAGATGTAACTGCTGGGCTAAGCAACTAGTGTAAACCAGTTGCTTTTAATTTTATACTCCGTCTCAGGCAAGTTCGTCATTGCAATATGAAGACATTATGGGGAGGGAGAGATGTAGAGCTGCAGCAACTACGTAGGCTAGTGTCTCATTCCAGATCCGGACCTGCCTCATGGAATGAGGAAGGAGAGCAACAGCACGTCCAGTTCCAGTTCCTTCACGGATTCGGTCCTCAGTCAGTTCCAGTTCAGGAACTGTTGCTTTCGGTCACCCTGATGGGAGTGGCTCAGTGAGCACGGCCCACTCAAGCGGTTCAGTGCTGTCGTTAGCTAATGGCTACTTCAGTTTCAACGAATGGCAGTTCCCAACTTTAGATTAACCAAAGGAATGAATCCAACATGGAGGTGAGTCAGTTCCTTTCGTTCACCAAAAGGATTTGTTCAAAAAGAATGAATCGCTTACGAACGACACACCACTAAGGAGGAGCCGCTTGTTCAATCGAACGAGTAAAATGAACGACTCAACTGAGAAAACGAATCATTACTCCCGAGTCAGTAAAAACAGTTGTTCAATTTCAAGGAATCGTTTGCGAACTGCACATCACTAATATGTGTAGCAAAAGTGAGTTTGCTAGCTGACCTAACTAGAAAGTAGCTAGCGCTAGCTAATTTAGTAAACTAAAGTTACTGGAGTTTATAGCACACATTCGCATAGGTAGCATTACCTAACCTAACCTGTAGGAAGTAGGCCTACAGTTCGTTTTAACTTCAGACAGCAAAGTAGTTTTTCAGCTAGATATATTGAGAGATAGTAGTAATTTGTATAACGGCCACTTTGGAATTCTGAAGCACGCTCAAGTCATTCCACCACTGTTAAGTTAGTGGAGACCGTTTTTAAAAGCTTTATAGTTTAAAAAGTAGAAGTCGTACAGCTTAACAAAATACAAGCAACCTAATGGTTGTCGAGAAGTTTATTGTAGAGGGGTTTAACTAGACATACACTTTCGTATTTCTAGGTAAAAAACTAGGAGGAGATACGCCCGGAAGAACTGGAATAGTAGGCTAATTATAAATAATAAGTAAAGATTCTGTAGAAGAACAGTAGTTTGCAGGCTTCAGCAAGCAAACTAATAATTGTATTAGAATAAAACTAGCCTATATACGTAGTTTCCCCATTCTGAGCAAAAAATATAGCTTATTATCTGTGTTATTTATTTTATATAGCCTTTTTTTGTACTTCAGTACAACAAACATTAAAGGAGAATTTTACCCATATTCAATTTTTTTATAATGTTGTCCTTAGACTTTATAGCACTATGAATGCAACGGTATATACATATTTTATTTGTATAGCCATGGCCAAAAGTTTTGAGAATTACACAAGTATTGGTTTTCACAAAGTTTGCTGCTTCAGTGTTTTTAGATCTTTTTGTCAGATGTTACTATGGTATACTGAAGTATAATTACAAGCATTTCACAAGTGTCAAAGGCTTTTATTGACAATTACATTACGTTTATGCAAAGAGTCAATATTTGCAGTGTTGACCCTTCTTTTTCAAGACCTCTGCAATTCGCCCTGGCATGCTGTCAATTAACTTCTGGGCCACATCCGGACTGATGGCAGCCCATTCTTGCATAATCAATGCTTAGAGTTTGTCAGAATTTGTGGGTTTTTGTTTGTCCACCCGCCACTTGAGGATTGACCACAAGTTCTCAATGGGATTAAGGTCTGGGGAGTTTCCTGGCCATGGACCCAAAATGTCGATGTTTTGTTCCCCGAGCCACTTAGTTATCACTTTTGCCTTATGGCAAGGTGCTCCATCATGCTGGAAAAGGCATTGTTCGTCACCAAACTGTTCTTGGATGGTTGGGAGAAGTTGCTCTCGGAGGATGTTTTGCTACCATTCTTTATTCATGGCTGTGTTCTTAGGCAAAATTGTGAGTGAGCCCACTCCCTTGGCTGAGAAGCAACCCCACACATGAATGGTCTCAGGATGCTTTACTGTTGGCATGATGCAGGACTGATGGTAGCGCTCACCTTTTCTTCTCCGGACAAGCTTTTTTCCGGATGCCCCAAATAATCGGAAAGGGGATTCATCAGAGAAAATGACTTTACCCCAGTCCTCAGCAGTCCAATCCCTGTACCTTTTGCAGAATATCAGTCTGTCCCTGATGTTTTTCCTGGAGAGAAGTGGCTTATTTGCTGCCCTTCTTGACACCAGGCCATCCTCCAAAAGTCTTCGCCTCACTGTGCGTGCAGATGCACTCACACCTGCCTGCTGCCATTCCTGAGCAAGCTCTGCACTGGTGGTGCCCCGATCCCGCAGCTGAATCAACTTTAGGAGACGGTCCTGGCGCTTGCTGGACTTTCTTGGGCGCCCTGAAGCCTTCTTCACAACAATTGAACCTCTCTCCTTGAAGTTCTTGATGATCCGATAAATGGTTCATTTAGGTGCAATCTTACTAGCAGCAATATCCTTGCCTGTGAAGCCCTTTTTGTGCAAAGCAATGATGACTGCACGTGTTTCCTTGCAGGTAACCATGGTTAACAGAGGAAGAACAATGATTTCAAGTACCACCCTCCTTTTAAAGCTTCCAGTCTGTTATTCTAACTCAATCAGCATGACAGAGTGATCTCCAGCCTTGTCCTCATCAACACTCTCACCTGTGTTAACGAGAGAATCACTGACATGATGTCAGCTATTCCTTTTGTGGCAGGGCTGAAATGCAGTGTAAATGTTTTTTGGGGGATTAAGTTCATTTTCATGGCAAAGAGGACTTTGCAATTAATTGCAATTCATCTGATCACTCTTCATAACATTCTGGAGTATATGCAAATTGCCATCATAAAAACTGAGGCAGCAGACTTTGTGAAAATTAATATTTGTGTCATTCTCAAAACTTTTGGCCATGGGTGTAGATAACAATTATTCAAGCTAACCAAAAGATGTTTATTTGTGCAACTTGTTCAGCTTACCGTCACTGCATCTCCCATAATGCATTTATTTGTCTTGTGCCTGTAACAATGTAGAAACCATGCATTGCAGTCCAGGAAAATTAGGTAGCGGGGGAAAGAGAATAATGGACCACTCTGTCTTGTGTAAAATTTCACAGAATATAGATGTTGTCATTGCAATGTAAATTGCTTACATCCTGGACAAGCGAATTGCACTCAGGCTCTCTGAATTTGCTACAGTGTAACGGTAAATGTAGAGCACCCTTTGAACTTGGTGATATGATCTCTATAAAAGTTGTATGGCATGTCTAATTTTTTTCACCTATATGTTGGTTGATATGAAAAATGTGAAAAGGTTCTTTTAACTGTAGCTTGATAGTGTACAGTATTAAAAACGTTGCATCAAGTCGTTTTATTCAGTTAAACATTTTGCAACCACGTAATAGTAAAAACTGATTCAGTACCTTCTTACACAAAATTGCTTCAGAAATCAGAATACCCTGGTCCCATGCTTGGGTAAACAAAGTAAACACAGCTTGATCCAACCAATCACTGTCCGCACTCCATGCAGCACTTGCTGTTGCTGACAGGATAAACATTTTTTGGTCATCTTACTAACATTTGATATTGATCATTGTGTTCTTTCCTGTGGGCTGCAGAAATCATGAGGATCTGGCACCAGTCTGCCTCAACAAGCTGTATATGAACAATCATACTCTAACTGAATGTCTGAGCTTAACAGGCAGGCTATGCAGTGAAAGGATACACACAGCAGCACATGTTTCAGAGGAGAGGGTGTGCTTGTCTGAACTGTGGGATGGGAAGTCATTTCCTGCATAGCATGAAAAAGGAATAGAACCACCTAATATTTTGAGACCTCAATAATTTGCCTATATGAATGAGTGTCCACAAGACCATAAACATGCCTGCTTTCAATGACTTGGGGCCCATCCCTTGGTTTTGTGACACACATGGGTATCAGGGTTCAAGACAAATTCTAGACAATTGATGTCAGGAAAGAGAACCCAGCAGGACACCAACCATAAATGGGAACTATGATAGCCCCCCTTTGGCCTACAAGGTGATATGCCAGTGGAGGTGCCATAAAGAACATATGGCCGATCTGACGAACGGGGAACAATACTCACTGTGCCAGGATGCGCCACAGCAGCACTGCCTCTGCAGGCCACCTTTTGTCAGCCGCATCAAAGACCACCGGACGCACCACTCTCCTGCACCACCATAGGTGGTTGCCATAGGATACAAGGGAGCTGACCAGTGACAGAGCAGGACCCATGTGGGATACTGGCAATTTTGAAGTTTGTCTCTAAATGTTGGGGTTACCTAGCCAATAATGGCACACAAATCCATAAGTACTGGGACTTTGTGCCTCCTGATCATCGATCTGAACTTGGCTGCCACTTCTGAGGCTTGGCTCAGCTCCACACCGATATTCTTTTTGACTGACCATGTCCATGTATTCCGGTGAGGTTTCTTGCTGCCGTCCACATTACCCATAAGATCACTGGACCACCGTAGCATCCAAAAGTTAATTCGCGTGTTCAGAGTGAACTCCCAAGCATACCTGGCCCAGTGGATTTGGACAACTTGCAAGTCATCCCCTGCAACTGAATTACTCCAGGAGGAACTGATCCGGGATCTGTGGACTGCCTGCCTTTTGGATCTGTTAAGTAAATTAGCATTTAATTTATCCTTGCGTGGTATACACTGTAACTCCTTATGCTGTAGCGGTTAGGGTAATGTTTTGTTGTTTTCCTGTTAATCGTTTAAATATTGTTTGCTAAGCAGCTTACTCATCTATTTAACAGTCATTGTCTTTTGTTTACTTTCCTTTTTTCTTCCCCAGTTTAATCCCTTAGGTTCGTTCATATCTGTTGAAGTAGTTTGAATAGATTTCAGTATTGTAATAATAAACATTCTAATTATCGATAAGTTGGTCCTGTCTTTCATTCTGCACAAACAGGTTCTACTGGCTGCCACCTCACAAATTAAATAATGAATCAATGTACATTGAGGCAACCCATGCCAACTTTTGTAGAGTTAATATCCAGAAGGGCCTACAATGCAGATTCCTCATCATAATTAGTCATTTTAGAGCTTCCTCGAGTCTTTTGGCCCCCAGGGTTGGTGGTGTAAAACAACAGTGAGTTTATATTCCTCGTACCGCGTATTACACCCACTCTGCAATTCTGTGAGATGTTTCTCTTACAGAATATTAAATTGTAGTTGCACCATCCCTGACTTGATTGTTTTGTGCTGCAGCTGTACTCTCACATGACAATTAGATGATGTTCAAAACTGCAGACAGTGTGAAGGTAAGGTAAATATGTTAAAATATTATCATGTCACTTTACTAGACAGTAGCCTTTAATGTTCTTTATGAATGCTGCTCATGGAACTTGAATTCAGATTGGCTTCATGTAATCAGTGTCATTCAGAAGAAATTCAAGTGTGTTTGCTTTTAAAGTTTCACCACTTCCCTCACAACAGGTTTAGAAATATGGATTAAGATGACACTGTTCATATAGGATGAGAGCAATAGTGCTGTTTATGGATAAACCTAATTAAGAGTTCAATTTGATGTCAATACTGTGCGTGCATGTATATATATGTTCATGTAACATTTTCAAAGTGTTTTCATGTTCAAACCACTTTCCAAGTAAAGGAATATAAAGTAAAATACATAAAAAGGGTAATACAAAATGAAATAGAAAGTAATGTGACAAGGCAGTTAAAATAAGCTACCTGTACATTTATAATTTTTTAAAATGTGGAAATACTACAAGCTATAATTGTACCCTCCTATGGATTATTACAAATGATAATACCTTGTGTAGCCATTGAATTTTGCCATATCCAAGGATGGTTGCTAAGTAAATACATACAATAGAACCTCTGAGATACAAACACATTGGGAATTGAGGATGCTAAGAACTCTGAAATAATACACTAATACACATCAAAATCCACCAAGTTAAATCAATTGGTATCCTGCTTTATATCAAACAATGTGGATTTTCCCACATTGTATTATTTATTAATAATGCTAAGATATGCCCCTTTGCCGAATGTTGATAGTATTTTGAGTTTTTTTATCAATAGAAACTGATTCATTTGGGTTTAATGCTTGCCTTTTTTCGTCAGTGATAATAAAAAGCTTGATGTTAAACAAGGTGTAATTGCATATGCTACTTCCGGGTTCATACTGCGTTCAGTTGACTGGTCACCTCAGAGGTTCGTATCTCTGAGGTTCTACTGTAATGCAGTTTTAAATAATACATGTGCAGAAAAAAAAGAAGAAACACACATTAATCACTCTCCCAAAATGTACACAGATACACAAGAAACTGAGGTTTGAAGATACCAGAAAATATAGGTGAAATGGAAAAAGTGCTTTTTGAAGTAAACCCCCTTTCCCCCATGTCTAAACAGGCTGAAAGCATCGGACTGAATTGCATTCAGAAAGGATCAATGATGGAATTGCAAACATTACAGGAGGCTCTGAAAGTGGAAATACAAGTCCATCAGGTACCCAAACCACTCTAGATCTTCACTGTGTTTTTCATTTGCATATTTGTCTCCAGTGAATTTGGGGGTAATACAGGTTTGACAATTCGACCAATTAAATACTATCCTTTTAGTTCTGATCTGTGCTAAGAGTACTTTAACATGTGGCATTCGAATGAAAGCCTGTGGTACCAATGAGGTATGCAAACACCTGAGAGGAATTTGTATGGTTTCATGTTGGTTTAATACGATCTACAAGTAATCTGTTTAGAATCCCGTAATTACTGCAAGATTATTAGATTTTTTTAAATGGACTGGCAAAACAGAAACAAACGAGTTATTGTGAAACTATGCTCCATGCCCACACTATATTATTTATGTTCTCTTTTCTCCCAATATGGAATGCCCAATTGTATGTTTAGGCCTGTCTCATCTGTGCAGTGTCCTCTGACAATCTGGGAGAGCACAGACAAGCACACGCTCTCCTATGAAGCACTTTCTGCCAGCCACTAATTATTTTCACTCTGCAGTCCACCAGCTGAGCTGTGTATGAAATGTATTCCTCCAATGCAATGTCTGTTGCGTGCAGACTGCAAACACCTAATTCGCTATAGGAGTCGCTGCTGCACAATGAGACAGGGACAACACCACAAGTATAACCCTCCCTCCCTGGGCGACACTACGGATGATGTGCTCCCCAAGACGCTACACTGCAAACCTGTGCTTTAACAGCATAAATCTTAGCTTTAGTCTCAACCTGTTTCCATTTACTATCCTCAGTTAGCAATCAAAATATTAAGTCACTTGGAAATTTTATTTTGTGATAGCATTATTGTTCTTTACATCTCACATTTTTGCAGTAATTTCTTATGCCCACAGATTATTTGAATTTGTGGGTAATTGTAGAGGTGAGGGGAGTTTTGGAAAAACAGTCTTCAATTGTACTCTTCATTCTCAGTCCAAATTCTGAATATTGATGTAATCTGATATGCAAAGATTCTGCACTTTAAATGCTCATGAAATGGCACATATTTTCTGAAGTGTGTGTTCTAGCCTTTACATTTATATTTACATTTTAAGCATTTATCATACACCCTTATCCTGAGTGACTGTGCATTAATACATGGTAAGCACAATCATAGTTTGTGCAAGAGATCAGTGGAGTAATACAGCGATAAACATCGTTGCTGGCAGCTGCATACCATACCTGTAACACTGGGAAGGAAAAGGTTAGTCAATTATTATTATTATTATTTATTTTTTTGATGAGTAAACAAGTATACATATACAAAAAGTATTAAACAAGTAGGCAGTGGTGATGACAATTGGCTAGATGCACAGAATTCAGTGGTAGTGGAGTCTGAAAAGGTGGGTTTTGAGTCTCTTGTGGAAGATCGCAAGTAATTCCGTGGTCCAGACCGAGTGCGGAAGATCATTCCACCCCCGAGGGGTCAGGACAGAGAAGAGGCGAGACTGCAAAGAGCGGCTGCCGGGCGCCCAGTGGGATGGGACAGTCAGTTTGTCAGAGGAGGCGGAGCAGAGGGGTCTGGCTGGGGTATAGGGTGTGATGAGTGTCTGGAAGTTTAATACATGTTGCGCAAAACAATTGTGTGATATAAAGTTAACAGATATTTTCCTCCTTAAGTTAAGTTCATAGGTTAATTATTTGTGATCATTAAATAGATTTTGCTCAATTGAATTATGTTTTATAATTTGCATTCTGTAATGGCATGGGATGTGATGAAATGCAAGGTTTCAACATGAGATTGTTTGATTAACAAGGATGGCAATTATCCACTTAATGAATTGGCAAGTAATCCCAAAGCTTTCTCTTAAATTGTCTCACGTTATAGGTTTCTAATTCTTCATTTTAATTATACAGCTAATTATGTGTTTAATTAGTAATCAAGACAAATAAACGGAAAACAGATTGAGAGTAATATTTTGTTTAAAGGTAAGATTTGTGCCTCCTCTGTTTCCAGCCAACCAGCCACCACTTGGTAGGACATGCTACTCGACAGCCCCTCTTTTTCATGTGTGGGTCAACAAAATTCTGCCAGGCTACATCACAACAGAATACAGTTTTTTACTCAACTGTATCATTTGTTTATTTTCTGAAGACCTTTATTCTTAAAATAGAACTGGAAACCCTCTTACTTCCAGCTTTGAATGAGTGTTGCTAGTTCCCAATGTTGCCATCTTGGCCACTTTTGGATTTTTTGCCCAAAACATATTGCAACGACTGCCACAAATCGACCCACTTTTAGAGCTGTTCATAGCCACTTTCTGAGAAAAAATAGTGGGTAAATATTTGCATATCATAATGTTAAGCTATGGTCATTTGGAAAGCACAACACGATCCATTCCTCTTTCACATCACAAATCTCAACATACATGCCTAGCTGGTTTCTGTTCACATGGCAACTTAAACACAGTGCTGATGCAGTGGATTAGAGGTGCAGATGTAGTCTGCAATTAGGGAACACCCCCAAGTTGCACTGTGTATTCAGTTTGAACCGATTGGTCGAAGATCTCCTCACAGTGAGAATTGAGAATTGTTTGGGGAAACTTGCAGCACATACAACCTCCCTGGACCCATGACAAAACGAATCAGAATGAATGCAGCCTATTCTTTTAAGAAGAAACAGGTCTCTTGCAGCAACGACCTATGCACCAGCCAGCAGAGCACTAGTAGCACAGTGGTGATGATTGGGAGTCAGACAGTGATGCAATATAGGTAGCTAGCTAGCGAACCTTAAACACGAGAGATCTAGTCCATGATATTATCTAAAGTTTATTTTTAGTGATCACTTTATTTTATTTTTTAAATTGTAATGTTTTCTAATAGAGATTCGTAATACTGTATGGCTTGGCTCCTTGCTTTTGTAAACTAGAACTTCATATTAACAGTAACTAGTTTGATGGATGAGTCTTGGAGTGACCCTGGACAACCAGCTGTGCTTCTCTTGCGATCTTCCGAAACCCACCTTTTCAGACTCCACTACCATTGAATTCTGTACACCCAGCTAATTGTCATCACCACTGCCTACTTCCTCAACACTATATACCCCTGCTTACTCCATTTAATAATAAAAAATAAATGTACTAACCTTTTCCTTCCCAGTGTTACAGGTATGGTATGCAGCTGCCTGCAATGATGTCTGTCGCTGTATTACTGCACTGATCTCTTGCGCGAACTATGATTATTCCTACCATGTATTTATGCACATCTTGTAAGTTGCTCTGTATAAGAGCATCTGCTAAATGCTTAAAATGTAAATGTAATGTGGATGAGTATTTTTAGTTAGTAGAAAATTGTTCACTTCTACTCTAGAATAATAAAACATTTGAATTTAACGTATTCTGAATTTATTGACCCACGTTATTAGATATTTGCATTTTAAGCTAATACAAGGTCAGTGGACGTGGCTAAATACATTTTATTTTTCATAATTGAAATATGGCTTTCTCCTAGCTATTTTAAACTAGTAGCCTACTTTATTTCATAGTAACTAGGTTTATGGGAGAGTGTTCTTTAAGTTAGTGGACAGTTCACTTCCACTGTAGAATAATAATGCAAATCTAATTTAACATGTTTGCTGAGTTTATTCTAAGGTAATACATTTTGCATTACATTTTAAGCAAATACAAGAGCCGTGGCTAAGTCATTTTAAATGTATGTATGAATGGATGGATCATGCAGATGTCTAGCCAGTTTTTAGTTACTTTTAGGCAGATGTCTAGCTACTTCCTGCACTGAGGAATTACCCAGCAACCATGGCCTAATGTCACAAACTTTAAAAAAATCAATAAATAGTGGAGATGGATTTGTTAGTGTGTGGTTTTGGGAAAGTCTATAGTCTACTGCATTATGTACCATCTGAAATGAAACGCATTTGGTTTGCTACATTGTATTTGTTCATTCAGTCTGCCAAAAATGTAACAAAATGTAGCAACATTATTGAGTTGGCCACACTCCAAGAATTAAACTACATTGTAGCCTACTGATGACTATTGCATTTATTGTAAAAAACTAAAAACTTGTTTTCCTGTTTTCTAAATAGGCCTGGGTGAACACATACAGAAAGACAGTTGATAACACAATGGGGACAATTGTAACTATCTACTGATATAAAGTGGTGTTGCACATATATGTGTAACAGCTGTATAGATTATGTATAGAATAAAATAATTTAATGGAACACAACAGCCTACTGAAGTACCCTAAAACAGATGACATTTTTGATCATTTGACAATTTGAAAGCAATTAGAAATCTCAAAAGTCACTAAAATACAAGAAATTAGCTCTAATAAACCACTGCATTACAGCCCCAAACATCTAATGCTAAACGTCAACAACAAGCTTGTTCAATGGTTTGCAATTACAAATGTTATTGTAAATTGTATTAACTGTTGAGTGGTGTATAAAATATTTATATAAAAATAGCTACAATTGGCCTCCCGGGTGGTCTAGCAGTTACAGCGTTTGACGTTGGCCACTACAACCGGGGTTCGATTCCTCTGGCCGCGCCAGACTCGGCTCTGGCCAGAAGTGCCACTAGGGGGCAGCAATGGGCTGTCCGCCCCAGGGAGGGGGGATGGAAGCCAACATACGTTTGCTGAGTATAGGAGTGGCTCTGGAGTACCAGAGTCATGGTCGACGGCTTAGCGAGTGTCGTCTCGGAGGAGACGACACTTTGCCTTTGTCACTGCCGGTCTCAGGGCTACGGCAGCGAACTTACAATATGAGGGGCGGGTTGACATGAAAAAGGGAGGGTGTAATTGGCTACTAAATTGGGAGAAAAATGGGAGAAAATCAGAAACTAGAGCAGAAAAATCACAGATGTCATCATAGACAGCTGCACACCACACATAAAACTGGGAGAGAAAGGTTTGTGCATTTTTTAAATGCATGTGTTCAGTGGTAGTGGTAGTGCAGTCTGAAGAGGTGGGTTTTCAGCCTCTTGGGGAAGATGGTCAGTGATTCTTCCTGACCAAATGTGGAAGGTCATTCCACCACTGGGGCATCAGGGCAGAGAAGAGGCGAGACCGCGAGGAGCGGCTGCCGTGCACCCGAAGGGACGGGATAGCCAATTGGCCAAAGGAGGCAGACTGGAGGGGTCTAACTGGGGTGTAAGATGTGAGTGTCTGGAGGTAGGAGGGAGTGGTACCCCTTGCAGCCTGGTATGCCAGCACTAGTGATTTGAATTTGATTTGGGTCATTATAGGGAGCCAGTGAAGTGTGGTGAGCAACCAACTGTTAACCAGTAATACTTTCAGGCTGAGCATATGTCTGCCACTGTACTGTGTTAATCCTGGTTAGCTAGCAAACTTTTCAGATAATAAGCTGCCCTAAAATATCTAGCTAGCTAGCCAGCGGCAATGGAACTAATGTGGAACTAATTGTCTATATTGGCAACCACATTTTGGATAATTGGTTTTGTGTTTGTAATCAAAGAAATTGCCAATACCGTAACTAAAGAAATGGGCAATTCAGCACTGCATTTAGGAAAAAGTGAGTGTAACAGTGAGAATGAGTATTGTTTGGTTGGGAATAGGATGGCTCACAATGTTTGAATTTTGAATGTTCACTTATTTCCAGTATATGTATATGTGTGTATATACATATATGTGTGTGTGTGTGTGTGCATATGTATATGTATATGTGTAAAGAATATTTGCATTCTCAGGCTGTCTGGGGTGGTGCTGCAGCACGAAACTAAAAGCAGAGTGCTGTTCCCGCCCCAGAAATGTGTACACCCATGGCCAAAAGTTTTGAGAATGACACAAATATTAATTTTCACAAAGTCTGCTGCCTCAGTTTTTATGATGGCAATTTGCATATACTCCAGAATGTTATGAAGAGTGATCAGATGAATTGCAATTAATTACAAAGTCCCTCTTTGCCATGAAAATGAACTTAATCCCCCAAAAAATATTTACACTGCATTTCAGCCCTGCCACAAAAGGAATAGCTGACATCATGTCAGTGATTCTCTCGTTAACACAGGTGAGAGTGTTGATGAGGACAAGGCTGGAGATCACTCTGTCATGCTGATTGAGTTAGAATAACAGACTGGAAGCTTTAAAAGGAGGGTGGTGCTTGAAATCATTGTTCTTCCTCTGTTAACCATGGTTACCTGCAAGGAAACACGTGCAGTCATCATTGCTTTGCACAAAAAGGGCTTCACAGGCAAGGATATTGCTGCTAGTAAGATTGCACCTAAATGAACCATTTATCGGATCATCAAGAACTTCAAGGAGAGAGGTTCAATTGTTGTGAAGAAGGCTTCAGGGCGCCCAAGAAAGTCCAGCAAGCGCCAGGACCATCTCCTAAAGTTGATTCAGCTGCGGGATCGGGGCACCACCAGTGCAGAGCTTGCTCAGGAATGGCAGCAGGCAGGTGTGAGTGCATCTGCACGCACAGTGAGGCGAAGACTTTGGAGGATGGCCTGGTGTCAAGAAGGGCAGCAAAGAAGCCACTTCTCTCCAGGAAAAACATCAGGGACAGACTGATATTCTGCAAAAGGTACAGGGATTGGACTGCGGTAAAGTCATTTTCTCTGATGAATCCCCTTTCCGATTATTTGGGGCATCCGGAAAAAAGCTTGTCCGGAGAAGAAAAGGTGAGCGCTACCATCAGTCCTGTGTCATGCCAACAGTAAAGCATCCTGAGACCATTCATGTGTGGGGTTGCTTCTCAGCCAAGGGAGTGGGCTCACTCACAATTTTGCCTAAGAACACAGCCATGAATAAAGAATGGTACCAAAACATCCTCCGAGAGCAACTTCTCCCAACCATCCAAGAACAGTTTGGTGATGAACAATGCCTTTTCCAGCATGATGAAGCACCTTGCCATAAGGCAAAAGTCCATGGCCAGGAAACTCCCCAAACCTTAATCCCATTGAGAACTTGTGGTCAATCCTCAAGTGGCGGGTGGACAAACAAAAACCCACAAATTCTGACAAACTCCAAGCATTGATTATGCAAGAATGGGCTGCCATCAGTCCGGATGTGGCCCAGAAGTTAATTGACAGCATGCCAGGGCGAATTGCAGAGGTCTTGAAAAAGAAGGGTCAACACTGCAAATATTGACTCTTTGCATAAACTTAATGTAATTGTCAATAAAAGCCTTTGACACTTGTGAAATGCTTGTAATTATACTTGCCATAGTAACATCTGACAAAAAGATCTAAAAACACTGAAGCAGCAAACTTTGTGAAAACCAATACTTGTGTCATTCTCAAAACTTTTGGCCACGGCTGTATATATATTTTGAGAACACAAGATTTGGAGTGCTTTATTCCACTTAAACCATGGCTTCATAACAGAAAAATATAGAAAAATGCAAAAGTATAAAAAATTCAAACCGTTATCAAGTAAAAATGATCATGTTTTGGCAGGTGTACATTTGCCAAGAAATATAGTTAATCATTTTCCCAGGTTCAGGAAGCGATGAAGCGTTCATTACTTTCACAGTAGATGGCAGCAATGGACTAAAAAGACCAGCCAGCAAACAAAATAAGATGTGAGAGATATTAGACAAACTGTGTCGGAAATTGACATTTATTCCAGTCTTATACTTGCAGTCAAGAACAAAGAGAATTATAGAAAAAAGCCTGTTAGCTTGAGTAAAGATTAGATGGCTAGCTAACATGCATTACCTAATTTAGCAAGTTTGTAAACTAGGTAATACAGTACGTTATCTTAGCAAGCCAACTTGTACCTCACGATACACAGCGCCAGCTTGCTAACTGAGTTTGGTGGGACTCATTGGGAGTAGAGCTAGCTAGCTAGTGAACTTGCTACAAAGGTATTACATAGGTTGCCAACGTGTCTGGCTAGTAGTATACAAACATCTGGTTAGGTAGCTAGCTAACCAACTTAGCTAGCCATTGCTAGCTAAAAATATTTGCTATAACATTAAACTATTTCATGGTTTCAAGTTAGAAATATCACACAGCATAAGTCTGTGTGGGAGTCCTGTAAGTTTGCTGAACAGGTTATAGCTGGCTGGCTAACTAGCAAGATATATTTCTGGGTATGTTAGAAAACAATTACAATTACAAGTTAGTGCAATCTTTTCAAGCAGACTAAGCAGACAAGTCCTGTTGCTTTAGCAAACTCCTACACAGGCGTTCTAATCGATGGTCTGGACATTCATTTCCGCAACTTATCTTTTAGGAATCCTGATCATACAAATGACAAGAAGTTCAGGTGCTGAAGGAATGTTGATCCTTGTTTATGCAGTGTGTGTCTTTGGGCAAATTAATATGGAACTTGTTTTAGTAGTGAGAAGGATTTATCCATGCATATACATGACACACAGGCTTCCTAAGAGAGCAGATCTTGGATTAGATCATATGTGAATTATATAGCATAGAGAATCTTTTTTAATAAGAACGCATGAAACTATAGGCAATGACTTATTTTTTATTTTCTCCAGTAGGCCTATTCCGTTTTTGATTCCGTTTTTATTTCATTGAATTCATCAATTTAATTTTGAGGCTGTCAGTCAACAGTCTTTTTTTATAAGTGTTGTAAGCTTTTTTTTTGGTAAGCATTCTAGGAAAGTGATGTTTTGATTTGTCTTGAATTGTCTAGGCTAAATGCCTGCTGTTTATTATTTTATGGTGACTGCACTTTTATAATCATTTTTAAAAACCAAATTGTGTTTACTAAAAAAATAAAAATAAAAATATTTATTGTTATTAACAATAATAATAAGAATACGAATAAAAATCATAAGTATTATTATTATTTTTAGAATAAAGTGGTGTTTCAATTATGTTGTAAGCTTGCTGGTTATTATTCTATGATGGCTGCACTGTGATATATATATTTTTCAAAAATAACAATTGGACAAATTTCTTCCCAGGGGAGGTAGTATATTGAATATTTGTTATAAAAAACTATTCAAAACTCATTATGTCCTCTCATCCATGTCACTACTTCTCATCCCCTATCCCTACCCCACTATTTTTTTTGTGTTAGGTTGGGAATTGTATTGAAAAGTCTGTTAAGAGTGCTTTCTCCCCATCCCCTCATACTAAGAAATGGAGCTACTTACAATTTAAACATTTTTCGGTTTGTCGTATGTTAATAATTCTTATTCTTTGGTCCTGAGAGACTTTGGCCTGAGCTGAGATAGTATTAGTTGGCAATAGTGCTTGTGGGTCACTGCATAAGAAAGCTCAGCAGGTCAGCATTTCTGTGAGGATATTCAGTTTGATAAGGAATTTAAAAAAATCTAGCAGAGCACCAAAAGCATGCACCAAAGCATATAGGAACAAGATTACATGATTTTTAAAATAGTTCTGGCTAGCCTCTATCTTGATTGGATTTCTTCTCCAGGAATTTCACTTTTTTACCTTTTACCATATAGAAGCCACTGCAATGGCAATCTTTTCAGTAAGGCGGTTTTATTTCCAAATGCAAATATATAGTACATCCAGTACTATTCAGCGTATGTCACATTATTTTGAACTTGAGACGCCCCTTTATAGAAGCTTTGTGGGGGATGGGTGATTTAAACGGCTGCAATACTAGACTGTGCCTGTGGGGGACACTGTGTCTACAGCATGTAGACAGTGCCTGGGAGCTGTGGGTCTTGAAGAAGGCAATACATAGGGGAAGAAACTTGAAAGCAAAGAGAAATGAAAGCACTTCTCTGTTGTAGTCTCTACTCTGTAATAATCTGTCCTGGTGGTCCCGTTGCATGTTCTTTTTTTGTTCTTTGTTTCAGAGCTTTTTCTCAGAAACCATTTCATCTGAACTAGTGTCCTGCTGTTAGTTCAATTCACAATATGTTATTTTCTTCTCCCTCCTCCAGAAACTGGTCGCCCAGATGAAACAAGATCCACAGGTAAGGACATCTTGTTTCTTATTCAGTGAATTGCATGAACTCTTGACATGTACTACAGCAGAATGTGAAAACATTTGAAAAGTACAGGACATAATGTCATTGCCATAGCAATGTCGCAATATGTTTTCAGCTTAATGAGTATGACACAGTGTGCGCTGTCTTCATTTTTACCTCTTGTTTCCTCTCTAGCTCCATCCTAGAGAGGAAACCTAGCGTCGTCCATTGTCAATGAAAGTGCACATTCCCTGGTTGCCTGATCCCAGATCAGTAGGAATTTAGGGGGTCGAGAGCAGGGGGCTTAGTTCACAAATTATGGGTGTTATCAGGTGGGTGGCTGGGGGCTGGGGGCTGTTTTACTGTTTAATAATTCCAAAACTTTCAAATTTCCCTGCATGTTTGATTGATCGTAATTAAATTGAAGCCGTATTATTTTTTTTTAATTCTGCATAATTGTAAACCCTCCTCAACTCTCTTTCATTTTCATAATATAAATATGTATAGTATAATTGTATACAATACTATGTAGAATGTCATTTTATCTTCATACAATTGATTTCTTTGGGAGACCAGTAAGGAGAGCATTACAATAGGCCAATCAACTAGAAATAAAACTGTACTTAAAGAAATTAAATTAAAGAAAGCTATCTTGGTCACGTTGTCTCTGTGGGGTTTAAAACTTAATCTAAAATAACACCCAGTTTTTTTCACTGCTGATTTAGTCTGGAGCCAGATTGTCCAACCTATTAAAAAGAGTGTCTCTTTTGGATTTGCGGCCAACTAAAAACATTTCTGTCTCTTCCTCATTTAATTTCTAATAAATGAATGCTCATCCATTGATTAATGGCAGACAAACAGGAAGTCAGGGAAGTTAGGGCATTCAGGTCATTAGGCTTTACAATTTAGTGCAATTTGCATATCTATTTACTTTATGTTGACTGATAATATTGCCTTAGCATGTACAAGGTAATCAGCAAGGGGCCTCTCTTGTGCAATGCCAAAGGAAATGTCAAATTTCTCTGATATATGATTGCCCTGAATGACATAACATTGTCTCCCTGTTAAATTCTGAACCACTTTAGAGAGCTTTCAGAGAGACCAATCCAGTTTTCAAGACGATTCATGAGAATATTTGGTTCAGTCAAATCTAAAAGAATAAGAATTGACACCATTTTGGCATTGCATTGCGCCTAACAACACCCTCTGCCATGCCACTATTCATGATATACCACAGGTTCTCATTCCATATTGCTTTAATATCACACATATGCTTTGTTGAATAGTAAACAACTCTATTATATTGGATTCTTGAACTGCATCTCCAACCGTGAGCAAACTAAGCGTATTTAACTGCAGATGAATGCAATGCAGAACGATTGAATTAACAGAGGTTATGGCTCCCTGTGGCTTTGGGGAACCGTGGTGAAAATCAACAAAATACCATTGGTAGGTCTATGCTTTAGTATTGTCCATTTAACAGTTCATGAGGGGTTTAAATGCACATAGATTTGGGAGCCAACTACACCACCATTATCAGAGTGCAATTTATCTAGTTATAAACAGTTTTAAGCTGAGCCGATGAAACTTTCACAGTATTTTTGAAAACAATTAATACAAGTATTTGCAATAGAAAAAGATTTCCGTCTGAGTCTGAACTTGGCTCACATCTTGCATATAAACAAACATTTAATATATGGTTTATATGGTGTAATATTGTTATTTCCCTTGTTAATTCCTTTCTCATTGGTCTATTATATTGTCTACCAGTGTGGTCCTTCTTTCCCCATCATTTCACTTTCAGTACTTCAGATAGCCCAAGTTGCTAAGCTCGCAGCTAGCCAATTTACCAATTAACTAACAAACAATGCCTCAGCCAAATGTAAAAAAACAAAAACCTCAGATACAGATACTCAGCAAAATCCTTGAAATATTTCTCAGTGACCACGATGTCCGAATAAGTTCAGAGTGAAAGTAACAGTGAATAGTGACACAACCCTGAGGGAATAGAGAGAGATCTCTTACCTAAAGCTGTCTGCTGAAGTTGCATGCTATGGTAGATGATAGTTCATTGTCACTCAGTTGAGCAGCAAGCTGCTTGTATAGCAAACAGTTTGGTATCTACGAAGGTAATCCAATATGATTTAAACAAAATCAAGACGTGGGCAGAAACCTGGTAGATGGCATTCAAAAAATGAATACAAAGTTATGCCTGTGGGAAATAATAATTTAAGACATGAGTATTTTATGGGAGGAGCAAAATTAGAATGTGTTAAAATTGAAAAAGTCTTGTTAGTAGTTGTCAAGTCTGACAGGATCTAAGCACTGTGTTGTAGCAGTAAAAAAAAGAGGATGCTGGGATATATAGAAAAAAGTATAAATTAAATGATGTTATACTGATGTTATATAATGCCATTGTCAGACCTAATTTATTGTACTGTGCACCACAGTTCTGGGCACCACACCACAAAAAGATATAGAAGCTCTTGAACAAGTTTAAAGAAGGGCAACTAAATTGGTTTCTTGTATGAAAGGTAGAAGTTCTTCAGACTACACGACGTCCAGCCAGTGATTGGTACACTGCTGTGCCTTGGTGTTGTTGAGTGCTAGGTCCTTTGCTGTGCAGGGTCCGCCTAGTAGAGGACATCGGAGGAGATGTTCCATGGTCTGGGGTTCTGTGCCACAGTCACAGGTTGTTGGACCACTCAGGTACCCCCATCTGCTTAGGGCTTCCCTGGAACGGCCCACGCCTGAGCGGAGCCGGTTCAGGCATTTCCACTTTGCCCAATTGTTATCTCCTGGTGGGAGGCTTTCGGCGGCGGGGATGTGCATGGTCGGGCTGTGTGGGTGGTTGTTCAGCTTTTCCTTCCACATTGCGAGGCGAGCTTCAGTTGGTGTTTTCTCCAGTGGAGCAGTGCTGGTCAGGAAACTTTTCCGTGATTTTAATCGGCTGGGGGCAGGTACGTGGCCATGTAGGGGGTGCCTCTCATCTGTGGTTTGCCTGCGCCGCTCTGTCCTGCTGGCTACTGCTCTTCTGATGTCTGGAGGGGCAATACCTGCCAGGATGTACAGGTTGTTGGTGTTGGTTGGCTTCAGGCACCCAGTGATGTATCTACAGCTTTCGTTAAGGGCAGGATCCAGCTTTTTGGCGTGAGTGGATCTTTCCCATGCTGGGCAGGCATATTCTGCAGTAGAGAAGCAGAGGGCAAGGGCTGTGGCACGTAGTGTTTTGGGGCATGCACCCCATCTGGTGTTAGTGAGTTTGCGCAGGATGTTGTTGCGGGTGCTCACTTTTGCCTTTGTCTTTGTGATGTGTGTCTTGAAAGTGAGACATCTGTCGAGTGTGACTCCGAGGTAGACAGGATGCTCGGAGTGTGACAGTGGTGTTCCACACCAGGACACATTCAGTTGGCGCTTAGCTTCCTTGTTTCTCAGGTGAAAAACGCATACTTGTGTCTTTGCTGGGTTGGCACGTAGATGGTTCACCTCATAGTAGGTTGTTAATCCTGAGAGGGCGTCTTTGAGAGTTTCCTCGATACTCATGAAGTCTGTGCCTTGGGCGGTGATGCACAGGTCATCTGCATATGCAAAGAGACGGGTGGCATCATCTCTGGGTTGGTCGTTTGTATAGATATTGTACTGCAGTGGGGCAAGCACACTGCCTTGTAGGAGGCCATTCTTTTGGTTGCGCCATCTGCTGCGTTTTCCGCCTAATTCAACATAGAATCTGCGGTTCTGGAGCATGGCTTCCATTAGCTCTGTTAGATGGATGTCTTTTGTGATCTCCAAGATCTTACATAGGAGTCGTCTGTGGTTGACTGTGTCATAAGCAGCAGACAGGTCCACAAAAGACAGCACCTGTAATCTGTCCTCTCTCAAATCCATCCTCAATATGTTGTGTGAGGTTGTGAGTTGGCTAGTTGTTGATTTGCCTGGACGGAACCCTGTTTGTTCTGGAATGATCTTCTCGTCTATGGATGGTGCAATCCTGTTCAGTATCAGGCGCTCAAACAGCTTGTATGTGTGACATAGAAGTGAGATTGGCCGGAAACTCTTAGCATCAGACGGGTCCTTTCCAGGTTTCAGGAGTGCTAGTACTCGTGCCTTGAGCCAGATGTTTGGTAGCTTATGTGTAGCCATACAGTTATTAAATAGATTGAGGAGCCATAACTTTGTTTGTCCTCCCAAGTACTTGATCTGTTCTGTTGCGATGTTATCCAGACCAACTGCTTTCCCTGATTTCAAGCTATGTATTCCTGTTTCCAGTTCAATCATAGTAAAAGGTCTTGTGAAGCCTGGGTTCGCATGGTACCTTTTCCTGTCTAGTTTGGCTTTTTGTCGTTTCCTAGGGCCTTTTCCATTCAGCAGCAGTTGGTGGGCGACTTGGTCAGCTGTGGTATTGCAGTGTTCTTTAGTTGTCTTTGGATCGCCTCGAGTTTGCGAATAAGGGCCCATGCTTTTTGCTGTTCTTTGACATGTCCGTTGTCTCTATCAGAGTATTCCAGGTGTTTTGGCGCTCTTGGAAGATACTGGTCATCAGCTGCTCTCCTGTTGTTATTGTTTCTTCAGAGAAGGGATCAGATTCGAACATGGTGATGTACTCATTATAAAGTTCAGCATTCTCAGGGGTTAGGCCTGGGATGTAATTTATTTTGCAACCTCGGGGGATTTTCCTTCTGGCTGTTTTCTGAACTGCTTTAATGAACCGGCAGTAGTTCTCTGGGAGTGGTCTGATGTGGCTGACCTTTTGATCCAGTTCTTGTGTGAATCCTTCCCAGTTTGCCTTTTTAAAATTGAAACGTCTTTCTAAATGGGACGGTGGTTGGTACCACTGCTGCGTGTATTTGTACACCGATGGGGCGATGTTGCGTTCTTGGTATTACAGCCATAACAAGTTTCTTGCTGGAGCCAGCTATGCTATTGCTTGTGAATACGAGGTCTGGGTTGGATCCCCGCTTCCATCTAGCACTGTTGAAGGAACTCGGCTGTTTCGAGTCATGGATGAGGCTAAGCTGGTTGGCGTCCATCCATTCCTCCACTGCTTCACCATCAGGATTTGTTTCACTGTACCCCCATTGGTTGCTGTGGCTGTTGAAATCCCCGATTATAATCTGCGCCTTGTTATGGGGGTTTGGTAGGGGATTTGTAAAGGTGAAATCTGCGTCTGGTGGTTTATACACAGAGGTGACCATGGCTCTGCTAAACTCTACCGTTAGAATTTCTATGTTGTTTACCTCCGTTTTAGCTGTAGCTTCTATGACTGAGTCAATTTTGACGAAGATGGCACTTCCGTACTGGCGATGTGGTCTTTCAATTGCCATAGTCATTCCGGGTATCGCAGGGCGATTGTTATCACTGCCGCGATGTGTCTCTTGTAGGCATAGGACATCGCATTGCATTTCCTTGCAAATCGCAGCGAGTAGGTCTTGTTTCGCTGCTGATAGCCCTTCGATGTTAGCAGACAGAACAGTCAGTGCCGGTCTTAAAGAAGACCCGGGTTTTTGACACCGACGTCTGCTTCGGTCTCTGGGCATGTTGATCACTTTGACGAGCGTTCGTAGCTGAATTAGATCCTTTGACGTATATGGTAGTGGTAGAATTAGTTGAAACAGGGCCGCGACGAGAACGCTTCTACCATAGAAGTTACGAGGAAAGACTTAGGGCCAGATTAACTAAGACAGTCCCAGCGGAAAGACGGTTGCCATTTTGTTGCGGCTGTTTTGCGGTTGCAAATAGCGACACATTAATGACCAATTTATTAAGACTAGGCATTCTAATTACACAATCAAAGAAATTAAAAGCCCGCATTCGCAACTTGCGGTAAGAAACACCCATAAAAAGGGTTCGAAACAACATGCTACACTCACGCCTAGAAATGATCACGCCTAGAAATGGATACGCAGTAACCAGGCTCAAGTAGCGAGGGAATAATACGAAAAATAAAATGTAAATGTACAGATCAGGAAACCGGTATTGGTCAACAAGGTACAGTAGGTACTACACTGGTCATTATGTAGGAAAAAGACACAGACGGGAAGAATATTAGAATAACAATAAAGAATAGAAACTGATCAACTAGAAGGCGTGATGGCGTCCGAAAGCAAAACTGTATTCACGATTCATTCTACACCCGCCTGACCGCATACACACAATAAGATAATTGTTCAAATTCAGAACTGCGTTTATATACTGACTACTATCACAAGTTTAGTCATTTTTATTCTTTATTCTTATTTAATATTGAAGTTCCACTATAACCTAACCAGGCACACACATATTCTATGACTTTTCAAGTGCTTCCCAAGCCCATGCACACAGAGACACTCAAACTTTGAAGTCTGAGTTCTCTTTTCACACACGCATGCACGCACTCTTCCAGTGAGAGTTCCCTGGCAATAGCCCGAGACGCTCTCCACTCATTCAGTGACAGTTCTCGTGCCATTGCCCAGAGACACTCCCCTGATTTAGTGCGAGTTATCTTACCCAACTCACTCCCCACTCTCCAGTGTGAGCTCTCTCTCTTTCACAGTCACACCGAGGGAGAGAGTTGGACACTCTTTCAGTGAGAGTTCCCGGGCCATCGCCCACAGACACTCTCCCCTGATTTAGTGCGAGTTCTCTTACCCAAACACAGAGAGAGAGAGACTGCCCACTATCCGGTGTGAGCTCTCTCTCTTCACAATCCCACTGAGGGAGAGAGGCGGACACCCTTTCAGTGCGCCCTCTCTCTCTTTCCCACACACAGGAAGCACTCTACTCAGTCACTTTAGACAAATGCACACAGAACTCAACACAGACTCCGTGTCCTCCGAATATTGCATTTCATTCCCTGCATGCAATATTCACTTCACTACCCACATCAGCTGACAAAGGTGGGGATTCATCCCCCATTCAAGTTTTTTTTCTATGAAAGATAACGTTGTCTATTTGTTTTTGTTTGCTATTGAATTATGGGAATTCTTCAGTGCTCATGCTGCAAGCCCTCTGTAAAGATGTGTTCGCAGTGTTAGCCTCTGTCAATCCAACTTTTTTGTTTCTTAAAGTTACTGCTGTGCTCTTGGCGAGATGTGTAGAACAAAAGTGCTGCCCCTGGAGTGTATGGCGTAGCACCATGGAATAGTGCACCGACCAAGGGGCAAGGGCATAACGTTTTTGTACACATTGGGAGGGGACCAAACCAAGTGGGAGTCTAATAATAAAATAATAAAATAACCTTCAGCAATTGTCTAAAACCTTATAAACAACCTTTAACCTTCTAAATTTTCACCCTCAAACCTTGAGAAAATTTTAAGAATTGCGTTTCTGTTCATTCTGAGGAATAAAATACCCTTTGGCTACACGTGCGTATGATCTATGTAGCAAGCTAAAAAAAGAGTTAAATTCAGTAAAATCAGTAAAGTATAGGCTACACTTAAGAGGTGAAACCCTCCATTATTTGTATATTATGTTGATCTCAAAAGCTAGTAAACAAACTGGTTCTCTCTCATGATGCGTAGAACAGATGAATAGATCTTTACCTCATCAATATACTTTGCATTATACTGTATATACTATACATTTATCCACAACTTTAAATGTATCTGTGGAAAAAAATGCTGCACAACTTTGTTATGTCAAGAACAATAATGTTAGCACAAAATCACCAGTAAATTACTATTCCAGATGTAACTATTGGCGATGTAATTACTTGATATTACTTTATAGGATGTAAGTACGCATGACCAGAAGTCACATTCCATGATACATTTTCTTTACAGTGCTATCATCTGAGCTCACACACCGAGGTGTGAGTGTTGTGGATATTTTGTATGCTGCCTCCAAATGTGATGTGGAAATCCTTGTGCATGTTCGACAAGAGATGTTTTTCTTTGCACTATAAAAACTATATTCTGTGGGCCTTTCATTAATATAGATTCCACAAAGGATGTTTTTTATAGTCAAAGATGACCAGGAACAGAGGTGAGGTGCAGAGCTCAGAGAAGAATCTACACATTGTTCAATGTTTTTGTGTCTCACATTTATGGATTTTTTTCTGTAAAGCACTGTTGGGACCATGTGTCCTTCTGATCAGTCAGTGCTGATTGGTTCAGGATAAGCAGGAAGTCCATTCCACATTCAAAGCTGTTGGCTAGCCCTGGTGTCATACAGAGGTGTTGTTTATGGGTCTTCTCAGTTAGGCTGGGGTTGGTTTCCCTTCTTTCCCGCACTTTTTAAGAGATGGTGTCACATTGGAATCCCATTCCATAAGCGTAATCAAACTAATCTCCCATCTGCCTCTGCTGATGGTGAGGAAAAAGTGAGAATAAAAATGTTGTCAAACAATGAATGCTACACGTGTATGAGCAAAGTGAGGGGCAGCTGACCTCAAATGTAGTTGTGGTCAGGTGAACCTGAGGAAATGCTAATTTGGCACTTGAATGTATGATATGAATACTGTCCCTTTCTGTTCTTTCTTCCAATGCAAGAGAGTCAGAAGTCTTAAGGAATTTCCTACAAAGTTATCAACCAATCAGTCAAATTGTATATATTGTAATATACTTTATAAAACAGATTATACAATGTTCCATCTGTGCAGATATTCATTGTATATTAGGGATATAAATAATTTTAAGTGCACAAGGGAATATTACTACACCTCAGCACAATATCAGCAAAATATCGGCAATGTAATTGTAATGTCTCTGACAATACAAACAGTTTTAACATGACTTTTAAACACAAAACACTGGTAATTTGACACAGCTTGTCCCCCTTGTCCCCCAATACCAAAAACTTACTTTAGAAACTTTACAGACAATGGCAACATACAGATTAGTGTAAGAAAAAGTTGGCTAACATTACCATGTTTTCTGCTAGCTGCTTGTTTTTTGTATTTGTTTGTTTTAGCAATTTCTATAATAAAGATCTTATAAGCTCAAAGCTCAGATAGCCAAACAATTTTTAAAAATGTAAAAATCTAGCCACATTAGATGTATGACTATTATTATAGCTAGATTTAAATTGGTCTGCTAATTTGAATAATTTGATTAACTTTTTTTGGAATTGCTTTGTTAACTTGAATAGGCTTGCTTGGTAACTTAACTGTATGGCATGCAGAAGGATACACTACATTGTCAATAAAAAATATATGGATCATTCTGTGCAGAATAAATAGTGTTCACACCTGGCCACCTCTGATTTTCTTGATTTTTTATATGCAGTGTAAAGCATATGTAGAATGAGGCCATGCAAAGTGTAAAGCCCCAAGTGCACTCATTTTCTGACTTATGTCCCTTTGAACACATGGCGGTTACCGGCGGTTCCTGAATTTCCTGTCTTTTCGGCTTTTGATCAAAACCTTTAACTTCTGACTTAAAACATAATATTTGGGGATTTAATTTGAATATCATTGCGCCTTCCACTAACATTAACATCCTAGATATAAAATCTTGTAATCTCGTAATAATAATAAATAAATAAAATCTTATTCAGCTGTCTTTGAATAATACACCATATCGTTTTCTATATAAAAATGGTCTTGATGGATATCTGAATTATCTCTCGTTTTATAAAGGCAATATTGAAGGAGAACCTGTGTTATATCATGAATATTGCCACAGCTAGGGGGTTGCCAGCACTCAACTTTGCACTTCATGATAAGGTGATGACCTTGGGTAACAACTTTTATATCAGTCTCTCCTACATGTTTCAGTTTTGGCAGGTTTTCCTGGTCCTGCTTCATTGAGTTGATTGGTCGGCCGATCCAAAAACAAGGAAGTTTAACTATTGTAAGTTTAACTAAATCTCCCTGACAGCTCCACCTAAAAAACGTGAGGCAAGGGTAGAGGAGCATGCCTAGCACCCCCGTACCATTGAAAACAAGGGGGAAAGAGTGCTGCTGCTTTGGAAAACAACTCTGATGTGATCCCAGCCTGAAGGATGAAAACAAAACAGGTGTTGCATGTATTCAGAATTAAAACTACATCTGTGGACAGAGGATCAGCAGGCTTTACCTTAAAAGCACCATTTCAGTGAACAGAGATCAATCCAGTTTTTTAATATAAATAGCTGTGTAGTGAATTGCAGTAAACTCAAATTCCCCACCACTGCCCTAAGAAAATACTGAAGTTTGTTACCACCTCTTTTGGTGGATGGAGAAGGAAAGTTAATTCTGCTGCCGTGTGCACCAATGCGTGACCTGACTCAAGAGGTCCTTGATGCAAGAGGGCAATAGAAACATTGCTGAATGTATATACGGTTGTATATTGAATATTTTGCTGGTATTGGCAAAGTATCCATGCAGCCAAGTTTCTGATCATTACTAATGATGTCACTGAAAATGCACCTTATTGTATAACCTGACATTTATTTGTTTTTATTTCTGTTAAAAAAAAAAAAATGTATGACACTTATTTCTATGAAATCGCTTGTGTATTTGCATTTTATGTTCCTTGGTCTAAAAAGTTACATTCTGCAGTGTAATAAACCTGGATACCTAATGCCTGATCAGTTTATGACATTTTGCTTGATTTGTATTATTTTTATTAACCTAATATCTGTACCAGAGGCATGGTACAGTCATTCAGTCATTCTGTTCATCCCATTGTGCTTCTCTCAAGGCATGGTTCAAGCAGAAGTGCCGTGTAATAGTGCCATATAGGCTTTTCACCATTTCTCTGTCATTTTTAGCTATGACAAGCTAACTACCGTATCTCACTGTTGTATCACTATCAAAATCAAACAGTGTCAGCAGAACTATGGTAGCTTAACATAACTTGCCTATGGTGTGTGAAAACAGGGACCGTAAGCAAATGGGATTTGAAAACAATCGTGAGTTGTGTTGTATTAACAGCAGTAACCCTTGTTTGAGTGTAGGAGCAGTTCTTAACAATAGAGTGCACTGCATTTCAGACACCTCTTGCAAGCTAGGCTGTTCTTCAAATGGTGTTTGGTTATATTCCTATGAAGAAGGAAAGGAAGGGCTGTGATACTATGAAGCAGTTTTGCTAGTGATAAATAAACCTGTTATATCTCGGTCACAAATGATAAATCATTGTCACCTAATTTGTACAACATCCAATCCCGCATTTCTGCCTTCCCATACAAGAGCTTCCTTGCATGTGGCAGTTCAGTGTCAGAGATTAGTCACCCAAGCTTACTGTACCATTGCCATTCCACTGGTTTTGTGAAACAGGGATCAAAATGGCTTTGGTCCAGTCCTATCTCAGTCTAGTCCTCATGTCCTTCTCAACATAGAAGAAGACTACCTTCAAAGTAGCCTGATCTGCATGTCCCCAATGCCAGCAGATGCATGAAAGCATGCTGTAGGATGCCAGCTCTAACAAGCCATATCCATCTTTGCAGAATGCTGATCTTAAGAGGCAACTCCATGAACTTCAAGCTAAGATCACAACGCTGAGCGAAAAGCAGGTAGGATTCTGAAGGAGAGGCCAGTTCGACACCACATATGAACACACACATGCACGCAAACACAAAAAAAAAAACATAATTCAGTGCATCAGTGCATGTCAAATTTGCCATACAAACAGTACAGGCTGTACCTGAGAGATGTTTCCATTGGAGAGTTTTAGGTAAAACCTACAAATTAAAAAATCTAAGTTGTAATCTACTTTTAAAGTTGTAAATCCTAGTCAGTGGAATTAGGTTTGCGAGAAGTATTGTTGAGGGTTTTAAGAACTCTTCTGCTCAACAATTGTTTTGTGGGTTATATAGTTATATGGTTTGGTTGTCATCTTGGATTTTGTGACCCATTTTTCTATTTCTGGCTGAACTCGGTTTGTTACACTACTTTGGTGACAAATAATAATAAGGAATAATTAAACTTGAAAATGTTTCAATCTGATATCCACAACTTGCATTTAATCTCTGGATACCAAATATTGTGTATCGAGTAGTGGTGTGCCGATTCGCCTGAAAACATGAATATCCATCCGATTTTAGACAATTTTATGACTACAACAACAATATGACTATTTTTGAATAAATCTGTAGTCTTAAAAAAGTAGCTGAGAATTTCACAGATAATGGAAAACTACTTAATCCAGCGAGTCATTTGTAATTCCATTTTAATTGGATAGTACTACTGCCTATCAATACATGAACACAGTACAGAAATGTAGAGTAACAGCAAATAAATTGCCTAAATGTACAATCAGTATCCCCTTGTTAATGTTATAAGCTATTTCCACCTGTGACCTTGATTTGTATTGTAAAGAAACGACTTGAGGAGAGAAATCTAGGCAATGCGCTTCTTGTTATTTTCCTCTGAAACAGTCTCGAGACAAGGGGATAATTAATTTATAACTTGTAAGTGTTATTATAAGCTTGTTTGGAAAAGATTTGAGTGAATTGTGTGCAAACAAATTGTTGACAGGGGGGTTGTGCAAACAAATTGTTCTGCATTAGATTACATCATAGGATGAAGGTAAAATGAGTGTCCTGGCCATATTCCCAACCAAGACAATATATATACATATATATACGCGTTCACCCAGGTGGGTGCTGCACATTGGTGGAGGTGAGTTGCCCCTATTGTTGTAAGCGCTTTGAGTTCCCTGGAAAAAAATCGCTATATAAATCCAATATTCATTCATTCATTAAAAGTGATCACTCAGAATAAACCTAATCCATGGCATGAAAATGCGCACCGTGCTTGCCTCCCACGGTGAAGAGTTCTGGCTATATTATGGCATAAGGTGGATTTTCCTGGCATGGTTTAGGTCCACTCAACCCCTTAGAGGGCATTCTGAATCCAGAGGGTAAGTGGTCACTGAATGGTTTTATGAGCATGAAAATTATGAAAATGGCCATGCCATGGCCATCTCAGTCACCAGATCTCAACCCAATTGAACACTTATGGGAGATTCTGGAACAGCGCCTGAGAAAGCATTTTCCACCACTATCAACAAAACACGAAATTATGGAATTTCTCGTTGAAGAATGGTATTCTGGTGGCTTGTGGTGGCCCAACACCCTATTAACACACTTCAGGTTGGTGTTTAAAAAATGTTAAAAAAAATTGAAAACATTGGTTAAGTATCTTCTTTCCTTGAATTATCTTCAGAATCTAGAGGTGAATTATCCAATTGTACTAGGTTCTAAAGGGTTTTCACTCCCTACATTGCTGAAAGACTGGATAAAATGTCAGATGGCAGGTAGTGGAGAAGGAACGTCGAAGAACAGCTGAACTTCACTGTCAAGCTGAAACAACGTGAGCGTTTTCTTGTCAGAAATTTACAATTTGGCAACAAACTACCATATATATAATCGGAATATGATGTCACAAATAACAGATATGACATTACTAAGACTATAGCAAGGTCTGCACACCCCTAGAAACAAACACCTTCATTTTAGTATGTAGGCATTCATTAATTTGTGGACCCTTACAATCTACTATAGCTTTACCTGATTAGCCATGGCAAGTGTGTTCAACAGCAACTGCAGAACAGTGTTGAGGTAGGTTTGTTGCAGGTGATCGCTAACCTAGCAAATATTACAAATATGCTCACCTGTCAAGGAGGAAAGATTCCAACTCAGCTCCGGTGCTAATAAACTGAGCCACTTTCAGCTCTTGCTATCTCCAAATCGCTTCTGCAAAGTTTACACATTTTCTACATATGTTTCAGTACCTTTTGTGTTCAATGTTTACTTCTTTTTTGCTTGTAGTTTCCCTAGCTAGCTAGTGTTATTATTTTATTTTTCTTCTTCTAAAATAAATTAGGTGGTGGACAGGAACAACTCGCACTCGTGTAGCTAATGGTTGGATTGCAGTTTGTATGCTTCCAGCCCGTTTGTTTAGGAAGACACCCCGCGATGACCGATGACGTAAAATCACTTATACTTTGATCTTGCCGTGTATAATTAAGTTTGTTTGAAAAAGCCCACTTACTGTCTTTGGTATTAATTATTCGGCTTAAGACAATGTACAAGCTGCTGATTAGCGCATCCTGTTAAAGGCTCATCCTGTTTACTCCACACCAGTTCACTTCACTTACGTATGTTTCATCATATCGAAGTTAGTCACAGAATTATTGGCACCCTTGATTAAAATGAGCAACAAAAAAGGCTCCATGAAATAAATAACACAGATAATGAGCTATATTTTATGCTAAAAAATATGGGAAAACGATATACTTTTAACTAATACAATCATTCTTATTTTTCCTTTCTTTTTATTGTGTAATACTGGATGTAAAAATTAATAGCACCCCTAAACATTATCCTACATGAAATATGCAATACAATTTGACTTATAAGTTGATCTCAGTCTAAAGGAACTGTATTGTGGTCTTCCATAACTTCCTTTCAGCAGTGTATACAAATGAGGTAACACACATGTAAAATCCCTTTGTCACTCATCACCATGGGGAAAGCCAAATAACTATCAAATCAAAAGAGACAGATGATTGTTGACCTACAGAAGTCAGGTAATGGGTACAAAAAATACTTGCCCAAATCCATCACCTGCCACCATAGCACAGACAAATATCTTTACAGCAAAAAGTTTCATGTTTCATTTTAGTGGTCATATTTTTGTATTCAATTACAAATGATGACATGGAGGACTGACCGGCTGCTCTGTGTCCGCAATCAAAATATTGTCGGAGAGAGGAGTTGCCGGTTTTATGCTGTCATATTTAAGGAACGTTTTGAATGATTTGCACTGTACAAATCCACACGGTTCATCATCTGTCGTGATGACAACACACTCAAAATAATTCCATCATCTTTTCCTTTAGAGACTCTTAAAACATACTTTCCTGTAGAAAGTTTGTGTCTTATCTCATCAACCTCCATTTTGCCAATTGAACTTCTTGTCACATGCTCGTAAAATGCAACAGAGGGAGCTGTTGTGCTATTAGGTATAATAATGCATTATGTTCTCAAACCCTACCTGACATTACCCAACTGGCTTGTCATAAAAATTAACCAGACACAAACCTTTGGGTTCCATCAGGTCTGGGTCAATTCTCAAAACACAACCAGGTAAGGAGGGATTCATTCAGCTGGGTTTTCCACATATTGTCGTACACCACTGGCCCCTGCTGGTCAATCAGGCGTCCACAGTGTAAAGCTGAGGACAAACTGTCTTCCTCTGACTCATGTCTGTGCAAAGCTTAACTTCAACTTAATGTAGACTGCGGCATGAAAAGAAGCGTCGGCATCACGTGTTTCGGACATGGCTTCTGGAGAGCTTCCACCTCAACCTGAAAAGAAAAAGCTACTAAAGAGAGCAGTGATGCCACTCGCTGACATCTGCAAAGACATCTGTACCTTCCTATGTGGAGAAGTAAGGACAGTACAGAAATGAGGGATGCACAGGTCAAATCAGAGCGATGACAAATGTGCAGTACACCAGGTTGAGGCGGTAGCCCTGCAGAGCTTGGTTACCCACATTACGCTTGGGGTCCCTTTCCTGCAGAGGGCTTCAGCCACTGATTTTAAACTGTTGAAGACTGAATTCCTCTTTCTTGGGCTGGGCACAGACATCCTGGTCTCTGCCAATGGTGTAGTTGAGGGTGTACACAGCTATACGCCGTACATTCACTTATTTTTCCATGGCAATGGTGTATTCTCACTTCTTAACCACCACTGATACATAACAATTATGTATAATACATCACAACAGTGATATGATTACTTCCAACACCAGCTGCGCCAGTCTGTAAGCACCACAGAGGACAATGAGAACGTGAAATATTTGGCAAATTAAATCACACACAAATAATGACAATGTTCAAATGCAAGAGCATATAACAACCATGAGAGTTCACGTGAACTGTGCCTGAAAGGGCCCTGATTGGCTGGTCTGTCTGAATCATACTTACTTTCCATGTAACCTAATCATATAATGTTTTTGCTGCTATGTATGATGATTTTCCCAGCACACTCTCAATGGCTTGGATTAGTCATCATGCTTCTAAAAATGTATTATGAAACGCACACCGCAAACAATTGTTTTCATTCGTCCAAAGCAACATTAAATGTCTTCGAGCTGACAAGAAATAGGGACTGGAGGACGACAACCATTTTCCCAAAGCTGCAGCAACAAACTCTGACAGTCCTTCAGCAGTTGACCAATGCTTCATCTTTGGAATCAGAGGATGAACTGTCTCAGAAAAAGAACCAATATTGTGGAGGCAATGAAAACGGTAAGCACTTGTGCCTATCAGGAGCTTGCAAATTGTGTTTTGGTGTTTGTTCAGTTTGGTAGTTAAGCAGTAGCATTGACTGTTGGCTAACTAAGCAGCCTAACTAGCACGCGGCGCATACATGTGAGATAGTTTGTATGTGTGTAAATTGTGGATGAAAAATTTACCATAGAAAAATTTGAAGAAAAAAAAAGTCCAGCACTGTTTGAATGGCATAGTGGTTGTTGTTGACATTAAATAAACTATTTTTGTAGATCTTCTGCCAAGCTATCTTGTTTTTAAGATGCTGTAGATATTAGTAATTCTCGTGTTAATGTCACAGACTCACATCATTAATGTTAGGTTGACAGCATGCATTATTATAGTCACAAGTTGTAATAATTAGGGAGAGGGCTATAATGCTTATTGTTTCATCGTAGCTACAAGGAATGACTGGCCAGACCTGTGGACAGTGAAACAAGGAGAAGAGTTCAAATCCAAGAACCCCTGGTTAGGATGCAAGAACAAGAGACTGGGTAAGTTACAGTAACTATAACATCTTAGGGTCCCAATGGTAAAATGTTTTAATGGACAGAGACCATGATTAACCTCTACTTGGGTGTTTTAGTCACAAAATGGCTATACAGTTGCTGTGTTTTTGTTCTGTTGAAATGTAACAAAACTGCATCTGATAATTGCTGGATTGTTGGCTTTGCATTCAGTGTCCAGAATCGAAATGAAATGTAGTATACTTTGAAAATATTACTGTGTAATTGAATGGGTAACCGCAGTCCAGCTAGTAATTGCTGCTTATTTATTGATTTTGATTTGATTTGAATTCAGAAAACTTGGGTATATACTTTATTACAATATCTCTGGACACAGTACAGTTCCATTGTATATTGTGTGTTTCTTTTCTGTTTCATAGGGTGTCTGGTCTGCAGCCATGTGAATTCCCTCTGAATCTTTAAGGAGCAAGGTGTCTTTCTCATGTGAGTGGGTAAACTTAAAATTAAGAGATATAGTTCATCCAAGGCACACTTATTGGCCTTAAATATAGCATAAAAAGGGAAAGAGCAGGCTATTGAGAAAGAGAGAGGCTGTGACTGAGTCCTATATGAAAGAAACAGAAGCTGGGTTCCGAACAGCCTACGATTTGGCCCAAAAACCCCACTGATTTTCTGACCACAAGAGCCTTGTTGAGCTGCAGGAACTAAACAGTGTTACAATGGGCTCAGTACTTCATTCATGTTAAAGTGCAACTCAAGTAATTAAACATGTGACCAGTGAGATGAAGAGCAAAATTGCCAATAACTTATTGTCCTCATCAAGAAAGCTGTCCTAATTGACGTGGCTTCAATTTGAGCTCACAAAGCTGTCATGACAGTCTCAGGGAAGGCGTCTGTGCAACGAGACTCCCCTGAATACATGTTCCTTGACCCTGTAGAACTGGACAGTCAGAGAGCACGGCATATGTGACGATTTACTGACCTGTTTAACAAGTGCTGGGTTTACAGAGGAATGGCTTCAAGAAAACTGTCTCTCTTTAGTCTGATGGAGCCAGTGTCATGCTTAGGAAAAAATCTGTAGCAACCAGGTTGACCTCAGTATACCCAAAATGTTTTACATGGCACTGCAAGGGCGCGACCACATATTAAGTATTGGGGGACGTATGTCCTCCCCGCCTATGTTGCACTGTATGAACTACAGAATTGAACTAGCCAGATGTCAGATGCTGATGATGAGGTTAACTCTGTAAACCATTTTAAAGCTCTTCTGGAGAAGCTCTACTCTACACAGCCAGTCAAACAAAAATGAGCGTGAACTCATTGGCGCAGCAGCTGAAGTAGGCGCACAGCTCCTCATCGGCTGAATCTTAGATGTTCACTGGGTGGCGAGTAGCTTTCGGATGGTGCAGGCTGTCTGGACATCCCTAGGACCTCCAGTACAGCACAGATGAGGGGAGGTCCAGCAAAGAAAAGCAAACATATAGAGGTTTGTTAGACCGTGTCAAAGGTCCTGGAGAGAAAAAAGCAGAGGCTTTAGATGCCAAAGACAAGGTCTATAACCTTGAAACCAAATGCAAAATTCAAGTCAATCGATGCTGGTCAGTTCCTGTAAAGCCTCTTTAACAACTTGCTTGTCCTTCGAGGATGACATGGTCTGCATGCATTCTGGATCAGAGTAAATGGCCGTCAGACCCCAGTATCCGATATGGTGAAGTAGAAGCTAGGCATCTGTGTGTACGCTTTAGCCTGTGAACAGAGAAAGCAGTAAATGGGAAGCGGGACTTAATAGAAGATCTCAATAGCGAGCCCAAGAACCTAAAACCACTCATGAACTTAGAGGGTGTGAGAGGATGTTTAGCCTTACGAACAACATCAGCACCGACAAGAGGGCAACACTGCTTGTGTCACACATTTTCAACTTGATGATGGTTAACATCGATGGCCCCCTTACTTCTCATTTTGACCCCAAGAAGTACACCAGGACCTGGTTAAATAGCCACCACCCTGCCACTGCTCTGTGCTCAGGACAGTGCAGAGTGAAGTCCCCAAAAAGAGCAAATTTGTCTGAAATATACTGTAATGTAGCAAAGAAAAATCATGCATTTGTGGTAAATTGGTTTAAAACACGTTTACATTACTTTTAGTCTCAAGGTAAACCTGAGGTGTAATTTGTTGTGTTTGTCATTTCTGCCCTGTCACTGCAATTTCTGTTTCTTTCAATATAATGATGATGTATTGCATGTAATTTACTCAGTGTATTGCGAATTGTAAATATTAATACCACAATAAAATATGATAGCTTTAATAAATTACACTGTGATGGCTTTAATTATTTTACATTTCAGTACAGTTCCAGAAACCATGTGAATTTGTGTCAGACCAATTCCATTTGGCTCTGTATGTAGTGTAAAGAAGAAATGGTAGGCACTTAGAACACAGTGAGATTTATCACTTCACATTAATCATAGGAGTAGATGTTACCATTTTTCAGTTCTGTCCAACTCTGTGCCTTCCCTCAGTAAAAGGTATGAAAACTGATTGCTTATTTGGTAAAAACTTCTCACAGCCCTCAAATGAACATAATGTAGTTTGGTAAGTGCTACTGCAGTTGATGTCTTCCCATGGACTTTCTACAGTGGCCCAGAGGTGCAATCCTTATTTCTGAAAAGGAATCCTTATTTCTAAAACCAAATCAGTGTTTCTAAAACAGAAATCTTAATTTCTATAACAAATCCTTGTTTCTAAAACTGAATCCTTATTTTTAAAACTAAATCCATATTTCTAAAAATAAATCATTGTATCTAAAATAAACTCTTTTTTTCTAAAAACAAATCTTTGTCTCTAAAAACAAATCCTTGTTAGCATTTTATGCATTGTCATCATTATGACTGTTATCATGTCCCCCTCTCATGTAACCCTCACTTGCTCTATGAGCAACAATGCAGTTTGGTTGCACAACCATATAAATAATATATTTATTTGGCCACCTTGGAAAGGTTTTGGGACACCACTCACTCAAAGCCCTCATTAGGCCTTGGTTCTAGAAGTCTAATGTTTTACACAGACTTAGATGACATGTTGTACAAGGCACTCACAAAATTCCATAGGTACGTATATCCTGAAATGTGACCCCTTTATTGCTTTTCAAACATGACTTTTCTACACAAGAAAACTATACAACACCTATTTGTTGTTTGATCTTTGCCACTTTAGGCTGTGTTGTGTTTACATGCTATATGACACCCTCATAAACCGCAAGGTGTTTCCTTTCAAATGATACCAAACATAAGCATGTGTCCATCACAATTCTTGAGCTATGTACTATTATACTTAGGTATGTCTAAATAGGCAGGGATTCAAAAATAGAGGGTGCCGGTTAATGTGTTTTTTGAAGTTATGCATTTAAATATAGATTTGATTGGTATGTTTTTAACTTTTGCAATGAACTGTTTTTCCTTGTGTCATTTATAAATGACGAAGTCCCATAGAAGTCTTGTCTGATTGAATTGCATATGTCATTATAGGGACTACATACATGCTATACTACAAAATATGCATAAAAAAATGTTTGCTTATATTTTCTTTATTTTGATATCAGTTAAACTTAAGTGTTCTCTAACACTTCAAAGCAAGGCTTCAGTGGAGTTCTTCCTAAAATTATAATTACTGTACCATCTGTCATTAACGCATTTTGTACAGATATACACTATATGGCCAAAAGTCAGTGGACACCCCTACTAATTATTGAGTTCAGGTGTTTCAGCCACACCCATTGCCAACAGGTGCATAAAATCCAGCACATAGCCATGCAATCTCCACAGACAAACATTTAGAATTCAGAATGGTTCGTAAAGAGTTCAGTGACTTTAAACGCAGCACTGTCATAGGATGCCACCTTTGCCACAAGTCAGTTCTTGAAATTTCTGCCCTACTAGATGTGCCCCGGTCAACTGTAAGTGCTATTATTGTGAAGTGTAAGCGCCTAGGAGCAACAACAGCTCGGCCATGAAGTGGTAGACCACGCAAACTCACAGAGCGGGGCCGACGAGTGCTGAAGCGCATAGCGTGTAAAAATCGCCTATCATCTGCTGCATCACTCACTACAGAGTACCAAACTGCCTCTGGAAGCACCATCAGCACAAGAACTGTGCGTCGGGAGCTTCATGGAATGGGTTTCCATGGCCAAGTAGCTGCACACAAGCCTCACATCACCATGCGCAATGCCGAGCGTCGGCTGGAGTGGTGTAAAGCACGCTGCAACTGGACTCTGGAGCAGTGGAAACGTGTTCTTTGGAGTGATGAATCACGCTTCACTATCTGGCAGTCTGTTGGACGAATCTGGGTTTGGTGGATACCAGGAGAACGCTACCTTCCGGAATGCATAGTGCCTACTGTAAAGTTTGGTGGAGGAGGGATAATGGTCTGGGGCTGTTTCTCAGGGTGTCCAAAAAGCTCATATAGGTGTGATGGTCAGGTGTCCACTGACCTTTGGCCATATAGTGTATTAGGAAAAGGACTAAGGCTTCAATTTTACATTCTCTAATTTGCTTATTTGTAGAATGGTGCTGTGCCTGGGCTGAAGGTGTTTATGCATTCAGTTAATCAGTTTGCCTTATGTTCTTTCCTTCAACTCAAAGTCTCCCATTCCCCAATTGTTTCTTTACCGCAGTCCAGGAGGCCTGTGATGAACTGATTTGCATGAGACTCTCTCCACACTGCATCAGAGGACCTGATGAGAGATGCTGAATATTAAACTAGACTAGAGACTAACTTGAGGCCACAAGATGACACCCAGACGAAGTACATTCAAAGAGACTAGCAGAAGTCTCAGCTCTTTAATCTTACCCCGCATTCTAACAGGGGGCGATTCGGCGACGAGCTGCCGGAAATGCATTGATTCTCTATGAGAGTGGGCGACTTCCGGCGACTTCCGCCGCTTGACCGATTGGCCGATTTGTGGGTGTGGCGGCGACACAGAAAAGTTACAAATTCTGAACTTTCGGGCGATATCGCCCGGTAAGAGCCAATCAAATTCATGTCTTGCTCTTTTTACCTTCCACGCGGAAACCAACACAACACCGAAATTTTGTTCCTAGTTCTGACACTTCAACATGAGTGAGGAGAAACTGTTAACAGCGGTCTGCAGTACCCCCATACTTTATTTAATCCTAAAAGCATAAATATTTATAGCTAGCTAAACTTATATGCCCTACATACATCTTATTTAATGTTTGTGTTGGTTAAAAGGCTATTTTTTTATCGCATGGGTACGTTTGGAAAAACGTTTGGAAAACGTACAGGAGACAAATTGCAAGCTGTTTCTAGCGCAAGTAAATGGCCGCAATTGCAAAAAGCCTTCTGAGTTTGAGTTTGCGGTTCATAATTGAAGGAAACAATACTGCTAGTCAACTAATATTTATAATAAAGATTCTCAAAATCTATGATGAACTATTCGTTTACCATGCAAAAATGTTGTAAGCACGTTGGAAGCATTTTTGAGGAAGCCAGTCAAGCATGGTGAACGCCCATTGGGCGATTTATTCACCTAGTATCGCCCCCTGTTAGAATGCGGGGTTAAATCTTGTTTAGAGGTCCTCGTCATTGTCACTGTGGGTCACAGGCTCCTGAATAACCAGTGACTGGCAGCTGTTACATCTCAATCCCTATAAGATAAGACCTATTCCCCAGTGCCTACCTAGTGGGAAAATGGGAACAAGAGCAAGGACTCTTTGTTTGGCTTGTGAGTGGCATGTAATGCATTCTTCAGCATCTGTTCAAAGGAGTAGTTTGATTATTGTGGTTGGGATAAGGTATAGGACCTTGTGTTGCCTATTATGTTTGAGATAAGGTATAGTTTTGTTGTTGTATCATGTTGACTAGCAATGGCAATTCCAAACAAACATTTTAGCATGAATTATATTTGTTCAATAGGTGTGATTCAATAGAGAAGGGATGTGTCATTTTTTAAGTATTGTGCTGAGCCACACTGCATAGAGTAGGTGGGTGTGGTGGACCTAGGACCCTGGTACAAGCACCCTGCATTGGACAGTGCTTTTCGAAGCCACAAGTTAATAAATACATTTCTCAACAACCTCTGACTTCGCGTACGTGTCCCATACCAATAAGAGATATAAATAAAATGTATTTTCAAATGTATTACTTATATAAAATGTACAGGCATGAATATATGAAGATGGTCGCGCAGTGTTTAGATCATTGTTGGTTGACATTTACATTCAAAATAAAAGGTTCACCAGTGTTCTCTTTATGCCATTCCAGAACCAATGAAAATGAAAAATATTTTGGCAAAGGGCTGAGACACTTCAAACTAATCCTCAAAATTTCATAGACAATTTTCTACTAGTTTTTAGTAAAAAGACCAGTGAAAATTGTTAGCATTTTATAAGACGTATTTGTGTGCTCTTCTACAGACTTTTTAAATCATTATAATTTCTCTCCATATAATAAAAATTGTCAGACTTTTAAATGGACCACTGCATTGTCGAAAAATTGGGATGTTTATGTGCCACGGTTTTAATTGAAATGTAAAAAATGTGGAAACAAGGCTCCATTCAAAATGAATGGTGAAAGGTTGACTTGTCTGTCAGCAAGGGACACTAGTTTAACCATGCTGTAAACTGGAAGCCATCGCAACACACAAAGCCATTGTTCGTCATTATTTACAGCCAAAATGGCACTGACCAGCTGCCACCTGAAGTGCTGTTATGACAATGGCGTTACACGCTTCTTCCTCCCAATAACCTTGACTAACATGGCAAATTGAACAGAGCTAAAAATGAAATAGGCACATCAACAGGAGCAAATACAAAACTGAAACAGTCCCCAGTGCCAGCATTGTTGTTTAGAACATCTGCATCAAAGGTAAAGCTAGCCATGGTAAGTTACACTTATCATGTTAAACTCAGGACAGATTACAGAGATAGACAATGTTACAACATAAAACCATGGCATACAATCATTGTTTTAGTTGAACGATTTCACCATTCATCATAACATTTAAATTGTAATGTTGTCTATGAAAGAATCCCTATTGAAGGTAGTTATGAGTAAGGAATTCAGCTATATAGAAATCATTAGCTTATTGCAAGTAACACTTTTAGCTAGCTAGCTGCATAAATTACTGAGTTAGCAAGCCATAATCTCCATTAAAGAGAACCATTAAAGCCTAGCTATGTTGTTTCTAATGTCAAATAGTGCTAGCTAACTTATATGATCGGTATTTTCATTTGATTCACAGTTATTGTTTATTACATAAACATAGCTAGTTAGATAGCTAGCTAAACATAATAGTAGTTACTAGGTTTGGTGCTGAACTGAACATGATTCCTGAAGCAGCTGGCCTGTGATCCAGAGTCACTAAGCTGAGATTCAAACTGGTATCTGCAAAGCACAGTCCACCACTCCCACCATCTCCAGCTCTCACAACAACTCAAACAAGCTCAAACCCAATGTTCCACCATTGGTTAAATGAAGCAGGGGGTCTCCAGTGTGTGCGTATCTACAAAAAAGCATGAACTTTGTGTAGTGTTAACACATTTTAAATGCAGTGAAAATTAAGATTGTGCCTTTTTAAATTATTTATGTAATGTAAGTGTAACCCAGAGCTTTGTGATATCACAAAGAACGCATGCCTTTTTGTTCATAACGAATGCATTTTGTTTATTTATTTTTTTAACAGTGAAATGTGTAACAAAGCCCATTTAAATATTCATTTTGAGAGAAGTGTGTGAGTAAGGGGTATTTTGTGGTTTTGGAGGTTGAAGCAGTTTAGCTACAGCTACAGGGGGGTAAGCTGACACTCGCAGCCTGTTTTCAGCCTTTAATCAGGGGTTCTGCGGTGTAGCCCAGTTACGACCGCCACTCTGTGGTGCGTGGCAGAATCATGTGAGATGGGAGGGTGGGTTAGGAGAAGGGTGGGCATCTGGGAACAAAATGATATCTGAAGAAGGAAGAGAGGCATGGTAAATCAGACCAATTTCTGTTGTGTCCCCTAGAGCAGGGATCCCCAACCCTTGTCCTGGAGGACCACAGGGTCTGCTGGTTTTTGTTTTTACCTTAAAATCGACAACCATTTCAGGCCCAATAATCCAGATGAGGTGAGTTAACTGTGTAATCAACTGCTTTAATTGATCAGTTAAGTGCCAAGCACCAACGGAAACCAGCAGACTTTGCAGCTCTCTGATCTAGACCCGAAGTTCTGTGTAAGGCCTTGATTGGTACTGTGGATGTCTCAACTTACTAACACCCTGTCATAGTTTTCACACATTTAATTTTTTCCAGTTGGGATCTGTAATTTATTTATGCGGTACATTAATAGTACATTGTACCATTGACTACGTTTACATGCACACCATATTCCGATTAAGGTCCATATTCGGGTTAAGGCAATATTCCGAATAAGGTGTTTACATGCGCCGCAGAATGTTGAGCTACGGGAATATTCCCGTTTACATGTTAATCGGCATATTCCGAATAAACCAGCGATGTAGTGCCGCGCAAGGGCTTTCTGGGTACTCAGCTGAATAAATAGGCGCGTTATTTTCCTGCAGTAATTCCCATTTACACAAAAGGCTTGAAAATGCTTGCTTTTGCGTTATATTGTGTTGTCTTCTTAGCACTTCTACATCATAATGTAACAAGAACACTCGTTCTCATTCACATCCTCAACCATGGCAGACGAGAACGCGAGGAAATGGCAAATGGAGCTATGGTACTTGCTAATATGCCATTTATGCCAATCAGAACCCCCCGGAGACTATGGACTGGTGGTACAGAGTAGTGATGGTAGAGTTTACGGATGCAGAGTGGAGAGAAAATTTCCGCATGTCGAGAATGAACATGCGCAGACGTAAATTAATATTCCGTTAAGGGGCATATTCCGACTAACATGTTTACATGACCCAATAATCGGGTTAATACAGGCATATGCCAGGGGTCTTATTCGGGTTTTTAGTAATCCGAATATGATCTTAATCGGGTTATGGCAATCGGGTTAAGGCGTTTACATGACTCATACGTAATCGGAATATTGTCATTATTCCGATTAATACAGGAATATGGTGTGCATGTAAATGTAGTCATTGTGTAAAGTAAGACACTCATCTTTCATCAAGAAAAGAGAATAAAAAGATAGCATCCTTACCTGTGAAAATTTAAGATCACGATGAAATTGTGCCAAAAAAGACACTGGATCAAAACAAACAATGTGCCAGATATTTACTTTAAAATCTTTAATGTAACCTATACCTGTCCATCTTTTCATGTATGATGTGTGATAATTCCATATGATGTGTGATGATTCCAACATCCTATACATGTTTTAGTGGTTGTGAGGATTTTGTAATAGAACTATAATAGATACAAATTCTGACACTTAAAATTGTATACTTCACACTTTCTATAACTCCTACATACCTAGTAGTTTCAGTCTTACTGGAGTAAATTGAAGTGAGCCCCCCCGCACACGCACACACACACACACACACACACACACACACACACACACACACACACACATATCTGAATGATTACCTTGAACAGACTCTTGCCTTGACTGAACAGCGGAATTCAGAATACTCTTCTTCAGCAACAGATGCAATATGTGCAACATTTCTGGCACAAAATCTGAGGCGGCTTTAGTAGCACTGTGATCAGTCCCTTCATTGCACGAACGCCTACAAGCCTCCTCACTCGCGATTCACGCCAGCGCCTGTCCCGGTGTTCTCACCCCTGTGCACTTGTGTGCTGTTTGCAGGTGTCTTCCAGTGAGCTCAGAAATGGAGATTGAAGCTCAGCGAGGCAAAGACGGTTCGGCAGCCTTCCATCTTTACAACAAGGAGGCCAAACGTGACAGAGAAACCTGCCACATTTTACATTTCAGTCCCTTAGTGCAGCTGTCAAAATAACTGTAATGAATAAACCATTTCTGAGAATCTGCTGCTGTATTTCATCAGACAAAAAGTGTAACAATATATGAAACCACTATTATTTGTGTTTTGATGGTATGTCTTGCTTTCTACGTGGATTGATACGCACTCACATGCATTAAATGCATTACTCATATTCAGTGGAGAGGAGTTCCAGTGACTACCTGAAACAATGGCAATTACACCAACACATTTTGTTAGCTGTACAGCAGGGTTCTCTGGCCTGGCTTCTAAGGTTAGATAAGAGATGATCAGTGCCACATGTTGAGAGCTGTCTTGTGGGTCTGATGGAAGACCAAACTCTCAGGGAGACAAGGATTTGTTAAACGTGCCTGCTAGAAAGCACATCTCAGTCACAGAGCAGGGCCAGACAAAGGCAGATATTCATGCTCTCATCACAAGAGCTGGGGGCCAGTCATCATTTTTCCTTCATTTTAATGTGCAATTAAATGCAAGAGGTTTTTTCTGGGGAAAGCATCTCAATGATCACCAGAATTAAACAGTTTGTGAAAGAAAAATATTGTGCCCACATTTATTTGTTTGTGAAATTTAAGGCTAAACATTGATTGAATCCAGGCCAATATGTCCCTTCAACCATGCCTCTTTGTATGAGTGCTCAGTAAGACCTGAGCACATCCTCATTCATGCAAAAATAAAGACACATCCTATAAATATACCATACAAATATGCACATGGAAGAAGCTTTATCCAGCACTGCACAGTGTCTTCCGCATGGACTTCCACTACTCCAAGAAAGAAGAAACTAAAGGAAGCAGTCTGTACCAGGAGACTGGGAGGTGAGAAAGTCCTGAAGAAGGTCCCACTCAGCCAATGAGAGCCTGCCCAGCTCAGGTCAGACCAAGAGCCACATGGGCAGGGTCTCTAGCCTTCTGATGGTTCTTTTTCCATCCATGCTGGGCCAGTAACTAGACTGGGCCCCTGGACCTCCCATCACAGAGTCTTGTGTACGAGTCCAATTTAATTGGCCTAACAACAGCAGGCCTCATACTGTCACACGTGGACCTCAAATCCCAGGTGGGCCACATCTGTTGTACCCTGAAGCAAGGTACTTAACCTGAACTGCTTCAGTAAAATATCCAGCTATACAGATGGATAGTATATAAAAAAATATATAAGAGCTGTGTAAGTAAATAATGTAATGATAATAGAGGCAAATTATCATCACAGTGAGTTTCAGTGTGTGACATGCACCATGGTCCAGAATCGAATCCTGACAGTGACCAGCAGCCCCTCTCCCCTCCCCATCACACAAGAGCAACACCAGCTGTACATGAATGTTGATAATGTTGGCCAATGACTGCACGGCTCAGCTGGTGGACTGCAGAGTGTAACGATGCTGGCTACATTTGATTTGGAGCACATGCATACTGTGTCCAGATTTGAGTCGCAACAATGAAACAGGCCTACGAATATGATTGGGCTTTACAAATTTCCAAAAGAAAAACTAGGGGATGGATAAAGCCTCCATCCTTGTGCTGTGCTGATGCCATATAAGGATTTGTCTTTAGTACAGACCTGTCAGTTTCTACAGTAGGAAGTCACGTAGTTAAAAGGATGATGGTGTTTAATGTTAATACAATCTCTCATTTACCTATTGTTTATAGAATCACTGTTTTGCTTATTTAAGCAAAATTGACTAGGCACAGTTCGTAGCTCCTTGCTGCTTCCACCAGTGCAGTTAATAGCAAGTGTCAAAGGGTGGCTAATAGATCAGAAAGAGACTCATCTCTGGCTCAGCATCCTAGTGCTCTGTTCTGCTCTGCCAAGATAACCACTGTGGAGAGACAGACCATTCAGCATGTGAATTAAAGACCCTTTCAGGGGAAAAAAATCAGCCTATTGATGTGTCCGCAGTCTGGCCAGAAGACAAGCATATTTTCACTTTGTGGTACCCGGGACCGCCTGCCACTTGAGAATCCGTATTTCCAGTCCATTAGCCATTTAGTCCGTTAATAAAAGCTAACCATTCATTCTGTCAGCTGCGCACTGTGGTGGAAAATACACTTTTTCAATGCCTACATAATCCCAGGCCGCTGGAGTGCAAAGTCAATATGGGAACCCTTACAGGCTAGGAAGTCTGCAGTCACTTTTTTAACCTTGGGGGAGGGCACAGATATGTTATTGTCCTGTGTTATCCAAGGATCCCCCTTCATTCTTCCACAATGTTGTAGCTGTGTATGCAATTGAATGTCATTTTTTAATGGTCAGAAATCAGGTTGCAGACCATTTGAAATGTATCCAGAGTGGAGTTTCTACACATCAATTTCAAAAGAAAAAAATATGTCAAAATGAAAGCACCAAAGCTAGGGTGTATTGTGACCAACCTCCTGAAACACCCGGAAGCATTTGCATTAAAACGTGGCATCAGTCACAATCACGGTCTTGCATCAGTACATTTGTTTGTGGTCAAGCCAAAGTCTTTTGTTTCAGTAAGTGTATTTCAATGGTTATTTATTATTTGATGGCAGAATTGTGCTGCCCTGAAGGACGGCTAAATATTGCAACTAAGGGTCTGTGGTGCCCCTGTTGTTTCCTTGCCTGTGTAAATATGTTATATGTTATATACTGGAAGGAGGGCACAAAAAGGTAGTTTGGATTGGGGACATCTGAACAAAAGATTTGCTCTGGGGTTTTTTTGTTCCACTCCAAGATATTTATGCCAAAATGGCTGTGATAACATCAGGTTTTTGTATTCATGCCTTGTAACAATTGCTGATTGAGAAAAATGTCAGAACAATTGCAAGAATGGATAACCTGAAAGTACTTAATGTCATGTGCATTGTATCTTATTGGAATTGATTAATATTAAGGGTTATTTATAACATTTATAACAACTGGACTACATAGCTAAAGGTCAGCTCAGATCCCAAAGTCATCAGCCGATGTGAGGGTTTTCAGAAGAAAAATTACAATGCCTACTGATGGCTGCTATAGTTTCTGAGATTCAACATATCACATCTTGAGTCCAGATTTAAACGTTGAACACCAGCTAAAATAATTGTTTGACAAAAAATTAGGAAATATTGAATACAATGAATCACAATGCAGATATCCTAATCTGACTTGTATAATACAAAATATTAAATACATATTTACTAAGCCTTGTAAGACTGCTATATAATAACAAAAATATAAAATGTTTAAAGACAGAGAATGTAGTCTCTTTTTAAGGGAGCCTCAGATGACCGTAGCTGTCATTCTGAATAAATGTTGCATTATTAAAATTGTTTATTTATATGAATAAACCATAAAAGCAATGTTTCTTTCTTGTTGACAGTTTATCATGATTCAAATGCACTGAAATGTATCCAACAGAAGTCTCTGTCTACTCCTGCCCGAGTCAACCCCACTTTAAAGTTAGACGGCAGAAGATGCGTGAAAAAGTTTCTTATTAACAACCTTCTGTGATCATGTTCTATACTTCTATACTATGCTTATTTAAGCTTTTGTCCTTTCTTTGTAGCCTGGAAGGCTGTGATTTTGTTTTTACATCTGTCGCGTAGCCAGCCTTTTGCCTGGTTAGATTTGCAGCTTGTGTGTGATCCATCATCCATTTCCTATTTTAAGGCAGCATCTGATTTGTACTTTTAGCTTACAGCAGACTGCAAGAAAATAAACTACAATAAAAGTTTTTTGCTCTTCTCTGGGGGAAAATATTGCCCATTTTCCGCTAAAGAAGTGTACAACTGCTGTGCAAATTGTGCGCAAGAAAACTTTGGTAGTGCCACAACCCCTGTGTTGCTGTATGCATCTCACACAAAGTTGAACGAGCCACCATCCTGTGGCCTCTGTCCCTGGTTTGATCCAATACAGTGCGTGTTTTCCATTCTCCGTCTGACACTTCTCATTCTGCACATGCGGAGTGAGAGCAGCTGCTTCGCTGTAACATGGAGAGTTGAAATGCGTTCGATCGAACCGGTCGGAAATGCTGTCCTCACTTATTCAGTGTGAATGTAAATGAGATTCAGTGGACCAAAGGCGTTCATTCGCTCCCTCTTTATCACAGTGTCTGCTGTATATATTAACTCCAGTGAGTGTTGGGAAATTTGATTTATGCACATCAGACTCTGCATGCATTCAGACACCCTCTGTGAAGAATGTCAGCACTGCCGCAGTAGCCGATTTGTGTGAGTAGCATGCCAGTGGATAGCCGCAATAACAACAGCCAGGAAAATAACGGGTCGGCCAGTCAAGGACAACACTGAGAAAGGGGGTGGTGGGGAGAACTTGTGTGTGAAGAAAACTATGCCCGGTGTCTCTGTGTATGCGACTCCCACTTTTAAGTTCCTGTGACATAAATTGCTGGGGGAGGAACATGAATGTTGTGCACATCAGAGATGATCCATCCCTTCAAACATTTAAAGATCACATATGAAGCCATCTGTTGTTTCTTTAGTTTAGTTTTATTTTGTTTGCTTTGTGCCAGTGTGCACGCTCTTTAGTTGCCATTTGTTTTCAAAGACGTGCTTGGAAGCTCTCTCTGCATGGAGAGGACAGCCGATCTGTTTGGAGTAGGCCCCCATATTTGAAACTCATTATGCTTAATTAAAAATTGGAAGTATGGGGAAAGAGAGGACAGAGGGAGCCTCCTGTGTTATCTGTCCATTTATAGATATCAGCACCTGTTCCAGGGGGCAAGTTCCAAGTTTCCTCAATTTCAACAGACCATCTGGATTTTACATGCTGGCGCCGGTAAATACACGGGGTGGCCTCTACTGAGTGAGAACCCGCTGAAGTTCTAGCCCTGTGAACGTTCCCTGTTTCATTTTTACCGCAAGTGCAAAACCTTTAGTCAAGGAAACATCTGGGTTAATTTCTCCTATAACCTGAACAAGCAAAACGCTTTAAAATGGTGTGATTCTTACGATGGAACGCAGGGATTTTAAAGATTCCCTGGGATCTTTAAAAAAAAAATCACAAATAGTTCAGGTTGCAAGCAAATTGAAAAGGAGAAGGCAAAGGCAAAATAAGTATCCTTGTGATGGTGGGATTTCTTTTCCACACCACAATGTGCTTCTCCTGCTAATAGAGAGAATGCAGAATAATCCATAAGTTTCAGGTTTGCTTGTTTGTTGGCTTGTGACGAAGGGCAACAAACTGAATCATGGAGGAATGGCTGAATCGAGGAGTGCCTTTCAGATTGAGAGCGAGTAGCTCTAATGAGTTAATGTGTGTCTGCGATGGTTTTAGTTCCCCAGCTCTGAGAGGGCTGTGAGGCAGGAAGCAGTGTGAGCAGAATTTAAATTAAGGGCTCTTCACGCCATTTAAATACCATCAGAGTGTGGGGGTGGGTGCTTCAAGGGGATAAATCTATGCTGAGAAATCTGAATCCAAGGCTCAGCTTAGACTCCCCTGAAACGGCCTGGAAACTTCAGATGCATATTCTAATTTGTATCGTAAGGGAACAAAAACAAATGTGTGATTTGGGGGGGCTATTTGTTGGGTATTTTTGCTATATAACAGATGAAACACTTACGTAATACAAAACATTGTGATATTTTAAAGTTGTAAGGCTTGATATCTCAAAACGGTACTGTCTGCTAATAGAACCCACTAATTCTCAATTAAATGTAGAGGTCAATTGTTTTGGAATAGCCTAACTATCCAGCTCAATAATTCCACATCCATCTACAAGACTATGTATTTTGCACCAGTCATTAAGTATCCCAACAATCTTATCGCCATTTTGTGAATCATGTTGAATGTTTAGCTTAATAGGTGAGGTTTTGACACCAAGCCTTCCTGGGCTTTATACCTCTCCAGCACATATACTTGTTGTGTTATTTCTTTGTTTTATATTTTAAGTTTGACAATGTGTGTAAACAAATAACATTAAAATAAATTCAAGGCCTCCCGTGTGGTCCAGTGGTTACAACGTCCGACGCTGGCCACGGAGACTGGGGTTCTGGCCGGGAGTGCCACCAGGGGCGGCGATTGGCTGTCCGCCCCAGGGAGGGAAGCCGACATGACGTTCGCTGTGCTTAAGAGTGGCCCTGTAGTACCGGGTTACGGTCGACGGCTTGGCAAGTGCCGAGTGCCGTCTCAGAGGAGGCGTTACTAGGGGGGGATTGACATAAAATAGCGGGTCTAATTGGCTACCAAATTGGGAGAAAATGGGATAAAATCAGAAACAAAATGTAAAAAAATAAAAATATTCAATACAATTCTAAGCTCTCGGGGTCACATGACCGATCCTCCCAAGAATGTGAGAAGGGGAGGAGTTGAGCAAGAGCTTATGAATTAGTTATAATGCATTGCCCACAGTGTCACATGACATTTTGCCATGTTTCTATACATAACCACTAAATTAGTGAGACCATCTCTTTATTTTCTCTTCGCGGGAGATGGAAAGAGAGAGAGAGTGTGTGCTATACTCAACTGGCAGAGAAATTAAGCCATAGTTCCTCGATTTAAAAATGAAAGATGTTTAATCCCAGTGTGTCCAAGCAGATGATTTTACATATTTTAGGTTCGAATAATGTCTGAAATTTCTGATTCATAAAAAATGGGTTGGGTTGGGTTGGGTTGTTCTGGAAAGACTCAATTGACATTACATTTACATTTTAGGCATTTAGCAGACGCTCTTATCTAGAGTGACTTACACAGTTTACATTTCTTTACATACAATCCATTTATACAGCTGGATATTTTACTGAAGCAATTAAGGTTAAGTGCCTTGCTTAAGGGTACAACAGCAGTGCCCCACCTGTTGAATGCAGGTGCGGCTGCTGAACAGAGAAGGGGGTGGGGGAAGGACAAACTTTTAAGTATGAATGATTGTGTATAAATAAGTTTAACACACAAACACAACATGGTTTATAATTAAAAGCAATGTACACGGTTCATAAAAAAATGTATGCACAGGTATCATACCTTTTCATACCTGATCATCGTTTACAATATTAGATTTTCCTGTTGTATCTTTAATGCATTAATTGTGTAGCTAGCAACTGCAGGTATAATTGTGATGATGCCACTAATTTGACCTAGAGATTTGGTTGACATGATGGGATGTTACTTCCTTAATTAACTCAGGAACCACACACTGTGTGGAAGCACCTGCTTTCAATATACTTTGTATCCCTCATTTACTCCTTTATTTTGTCAGTTACCTGTATGTTCATTTCATTCAGGTTCGATGTGGCAATTACTTCACATTTAAATGTGTTAGGTTCACGAATTCAGAAGACCTTCAAAGAGGATAGAGAATACTTGCACCAAATGAGAAAACAGAACATTCAACAAATTTCAAGCAGAGTTTATTTAACCAAATGCATTCGGGGTTCAATGCCTCCCTGTCAGGCAAAGAACAACTCATTTCCGGCAGATTGTCCTTCTTATACACAATAGTTACCCTTAGACAGATGCTTTAGCCTCGCCCACACACCAGTCACAAGACAGTTATTTTCCCCATCTCTGGGAGAACCTCGTACGAGTCTAATCTTTCTTGAGACTGTCGGTTCAAAAACAATTCTTAAACACAGAATTTCTCTATCAAAATGTATTTGCTAAATATAAATATTTGTTTCACAGCCAGCCACAAGCTCCAGATCAGAAGAATCACACTTGGAAAAAAAAATAATAATTGGAAAGGTTTTAATGAAATGCTGAAACTCCCTGTACTGTGTAGGTGACTGCATTTATGCGTGCATGTGAGTGCGTGCGTGCATTTTCCATTTGAGGCATTTTAGCAGACGCTCTTATCCAGAGCGACTTATACAGTTTCACATTTCTTTATATACAATCAATTTATACAGCTGGATATTGTTTACTGAAGCAATTACTGAGGTTATGTACCTTGCTCAAGGGTACAATGACAGTGCCCCCACCTGGGAATTGAACCAGCAACCTCTTGAGTTACAGTTCCCTAAACATTACACTACATTGCCACCCCAAAGTGTGCCTTTCAGCAGCTATCTTTCCTCTGTTGTATCTTTCTCAGTGTGTTCGAAAGGCTGCTTGTGACTGAGGGAATGCACCTTTGAAGTGTGTGATAGAATGCCCTCTAGAGGTCAGTGTGGGACCTTCAGGCACTGGTGTAATTTGTGAGGCAGCTCCTCCCTTCAAACTCCCAATTCTCTTTCCACATGCAGTGGCACCTCCTCCCAGTCGCTTCATACTTGATGTCCTGATGCTGATATCCTTTGTTGATCATCAGTAAGGTATCATTAGGGAATTAATTTCATTATTTTGTTTTCAATGACAGTATGTTTTAAATATTGTTTTATTTTATTACTTTCACAATTACATGGGAAAATATAATATGACAATTATGTGGCTGAATATTTGACACCTATTTATATCAGGAATTTATTGTCTTAAAATACACATTTTTAAACACTAATTCTTAAAGTAGACAGAATATTTTTCTGAATTGTCAGGAAATAGAAATAAACAAATTTTACTTCTCAAGGTTTTGGAAGGCATTTTTCACAGACTATGTGTGTGTGCGTTTGTGTGTGTGTGTGTGTGTGTGTGTGTGTGTGTGTGTGTGTGTGTGTGTGTGTGTGTGTGTAGCTCAAATGGGACATCATTTAACAAAAAGCAGCAAAAAGAATCAGCAGCAGGACATGCTCCTGTGATACCCACATTCTAATGTGGTTCTCTGTGGCTCAGTTGGTAGAGCACAGCATTGGCAACGCTTAGGTTGTGGGTTCAATTCCCACTGGGGCCACATATCCTGAAAATGTATGCATTCACTACTGTAAGTCGCTTTGGATGAAAGCGTCTGCTAAATGGTGTATATTATTATTAATGCCTTCCCTTTGTATTATGAGAACCTCATGCACTCTGAAAATAACTTCTGCAGCCAGCTTCAATTTATCAGTGGTGAATCGGGAAATGGAATTATAGAAATGCAATTAAAACCATGTGCTGCAATTTAATTGTTAAATTAAAACTGTTGTACTCCAAGAAAAACTATTAAAAACGGAAAGGCAATTGGTTTATCATTCTTCAAGGCGGGTCATGAGAGCACAATGCAGGCTTTGCACTCAATTCAGTGTATGTCCCACAAATGCTTATTAGCTCTATATACACTTATAGCTTAGCATTTCTTTTTTTCACAAAGTACATTGATAATGACAAAGAGCATGGATAATGACTCTGTTAGGAATAGGCCAATGGCTGGAGTAACACAGACAACCGATATAGAAATCCTGTGATGCTTTTATTCCAAGGAGTGCCAAAAATCCAATGCAGAATATTTGAGTGATTTTTGGAAAAACACTCTACATTTACAGTGACACCTAGTCACAAAAGTAAACAAATAAAACTAGACAAAACAGAAAACAAAATAATAATTTTGGGTATGCACTGCTTAATAGTGCCAGTCCTGACCCTGTGCAACAAAATAGCCACTTGCTCACCTAGACATTTAAACCAGACTCTGCTGGGTGGCCTAACTGCAGTGCTTATATAGCCACTGCCCCTCCCATCTAGTTAGTCCCATTAACTATTGGCAAAGAAAACAACAAAATGCACAAAAACCAAAATGCATAAACGTAAACTCAAAATAATGGACTGCACAACACTTTTATATATAAATACATTTCCACTAAGCATTAAAATACATTTTAGCTGGCGCACGCTAACCGCCCCCGCCCCATAATTTCTGAGATAATGGTTCTGCCCCTTTGCCGCCAGCGGAAACCCCTCATGAAATATGCTGATGGTTTCGCCGCTCCCCCTTGGACAATACAAACAAACACGGAAGCACCCGCGTTGTGTAAGTTACCATCTTTTCAGTTTTATAATTAACATGAATGGAATGAATTTTTCTCTCAATTTAGTATCCAATTGTACCCTCTCATTTTCATGTCAATTATTCCCTCCCTTGTATGAGAACTCACTGCCGTAGCCCTGAGACCGGTAGTGGGCGCTGCGCCGCCGCTTCCGAACCGCCACCCGCCAAGCCGAAGCCGTCACCATAACACACAGAATCACTCATATATGCAGTGAGCATATATCGGTTTCCCTACCCCCTCCCTGGGGCCGCCCCCTAGTGGCACTCCCGGCCAGAGCCAAACTGGTGCGGCCTGGTAGAATTGAATCCCGGTTGCAGTGGGCAGCGCCCCCACCACTGAAGCATTTTAATGAACTAACATTGTTTGTATTCGAATGGTGGTAGGCCTCCCACCCTTCCAAACCAACATGCAATTCTATCAACCGGTAAAACAACATACAGATAACTATTGATATATACAATTACTACAGGGGACATGATAATACACGGGACATGAATGCATGCGCTACCTTAAAATGATTGTGCAACATAGACAAAGAGACAAACAGAATAATGAGCAAGGTGTTATGTTGCCGGCACTGCAATTATGCTGCATAATCGACCTTCCATGTCTATGAGGCACGGGTGAATCTGTGACAGACTCATAACAAACAATAAGGGATAGAATAAATGTTCTTCAGGCGCTCCTCCCCACCCCCCACCCACCCAATTTAAATTTACAGTAAATAAATGATCAAAATGGTCTCCAAATGGTTAATAATTAATTTGGTTCAGGGAGGACTGAACTAGAGTAAACACACAACACACTTTTTCTCTCCATCTGGGAGAAAAGACATTGGGTAAACTGTAGGGAACCACAGAGGCACATGCTCTCACTGTTGTATGGACACACCCTGGTACATATTGACAGTTGGCAACTTTTACCTGTGCAGATAAATAGTTTGTTTTATTTATTTATTGACTACCATTATATTTGCCTTCTAAATTTTTAATTGGCATGGTGCTTCACATGCGTGCTTACAATGGAAGTAAATTCCTTCCTATAGATTCCTTCTTCATACATTTACATTTTACATTTTAAGCATTTAGCAGACGCTCTTATCCAGAGCGACTTACAAGATGTGCATTAATGCATGGTAAGAACAATCATAGTTCGCACAAGAGATCAGTGCAGTAATACAGTGATAGACATCGTTGTTGGCAGCTGCATACCATACCTGTAACACTGGAAAGGAAGAGGTTAGTTCAACATTATTATTATTAGTATTTTTTATTTTTTTTAGGAGTAAGCAAGGATACATATACAAAAGGTATTGAACAAGTAGGCAGTGGTGATGGCAATTGGCTAGATGCACAGAATTCAGTGGTAGTGGAGTCTGAACAGGTGGGTTTTGAGTCTCTTGCGGATGATTGCAAGTGATTCTGCGGTCCTGACCGATTGCGGAAGGTCATTCCATCACCGAGGGGTCAGGACAGAGAAGAGGCGAGACCGCGAGGAGCAGCTGCCGGGTGCCCGGAGGGATGGGACAGTCAGTTTGCCAGAGGAGGTGGAGCGGAGGGGTCTGGCTGGGATGTAGGGTGTGATGAGTGTCTGGAGGTAAGGGGGAGCAGTTCTTCTAGCCGCTTGATAAGCCAGCACCAATGATTTGAATCTGATGTGTGCTGCGATGGGGAGCCAGTGAGAGTAGAGGGGTGACATGGGTGAAAAAACAGAGCCTATAGTCTATTGGGAATTTGGCCAGGACACCCTACTATTTTGTAATGTGTAACGGCATCTGTTGGTAAAAACATTTAACAGTATGCTGGCTGAATATTTAACAGACTTTAATTGGGAAATATGAGCAGTTTCATCCATAGCACTTGAGGACTAATACTTTGAGCAGGTCTGTCACACTATGAAGTTTATTCTAGAACATGCCATATAATAACATTCATGTTGATTCTAATTGATGACATCATAAAGGCTGAGGCTCCACATAAAGCACACACACACACACACACACACACACACACACACACACACACACAGGTCACATGGAGGTTTGTCACTTGTGCTCAGGGCTTTGCCACAGCTACACTCCCCTCTATTAGGAATTCATGAAAGCTACATTTTAGTCTGTAATTAAGAGGTCCAGAAGCAATTGATTCTCCATGTACTTTATGCAGCTGATGGTCTTCTAGCAGGCTCGTAGGCAGTGTGTGACAGGGCATCTGTCTGCATGTGCCCCTAAGGGCAGAGTGGGGATGCCCCTTGCCACAAGAACTGAAAAATAAATGTTTCTCAAACAAGCACATTCTGATGTACATTCTAAGGTTCACAGCAAGAAAGAAAATAGTTTTTTAGTTTTTTTACTCACACTTAAAACAATTGCTCTTTTGTTAGGATGACCTCACTGTAAACTTATTTGTCATTAAGAATGGCTAGTTCATTACAAAATAGACACAAACGTGTGGCACAAAGCAGGAAATGCTGCAACTGGACCACACGCATGGACGCACGAAAATTAAAGTTTTCAAAGGTAAAATAGGAAGTTGTATGATGTCCGAGTGCTATGTGCAGAAAGTGCTGCACAGGGCCTTGTTATCATGTTAGATCACATACTCCCTCCCTAGTCGTCATCAGGCCCGTACCATTCCATTGAAAAGCATTGTCTCTCTCAATCTAATTTCTGCTTTCTGTCTGTTTGTCTCTGTCTGTTTGTCTCTCTCTATATACAGACCGTTTGAATGTACCTCTCTGCCCTTGACGAAGATGAAGTTTTAAATAAGTTTATTTATTTATTTGTATGTTTATTATTTATCAGGGACCTAGAAAGACATTGTTACAATGTTGCATAAAAAGCAACATTTTTGATAAAAAGGTATCCTCCAGTGACCAGATGGCATTTAATAAAGTAATTGATTGTGCCCCTATCTTAAGGTAGAGGGTAATTCTCTCTCTCACACACACAGTACCCAGTCCACAGGCTTTCATACAATACTCATCCAGTCATAATCCCCAAAAGTATTAAGACTTTCAGGGATCTATTGTATCCTAATTGAATCACTCTGCATCATATATAACACTATAAATACACAATGTTGGATATCGGATAAAATACTGTAAGAAATAAGGCACCGCTCTGATCTTGATGAAGAAGGTTTTATTCCGGTAGCAACAGTGACAAAGTAAATGACAGGTAATACAAGAATACCAGCAAGCACTCTGGACTCAGTGGAGTTAGCCTGAATCCCCTTCTCAGAACTGAATGAATTTAAGTACTCTTTTTCAGGCTTTGTTTTCTGAGGCGGGAAACAGAAATGTATATTCAGAAGTAATGTGATTTCATTTAGGGAAGCCAGTGTCTGGCCTCCCTAAATCAATCAGTCTGCTCATCACTAGGGGGGTCTGATTTATTGTTAATCAAGTCTTCTTGGTTGGAATGGCTCTTGATCACCCACTCCCAGTCGCTATTCTATAATTGTGTACTATGGCTATCAGTGGCGACAAGTCGCCACTTATACTAATAACCTCTATTTTTCTTATGATAAGTTGGCTGAAACTATTCGGGCAGCAGGCATGGTTGGTTTCTGGTGTTTCAGACTTGAGTGGATCACCTTAGAATCTTAACTTAGAATCTTACAATACTTTTGTTGACAGAAATGTTGGATCAGTACCAGAGGCTTATTGTCTGTAATTGTCTTTTATTGGCCCACTGGAGCTGCAAGACGTGGATGCCGCTATTTAGATGCTTAAGTCAGGGCTCAAATCTCATTGGCTCCTGAATGTGATGGATGGGTATGTGGCAGGCAGTGCATCTGGCACAGCAGCAGAGTCTTCAAGGGGCTCCTATGCTTTTGACTCACTCACTCAGCAGGTCACATTGCTTCCCTCTACGCTTGGACAAATTAGCCCACAGCACCCCCCGAGAAGTGACAATCCGACAGGCTGATCTGACAGGCCGATCTGACAGATCTGGAAGGGGGGGGTAGGATGTGATCAGTGACTGAGGGTAGGATGGAGCAGCATGGCCCTGTATGTCAGCACCAATGACATGAATTGAATGCCGTTTAGCAAACTCCAGATGCTTATTTGTTGATTTTATTGTTTATTGTTGATTGTCCTCAATAGAGGCTTTTCCTGGCGGCCCTTCCAACATTGGCATGGAGGTGGCGTCTGATGGTAGATTTTGAGACTTTGTGTCCCAATGATGCAATCAAGTTTTATAGATCTCCAACTGTGGCCCTTGGATTTTTATTTGCTTCTCATACCATCTGCCTCACTGTGCATGGGGGCAAGATGCACTTGTGTCTTCTACCAGGCAGGTTTACCACTGTTCCAGTGGTTTTAAACTTCTAAATTATTGACTTAATAGTAGAAAGTGGTATATTTCACTTTTTATTCATTTGTTTTTAAATAGTTTTTGCTCCATCCAAACCCCTAACTACATAATTGGGTTAATTATTAGGTTTGAGGAATATAGGTGACCAAGGGCTGGAGGAACTTGGTGTTTTACCACTCAAACTCACTATGCTTTCCCGAATTGACAGTGGAGGTGGCAGCAACCATGTCTTGAATATGACTGGGCATTTGAAATTGGGAGAGAAAGCATAAAAAACTGTCAAAATCAATAGGGTTCCAGCATTGATGGTTCCACTATCCAAAGATGGCAAAAGATGGTATGACACAAGCTTGTTTTATGTGTCTGTCCTACAGAAAAAGGTGGTGGAGCAGCTGAGGAAGGATTTGCTCGTGAAACAGGAGCAGCCAGAACTCAACCCCCCAGCACAAGCTGCACAGCCAGTGCAGCTGGACGGCAAGGCTTCTGCGCTGCCGTCTGCACAGGCCCCACAGAGCGCCCAGCAGGTAGGGTCCTCACACACTGCACTTTCTCACCCACCACACCATGCATGCAACAGTTAGGCACTTACTACTAAGGTTTACACTTTGGTACTCTACAGCCTACCTGCAGTCTATGTAATGCTTTCCCGGCATTTCAGGTTAAAAGCCATGCCTCTTTTTGATAGTTAGCTTGCTAGTTAAATAACATTAACTATTTGGGCTCTCGTGTGGTGTTTGACGCTTGGTAAAAAATCTGTATTTTAGCTAGCTAGCTACCTGATTTTCTTTATTTGCTAACTAGTTATCTAGATAGCCATATGTTGCTATTTGTATACTCAAGAGCTGTGTGTAATTGTGTTCAATGCCAGTGAACTTGATGTGTGAAGGACAAAACTTTAAGCAAGGACACAGGGGCTTTGTCATGTCGGAATTCATTCTTGTAAGCAGGCAAATGATGGGAAACATGAATATGTTGGCTACTCACTGACAGTAATGGGAACTGCACAGCCAATTTAGCACTGACATCTACCATTGTTTTTATTACTATTGGAATCATTTTAGTAGCTGTCCTCCTATAGCTGGGGTGCCAGCCGCCCGGTTGAAGTGAATTGAGTGAAACCACAAAAATCGGCTTCCTCCACTTTCCTGATGTTTGTTTCTAGTTTGCCTTGTTGTTTGGCAGAGAAGGATACAATCGTGCGTCGTATATTGGCCTTCATTGTGTCCCAAATTATATAGGCATGTGGTGTATCCCCATCCCCCAGCACATTCCTCAATGTAAACTTTTCAATATGGTGATTCGTACATTTAACAAACTCTGGGCGTAACAAATATTTTTGATTGAATCTCCGTGTCTTGTTAGACTATTTAATTTCTGATGGTACTGTCATGCCAAAATGTGTCCGCCTGAAAAGAATGTGTCCGGATGACGTCATTGGAATTTTGGACTGTAGTTGCTATGCCAACATGACGAGCTCGCATTCCTGAGTGACAAAACCCGGAAAGAATGTGTCCGGGGTGTCCGGGTGATGTCATTTAGCTACGAATAAGCTGTACAGCTAAGTTAGCTGCCTTGCTCCGAACATAATATATTTATGCTTTTATTTCTAATTTTTCTCCCTATTTTTAGTTAATTATCCCCCTATTTTTAGTCAATTATCCCCACCCTCGTATTAGAGGTCACTGCCATAGTCCTGGGACCAGTAGTGGGCACTGGCCAGCACTCGCCACGGTCACCGTAGCAGCATATATCTCATATCGGCGTCCCTCCCCCCTCCATGGGGCGGACAGCCAATTGCCGCCCCCCTAGTGGCACTCCCGCCCAGAGCCGAACTGGCGCGACCTAGGTGGAATCAAACCCCAGTCACAGTGGGCAGCGTCGAACGTTCTTACCACTACACCACAAGGGAGGCCCTCAGACATTTCAGACTCAGCTTTTTTGAGTGTGAGAGTAAAATATATACTCTCTTGTATTAGGGAACATCATTCTCCATGAATCTTGTATGTTGTTTTTGTTGATGAATTTTATCGGAGGGTTGTTGGATTTTGCATTTCTTCCACTTCTGTCCAACTTGGTGAATGTTTGATTGAAATGGCCTCCTATCTGTCATTCTTGTTTCTATAACGCCCAATCGAGATTGTATTTCATCTAATAATGCTACATTTGATCCAGGAGGTATATATAATGAAAATAGAGTGTATTTCTCTCCATAAATACAGCAATTTATGAACAGAAATCTTCCTGAAAAGTCCTCAAACTTAGAAAGGTTTAGTGCAAATGAGAGATTTTTATTTATTAAAATGCCTATTCCCCAACTTAGCAGAAGCTGTTGCTGCTTTACCAGCCCATGCCTTTTTTAAATATTGGATTTCTCCAGTTTTAAAATGAAGTTCCTGAAGAAAGTGCGGGTCAAGGTCGTCATCGACCATCAGCACAAATACTGTGGTGTTCTGTCACCATTATTATTCACTTTATATACCAATGACTGTGTCAGCCACAATGACAGCTGTTCACCAGTGGCGGCGCCAAGGGGGGGCTTGCCGGGGCTGTATCCCCGTCAGGAATTTGCATAGCACCAGCGCAGCCCCCCCAAGCATTTCCTTTCAATTTAACATTTCCATTAAGCACTTTAAATCAAAATAACTACCAGCCGACAATTATTTTGTAATTCCGTAGTAGAGGCCCTGTGTGTGTGTGTGTGTGGGGGGCCTTGCGAGACGAGAGTACCTATAACTAGCCTACGTACGTTACGTTGCCATCTCAAACATTAAACTTCATTGAACCTTTACACGTTATTGGCAAGTTCGACAAAACTGTTGCACAAAAAATATCAGGCAATCCCAGAAATGCGAAGTATACTCACCATGATATACAGAACGAGTTAATTGAAATTATGGCAAATATGATTAGGGAGCAAATAAGTAGTGAAATAGAGGAAGCTGGACTGTTTGCATTGATAGTCGACAAAAGTAAGGACGTCAGCAAAAAAGAACAGGTGTCTGTGGTGGCTCGCTATTTGCACAATGATGTTGCACTGGAAGAATTCCTACATTTCACTCCAGCCGATGGATTAGACGCTGATTCGCTTTTAAAAACAATCAAACTGACACTTAATAAATGCAACATTGACCACAATATGTGCGTTGTTCAATGCTATGATGGCGCAGCCGTTATGGCAGGCTGCCATAACGGTGTAGCAGATAAATTCAGAAAATTCTGTCCCACAGGCACTGTATATCCATATCCAGAGTTCTTTGAATCAGTGCAGGTGCTGTACACATTTTTTTTGGGCTCCGTCCCTCATGATCTTTTCCTAAAAAAACAAAAAGAAATCGAGCCAACACAAGCTCTCGTTGATTTTGCAATGAGTGAGATGGTCTAACCAGTGTTTATCTATCATGTTGTGGCAATGTTTTCCTGGCTATTGGTATTGAGGATCTGGGTCATTGTATACATTTTTGAGTGCATGAGATGGCAGTACATAAGCTAAATCAATGCATAGCATGCTTGTTGTAGTAGCCGTGCTGTAATATCTGACTAGATGGTTTAAACATTATGCGTAGTAATGTAGCCTTCATAGCCGTGGTGTGCGCGCCCGTGACCTGCACGGGTGTCTAAATTTCATGAGCACCCCCTCACAACCATAAAGCACCCCCTTAGCACCCCCAACCAAAATTTTCTGGCAGCACCCCTGCTGCTCACTGATCAAGTTTGCAGATGATGTCACATTGGTAGGCCTTGTAACCAATGATGAGACAGGCTACAGCGCTGAGGTCAACCTGTTCCATGACTGGTGCATACAAAACTCACAGATATTAGACACAGTGTTACGGATATAAATCAACCTGCGTTGTAATAACCAGGCGTACAATATCGGACGTAACACTAAGCCACTTAATCAATAACCACAACCGGTATGGAGTACCAGTGAAACAGTGGTATAGAAAAGTTAAACATATATTTATTAATATGTATACATTTAATGATTGTTCTCTCTATTTATAACATGAAAGTCCTTTAAAAGACAAAAACAGGTTGCAAGGTCTCACCGGGCAGCCAGCTAGCGGTTCCAGACCCTCGGAAATGATAGGGGAGGTCTTCTCATCTGAGTTTCCAAAATTGTATTACGAATAGCAATATTTATTAATTAGCAACTAGGCGGTAAATCAGAGTAAGTCAATCACCAAGCTGTAATTAACAATGTCGTAAAGGGAACTGATGGCATTCAGGTGGCAACCAATATATATTGTCCCGCATCTTTTAAAAAGTCTCCTCAGTGATGTAGCCAAGCGATGTCCAGCCGCATCTTCTGACGTCACGTTGCTTGGAGGGTTCCCCTGGAAATCATGTGCGTCCTCAAGCAGGTCCCAGCAGGGCAGTGACGTCATCTCCACCTAAAGGGGATAAATCAAGGAAACACAGCAGCACGCAAATCCAAAAGGAAACAAGAAGTAGTGCTAATACAAAGTAAAGGGACGTAACACCCCCACCCTCAAGACAATAAATAAATTAAACACTTCCGATCTCTTAAACCCATATTGTATGTGTATATGAACATATTTACAATCAAGGTCTGAACGTGATCATTTATTTATTGTAACATTCGTACATCCGGGACAAGGCATCAGCGACAACATTATAGTGAGCAGACTGGTTACTCGTCCTAGTCCGTGGTAACGGACCAACGCAATCAATGAATACCCTTTCAGATGGTTCTCCGAATGCCAGAATGGGGTACAACGGGGCTGGGGGAATTTTCTGATTCAGTTTCCCCGTAAGCTGGCAGTATCTGGCAACGTCCTTTTTCAACCCAGGCCAAAATAAGTGCTTCAGCACAGTCATAGGTCTTGTTCACGCCTAAATGTCAAGCAAGGCAGCTATCATGAGCAAGGCCAAGTATTTATTTGCGGTAAGCAGACGGAACTACAATTTGATGGACAGTGCGCCAGTCGTCGCGAACTGAAGCGTCAACAAAATACCCAGTGGACAACTCCCACCTCGGGAATTGCACTCTCAAAGAGAGAGGAAATATCTGTGTCTCTCTTCTGCTCCACTATCAACTGTTCTTGCGCCAGAGCTTATCGACACAATCACCCTTCCTGTCTACATCTGCAAGCGCTTTGTCATCCCCGTCTGCCCCAGTAGGGGTTGTCTGCACTCCATGCTCCAGCTTCCCAAAGAATGAGTCACTTAAGTCATAAGCGTCATCTAACACAGGAACATCACAAGACTTCTCATTGTCATTCTCAGATCGCTTAGACATTGCATGAGTGACAGCACAAGAGGGGAAAACGTCAGGAAATTTCTGCGCAAGTTCGTCAGGGTCATTGACAAGAGGGACAGGAGTTACCTCAGGACTAGCCAAAACTCTGCCTCCTGCCAAATCGTTCCCCAGAATGAAGGACACCCCGTCCACAGGAAGACTGGGTTGCACACCTACAGCAACGTGACCAGTCACGAGATCCGATTTTAGCAGAATGCCATGTAACGGCATGTTAAGGTAACCCATCTCAAAACCCTGCACAAGGACACTTGTGCCTATGGATGACCTCTCAGACAGGGGCACATTATCCTCCAAAATGAACGACTGTGCCGCTCCGGTGTCTCTCAGTATCCTAACTGGCTTTGAAACCCCAGGATTGTCAGCCAACGACACAGAACCGTACTTAATGAACGGTGCAAAATCCTTAAGAGCACTATCGTTATTAATGGGTAATATACCGCCAAGTTCAAGCTCAGGCAAAGACGTGTTCACAAGAGTAACCCCTTTTGAAGATTCTGTTTTCCTAAACTCCTCCATGATAATTAAATCACGGATTTGCCCAAACGTCTCAACTCCCTGTGCAGTACACCAGCAATCAAATAAGTTCTCCTTCTCACGGGCGAACTCAAAAAAAGTCTGACAGTCGGTTTTACGATACTGCCTAAACTTCTGACGATAAGCTTCCGGTACCAACTCGTAAGCCCTTAATACTGCAGCTTTCACCAGGTCGTAATCGAGACTGTGCTCCAACGACAGCGATGACAATGCAGCCTGAGCCTTACCCATGAGCATGCCCTGTAACATCAGTGGCCAGGCTTCCCTGAGCCAATTCAACAAGATGGCAGCACGTTCGAACATGGGGAAAAGCCTATCCACATCCGCCTCACGAAAGGGAGGAACCAAGCTAGTGTTCCTGCTGACGCTAAACTCAGCTGGCTGTGCTCTGCTACTAACCCGCATAGCTTCCACCTCTAACTCCTTTGTCGGAGTTCGGATCGGGTCTCAGCCAGGGCCAGATGGACTGAGTGATCCGACGCCGTATTTAATACTTCTTAAAACAACACATTTCGAGTCAGATGTAATCGGGTTTTATTGTATGCAATGCGAAATCACCTACAAGGAAACCAGGCTGTTCGCGAAGCAGCTCTGGCCTCCTTTCCGTGCATCCACCTTTTAACTTCTCATAACTCCTCCTGCCTGGGAGCTTGACGTCATAACCACACCCCCTTGGACTCAGTTCCTTCCCACGATCTCACAACACGTTCTCTGCACCCCAATTGGTTCCTTCTGTTCTTATCCATTAACGTTCTTATGGTTCCCGTCACTAATCAGGCAATCAGGAGAAGTGTGAGGAATGTGAAGATTCTAGCCAGCTCTCCCCCCTTGTGACCCCTGCTTTCTCGGAGTTTATTGCTGTGATAATGGACCCTTGGATCACCAATTCAGATTTATGGTGGTCCCGTCTGCGTGTCCCTTGGGGTTTTTTAAGGTGTGTGATCTACCCAGCCTTCAGCGTGATAATCTAAGTCCCATCTGTAGGCCGTCTCTATGGCTTTATGGTTATCTGTGGCTTGCCCCAGCTAGCAAACCGTGCAGGAATTTGGCCAGCTGCAGGCACCAAGCCCTAAACCCCCAACCCAACTCTACCAACTGAGCCACAGAGATCCACACAAAATAGGCTTATATTCACATTAAAAAATCTCCCACATTCCCCCCTCTGTGACTTATAAGTCACAGCTACATGTATCATGCCAACAAAAACATAATAAACCGGGTCAGCTCACATCGACTCGTTGACGAGTAAATAACTCAACAGGTTCCTTAGCGGCTTTTCTGTTGCTTCCCTTGCGCCACTAGTAAACCAATTTGCCCTGCAGCTGTCACTTAGGCTGCGCCCGTACGACTCAGTCAGACTCAATCTTTGCTGCAGAACGTTGCTTGGGCATGCGAGTACCCTTGTTGTTCTTGCATTATGTGGCCCCCCCCCACATAGATACCACCTGTGGTTATGGTGGTAGGAGTCTTTCTTCATCGCTCGGACCGCCTGTATAACACTTACAGGGCAAATCGTGGCCATAGATTCACAACGACGCTCAATGCGAGCTGATCTCGGTCTAAACAGACTACGTGTTCATTCCTAAGCATTATACATCTAAACATAATACAGCTATATAACAAACATAATAATTGCTACGCAGGATGATGTCTTCTCTTCTTTCATGGTCCTGCGTCGACTTTGCTGGACCCGTGTACAGAGGAGAGGTTGCCTTGTTGCAGTTCATGATTTTCTCTGGCAGAATGGGTGTGAGATAGCTGTGTGTGTGCTTTAATCTCGCTGCCATAGGTGAGGGAGCATCGCCTCAGTGTAAATGTTTTCATTGATCCCGGTGCTTTGCACGCCGTAGAGGGTCATTCCTGAGGAGAAGTCGCCTCAGCCCGCATGATGTACAACGCCTCGGATCACTGCTCCTCGTCCCGTTGGCGCCGTCTCCTCCATCCGGGCTGTCACCCACGTAGCCGGCCCGGAACCGGGATCCTCCACCAGCTGGCAAGGGGATGGTAGTTCCAGCACTCCCGTCCCGCGCCTCCTCTCACACCGTACTCGCAGAGGCGGTTCCCGAACGGGCAATCACGTGGGCCCCCTCTGGCCTTCACCGGGTTTCCTCTCCTGTCTCGATACTGTTGGGTCCTATTTGGATGATAAGTACAGTGAAACACCCCACCCCCCTTCGCCCTGCGACGACACATGCATTGGCTCACTCCATTCGGGGCAGTAGGCTTAACCCGCTTCCCGCATTCTAAATGTTTTCCTCCTTTCGCCATATAGTACAATATGCATCACTTAGATCCTTCCTTAACCATCATTCCCATTTATTATACATCACCTTCCCTGGTCTGGTCAGCGGAACAGGGAGACACGCCGCCTTCCTCCCTTTGTTACTCATCCTGCTGCTCAACTGGACAAAAATGAACGCACCTTTCCTTTTCCCTTTTTACCCGGGCTGTTGCCCTCAATCTTTCACTTTCTACTTACTCAATTCCTTCGCAGTCACATTCGTTTCCCTTCATTCCCATGAGAGTTTTGCTCGTAATCACATTCAGTTTCCACTGACCTTTTCAATCATGTCCCTGCCAATACCATCTTGCCTTGTGTTGTAACTTTATTAATTTTGCACTTCTTTACACTAGTTTGACCATTCTTGTGGTATTGACTACTCCTCCCTTCGAAGTTCCCAACCCTAGACCTTTAATCAAACACTTACCCACGAGCGGTAAGTGTCACATACACTTACTCCGCCCAACACCTCCTAAACTTCCTCCTTTGCCATTTTTGCACTAGAAACCAGTCCCATGAGCGGGACTCTGCTATTACACTGGTTACCCCCACCTAACATTAATTGTCCAGAAAACAGTCTCACCCTTTATCTCAGTTCAGGATGGTGTCATCCACCACAGGTTCCGCAGTTTCCAATGTGGGGCTTCCAATCCTCCTACGAGAATAGAAGGGATGGGTTCCCCTAACCATCAATTATGGTCAACCGTGCACTGGACCATTGGAATTGCTGCGGCCCATTTGACGGACGTTATCCTCTCATTAATTTAAAATGGTTGTTTAAACCCCTGCTATTCAAAGGAAGCGAGACTGTGATCTTAAGTTCGGAGGTTTTATAATTGCTTCGACCCTAGGCGAGCAGTCTAACACTCAGCATGAAGAACATCAGAGTATTTAAATAGTAATAATAATAATACATCTCTCTCCCTTGAGATCCCTTTTGGCTGTAGGAATTTCACCCATTGCCCCTGAATTAAACCTTACTTATTTCGCTTACTTATGTAGCGCGCCAAACACACGTTTTATCTTCCCAGCATCTGTGTTTTTCTCTACATTGGGATGGGGTACCTCTAATTTACGACCTTTCAGTAAGTTTCCCTCCTTTGTTGTTCGATTGGGCTTCTCCCCTCCACTCCGCCTGCATGCGCTCCCCTTCGTGCGCTTACTCCGCGCTACTTCCGGCCCCTCCCGGACATTCCTCTCATCGCTGCTAGCGCTCGCTCTGCCCTATTTCCGGCCCCCTGACCACTTTTCTCTCTCTGCCAGCGCTCGCGAGCGCCGAATTTAAAGGATATGTACGCGGGCCCCTCCTTACCCAGAGCGCTAACACTCTCGAAACTCTACCCGGATCTTCCTTCGCATTACCCACTTGGTAATTTATCAAAAGTTTCCTTAAATCAACTGTGCCTCCTAATAACACTCAACTTCCTCAGACTTTATAAACGGAGCAGCGTTCTCATTTTACTAAGTCTCTATGCCTCCTATTAACCTTCCTAGCAAATAAAGAGTTGAGCCACACTTCTCTGTTGGACCAACAATTTGACACAAACGGAACCATTCAAATTAAACGACATATGAAAATGCACTGTCTCTATACCCCGCTCATTATGCCTCACCCATTAACACCATTCTATGCGCCTTTTCAATATGCGTTTCTTCTAATCTTTATCTACTGTCGACACCCGCGTTGCGGAGTCGCTTTCTGCCTTGCGAATATCCATTTTTCCATTCACCCCACATCAAACTCTAAACCAGAGCTACCATGAACATTCAACCAAGAATCGTTTTAATGTTCACTCCATCAACTTATCCCGCAACTCATTAACCAACACAATTAATTCGCAGTATCCATTTTTCCATCCTTTTTAACATTCCATTCTCCGTTTCTGATTCCGTGATCAGTAACACAGGTATTTATATTCACAATGCTATTATTGATTTCACCACTAGCACCAAATTTATTCTAAATACTTGTCGATAACTAACGTCCCCTTGTTTTACTTTCTAGGGCCACTTAGACTATGTGTTTTATCACTTACTTGATCTGTTCCTATGTGGTTATTAATCATTGACTTTACTCCGTTATTTCGGGTTTCAAATATGTCCCTTACTTCCGGGCTCATTAGGCTATTTACGGGGCTCATAACAGTCACAGTCTTTATCCTAATAGACTGTAACCTCAAACAAGTACACTGCAGTGTTTATTGTACCTAAAACAGGCTGTATCACACAGTCCACATAGCGTAGTACAATAACAATTCCCACAATTTCCACAACACCCTTTATTTATAATACCTGCCGACCACTCAGCGGTGGCGACTGGCCTCTAGTAGTTTTTCTATTCACTCTTCCACACTCCTCATTTCCAATAATTCCGCCAATTCATTATACAAGACAGAGGGACGTCCCAGACAGCACAAAACCCCACAGGATATACAAAAAGCACACAAACGGCACAAACAGCTTGCAGCACGCACGTATAATTTTACAAAGCACATAGAACACTCGCAGCGCACATGTAACAGTTTGCAGACTCACTCCAACTTCACAAATCGCACACTCTCATTCAATTGTACCGGTACACATCCAAACCTGACCAGCTGTCGACAGCGGGTCATTTGCCTCTCTGGCAAAATGCGCACTGCAATTCACTTTTAGCAGCACGGGCCACAATTCTCATTTAGCAGCCCCCCTTCGCTTGCACACTGGCAAGCGGTAGGTCGTAGCCCGCTCTGGGCCCGACCGTATGCTGTCGACAACGTCGCTTGCACACTGGCAAGAGCTCGGTCATAGTCCGCTCTGGACTTGTCCGCTCTGGACTGGACCGTATGTTGTCGACAACGTCGCCTGCACACTGGCAAAAGCTTGGTCATAGTCCGCTCTGGACTTGTCCGCTCTGGACTGGACCGTATGTTGCCGACAACAGCACTGGTCAGTGCCACTAGTTCCTCCATAGTGGGAACCTCGGTGACATGCCCTCTCATACTCGCATGCGCCTCAGATCATTCAAACACACAAAACATAAAATTACATCTGACTCGTCACTTACTAGGTTCTTTGGAGGAGAGATCCGTGATTGCCGTAGCCCGGACGATGTCTACTGCCCTCCGATGCGACCGACACTGGCAGATTTTAAAGGGCTCCGCCTACCTTCTCTCTTGTGTGGCCACAGTCGCATCGAAGAACAGCAGTTTCGCCCAGGTGTCGGGCCCTCGTATCGGCTCTCCTGGCTGGCTCGCCATTTGTCGGAGTTCGGATCGGGTCTCAGCCAGGGCCAGATGGACTGAGTGATCCGACGCCGTATTTAATACTTCTTAAAACAACACATTTCGAGTCAGATGTAATCGGGTTTTATTGTATGCAATGCGAAATCACCTACAAGGAAACCAGGCTGTTCGCGAAGCAGCTCTGGCCTCCTTTCCGTGCATCCACCTTTTAACTTCTCATAACTCCTCCTGCCTGGGAGCTTGACGTCATAACCACACCCCCTTGGACTCAGTTCCTTCCCCACGATCTCACAACACGTTCTCTGCACCCCAATTGGTTCCCTTCTGTTCTTATCCATTAACGTTCTTATGGTTCCGTCACTAATCAGGCAATCAGGAGAAGTGTGAGGAATGTGAAGATTCTAGCCAGCTCTCTCCCCCCTTGTGACCCCTGCTTTCTCGGAGTTTATTGCTGTGATAATGGACCCTTGGATCACCAATTCAGATTTATGGTGGTCCGTCTGCGTGTCCCTTGGGGTTTTTAAGGTGTGTGATCTACCCAGCCTTCAGCGTGATAATCTAAGTCCCATCTGTAGGCCGTCTCTATGGCTTTATGGTTATCTGTGGCTTGCCCCAGCTAGCAGACCGTGCAGGAATTTGGCCAGCTGCAGGCACCAAGCCCTAAACCCCCAACCCAACTCTACCAACTGAGCCACAGAGATCCACACAAAATAGGCTTATATTCACATTAAAAAATCTCCCACACCTTCAACCGCACATGGGCATCTAACTCTTTCTCCTTCAGCGCTGACCGTTTCAACTCCAGCTCGAATTGTCGAGCTTGAAGAGTAGCGTCAGGGCTCTCGACCTTAACGCTAGATACTCTAGGAACAGCGTCCTCAGACAGTACTTTCTGCTCAAGTAGTCCGGCCGTAACTTTGGTTTTAAGGACCAGTTTGGTGTCCGAGCGGAGCACCTCGATTTTAAAATGATCCGCAATCAACAGAAGGTCAGCTTTCCTGCAGCTGTCGAACTGTTCGATCGTCGGGTCATCAAGGAATCTGCCAAGTTCAAACTCCATGGCAACGTATCAAAACGTTCAATTCAAAAGAGAACAAGTTTTACCACTGCTGCCAACAGCAACGAAATACAGAAAATAAACTGGTACGGGTATATGGCAAATGGCAATAGAAACGCTACTAAGAAAAGCAGCGTAATTCAAAACGAATACAACAAACTATTTACTACAACCGGGACACAATGTTGCATAAAGCAAAATAACACTGTTACTAAATTCAAAGCTGGCACCACTGTAATCCCCTTGGGACATACCAAGCAAAGTAACACTGTTAATTCCCAAAGTAGCCTAATAGCATGAAGAAAACCAAAACGAAATATGCGATTTATGGTTCAAATCGGACGAGCCCCCAGCTGTTACGGATAGAAATCAACCTGCGTTGTAATAAACAGGCGTACAATATCGGACGTAACACTAAGTCACTTAATCAATAACCACAACCCGTAAGGAGTACCACTGAAACAGTGGTATAGAAAAGTTAAACATATATTTATTAATATGTATACATTTAATGATTGTTCTCTCTATTTATAACATGAAAGTCCTTTAAAAGACAAAAGCAGGTTGCAAGGTCTCACCGGGCAGCCAGCTAGCGGTTCCAGACCCTCGAAAATGATAGGGGAGGTATTCTCCTCTGAGTTTCCAAAATTGTATTACAAATAGCAATATTTATTAATTAGCAACTAGGCGGTAAATCAGAGTAACGCAATCACCAAGCTGTAATTAACAATGTCGTAAAGGGAACTGATGGCATTCAGGTGGCAACCAATATATATTGTCCTGCATCTTTTTAAAAGTCTCCTCAGTGATGTAGCCAAGCGATGTCCAGCCGCATCTTCTGACGTCACGTTGCGAGGGTTCCCCTGGAAACCATGTGCGTCCTCAAGCAGGTCCCAGCAGGGCAGTGACGTCATCTCCACCTAAAGGGGATAAATCAAGGAAACACAGCAGCACGCAAATCCAAAAGGAAACACGAAGTTGTGCTAATACAAAGTAAAGGGACGTAACAACAGCAAAAACTAAGGAGATGGTCATTGATTTTAGAAAAGGAGCATGCCACTGCATCCTGTGATCCTGAATAACAAAAACATTGAGAACATAGAGGAATATAAGTATCTTGGAACTCTCATTGACTACAAATTGACCTGGACTGCTAACACCAATGCAAGGTATACAAAAGCACAACGACTATACTTTCTCCAGAAACTAAGGGGTTTTAATGCAGACTATTTTAGCACTCTTTTATAAGACTTTTATCCAGTGTTACGACCTGCAAAAACCAACACGCACTCCAATAGCCATGTGGTGAACCAAAACAGGACGCAACAAACAAATATTCCTTCAAGTCAACGGATCGTACAAAAAATACAGGATTTATTTGGGACATACAACAGATAAAGGACATACTCACATGACATTGAAGGGATATAATAAAAATCAATAAAACATTCTAACTAAGCCCTAGCCCTAGACAAAGCAGGTTCTAAACTCACTCCCGTACAAATCAAAAAGAAAGTTCTTCCGCAGACTGCTTCCCCAAATCTACGTTGCCCTAGCTATCAAAATGTACATAAAAAAAGAAATGCACAAGAAAAGCAGACAAGTAAGCAAGGCAATGATCCTTGTAAAAGTTTCTCTAAAAGGCACAGCTGAATGGCACAAAATCACAGAAAGGAAAAAGCTGTTATTTCTTCACAAAAAAAATGCCGCTCCAGTCCCTTATAAACTCCAGACAGGGGCGTGGCCAGACGAGGTGGAGGACAGTGCAGTTGGGGATTGTCCAATCAGCGCCTGAACAATCAGCAATCAAGCACCTGTTGTCTAAGAGGTCAAACTTTGGTCAACCGTGACACCAGAGTGTGGCAACCTTCTGCATCGAGTGCTGGGGGGGGCTCTCAGTACTCAGTTAAAAAGCATCACCCAACTGTCAGAGTAGTATACCACAAACCTTGCTCTGAAAATACTGGACGATCCCTCCCACTCACTATTTCCAGAGTACACTCTTCTTCCCTTCTGCCCAAGGTCAAGACAAAGAGAGCCATAACCTTGCATACAGCTCCTGAATAGACACAGAGACTGATCTGGACTGACCGCACTATGCACTTTACTTATTTTATTTACTTTTATATATTTGTATATATTTAGTTTTTATTAATAGTCCATTCATTGTATGGCATGATGATGACGATGATGATTTATTTGTTGATTGATTCTTGTTGTGTCTTTTATGTTTTAATGTATGTTCATCGTGTACAAATTCCCTAAGGGGCAATAAAGGTTTCATTAATTCATTCATTCATAGTGTACAAAATAAATGCTTGACATTCCAGTCAATAAATATACAACAATATATTATATATGCATATATATATATATAGTACTGTGCAAAAGTTTTAGGCAGGTGTGAAAAAATGCTGTAAAATAAGAATGCTTTCAAAAATAGAAGTGTTAATAGTTTATTTTGATCAATTAACAAAATGCAAAGTGAATGAACAGAAGAGAAATCTAAATCAAATCAATATTTGGTGTGACCACCCATTGCCTTCAAAACAGCATCAATTCTTTTAGGTACACTTGCACACAGTTTTTGAAGGAACTCGGCAGGTAGGTTGTTCCAAACACCTTGGAGAACTAACCACAGATCTTCTGTGGATGTAGGCTGCCTCAAATCCTTCTGTTTCTTCATGTAATCCCAGAAAGACTCGATGATGTTGAGATCAGGGCTCTGTGGGGGCCCAACCATCACTTCCAGGACTCCTTGTTCTTCTTTACGCTGAAGATAGTTCTTAATGACATTGGCTGTATGTTTGGGGTCGTTGTCCTGCTGCAGAATAAATTTGGGGCCAATCAAATGCCTCCCTGATGGTATTGCATGATGGATAAGTATCTGCCTGTATTTCTCAGCATTGAGGACACCATTAATCCTGACCAAATCCCCAACTCCATTTACAGAAATGCAGCCCCAAACTTGCAAGGAGCCTCCACCATGCTTCACTGTTGCCTGCAGACACTCATTATTGTACCGCTCTCCAGCCCTTCGGCGAACAAACTGCCTTCTGCTACAGCCAAATATTTCAAATTTTGACTCATCAGTCCAGAGCACCTGCTGCCATTTTTCTGCACCTCAGGTCCTATGTTTTCGTGCATAGTTGAGTCGCTTAGCCTTGTTTCCACATCGGAGGTATGGCTTTTTGGCCGCAATTCTTCCGTGAAAACCACTTCTGGCTAGACTTCTCCGGACAGTAGATGGGTGTACCTGGGTCCCACTGGTTTCTGCCAGTTCTGAGCTGATGGCACTGCTGGACATCTTCAGATTTCGAAGGGAAGTAAGCATGATGTGTCTTTCATCTGCTGCATTAAGTTTCCTTGGCTGACCACTGCGTCTACGGTCCTCAACGTTGCCCGTTTCTTTGTGCTTCTTCAAAAGAGCTTGAACAGCACATCTTGAAACCCCAGTCTGCTTTGAAATCTTTGCCTGGGAGAGACCTTGCTGATGCAGTATAACTACCTTGTGTCTTGTTGCTGTGCTCAGTCTTGCCATGGTGTATGAACTGTGATATGAAACTGTCTTCCACAACCTCACCTTAGTAGCAGAGTTTGGCCATTTTCACCCAGTTTTAAGCCTCCTACACAGCTGTTTCTGTTTCAGTGAATGACTGTGTTTCAACCTACATATGACATTGATGATCATTAGCACCTGTTTGGTATAATTGGTTAATCATACACCTGACTATAATCCTACAAAATCCCTGACTTTGTGCAAGTGTACCTATAAGAATTGATGCTGGTTTCAAGGCAAAGGGTAAGGGTATATTTTTAGAGCTGACAGAAAGGGAAAGGGTGGTGGTGTAGTCATTTATGTCAGAACATGTTTTCCAGTTTCCGTTTTGGCCTCTCTTACTGTGCCTAAAGAATATGAATGTTTGTCTCTGTTAGTGAACCTTGGTGTTAATAGCCAGGTGACTGTGATAGGAGCATATAGACCCCCTTCAGCCCTACCCTGTGCTATCGGTAATCTCATAGATATATTTTCCTCCTATTCTAACACTGAATTGCTGATAATAATAATAATAATATACGCCATTTAGCAGACGCTTTTATCCAAAGCGACTTACAGTAGTGAATGCATACATTTTCAGTATGTGTGGCCCCAGTGGGGATTGAACCCACAACCTAAGCGTTGCAAACGCTGTGCTCTACCAACTGAGCCACAGAGAACCATGGGTGACCTTAATCTCGACTGGGATAAACCATCCTCAGATAGTTTTAAAGATATGTGCTGTAATTTAAATATATCTCAATTAATAACTAAGCCAACACGCCCTAATGCAAAGTGTAGCTCTAGACCTTCTTTGATTGACCTCATACTCACCAACATGCCTCATAGATATTCACTCAGTGGAGTCCTTCCTCAAGGTATCACTGTCCTATTGCCTGCATCAGGAACGTGAAAGTGCAAAGGGCTAAGCCACGTATCATCACCAAAATACATTTTAAACACTTTGTAGCAGATGATTTTCTGTGTGATTTAATTGGGTGTGATATGAGTAGGGTGTCTCTTATCAATAACCCTGACCAGGCTCTTACTTATTTTATCAATAATTGTAAAATTTTGGCTGATAAGCATGCCCCTTTTAAGAGAATACGGATTAAAAAAACAGGCAGACACTTTGGTTTTCACACGAGCTCTCAAATATTCTCACTGAAAGGAATTCAGCCTGGGCGAAAGCCAGAAAAACTGGGGTGCCCTCAGACTGGATTTTATTTAGACATCTAAGAAATAGATTTACAACTATGGTCAGGAAAGCCAAGTCAGATTTCTATCTTAACTCGCTACACATGAGTGCTGGAAATCCTGGCAAATTCTGGAAAACAACCGGTACTTCCGCAGCAGTTACTCTCCGTTTCAGGTCCCTTAAATGAGAAAGTGGAAATCTGTAATGCTTTTAATGATCACTTTATTAGTGCAGGACATATCTTTGATAGATTAAATCCCCTAGACATCGCGGGTTGGGTAGGTCAGCATAAACCTGTTGAGATCCGCTCATCTAGCCCTGAGCCCTCAACTACTCACCCCTGTTTCTCTCTGAAACCACTCATGGAGAGGGAAGTCGGTGTAGCTCTAAAAAGTCTACGGGGGCTGACTCTCTTGACCCTAGGCTTTTAAGTTTAGGTACTTCTGTAATTACAGGACCCCTGACTCACATTTTTAACCTTTCCCTTAGCTTAGGAATTGTCCCAAAGATTTGGAAATCGGCTCACATGCTTCCTCTTCATAAGGGGGGCGACATCAAAGACATTAACAATTACCGCCCAATTTCAAAGCTCTCCTGTTTAGCCAAGATCCTGGAGTCCCTAGTTAATGGTCAAATCCAGTTTTACCTAGCTATCAATGGTATTTTAAATTCAGTTCAGTCTGGTTTTAGATCTGGTCATAGCACCATTTCAGCCTCAGCTTTGGTTATAAATGATATTGTATGTGCACTTGACAAAGGGTTGAGCTGTGCAGCACTCTTTGTTGATCTGTCCAAAGCTTTCGACACAGTTGACCATGCACTTTTAATTCATAGACTAGGCCTGGCTGGCTTTGATCAGAAAGCATGTCAGTGGTTTACAAGCTACCTTACTAATAGATCACAATGCATTGTAGCTGACTCCATTCAATCCCCTTCCTTGGAGGTCACTAGAGGTGTTCCACAGGGTTCAATCTTTGGTCCTCTACTCTTTACTTTATACATCAACAACATTGCCTCATTTACAAATGACTGTAAGGTACATTTTTATGCTGACGATACAGTAATTTATTCATCTGCTCCTTCATTGGGTGGTGCATTATCCATTTTACAGTCAGCTTTTAACTCATTTCAGTGCTCACTTCTAGAGCTGAAACTTGTTTTAAATGCGTCGAAAACAAAAGTCATGCATTTTTCGAAAATCACCGCCCCATGAAGGAATCTACTGACACTTTAGATGGGTCTATAATTGAAAGAGTATCCTTTTATAAATACCTTGGGATTTTTATTGATGAGAAGCTGTCCTTCAAGACACATATAGATGGTCTTTGTAAAAAAACTACGGGTGAAACTTGGATTTCTCTACAGAAACAAATCTTGTTTCTCTCGGGAAAATAGAATGTGTTTAATTCAGTCCACATTCTTGTCAGTAATAGATTATGGTGATATTATTTACATGCATGCTTACTCTACTACCCTCAAACAACTTGATACTGTTTACAACTCTGCACTTCGTTTCATCACAGGTGACCATTTTAGAACGCATCATTGTGCACTTTATCAGGCAGTTGGATGGTCTTCCCTGGCCACCAGGAGAAAACAGCACCTTCTCCTCTATGTTTTTAAGGGGATCTTACAAAAGCTTCCCTTTTACATGAATTCTCTTTTAACATTGCACTCAAGTTTTTATCAGACAAGATCTCAGGATTTGATTACTCTTGAAGTCCCACGTGTCAGAACTGAGTTAGGTAAAACTGCTTTTTGCTATTGTGGGCCTTGAGCTTTTAATGAGCTTCAGGAGACCTTCAAACTGGACTCTGTGGTCTCCATAGGAACTTTTAAAAATATGCTTAAGGATATAGAGTTAGTGGTATGTGAGTGTTTCTAAATGTATTGTAACTATTGTAATTACTACTATTGTAACACTAGTTTCTTCTTATTATTGTTATTTTGTATGATGCTTTCATCTATTTTTATTGTCCTTGTCTTATTGTTTGTTTATGTGTAATTTATATAATTGTTTTGTAATCGGGGCACCATTGTAAATGAGACCTTGGTCTCAATGGGCTCCCCTGGCTAAATAAAGGTAAACAAACAAACAAACAAGAATTAAAGGGCCAGGCAGCCATTTTCCAGTGCAGCCCCTTGGGACGCCACAATATATATAAATTATTATTATTATATATATTTTTCCTTTCTTTCCCAAAAGGGTAGGCATGTTTATTTCTGAATGATCAATCAGACACAACCTATTGTTTCAATCGCTTGGTGAAAATGAATTTTCATTGGCTAGAACTTCTGACTTCTTCCACCGTATCTTACTTTGGTTTATAATAATAAGGATATTGCTAACACACTAAACAGTTCCTTTGTTGAGAGCTTTACTAGAGAGGAGGTTATAAATATGCCTAAATGTATAGACAAGGTACAGAATGTTTTGGAGGACTTTGAGATAAGGGACATAGAAGTACTACAAAAACTTAAGACAAATAAGGCAGCAGGCCCGGATGGCATATATCCCAGAGTACTCAAAGAACTTGCGGAAATTATATATAAACCATTGACAGATATTTTCATTCAATCCATAATCACTCGAGAAATACCAGATGACTGGAAGCAGGGTAGTATAATTCCAATATATAAGAAGGGGGACCGTACTGACCCAGGGAACTATAGGCCTGTCAGTTTAACTTGCATCACATGTAAAATGCTGGAATGTATTATTAGGGATAAGTTGGAATCATTCTTTAAAAATAATAGTATTTTAAGGGAGAGCCAACATGGTTTTCTCAAAGGGAGGTCATGCCTAACAAACCTCCTGGACTTTTTCGAAGAGGCTACAAAGTGTGTTAACCTGAACCAGGCTTATGATATTATATATTTGGACTTTCAGCAAGCATTTGACAAGGTACCACATGAGAGGCTCATTGCTAAAATGAATTCAGTAGGAATTGCAGGAGTAGTTTCAGAGTGGGTTCATAATTGGCTGCAAGGGCGAATACAAAGAGTAACAGTAGGTGGGGCCGTATCTGACCTCGGTGCTGTGGGCAGTGGTGTGCCGCAGGGATCGGTGCTGGGACCCCTGCTCTTCCTTATTTACATAAATGATCTTGATATGGACGTTAGTAGCAAAATAGTTACATTTGCAGATGATACTAAACTTGGGGGTTTGGCAAACAGTTTGGAATCGACTAAAGTAATCCAAGATGATTTAAACAAAATCCAAAAATGGGCAGATACATGGCAGATGACATTCAATATTGCTAAATGTAAAGTTATGCATGTGGGAAATAAAAACATTAGACAGGAGTATTTTATGGTAGGAGAAAAGTTAGTAGGTGTTCAATTTGAAAAAGACTTGTAAAGAATTGTAGTTGATCAAAGCCTATCTGCATCAAAGCAGTGTGCTACAGCAGTGAAAAAAGCCAACAGGATGCTGGGATACATAGCAAAAAGTATTGAGTATAAATCAAAGGAGGTTATATTAATGTTATATAATGCCTTTGTCAGACCTCACTAAGAATACTGTGTGCAGTTCTGGGCACCGCACTACAAGAAAGATATAGAAGCTCTTGAAAAAGTCAGAAGAAGGGCAACTAAACTGATACCTGGTATGAAAGGTAAAAGTTATGATGATAGACTTAAGGCACTCAATCTATTTAAATTTAGCAAACGGTGACTTAGGGGGGATTTGATTGAGGTTTTTAAATTCCTAAAAGGGATTAACAAAGTAAAATACGAAATATTTTTTAAGATAAGTGGGGTCAGCAGAACAAGAGGCCACAGGTGGAAATGAGTTAAAGGCAAATTCTGCACAGATATTAGGAAGTTTTTCTTTACACAGAGAGTTGTGAATGCCTGGAACAGCTTACCAGGTTGGGTAGTAGAGGCAGAAATGCTTGGGCTATTCAAGTCCAGGCTAGATGTAGTACTAGATACTCTTTAGATTAGGACATAGGACATGACGAGCCTAGATGGGCCGAACGGCCTGTTCATTCGTCATTATGTATTCTTATGTTCTTATTAATCCAGGTTAAAGTTTGTTTTGCTTTTAATGAATAGCATATGCCCTTCAAGCGGTTTTGTTTGAAAGTGCATTTGCTGGCCACGGAGACCGGGGTTCAATTCCCCGTCTTGCCAGAGCCGGCTCTGGCCGGGAGTGCCACCAGGGGCGGCGATTGGCTGTCCGCCCCAGGGGAGGGGGGAGGGAAGCCGACATGACGTTTGCTACGCATAAGAGTGGCCCTGTAGTACCGGGTTATGGTCGACGGCTTGGCGAGTGCCGTCTCGGAGGAGGCGTTACTTCCCCTTCGTCACTACCGGTCGCAGGACTACGGCAGCGAACTCATATTACTATGGGGGATTGACATAAAAATAAGAAATAAATAACGGGTCTAATTGACTACCAAATTGGGAGAAAATTGGATAAATTCCCCAAAATAAAAAAATAAAAAATAAAAGTGCATTTGAAAGTGCATTCTCGGGGTGAAATTTTCTATTGTAGGAATGTGTGTGCAACTGTGTCATGGTCTCTCTCTCGCCTCCTATCCAGAAGAGAGTGACTGTCACTTCGGTCCTCACCACTAAGACTCTACCTCTGGTGCTGAAAGCTGCCACTCCAACCATGCCCGCTTCCTTAGTGATGCAAAGGCCCACCGTCACCATGGTCACTGCCATCAGTAGCATGCCTAAGCCCAGCGTCATTAACACTGACTCGCAGAACTCACCAATCAACCTTCAGACATCTGGCAAGCTGACCAATCAGGAAGCAGAGGCCATGCGGGTGATCTCTAAGAATGCCGTTATGGTGAGTATACTATGATGTACTTTATCTTGCACAGCCTTCTCACATTCCAGATTGCCTGAGAAGAAATAAAGCTTAAAAAGGAAATCTGGTTTAACGGCATCCTCAAAACCCACTAGCTTGTTCTACTTTCGTGTTTAAAAAAACATTTTCTCAATGTGAAGGTAATTTAGCAAGACCAAATTGAGTATAAAAAAGAAAGTATGGAAAAGGAATTGTATTTTGATGTCTCAGTGTAGTAGCAGGTAGAGTACTGTAATTCGGGGGCTTTACAGTGCTCTGCTCTACCTGCATAGGTCCCAAATTTCTCCTGCACAATTCCTGAACTAACTAGTGTAATTTTTCCACTGACAGCACGGCACGACACGGGAACCATCCGTACCCGTAACTATCCCCTTCATGGGTCGAGTCCCTCTGTTGTTTTTCCACCGCACAACAGAACCGTGAAGATAGGAGGAGTTAGATAGGAGTAGCTATCTGAAGTGACAAAAAAGAATGCTACCGCCATGGTGACATTAACATTGACATTGTAAACATTCCAGCTCAAATTCACAAAAGCAGAACATGGCCTTCCCCTTAACATTAGCTACAATTTTCTTACCTTTACCTAGGTGTTTGGGAGTCATGTTGTGGGTAGTGAGCGTAGGAGGTACCATGCAGTAACTTCACACTAGGCTATATATATATATATATATATAAATATTTCATATTTATTATTCGGCGTTGGTCCTCCAATGAATTGCAATTTACCAAGATCACATTTAATATCTCATATTTCTTACATCTGTAGCCTACATTTTTTCAATCGTATAAAAATGAAAACATGAGCAATATTTGTCTTTGTGTTTACATCTGTGCTTTCATGTAGCTTGCCACTGCAGAAATATGTCCAGCACGAGCTACTAGTAGTGAATGATATTTCGTATTCCGATCGCTATTCCAATATGAACATTAGCAATATCATACAGCCAAAGTTTGCAATATAAGTCTATAGTGTTAGCTTCTTCCGAAGAAAAAAAAGTGCGCGCCCACACTCAGACAAACATTGATAGCGACAAGATGGAAGAGAAGTCAGCTTTTAGTTCGTGGCGTTATCGACACAATTTCCAGTTTAAAGAAGAACATGGGAAAAATCTGTCGGTCCAGTGTACCTTGTGTCTTCCAGGAATAAAGATACTGTCGGCATCAAAGGACTGTCTCCCCGAATATTAAAAAGCACTTGGAGTAAGTCGACGTTAGCTAACCTTCAGCTTAATGAACACAGTTCTGCAATAATTTGCTGTTACCTGACCTTATATTGGGGAAAAACGGTTTGAGGCATCGCATTAACTGCTCTGCTAATTTTATACTGCTTTCTTTATTGTTGAAACGATGACATTTTATTTTATTATTTTTCCCAGTTTTCTCCAAATTTGGTAGCCAATTGTACCCTACTATACGTCAATTACAAACGTTATGCACTGCCGAAAGCATTCGCCTACACACAGCCCGCCAACACTGGCACTTTTCTAAGCCATATCCCTTACAAGTTGCTGTTATTCCAGTGAAGAGAAAAAGTTTCAAAAGTTATTACATTGTTTCAGATGCTGTGTTTGAGTTATGCTCATGATGAGCCATCAAAACAGTAAAAGAACGTAGCTAACCTTTCAATTTCACCTTTGCTTTTTATTATGATTAATTTTTTATCTGTCCATTCTAATTCCATAACATGTTAATGATGATGACTACAACAAAAAATGCAGATACAATGTTGCATATATTTAGCTAAATTGATCTCAAATTTATTAGTATTTATTATTAAATGAACAGAAGCTGACCTGACCTCAACACAGTGGAAGTGCATAATAACTATTTAAATGTATTACTGATAAAATAAAAAAGTGAACATGGCGTGTGCAAAAGTTTGAGCACCCTTTTAGTACTAAGTAGCACCACCTTTGGCTATATAACAGCTTCCCAATGTCTCCTGTACCCCAAAACATACCCATCTGTGATGGAAAAAGTAAGTAATCCAAAAGTATTCTAAAAGTAATCTGAATACGTTACTTTTTTGAGACATGTAACTGTATTCGTATCGGATTACTTTCAGAGCCGTGTAATCAGTATTCAGGCACTAATTACATTTACAAAGTAACCCTCCCAACCCTGGTAACACATAGGTTATATCAATGATCAATTTCCCGCCCTTGTGTTTTGTTACATCATGTGCTATATCACAATCGCATTATGTAGCAAGATTATCGCAATATGAGATTTTGCCCATGTCGTGCAGCCCTAGCTACGAGCTAAAAAATAATTAAATGTGAGTGTCGATTTATGAACGCGCATTATTGTTCAAATGCTTTGTCTTTTGACACTGTTCATTTCAGATCCTTTTGTTTAAAATGCCTGGGTTTAGCTTGAGCATCGGATTGCATCGAAGTGATTCCTATACCTTTCTAAAAAATCTATTTATGTGAGGAATGGAAATGTTGTAGGGGAGAGCGGGGTATGTTGGCACACTTTTCACTCTGTCTTACCTGTACTGGGCGCAATACATCGCAATAGTATAAATGTCATACCAAATGAAAGGTGGAAGTCTTGGGCACATATTTTGTATTCATTACATATTCATATCTTATTTCAGTATGGAGTTGTAGACAGTTAAATAGAGGGTGTGCACTTGTGACAATTTACCCCTATGTATGTGGGGTAAGTTGTCACATTGGATTATCAACAAATAAGAATACAACAAAATAATTGTGAATATAATTTTTTTTACTTTCAAATTCAAAACCAAGTACATTTCATTACAGAACTCATTCATTAAAGAACAAAATGTCTTAACAAAACAGACGTGGTGTAATGCACAACGAAACACTTCTAATCAGACTCATCTTCAGAGTCACAGTTCTGGCACAAATAAATTGCCTGGACTGGGGTGCAAGCATCATGGGCCCACTTCTTGCATCTCACACACTGCACCCAAGTCTCTTTTGGGCGGCTGTTAGAAAATGGCTCCATGCAGACTAGGCAGAAGCACTCCTCTTCATCTGATGATGACTCATCTATTTTTCTTTTTAGTGTTGCCTTTTTGTTCTCGGCAGATCCAGATTTTGCACTTTGCTTCCCTTCCTTCAGAAACAGCCTGTTTTTAGATTGTGATTTTTCCATTTGTAGTGCTTTGCTGGCATTGCTGGGTAAGGGTGAGCTGGCATGGGAACTGAACGGGTCTGCGTCTGTGCTTGTGCCTGGCAGGGCAGGGTTGGTACTGGGGCCTGGCGGGGCAGGGCGATCCGTAACATAGGATGGCGCAAACTCAGTTTCCAAAAATACATCCCTGTTGTAAGGCTGTACCCCAGCTACCCTAAAGCCAGCCTGAATGTTCAAGGGGGTTGCCGCCACAGGATAAGCGATTGCCACAATCCCAGGAATGTCATAAATTGACATTGTTCTCCCAGGATTGTTCCTCATCCATGCATCACACGCCTTTTTAGCGGCCCGTAGACAGACCTGTCTAAGGGTTGAAGCCGATGAGAGCAGTGGGGTGGGAATGACACCATAATTATGCCGTTTTCTTTGGCACAATTGAGTCCATCAATGGACATATGAGATTTGTGGTTGTCCAAAAGGAGTAAACATGGTTTCTCCTTTGAGCATTTTGTATGCTCAATGAAATGTTTCAGGAAGTCAAAAAAATCTTTCATCCACCCCAAGGGATTTGCCGCTCCCTTGCTGTCCGTTGTTTAAAAAATGGTCACGGAAGTTGACATGGGTAAATATGAAATATGGAGGTATACTATTTCCTGTGGCTGAGACAGCACAGGCCAGTGTGACAAGCGTCCCCCTTTCAGCGGAGGTCAGTGACCCTACTTGTTTGAATCCACGTCTGGCCACTACTTTGTCAGGTTTATGCCACTACTTTGTCAGGTTTATGGACCGTGGTCACCCCAGTTTCGTCGACATACAATATGTCCCCTGGTCCAAATTGATGTCTGTCTAGCACATTTGCTAAATTGTCGAAGAAGGCATTGACATTTTCTCGGTTGAAGCTACTAGCTCTGGCAAGGCTAGTTGCCTCAGGCTTTCTTAGCGACAGCATTGGGTGCCGTTTTAAGAAGGCTGTAAACCACTACGAGCTGGCCTTTTCTGTTTCTGCCCACATTGGTGTGAACTTAAGCTTGTGTGCCACAGCAAACTGGTAGGCAAGTCTTTTGATCTCACTTGGCGACAGACCAAAATAAATGTCAGCTGACCTAGCGATATAATGAACAAGCTGCATCTCCAAATCAGGTGGAAATACCTGCCGTGGCTTTCTATAGCCAACCACTGTTGTTAGCATGGCTGCCTGACTGACAATTTCTTCGCTGGTAACCTTTTCACAATACCGAGTCAGAGTACGATAATTTATATTAAAATCGTTTGCTGTGCTTCTGATTGATTTGTTCTCCAGCTTCACCTGCCTGACTGCCTTCAACATTAAGTCAGGAGGTGTGCTACCATTCTCTGTCTTTCTTTTATATTTTCTCACCATCATCTCACTTTCTTTTGTTCCTTTGTTCGTTCGTTCCTTTCTTCCTTCCCTCAATGCTTCTTTCCTTCAAAAACACATTTCAATTAGCCTCATGTGACAACTTGCCTCAAAGCCATTGAGACAACTTGCCCCCAAATGGGCATGTGGGCTAATGTTTGCTAAATCTCAAGGCTAGTTCAACATAGGACTGCAGCTAACATATCAAGAGACACCTTATTGTCTCCTTTATTCGGTACACAAATATAATTTTGAACATTTATACCTAACACAGTTTTATTACATAAAATGTCAGGTGCCATTTACTTACTTTTGAAGGAGACAAACACGAAACTTGTGCTCACATGTAATTAAAGTGATATTTGACCACCTGTGAAACGTAATTTGAATCTGACCCTAGTTGCAACAAAGTAGCTATTTGATTTTTGAGATAGTGCCCCTGTGGTTGGAGGTATGAACAGTGTGACAACTTACCCATGTGACAACTTACCCCGCTCTCCCTTACTATGAAAATGTATATTCTAATTGCGTGGATGAAAATGACAATGCTAAACTTTGTCCTTTTAAAGAAAACATGTTTATTTCAGTTTTCGTAACACAAACCTAACTCGTAGAATCACGCAAACCTGACAATAATGCCGAACTCTATATAATACTCTTAGAATAATAGTCTACCAATAATCGAAGTGAAGTTAAAAAACATGGTGGTTGTGTCTGAGCCGGTCTGAGATTTTTGCGCTTGACAAATCAATGATCTGCAGTATTGCTAGCACCACCCTTAGGTCTCTGTTCGGCTCGGTAGTACCTAAACAGAGCAGGAGCTAAATTCAGCACGGGTACTTAGATTTGGTACGGGTCACTTGGCAGTGGAAAAAGCAACAAAACATGGGAGCACAGATTGGTAACTGTGCCGTGCCGTACCATACTGTCCGGGAGAAAAACGCTATTAGTAACCAAATGGTCACATAACAGGGGTGTCAGCTAAATGGTCACATGATAGGAGTGTCAGCCAAGCAAAAAATGTGACATATTTGCCTCTCAAAAAACCCTGCCCTTTTCCCACAATACATCTGAATGTCTGATATGGGAGTACTGCAGAAGACGTTTGTGATGTAAGTCTGCTCTGTGTAAATGGGTGGTTTTGTCACAGGTGCAGGCTACCACCTCTGCCCAGCCTATAAAAGTTCCTCAGTTTATCCCTCCTCCCAGACTGACGCCTCGACCCAACTTTCTACCACAGGTTCGTCAAAACATACTTATGATATAATGTTGCTCATTATGGATGAAGATGGTTTATGGACACACTTAACTGGGTATAAACCTTGTCTGACAATTTTTCCAAGCAAGACAAGGGTGGCAAATACCTGTAAATGTAAAAATGCAAAGGCTTCATTCACCTTTTTACTTCAAAAAATGGGAAAAAATTGAAGAAAATGGGATGTTGGATAGGTTTAGTGAAGGTCTTATAAAATGTAGACACTTCTGAGCTGTGAGGAAAAGCTGTGGTGATTGTAAAATTTCAGATAGTTGTGCCTTGGAGTACAACCATTTAAGGAGCCATGTTGTATAGGTTAGTGTAGTGCATATCAAGCAGATATTATGACTTAAGTAGATTTAGTCCACACCCTTACCGACTTACAAAAAGTGGACTGTAAAAGTTTCAGCGTGCACTTACATTTCACATGTTAAGCATTTAGCAGACGCTCTTATCCAGAGCGACTTACAAGATGTGCATTAATACATGGTAGGAACAATCATAGTTAGCGCACGAGGTACATGCTTTTGAGCCAGCTCGTGCAGGCTCTTAGTAGGGAATCGTGAAGCAAGATTTGCTACTGTTATCACTGACCAGACATGTATATTCTCTTTTCCTTTTTGCTACCATACTAAACAAATTCTGTTGCTGTTTGTTGTGTGTTTTTGTATTTTTAATATGACCTTCATCTAATTTCGTTCGAAACTACAGTCTACAAGCTTGTTTCCACTGAGAAGGATAACCATAACTATAACAATGAACTATAAATCATTTTCTAGCTTCCAAGAAATGTTTTAACATTGTACACACCTGTCAGTTATAACACATGTGCTTCCCATGGGTACGGGCAGCAGTGATTGGTTAGACATGTTTAATCGATGTTCTAAAAATCACTCTGACGGTGATCTGAATAATGTCTCTTCTTATCGTTCATTTTTTTTGTTATCGTTGTATTGTAGATACTTTAATTCAGTTGAATTGAAATGAATTTTAGATTTAATAGTTATCGTTTTGGTAGAACCCACACTGCATGTGGTCAAGAATGTGACAACAATTAATTGTCATTTGTCTGAGAGGAAGATGGGTCAACACTTTGTACCAGGTGGGAGTGAAAAACAAAAGTATGATGCTCGGGGGCCCCCAGGTGGTGCAACCGGTAAAGGCACTCGCCCAGAGTGCAGGTTGCCCACTGCGGCCCAGGGTTCGATCCACGGCTGTGCCAGCCTGGCTCTGGCCAGGAGTCACCTCGTGGGTGGTGATTGACTGTCCACCCCAAGAGGAGGGGGGAGGGAAGCCAGCATAAGCTCACCGCATGCAGACAGGTCTTCCCTGTGGGTGTGTATCAGAGTCACAGGCGACGGCAAGTTCCGTCTCGAAGGAAATGGTTTGTCGCCATCGTCACTGCCAGTCCTGGGGGAGTGGCTGGTCCTGTAGTTGTGAGCAGCCAAATTGGGAGAAAATGGGGAAAAAATAAGAAATAAATTATTTAAAAAAGGAAAAAATGTGTGATGCTCCCCTGGGCTAAAGTAAGGGCCAGCATTTAAGCCCGTTCCACAGCAACACACAAGGATGACTATTCTCAGACTCTGAAGTGACAGCCCCCCCTTCACAGTTCCAAGCCAAGGTTGTGACTTTTACCCTGTCCTATGAGCAGGTCCGGCCCAAGTCCATCACTCCGAACGTGCCCATCGCCCCCGCACCCCCGCCCATGATGGTCGCCCCCCAGCTACTGCAGCGGCCGGTGATGCTGACTACCAAGCTGACGCCCACCTCCCTGCCCTCCACCTCCAGCCCTGTCCGCCAGGTTCGCATTGTCAACGGCCAGCCCTGTGCCACCATCACCAAAACCCTGCCCCCCGGCCAGCTGACTGGTATCGTCATCACCACCCCAACCACCGCCGCCCGCCTGGCTGGCTCCCACACACTGCAGATCAGCAGCCTCACCACTGACACCAAGGTGAGGTGAATGCTGAGAGATTGCTATGGCAAGGCTTGGAGGCTCAGTTGTGTATTGCTCTGAAACTACTGCCACATCGAACAATTCCAGTTCCCATCCGATATGGCTGTCTCTTTGTGCTTGCCATTATTCTTTATAGGCTGGAGTGAGGTTTTTTGAAAGACCTAATTAACAGATTAATGAAATACATGGTCAATATCAGGTGTTAGGCCTTATTTAGTTTCTGTCATGCCATCAAGAACTTTCTTGTAGCAGTCACTGTAGTTTTCACCTACTGTGTTTGTGAAATAATTTTATCATTGTGGTCTGCATAGATAATAATATACGCCATTTAGCAGACGCTTTTATCCAAAGCGACTTACAGTAGTGAATGCATACATTTTCAGTATATGTGGCCCCAGTGGGGATTGAACCCACAACCTAAGCGTTGCCAACGCTGTGCTCTACCAACTGAGCCACAGAGAACCACGATAACACCACAAGATAACATTGTTGTTGTTTCATATTAGCAAACAGATTACATTACAGTAATAGTAATAGTAAGCATTTGCCTTATCTTTGAGTGCTACCTTTAATTTTGATTGTTTTGCTAATAATGTTTAAGTTAACTGAACACTAGAATCATTGCAGTAAGGATAACATTTCAAATGTTTATTCAGATTTCTGAGGAGATTAATATTAAATGTTGTCCACTATCTGCCCCCCCCCTTGTTCAGACTGTTAAAGCTCAGGGTGGGATGGAGCAGAAGGCATCAGCGAGTGCTCCTCCCTCCCCCACCCCACCCCCACTGCCAAAACCTAAACGCCCGGAGAACTCCCAGGTAACACAGTGGGCGGGGATTTAGCACAGCTGACTAATTGAATACCAATCAGAACTTAACAATTGTAACCAATTACAGGCAGGCAGGGGTGTCTGGAATTCAGTAGTCTCCCATCACATCCTGTGTGTCTTAATAGATGTTGGCCCCAAATGCTGACCTTGGATCAGTTTCAGGATCTTTGGGATATTTTCAGGAAGTCAGAAATATGGGAGGGTTGGCTGATCCAGGATCAACGATCAGGGGACATTTTGTGCTCCAAGCTTATTTGTATTAAAAATCTAATCAAATAAAATATGCATTTCTTCTTTGTCACATAAGGTTAGTTTAACCCTTAAATACCACAGAGGGAAAATTCAGAGCAGGTCTGCTGAGGTAGTAGTGCTGTGCTGTGATATTTATCTGGTACAGTGGCCTATTTAACATACTGTACAGTGATCATTGACCTTGTGTTGGGTCCTCAACACTGTACATGAAACCATAAAGTAATTAACTAGCAGAGAATCAATTTGCGAAGTAGATTGTTCAACAGATGCAAACAAATTCATCACCTAAAATATTTCATCAACTGATCCACTGATGTCACTTTCATTTCATTTCACCTAGAAACTTGCCTTCATGGTGTCCCTAGGGCTCGTCACACACGACCATCTCAAAGGTAACCTGAACTTATGTTCCCCTAGTGAAATCTGTCTTGTCTTTCTTAGTTGTGTATGGTCAAAGCCTTGTCATGAAAAGCATGTATTCTGATGTGTGGTCTTATTCTGTGATGGGGAGCAGAGATTCAGAGTCGGAGACAGGAGCGCAAGCGCAGAACGACGGCCAATCCAGTCTACAGTGGAGCAGTGTTTGAGCCTGAGGTATGCATACAGGAACTTAATGTGTGATACCTGAACAGAAAGTGAAGGTCTAACACAATTCTAATTGCTAAAGGGCATAAAGACCGAAATTCAAGTGAATGAATACCCTATTTCTAATTCACCTATCCCTTCCCATGTACTACAAGCTCACCGCTGCAACTCTGGGACCGGCAGTGACAAATGCGCTGAACCAACTCCTCCGAGATGGAACTCGCCAAGTGGTCGACTGTAACTCTGATACACACAGAGCCACTTTGCATGGGGCAAGCTTCTGCCGGGTTCCCTCCCCACTCACTCCCTCCCTTCCTCTGGGACAGACAGCCAATCGCCGCCCCCGAATGGGGCCCCCGGCCAGAGCCGCGGTGGCGCAGCCAGGGTTTGAACCCTGGTGGCAGTGGGCAACTTGCACTCTGGGCCAGCGCCTTTACCGTTACGCCTCCCAGGGGGCCTGAATTTAGCCTTTTTAAGGACAAACGCAACCTAAACAAACCAAACTGAAGCTTTCCGGATTAATCCGGCACCCAATCTCAATAAAGTATTTTTATTGTACCTTGACTCTCTACAGCGGCGGAAGTTAGAGATTGAAGCCAATGAAAATTTGTATTCACTGAGTGATTTGCACCATGGGTTGCAACTGATTGGTCAGGCAGTCGTTAAAGTATCTTCCTTTTTGTGCTGTGTGCCTGTTTGGGTAGCATTTTTACAGTTTGGAAATGCACTAAACTGCAGAAAGAGAAAATAGAAAAAAAATAGTCATATTTGGGTTGTACTGTAAATCATTACTTTTTATTGCAAGAAAACTACACTTTGTAAATTAGTTGAGTATGGCATTATTGCCGTGCGAGCATCACATCAGTGGAAACAGGTAACCTCACAAAACATTTTTGTTTGTACATCTTGTCAGAGCCAGGTAAACCCCTTCTGTTTTACACTTTAGATATATATATATATATATATACACTACCGTTCAAAAGTTTTAGAGCACCCCAATTTTCCAGTTTTTACTGAAATTTAAGCAGTTCAAGTCCAGTGAATAACCTGAAATGGTACAAGGGTAAGCGGTAAACTGCCAGAGGTAAAAAAAAAAAAAAGTTTAGGTTAACAAAAACTGAAAAATAATGTACATTAAAAAAAGGCCCTTTTCAGGGAACAGTTAACATGGGTTAACAGTCACTGACTCTGCATCCAGCAAAAGAGCCCCAGACCATCACGCTTCCTCCTCCATGTTTGACCGTTGGTGTCACACACTGAGGACCATCCTTTTGCCTACTCGACGGCCTACAAAAACCTTTCAAAATTTAAAGATTTCAAATTTTGATTAAGGTCCATAAGACCTTCTTCCAGTCTTCAGTAGTCCACTGGCAGTGCTTCATGGCCCAGGCAAGCCTCTTTTTCTTATTTTGCCATCTTAGCAATGGCTTTCTTACTGCGATTCGACCTGTCAAACCTGCAGCTCGAAGTCTTCTCTTCACAGTTGAAACTGAGACTTCCTTACTTCAACCAGTGTTAAGCTGTGCTTGAAGCTGTTGTCCAGGCTGGCAGTGTAGTGTAATGGTTAGGGAGCTGGGCTTGTAACTCACAGGTTGTAGGTTCAATTCCCAGGTGGGGCACTGCTATTGTACCCTTGAGCAAGGTACTTAACCTGAATTATTTCAGTAAAATATCCAGCTGTATAAATGGATTGTATCTAAAGAAATGTAAACTGTGTAAGTCGCTCTGGATAAGAGTGTCTGCTAAACACCTAAAATGTAAATATAATGTAAATGTAAAATGTCCTGTGAGCCGCCTATCATGCAAGCTGTTGACTCTCAGAAACTTGTCTTCTGATTTTGTTGTGTCTTTGGGTCTGCCAGACCTCTTCCTGTCAGAGTTTCCTCCAGTTTCCAAGTGCCTTTTGATGGTGTAGGAAACTACTCACTGCCAAACAATTAACATTATTTTTCAGTTTTTGGTAACCTAAACTTTTATTTATTTATTTTTTATTTTTATAAACCTCTTTTAACCTTTAATTTAAGTAAAAACTGGAAAATGGGGGTGTTCTAAAATGTTTGACCGGTAGTTTATACTTTGAATCCTTGGTTGGACATTACAGTGCATCATTTAGCTTTGCAATTAAACCCTGTTTTGTAGAATGTAAGAGTGTCTGCCATGTATTACACCTATGTGATTATGTTGTTCACAGCGCAAGAAAAGTGCTGTAACTTATATGAATACTCTTCTCCACCAAGGGACCAGAAAGCGAGGTGAGTATTAATACACCCTACTGTCTCAAATTTACCCTCCTTTCAGCCTACAGTTTTTCTACTGTGACTATGTAAATACTCACAGTATTATACCTGACCCACTATATAGACACTAGGCAGTGCATCCTTCCTTTAATGAAATATGATCACGATAGGCAGTACAAAACATACTTCATACAATGGACCTTCACAGAATTGGTCATATTTCAAAACATATCAGACATCCCACTCATGCATTTTCAGTTTTCATATAATAGTCTACATAAGAGTACAGTAAAACCTCAGATGAATTCATCAGGACTTCATCGTTTGCAACTTAAAATAAACCAATTTTACTGCAATACTTTCTTTATTGGAATTGTTATTTACATTACTGTAGCCTGCTTTAAATAGGCTACACATATTTTGTATCTATACATCTTAGTTTAAATGACCGATAATCAAACCAGCAGTAATTGGAATCTCTTTAGGAATTTTTTTCTATGTTGGCTTTCCGAATGATACATCTCATTTTCAGTGACCCGCTATTGGCCTCATGTGCTAACTGTTTGACTTTGTTCTCCCTCTTTTTATATCAAACACCTTTTATTTCCCCACATTGTATTATATAGCAATATTGCTAAGACATTACCCCTTTGTCTAATTTTTATAGTATTTCTATTTTTTCATGTTTTGGTGAGATTTAATATGATACTGTGATTGTGTCTGCATGAACAGATCAAAGGTCACACTGGACTTTATGTAGCCTGGGTAGGCAAAACAAATGTATAAATATTCCTACTTTAATCCCTTCCACCCAAGGGTTATTTTTGCCCATTTCCACCTAGTTGTCCATACCCAAATTCAACAGTCATTGAAGGTATGAAGTCTTGGTGTCATATTTAAGAAACATATTGAATTAATGGTGATGTATATCAGATATTTTTTTAACCTTTTACTCGTTTTTGAGGTTATTCTTTTAAGGCGCTTGTTTTCACATTGCAGTCTACAAGTTAAGCTTGCACAGACATGAGTCAGAGGAAGACACTTTGTGCATAGGCACCCAATTGACCAGCAGCTGTGTGACAAGACACAGACATTCCGGCTGACTGAAATTCCTCCCTCCCTGGGTGATGCTACCGCTAATTACAGTGGGTATTCAATACAAGTATTCAAACTTTGGTAATATTCAAATTTTTTATTCTTACTTCATGGAATCAAAGTGGATTTAATTGGGATTTATTGCCACTTATTAACACAAAATACTCTGTAATGTCATTATTTTTATTTTTTTTACTCTAAAGCCTTTTCTCATAAAAGCGTAAAAAAAAGTATTCACTCTTTTTGCTCAAATCAATCAATCAATCAATCTTTATTTTTGTATAGTGCCATTTACAAACAGGTTGTCACATAGCGCTTCACAATTGGCATTTTCCAGAGGGAATCAAAAAACCAGAAAACCATTGGAGCCAATATGGGAAACTGGAAAATTATTCCCTGACCCCTTAAAAAGCGGTCGAGATGAACTCCTGGAAAATGGTGGGATACAGAGAAAAACAAAAACAAATAGTCCTTGAGGGTCATGAGGCTTAACAGACCACCGGAAGGGCATTCTTCGGCATCCTAAGTGTAGGGGTGGGGTGGACCTCATCCCTCCAGATACCAGGGCAGGACAGGGGATGGAACCAGCAGCTAGGGTCCGGGCCAGCGGCATCTGGCTAACACATGGCAGGGGTGGGGGGTTGACTCTGGGGCAGGTGAGCTCCGGGCAGGTGCCACGAAGCCTGGGAGAAAAGAGGAAAGGTGCAATTATTACTATGATAAATATCACACCGGATCAGGGGAAAGAGTAGAGTGATAACACTTTTGCACCAGCAGAAGGAATCTAGGGCAGCATAACTAATTAGGTGAGTGGCACAGGGAGCACGCAGCCATGAGGGCACTCAGACCATCCCACCACATCATCAGCAGTCCTGATAGGGGCGGATCATCACTTATGATTGGTGACAGTAAGGATAGCTCATTGCACCAGAAGGCTCTATTGCTACGCCCCCTCCACATCTGCACCTAATGACTAAAAGAGAGACTAAAGAGATGTGTTTTTAACCTAGACTTGAAAATTGAGACTGTGTCTGACTCCTTCACAGAGATGGGTAGACTGTTCCACAGTAAAGGAGCTCTATAGGAGAAAGCTCTGCCACCTGCTGTATTTTTTTATATTCTAGGGACTACCAAGTTGCCTGCATCTTGTGAACGAAGTGAATGTAGGGGATTGTAGGGATGAAGTAGATCAGTCAAATAAGAGGGTGCAAGTCCATGCAAAACCTTGTAAGTTAAGAGGAGTACCTTATAGTCTACACGATAGTTTATAGGAAGCCAGTGAAGTGACGCCAACACAGGACTAATGTGCTCATATTTCTTTGTTCTAGTCAGGATCCTTGCAGCAGCATTCTGTACGAGTTGTAGGCTCCTGAGTGAGGTATTGGAACAGCCAGACAGTAATGCATTGCAATAATCTAATCTAGATGTAACAAAGGCATGTACCAATTTTTCTGCATCTATTAATGACAGGAAGCCCCTAATTTTGGCAATATTCCTCAAGTGAAAAAAGGCTACTCTGGAAATGTTTTTGATGTGACTATCAAATGAGAGACCAGGATCTATAGTAACACCAAGGTCTTTTACCACCGAACTTGCAGCAACAGAGCAACCAAAACACACCTAAATAAACTCTGGTGCAATCAATTGTCTTCAGAGGTCACATCATTATTTGATTGGAGTCCACCTGTGTACAATTAAGGTGTTTCAAATGATTTCAAAACCAACCACAGTTGGTTAATGCATTTCCAAACAAGGGCTTCATCATAAAGACCAAAGAACGTTGAAAGTAAATCCGAGAAAAGGACCAATCAGGGGAAAGATATAAAGGTTTTTGCAGCATTTTGCCAGTGGAGGATTGACTATAAAACCTGGTCGCAGAAAATGCAGTCGGCTTAATGATTATTGAATAAAAGTGAGAGATCTTATCGAATCCAGACCATTGTAGTGCTGATTGTGGCCGGCAGGGACGTGCATAATTGTCCGTAATGTTGCCTAGGTAGAAGGGAGAGATCTCAGTTAGTGGGACATCCACATCTCATCGCACACTTGTGACCCCCCTCTAGACAATTGGGAACCAGCAGTCAGCCTGTACACATTACACATGAAGGGCTTTTGTCAAAGCGCAGTGAGCAGACAGTACCGCCATGACGGAGGCGCATTAAGGCATGTCATTGTCCGTTCCGGTAGTTTTGTGACAAGAGACGGTGGCACATCTGCATTGCAGTCGTAAAAGAGGTTATAATAATATAATAATAATAATAATAAGCCTGTGGCTGTGGTGAGGGTTTGGTTCAATATAGCCAATCAGATAGTCAGTTTTTTGCCCTTTAATACCTTTGCCACAGTGACAAGGCTTGCGAAGATCAAGTTATAAGACTTACTTTCGGTACAATAAAATTGAGTACATAATTGGACGGCATATTATACTAAACTAAACTAACTAGGGTGATCAGGTATCCCAGATTTTGATTCTTCAATAAACATTGTTTGAGATTTCTCTTGTTTCCTTATTGTGATTATTACCTCATTTTAAACATGAAACGGATATTGCCTACTCTAGTTGTCCAGGAAGAGGAAGTTCAGTTTAGTTTTTGTATTTTCATCTAAGCCTTCTATATTAAAATCTGTTTATTAACTGTATTAACTACTTTTCATTGATGTGATGCTCAGCTCAAAAGTTCCCTCCTCTCCCGTGTGCTCTGTCTCTCCAATCTCCACAATCGCTCGCAGTATTGATGCATGACATGCCATCCAATTATGTACTCCATTTTACTGTAGTGAACATTTAATATTTAACATAACAAAAACCGGTGCACATACAGTACATATATATTTTTTTTTAAACATGTGTCTTATACAATTTGATGGGTGGAGAGACAGTCTCTCTCTCTTTCAAGTGAATTGAACCACTGCTTACAAGTGCAAAGCTGATTACAGATTTAAAATGCATTTAAAATAGTAATTTATTGAATGATAAATTACTAAGAATGATAAATTACTAACCCTAACCCTAAACACTCCGAGTGTTTTGAAATGCAGAACATCGACAATTCAATTCCAGACCTTGGGACACATCACAGCAGTGACAATGAATGCTTCACCGCGTGTCTTGAACATTTTGTGTGTGCATCTTACTTAATGGCCATGTTACTTTCCTCATTACTGTGGTCTACATTCAACTGATGTTAAATTCTCTGAAAAAAATTGTAATACCTCTGCAGCAGAAAGGCTTTTTCATTGTAGCATGTTATAGGTATCTGCCATTATAATGTTGGATTTTTTTATTTGTTTGTTTGCTTATTTGTGTTGTTCTATCTTGATATAATAATATTGTAAAGTATCTTTGTGCCCTTGAAAAGCATTTTATAATTGCAATTTATCTTATTGTTACTATTATTTTAATACTGTGTCATGGCTCAATGGATGATTATATCAGAGGGCATATTCTTTAGCTACAGTGTTCCTTGTGCGGGAGGGACAGTGTTGACCACAAGAGAGATTTTTGTTTGCAAAGCCTACAGTCATTGCCAATTAGGAAGAAAGTGGGTAAATACCATGAATACAGTAGGACAGGCTCTTTTTAGTCTTCAAAACAAATCAATTGATGTGTAGCCTGGTGATGTAGAACAAAGAGGGTGTATACACATCTGCAATGATTACAGGAGCAAGGTAAAGACAACACGAACGATAAGCAGAAATATTACCTGCACACTGCTGCCGCTCCCAAATGTGATGTTTTATTGTGAAATCGCCCCTTTGTCAGATGATGTACCCTGTGAAATATGGCAATGGGGCAGTAAGGACAGATTGGATGCTGTATCACAACACAAATTGATAGAATTGGGGAGACTTAATGTGAGCTAAACAGCCATCATTGTGACTGTGCTTATGAAGCAGAAGGCAATTACAGCTTTTATTATTTTTTCCAGTCTTACTTTCCTGCCACAAGGATGTTAGTTAAATAAAACATGTTGGAAAATTTGACAATGGGTAACTGGGCTGGTGGACAGCAAGACTAAAATTTTTTTGCATCTTCAAAGTACATATTTTACTGAGAATAAAGCACAATCAACTTGCTGGATGTGGTGGCAAAATGGTAAAAATAGACAAATGACGAAACCACAAAAGGTCCAGTCCTCCTTTGGCTTCTTCCACTGAGACCCTGCCCCATGATTGGCGGTTGGCTTTGCTCAGCTCCTCATCCTGTTTAATTCCATTGCATGCCCCTGCTGTCTTTCTGCCCACGTACACTAACTCTACTGTCTATGCTCCCCCCTTTCTCTTATCTGCACGCTAGCCAATGAGGACCCTGTGTCGAAGGTATGTCAGAAAAAATATTTTTTTCCTCCTCTTCCTTTTTTTCGTCTCATTTCATTTAGGTCGCCCTCCCAAATACAGCAGCACTCTGGAGCCAGGCTGTCACACCCTGACCTCCCCCTCTGGCAACCACCCTGCTTCCCCAGCCCCTGACCAGCCCGAGACCCTTGGCTCTCACTCCCCCGTCCACCCCCACATTCTCCCTCTTCCCAGCCCTGCCTCTGGGGAAGTAAGTAGCTGCTGGAGAGTGTGCTGCCTCAGCCAGGCCTGGTGGGGGCGCTGCTACCAATCCTATCCTCCACTGCTGCTTAAGTTATTATTACACAGCCTCACTGCAGCCTTAATACCACACAGTAGTGATGCGTGGGTCAGATTTTTGTACATTTTTTATCCACACCCACTCAAAGTTTTTCAATTTAACCCAACCTGAAACTGCATTTTAAAAATTCACTGTACCATATTCAACCATTACTCAGCAACATTCATTCATAAATTTCGAACGCATAATATTCTGTCACAGTGTAGGCTACATTAACAAGCCATATGAAGACCCCGCCTTGTGACTATCATAGCCAACATGCAACTTGCGTAGCCAATACTTCATCTTCATCATCATTGACAAGCTCGCCAAATTTCTCCCATACCTGATTTTTGTGTCCCTCTTATCTGTTTATATTTAAATTAAAATTTTGCTCTGATAGATTCCAAATCAGCTGTAGTCATTTTTGTTTGTGTCATCACATTGTATCATTTGTCCTGCTAATTCGCACTGCAACTGCTTGAACTACTGATACCAATTTGGAAAATGCAGCCATTAATGATCTTTTAAAAAATATATATATATTTATGATTTTTCCCCCATTTTTCTCCCAATTTGGTGGCCAATTGTACCCTCTATTTCTTCAATTGACCCTCCCCCACAAGCCCATCGCCCATCTCTATGGGACAAGCCAATATCCAGAGGCCGGAAATGATCCGCCTCCTCTGAGACGGAACTCTTACAAGGATGCCCTGCGCGCTTCTGTGAGAAGGGGTGGACAGCCAATCGGCGCCCCCGAACGGGGCTCCCAGCTGGTACAGCTGGGGATCGAACCCTGACTGCAGTGGGCAACCTGCACTCCGGGCGAGTGCTTTTACCACTACACCACTACGCCCCTTCCCACTACACCACCCGAGGCCCCTTCCGTTAACGATCTTAAAATACTTATTTAAGAAATTAATTTCACAAGAGGAATTTATCAAAAATACTTATAGACTACATTTTTTGAATTGTTTTTCCTTCTTCTCAAGACTTAAACCTGCACCTGCCCAACCTGTATCTTTGGAGTTGCTCTGCAAATACTAGAAGAGCTTAAATACCCTCACTGTTGATTTATTTCGAGTCTTAATGCTCCATTACATCCATTGTCCATTATTTGTTATTTGTTTTTTTACACAGTCCACAGTCTTACAAAGTGAACAGTCTTACCCTAGTTGTAGTATATTAGGATTGACAGTCCTGATCTGGTTGCATCTGGTGTTTCTACAGTAACTGTATAAAGTGTAGAAATGGAACAGCAACTACTCAGACTTTCCTAATTAATTATGATTAAACGAACACAGAAATCAGGTCTCTGGAGGCCTTTTAATTAGTCATAAGACTTCAAAGCCCCCGACCACAGCAGGATTGAAATTAGCCCCCCAAAACATGCCCTTCTAGTCTGCACCTCGTCTGATGGGTCTGGCTAAGAGTGGCAGTCGTACTGATTAGTGAAATTCTTCCCGACAGGGAGACATCCATGAGGATTTCTGCACTGTGTGCAGGCGCAGTGGCCAGTTGCTCATGTGTGACACGTGCTCACGTGTCTACCACCTGGACTGCCTGGATCCACCCCTGAAAAGCATTCCCAAAGGCATGTGGATCTGTCCCAAATGTCAAGACCAGGTAATGCAGCACCAGTCCCTGTAACTCCACCCTCCCATAACCCCGCCCAGCAGCCCAGTGTCCAATAGCAGCCCAGACCTCCTATGGTTATTATCCTACCAAGGCCATTGATAATTTAGTAGTGTTGCTGGTGAGCAAGAATTAAGTTGTTTTAAAGGACGTTTGATGCATTAAAGGCTTTCAGTGCTGTTTTAGGCCACACAATTAGTGAAACTGAGTAAGACTGTTCCATACTTTGTAAGTTTCAACATGGTATTCAGATGTCAGATTCAGATGTGTTCTTTCTTTTCAGGGGATTCATATACTTTGTGAGTGCAAGATGGTATCTGTCACATGCTTGATTCATTTTGGCTGTCCATCCTCACCCTTGCACAGGGTGACTGAAAGGGTCTTGCTGGGGACTGAACTTTGTTCAGTCAGTGGCTTGTAAAAAATATATATACGTATATTCAGGGCCTGTTTCCTTTGGCATTAAAAACATAGCGTCAGTAATTAACTGCTTTTTTTCCCCCCCATTTCAGATTTTGAAGAAAGAGGAAGCAATTCCTTGGCCCGGAACCCTTGCCATTGTTCATTCCTACATCGCGTACAAAGCAGGTAGGGGCTAAGGATAAACGCAAACTTGAATTTACACTTAAACACTTACACTAAGTCATACTGGCATAAGGCTCCTCACGGATTCCGAAGGTCCCTCTGTTCCTGAGCATGTGTTGTTTTCCTCTTGACAGCTAAAGAGGAGGAGAAACAGAAGCTGGTGAAGTGGAGCTCAGAGCTGAAACAGGAGAGGGAGCAGCTAGAACAGAGGGTCAAGCAGCTGAGCAACTCCATAACAGTGAGTAGCAGTGAGGGAATTAACTCTTTTCAGTGGGCTACTGTAGTACCCTTTCCTCACTGTCATACCAACATAAGACCCACTCGCACAGGATTAGCATGGTTTTCATTATATTTTCTTTCTAAATGAGAACCAACCATTGCCTGTGCCCACATAACCTGTATTTTTGTAGGATGTGTAGTGAAGTACATAATGATATTACAGCAATCACCAAAGCTGTTGGTAAGGAAATGTTACAGGTGATTGGCTGATGTACAGTGCATCTGGAAAGTATTCACATCGCTTCACTTTTTCCACATTTTGTTATGTTAGCCTTATTACAAAATTGATTAAATTCTTTTTTTTTCCTCAGAATTCTACACACAATACCCCATAATGACAAAGTGAAAAAGGTTTTTTAGAAATTTTTGCAAATGTATTAAAAATAGAAAACGAAAATATCACATAAGTATTCACGCGGTTTGCTATGACACTCAAAATTGAGCTCAGGTGCATCCTGTTTCCACTGATCATCCTTGAGATGTTTCTAGAACTTCATTGGAGTCCACCTGTGGTAAATTCAATTGATTGGACATGATTTGGAAAGGCACACACCTGTCTATATAAGGTCCCACACTTGACAGTGCATGTCAGAGTAAAAACCAAGCCATGAAGTCCTAGGAACTTTCCATAGACCTCAGAGATAGAATTGTGTTGAGGCATAGATCTGGGGAAGGGTATAAAAACATTGCTAAAGCATTGAAAGCACCCAGGAGAACAGTGGGCTCCATCATTGTGAAATGGAATAAGTTTGGAACCACCACAACTCTTCTTAGAGCTGGCCGTCTGGCCAAACTCAGTAACCGGGCAAGAAGGGCCATGGTCAGGGAGGTGACCAAGAACCCAATGGCCACTCTAAGAGAGCTTCAGAGTTCCTCTGCAGCGATGGGAGAACCTGGTAGAAGGACAAACATCTCTGCAGCACTCCATCAATCAGAGCTTTATGGTAGTGACTAGACGGAAGCTATTTCTGAGTGAAAGGCATATGACAGCCCACCTGGAGTTTGCCAAATGGCACTTAAAGGACTCTAAGAGCATCAGGAAAAAGATTCTCCGGTCTGATGAGACGCAAATTGAACTTTTTGGCCTGAATGCCAAGTGCTACCATAAAAAACAACAACAATAGCAGCGTTGTATGAGGAGCTTGCAAGGAATAATTGGCTGTCTTATTTCAGATTTTTTTTTTTATAAATGTTTTTGGAAATAACAATAACAACTAACATTGAACTTTTTTTAAATAACATTTAAAATAGCATTTTTTTTTATATTAACATTTTTTAAATAACATAAATAAATTTAAATAACATAGAAAGAGAAAAAGAAAACGTAGGTGGTGCGTGAGTCCACCAGAAAAGGAGGCTCTGAATGAACCCTCCCACACGTTCTGTGAACCAATCACAGACGATATTGCGTTGCATGTTGTCTGTGGTGGTTTCACCTAGTTCACCTAGCTGGACTGTATACACAACATGCTGAAAGAACCCTTTGCTTGACCTTTGTTTGTTTCCTCCACAAATACGTAATTTTGTTTGCACAAACTTAACATAACATAACAAAAGTTCATTTAAACTAAAAAGCGGGCCACTACACAAGCAGTAATGCACATACTTATAATTATACCGATTTTTAAATATCACTTCACAGTTTATATTAAATATTAAATATTATATTATTATAAATGTATAACATAATATATATTTTATGTATCATGCTCACAGAAATCATATCAGTGATGGCTTCAAATATCGTCAAATCCCCCCAAAAAATCTAGTTGATTTTGGCCCAACACAAGGATACTGCTTTTGTATATTGAGATTGGAAATGTGCAACCGTGAGTGTGCAACCTTGTGCTATACTTCGTAAATCGGTGCTAGTGTGGAGGAGTACCATCTTTGCCTGTTGTACTTTTGAAGTCCTTTTGTAAGTAATAGATTGCTCTTCTGTGTACCTTAAAGAAATGCATGGAGACAAAGAACACCATACTGGCCCGGCAGAAAGGGATGCAAGCCTCGCTAGAGAAAGTAAAAGGCCTCATCCGCCTCATCCACAGCATCAACCTCGTACAGTCCCTGGAACTGGCGAGCATGGAGCGCATCTCCAACGGCACGAGGGACTACCTGAGCAGCAGCATGAACAACGGGAACTGTGGGGACAGTGTGGCCAAGCACCACGTCGACAAGGCCACCACCAAAACCATCAGCAACAGCGCAGAGGAGGTGGATGCAAGTGGAGAGAGGGACATCAGCAGAAACGACAACAGCAAAACCTCAGATCCTTCCCAGTCCTCAGTGCCAGCCCCTGTCAACAGCATGGACAACACAACATAACAGCTCTCGGGAAGTAGACAGAGGAGAGAGCCCACTCACAGCCCAAGAAGGTTCTCCAAGTTGCCAATCTACATATGTATGTGTTTATATATATATATATATATATATATATATATTTTTGTGTGTATTGCTGGATTTGGATCCAAGAGTGCCAGTCTGGGAAATGGGTAGTGACCGAGAAGGGTGGGTTTTGTACTTGTCTCATGCCAATTCATTTTGCAAAAAAATTCAATAAGGTTAATAATAATTTCACAAACATCACACCAGTGTGTGCCTGCAACAGTCGCCCTTGAGCAGCTCATGGGGATTGTTTTCTAGGTTGTCTTAGTTTTCCGTTCCAGAACAGTTGGTGTCAACAGATGTCCAAAGAGTGTTTGCCATGAGACTCCCGTTTGTGTGTCTCCAGGACAGATCAATATGTATATCAAACCAAACAAGCAGCACAGCAGCCGAATCCACAACTACCATGCACAGGACAGGAGCATCAGTATTCCCTCCACAGTGTAGAAACTACCAGGGTATTGCTGTGTTTTTGTCTGTAGTTCAACTTTGAGTGAGAATCAAACAAGACCATTAGCAGTTCATAACCTACTCACACCCCCACCACAGATGTAGTGGTAGACTTGCAGAGTGGGAGATGTCAAAGAGAAGCACCGGACACAAACTCAAAAATCTTTTCAGTGGACTATTTTTCTTTTATAGGAAAAGATATTCGGGTCTTCCTTTTCTTCAGAAAAATAAGAGAGAAATCTTTAAAGTACTTTTCTAATAAATGGTGTTAGAATTGGAATAGATTCTGCAAATCATTTTCTTTTTTTAAGAGATTTGTGCATATACAATTATTTGTTTAATTCTGTACTGCCAAATGCTATTGTAGCCAAATCCAACAGGAAAGTAAATAATAACTATTTTAACTAAAGTTAAGTCAAATAAAGTGAAAGAAATGGTTGTAAACTTAAAATTCCCATAAAATAGGCAGGAATTTCCGAACACAAAATTGTTGAACTCTTATAAAGGTAAATCTGAGGCTTTGTGAGCAAGGAATGGCAGAAGTATGGCAGGAAAATGGGAAGAACCCATCCGTGTAAAGCACAAGATTTTTTATGTTTCCATGTACTTGCATTTACTAGCTGGACTGACCAGGATAAATGATGTGATCTGAACAGTTACATCTTTCCATGCCCTTGTATCCCCTTTGTGAGGTTTCCCTGAGGCAGCTCAGTGGGCAGAAAGGACATTCATACCTACGTGGTCATGCAGAATACACATTTCTTCTGCAGAAGTGCCGTGTTCCCCAACATGTTCTTCTTGATATAGCGCCCTTTCAGAGCACATTTTCTTTAGGTCTGTGGGTCAGGGGTCTTAAAAAGGCATAGTTTGCTGCTGACATTGACTTCAACACGTACAGTATGGATTTGTAGCAGGGCATAAAAAATTTGCCATGCAGTTCCAACTTTAAGTTGCCATCTTTTTATCATATTTAACCAATCAGGATATTTTATGGTGGTCCTGTTATTCATGCTATTGCTAAATTGAACCTCTCCTGTATTGTCATTTGAGATTTGCATGAACAAATGCACAAGCAAGCCTGGGTCAGGTCTTGAACCTGGGACAAATAGAATGGATTCTCAGGATTTTAAGTTTTACAAACAACCCCCTGGTCACTTGCTGTAGTACTTACAATGGCAATAAAATGTTTGTGAACCCTTTATAATTGTCTGCGTTTCTGCATAAATTTGACGTAACGTGATCAGATCTTCAACTAAGTCCTACAAATGGATAAAGAGAACCCAGTTCAAATAACACACAAAACATGATATGATACTTTTTAATTTATTTATTGAACAAAATGATCCAACATTAAATGTCTTTTTGTCGTGAAAAAGTATGTGAACCTTTGCTTTCAGTAACTGGTCTGACCCCCTTGAGTATCAATGACTTCAACCAAACGTTTCCGGTAACTGATCAGCCCCGCACATCGGCTTGGAGGAATTTTGGCCCATTCCTTAGAGAACTGCTTCAACTCAGTTATGTTGGTGGGCTTCCTGGCATGAACTCCTCACTTCAGGTCCTGCCACAACATTTCTATTGACTTAGCCATTCCAAAACACAAAATGTCTTCTGCTTCAACCATTCTTTGGTAGACTGACTTGTGTGTTTAGGGTCATTGTCTTGCTGCATGACCCACCTTCTGTTGAGCTTCAGTTCACAGACAGATACCCTGACATTCTACTGTAGAATTTGCTGGTACAATCCAGAATTCATAGTTCCATCAATGATGGCAAGCCATCCTGGTCCCGAGGCAGCAAAGCAGCCCCAAACCATGATACTGCCACCACCGTGTTTCATGCTTGGGATGAGGTTCTTATGTTGGAATGCAATGTTTGGTTTTCGCCAAACATATTGTTTCTTATTTAAGCCAAAAAGTTATATTTTCGATTCATCCATCCACAGAATATTTTTCCAATTGTCTTCTGGCGCATCCAGGTGATCTTTGGCAAACTTTACACGGGCAGCAATGTTATTTTTGGAGAGTAGTGGCTTCCTCCTTGTTAAACTCCCATGCAGACCATTCTCGTTCTGATGGTGGACTCATGAATACTGACATTAGTCAATGCAAGAGAGGCCTGCAGATCCTTTGAGTTTACCCTGGGGTTATTTGTTACCCTGGGGTTCCTTGAATATTGTACGCCTTGCTCTTGGAGTGATTTTTGTTGGATGACCACTCCTGGGGAGAGTAACATTGGTGTTGAATTTTCTCAATTTGTACACTATCTGCCTGACAGTGGATTGGTGGAGCCCAAACTCTTTCGAAATGGTTTTGTAACCTTTTCCAGGTTGATGAGCATCAAAAAAATTATTCTAATTTTTCCCCGGTTTTTTTCTCCCAATCCGGTTGCCAATTATACCCTCTATTTATCTCAATTCCCACGAGTCCGCCGCCCGTCCTCCAGGGCGAGACATTATCTCCGGGCCGAATTTTATCCGCCTCTTCCGAGACGGAATTCTACCACGGACCACTTTTTCCTGCTCCTCGACGGACTCATGCCGGCTCACCCTTCCCCCTCCCCCGGAGGCGGACAGCCAAACGCCGCCTCCGATCGGGCTGACGACCAGGGCCGGTCTGGTAGAGACGTGGGTTTCGAACCGCGTCCCTGACAGGCAGCGCACACCACACCGGACCAGCCAAAGTGTGGTGCGTTAGACCGCTATGCTATCCGCCAGCCCCGTAAAAGGCAATTTTTGTGTTATTTGTTTAATCGGTTTCTCTTCATCTTTTAGAAGGATGTAGATGAAGATCTGATCACATTTTAGGTCAACTTTATGCAGACAATTCTGACGGGTTCACAAACCTTTTCTCTCCACTGTAGGGTTTCCAATTATTTCTTATTTCTATTTCTTTGTAGCACTTCAGTTTAAATTATCTATCCTTGCGATGGACACACTGACCTGTTGTGGGCCTGTGGGATTTCAACTTTCATATATGTTCAGTGTGTAGTCAGATGGGAACAGTGTGATCAAATTGCATTGTGTTTTGCTGAGATGGCTTTTTATAGAGTTAGTTGCAGTTTAAGCAATGGGCTTTGGTCTTGTTTCTAACTCCATTTTTAAAAAGGAAAAAAAGCTAAGGTTTTGAGCTTTGTAGAATTAAACCCAATGGCGCAAAGTAAACAGGCAAATATGACAGGGAGATGAGGAATTGAACTACACTTGTCTTATTCTTCATTTAGTTTGTAAGGCACACCATTTTTGCCCTGTGGCCCCCATATTATTGTGATAAAAATGGCAAGAGCAGGAAGTAAATGTATAAAGTATATGAGTGGCTAGTGGCTAAATGTTTGTGGAATTAAAGGACAGGAAGTGCTCAAACCACATGCTTAACTTCAAAGGCTGTTCTAAGCTAGCAGGCTAGCTCTCAGGCTAGTTGTACACAAAAAAGGTTGTCATGAAGTTGAGAAGAAACTACATCAGGTCTCTCTCAATACATACGAATTAGAGTACTTTCTAGATTTCCACACACCTACATAATTTATTGGGGAGTGGTACAGGGGAAGCTACAAATAGTTCTAGAACATACAGCATTATGTGAATGCACCTTGGCTGTTCTGAGGCCCTGGAATCTTCCAGAAACTCAGGTGTCACTACCACAGAACAGATTTTTTCTGAATGCTGTACTCTGACTCTCCCTTGTTATCTTGTAGTTAGACTTTTTTTTGCCATTAAGCATATCTCCCTTCATTTAAGATAGAGTGCCTCTCTCCACAACATATTTCACTTTCCAGACTGAACTGCAGTTTTGATGCACTTTAATACACTTTTAAAAAGATTGCCAGATTTTTCCCCTTGCTGTCTCCACCCATTCCACTGCTGCCCCATACTGACCAAATTTCATAATCTGAAGCAAAAAGGATCCGACAGAAAGCACAAAGCAGTTTCTCAGATTGTTTTCTTCTTTTTTTGCATATCAATTAATACACCAAGGTCTATCATGTGTCTGTTATTGCACTCATGGTGTTAATCATGTATGACCATCATGTCAGATGTCTGCTACAAGTTTCATATTTATGGCCACCTCTGATATTATCAAAACAAATATTGTATTGCAGTTGCCTTAAGAAATTAATTATCCTCCTGAACAAAAGCTGTGCTTTGGAAGTATTGGGAAATTCAGTATAAAGGGGGAACTGCTATCTAAAATTTTATATATAGTTTTTTCTGGGGGTTATGAGTAGATCTGAGCTTTTAAATAGCCGCTGTTTAGAGCGTATTGTTACTGCAATCTGTACTAAAATGGCCACCTTGTATTGGGTATTAAAGCAAGGAAATAGTTTTTTATATTGGTGAGCTTTATGAGAGACCATACACAATACCTTCAAATGCAAATTAAGTAGATGTGATTGCAAGCATGAAACAATGTTTGAGTTTCAGATGTCGTTATGCACTTTTTGGTCAAACACCTTCCTAGTATTGATTTTGTTTAGTTTCCCTCAAAAATACATTTATATCTACAAATGTATATCAAATTAAAATCTGGATGATATCCTACTACCCTGGATTTGAGCTTTGTTTCCTTCTCAGATATCCATACAAGTGATTTGCAAGTCAGCACAACAACCAGGGCAGTACAGTGACCATGGCGTTGTTTTTCATACTGTATGCTACAGCTACTAAAGTTTTAGGATGTTCTAACTAAATTCTTAGTAGTGCACCATTATTTACTGTTATTTAGTAGAAATGATGACTATGGGTGACTATGGAAATGAGGCCTACTGAGCAAAGCCTTGCCTTGCTTACTGGGAAAATTCGCAAATGGGAAGCCGCCTTACAACATCACAGCAGTTGACCAATCGGTACAATAAAATGTATGCCTTATGCAATTTTTTCCCATGTTCACATTTTAATATGTATTTGTTTTTCTGCTTATTGTTTACACAAACTTGCAGTTACTCTTTTTTAACACAGGCAATATATGTTGCCAAAAGTAGATTTGAGTGATATAAAGAAAAAAAAAAGAATAATTTTGAAATGAACAAATAATGAAACGGCACTTCCTGAACCCTATAACGAGTTTCATATGAGAAAAGTACAGGAAACATCGAATGCCACGAACTGTGTTGACTTTCTTTTACAAAAGTGAAATATTTAATTGGCCTCAAAGAGAACCAAGTATTCGCTGAGTTCTATTTTTTCTTCATCATGAATAGTTACACTAATTCAATCCTGGCTTTTGTAATGCACCATGCTGAATGTTATTGGGAGAGGGGGGGGCGGGGGTAGGAGGTTGATCTAAATTTAGTTTTGGTGAGTGCTTTGTTTTGTATGAAGAAAAAAAGTATAAAAGCCACATATGTACATTTGTACAAATTCAAACATTCATGATTTTAATCCAATGTACCCAAAGAATCTCTGTATGCATTCTGCTGTTATGAAGCCTTTTATATGCATTTTGAATACATATCAGTTCATTTTTTATGAGACTATACATTTATGCTTCAGCTTAGCATCTGAGTACCATCCATCAAGGATTTGTCCATCAGGGAAAGTGGAACCTATTTTCTGTACCCCTATTCTCACTACATTGCATTATTGTTGACTGTAACAAAGCCTTCCATCAGTTTAAATATATTGACTTTTTGTGGTGTTAAGGGGTCTTTTTGAGTACTCATGCTTCGCAGCCATTGGCAAATGGTATTACAATCAGTTTGGTGGAATGTTACAATTGTTACCTAAATGAAAACTTTTACAGCTTATCAGACACTGCAATTCTATGTGTTGTAAGGTGCATCTCTACTGACAGATTCCCATAGGGGTTTAGCTTGTTCTCATCCCAACCTGTGCATTATATCATTTCAGTGGCATATCATATATATTCCAGTTACATTACTTCTCACAATATATCGAGTCAGACTGTGGCCTTCTGGTGTTGTTTCATCATCACAATATTATAGTATTGTTGTACACCTTTTTTAATGCTTCTTACCTCATCCATTGTAATTTCAACGAGACTTTTTAAGTCTTTAAGTCTTTTTTTTACTGATTATAAGTGTGCTAAAAATTAAAAAAAGTTTAAAAAAATGTATTAAAAACTCTTCCACCTTACAAAGATGCATTGTAGCGATACCAAGAAGCAGAGGTACACCTGTGCTTGAACTATGTGCACCTGATGTGCTGAGCTATGTGTAAATTGTTTATTACACAGTCTGAAGATTCTCTTGTAAGAGTTATTGTATTTTTCATAATGATTTTAAAAAGGAGTGTGTTTATTTTTGGACTTTTTGTTAAAGATTGTTTTTGGGTTTTTTGCCCAACGTTGTTAGTGAACCGCAGAATTTCTTTACCTCTTCTGTATTTGAGCCTCTTCTGTGATAAGACATTTGTATGCAGTGTTTAGCAAATACTTTGGAAAAGTGGGGTTTAGGAGCATTTGATCAATTTGTATTTATTTTATCATTTTGCTAAATAAAATAACAAAATTAAACACGTGACCTCCTCCCCTTCATTCCACTCTTGAGAGATTCATGCTAAGGGTCATGTTGATGTTTTTTTCTATGTTAAAGCTTTTGGTTTGTTTCCACTTTTTCCATGATCAAAATCATGCTCATCGGCTTGGAGGAAACGATACTTTGCCTTTGTCACTGTCAGTCTCAGGACTACAGCAGCGAACTCACAATACAAGGGGGGGATTGACATGAAAAAGAGAGGGTTTAATTGGCTACTAAATTGGGAGAAAAATGGGAGAAAAACTGATTTAAAAAAATATATAAAATAATTCTTACCTAGGTTAAGAATATTTAATTTGATCCCTTTTTCATATTTTTAAGAATTGTGTTCCGACAGGCCAACGGCCAATTTATTAACTTTCTCCAAAAACAATTAAAACAAAACACGCAGATAAAGCAGTTAACTCAATAGAGGGAAACAGCAACAAAAAACAGCACTTCTGCCTCCATGGCCCAAAACTCTCTCATCAGGCATGGCAGGCTGTGCTTTTATAAAGGCCTAAGGAAGGCAATGGCTCACAGCTGATTTGATTGCTCATTAGCCTCAGATGAGCCTGCCTGTAAGTGAGGCCGCTGCTGTCCAAGGCCCTGTAGTCCTCTCCAGGCAGTGGGAGGGAACAGGAACACCTGACAGCAGCCAAAGGGGAGGCATAGCCCTCTCTACTCCTCCCTCCACCTCTCCCAGTGTCACATACCCTCCCCCTCAGCTCCGACTAAGGGGAGGAGGCGGAAATCTCCAGACACCGGGAGAGGAAAGCCAGGGCTCTAGGAGGCTCTGCCCCCAGGGTTGAAGACAAGCCACGCCTGGTGCACCAGTGAACCGATACTGGAGGCATAACAGGCCAGCTTTGTGCCCCCAGGGAGGTTGGCAGCAGGCGATGAGGGGCCCGCAGGGTGCCCAGCAGCATGCGGCAAGGGGCCCGCAGTGAGACCGGCGACAGCAGGCGAGAAGGGGCCCCCAGGTAGGCTGGCCACAGCAGTCGGCGAGGGAACCCCTGGTAGGCCGGCGACAGCAGGGCGCGAAGGGCCCCTCGCAGGCTGGCGACAGCAGGGCGCGATGGGCCCTCAGGGAGGCCGGCAGGAGCCAGCAGCGAGGGGCCCCCAGGGAGGTCGGCAACGCCGAAGACAGAGGGGCCCTCAGGGAGGCCTGCGACGGCAGGCAAGGAGGGGCCCTCAGGGAGGCCTGCGACGGCAGGCGGCGATGGGCCCTCGGCGAGGCCGGCGAAGACAGGCGGCAATGGGCCCTCGGCGAGGCGGGCGACGGTGGGCCCTCGGCGAGGCTGGTGATGGCAGGGTGCAATGGTGCAATGGGCCCTCAGGGAGGCCGGCAACAGCAGGGCGCGATGGACCCTCAGGGAGGCTGGCGACAGCAGGGCGTGATGGGCCCTCAGGGAGGCTGGCAGGAGCCAGCAGCGAGGGGCCCCCAGGGAGGCCTGCATCGGCAGGGAAGGAGGGGCCCTGGGGCTCTGTCCTGACCCCTCGCTGGTGGAACGACCTTCCGCAATCGGTCAGGACTGCGGAATCACTTGTGATCTTCCGCAAGAGACTCAAAACCCACCTTTTCAGACTCTACTACCACAAAATTCTGTACATTTAGCTAATTGTCATCACCACTGCCTACTTGCTCAACACTATATACCCCTGCTTACTCCATTTAAAAAATGTTACTAACCTTTTCCTTCCCAGTGTTACAGGTATGGTACGCAGCTGCCTGCAATATGTCTGTCACTGTATTACTGCACTGATCACTTGCGCGAACTATGATTGTTCCTACCATGTATTTATGCACATTTTGTAAGTCGCTCTGGATAAGAGCGTCTGCTAAATGCTTAAAATGTAAATGTAATGTAAAATGTATTAAGAAATCTAAGAGTGCCAACATGTCGTCTGCTGCCTAATTGTTTCCTCATTATTATTATTAGTAGTAATAGTAGTAGATGCTGTTGTAGTTGTATTACCTAATTGAACACATTGCTTAGGCTATACGTAATGGTTTGCACAATAAAGTTATTAATAAATAAAAACAACATAAGCTAGGCTAAACAAAACAAAAACACACATTGGTTTTCCAAAACTGCCCCTATTAACATAATTGACACATCCTTGAAGGAAATGTATTTAATATACATATTATGGTTTCACACGTGTACAACATTTCGGTCAATCTATAGGCTATAAAATGTCCAATAATACAGTGGTTTGCAAGAGGCAGCATTGACGCTTCTCAAAGATATCGCCATCCGCGCAATAAGAAGGGGACGAGTTATCGCAGACTTCTTTGCGCATGATGACGAATGGCTGATGGTTTGCCGAGAGCTACGCTATTAGAGCTTTGTGCCCAGACGGGCCCGAATTTACAGAGACGCACCAACTGCAACAAGGCCATACCCATTGAGGTGCAATTGTTATCAATCCTTGGGTTCCTGGCTACAGGAACATTCCAAAGAGAAATTGGTGACCGGTCAGGCATATCCCAGCCATCGGTTAGTAGAATTATGCCAGCTGTACTTCGAGGCATCATTCGTTTGTCCCCTCATACACATAAAGTTTCCTTACACTGCCGAGGAGCTGCAGAATGTGAAAGAGGATTTTGTGGGATTCCCCAACGTCAAGTGCAATAGATTTCACTCACGTTGCCATACAGGCATCCCATGCAAATTAGTATGTATATGTTAACAGAAATAATTATCACTCAATTAATGTGCAACTCATTTGCAATGCCCGTATGCCAATTCTAAACGCCGTTGCAAGATGGCCAGGGTCGACGCACGACTCCTTCATTGTGCGTAATTGTAGTGTGGGGAATCGTCTAGAGCAGGGGTCGGCAACCCGCAGCTCCGGAGCCGCATGCGGCTCTTTCATCCTTATGCTGCGGCTCCGCGTGGCTTGGGAAAATAAATTATAAAGTATCCAATTGAAGTGTATTTTATTTGTGTTAGTTCGTTTTTTTTATTGTAGTTCTAAATTGGAAGATTATTGTGATCTTGAAATATTAAAATAAAATTATATTTTATTATTTTTCGTCGCTCAAAATATGCGCCACACTCGCCGAAAGCCGGTATATGCCCACCAAAACGCAGTGCATTTATTGGCACACTGTCTCACTTCCCCTCTTTAAGGGAGTTCAAACAAGCTCACAAGGAGATACATTCAGAGTATTTGCAGTCTGCAATCACCACAATGCAAGCATCGTTTGGGAAACGATTCTGTGAGTTCAGAGAGGAAAAAAACACATTGTCCTTCCCCGTCACTCCCCTGACCATCGATCCATCCCTGTTAAATGTGACTGCATTTGCAGGTGTAAGTCAACCTGATATTGAGCTGGAGCTGGCTGACAAAGCCGACAAAGATATATGGGTGTCCAAGTTCAAACGCTTGACAGATGATCTCGAAGATGTTGCCCGTCAGAAGGCCACTCTTGCTCAGAATCACAAATGGAGTGACAGGGTTGGGAGGGTTACTTTGTAAATGTAATTAGTGCCTGAATACGGATTACACGGCTCTGAAAGTAATCCGATACGAATACAGTTACATGTCTCAAAAAAGTAACGTATTCAGATTACTTTTAGAATACTTTTGGATTACTTACTTTTTCCATCACAGATGGGTATGTTTTGGGGTACAGGAGACATTGGGAAGCTGTTATATAGCCAAAGGTGGTGCTACTTAGTACTAAAAGGGTGCTCAAACTTTTGCACACGCCATGTTCACTTTTTTATTTTATCAGTAATACATTTAAATAGTTATTATGCATTACACTTTGAAAAAGGATGTAATGTTCAACTTTCCACTGTGTTGAGGTCAGGTCAGCTTCTGTTTATTTAATAATAAATACTAATACATTTGAGATCAATTTAGCTAAATATATGCAACATTGTATCTGCATTTTTTGTTGTAGTCATCATCATTAACATGTTATGGAATTAGAATGGACAGATAAAAAATTAATCATAATAAAAAGCAAAGGGAAATTGAAAGGCACGTTCTTTTACTGTTTTGATGGCTCATCATGAGCATAACTCAAACACAGCATCTGAAACAATGTAATAACTTTTGAAACTTTTTTGGCACTGGAATAACAGCGACTTGTAAGGGATATGGTGTAGAAAAGTACCAGTGTTGGCGGGCTGTGTAGCGGCGAATGCTCAGCAGTGCATAACGTAATTGACGTATAGTAGGGTACAATTGGCTACCAAATTTGGAGAAAACTGGGAAAAATAATAAAATAAAATGTCATCGTTTCAACAATAAAGAAAGCAGTATAAAATTAGCAGAGCAGTTCATGCGATGCCTCAAATCGTAGGCTAAGGTCAGGTAACAGCAAATTACTGCAGAACTGTGTTCATTAAGCTGAAGGTTAGCTAACGTCGATTTACTCCAAGTGCTTTATAAGATTCGAAGTCGAGTCCTTTGATGCCGACAGTATCTTTATTCCTGGAAGACACAAGGTACACTGGACCGACAGATTTTTCCCATGTTCTTCTTTAAACTGGAAATTGTGTCGATAACGCCACGAACTAAAAGCTGACTTCTCTTCCATCTTGTCGCTATCAATGTTTGTCTGAGTGTGGGCGCGCGCTTTTTTTAAAACGCATTTTTTTTAACACAGTTTTTTGGTTCTGTGCAGCGGCTGTAGTTTTCGTGAGCTGTGTGATGATAATCATGTAGGCGTGATAATTTCATGCTGTAGCTTTAGTAATGAATATCAGCTCATTAATGTTTGTAAGGAAAACTTTCCACCAAGAATTCCAATAAGTATTCCAAAATGTATTCACTTCAGGTTTATTAAAGTAACTGTATTCAGATTACTCGTTTTTCAAATGTAACGCGAGCTGAATACAGTTACTTGATTTTTGTATTCTGATTACGTAACGCCGTTACATGTATTCCGTTACAACCCAACCCTGTGGAGTGATATTGAGAACCTTCCAAGACCGGACAAACTCGTGTTTGAAACATGGAATGCCATCCCCGACACCTACATAAACATGAAGAAATATGCATTTGGAGTCCTGTCGATCTTCGGATCCACATACGCATGTGAGCAGCTATTCTCCACCATGAACTATGTTAAAAACAAACACCGCTCACGCCTCACAGACGACAGTTTACAGTCCTGCGTAAAGATGAAAGTGACTTCCTACAGCCCTGATTTGCAGACGCTGTGCGCAGAGGTTCAGGAGCAGAAGTCCCATTAACCAGGTAAAATAAATATTTATGCAGATATTTTGCAAATATTTATTTTTCATTGTTCAGTGAAATAGTGCTCTTTTTTCCAATTTATTTTTTTAAATTCAGGTCAAGGCTACGCTACACGCTCCGAAAGCCCAAAGGCGATATAAGGATGACGGCTCACGGCATTTTTTGTTTGCTACATGGATAATTTAAGTTCAGCTTTTTAATTCATTTGAAAGAGACCTTCAACTCGGCGTGTTTTTTATTATTATTTTTTTAAGAGTTCAAAATGTGTTCATTACATAAATAAAATTTCATTTTCTCTGTAGCACTTCATGGATTTCATAAGCAACACACTATAGTTGTTTATACAAGCGTAAAGGTAAAAAACAATATATACAGTGTTATCTTCATTTTAGATGTCAAAAAGTATTTGCGGTTCCCAGTGTTTTCTTTTCCGTGGAAACCGGGTCCAAATGGCTCTTTGAGTGTTAAAGGTTGCCGACCCCTGGTCTAGAGGCTGGAGCAGGCAGAGACGGTTGGCTTCTAGGTAAATAACTTTTTTCTTTGTACTTTGCCGCTTTTTTAATGTGCATAAAATAATTATCTCTACACAATCAGGTGACAGAGGTTATCCTCTGAAGCCATGGCTTCTCACCCCCATAGCGCACCCACAGACAGCCGAAGAAGCCCACTTTAACACGGCTCATGCCTGCGCACGGTCAGTAGTGGAGCGCACTATCGGGATGTTAAAGGGAAGGTGGCGGTGTCTGGATGCATCAGGAGGGAGGCTGCTGTATGAGCTGCGCACAATTTCAAGATCATTTCTGATTTAGAGATTTCACATCTGGGGGAGTGGTGTACGCACGTTTTTTTGTGCGTACGTTCATTTTCTCTGAATCACACGTACGCACATTTCAGAAATGATCTTAGATCAAATGTAGGATGGTTTCTACGCAACTTTTTTTATAAATGAGGCCCGGACCCTGTACCTTGTAGCAGATTTAAATTATTCCAGAATAATCGAACGTCAGTGGATTCAATTAAGTCGATCATTGAATTTATATCCATTTCTCAATGATGCATTCAAATTAAAATGATCACGCTAACTCGATTTAGACTTTAGTAATAAGCAAAGCAAAAAGCAAAAGCAAAAAGCAAAAAGCAAAGCAAAATATCGAACGGAGACTGAAAAGTTCCGGTTCGATATTGTTTAATTTGGTTTTGTTATTTTCAGTTTATTGTGTTTACCCGAAAGCTTCGCGGCAAGTAGGGTAAAGATTTTATTTGTGTTTATTTTTATTTTACCCTCCCGGTCTCGTTCTCTGCACGTGTCGGTGTGCAGGGAACTTCTCTGTTGTAAAAATAAAAATCCGGCCCGTAGACCGCAGAATCCACTGTGTCTCCAGACTGCTCTGTGCCCGTCCAGGGATTGTCACGTAGCGTGTGACAGAAGGTAAATGATACCTTTCCAACCGAATCTGTATCGCTAAAACAAAGTAATCTGAATGACTTAAAGGGTCTTGATGATCTCTCAAAACTTTACAGATGAAAAGCTAATCCGATTGATTGTGTTTTAATTGCAAAATGTAATGTATAAATTCAAACCACAAATGCAAACAGGACAAACATTTTCACATTGTCACATTCCCTTTGTTCCTGTCTCGTTTTTCCTTTGTCTTGTTTCTCCCACGTGATTGTTTGTGTTAATTGTTTTATTATTTTCTATTATTCAATTATCAACCCTCATTACTCCTCATCATGCTCACCTGTTGCTAATTCCGTCATCCGTTCCGGCACACCAGCCTCCCATCAAGATCATCAGCCCTGCCCCGGTTTTCCAGTCATTCATCGTCAGATCATTGTTCTCCCTACCCCGGTAGAAACTGACTTCAGAAAGCCTTATCTAAAACTCTGTGTTTACTGTTCTTTGTGTGTCGAGTTAAATTCATGTTAACCCTTGTTCCTGTTGTCTCCCTTCGTGTTCAGGTCCATTCCTTGTCTGTCTGCCAGCTCTGTCCGTCCTGCCAGCCCGCTTAGCTTGCCCTCCGGTTCCCTCATCCTGTCTGCCCAGTCATCTCGTCCACTCCTCCTGTGCATCCCTTCCGTTGTCCAGCTCATCGTTTTCCATTACCTCTGTTGTTACTATTATTAAATCATCTCTCTATTCTAAACCTTGTCTGTGTCTGCATTTGGGTTCGTTCCTGTTCGACATAACACACATTTAATTGGGTAGAGTTTCAAAATGTATATATATTTAAAGCAGTACCCTATAGATTAAGACTTTAATGTTTTTTGTAATGGGAGGATCTAACGTTAATTGTATTCTGGTATTGCTGTACTTAAATCTGAAAGTGTGGTTTTTTTGCAATTTGGTTGCCAATTATACCCTCTTTAACTCAATTCCCCCTCCCCCACGAGTCCACCGCCCATCTTCCGGGGCGATACATTATCTCCGGGCCGAATTTATCCACCTCTTCCGAGACGTAATTCTACCATGGACGCCTTTTTCCTGCTCCTCAACTGACTCATGCCAGCTCACCCTCCCCCCTCCCCCGGAGGCGGACAGCCAAACGCCGCCTCCGATCAGGCTGACGACCAGGGCCGGTCTGGTAGAGACGCGGGTTTCGAACCGGGGTTGTCCGCCGATTGCCTGTCTGCGATGTGCTTGCTGCATGCACAGAAAGCTTCCCTGCATGTATCAAAATCACCTTCGATGGGCAGGCTGGGTCTGTTTCGAAGAAAGTGTTTCATGGTTAATTTGCCTTTGTCACTGCCGATACCAGGCTGGTCCCATAGTGGCAGGTGGTGGTCTTGTGGGGGGAATTGAATCAAGAGAGGGTACAATTGGCCACCAAATTGGGAGAAAAACAGTGGGGTAAATCTGAAACCAAAAAGATTGTTCCTTGATCGATGGGGTCTCTCAAGAAGGGTGTCGCTATTGTAGAGGGGTGTGTCAAGTGCTTTCATTGGGTAGGGCGTGAGCCTTTATATGCAGATTCTAACTTAAATTTAGCCCGCAATGGAGCAGGTTTAAGATTAATGATGTGTTGCCATGGTAACTTTAAGACTTTAGTTTGCCTCGAAGAACAGAAAAGCCAAACTCATGTCAAGGTATCGTGAAAGTTTTCTGGTTAACTCCGTTAGCCAGCTACGAGGAACAGGGCCCTGGTGTCCACACTTACAGAAATGAGTAACCCACTGATTTCACTTGTCAGTCTATAATTGAACCAATTATAACAAAAATGTCATCAAAATGTAACCTATTTCCAAAGGAATGGTTTGCCATATAGCACAGAAAATGAAATAATTAATTGATCTAACAGATTTTTTATTTTACATATATAGTTTATTTTATAGAATCTGTTTTGTTTATCTTTATCAAGGGTGTGAATAAAAACAGAGCCTACTGTATCACTGAATATTTTAGGAGACTTTTAGGATCTTCTCATTTGTGATTAAAGAATAAGTGTTTATCTAGCGTACATGTTCACTTAACCCTTAACCCCCCCCACCCATTATCCTCTCCTCCCCACTCCCGAAAAGAACAACAGACAAAATCTGATCCAGATCCCTAACTTTTATTAATAATAATAAACAGTATTATGTATTAAACTTTGAACTAGAACTTTGCATTTAAAATTAACTTTAAATAAAAAATGTACCCAGATGGTAATTATTTTGTCAGTCAATCAGCTTCCTGTCCTGTTGGGCATGTGATTGAACAGCTAATCATGTTTTTCAGACTCAAATGAAAAAGTGTACTATCGAACAATGTTTCTATTTTTTTTAAAATATGAAATTCACCCAGGTATTCTGTTACTTATGTATGAATTGTGACAGGGACCATGTAACTACTAGTCTGAATTATCTGTTACACTGCCAGGCCAGATTTTTTGCATGTTTTATTTAATGTTGAGCAAGTATACAAATAAAGTTTATTATTATTTTGATATGCTTTTACCCCTTTTTCTCCCAGTTTGGAATGCCCAATCATATTCTAAGCCACGGTCTGTACAACCTCCGCTGTCAGTTCAGGAGAGCGTAGACAAGCACGTATGTACCATGATGTCAGCCACTGTCACACACTTTCCACACCATAGTCTACAAGTTAAGCTTGCACAGTCATGAGTCGGAGGAAGAATTATGCGTCGCCCTGCGGGACTGCTGTCCACAGGCGGTCCTGACACAGGCTGGATTCAACACCAAACCGTAGGGCTCACCCACCCACTAGAACAGTGTCTTAACAGGATGAGCCACCCAATAGCCCATTATTATTATTTTCTTCATTATTATTCAATATTAATTATAGGAGGTTAGGTGCAAATGAACAAATAGCAACCAGAGCAGCTTACACCATGACTTAGCCTAGCAATCAAAACAAAAGTCTCATAATTTTATGTATTAGCTACAAATAACTATTCATAACTGTAATTCAATATAAATGTCATTATATTCATTAAACTATTTTATCAAGATAAAATTGTAAAAATAAACACTACAGTGACTGGCAATGGGGGGATCTTGCTCAAATGTGATTTACATATAGCAATAAAGTTAGCTAGCTAGCATCATATCAAAACTGACGAGTTAGAATAGCATTCGCCAGCATCTTCAATCATGCTTACCATGTAGGTTAGCATAATGACGCTTGGTTGTATATTTGTACATTTCTATGTTTAGTTAGTGATGTTTTACTTCTGCCATGGTGATAGACCTGCTCTCTGTCGGAATCCAGCAGTGAATTTTGCATTAGCGTAACAAGCCTTGTGATTTGTGAACAAAACTACCCCCCCTTATGCACATGGCTACTTTCCAGCATCCTGCAGCACGGCAAGGCACATGTTCCTGCCTGACGTTTTCCGTTTCCCTGCCCACCATGTATCGCACCTCTGGCAGTCACCACTGCATGGTCTTGCTGCGGGTGAGCTTGTTCTTCAGGGCATGCCTCATCTGCAGCATGCGCGAACGCTTGTCCATTGCCAGCAGGTGCCTGTAGAGCTCCAGCCTCACCTCCCTCACCAGCTGGCAGACCACTGCCTCCACCGCACTCGGGCCCTCTGCCACCGACAGCTCGTAGAAGTTACACCTGCAGAAGGGCCAACATTTGTATTTAGCGTCTTAATATTAAACGTTTCAACTTTTAAACACAGCACACACTCAATCCAATTGACATAGCTTCTAATGTCTACAAACACAATAACGCAACTGTGTCTCACCTCGTTTGTCTGGTTTGTAGTAAACTTATGTTAGTGGGTTGTTGTTCATGTTTAGTTTTTCTTTCAGCTCAATGGTACTATACAGTGCCTGCCTACCTAGCTAACAGTTCCGCAGCATAGGGTCCCAGGTTAACCAGATTGTCTGCCTTGTGCAAGGTAATTAATCCTACACCTCAGAACTAGTACTGGGCGAAAAAGAACAAATTAATCATTTTGAACAAATCATTCTCTTGCTCGAATCATACCGAGTCTAATGGTGCGTACTGGTTCCTCCCACTCAAGTTTCCCTCACCAGCAGCTCTTCCAATGTCGGGCTAGTTGCCCTCCCCTCCCCGCCGCCCGCCTACTCTCCCAACCTTATATGCACCGAGACAAATGGCTTCTGTAAATTATCACTGTACAGGCTACAGTGATCCACAGAACCACTGTCATTGATCGCCATATAAGTATTGCAATAGGCTTAGACAATTTGTTACAGTATACCTTCTCAAGCAAATGTTTTATGGTCCGGTATTGAGCGTTTTTTACTGGTGCCGAGTCGTGATTTTCCCCGCAGGACTTAACATCAAACTCGAGCTTGACTCGACTCGACATGGCAGTGGTTCTTAATACTGATACAGCAAACTCGAGCTCGACTTGACTCGACATGGCAGTGGTACTGTTTGCTGTATCAGTATTCTCGAGCTGGACTCGAGCCTGTGGTATTTGGCAAGTTTAAATAAAAGTGCGGTTTTGCACTTTGTTAATTATTTTCTTAACAAATAACAGTTGACCTAGCACAGAGTAAAAAAAATAAAATAAAAATGTCAAAATTAAAAACTGTTCAAACTTATGCATAACTTCATAAGTCAGTCACCATCTAAAAATGTAATGAAACAGAAACAATAACAATACAGGCAGTCCCCGGGTTACAAACGAGATCCGTTCTTAAGTCTGTCTTTAAGTCGAATTTGTATGTAAGTCAGAACAAATACATACAGTTCTTATTAATCGTCACTTAATCAAATGTTTGTCTTAGTATAGTATTTATTTAACCTTTCTGTGCATATAAAATACTTAAGAAAAACTTCCAAATACAATAAAACATCTTAAACATAACATTCAGTACATAATAATACTGTAATAATAATAACAATACTGTAATATTAATAATAATAATACAGTAATAATAAATGTAACTATGTACATACAGTACTGTACTGTAAAAAAACATTAAAGAAACAGTTCTTAAAACAGTTTAGGTTAACACTCACTTGGGACTTAACATTATGATAACATTAATAACTGGATGATGCAGAAGATGATGGACTTGGAGATGGACTTTAGCAGCACTTACATCTGCACTCGCTGCTTCACCTTGAACTTTAATATTATGTAAATTTGCTCTCAATTTAAAGCGATTGAACCAACCCCTACTCGCAACAAATTCTTCATCGCAATCGCCTTCACTTGCTGCATGAGCAGTTTTGAAGTCATTGAAAAGGCTTCAAGCCTTTTCTTTCACTAAAGAAAGACTAACAGGCATATCACGCTGATTTTGGTCTTCTATCCAAATTATCAATAGCCTTTCCATCTCAATAATTAAACCACTGCGTTGCTTGGTAATAATCGTGGCAATCATCGGGGCATGGCCTTTCACATGTTCCATTATTCTCCCTTTGTCTTTTAAAATTGTTCCAATCGTTGACCGGCTGTAGCCTAATGCTTTCCCAATGGCTGATGGCATTTCACCTCTCTCCGATCTCTTTATTATTTCAACTTTACTTTCCATGGTGAGTGTTTTCCTTTTCTTTGATGCAACACCAGCACTTGCATCGGATTTACGCTTTGGAGGCATCGTTGTAAGGGTAAGAGAAAGAGAAAAATGAGACCGTGATCTGACTTAAAATAACGGACGGTGATCTCTGTTCCTTGAGCCGACGAACCGCTGAAACCGTGCAATGTTTTCTTGAGCATCACAAAGTAGTGCATGCCTTCGTTATTACGAACCATTGTATTTAACTACATTTTTAAAATATAATAGGCCTTATGGCAGGCATACAGGACGTTGCCCGGAAGTTATGAAGGCCAGATAGCTCAATCTTAGAATAGATCCAAAAACCCGAAAAACTTGAAAGGTTTGATTCATTTAGAGGTACTGACTCGAATTGAACGATTCATCAAAAAGAATCGAACTGCCCAGTACTACTCAGAACCCCCCAGCCTGCTACCTAACTTTCTAGCTATGCCTTCTATGTCACCAACGTTTCAGCATTGTTAGAGCATGCTCCACTCCCCCTTTTGTGATAAAAACATGGGAGCTGCTGGATGGCTCATCGTGTTAAGGCACTGTTCTAACGTGTAGATTGGTTTAAATTTCTGGAATTTAAATTCAACTTCCTTCAATTCAAATTCAAATCCAAATCTGTTTCTTGTCTGACTCTCAACTGAAATTCAAATTATTTGAATTAAATTTTGATCAATTCACAAATTCTGAATTGACACCAGCCCCGATTCCTGCAATTGTCTGAATTAGAAACTATAACTATATCCCACAAAGACCAGTTGTAATAGAAAAGACAAAACTCTAACCTCAGATCGTTAGCCAGAGCCTGACCCTCCTCCATCCGCACTACTCGTCCATTCTCCATGTCGCACTTGTTGGCCACGATTACAGTAGGTATGCCTGCCAAAGGACAGCACACTGTTGAGAAAATGGAGGAGCTTGCACTCAGAGCTGTTTTAGATCTCTGCCTGCATTGAATAATTTGGGCTTTCTATCTGTTGTAAAACTCACAACTGCTAAGTAACAACTTCCTAAAACCCTACTGTTTTACAATAAAGATGGAGTGCCTTCAAGGGACCTTATAAATTAATTTCCTCCACTGTATGGACAGTACTATAGTTTCTACACCCCTTTAGGGAGATGGATGGCTCATCTAATACGGCAACAAACGTCCTAGTACTCTTAGCAGTTTTACAGTCTAATATCCAAGAATCAGGCAGTCCCCAAAGCCACTCTTGTCTCAGCCACACCAAGCCCACCCCAGAAGGACTGCAGAGGAATGGCAAAGTTTATTATTATTATTATTATTATTATTATTATTAGCCACCTCACCCAGGGTCTGCTTGATGTGATCGATCAGCCTCTTCAGGCCTGAGACCGACTCAAAGCTGCAGCGGTCTGTGATGGAGTACATGATGAGAAAGCCATCACCCCATTTGACGGAGCTCTCCAGGGAATTGGCTGTAGGCCCCACACACTCCAAGGCAGATAGACAGACAGGGGGAAAGGTAAGGCTCATAATTTGATACGAAATAATTTCACCTCAAAGAAATGTGTTATTACACAAGGTTTTTGAGGGTGCAGGATTTAGTTACGGTATGGCGGCTGGGTATGTTCAGCTTTGATGAGTGGAGTAGTGCTGAAGTTTTGATTTCATACAGTGCATATTTTACAACTGCATCCAACTCACCCACAATTCATAAAAAGACTCAAAAGCATATCATCTTCCAATCTAAGGACATTGATACACAAACAAAAAGTCACATACCTCAAGAAACACTAAGACACTCAAGAAGTGACAGAATAATCCTGACCCCCAGCTGTGAACCAATAACAGCAGAATTGCCCTGAACCCCAAGCCATACCTTGTTAGTGGTGTCCAGTATCTCTAGATCAATCAGTTCTTTGTCCACAATTTTCTGACACTTGTATGTTACCTCTATGCAACAAAGACAAAAAAGGCAGTCAGCCTTTTAAGGCTAAGCTGTGCCCTGAAAGTCAGCCTTATAAGGCTAAGCCATGTCCTTGCATAACAGCAGTAAAACATGATTCAGTTTATCTTTACCCTTTCTATGGTCATATTCCCCAATGAAACGCTTGGTGATGAATCTGACACACAGGGCTGAATGAAAGAAAACAGAACATGTCTTGGTAAGTGCACTCAAGCCCATTATGTTTTGAAATGTTTACTTGTGAAGCAAAGCCATGACCCCATACACAAAAACATCCTTTTGACTGCATTTGTACAAGTGTGTGGGACAGGGAATGTTGTTTCACTGCATTGTTTTTGGTTTTACTGTTCAGCGACATCAATCCTTTTCTCCTTATTAAACAATTTCCCTATTATCTGGTGAATGAACATACGTTGAACATAAATGTTTATTTTTTACATACCTAGGACTCCAAATGTATTATAAATGTGCTTAATTGATCGTCATCCATCATGTCTTACCGGTCTTTCCACAGTCCTCTTGTCCGAGTACCACCAGTTTTGCCCTGGTCAGTTTCCTAGTTTGTCCACAATCGGTCATGGTTTAGTAGTACGCAGTCCTAAGGAAACATGTTCTCTTAAAAGGTATCACCGAGACTTATTACGTCACGGATACAGAATTTATCAATTGATTTATAAAGGCAAAATCTGCCGGAAAATCTGCAACTAAAACTTTACATTAGCTCTACTTTGATTTGTTTAACGGGACGTTCAATATTTTCTTTTAAAACATGCAACATTCACACGTAACGTGATGTCTCGTGTAAAATTGAGAACATTGAGATTACCATGTTATCATTTTCATTATTCGTGTGTTGTTACATCTTTAAAAAATATCACAAACCACTGAAAGTTTGGGTGAAATATCCCAAAACTTGTATTACTTACGTCGTTTTGTATGTTGTTCGCTCACGTCTACGAATAAAGGAAAATAAATCGGCCACATGAACGTTACCACATTTGTTGCGGAACACTTCAAATCGAGAAGTATTGTGAAGAAAAACGTAGACTTGCATGGTGCTTCATTTTATTCCTTTTGGTTAGTTTGGTGTAGAATCCAACCTCAAGACTGAGGTACAAACGGCATCACGTATAGTGACAGCTCTCTGCAAGTCCCGTCCTAGCTCCTGCTAATTATTAAAGGAGACTTGGTAATAACGGCGCTTCTTCGTTTGTATCATGTGCACTACGTTCCTACCCTCTATCCATCGGTCATGTTTTGTTTTCCTTTTGTAGAAGCCTTTTTCCAGGTCTCATTAACCAGCTATTTCATTGTAGTTGACAGCTAAGAGTGTTGTGCAGTGAATTCGGCTTTCCAGGTCTTAGTGCCTGACACATCCACCATTAAATAATAGTTATGTGCAGTTTGCGAACGAATCGTTCGAATTGAACGACTCTTTTTACTGACTCGGGAGTAATGATTCGTTCTCAGTTGAGTCGTTCATTTTACTCGTTCGATTGACCGAACGGCTCCTCCTACATCGCACTCAGCTTCCAACCAACATGTTTTTAAACATGATAATTTATCGCATTGTACAAAGCATTTAAATGACGCGATGTTGCAGGACATAACATTGCAAAACCAAAAGTAAACCCATTAGCTGCTGGCTGCCTAAACTCGTGTTTTATGAGTCTGCTAAATGCTTAAAATGTAAAATGTAAATGTAATGTTATGAGTAAACAATGGGCATTACCCTAGGCTACTAAACAAAATGAACGATAATCACAACTCTTTCGGGGGATCGAGAACAACTCTTGAGTTCTTCTAATCGGGTACATTACTGAGTTGTTTTTGCTATCAGAACGATGCATTGCAAAGGTTTAGCACTCACGGGCCAAGTTAATCTATCACGCCAAAGAACGGCTATTTCCACTCCACTGAACGAACGAGACGTGTCTGAACGAATCGTTCTCGAACGGTAAAGCCGGCTCTGAACGAGAATCAAATTTTCGAGCCATCGCTCGCAAACCGCTACCCCGGCTCTGAACGAGAATCACAACATTTTCGAGTCTCCGTTCGACGGTAGGGGGGTTCCTATGCGATCTGGGGAAGTGGGGATTGCTGAACCAAGTGAACGAATCGAAAGATTCGTTCTCTTCACTGAACAAATCCTATCACTATTGAATAATACTGGCACATAAGTTGCTGTCTTTTTCCAATATGTTCTTAGAGGATGAGTAAATTATAAACATATACAGCTCATAATTGATACATTTTTCTTATACAGGCTACAATGGGTGTACTCAAATCAATGTCAGCGTTGTAATAAATGTGAACTGTTCAAAAACGACTGCTAATGACGAAAGCTGAAGCCAATGATGGCAGCAATTTCAAATACCCTTTTATTCACTGCAGCTTTACCCAGTGTGACCCCTTACGAAAATAAGAATTTTCAAAGATTCATTCTTATGAGGAAAATACAATAGATTTTTTGCAGTTTTGAAGTTTTGTCAGACTACAATATCCTAGTTAACAAGTCATTCTTCCAAAAAATGCTTTGGGAAATGCGGAGGTAATTTTGTAAGCTAAATAATAATTAAAAAGAGACTGCTTGCCTTAACCTAGATTCACTTTAAGGCCCCATAGCACTTAGATGCACGAACGTAGAAATTAAGATTACACCACCACCAACAAGCAAATTCTGGAGGTCAAAATGTGCCATATTATTAAATAAATTAGTAGATTTGTTTATTTAGTAATATGGCACATTTTGTCCTCCATAGCAAACCAACCCACCCCCCTTAATGGTGTTTTAGGGTCCAGATTCAGTCACTGGAAACAATCCCACCATCTAGAATCAGGACAAGAGGCCTAACTGAAGTGATTCAGTATGAGCTCCTGGCGAATCTGGAAGGCTTCGGACTCCAGCGAGTCCATCTGGTCACATCCTTCCTCTGAGTGATCCGGGGTCTCGGTCCTCTCGAAGGTCCATGCGTCCAGGCCGGACTGCAGGGACACATTGTGCAGGACGCAGCAAGCCAGGATGATGTGGGCACACTTCTCAGGCGAGTACTGCAGATACCCCTTGGAGCCGTCCAGGCAGCGGAAACGGGTCTGGATGGCCCTGAATGTGCGGTCCACAATCTCATGTGTGGCAGTGTGAGCCAGGTTGTAGCGGTAATCAGCAGGGGTTTCTGGAAATTGTAGGGGCGTCATCAGCCACTTCCTCAGAGGGTACTGATTGTCACCTATGGGACAACAAACACACATCCAACACAATTACACCTAAAACAGGTTGGAGACAACAGCAGGAATATTTTACTGATTGGGACAACAGGAGTCTGCTATTAACCATGAAAAGGGAAAAGTGAGGAATGCAAAGACTTACAATGTAAAACAATGTGCTTGTACTTACCTAATAACCAACCTTCCTGGTTCTCCTGGTACTCAAAGAACCCACTCACTGAGGACTGTTGGAAAACCACATTATCCTGTAAGCTGCCGGGCCAATGTGTCTCTGCGCTCAGCAGAAGACCCCTGGAATCGCACACGAGTTGGCAATTAATGGAGTGAAATCCTTTCTTATTGACGAAGGAGAGGTCCTCAGCATTGGGCGCTTTTATTGCAATATGGGCACAGTCTATCACTCCCATAACATTGGGCATTCCAGCCACCCTGTAAAATTCTTCTTTAGACTGCTGTTTAGTGGCATCGTCCCGAGTAAAGCCAATAAACTCGGAAGCTTTTTCAACCAGCGCCTTAGTGACGTTTGTAACGCAGCGACTCATGGAGGCCTGGCTGATTCCGATAGCATCTCCCATTCGGGTCTGGAAAGACCCCGAGGTGTAAAAACCCAATGCAGCAAGTATTTGGACGTCGGGGCTGATTGCTCTTGACCTTTGGGTACGCCGTGACAACGTGTCACCTAGCAGCTCCACCAAGTAATAGATGAATTCCCTCGGGAAGCCAAATGTTGTCAACAGAAACTCATCAGACACCGTTTCTATGTCAAACCTGTCTAGGGTCTTGTGTCCACGACCGTGTAGCAGTAGGTCACAATCCAGGACAGCTATTGGAATTGCCATTTTAAATGACCTAGCAAGCAACCAGTTGTAAAAATAGTAAATTACGTACAAAATGTAGCTAGCTAACGTTAGTTTACCTAGCGATATTAACTAAACTTTGCAAAGAAAGTTACGGTAGCAGCTTGCTGGCTAGATTAGCTAGTTAGCTTGCTAGCAATGATAGGAACACCAGCAAGCGCGAGCTGAAGAACTGCAGGAATCAAGCTAGCCAACGTTAGCGAATTTAAACCAATTAGAAAGCTACGGTTATACTTCATTAGGTAACTGCTTAGCAGCAGATCGGTTTCATGTTGATAGAATATACTGCAATTAAAATATTGTAACGTTATTAACTAGCTAGCTAATGTTATACATGTTACGCGAAGTGCATATTTTCCCTGTCTGTGTGATGTCGGCAACGTTAGCGAACGAACTAGTTAGCTACTTCATTTCGATTTGCCTCTTAGAGAAGAAAAGCATAATAACCAGCTAATATGAATACAGCGAAGTCGTTTGCCTTCGTGGCAAAGAAGGTATCTAGCACGAACAATGAGTAGCTAATATTATGTGGTCGAAGTAATGCTCGCTAGCTAGTCAGCCTGTTAACCACGAACAAACCACGGCCAGCCACAAATGTATATTTTCCAGGTACTTCGCTAAACGTAGCAGACTATATTATCATTTTCGATATCACTGTTGTAAAGCCAGTTATTCGTAGGTACCCAGCTGGAGCACGGTAAAGCTAGCGAATTGAGGTTTTAACTTCCGGTGTCGCTGAAGAGTAGAAATGTCAAAATAAAAGTTAGAACTTTATCCATAAGTAAACTGTATTTTAACTATTTAGGATCGCAATAGAATAATTATTTCAAATATGTGAATATTGATCCAAATAAACATGTATTTAATAAATACTTATTACTATGAAAAAAGTTTCTGACCAAAACTATGTACACTTGAAATATACTGAATTTTAAATGAGCCTCCAAGAAAAGTCTAATACAGGGGTGTCAAACTCATTCCATCGAGGGCTGAGTGTGTGCAGGTTTCTGTTGTAACCAATGCATTACACCAGGTGATTTCAATTAGGTTCCCTCCTTAGTTGAAGAAGTGAGCTAATTAGTGAAATCACCTGTTTGTTTCTTTGTCGTGACATAGCAAAAGCATTGTTACAATGTTTAAAAAATAAGCAATAGCTGAATTGCATTAAGTAGCCGGAGGCTAATCTGTCCCCAATAAACTACAGACATTAAAAAATAAAAAAAATAAAAATAAAAATATATATTTAGATATAAATATACAAACAAAATATATGCACATACACATTAGAAATTATTAAAAGTTGAAATTTAATAGCTATCCTGAAGTAGTTTTCTCTGTACCTTTAGTTGTGTCTCCACAGAAATTGTAGCATGTCCCTTGCCATTTAAACTATCTATACTTTTACAAATGAGTTTAGAATGTGTTTACTTTTAGATTTAGTATTACATTTCTTTGTCTTTCAGGATTATCCCTTTTAATAGGGTTTAATTCATTTTCAAAATGAATTAGATCATTCATTTTCATTTTACATTTTAAGCATTTAGCAGACACTCTTATCCAGAGTGACTTATAAGATGTGCATTAGTACTGTACATGGTATGATCAATCATTGTTTGCGCAGGAGATCACTGCAGTAATACAGCGATAGCCATTTAAAGTGGCCTTAAAGAAGTGGCTGCAAAATGGAAATTGACATGTCGTTTTTTATTCTTTTATTTTTAATTTTTTATATATATATATTTTCTTTTTTAAATTCTTTTAACATAGCTTCCCCACACTGCCATATTGTACGTTGACTGTATTGTCTCTGCTCTGGTGATACTCTGTTGATGTGTTTGTGTGTTTTTTTCTTTTCTTTTCTGCAATGTGTATGGTCTGATGTTTAGTGTTTTGTGAGGACCACAATGGAAATAAGCCTTGAGGCTTTATTGTGTTTTTATCCTCTGTGACTTTTATTTTTACTTTCTCTTGTATGTTATGTGTGTTGGCTTATGTGCCGTTTTTAATCACCAAATAAAACAAACAAACAAACAAACATCGTTGTTGGCAGCTGCATGCCATACTTGTCACACCAGGAAGGAAAAGGTTAGTAACATTTTTTTATTTATTTATTATTATTATTATTTATTTGAGGAAGTTTTAAACAAGTATACATATACACAAAGCAGTATTAAACATATAGGCAGTAGTGATGACAATTGGCTAGATGTACATAATTCAGTGGTAGTGGAGTCTGAAAAGGTGGGTTTTGAGTCTCTTGCTGAAGATTGCAAGTGATTCCACGGTCCTGACCGAGTGTGGAAGATCATTCCACTACCGAGGGGTCAGGACAGAGAAGAGGCGAGACCACAAGGAGTGGCTGCCGGGCACCTGGAGGGATGGGATAGTCAGTTTGCCATAGAAGGCAGAGAGGAGGGGTCTGGCTGGGGTGTAAGGTGTGATGAGTGTCTGGAGGTAAGGGGGAGCAGTTCCTCTAGCCGCTTGATGAGCTAGCACCAGTGATTTGAATTTGATGCGTGCTGCGATGGGGAGCCAGTGCGGAGAGGAGAGTAGAGGGGTGACATGCGTGAACTTGGGTTGATTGAACACCAGACGTGCGGCAGCATTCTGGACCAGTTGCATTGGTTTGATGGCACAGGCTGGTAAGCCTGTCCAGACATGAGATCACCAGAGCCTGGACCAGGAGTTGTGTGGCCTCTTGGGTGAGAACCGGTCAGATCCTCCAGATGTTATTACATTACAGGCATTTAGCAGACGCTCTTATCCAGAGCGACTTACAGTTTACATTTCTTTACAATCCATTTATACAGCTGGATATTAACTGAAGCAATTCAGGTTAAGTACCTTGCTCAAGGGTACAACGGCAGTGTCCCACCTGGGGATTGAACCTGCAACCTTAACGTTACAAGCCCAGTTCCCTAACCATTCCCTAATCCAGTGTTACTCCCAGACTGCAGGATCTGGTGGTCAATGGTGTCGAATGCAGCTGACAGGTCAAGGAGGAGGAGGACGGAGCTGAGTGATTGGGCCAATTGTAGAACCTCAGTGACTACGAGCAGAGTAGTCTCTGTGGAGTGCCCTACCTTGAACCCAGATTAGTTAGGATCAAGCAGGTCATTCTGTAGGAGATAGGCAGGAGATAGCTCAGCTTTCAATACAATCATCCCCCAGCAGCTGATAGGGAAGCTCCTACAGCTGGGCCTCGACACCGCCCTCTGCAACTGGATACTGGACTTCCTGACAGAGAGGCCGCAGGCAGTACGTATCGGCAGCAGAACATCAAGCAGCATCACACTGAGCACAGGTGCCCCGCAGGGCTGTGTGCTCTCCCCGCTGCTGTTCACGCTGCTCACGACTGCTCCGCCAAGTTTGGATCCAACCACATCATCAAGTACGCAGATGACACAACAGTAGTTGGCCTCATCAGCAACAATGACGAGGAGGCGTACAGAGAGGAGGTGAAGCAGCTGGCATCCTGGTGCAACGACAACAACCTGGCTCTCAACGTCGACAAGACCAAGGAGCTGGTGGTGGACTTCAGAAGAGCATCAGCTGACCACCCCCCACTGCTCATCAACAACACCGCGGTGGAGAGAGTCGAGAGCACCAAGTTCCTCGGCGTGCACATCTCGAACAACCTCAGCTGGTCTCTCAACACGAAGACCATAGCCAAGAAGGCACGGCAACGCCTCTACTTCCTGCGCAGGCTGAGAGACGCCAGAATACCACGGCCCATCCTCACAACGTTCTACAGAGGGGCTGTGGAGAGAATTCTCACCAGCACCATCACAGTGTGGGAAGGGAACTGCACGGAGGCTGAACGAGACTCCCTGCAGCGCACAGTGAGAACAGCCGAGAAGATCACAGGTGCCCCTCTCCACTCCATCCGGGACATCTACACGAAGCGCTGCAGAAGTAGAGCCAATGGAATCATCAAAGACACCACCCACCCAGCGCACGGACTGTTTGAGAGGTTACGGTCGGGCAGGCGGTACCGCAGCCTCGCGACAAAGAAACAGACCACCAGATTCCACGACAGCTACTTTCCCCAAGCTGTCAGAATACTGAATGGACATTAAACTTGAACATAAACACTACCTCCAGCCCTGCGCCGTGGGCTGAACTGCACTATAATGTTACCTCAATGTGACCTAAATGTCGTTGTAAATGTTGCACTGTCCTAACTGGTGTGGAATTGTTGCACTGTTGAGAACAGTCACGGTGCTACTAGTGTCCACCTGCCGTTTCTGTTTTTTGCACAACAAAACAATACATGCCTGCACCTTATTGTTACCTCAATGTGTTTCTGTTGCACTTTATAATGTTACTGCACTTTATAAAATGTTACCTCAATGTGACCCTCAATGTGACCTTGTTACCTCAATGTGACCTAAATGTTGTGTCGTAAATGTTGCGTAACTGTTGTGTAATTGTTGTCTTATTGTTGCACTGTTGTAAATCGAAGCGCAATCTCGTTCTTCTACATACTTGTATGTGGCAGAATGACAATAAAAGCAACTCAACTCAACTCAACTCAACTCAACGACAGTTGGTTATATACAGGCCGCTCTAGAGTTTTCGAAAGGAGAGGAGAGAGATAGGTCGGTAATTAGAAATGACAGCAGGATTCAGAGAGGGTTTTTTGAGGTGGGCGATGACATGGGCGCTTTTGAGGGGAGAGGGGACGGAGCCAGAGGAAAGAGAGGAGTTGATAATATTGAAGACAAAGATACAGATACAGATAGATACAGATACAGATTCTTTAATCGCCATCATGTAAACATGTAGGAACTTGATGCGGTATTTAAAGTGCGTATGTCACAATTCTTTCACAAATAACAGCAAATAACAACAACCGAGACAAGTGCAAAACATGACAAAACAGTGCAACAACAGAACAGTTCAAGTGCAATGGCTGGTAAACACAATAGTCAGGGAGGTATGAGCAGTGCAAAAAAATAGAGTTCAGTGGTCAGTCTCAGGGAGGGGGAGGGGGGGGGTGGGGGGAGCAGGGGAGACCAGACTTGTTGACTAGGCGTGCTGCTGAGGGGAAAAAGCTGTGTCTATGACGTTCTTTTCCAGTCTTAGGCAGCCGTAGCCTCCTTCCATGAGGCAGCAGGGTGAAGAGGTTGTGACCTGGGTGGGAGGGGTCCGCCATTATCTTCCTCGCCCTCCTCAGAGCCCTGGTGTTATGTAGGGACTCGAGGGGGGGGAGGGCGCAGCCAATCACCCGCTCCGCCGAGCGTATCACCCGCTGCAGCTTGGCCTTGTCCTTGACCGTAGCCGCAGGGAACCAGGTGAGGATGGAGAGGGTGAGGATGGACTCAATGATGACGGTGTAGAACTGGGTCATCATGGTCCTTGGCAGCCTGAACTTCCTCAGCTGCCACAGGAAAAACATCCTCTTCCGGGCCTTTTTTGTGAGGGCATCGATGTTCAGCCCCCACTTCAGGTCCCGGGAGATAGTTGTGACAAGAAAGCGGCATGACTCCACCGAGGCCACCGGGGTGCCACCCAGGTTGATGGGAGGGGGACGGGCTGCTTTCCGTCTGAAGTCCACTACCATCTCCACTGTTTTAAGAGCGTTTAGCTCCAAGTTGTTACAGCTGCACCAGCTCTGCAGTCGCTTGATCTCCCTCCTGTAGGCAGACTCATCCCCCTTGGAGATGAGACCCAAACTGAGCCTCGAATGGAGAGAGACCCGACGAAGCGTTGCGCAGGGTGTTATGAGCGTACTCCGCCCAGGCCAGGTGCCGACTCCATGAAGATGGATTGGCGGAAGCAAGACAGCGGAGAGTATTCTCCATAGTTTGGTTAGTGCGTTCCGTCTGTCCATTGGTCTGTGGGTGAAACCCTGACGACAGACTCACCGACGCCCCTAACAGCGAACAAAACGCCCGCCAGAATCTGGACGCAAACTGAGGACCCCGATCGGACACTACGTCTTGCGGCAAGCCGTGAAGGCGAAAGACATGGTCCATCATAAGACGCGCCGTCTCGAGCGCAGACGGCAGCTTGGGAAGCGCAATGAAGTGGGCAGCCTTGGAAAATCTGTCAACTATGACCAAAATGACAGTATGACCATTAGAGCTGGGTAAACCGGTGACGAAGTCTAAGGCAATATGACTCCAGGGACGGTGAGGAACCGGTAATGGCCGCAGTAACCCTGACGGTGCCAGCTGTGACACCTTGTTGCGGGCACAAATAGTACAGGCAGCAACAAACTCCCGCACGTCCCTCTCCATACCCCGCCACCAGAACCGTCTACCCAGGAAATCGTGCGTACGGTACGCGCCTGGGTGACCTGTGAGCCGAGAGGAGTGACCCCACTGCAGTACCTGGGCGCGAGCTCCTGAGGGAACGAAGAGGCACCCCCGTGGACCCCCACCAGGATCCGGCTCAAGGCGTTGGGCCTCATGCACCACTTTTTCTATCTCCCATAAAACCGGAGATAAAATCTGTGCGGTGGGAATAATGGGTGTGGACGGATGATCCTGTTCGGACCCATCGTACAAGCGCGACAAGGCGTCAGGTTTAATATTTTTAGAACCAGGACGGTAAGTCAACAAAAAATTAAACCTAGTAAAAAATAATGCCCATCGAGCTTGCCGCGAATTACGACGTTGAGCCCCCTGGATGTACTCTAAATTTGTATGATCCATCCAGACCGTAAAGGGATGTTCCGCCCCCTCTAGCCAATGACGCCATTCCTCCAGCGCCATTTTAACCGCTAATAACTCCCGATCCCCTACATTATAATTCCTCTCGGCAGGCGAAAGGCTCCGAGAAAAATATGCGCACGGATGAACCTTTTGGTCCATGGCCGACCGCTGGGACAGTATAGCCCCTACCCCTTGCTCAGAGGCGTCAACCTCTACAATGAAAGGTAACGAAGGATTGGGAGAAATTAAAATGGGTTCAGAACAGAATCTTTTTTTTAGTTCAGCGAATGCCGCCTCCGCTTTAGGGGACCATTGGAACCGAGAAGGAACCGTTTTCTTTTTGGTAAGCGCCGTGATGGGGGCGACCACTGAACTAAAATTGCGGATAAACCGTCTATAAAAATTAGCGAACCCCAGGAACCGCTGCACCTGTTTAACAGAACCCGGAGCAGGCCAATCCCTGACCGCAGTCACTTTATTGGGGTCCATTTGGATCCTGCCCTCTGCGACAATGAATCCTAGGAAGGAAACTGAAGGTACGTGAAACACACATTTCTCTGCTTTTACAAATAGTTGCGCATCTAACAAGCATCTTAGCACCTGTCTGACGTGTTTCACGTGCTCAGAGAGAGAATTGGAGAAAATCAAAATGTCGTCAAGATAAACGAAAACCGATTTCTCCAACATCTCCCTGAGTACGTCATTAACAAGCGCCTGGAAGACAGCCGGCGCGCACGTGGGACCAAATGGCATTACCAGGTACTCATAGTGACCATTGTGCGTATTAAACGCTGTTTTCCACTCATCACCCTGTCGGATGCGAACCAAATTATACGCGTTGCGAAGATCCAATTTGGAAAAAATAGACGCTCCTTGGAGACGTTCAAACGCGGAGTTCATAAGAGGAAGGAGATATCGATTCTTTACGGTTATATTATTTAACCCTCTGTAGTCGATACAAGGTCGTAATCCCCCGTCCTTTTTATTGACAAAAAAGAACCCCGCCCCAGCAGGGGACGTGGATGGCCTGATAAAACCGTTAGCTAGGGATTCAGAAATGTATATTTTCATAGCCGCACTCTCAGGTACAGATAACGAATATAGGGCTCCAGGTGGAGGAACTGTGCCTGGGTGAAGCTCAATAGCGCAATCATAAGGTCGGTGCGGGGGTAGCTTAGTAGCCCTTTGCTTACTAAACACCTCGCTCAGATCAGAATAAGTTTTAGGAATGCCGGAGGGTAGCGGATATAAATCCGCACTCATGAGTTCCATCCCCTCCTGATTTTTAGGGAACCCGGGCTCAATGATGTCAGGTCGGAATCTTTTATGGGAATCGGAACTGGAGTGACTAACCGATCGTTTAGGGACTCGTGACTGATTAGGTTCTGTGTCCGTAGACGGCATGTCTGCCTCCAAAGAATCAAATGATAAAGATTCTAGGTCACTAATCTCCTCGCCCGTGGACTCCTCCAGCGGAACTCCCCAATCACACTGTGGATCCCATTCGAGTTCTTTATCCATCTCATTAGAGTGTACGGAGGACGGAGCATGTTTAGGCGAACAGTGAACTGATTCGTCGGTCTCCGAGTCGGTCTCGGGACTTTTAGACCAACCGAAACCGGACGACGACGGAATAAAAGGTAAGCACCCATCGCAGTGGTAACTAGTTCATCTAATGAATCGGGTATGCCAATCGTTGCCAGAGCGTCTCTCACCGGATCGGATAGAGCGTTAGTAAAAAACGTCATGAGAGGACTCTCAGGCCAACCTGTAACTCCCGCGAGAGTACGGAACGAAATCGAGAATTCCGCTACGCTTTGGTTACCCTGGCGCATGCGCGTCAACTTAGTAGCAGACTCGCTGTCGTGAAGCTCGTGGTCAAAAACCAACTCCATTCTGTTCATTAACCCCAGAGAGTCTGCCAATACCGGTGCTTGAGAGCGTATAAGAGGCACTGCCCACTCGAGGGCTGCCCCCGATAACAATGATAACACGAGTGCCACTCGCGACTCCTCTGAGCTATATCTAGAAGGCTGAGTCTGAAATACAATTTGGCACTGTGCTAAAAACCCCCGACATTTACCGGACTCGCCGCTAAAACGAGGAGGGAGCTGAATTTTTGCCTCTCGTAATCCCTCTCCCACAGGTGTGCCCAAACGAGGAGTGACGACCGGATTCGGACCGGCGAATCCCACCGCAGTTTGGGGACGACCGTCGACCATTGCCTGGATCATGCCCTCCAATCTTTGAATGGAAGAGACTATACTAGCCTGGTTATCCTGCATGACTCTTTGTTGTTTTAATAAAATTTCAATGGTCGTTTTCTGTGTCTCTAATTCTCTGCTTTGCAACTCTGCTAATTGTTCGATACCACGGGATCAGCTGACGCCGTATTCATGGCGAAATCGTACTGTGATGGTGGGTTTAGTGATTGAGCCAATCGCAGAACCCCGGGGTATCAATAAGTTTGACTGTAAGCCTACAGCCTAACCACAAGCTCTGAATGACAGAGAAGAGGAAAAACAATAACAAAAGGGGGGAACAGAAAATATCACCCAACGGGTGACTAAGTGCCACAAAGACACAAACAAACGAATAAATAAACCACCGACACCGAGTGTCCGAACAAAATAATAAACGGCTAGGAGAGCCAAATAACCAACGAAAAATGAAACCCGAAACACAGTCCACAGACTGCCTAACCGGAACACAAACCAACTCAGAAGGAGCGAGTAAGTTTCCTAAATCAGGTCACATAAAATAGATACTACATTTACTAAATGAGTTTCTTTCGAAGAGAAAAAGTTTGTTCCTAAATAAAGAGATCTTTAGAGTCACGTCTTTAAAAAGACATAACAAACCGTACCGGCTAAATCGTAACAATGGCTTACGATTTCGCACAGATCCGAAAACCAGCTGGGGTTTAAATAGGGAGGAAATGGTGATTGATAAATCAGCCCCGCCCACCAGAAAGGCGCAGCACCGCCCTCAGGTGGTAAGTCAGGGAAACAACCATGACAGGCGACAGAGTATGAAAAGAGATTCGAGTGCAGTGGAACAGTGCTGGTGTAACACTGTCACATCCAAACTCCAGCAGTTGTTCACAAAAAACAATAACCCCCCGCCCTTGGACTTTATGACCAACTCAAAATCTCTGTCAGCGCGAAACATGGAAAACCCCTCCAACTCCATCGTCTCGTCAGGGACAAGTGGGGAAAGATGCGTCTCCACAAACGCAAAGACAGATGTTGAGTGAAAGTCATTGTCCTTCGCTACGAGGGACCGGAGTTCATCCATTTTATTGCAGAGAGAGTTAACGTTAGCCAGAAAAATACCCGGGAGTGGTGGTCGCGTTCCCCGCCGGCATAGGCGAACCAGGCAGCCAGCTCTCCTTCCTCGCTGCCGTCTGACCCACCTCACAGCACGGGCGAAAGCCGCGGTACCCTTCACAAATATATCCAACAGATCCGTGGAACGGGTGAGTAGTTTGGGGAAAATATCCGGTGGGATTGAATACCCAATGTTCAGCAGTTCTTCTTTAGAATAAGAAGTGAGGCAGGACATGGAGACAACACTAAACAAATAAAACACAACGCGCAGCAACACCATAGCTGCCGTGGACGGCGCCATCTTGTCAGGTGATGACAATAGTCAAGGGGAGGATGTCCATAGTGATGGACTGGAAATGGGGGGAAGGAATGAGATTGAGAGGGCAGGTGGTAGGATGGTGGGAGTGAACAAGTTGAAGGATGTCAGAGTCAGGGAGGAGTGAGAAAGAAGACAGGGGGTGAGAGGTTTAGATAGCGAGATGGGTGAGGGAGGATTAGGTATGGGAGGGGATGGGGGGAAGGAGTTGCAAATGTCATCGACCTTCTTGTGAAAGAAGGATGCAAAGTCATCCGCGGTTAGAGAGGAGGGGGGTGGGGGAGGAGGGGTGAGGAGAGAAGAAAACATAGAATACAGTTTGCGAGGGTCTAACGTTTATGCCAAAAAGTTCAATCTTAGTCTCATCTTGGTCTCACCAGACCACGGAATCTTCCTCCACTTGGTCTTTGAAATCTTACCCCACTTCCTCCGACATTCCTTCTGGCAAACTCTATATGAGATTTAATGTGAGATTTCCTCAACAATGGATTTCTGTTTGCCACCCTCCCATAAAGTGCAGATTTCTGAAGCGCTGGGCTATTGTTGTCCCATGGACCATTGCCCCCATCTCTGCCAAAGGCCTCTTGGTGTGCCTTCCTAACAAGTGCCCTTCTCACACAGATGCTCAGTTTTTGGAGGCAGCCTGTTCTAGACAATTTCACAGTTGTACCATATTATCTCCGCTTCTTTATGATGGACTTCACGGTGCTCTGGGGAATATTTAAAGTCTTTGCAAACTTCTTATATTTTTCCCCTAATTGGTGATTTACAAAAACCTTTTCTTAGATTTGCGTTGACTGTTCTTTGGTCTGCATGATCAAGGTCTTGTTTGGAAATGCACTAACCACTTGTAGGACCTCTAACAGAGAGGTGTATTTAATCAATTGAAACACCTGAATTGTACACAGGTGGACTCCAATCAAATAATTATGTAACCTCTGAAGACAATTGTTTGCACCACAGTTCATTTAGGTGTCTTAGTAAAAGGGTTGAATGCTTATGCAATCAATTATTGTTTGTTTTTTATGTATAATTGATTAAGAAAAAGCTTGTTGTTGTTGTTTATTAATGTTTATTTGACATTATAGAGTATTTTTGTGTTGATCAGTGGCAAGAAATCCCAATTACATCCATTTTGATTCCATGAAGTATGAATAATAAAATGTGAAAAATGCCAAAGGGGGTGAATACTTGAGTGAGTGACATGATGAAATGAAAACAATGGTTCCAACTCTTGTACAATACAACACAACATGCATTTTAATGTGCTGTTTGACACATTAATGGATACATTTATTTATTAAAAGTGCAGTTAAATGTATTCAGAAGCAGTTTAAGTTGGACTCCCCCTGCTTGTCGGCTGACCGATGCTTCCCTTTCAATGGCAACTTATCCTTTATTATTTTCAATGGAGAGTACAGTGCAGAACTCCAAGAGCTGCATATAGCCATGCAGTACGCCACAATTCAAATTATTCAAGTATATCTGACTGCAGGTTGTGAGATGGGAGTGTGGCTGGATGTTGGAAAATGAGTGATTGGTCAAACAATATGCCTTTCAAAGCTCTTGATGGGACAAAAAATATGCCCTTCATGGTCGTAGCCCGCCTACTATTTGTTTTCTTTTGTTGAATTACAGGTGTGTCAAAATTCCACTTAGAATTCCTTTCCCTTCACGTGTAAGCATTCTGCTCATGATTTCATTATTTCAGAGGATAACTGCACCTCTCTGTGTCATTGGCAAAAAAAGTTACTGTATTACATTCGATTTTTATGGTGGTCTGACATAATTTAAGTAACCTGCCTTGCGAGAATCACAATATTTAGAAAACGTGTGTCATCTTATTCTGCTTTACTACAAACTAAATTTGCACATGAAAAAGCAAATAAAAATGCATGTGTTGAAAGTCTAATTATTTTAAAATGGCTTTGACATTGTAAAACATAAAATAATCACAGTTTGACAGCTGTACGAACTCAAGTCTTATTTGCAATCATGATAGATCTACAATCAGTGGCCACTTCATTAGGTACACCTTTCTAGTACTATGTAGGACCCCCCTTTGCCCCCAGAACAGCCTGAATTCTTCGTGGCCTGATTTCAACAAGGTGCTGGAAACATTCCTCAGAGATTCTGGTCCATGTTAACATGATAGCATCACACAGTTGCTGCAGATTTGTCGGCTTTGTGCTTTGTGACATGGCACTTTATCCTGCTGGAAGTAGAAGATGGGTAGACTGTGGCCATAAAGGGATGCACATGGTCAGCAACAAGACTCAGGTAGGCTGTGGCATTACAATTATGCTCAATTGGTAATGTGTGCCAAGAAAACATTCCCCACACCATTACACTATCACCAGCAGCCTGAACCGTTGACACAAGGCAGGATGGATGCATGGATTCACATTGTTCACATCATATTCTGACCTTACCATCTGCATGTCGCAGCAGAAATCGAGATTTGCCAGACCAGGCAATGTTTTTCCAATCCTCAACTGTCCAGTTTTGGTGAGCCTGTGCCCACTGTAGCCTCACTTTCCTGTTCTTAGCTGACTGGAGTGGAACCCGTTGTGGTCTTCTGCTGCTGTAGCCCATCCACTTCAGAATTTGACATGCTGTGCATTCAGTGATGCTATTCTGCACACCACTGTTGTAACTCGTGGTTATTTGAGTTACTGTCGCCTTCCTCTCAGCTTGAACCAGTCTGGCCATTCTCCTCTGACCTCTATCATTAACAAGGCGTTATCGCCCACAGAACTGCCGCTCACTGGATGTTTTTCGTTTTTCGCACCATTTTCTGTAAACTCTAGAGACTGTTGTGCGTTAAAATCTCATGAGATCAACAATTTCTGAGATACTCACACCACTCCGTCTGGCACCAACAATCATTCCACGGTCAAAATCATTTTGATCACATTTCTTCCCCATTCTAATTTTTGGTCTGAACAACAACTGAACCTCTTGACCATGTCTGCATGCTTTTATGCATTGGGTTGGCTGATTAAATAATTGCATTAAGGAGCATGTGTACAAGTGTACCTAATAAAGTGGCCACTGAGTGTATATCTAGGAGTGCATCATGAATACTTGCCAAGTTCCCTAAACAAACTCGTTTGGGATTTACCTTACCAGTTTTTTAAACTGCCCAAAAATGTTTTAAATGATTAAGTGAATATATCAAATACTCAAAAAGTTATTCGATTAACATGTTTTATTTCACCAAACATCCAACCATGTATAGAGTACCATTAACATAATCCTAATTCTTCATAAAGACTGGATAGCGAGAGTACAGACGCATCCTGTTGGTGCTAGGGGCGTCATACGTCGGAGCTGGTGTGCAGCTGGTTTGATAGTTGTCACACAAAGTGCACATGATATGAAACATAATTTTGCCTCTATTATTTCACACAGGACTGGAATGCTGTACGTTATTTGCACGTTATTTTGCACGAGTCTATATCTTTGTCTATGAACACATTCATTTCCAAACAGTTGTTGCATTTCGGAAGAATTGTTGATAATTTTGTGAGCACCAAATTAAATGTAATTGCAATGAAATCTATGGAAACAGACAAAATAATGGAAACACCAAACAATATATGAATATTTATTAACTAATAAGGAGTTGGGCTGCCCGTTGCCTTCAGAACAGCTTAAATCCTTATTGGAATGTTTTGAACTGTTTCTAGTGGAATATTGGACCATTCTTCAAGAAGAAAAGCCTTTGAGAGATGAAGGTGGTGGAAATCTACTCTGCACTCTGCACAAGTTCCAGAATTTCACATGAAGGTTCAATGATGTTTAGGCCTGGTGATTGAGGAGGTCATAGAAGGTGTTTGACTTCATCATGATGTCCACAAACCTACTCTTGAATCCCTTTAGCAGTGTGTATTCCAAACCATCTTGGAATATGGGACATCTTGAGGAAACAATGTTGGCACCATAGGATGCATCTAGTTGCCTAAAATGGCTTTGTATTCCTTGGCTGCAATTCTACCATGCAGAGTAATAATCGGACCCAATTGCCCTCATGAGATGACTGTCCATACTATAACAGATCAAGGGTTGAAGGCTTCCTTTGGCTTTCTCCAAACATAAACCCATCCAGATGTAGGAAAAACTACCCAGAAGTCCAGGTTTTGTAATCATTATAACAGGTTATGTGTTGTTGTGCATTAATCTTGGTTACAAGCGGTTTCCGAATGGCGACTCAATGGGAATCGAACCCACAACCTAAGCGTTGTCAGCGCCGTGCTCTACCTATTGAGATACACAGGCCCACTAGAGAATATGTAAGGAATAAACCACACCACCACCCCTGAAGTAGGCTACATTATTTCCCAATAACGGGACAGCCCGTCGTGGTTTATTCCGTTTATACCACGGTTACCAACAATGATTATCTATTAGTTACTTTTATCTTCATTGGTTTTTAACGACTTAATCAGCTGAAATTAAAATATTCTTCCGCGGCTCTTTGAGGATATTGTTTTAGTGTCGGCAAGCAAATATCTGGTCGTTAGTTCTATTTTGCACCGTTGTTAAGCAAACGAGCTGGTCGTTCGTTCTATTTGCACCGTTGTTATGCAAAATAGCTGGTCGTTAATTCTACGATTATACCATAACAAATGGTTCTATCAGGGGAAAAAATAGTTCCTTCTCACTTACTTTGCAATCATCCATTTATATCATGTTGCTACCTAAAGCATGTCTTATGTGCTCACTTAGAAAATGTCTTGTAGTTCCTTTTCGTTTTCGCATAGCGAAAGACACAAACTAGCGAATGACACAAGATTACAATTTGTTGCTACCTTGTGTAATTTGCTACATTGTGTCTGTCATTCGCTATGCCTATACTGCGTGAAGTTGACCGAACCTTAAAAAATATAAAATAATCACCAGAGATGGGCAAAGATACATCAAAATGTATCTTGTTACAAAATACAAAATACCCCTCAAATAAATGTATCAGATCAAAATACAAAATACTGGTGCCAGAAAATGTATCAGATAAAATACATGTATTTTGTATTTTCAAAGTACAGGAAAAAAAACTTGTCTCCAATTGGCTATCGTAGGCCAACATATGAATAGGTGGCTGCCTTTCTCTATGAATATGAGAAAAAAGCCCAAATCACATAGGCTATCGCCGTGTGTTAAGTGTTAGAGGCACAATCACATCTTTAGCATCTCCTAATTAGTTTGCCCTCATTACTCCCTCCATTTTGGTTGTTTGGGCTATTGACAACCAATTTCTTATCTTTGATGCTATTTGTATATAAAAGAAAAATACTGAAAATAGTACAGTACAAACCAACAAACAAATCAGCATGAATTGTACATGCTAGCTAGTGTTTCTGGAGTCACAAAGTGGCGTTTTGAGAAATCGTCTTTTCTAACTTTTCACGTCACGTCACGATTTCTCAAAACGCCACTTAGAATACTGTGAATAGGCTTGTGTGAAAACAAGCGCCGAATTCTCAATAGCTTCCTGCGACCAGATACATGCCTGCATCCACGTGTGCATGCATTCACTGCCTTGTCCAACCGACAGAGAGCGGGTCTAAAAATCACTATGTGGGTGTGTCTAAGTGTACTGTTGTTCTTTTTTATGTTCTTTGAATCATGGATAAAGTATTTTGAGTATTTTGAAAATACTAAATTACTCTACCCTAAAGTATCTTGTTACAAATTACATTGGAATTTTTTCAGCCCTATCAAATACAAATGACAAAATACTCAAAAGTAATTGAAATACGTATTTCAAATACAAGTAACATAAATACTGCCCATCTCTGATAATCACCAACACATCATGTTTCAGATAAAATCATTTAGGCCTAATTATTTATTGAACTATTTACAAACTATAAGCTAGGCTTATCGATTGAAGTTGAATTCGACATTGCCGTTAATTGTGAAATTTGACATTGAAAACGGGAGGGGGGGAACCAGGTGTCAAACCAGGTGTCAAAGTTGACATATTTGCCAAAAAGGTTGAACGATATTTTGCATAAATCAACCATTTTTATCGAGCAATGTAGCCTAACGTTAATGTACAATGTTGCAGTTTAACTGCTTTAGAATGTTGGATCTTGTAGCGCATTGATTTTAGAACTGCTAAAGGGCTGAGGTGTCCCGTTATTGAAAATTAATGCACACCCTTGGAACGCGAATTGACCAATCAGAATCGAGTATTCAACAATGCCGTGGTATAAAAATAATATAAGATATTGAACCAACAAGGGAGTCAACGGTAAATGAGGTAAGGGCAACCACAAGAGCCACCTTGTTATGGATTTGTGCAATTTTTGTGAAGTGCAATAAGACCTAGTGCTGGGACTTGTGCAATATATGTATGAATGTGTTGTTATATGGATGGCTTTGTCTTTCGTCTTATACATTGTGGTGTATGGGAAGCTTTTTTAGATGCAAAACTATTTTCTGCACGAGCAGACAATAAAGTATTATCTCATCAACACAATTTCAAGTATCCCCGCAATGAGGTTTTTGGCTAACGTTGTCACCAACACACTTATAATTAATGGCTGCAATGACAGCTTCTGCCAGTAGAGGCCAATGTTGACTTGCAGTGTTCCGAAACATTTTGAAACAATTGTTTTAAATGTCTCGAGTTGTCTCAAAGTTTCGAGCTTGCCATCCCTACAAAGCAATACATAAAGGACCCAACTGTTAAAGAAAACTACCAAAACTACCAACAGACAAAAGAACACTACCAAAATTACAGACTAAGGAGCAACACATTTTGCAATGCTCCCGAAAGCACATAAACTGGAAATCAAGGACTTGGCGGCAGTGTTAGCATAATGGTTAGGGAACTGGGCTTATAACGCAAAGGTTGCAGGTTCGATCCCAGGTGGGGGCACTGCCGTTGTACCCTTGAGCAAGGTACTTAACCTGGATTGCTTCAGTAAAATATCCAGCTGTATAAATGGATTGTATGTAAAGAAATGTGAAACTGTGTAAGTTGCTCTGGATAAGAGCGTCTGCTAAATGCCTGTAATGTAATGTAATGTAATGACTTAAACCCCATTGAGCTGGTTTGGGATGAACTGGACAGGAGGGTGAAAGCAAAGCATCCTACAGGTGCAAAACATTTGTGGGAACTTCTGCAAGTGTTGGGAAGAATTTTCTGAACAATATTTGATTTCCATTGTAGAAAGAATGCCACAAGAGTGTTCGGCTGTTATATCTGCAAAAGGTGGTTACTTTGATGAATAAAAACAGAGTTGTAGACTATTGTGTCAGACTTGTATTATAGAGCAAGTTGTGTAGTCAATAATGACAATTTATTTGATTGCCGAAAGCTGAAATCAATGATTTCTTATTATCATTAGTCTATTTAACAAATCTAGTAGCTAGGCTAATGAAGACTAGATAGAGGTGTAGCATTACGGTCTAGACCATGCAGAATGAAGCTAATGCTGCACTTACTTACTGATCCAACTACCTTTTAAACAAATACAGACATGTGCCGTTTACTCATATTTATTAAATGGATGATTGCTCCAAGAATACGACAATTACAGGAGCATTTTTCCACATTTCCTAATTCTGGGAACTAATCATACTCTTATCGACATCACCCTTTTGCAGCGGACGCTCACGCACTTAATTTTAACTCACCCTTCTGAGCTCCGCTACACGCACACAAAATGATTATTCCTTCCATGAAATTGCATTCTAATTCTCGATCTATGAAATAAAATGTTGTCACATTTTGGAATTGGAATTTTGTGTACAAAGCATGCTACAAACTGTGCCCCACAGAACGTGAACATTTTCAGTAGAAATGGATGAGATGATAAATAATTGCTTACCACTTATATGACATTTTCTTTCTTTGCACATTTCAGGAAATATAGCAGAAAGCAGAAACAGCAAAAAGGAAAACACACAGCTAAGCCAGCAACTGCTAAACAAAACCATGTGCTATTGTCTGTGCTCAGATGCCACTTACATTCTCAGGGCTCTTTGAATCAAATCCCATTCATACAAATTCACCATGGGACCCAGACAGTTTTTACTTTTAACTGGTTCCATCAGATGCAAATACTAAAACAGCTCTACCTAGATTACCTTATAGCATAGTCCTCTCTTTGCTTCATAACAAACATGTTCCCACTAAGAGTGCTCTCTTCTCAGTGTCTTTTGCTGTATTATCTCTGACAGGATGTATGAATGTGTGAACAATTTTTATCCTCTATTTGAAATGCCCAACTGCCAGGCCATCCCATTTCTTCAACATCCTCTTTTAATTTGGGAGGACACACACAAGCACATGCACTAAGCACAACTTGATGTACAAACTAGTGTTTGTAATATTGATAACCTGGATTATAAGTGGTTAAGAAAGTAGCGAGTTGTTTTGGTATCACTTGAAGATGAGGAAGAAGTGCAGACTTGTCTCTTCAGTTTTTAATATAAGCATTAGTGGTTTTAAATCAGTGAAAAAAAATTCATTTATAAAGATGACAGCCGTTTAATTTTCAACCAATGTATACTTTATTTTCATTTGCCTGTTGGAATACTTCGTAAGAAGCAAGGAGCACATCAGTCATCGTCTCCTCCTGCTTTTTCGATGACTTTCCTCATCCATCTCCTCATGCGGAACAAGTGGGTGTAAAACCCATACTTCCCGGGTCTGTCACAACCCTCACCCCATGACACAATGCCCACCTGGTACCAACGGTTATCATCTGGACTCTGTTAAATGACAGAAAAACAAGCATTGATCACAGTTTAAGGAGATTGAGAGACAATGACCTCATGCTAATTATCGCCTTGTTACCTGGAAAGAGTTTATCATAGCATTAAGAACTTATATATAATTGTATTCTTGGAGGCTATTGTGGGTATGAATTACAGAGCAATCACTAAACCACAAAGAGGCCTGGACCTTTGAGCAATGTGGTGATGCCATTGCCTGTGGGATGGGTGATACAACGTGTTGAGACATGTTCCATGTAAACAGGTTGGTTATGAGGTTTCTTCAAACAAAAACAGTACATAGATAAACAACAGAATAGGGCAGTATTTGAGAAGATTACCTTCATCACAAAAGGACCCCCACTGTCCCCTTCACAGGCGTCACCGCTTATTGAATCCTCTGGTTTGAACCCTGAAATGTGTACCCAGTGTCAGAACATCAGCAGGAAATTAAATCATAGCCTGTTATGATTCATTCTGAGTTAACGTCAGTCATCTTAAAGGAGCACTCCCATCAAAATCCTGAATGTGATCCCTTGGATATTAAGAAATCTGTTGTTTTCCCACCTATATGAGTGTAACCCCTGTACAATTGTCTTTATTTCCTTTGAGCTGGTAAGAAAAGCGAAGGTTAGTTACTTTACTTTTCAAAGGGAGTGCATGTGTGCCCACTCCCGTATTAGCCTGTAGTAGCCACTTTGGTATGGGTTGGTGGTGTGGTGGGGGTGGCAGGTGATGGGTGGAGGGCTTAATATCATCACCATGCCCATCCAGTAGGATGCTGTATTTCCCATGTAGAATTAGGCTTAAAATATGTTTATTGATGGACTCGATTGACAAAAAAGACAGTAGTTTTACTGATATAAAAACATTATTTACAAGAGAAATCAGCTTGATTTAAAACCATGGGAGTACTCTTAAAGATATGTGTTTTGCTTTACAGATATTAGATTCAGAGGAAAAGGGTGGACATGTGGGCTTATTTCCAGCAATGCAGTGTAAGTGAATTTATGTAGCTGAATCTAGTATAGGTCTTGTAAAACTATGCTAATAAACTTGTAAAACTATTCATGTTTTATTATTTCTATTAAACAATATTACTATCACTATATGAATAATTGCAGTTTGCTAACCCACCTATGGATGGTACACACCAACACTTTTTATATTTTGTCATTTAACAGCAGGACAAGCAGCAGGTACTGGCCACAGAGAGAGGGGACAGGGAAAGTGAAAGTGGAGAAGTGAGATTTAGATGTATTACTTTAGTCAATAGAAGTGATTATTTTATATTGCAGACAGTGTACACCAACACTTGAGTTTAATATTGTGTCATCATTTAACAGTAGGATCAGTAGCAGGTACTGTTCACAGATGCAGACGGAGAGGGGACGGGTATAGAAAGTGGAGAGGTGAGATTTAAAATGATAAATGATGGCTATGTCTAAAATAAAGATCAATATGGTGGACATTATCATTCTTTCTTCAGTAAACATGCGCATCGAGTACAGGGGGTAGCGGGCATTTTGCCTCCGTAGTCTCTATTTGACCCTCCCCACATTTGGAGTCTTCAACCCTGGGTCGCACCAAAACTTTGCCAAGGCACAGCGCAATAAAATATTGAGTGATCATCTTTTAAATTACCGTGCCATTGTGTTCAGACATTTGTATAGATTTGCTATAACATCATATATTTAAACATTTACAACAAACACCCTATCACCAGTTACACATGTTAAATATAATTTTCTATAATGCACACCATGTATAGATGTGAACTGTAACAACTATTTCAGCTGCACTGAGGTTAAGCATCGGGATTTCTGCCTAACTCCATACAGAAGATGACTCAGCAGTGTGATCCTTGCGAAAGGAGGGTGCACATGGTATTAAAAACAAGGATATGTCTTTTTTGGGGAAAAAAATAATATATATATATACATATGTATAATTTCTGAGCACACAATATAGCTAATTACATGTATTGTTTATTTTATACAGCCTTTTTTGCTAATCTTTATAAAGTCTGAAAAATATATTAATTATTAAAAACGGATTAATTATACTAGTTTTTATTAGCCATAAAGCAGCATGAGGAGTGGTCACATTTTTTGGGGCCACTCAATGAAATCCAAAACATATTTCAACTGAGGAGCGGGAGGAATTTTTCTGTGAAGCTGTTCAAGTTAACATGATCCACACTCATGCCTCTCCTCACCTGCGCAGAACATGTTGTCTGTGATGCGGATGGAGGTGGAGGCTCGGCAGGTGGCCTGCTCCACTATGGGTAGGTGGATCTGTTGGAGGACGGCTGGCAGCGAGTGGGAGGATGAAGACCACGTCTCATAGAGGTTCCCCCAGCCAGTGACACGGCCCTTAAAGCCTGCAAACATCAAGCTGTGTGCACAGAGAAAGCCTGATGATGATGATGACGACAGTGACATCCTTTATTTATTTTAGGCTTTCCGTTTGAAAATCTCAAAGCACTTTATAGAAAGAGGGTAACCAAACTCAACTACCACCAGTGAGCAGCCAATGGGTGATAAATGGCTCTCAGTTGTACTAGAAAACTCACCGTTCAAAGATGTATTGCAAAGACAAAGACCAAGCAGATGTAGGGATTAAGATATGGCATGATTGAGAGAAAAATTTGGCCCTGATATAAGAGATTAAAACCATTTAGCCACAGTAAATTAGCACCAGTGTAACTAAAACTGCACTGCAGAATTGCTTAAAAATGTAGTATTGACGCTCCAACTCAACTACCAGGACCCATCCTTTTGTTTAAGAGGTTACCCATTCATGTGCTAACTAACTCAGCCTTGGCTTATCAAGCCACTTTCTCAAAAGAAGGCTAATACAGTATGGATACATGCTAATTATATCTATAACTGAAGGGCCATGGGGATCTCCATTGCAAAATATTGGTCTTTGAGGCATATTTCCAAAATTCCTACACAAGCTCAGTGGTTTTAGGAATTAAGTTCCAGAATATAAATGATATTAAAGTTTGTAAATGCTGTAATTTGCTATGGATCACTGTGTCTGTTAAGCAAATGGGTACTACTGTATTTATTGAAAATGAATGGGAAATCACTTGTGTACTGTTTGGAAGGCTGTCTTACCCCTTTGCAATTTTCTTTGTTGGTAGACAGATAGGATGGATTCCGTCAGTGAAGGTGATAGGCCTCCTCAGGTGCAGAAGAGCAATGTCCCGATTAAGATTCTCCTTCCAGTTGTATTTGGGGTGGACAATAATTTCATCGATAGCGACAATTTTCTCAGTGTCTCTTTCAAATCTGGGGGATGAGGTGAGGTGAGGTGACACTCACATTGCTGGTAAGAAACTGAACTGAATCTTTCTTCTAGGGGCTTCTGAAGAGGTTCAAAGACCTTAACGTGTGCTACATAGTGTAATGCTGTCTAAAATCACTAGAATTCAAAAACATTTAGTTTTGTCACAATCAATCAATCCACCATATTTCATATTTTATTTAAATTAGTCTGATGGCTTTCATTTGAGTGCCTGAGAACTGGAAACGCATGTTAAAGGCACACATAACTCATGTTAAAGACACACATAACACATGTTATAATACAAAATCTCCTGCCCAGATTCACCACTCACTTGGCACGTATATGCTTGCCAAGCCGAACGAGAATGTCATTGATGGTGAAGTTTTTGCCCCATGGCGGGTAGAGAATGCAGTGGGCAGCAGTAAGGATCCACTCATCACTGATCAGACTGGCTCCACAAAGCAGCTCCTGTGGGCTCTTCTTGTACAACATCACCTGCCTGCCATTATTGAAACCAACAGTATTCATTCTGGATGTTTCCACACAAAGGCTCTCACAAGAGACCCAACCCCATCAGGGAGATGAAATACAGATATTATTGTTTAAGTGATGTGAAGCTACAAGGGAAAAAATGAATGATTTGAATGGGATATTAGCAAAAGACAATTGGAATGTGGATAGAATCCAATGTTCTTTATGAATATGAACATTTGTACCATGGTGCGCTCCCTATCTCTGCATCTTTGCCTTTCACCACTCTTTGCCGGTATGATTCCAGCAGTTCCTCCTCTGTCCCATCCTGTCTCTTCAACTTTTCAAACATGGGCCGCTCTCCACACACTGAAATTTGACATGGGGGGAGGATTAGTTTAGACCTGCTGGGGAATTTTTCTAACAGTCATTGCAGTCATGAAGGTAAAGTCTAGTAGAGTGTGCTGAACAGAAGTCTGATGTACCCAAATGCACTGTAAATGCATTGGGTCAATGCACGGTCTTCCGAGAGTGAATTGAGTGAACCACACAGACAAATTGAAAGGGCATATTGCTATGCCACGCTACTATATTAATTATCAGAGGCCTAGTAAAATAAATGTATCAGTGCTGCAAATTATATGTACATCATGCACTCGACAATGGATTGCTACAATGGACCACATGCAATAGCCTTTGAGATCTTGAACAGCGCAGTGTTTGAGGGGCATCTTGCACGTATGGTGTCTTACCACATAAGGAAAAAAAAACGACTTTATCAATCTTTCCTAATTTCCTTCTCCCAAATTTGGAATTGCCATTTGTGCCTGACGAGTCACCACTGTGCCACCTGCACCCATGCAAAGACCGCTGCAGCTGAAGTATGTGCACTCCTCTGATACATTCTCCTGTGAGCCAATACTTTACATCTTAAGAAAACACTTTGAAAACAACATTGGGTCATTTCTTTTCACCAGTATGTATGAGGTCTTCATCCACTATGACCACACCTTGATAACACATGCACCTGTTCATGCACCCCTCTCAGTGATATACCTACCTAGTTCTCCTTGACCAAAACTCCTGGGGCTGAAAAATGCCGTTTTTGGCCCTGAGCCCACGGTCCTTTCACGCGTCGCATCGTCAGCTTTATCGTCATAGTCATCAATTGGGTCATCTGCATATAGAAAACATAAACAAATGTCTCTAAGCTCAAATAAAGCACCATAAACTAAAGGAGTAATCATTCTGCTCAGCCCTACAAGTGAAGTGAAGAGTTTTTCCTGACTTCTTTTTTTAACCTGTAGCTCCAACGTCTAACGCTGGACTTTCTGAAGCCACTTGTTAAGCAATCAACACATTGCAGCATCTTAATTATCTCAATCGTTACATTTCCACAAATGACGCATGTGTAGCAATGCCATAGGCTAGTCAGTAGATAGGGCTGCACACAAATAGCCTTAAGTACAGAAATGTATTCAGATGTCTGCTGACATGACTGTAGGTTATATCATACGGGTCATTCCATGTCATCAATTAACAGTTGAATTCAACCCTTTTGATTTGAACCAAAAAATGTCCGAAATGATTGGCCATAGGAGAAATTGTTAAACTGTGATTTCTGTACCTGAATGACCAACCTTCAGGAGACAGCGGTGCACAAAGTTGACCAATTGTGGACCCCCTGTGCCATGATAAGACATCCATATCTTCACCACCTAATCAACGGTAATTTGATAGTAATTTTGATCTTGTTGTAAAGCTTATAAATTGGTTTGTCAAACAATTGTAAACTTGTAATTTCTGTAAAAATCTAGCTGGCTAGCATTGTCCCCTATCCGAACATATGGAGTGAGATGCACAGTAGTGCTTGACGGGAGGGGGATGGACGCATAATTTCACACACTGGGCAAGAGGGATGATGATTGTGTTGCTCAATGAGAATCTTTAACAACATTCTATGAATGGATTTTTTGTGATTAGCTGCCAAGTTTATTATCTCAATGTGACCAAGCTTTTTTTTGCATAGCAAATGTTATTACAATATAATTTAAGAAGAGACTCCAATGAATAAATTGGTTGAATGACGAAATGTCCAACGGTCCAGGAGGAAATGTCTTTTAAGCGCTTTGGGAAAAAAAATGAAATGGCGGAAGTAATGGTACCAAAGGTGCCAAGTTTAGTGAATGCAGGCTCTGTGCTTCCAAAATGTTCAAGTTCTATGCTTTGCTGTACTGCCACCATATGGCCGATCTGCACCATATTCTGGGAGTGGCATACTGCTATGGGCCACTACAAGGCTACTAAGTTTCACAAGGTTTTGTTAATTCATCAGCAATAAATTTGACTGAACACTTATAAAAACACTTTAAAAATAAAAAAATCCCAATTTGGTAGCCAATTATACCCTCTATTTCTTTCAATATGCCCTCCACCACGAACCCGCCGACCATCACTATGGGCAAGCTAAAGGTCCTTTTCCATTGCACAAAAAACCCCCATTATGTTGATATTCCATCTCCAACAAATGCTAACAACAATGCTTCTTCCCCCTCACGATCAGTCGTTTGAGGGACTCAAAGTGATTAATCAATCAACAATAAACAGTGCTGTTAGTCCTGCCCCCAAGGTCCTGTTTGGTACGGTAAGTACCACATGTTGAACAGGCACCAAACATCAACAGCGAGAACTATGCGGAACTGGAACCAGTGCCAAAAAAGTACTAAAAGTTCTGGTTCTTGTTTTTTTTTGTGTAATGGAAAAGGGCCCTAATTTCCCGAGACCGGCGATGATCCACCTACTTTCTAGAGACACTGCTCGCGCTTCTCAGCAAGCTTGTGCTGGCTCACCCCCCCCTCCCATGGGGCGGACAGCCAATTGCCGCCCCCAATCAGGGCTCCCGGCCAGGGCCGGACTGGTGCAGCCGGGTTTCAAACCACGGCTGCAGTAGGCAACTTACATTCTGAGCAAATGCTTACACCGTTATGCTACCCGTTATGCCCTACTGAACACTTTTAACAATTAAAAATGGTGGACAGCCCAAAATTGTGGACATCTGTGAAACTATACATAGTTGAACCTCTTGAGAGGATGATCCTCTGTAACAAGTTTCAGACCTCTGAAATATGGGTACTTTTTGGGGAATTTTTTTAATATTAAGGAATATGTAGCACCACCATATGTTTGATTGTGTTGTTACTGCTGTGCTGGGCTCTCATTATGGGCCTTGTTTTGTGATTTTCTGATTTACTGTAGCCATGAATAATAACTTGTTAGAGGAGAAGCCAATGAACAAATTGTTGCGAGTTGCATGTCGATACCTCAAACGGTCTTGGAGGAGATGTCTCTGAAATGAGGTCTACAGCTTGTGTTGTTTTTATCTCCAATCACATACAACTTAATAATCAATTCACATATCTAGTGTTTTAGTGCTACTAATGTAATTTCCAATAATTTCCAATAATTTCCAATTTCCAATAGGCTTTTCAAATAGTATGTGTTATGTTTTTCTCATTTCTAATTTGAATTAGTCGTAGCTCATAATATTATATTGAGAACCGCCTACATTTTACTTATATTTAATATTATTATTTAATTTATTTAATTATTTAATATTTAATTTTCATTCATGTTCTAGTGCCCCCTAATAGCCAACTAATCCCACATTTTACATGGTAGCACCAAGCTGAGGAGGTCAACATACCAAGATTCATGATGATCAGCTATTGAAAAGCTTGTCAAATGGCATTGGCTGATGGTGGCCATGTTTTTTAAGATATAACACTGTTGGAGCCTTACACAAACATGGAGCATGCACAATTTCAACCTGATTGGTCAAACGATTGAGGAGTTAAAGGCATTTTTGCCTGTTATAGAGCCAACTATGGGCAAAAGTCCACCAAATTTTGCAAGCTGCCTCAGAGGCAATCATTGCACTTGTGTACCAGGATCGGACAAAGCATTCATGTGTTTTAGCTGTACTGGTATGAAAATTCATGCCTATAACAATTAATTGATGTATGGTGGCCATATTGTTAGGAATGTTCATCTTTTTTTGAGATTTTTCTAGCCAATTTGGTGACAATCAGCCAAACAATCTAGGACTAGTTCACAAAAGTAGGGTTTGTAAAAAAAAATCTAAATGGTGGAAAATCTAAATGATGGAAAATCTAAATGGTGGCCAATACTTGAGGCAAAGTAGTTTAAGAGAAGGAGTGGAATATATTGATGTTACATGATTGAAGTTATATGATTGTTCCTTAAACATAGCCAGAGAAATGCTTCTTGAAAACCTGCTATATCTCTATAGTACCCCTAATGGCCAATTGATGTGAAATGTTATATGTTAGTACCTAGTTGAGAGATCAACATACTCACCAAGTTTCATGATAATCGGCCATTGCTAAGCCTGTCAAATGGCTGCTGCTTATTTCATGCTGTTTTTAAAGTTTTTTGGATAATTATCGAGGTTGGGACTACAGAGACTACAGAGATTCTTTCAAGACTCATTTAGTGACAATCGGCCAAACGGCCTAGGACTAGTTTGCAAAAGTAGGTTTCACAAAAAATAAATTTCAATATGGCACATTTTTATATGAGACATTTAAATGGGATCAACGCGCGTCAGGCCAATGAATCTAGGGAAATACTCATTTTGTTTCCAGGCCACACAGTTCAGGAGTTATGGGCCAACATGTAAAAGTGCCATCTGGCTAATGTGGGTATTTTCTAATGTGGGCCTGAGTACTGGGTGTGTATGAGATAATTCCTGCCAAGTTTCATAGCTGTATGACTAGGGCTTTTGTTCCAGATTCAGTTTTAGGGCAGAAAATGTGTAATAATTCAGAACAGAACAAAAACAATAGGGTTTCAGTACTTCATGCTTAGACCACTAATAAAAATGATACAAATACATTACGTGTGGTGCTAGGCCCCCTAATAATAATAATAATAATAATAATAATGAAAGCCTACAAAAACGATAGGTTTCCAACACATGCACAGTTACAATAGGGTTCCAACACCTTTGGTCCTTGGCTCCCTAATAATAATAATAATAATAATAATGAAAGACTACAAATATAAATAGGGTGCTGTGGAGGGCGTCGGTCTCGGCCACATGGGAGTGGCATGGTTGCCTTTGTTTTACATGTGGTGGAGGCCTTTGGAGCAGGGAGACTTTCCAGGGGCAGGTTTGGCACACTCACAGGGTATGAGAGTGAACTGTTGCCCGGAAGGTTGCTCCAAAGGCCATAATTGATTTAATTATTATTTAATTGGTGTCAATCAGTTAATTGACACGGAAGTCAATTGATTGATTGGGTTTGTGTGTGAGAATGGGAATTGTTTGGTGTTGAGTGATTGTGATTGGGTGATTGCCTTACGAGTCCCACCTGAGCCAGGCAGAAAGTAAGCCTATTTAAGAGTAGGTGGGGCGAGTGGGGAATCAGTTAGTCTTGTCTTGTCATTGGTGTGCGTGGTGTGTTTGTGTTTGTTTTATGTTAACATGTTAACATGTTAACCTGCTCTCCCACTGTCTCTCTCCCATGTCTGCGGGGAGAGACAGGAAAAAATAAAAATCCAGTCCGTAGACTGCTCTGTTCCCATCCAGGGATTGTCACGTGGCGTGTAACAGGTGCCTACACACCTGTCGTTCTAGGCCCCAAAATAATAAAGCTATCAATAGGGTTCCAGCATCTTCGGTTCTTTGCCCCCTAATAATATATGCCTATGAATACAATAGGGTGCCTACGCACTTGCCTGTGCCTGGTCCCCTAATAATAATAATAATAATAATAATATGTATTGTTGGGTACAATGACGCAGTACAATTTTCCACACTTATAAAGTATAATCAAAATAAAGTATAATCAATTAATCAATCAATAAAATGAACAATTACAATAGGGTGCCCTGCACCTTTGGTGCTTGGCTCCTTAAATATTAAGAATAAAAAATTTAAGCAAAATTATATTTATAAAAAAAATAATGCTACAACATCCTTCGCCAATTACACAGATTTGCAAGTATGTCCCCGAAGTGGACTAGCTGCCATTTAATTCTGCAGTACACCAGCCAAGCTGCGCTGTGTGCTGGAGGAGTATACTTCGTGTATACTACAGGTGCCCGATCCACCAGAGCAGCTTCTCTTGCACAATGGGGCATACCTGTAAGATCCACCTGGAATCCACCCTCCTTAGTCAACGCTATAACTAACTGTGTGTCATCCCACTGAACATCCCTCCCCTAGCACAGTCAGGGTTTGATTCCAGATCATATCAAGAGCCCCCAAGAGAGTCCTATTTGTACAGTATCTTCAACTCACCACACAACTCCAGGTCACAGTAGTCCATGGTGATATTGGGCTGGTCCACAAAGCACCAAGGCCCTTCCCAGTCGCGATCAGGGTTTCGGCAGTGGTTCTCCACCAGCTTGACTTCTGATAAGAACTCTTTTCCAGCACTGAGTATGACTGCTTTAGAGGACATCCAGGAGAGACACTTGAAGCCCCTCATGGTGACTGAGAGATCCCCTGTGTAGTCCATGCCACTGTTTGCCAGGCAATCCTCCTTAGCATATCTGGTTTTCACATCCACAGTTGGAAGAGTCAGGGGAGGCACAAAAGGATTACCTGTGGAGGACAAATATACAGGTTAGAAGTGCAGCATGCACAAGACAGTGAGCAGGCATGTTTGGAGGTGGCCATGATTTTTTTAAATCATTTTTAACACTGAATCACTGGCTGGAAAATCATCCATGGAATGCATGACATGTTGCCCCAACAGCCATTATGAGGATATGGCAGCCAGGTGCTGCATCTCCACAATGTTGTGTGAGGGGATGGGAGAGGATGCTGATTGAGAATGCTTTCTAAGGGTGATGGGCACAGAGCAGGGGATGACTGCCGAGGAACCTACCACATACTGGTACAGCACACGCTTCTCTTCTGATGGTGGGATCACGGGTGTAGCACCAGGGCCCTGTAGGGCTGCTGTCCGGGTTCCTGCAGTGGTTCTCCAACAGGGTCTTATCCAGCGAAACATTGAATTCCCTAAGAAAGGTTTCCAGTTACAAATTAATCTCTGCCCATCCTTTGGGGGTGTGATAGGTGTGGAGGGCAATATTGAAACGTACGTGATTCTGTGCGGGAAATTACTGGTCCAGTACTGACATGTCCTTCCTGATACGGTGATGGTGGTGTCACCCTGGTAGTTCAGACCAGTGCCTGCTGAACATTTCCCTATGGAATGCAAAAAAGTCTGATGAATACAGCTCCCTGAACAAAATATTGCATTCTAATAGCTCTTTTCCACCGCAGTACCATACCGTGCTGTACAGGAATCTGGAACCAAGATCTTGCGTGCCCATTGCCAGCAGACGTGTTCCTGTAGTTCCTGAACTTATTTTTGCTCCCTGCCCATGAGGTAGTACTAACCGTAGCATCAAAAACCAGAAGCAGCAAATGGGTGAAGTTATGAACCACCATTTTGAAATAGCCAGAATATTGTAGATAATAGATAATAGTTGAGATGGTCCATTCCCATGTTCTAACAACAGACTCAAAACCCACCTTTTCAGACCCCACTACCACTGAATTGTGTACATCTAGCCTATTGTCATCACCACTGCTGACTAGCTCAACACTTCTTGTATATGTATCCCTGCCCCTTCTCATAATTTTTTTTTTTTTTAAATACAAAAATAATAATTACTAACCTTTTCCTTCCCAGTGTTATAGGTATGGTATGCAGCTGCCTACAACAATGTCTATCGCTGTATTACTGCACTGACCTCGTACGCAAACTATGATTGTTCCTACCATGTATTAATGCACATCTTGTAAGTCGCTCTGGATAAATGCTTAAAATGTAAATGTAAAATGTGAAAGCACTCCAGCTTTTTCTGTCCTTATTATTTCTTAGGGAAAGGACCTAATTTTATATTCAAACGCTTGTTAAAACTGTTGATTTATCTAATATTGTTTATCTAAATTCAGCAAGCTGTCCAACCTTCCTTTCCATGTCTATGCAATTATTTAGGAAATTTGTGAACAGGGCTCTGTTCTCAAGAGGATGTTGTCCAAGGAGTGTGGTCCTAAAGCTATTCAATTCAAGTTTACTGTATTATGTAAGAATTCTTTAATTGGGGCACTGTCAATTTATGTTTTAAGAAACTGCTGCATGCATTACTTCAAGGCAGATCTAACACCACTATTACATCACTATATATGAAATACACTGATATCTTTACTTTTACCATTGTCCCCCAATTTTCTTTCCCTCAATTTTGTTACTTGTGCCTCCCAAGTTACTGCTGTGCCACCTATACCCTGCATAAGGAACACTGCATGTGCACACCTCTAATGCACTTGCTCATAAGCCATGATCATTTTTCACACTAGAGGCCACACAGTACTACAGGAGAGCTAGCACAGATAAGAGGAGAGGCACATCTCTCACAGACTACAAGTAGACTTTTGCCACCTAGTACATTGTTCACCTGAAGCTGACTTAAACCCACACTACCCCTGGAAATACAAAGTCAACTGTGTCTCACCACTGATATCTCAATTAGCATGAATGAAATCTGCAAAAATAATTATTACACATATGCATATAGTATTTTATGATAGCTTATACAGTATATATTTAAAATAGTCATTACCATCCAAACATGTCCGCAGTGTCTGCATGCCATCGCTGGTTCTGGGCAATTCAGTACCTTTACAATCTTAAAATAAAAAATATAAAAATTGAGTTACAGGGAAATCATCTTTTTAGTGAAAAAGAACATTTAAAAGAGTGGCATGAAACCCAATCATACAATGTAACATTATTCCCTTGTTTACACTCTTGTACTTGGTTGGTTCACCAGCAGTTACTTTCATTAAGTTTAAAAAGCAAAATCCATGCAGATTGTTAGTAGAAAATGTTATTTTTAAATTAGGCAGAAAATGCCTTCTTACCCTGATATTTGTTCCAAAATATGGTCTGAATGGGTGAAAAAGTATACATTCATTAAAACATTTCTAAGAAAGACATTAGTATTAAAACACAGAATAGGAAGTATATCGCAGTTGTGATATTTTTTGATGTTTTTTAGGTCTACAGGTCACTTTATGAAAAAAGGATAGTGTCACGCAAACAAAGCACCATGGAAAAAGATTCTAGCAAGGCCAGAAAGCATTTCAGATGTAGTATTAAATGTCAGCATGTAATTACAGAGTACATGGAAATTACATGGTGTAAGCCAGTGGTAATCATTCTTGGCTCACCGTGGGTTCAGGGTCTTCAAACACTTCACGAGCCTCCTCGTGATCACATATCTCTTCCATGCATTCTCGTTCCAGGTTTCCTGGTTTTAGCTCTTCCAGGAAAGAATTTGCTCTCCTTGCACGGATGAAAACTTGAGAAGCTGATTGTCTATCAAAAAATACTAACAGCAACGGACAAACAAATGTAATTAAATACAGATATCATGTTGAAAACTACTACTTAAAATAATAATAATGGTAAGTCTCATATAAGTGAAACTACAATTACTACAACCAATACTAGATTGGGTATACCCAGACAATGTTCAGTTGAGTTAACTGACATTAAATTATGGTCCCTTACTGATCACCTATTGTTTTTTTAAAATCATATCATTCATCTTTTACATGAAAGACTGTTGCCCTAGTAAAATAGAACATTCAAGATTTGCTATGTCTGCAAAACCCAGCATTCAAATTCAAAATCTTGTTTAAAACAATACATCAGTCAGGCATAATCTTTTTCAAATCATTGTTAGAAATGTCTTACCATTTCCACAAAGTATGATCTGGAGAATAGAAGAAAGGAGGACTGAGAAAAGAAGGGTTTCTGGTATTCCACCCATTGTTTCTGATAGTGAGAACAGAATTTTTTACAAAACCTAGAATATGCTGCAGCCCCCTCACCACCCCCATCACTTTCCGTCAACCCCCCACTTAAAACAACAAGCAACCTCCTGGTTAATATTGAACCATGGAGTTTCTGAACTCAAAAAGGGGCCATTGCTCCCTTTCTGTTGAAATTAGACCATTTTAAAAAGTGCTTTGCTACTCATGCTATTCACCGCTTTACACAGTAACGGGTGAATAATTACCCTGGGGTTTTTTCCCCAATTGAATTGCAGTGTCTTTGCATAGCAGAAAAAAGGTTTTACATGTATACCATTCGCACTTTGGTCATCACCTCTATCCATATGTGACAACTTTGTGGAAAGCTTGGGGGGGACAAACAAATATAAAAATAAGTTATTTGTCAGCTTGTGTACTGCAATATGGTTTCTAGTAAGACACAATGAGCCATAATAAATTAAACCTAATCGTAGTACACTTTGCCCTCAACTTTGCGTAATAAATTTAAGCAAGTATTAGTTTTGATTATGCAACTTTTTTAATACATGGCATAAAAAAGAGTTAAACACAGTGGGACATGGTTATTACATTGAATTGGGACAAAAGTATTAAGTAAACATCCAGGATATCCCAAATCAACAAAAACAGGAAATGGGTATGAGAAAAATGAGTACAAGGCAGATGTCCTCACACGGAAGGTAAATGAGTAAAATTGTGGAAAACTGCCCTTCACCTGTTCACTGGTAAATCTATATTTAAGCCACACCTCTATAGATAGGAGTCAACTCATATGGTTTGCGTATATAGAATGTTTTTTCCACTATTGAGGTATATTGCCGTATAAGGCTGGGATACAGGAAATATAATCTGATAGTTTTTCTAAATAGTCATTGATTAACTTAGTCCATTCAATCGTAGGTTAGTCCAGTCGTAGCAAGCATGTCTTTCTTGATCTAAAAAGATGTCGACTGTATTCCATTACAGGAATGCTCCATTATTTAAATTAAATTTGCCTTTAGTTGTTTTCTGTACCAGTGTTATCTTCTAAATTTGTAGTCATTTTCTAAATGTATAGGAGAAATAATGCAAATCTAAATACATGAATATATTAAACATAAAACCGATAAATGAGTGTAGTTGCTAATAATTTAATTCTAGGCTATAATAATGTGTTCTGTGTATGTCCATAAGGTTTTAAGCCTTGAAAATAAGGGCAGCTCTCTCTAGGGCTTGAAACATATGTTGTATGAACCAATCCTCATTGGTTTATTTTTCACATTTAATCATTTTCTGCTTGGAATGATAGAATAACATTTATAATAAAAGTATCAAATACTGCGTTCATTCTAAATAATACCACAAAGAATCCCCAAACCAGAACATCTATTGATTGTTAAGTCTGTTGCAAGTCCTGGATGTTTAAATATTTGTCTTCAAATATTGGATGAGGCACAGCACAAACATGATGTCAGAATTTACTGCTGTTTCGGTAAATATCACAGTGAATATATTTTAGGTAATTTAAGGCCTTTAAATACATTATTTTATTTATCATTGAATGTATCAATCCCTTTGGGATTTAAGATTACAGGCTCAAAGGACAAATGGTCCACTGTCCTCTGTCCTACATAGTTGTGGATGGCATGAACATCTGAGGCTCTTTGTCTTGTGTATTCTATAAAGGCGGGGGTTAACTTAAAAAAAAACTTTACATGAAATGGCAGCTAATTTAATTCACACCCTTCTTCATAACGATATTAATATTTATATACCACTCAAAACATCACTGTGATATCAAGAAAATAACTTTTGGTACAGTTAGTGCTCAGACAAGGTTCATCACACAGGACTGTCAATATTTGCATGAATCTTACAGAAACTCCACTAATGCAGTCACAATGTAATCAGAGCCAAAACATCACTGAATCAGGTCTTTCAACTTTGAGTTATTTGGTTTATTTTTGTCCCACTACAACTATATTATAAAAATGGTTGGTTTACAAAATCTACAGTAATTCAATAACATGCAAGCTAACATTGACATGTATATTGTGAAGTTCTACCAATGACATGTTTCTAAGAGTTAATTTTTTATTAAACATAACGATTTTATTCTTACAAGTGTAATATTATTAGATGCGGAGTGTGTTCAAATGGAAATGAGCAAATTTGTGTCAAAGTGTATTAATAAATTACAGGCAAGTTTTATTAACATCTTGTCTTATCAGTGAACAAAGCCATACTTGTTATTAACACAGCTTTTAACAAAATACAGTAGTTATAGCCTCGTACTTTACAGTGAAACAATAATCCTATGTCAATTTTTTATGAATGAGAAATTCTAATGCACAATATCCAATGGGGCATTGGAAATTCGGCTAAATATATTGGCCACGTGGCAGCGCAGTCCACTCAACTGAAACATAGAATTAACTCAACTTATTTAGACCTCAATTGTTTTATGAATTAACATTAGGCCGCTACATTGCAATTATTCAAAATGTACAGAAATGGCCAAAGATTCTAGTGCTGCCAACTTAAGTTTTGAAAGATAAAACTGTTTCACTCGCATCACTGCGTGATCAACAAGCGTTGCCTAAACTATCAGTGCCTTGCCAGGTTGCATTCGTTTAAAGTCTCCCTAGTTTTGCATGATTTTGTCCCCGTCTTTGAGAAGATTTGAGTGTAGACTGGGGGATGTTGACAGCCTCAGCCAATTTACCTTAAAGGGAATACAATTCCAGCAGGTAATATTTTTCGTCACTTGTTTCATACGATCTTGTTACCTAAATATTTCATGTGAGGCTGCACGATATTGGGGACACAAGAGGATATAGAGATTTCAAACTAAAATGCCTTTTATTAGTTCATTTATTATGCTGAAAAGAAAAGGAAAAATAAATAATCATGTGACGAATTCATTGTGCATTGTATGAATATTTTGTTTTGACTGAGCTAAATAGAACGGAGTGCATCATCAAGGTCCTTTTTTTCACAACGCATTATTACATGCAGAGTATTTAAACAGCATTTGAATAGGAATAATTCCATCTTTTTCATCACGTTTTCCATCACTACATCCAGGTTATTCCTACATCCCTTATGCTTACAATATGGTTGCATTGTACTCATTGGGCATATAGTAAAACAAAAACAAAAAAGAACAACAGCACATAGGACTGCTGCTAGCATGATATCTTATTTATATCTCAATAGTCTCTGCCACAGAGTTCAACCCGTCATCTCCCGGCAGAATCACCACATTGCCATGGACCTTCTGCTCCTCCACGATGATGCACTTTTCAGTGGAATCTGACACAATGATCTCTATAACGTCCTCGTTCAGCTGCATGCACTCCTGGTCCTGCACAATGTGGTTTAGCTCAGCAGAGGTGCCTACCACTTTGTGGATGATATGCTCTGGTGTGAAGGTTGCCCCTTCGTGAAAGGGTCCAGAAGTGCTGATTATAACCTCCTCTGAGGTAGGCTCCACAGTCAGATTTTCAATGTCCTGAACATAAACCACTGTTTGCTCTTCCGAGGACCCCAGGCCTTCCCATTGCTGTGCCCTGGGCCTTGTTCCTAACTTCTGAGCAGCCTTCCTCGGCCTGCCCTTAACTGGGGTGGGGTGGCCTGGCTCCAGCGCTGCCAGGGCCTCAGCAAACTCTCCGGCGACCTTCTGATCTTTCCTCTTGTGGACCTGCTGGTGGCGGACCAGGCTCTGCATCAGTGTGTAACCAGCACCGCATGTTGGGCATTTGTAGGGTTTCTCCTCAAGGTGGGACTTCTGATGGCGCCGAAGCTTGGTAGCCAAGGTGTAGCCCTTCCCGCATACCTCACATGTGTGGGGCCGTTCCCCTGTATGCAGCAGCTCGTGGGCCCGCAGTGTATGGGGGTCCCTAAGGGCCTTGCCACAGACAGGGCATAGGTAGGCCTCTCCTGTGTGTGAAATTAGGTGGCGTCGTAACTCAGGTGCCTGTGAGAAGCACCGATCGCAGTGGTCACACTTAAAAGGCTTCTCCCCGGTGTGGATGCGGAGGTGACCTAGCAGGTTGCCCCGCTGCCGGAAGGTCTTACCACAGTGGGGACAGGGGTGGGGTCGCTCACCAGTGTGCAACCTCATGTGGTTCCTCAGAGAGCCTGAGTTGGCCAGCTCCTTGCCGCAGACAGGGCACTTGATTTTAGCCGCCCGGATCCCAGTCTCCCTTGCCCGGTGCGCCTCCCGGTGGATACGCAATGAAGGCCGGCGGGCAAAGGCCTTGCCACAGATGTCGCAAACAAAGGGACGCTCGCCAGTATGGAGGACTTCGTGCTCCTTAAGGTCCCGTTTCAGACCATAGCTCTTGTCGCACTGCTGGCACTTGAAGGGCCTCTCACCCTTGTGCATAAGGAGGTGTGCGCGGAAGCTTTCCTGCGAGCTGTAATTCTTCCCACACTCTGTGCATAGATAGGGCTTAAGGTCTGAGTGGGTGAACTTGTGCTTCTTTAGGTGGCACAGTTGGAAAAAGCTTTTATCACACTCGTCACATTTGTACCGCCTTTCTCTGGTGTCAAAATGGAAAAGATCAGGGACTGGCATAAAAGCCCCTTGTGAAGCTCCCTGCCCCCCTAGATAAATACCCTTGAGGAAGTCATATGGGTTTTGCTGGATCACAAAGTGATGGATCTCCTCCTTTTCGGCTGGGCCTGTTTCCTGGATGACTGCCCCATTCCCAGTGCAGTCCACTGGGTCTTCCACTGGGCTTTCCTCAGACTGGCTTTGCTCCTCCATTTGCTGCTCTAGGACCCTCATCTTACGCTCATATAGCCTCTTTTGGATGCGGCTCACAAGCGTGTGCACCTTTCTGGGTTTGGCAGCCAGACGAGAACTGGTCCTAGATGCCCCCACTCCTTGCTCTTCTATCTTTTTGCCGGCATCACATTCCTCTCCCATATTCTGCTTTTCCTCTGAGGAAACTCCCCTTTCATTTAGAAGCACACTGGACAGCTCAGGGAAAGCATTAGTGGAACTGCTTACTTGCCAACCTCCACCAACTCCATTTGGCTCTGTCTGTTTAGGAGCACACGTTTCATGGTTTCTCAAGGGTTTCTTCTTCATTCTAAAGATTTGAGGTTTTCTTCTTTTGATCTGAGTTTGCATGGTTTTCTCAGCTCCATCTCCTAAAGGCCCCTGAATAGCGTTAGTTTTATCTGGAGCCACAAGGTGCTCTGAAAGACATCGTTTGGGATCTGTATTAAGATAGGCAAAACCAAAAGTTATTAGAAGTAATTAGAACATTCAAACTATGAATGTTAACAAGTGAAAATACATTTGCAAAGACTGGCACCTGGAAGCTGCAACTCCTGCTCGATTGTTGCCTCCTCCTGAGTTTGGTTCACTTCCTTCTCAGAAGGCATGTCCTCTTCAAGATGCATGCCTTTTGCTGTGATTTCTTGTTCCTGGCTTTTTTCCTGTTCCAGTGGTTCAGCAGGACGTTGCTGGTCCTCCAGCCAGAGAAGAAGCTCTGTTCCCGGGTTGATATCCTCACATGCCCTGAGGTAGAGCCTACCGTTGACTTCATGCACACTCACATTCTGTTCCTCCTTATTCTTTGCAAAACAAGCAAACCTGGTGGATATAAGAGGAGACAGTTATGAGTCAGTATTAGAGAGCACTTGGTATGATGTAAAGAGAAAGCTGAAGACTGCTCCATAGAATGAGCTCCCCTTCTAAATGACAGCTACATCTGTGATATATAGCCGTAAACACTATTAATTTCGGGTGAAAGACAGACTGATTTCAAAGTAACAGTCACACAACGTTCAAAGATCATAATGTAACAAAATATATTTTCCTCTACACAGGAGTATTGTATGCACCTGCAGGGTTCACATATGAAAGGTACGAAGAGCACATGTGAATATAAGGTTTAGTTTCAGCTCAATGGTCTTTTGCTTTGACAACTACAACTTGGAAACTTGACTTGACATACTTAATCCAGTAACTCTTGTCCCCGCTAGGTCCATTGGCAACAGTTGTACATGGTTCTTCTACTCCAATCTAAGAAGAAATTAAGCATTCCTTTTTTGTTAGATTGCATAATAGAGAAGGTGGCTGTAATTATTAGATTCTACATATGCAGGGGTGTGTATGCAGGTTTTAGTTTCCACCAATTACCCTGGCACAATTAGCTAACTAGCTGCATACATCAATGCTGGTTCACTCACAAACCAGTAAAATGTTTCATATACGGTCACAAGAACAGTCTTCACCTGTCATTCATGAGCTTATCAATAAATGTAGGTGAAATGTAAGATCACATACATTATTAGTCGAATTAAATAATTAAGAGCAAAATTGGCATTTAATCCAGAAACATATATGGCCCTCCCTGCACTAGAGGGCTAAGAATGATATACGTCAGCTGTAGACACCCACTGGATATCAAACATTTGACCACCTAGGTCACCTTTTGCAAACCTGGCCTCTGCATTTAGTCATTTAACAGGCTGGTAATTAAGTTGGCTGCCAGGGTGTGAGATTTGCATGTGCTTTATGCTAAAATATTAGCTCTGGCTATGGTGTGCACCTCTTGTGTTTCCCCATGGCCTGGGTTCTTGACTTTGTCTTCCTGTAGGCCCAAAAGAGCCCCTTTATGGAGGGCATGCCCGACACACCACAGTCCTAAGCGATTGTTGCTTGCCAGGGATGGACCCACTGTCAGCCCTCGAGGCACAGCATTCAGGACTCTGTGGAGGGACTCCTGGCCTGGGGATGAATCCTTTAAACATCTCAGGGGGTCCTTTTCACTGTACGTAGACACTAAATTCAAACCAAAAACAGCCAAGTCTACAACTTTCTTACAGATTTGGATGAGCTACCATTAGTGCATTATCATAATGCCTGTTTAAAGTATAGTGATATAAAGTGCAACCTGGAATTATTCTTCATGCTAATTTTGTAAAATGTATATACAATGTGACTTCAAATATACAATAATAATAAAACTGAAATTAATACAATACTATTGTATATATTACTATATAAATTATCTAGATACTGTCATTATGTTAACAATTCAGGCCAGCATCAGTGTCATAGCTTCTTCTCAATGCCTCGTTAAAAGTATGTGTCCGTGAGGCTAACTACATTTCACAAAAAAAGGCTTATTTTAGTTCAAAGCCCGCTGTACTGTTTGTAAAATATTTGAGCATGCGCATCGGTGACGAAATGAATTTCGGCGCTAACAGCATAAAACAGACAGTACGTATTCATTCTCGACAATAAAAGTCGCTCGCTATGTTAGCTAACACTGTTAAATCGCCCAAAGGAGGATACAACTGGTACATTTGCCACTGAAAAAGGCTAGTATGTAGCAGCTACACAAACTCATATGTGCAGCGAGCAAGCAAACCTAGGAACAAGACACTATACTCGAGGCTAGACTAACTAGCGAGCGTCAAAATCCTGAACCCCAAACACACTGGAAACGCTCCATTTTCATACATTGGGTGGAAGCGTTACTACTATTGCAAGCAAGGAACCTTGCGAGTTAGCTAGCTAGCTAATTCGACGCCGGAACTCCCTCGTCATATCTTACAACCTTGGTGGTTTGTAGCTAGCTGGCTAACAAGCTAGCTATTAATCAATCGTCTGACATAATCCGATTAGATAACAGTTAGGTAGGTGCTACTTTGATTTATTTCTAGTTTAATGGTAGCTAACTAACGTTACGCCGATGTGACAGGCCAATGATATGGCTAAGAACCAAAGGTTCCAAAGGGTAGCGAGCATGTCGTTTCGCAATTAAGTTGTTAGTTATTTACTGACAACTAGCAATAAACAATAACGTGAGAATATAAATGTAACCAACTCTGGGTTAGATTTCTTGTACGCCTTGGCCAATGTAGTGCCTTCTATTTTTTAACCAAAACTCCGGGAAAATTCTCATTCTCCAGCCAACAATGACACCGTCCGGAAGTCGTTTCGTCTATACAAACCTTCCCCTAGGAAGCACTCCCTCAAAAAACATCGTTGGCTATGTAGCTAACTATTGCTAAAATAAACCAGCTTGCATGCTGGTATGCATTTTGGGCGACCAAAAGTCATAGTTAGCCAGACATATTTAACCATTAAATGCTGTGTATAGTATAGTTGATCAATATGTATTCTAATCAGTATGTCACGTTGGCTATGTAACTTTGGTAACGATTGCTAAAATAAACCAATTTATATTCATACGCATTTCGTTGACCAACAGTTATAATACCATATATATATAACCATTAAAATGCCGTTTAGTAAGCGTTGATATCTATATATTGTAATCAGTGTCTCATGAAATTGTGTGCGTCATTTTTGCGCCATATACTATTGCTAACGTTACGTTTCTATGGGACCGAGTTGTTGGTGACACAGAATCTTGACCTTTTTCCCCACACAAATATGCAATTCGCACTAGTTGCTAAGTTAGGCTACGTTATCTATTGTACGTTATACAAAAAACGAACATAGCTATTAACCTTAAGTATGCGTTACCGTTCAAAGGTCTTAACAGGCCTTAACAATTATTTAACGTTATACGTTTCATGTCAACGTTACAATGGGTATATTTTTATGACACGTTTGTCTTGATAACGTTAGCTACTAAATGAAGTTAGCGAGTTAATTTGAAGCCAATGGTAATTAGCGAACTTGCGCTAGCTACAATGACGAGGATCAATTTGATTTTGCTAACTAATTTTTATTACTCTGTGAAGGGAGCCTGCAAGTGAAAACTTTATTAGGCTAACTGGGTTGCGTTCTTGCCTGCTGGGCCGTGTTCCTCATAACTGGTTTACTGATTTCCCTTTTGCAATGGCATATTCGTAGGGATGGCAATTTCGACCACGAAGCTCGAGACAGAGCGATATTGGGGTGTCCAATCTTATCCGAGCAGGCTTTTGTTCTAGCCCTGCACTAAAACACCTGATTCAACTAATTCACCAATCATGGTCTACAATCAAGACCTTGATTAGTTTAATCAGTTGTTTCGTGCTGGGCTAGAACAAAAGCCTGCACCCACACTGGCCCTTCTCGGATAAGATTGGACACCCCTGCGGGCCTAGAGGGAGGGAGGGTAGAAGCATCAAGAGACCAAGCAAAAATCTTAAAAAATATAGTTCCTGAATAATAATAACATACGCCACTTAGGAGACGCTTTTATCCAAAGCGATTCACAGTAGTGAATGCATACATTGTTCAGTATACGTGGTCCCAATGGGAATCGAACCCACAACCTAAGCGTTGTCAGCGCCATGCTCTACCTATTGAGCCACATAGAAGAAAGGGAGTCTGGGAGTCAATAGTAAATGAGTTAAGGACAGCCACAAGAGCCTTTGGATTTATGTAATTTTAGTGAAGTGCAATGGGACCTAATGCTGGGACTTATGTATAGATGTGTTGTTATATGGATTGCTGTGTGTACATTGTGGTGTATGGGAAGCTTTTTTAGATGCAAAACTATTTTCTGCACGAGCAGACAATAAAGTATTATCTCACCAACACAATTTCAAGTATCCCCGCGATTAGGTTTCTGGGTAACGTTATGCAAAACCTCTGTCACCAACACACTTATAATTAATGGCTGCAATGACAGCTTCTGCCAGTAGAGGCCAATGTTGACCAGCAGTGTTTCGAAAAGTTTCGAAACAATTGTTTTAAATGTCTCAAGTTGTCTCAAAGTTTCGAGCTTGCCATCCCTACATATTCGAGCCGAGCCGTATTTGACCTGAGCTGGCGGGTGCGGCTTCGGGTTCGACTTGCTCTCATACATATTCTGTTCGCATTTAGAAACCCGGTTTATACCAAATATCCCACGTCAATATTGCTATGCATTGTGGGTACTGCGGATGTTGAGTGGATCCAAACAGGACGGTCTACAAGATGTTATTTCTGCTGCTGGCGTTTGTTTTTGCTCAATAACTGTTTTCACAACCGGTTGGTAGACCATGTTTTAAGACCCCCCAAAACTAAAAAGCAGAGGAAGTCCCGCCTAGTTATGGTGGGCTCATTTTTGTGGTCTGTTGAATCATCACACATTGAGAGGAAGGCAGAAGCTAAATACCAGTCTCCAATTAGGGTTTATGACAGGAAAGGAGTAGGTAAGGGATGACAACTGAATTGTTTGTTTTTGCAGAGGCCCCAATAAAGATGAAAATGATGATAGATACTATGAATGTCATATATGTAAGGGATAATAATTTTTTTAAAGTGTGCTTAACCAGGCGGTTGATATATCACTCAAAGGCTATTGATCAGGGTTAATCTAGCTAGCATGTAAAATAGTAAATGCTATTGATCAGGGTTACTCTAGCTAGCATGAGATACAGTATAAGGTTTAGAAAGGAAAACATGCATAAATAGTACACAAGTACAATAAGTACACAAGCAATTCCTTTATATTTGTGTCATTAAAAAATATACCTAGATGTAATATTCTGGCAATAATCTTCAATGGAATATGCTGCTGTCATGTCATGGGAAAGGAAAGGGAAAGGAGTGTAGCCACAGTCCCAGAGAATCCTGCCGAGGATTTTACTGATGAGGATGATGATGATCCAGATTACACCCCCAGTTATGAAGATTACAGTGATGATTCTCACCTGTCTGAGTTATTTGAAACAGATGATACCCCAAGTACATCTCTGAATGCACCCCCTTCCAAAAAAAGAAAGGGTAGAAATAGGCTTGTGGTTGTCTTCCAGAAGAAAAGTAAGAGTGAGCAGCCCCCTGTTTCTCATGTATTGCCACGAGAGAGAATTTGATGAAAGGCAGACATTCCCTCTTTCCAGTGTCCTAAACCAACACACCTAAACCAACGCTCCTCCCATCGATGTTGACACTCCACATAATTACTTCAAGCAGCTTTTCACAGAAGAAATGATCAGTCACATTTGCAAGCAAACAAATCTGTACTCTGCTCAAGAGTTGGGGGACCCCATTCAAACAAACCCAAAAGAGATGCAGGACGTCCAGCCCATACTGGAGTATTCCATTCCCCTCATTTGAGGATTACTGGAGTCCCAAGAGCCGGTATATGAAGGTGGCTGACATTATGCCATTGCGCAGGTTCTGTACTTTGCGTCGCTATGTCCAGTTCAATGATGATTCTGCACATGGAAACACCCAAGACAGGTTCAGCAAAGCATTGATGATGTCATGGTGGCGTTTTGTTATTTTCAAGATGGAAATTGAAGTTTTAGTTTAATTTGACCAAAATGTGTTGAGGCATAGCCTAAATGACTTTTCATTTTCACCATCCTGAGTCAATGTTTTTTTTAGTTTTACTCTATATGATAAGTTTTATCATTTTCATGATGGAAATTGACATTTTAATTTCATTTGATCAAAATGTACTGAGACTTTAATTAATTTTCATGTTCACTGACCTGGGTCAATGGCTTTTTTAGTTTTACCTTAAATGGATATCTCTACCAGCCGGTTGAGGTCAATAATTTGTAAACTAAAGGTCAAGGTTAAAAAAACAACAACTCGGAATGTCTTATTTCTTCTCCCAGTAGTAGGATTTTGAGGAAAAATACAGTTTATTTTTATTAGACACAGTTAAAAAAAATTGGCGACTCAGACATGCAGCAATGATTACTTTGTCAAGTCCCCCCACCTTAATTACTGTTGACACAGTGCCCTCCAGAATTATTGGCACCCTTGGTGAAGATGATCAAAAAAGTATATGAAAAAATGTCTTTGTTGTTCACCAGCTTGATCTTACACTCAAAATATGAGATAAATCTAACCTTTAATTGAACAAAAATTATTTGTAAAAATCTCAAACACATCCTCGGTGTGAACTGGGTTCACACTAGAAATAGGATATGCGTTGAATCACGCATGGGGATGCGCAAGATCGTGGTTCGCTAATGGGTGATTTACACCAATACGATTTTCGCCGTGTTGTCACTGACAACGTTGAAGTTAGTAAGGTGGGCATTCCCAGCTGGTGTCAGACATTTTTGTGGAGCAGAGGAGATTTGCTTTGGATTTAATAAGGTTTCTGTACAGCATGCAAATGATGCAACTTAAAAAATAGTCATATTTACGGTAGTGGCTAGATGGAAGCCACTCCTGAGTAAAAGGCATATGACAGCCCACCTGGAGTTTGCCAGATGGCACTTGAAGGACTCCAAGAGCATCACTAAAAAGATTTTCTGGTCTGATGAGACACAAATTTAACTTTTTGGCCTGAATGCCAAGCGCTACCATAAAGGCCTGATTGATGCAGAGATGTTTGTCCTTCTGCCAGGTTCTCCCATCGCTGCAGAGGAACTCTGAAGCTCTCTTAGAGTGGCCATTGGGTTCTTGGTCACCTTCCTGACCAAGGCCCTTCTTGCCCGGTTACTGAGTTTGGCTATTGTTAGTTAAGCAAGCGACCTATGGGTAAACTAGCACTGCTAACTAGGCTAGTATAACATGTTAACTAGTGAGTTGAGCTAGAGTAGCAAGCAAGCTAGTGCTAGGCAGTAAAGCAGGTGCTAGCCAGTGTCACTCAGGCTTCACTAGTCAGTATACATATAGCTTATCATCTGACAAGCTAGTAGAATCAGTGATTCATATCAACTTAAATGCTAGTTGAGAAGTGATTAGCTTTCTAGCTAACCCACTTGCTAGCTAGTTTAGCTAGCTGACCGAATTTGCCAGCTAGCTTAATACTGTAACTGTTCATAAATTTGAGCTCCGAAGTAGGGCTAGTGCTAGCTAGCCACCATACTAAATTTCTTGTACACAGTAATCCTATTAATTTCCAATGAACATCTTAGGACTTAAACATATAGCTATATTTTATGTTGTTTGTCATATATATTTTGCAGTATTTTTATTGATTTCTCTCAGATTAGGTTCAGCATTAATCATTGATGCTAACAAGGTGCTTTTACAATGGACCTTGTCATCTTGTGCTTGAAATAACATTTCCTCTTTTGAATTGATCTATACGGCAACTTGGCAATGACCCTTGTAAGATGGCGCCATATTTTTCACATTCTGAGAATCCCTGTGCCGTATCTAGTACTATATCTATGACGTTAGTTAGCTAGCTACATTTCAAATGGAAAACCAGTCAAAGCTACCTTTTTTTATTTTGTAAAATGTAAAATGCATGTATTTTCATAGGCTTATGAAAGGTATATTTTAAATACATGTATTTTTGTGAAAATATGGCTAAGGTCACACTAATGATATAAAACAATACTGATAATTTCCCCTAACTTGTAATATCCTATAATGCTGAATCTACCGTAGCTAGCCTCAGGCTTAGTGTGGTAAATTAGCATTTTCACTAACCTGTCATATCACTAGCTCGTCGAATATTCATTGTGAAGTAAATACATGAACATACAGTGCATCCGGAAAGTATTCACATCGCTTCACTTTTTCCACATTTTGTTATGTTACAGCCTTATTCCAAAATTGATTAAATTCATTTTTTTCTCAGACTTCTACACACAATACCCCAAAGTGAAAAAAGTTTTTTAGAAATTTTTGCAAATGTATTAAAAATAAAAAACGAAAATATCACATGTACATAAGTATTCACGCCGTTTGCTGTGACACTCAAAATTGAGCTCAGGTGCATCCTGTTTCCACTGATCATCCTTGAGATGTGTCTAGAACTTCATTGGAGTCCAGCTGTGGTAAATTCAATTGATTGGACATGATTTGGAAAGGCACACACCTGTCTATATAAGGTCCCACGATTGACAGTGCATGTCAGAGTAAAAACCAAGCCATGAAGTCCTAGGAACTCTCCATAGACCTCCGAGATAGAATTGTGTTGAGGCATAGATCTGGGGAAGGGTATAAAAACATTGCTAAAGCATTGAAAGCACCCAGGAGAACGGTGGGCTCCATCATTGTGAAATGGAATAAGTTTGGAACCACCACAACTCTTCTTAGAGCTGGCCGTCTGGCCAAACTCAGTAACCGGGCAAGAAGGGCCATGGTCAGGGAGGTGACCAAGAACCCAATGGCCACTCTAAGAGAGCTTCAGAGTTCCTCTGCAGCGATGGGAGAACCTGGTAGAAGGACAAACATCTCTGCAGCACTCAATCAATCAGACCTTTATGGTAGTGACTAGACGGAAGCTATTTCTGAGTGAAAGGCATATGACAGCCCACCTGGAGTTTGCCAAATGGCACTTAAAGGACTCTAAGAGCATCAGGAAACATACACCAATTTGTTCACTGGCCTCTCCTCTAAAATGTTATTTGGAAAGTGTCTATGTAAAAAATGATTGGTGCAGTATGCGTGGTAGATTGACGGAAAACAATTGTGCTTGTTCTCCTGCCTCAACTGTCATATAAAAACAATATATAGCCTATTGTTATTCTATGGATGTATCCCCATAGCATAAAATATTATTTTAACTAAAAGATTGTGGAAAAATCATAAAATTGGTGCATTTTCATCATTACCATTGTCTGCTGTTTTAAGTAAGCTGTATTTTCAGTCTGATGCTTCTTAAACTATTTTTCATTTAAAAGTTGCAATTTGCTGCAATGTATGCATATACTATCACCTCCATATGCTACGTGTTGATAGGACCTACCTGCCTATCACAAAGTGTTCAATGGCACTGGTTTGGAAGTTTTTTTTCCTTCACTATGAAAAGAGTAGCCTTTCATGTTTCAGAAAACCCACTGTCTCCTGTAAGTGATGATAATGATTTTAAATCCAGGTTGTCATTGTACTGTGGCCCGTGTATTTAATTTTCTAGTATTTAACAGGTTTCTGTCCTGTCTTGTGTATGTATTTATTTATTTATCTAGTCAATTATTCACACCCCTAACTATTCTTTTAAATTTAATCCAACAAAAACAAATCTTCATAATTATACAACTTATTTGAAGTTCATTGGAAGGTTAACAAATCTTGGTCGACCAACAGTTTTTTTTCCGATTGGTCAAAACTTTTTTTCTTCTTCTATATGACACACCCTATTTGTTTGAATAAATACAACTATATGGACACTGCGATTAGTTTTACCTTGTCTCATGTTTTATAACTTTCTTAAGTGAATGACACAAATGAGTAACAATAGGCTAATGACTTTATGGAGCCGGAGTTCAAGATTACCTGAAAGAAAAAAAAACTCAGTTCCGAGCTCTGTTCCCCTTGCAGATTTTGCCATTGCGCTTGTGAAGTTGCAGTACGGCCACATAATAGGCTGATTCTTTTATTTGACCACAACCATAACACATTCTAATGAAGATAATTCATCGAAAAAGGTGTGTTATGCATCAGTGTTACGTTTGGCGTCCAAAGAATGCAAGTAATGTTGAAAAGCACTCATGCCTACGGTGAAACGTGGTGGTGGATCTTTAATGCTTTGGGGTTGTTTTGAATCCACAGGCCCTGGGGCCATTATTAAAATAGATGGAACCATGAACCTCAGCATGTACCAAGACATTTTGTCCAAAAACCTTGTTCCCTCTGCCAGGAAGCTACACCTTAGCCGCAGATGGACCTTCCAACAAGATAATGATCCCAAACATATGTCCAAAGCAACTAAGAAATGGTTAATGGAGCACAAGATCAATGTCCTGATGTGGCCATCTTAGTCTTCAAACCTGAATCCAATAGAACATTTGTGGTTTGAACTTAAAAAAGCAGTCCACATATGTCAACCCAAGAATCTGAAGGAACTACAACAATTCTGCATCGAGGAATGGTTGAGGATCCCCCCAAAGAAGTTCCATAACCTCGTACAACACTACAGAAGGCGACTACTTGCTGTTATAATGGTCAAGGGAGTAACCACAAAGTACTGATCCCAGGGGTGTGAATATTTGTAGTTCTTGATTTTTCAAGATGTGGTTGTGGTTCGTGCCATGCATTATTATTAAAGAATATCATTTTCTGCATTTTGTGAGCATAAAATAAAGCTCATTAGTTATATAGTTTATTATATATGATCTCTTTTGTTCATCTTTATCGAGAGTGAATAAAAACTGACTCTACTGTATATTACACAGTTTATAAAATGTGTTGAATGGACTGGACTGGATGGATTCAATATCCGTGCCCTTTTGAAAAATGCATAAATCATACAGTGTAGGCTAGTTACATGGCCATTTTGCTGCGTAGTATTATGGACAAGTAAACTTATGATGCTCTGTATTTAGCTATAGCATACGTCGGAGGGCTTGATGAGCAGCAAACGCATACTGAGAGTGACCGTATTGTCAGAAGCAATTATGGTATTTCTGAAATAGGGCACACAGTTATTTAATTATATTATTAATATACATATTAATCATGTATATCCATATCCAAATATAACCATTTATTTTCCTTTACCTTATATTATTTTCCTTGTAACACAATATTTTTTTCTGCAACAATAATGTTTGAATGACAAAAATCAAGGTGGTATTTCATATCTTATAGTGAAACTGTAAATATGACAATCTCAACGTATATATATACTGTATATATATATATGACTACCGGTTATTTTAGAACACCCCCATTTTCCAGTTTTTACTGAAATTTAAGCACTTCAAGTCCAGTAAATAACCTGAAATGGTACAAAGGTAAGCGGTAAACTGCCAGAGGTAAAAAAAAAAAAAAAAACATTTAAAAAAAGTTTAGGTTACCAAAAACTGAAAAATAATGTCAATTATCTACCAAAGGCCACCAAAATAGAGCTTGTACAGCAGAAATGTCTGGCTGCCTACTTTTTTCATTTGGCTGGCTGCTCCATAACCTAGTGCATTGTTTTAATGCTGTGCAGATTATCTTATCAAACAGGCTGAAAGCAACTGTTGGATAAAATTAGACAATTCAGCCCCATTATTTCCAAAACAAACTAGCTCAGTGCATTCACTTCTACATCATTTGCCCTGTGATTCTATCGTGTATTTTCAAAATTGCCCCGCACCCTTTTTTTTTTCTTTTTTCTTTTTTTTTAAGCTTGTTAGAATATCTGCTATTGAAAGTTTTCCACAAGTACAGGGGTGAACTATGGACACAGTACTATTATTATACATTATAAATCATATGATTGTATACCAAGAATTTTAGACAAAATGTATGCCTGTAAACACATCATTTTTCTGTGCAGCAAGGCAAAATATTACATCTATACCACCAATCTGGACACTTGGCAAACCTATGGGCTACAAGCTACTTGTGCTTGGTCCCCAGAATTGCTGCTTGCAGCTATACTTATTAGGGTCCCAGCATGCAGTGTTTTTGTTCTGTTCTTCATTATTATCTTTCCACTCCAAAAACTGAATGGAGACAAAAAAACGAATTCGTACAGCTATGAAAATTGGCAGGAATGATCTCATACACATCCACTACTCAGGAAAAGAAATGAGCACATATATTGGTGCTATAACAAATACTTTTACATTTTGGCCCATAACTCCTGAACCGCGTGGCCTGGAAACTAAATAATTTCCCCCTAGTGTTCGTGTTTGGATATTGTGTGTGTGTCTGTGTAAAATTACACAACACCGGTGTTACACCAAAATCAGTGTCAACCGAAATGTGTGTCCTTGAACTTGCTATGTATGTGGGACTTACTCTAGTACAGGGTTACTCAAATCGTGGTCCTTGTGGACCAAGCACTGCTGTTTTTCCACACTCCCTTTGTCTGGGAGTCAGGTTTAACAGTCTAGCTAATCATTTGCACTAATTGTTCAATTAACTACCTGAGAGAAGGGAAAACCAGGACCGAATTTGTATTTGTGGGCCAGATTTGAGTAACCATGCTCTAGTAGAATGTCATCAGTTAAAGCTTTTGCATTGCTTCATTTTATAAGGGATGTATTCTATATGGTGAAACTATTACAAAAAGTGGCACATACGAAAACATACGTCCATACCATACATGTTTTTCCACACTCCCTTTGTCTGGGAGTCAGGTTTAACAGTCTAGCTAATCATTTGCACTAATTGTTAAATTAACTACCTGAGAGAAGGAAAACCAGGACCGAATTTGTATTTGTGGGCCAGATTTGAGTAACCATGCTCTAGTAGAATGTCATCAGTTAAAGCTTTTGCATTGCTTCATTTTATAAGGGATGTATTCTATATGGTGAAACTATTACAAAAAGTGGCACATACGAAAACATACGTCCATACCATACATTTTTGCCGTGGATTTCCATATATTTATTGTGAAATATGTAACGGTGTGTGGTAAAATGACACTCGTTACATTTATGTATAAGGATACACAACAACACTAAATATAGAAAGGTTACTTTGTATTTACCTTTGAAGCAATGGACGTAAAAAGTCATTTTACCACACGTACCCTTACATAGGCCTATTGTATTGCCATACTGATGGAAATCCGTCAAAAAGCTATGAAACCAACGTTTGTTTTCGTATCTCCCACCTTTTGTAATAATTTATCCATAAATAAAATGGAGTGATGCAAAAGTAGCCTAAGTTTTAAAGCAGGGGTGTCAAACTCATTCCATCGCGGGCCGAGTTTATGTAGGTTTTCGTTGCAACCAATGCACTACAACAGTTGCTTTCAATTATAGTGTTTTTCCACCGACAGCATGGTACGGCACAGCACAGTAACCATCCGTACCCATAACTATCCCCTTCAAGGGTCGAGTCCCTGTGTTGTTTTTCCACCGCACAACAGACCCGTGAAGATATGAGGAGTTAGATAGGAGGAGTTATCTGAAGTGACAAAAAAGAATGCAACCGCTGTGGTGACATTAGCATTGACATTGTAAACATTCCAGCTCAAATTCACAAAAGCAGAACGGGGCTTTCCCCGTAACATTAGCTACAATTTTCTTACCTCTAGCTAGGCCTTTGGGGAGCAGCGTGCGCAGGAGGTACCATGCAGTGACTTCACACTAAGCTATATATTTCATATTTATTATTCGGCGTTGGTCCTCCAAAGAATTGCAATTGACCAAGATCACATTTAATAGCCTACCTCAAGTTTATTACATCTGTAGCCAAAAAAATTTTAATCGTATAAAAATGAAAATATTTGCTATATTTGTCTTTGTATTTAGCCTACATGTGTTTTGATGTAGCTTGTCACTGCAAAAATATGTCCAGCATGAGCTACGAGTAGTAGTGAACGATATATCGTATTCCGATTGAGCATTTGAGCATTTGTAATATCATACCGCCAAAGTTTGCGATATAAATCTATAGCAACACTCGACGCTGGGCATCTGTTGTTTTACATTTGTTTACATTGCTTTGTCTCCCAGAAATCATTTAGCAAAATCACATCTCAGACTCAGGCCCAGCGCAAGTCAGCACCAATCTTGGATGTGTTTGAAAATGCAACCCCTTACGAGAAAACCTCTCAAAGGCACAATGGTGAAAGAAACAGTAGGACAGCTGTGTTCATTCAGTAATGTGATTAAGAAGTTCAAGAGAAAAAGTTGAATAATTTTTTTCAACATTTCAGAAGGCTAAACTAATATTGGGGAAAATTGTATTGTTTGGGTTCTCTTAATACACTAAATATAATTCCTATTCTATGATGTCTGGAACACATATATCAATGATCAATTTTCCACCCTTGTGTTTTGTTACAACGCATGCTATATCGCAGTTGCAATCTGTAGCAAGATTATCACAATGATATCCCATATCGTGCAGCCCTAGCTACGAGCTAAAAAAAAAAATTACATGCGAGTGTCGATTTATGAATTTGCAAGATTGTTTAAACACTTGACACTGTCCAGTTCAGATCCTTTTATTTCAAATGCCTGGGTTTAGCTTGAGCATCGGAATGCATCGAAGCGATTCCTATATCTTTCTAAAAATCTATTTATGTGAGGAATGACAATACTATAGGCTACTTTGTCCTTTCTGTCACGTCTCGTATTCATGTTCCCCGTAATTAGGTGTTTGTAGTTTATTCCATGTTTTCCTTGTTATCCGGTCCGTGTTTTTACGTTCGCTTACCTGTTTCCAGTCTCGTCATTGTATTATTGTTTTCACCTGTTTCTTGTTATGTCTGATGTAGTTAAGCTGTTCATTTCCAGATTGTCTCATCATTGTATTATCGTTTTCACTTATTCCGGAGAGGGAGAGCTTAAAGATGTAAGGTTCTGTATTGGTGACGACCCGATACCAACAGTGTCTGAGCAACCTGTAAAAAGCCTGGGTAGATGGTACAATGCAAGCCTCAAAGACAACGTCAACGGTCTGGATAACATCAACAAGACCCTACTGCCTGGGAAACTCAAGCTCTGGTGCCTGCAGTTCGGACTACTCCCCCGGATAATGTGGCCACTCACCATCTACGAGGTCCCAATAACAACCGTGGAGAAGATGGAGCGAACCGTTACTTCATACGTGAAGAAATGGCTCGGTGTCCCACGATGCCTAACCAACATCAGCCTCTACGGCAAAGGGGTCCTTGAACTTCCTTTGACTAGTCTAACGGAGGAATACAAGTGCTCCAAAGTAAGACTTCAGATGACATTGAATGACTCCAGAGACCAGACCATCAGCAATGCTGCACCGCCCCTATTAACTGGACGGAAATGGACACCATCCGACGCAGTGCAGCAAGCTACATCAGCCCTGAGGCACAAAGACATTGTGGGGCATGTCCAACAGGGAAGAGGAGGCTTTGGCTTGGCGGCAAGGGAACCAACTTGGCGCAAGGCCTCAACATCGGAACGGAGGAAACTGGTGGTCGAGGAGGTGCGCCGAGAGGAGGAGACTACAAGAAGTGCAGTCTGTCTCTCTAGCTAAACAGGGGCAATGGATGCGATGGGAGGGCATGGAGAGGAGAAAGATCAGCTGGAAGGAGTTATGGGAAATGGAAGCTAGCAACATCAGCTTTATCATCAGGGCTACATATGATGTGCTTCCATCGCCAAAGAACCTACATCAGTGGTATGGCGAGGACCCAACCTACGCCCTCTGCCCAACTCCAGCGACCCTCGGACATATCATGACAGGTTGTAAGACCAGCCTCACGCAAGGCCGTTACACCTGGAGGCACAACCAGGTCCTCAAGAACCTGGCATCAGCTCTTGAGAACAAGAGGAGTGCAATCAACGCCTTGCCCCCGAGAGCAAACAACCCCATGAAAAGGACAACATTCATCCGGGAAGGACAGGAAAGACCCAAACATCCTTCTATCAGGCCAGAAACAGGTCACCTATATATGGCCCGTGACTGGAAGACGCTAGTAGATATCGGCCAGCAACTAATCTTTCCACCTGAGATTGCTTCCACCAACCTTAGGCCAGACTTGGTACTCTGGTCCCCTTCAATAAAGTCTGTCTATATCATAGAACTCACAGTCCCATGGGAGAACTCGGTTGAGGAGGCCTATGAACGCAAGAAACTGCGCTACACAGAGCTGGCAGCAGACGCAAAACAGCGTGGCTGGAATGCCAAAGTCTACCCAGTCGAAGTGGGATGCAGAGGATTTGTGCCTTCTTCCACCATCAGACTGCTGAAAGATCTAGGAAGCCATGGACAGGCTCTGCGGCAGACCGTCAAAACACTCTCAGAAGCGGCTGAAAGAAGCAGCCAGTGGATATGGCTCAAGCGGAAGGACCCTTGCTGGGCTTTAAGAACATAACCCACCTGAGAACCCCCAGTTGAGATCCCTCCCTGAGGAGGGACTAGGAGGTATGCGGTCAGCATTAGGCGTGACTCAGGGAAAAGGACTCCCCTGCCATGCATAGTCCCTTGGGATGTCTGCCATTTCACCAACAAGGCAAACCTCAAAAGTGATTGGGCATGGGACACAAGCTCAGGCTTGATCACCCTGTAGCTGGCCACCTTTGAGGAGGGTGTATAGTGTTGAAAGGCCGAAACACCCAATGATCTGAAGGCACACTACTGATGATGTGTCCCGAAATTACAACGTGGCCCAGCTTAAGAGATACACCTCCCATGCCACTCTTAATCTCAAGGCTAATCTCATATGAGTGCATAAGATCTATTGGCACAATGGACAGTCTAACATCACGTCCCGTGTTTAATGATTCCTTCCTTATGTGTCTGATTGCAGTCAGCTGCATTTGTGTTAATTCCTGATTGTTTCTTGTTATGTCTAAATGTATTTAAGCTGTGCGTTTTCCCATGTTCGTTGCCAGATTGTCTTGTGCTTTGCTTATGCCTACACAACTCTCCAGCGGTTTCGCTGTTTACCCGTGTTTTTGTTCGTGCTCTTGTTCGTGCTCATCTGTATCCCAGTCTCGTTCCCGACCCACCTGTTCGTGCTCCTTGTGGTTCCAGTCCCGCTCCTCTCTGTGTTCCCTGGACTGATTTCCCGTTATCGACCTCCGCCTGCCAATTGACCACGTCTTGCCTGCCTCTGACACACCTGAAGCCTGGAACGAACTTTGCCGGTCCCCGACCACTCTTTGGATGCCTGTATTGCCCTGATTGCTCCTGTTTGACCATTGCCTGTTTTTTACGCAATAAAGGACATTATTGCATTTCTGGGTCCGCGCCTGGTTTTCCTACTCCGTTCCTGACACCTTTCAGTTTTCGTAACACAAACCTAACTCGTAGAATCACGGAAACCTGACTATATAATACTCTTCGAAGTGAAGCTAAAAAAAACATGTCGCTTGTGCCTGAGCCGGCCTCAGATTTAGCGTGACAATTCTGTGATGATTGCGCTTGACCAATTAATGATGTGCAGTATTGCTTGTTCCACCCTTAGGTCCCTGTTCTCCTCATTTAGTACCTAAACAGAGCAGTAGCTAAATTCAACACGGTTACTTAGGTTCGGTACGGGTCACTGGGCGGTGCAAAAAGTGACAAAACGTGGGAGCACGGATTGGTAACCCTGCTGTGCCGTACTGTACTGTCCGGTGGAAAAACGCTATTAGTTACCCTCCTTGGTTGAAGAGGTGAGCTAATTAGTGAAATCACCTGGTACAGTGCATTGGTTGCAGAACAGAAACCTGTATACACTCGGCCCTCGATGGAATGAGTTTGACACCTGTGCTTTAAACAATGACAATCTACATCACTAGTACTGTGTATGTACTGAGCTCACGTATGCTTTAAGCGCGAGAGCATGTTTTATGCTCGTTCTCGATAACGAATTGCTGAAATTGCTTAACAGTGACCTCAAGCGACACACATTCGATGGACACCAATTTCGATGTAACACCAGAATCCATTTGACAAGACTGTCACTGGGGCCTTGATTTGACAAATATGGAGCGATATTAGTGCCACCACTAATTGAATTTGAATGACATCATATTGAATTGATAAGGCTTGAATTGAATACTACAGAGGCACTTACAGCCCAGATTTCTGAGATCAGGTGGTCACCCGTTCAACTGCGTGATTGGTTAGAAGGGGAGTTTGATTAAACCCATGATCTTCTACTTTTTCCTAGCTCAATGCCTGGGTGCGTCTCACAGTGTCTGGTGAACTGAATTTGAAAACTGAATGTTTTTGGAATTTAAATGTAACTTCCAATTAAATAGAAATGTGAAAAATATATATTGAATCAATTTTTTCAAGTGCATTTAAATTGAATATTTAAAGGATGAATGTAATAATCATTACATTCAATTACAAATCATTAGTTTCAATGTCATATTGTGAAATACAGATTCAAATGTTGCATACAATTATTCAATTTGTGGTGCCACTAATATTGCTCCATATTCGCCGCCTATGCGTCTCACTAACTCACTTTTACTGGCTCAGTTGGTGAATAAGAACTCTACATGCTGAAAACGTTAACCACAATGTTAACCAACTGTCCTGTTTACATTACTAACCATATGTAAACAGATTACCACAAGAAAAATATTCAGTCTATGTTTATGCAACATCCCCAGTTTCATTCAATCCTCGACCCACCACTTATCTTGGAGGTGCAAATGACACATTGTAATAGGGTACTAGGTCCTGCAATTTGTAAATCAGTGTATATTTTGACGTAGGCTATGGTACAGTAACGTATTGCTAGCACCATTCACCAGAATACAGTATATAATAGTTAAATGGGCTTTAATTAATTTATATGAAATTTTTTACATTGGAATGTGTGCACAACTTGTAAAATAAGGTAGGGAAAAAATCAACTGGAGCAACTGTTTTGGGAGGAGAATTACAACACACGAAAACGTGGTTTATCAAAGGTGTGCAGGGGTTAAGCAATGCTGGTGGGTTTTGAAGAATGAAGCCAACTGATCACAGTCAAGAGTTAGAACTGAACAAAACCAGCATCTCCAAAAAGTCTCACTAACCAGTGTGCCTTTTCTGAGTCACAAGCCAACGAAGAAATACGTAGTTGGAAAATGTAAATAGACGCGAAATGCATATGTAGCCTGCTCTTCTTTTAGAGTTTATAACGTGGACATTTTTGTTGGTTTGCAGTTAAGTGAAGCCCAAATAGAACTCAAGTCAAATTTCATTTTCAAGTGAATTAACGGTATGTTGATTCCTGTACAACTCCACTGGCGGTGTCACAGTTGTTATGTTGTATAAAGTAACCGTTTCGCTGTCGAACTGATATTTAAACGTGGGTTCAATTGGAGCAATAGTTCGGCTGTAGTGCACATATGGTGTTTCACTTGCCAGCTATTTGAATTTCGACTGCTTAGAGCGGAACAATTTATTTATACAATAAACAATTTACTGGCTGACTAGCGAGCGAGTTCATTTTAGATTCAAGTTTAACACAAATAGTAAGGGTAGCTAATTTCTAACGTTGCATTCAATTTAACTTTAAACCGCAAAGTTTAAACGTGTGATAACTGACTGTTACCTGTGTTGCAAACGTTCAAGTAGTAATGAGCCCGATTGTAACCAACGTTAAGTGACATGCTTCATTTAAAACCGGAAGGGAAAAAATGCTATTTTTTAGAATAATATTTTACTGTTTTACACGTGGTTATGACTCGTGGGTTTAAACAATTTCACTATGGACACAGCTGTACGAATAGTATCATATTGGTAGATTTAATGCAATTAAACTTTTTTGGGGGAAAACAGTCTGCTTTTGATTTGTGGTCCCCTCTGTTCTCAAGTTGCTTTCTTCCGTTTTCCATGTCATTTCCTGTAATAAAAAGATGGTGGTCAAAGCTGAGAGAAGCTGCTGACTCGCTGAAATTATTTCAAATAAAAACTTTACCTCGCCGAGGACTAGTGAAATCAAATTGTATTGCTGCATCGTTGGGGGCGAAACAGGAGAGGGGAGACTTGATATTGTGGAATAAAGAGATAACTCAACCCACACGGGGTTGTGGATTCTTGGAAGGTGAGTCTGTCTTTTAGTAGCCAATGTGGCCAATGAAAATGGCTTCCGAAAACGTTAGGCAAATTGCCAATTGCCTGCAGAGGGGAATCGAGGAAATATTTGCCTCTAACGCGTAGTTAGTCTGAAACTGAGTCGACGGTTTTGTGTACTCTTATATATGCTGACGTAGTGACGTTGCAGAAGAAACTTTACAGGTATATACTGAGTTTGTTAAAAGGGACATTATTGCCCCAGTTGCAGTTTTTTTCCACACAGCTTATTTCATTTTTGACTGACATCGCTGATGACCAATCAGCACCTTGGATTGGTGGCTTATGCATTTTGGATAGGGAGCCTGTTACCGAGGTGGGGTTTGCATTTGGATGTGGGGAAGTTGTCTATGAATGTGGAGGTGTGCCCCAAAAAAGGTATCCGCCCTCGTTAGTAGGACGAACAAGGAGCCTACTGCACTATTTATTTCTCTCCAGCAGTATTCTCCGGACGTCCAGAATATTCAACTACACTATATTACATATAACATGTTTCATAGCAATACGTATTATTAAAAATGAAAGACGTCGCAGTTACTTTCATATTTGTTGGCTGGATATGTCTGGCAATAGTAAGGAAAAGTCAACCTGCAAAACGGAAACCCAGAAAATCCGCACAAGCTAGATGTAATGTATCCGGAAGATGGCTTGTCATTGCGCAGGTTCTTGACTGATTTTCAAGCTTTTGCACAACTGGGTTGTTAAAATGTCTTTTCCTCGCAAATTGCGGCAAATGCATAATTAATCCATGATAACCTTATTTTGTTATTCCGAAATTCATTTCGGTTTAATTAAGTTTGCTGCAATGAAACTCTCATTGAGTAAATGTTATTATGAACTGGTATGATTTTCTGCAGCTGATGTTGTCGTCCACCTATTTTTTTTAGTGTGAAGTGTTTTGCTTGTAATTAATTGTATCAATGTACTGCTGAAACCGTTAATCCACTTAATTTGTCATCATTCCATTAGTAGGCCTAGTCCTTAAATGTAACAGAAAAAGCGACGTCTTCTGTGTTCATTGATATTATTGGAGAATAACGGGCACATTCATTATATGACAGTTGTTTCAGACAGTACAATTAATTAGGAATATTTTGCACCATTTTACCATTTATCATTTTCAGTATGCAGAAACTTTATTCCAGGAGCACCTAGAAAGGAAGAATTATTCACTACATATCAGATAACTGCATTACATTTCAAATCCAGTTAATGGCAAAATCTTTTTTTTCAAATGGCCCTTTATGGTTTGGCTGATGATTAAGTTTGTGTATCGTTGTATTTTCAAAATTGATATGTTCAGGTTATTAACACATGGTGCCTTGATTTGAAGCATAGGCCTAAGCCTGATTTTTATTATTTAAATTTAAATTGGAACATTCTAAGAGATATTTGTTAGATAGTTGTTAATATACCAAAAAGTTTTGAGTCATGCAGAGCACTGTCAGTCTGTATTTTTATGTTGGAAAATGATTTGCTGTCAGGGCGATTGATGGTTGATGAACTATCATTGAGCTACAGTCATTAGGTCCTCTTGAGTGATGGCTGCTCCTCAATATAGTTGGGATGGAGGGCCATTCCACTGCTTCATTTCACTGCTTAGCTGGCCAGCCATTCCACAGAGGACGGCCCAAGCAGACTGTAGGCACCTGGTGTACCAGACCTGCTTTGGTCACTATTGCACAATGAAGCAGGGAATAGGTTACTCTGCTGACTAAAAACTGTCTCTTCCTTGGTGACAATATTTCCAATTATGCATAGGCCCAAGGGATTCCCAGCCACAGTTGCCACTGGCATGGGCAGGATTTTATTTTGGATCATGGAGCGCCGCACTGCATCAAGAGCCAGTGCTTTAATAAAATGAGAGAGAATTTAATATACATTTGGTAAAACTTCTATATTGCAAAACTGTGAATTCTTGAAGCACAGTGTAAATTCATCCCAAAATCTTGAAAAGATAAGATGGAAAAAACAGTCTTCTCAGTGGATGAATAAACCTTACACATCCTGTAACCTTTAATCAGTCAGGTCAATTAATGCTCTAATTTTCTGTAATGTGCTATATGACAAATGATTCCTTTAGAAATATGCTAATTTCTTTACATTGATTCAACTACAGACTGGCAGGTGAAATCAGTGGGAACCCAATTGCTGAAAGTGGTTCAATGACAGAGCAAACGGCAACGAGCCACACCTGCATTATGTTAAAATATGTTTTAAGGATGGTACAACGCACACATTACACAATTGTCTGAGTTTAGGAACCACTGGTATAGAGTGTATAGATTATTATAATATGTCATATAGTTAGATTATTGTAATATTTGGGCTAAGGCTAATTGTTTTAAAATAAGGGCAGCTAATAGGCTCTTTGAAATTAAAATTGTGCAAGGTAAAAGTACATCGAAATCAAAAAGTAATCCTAAGCGCTTTTTTCAATATTGCAGTAGAAAAAGGAAAGTTAAGGAACAGGTTAAGTGCATAAGGTAGGAGATTTGCTTTATAATAATAAGGATATTTCTGATATCCTAAACAGTTACTTGTTGAGAGCTTTACCAGAGAAGAGGTTATAAATATGCCTACAAGTATGTACAGAATGTTTTAGAGGACAATGAGATGAGTGATAGACGAGTACTACAAAAACTTAAGACAAATAAGGCAGCAGGCCCTGATGACATATACCCTAGAGTACTCAAGGAACTTGGGGAGATTATTTATAAACCACATATTTTTATGCAATCCCTAAACACTGGAGAAATACCAGATGACTGGAAGCAAGGTAGCATAATTCCAATATAAGAAGGGTGACTGTACTGACCCAAGGAACTATAGGCCTGTCATTGCATTGCATGTAACATCATGGAATGTATTATTAGGGACTGGAACTGGAAGTTTGGAATTATTCCTGGAAAATAATAGTATTTTAAGGGATAGGCAACATAGTTTTTTAGGGGGATGGCGTGCTTAATAAACCCCATGGACTACAGTGTTTTGGCATGAAACAGGCTTATGATATTGTATATTTGGATTTTCAAAAAGCACAAGGTACCACACGACCACCTCGTTGTCAAAATGAATTCAGTAGGAATTACAGGAGTTATTTCTGAGTGGGTTCATAATTGGCTGCAAGGTAGAATACAAAGAATAATTGTAGGAGGGATCATATCGGACCTGGGTGCTTTGGGCAGTGGAAGAGATTGGTGCTGGGACATCTGCTTTTCCTTATTTATATAAATGATCTTGATGGGCATGTTAGTAGAAAAATAGTGGCATTTGCAGATTGTACAGATATTGGGGGTTTAGCAAATAGTTGGGAATCTACTAAGGTAATCAAAAATGATTTAAACAATATCCAGATCATAAACATAACATATGCCATTTAGCAGACGCCTTTATCCAAAGTGACTTACAGTAGTGAATGCATACATATTTCCATGTATGTGGTCCCAATGGGAACACACAACCTAAGCCTTGTCAGCACCATGCCCCACAGAAGTGGGGGGAAAACCTATATTCAATATAGCTAAATGTAAACTTATGCATGTGGGAAATAAAAACATTTAATGGGAGGAGCAAAATTAGAATTGTTTTCAATTTGAAAAAGACTTAGGAGTAGTAGTTGATAAAGGTCTATCAGGGTCTAACCATTGGGCTGTAGCTATGAAAAAGATGAACATGATGCTGGGTTATATAGCAAAAAGCATTGAGTATAAATTAAAGGAGTTTATATTGATGTTATCTAAGACATGGCCCTTGGCGTTTATGAATAAAGTGCATACACAATAAAGTATTCATAATGCTCTGCTGGATATAGGTCTATCATGATTGCAAATAAGACTTGTGTTCTGAGTTATTACAGCTGTCAATCTGATTATTTTATGTTTTCAACATCAAAACTGTTTAGATATCTATTGACTTTTGACACATTTTCAACAGTGTATAATTTCAAGGGTTTTAATGCTCTCTCACAGACATTTCATACACATGTACAGATCCACTGGGAGGAATGGGTTAATAGGAGGCATGGTCTGATGGAAACATTTTATTAAATTATTTTTAAAGGTTTGTGAAAAAATTTGCTCAGGTGTGAAATATTGCTTGAGGTCCCTTCTGCTTCTCACTTTTGACATACTTTTCGTACCACATTCTGTGTCATTTTAGGTAGCGATCACCTCTGTCAGTGTGAAATAATACCACAATGTGGAACTAACAAAAAAAATATTTTTAACTGACCGCCTTTCACTGTTGCAAATGTAGTATTGAATATTTTGAGCTCATGTTTTGACTAGCCAGCAAATTATGTAGGATAATTAATCAGGAAATTAGCCAGACTGCTAACTAGCTAGTTAGCTTTGGTAACTCGCAAGAAAGCTTGCTGTGGCTGCTTCTGCCAAGTGGCAGTGTTATATAATACTACTACGAGTTTACTTTATTTTAACCGATCACATTTTACTGTTGTACATTATTATAACGTTTTTTGAGCTCATGCTTGTACTAGCCACCACATTAGCCAACTAAATTTCTCAGGAAATTGGCCAGATTTAGGCACTGCTAACTAGCTAGATTCAAATGTTGGCAAGATTGCTATGCTTACTAATTGAATTAGCTAGTTGCCACTAAGAGCTAGCTGTGTATGCCATTTTAGCTAACGTAGCAATAACCTAAAGGCTTTAGCCGGCTACTTGGGGTGACTGAGACGGCCTTGGCATATGGTTTACACAGGGGCCCAGATTAGGGTAAAAGTCATACTTGTCAAAGGGCAAGTATCTTAGAAAAGATACTTGTCCTTACAAAAAGTTACTTGTCCTTGGTCTATTCACCTTCCAGTTTTCCTGGAAAGTGCGATCTCTGCTCTCTGAATCATATTTTCGCTGAGTTTTTAGCTGATCTTCTTTAGTTTTAGCCTTTTTAGTGGGGCGTGGACTTGCGCCCTCAATAACCTCCACATCTTTGAAAATGTGATCACTACGTCGTATGTAGCCCAAAGATAGACATGACAGTTAACGTTATTTCTTTTCTACATGGATATTTATGTTTGACTTGTGCAGCGTGTGCTTAGGGGACTGTGTAGCAGTGAAGCTCTGACGGGTGCTGTTAGGTGGCATTAGCGACTAGTGTTCTGACTGTACAGTATATCATAATGTACACTCTAGTCGGGACTTGAACGAGAGAGAATTTCCCATTCCCAACTAGAATGTGGTATGGCAGCTAACGTAATAGCTAACTAATAATTCCTAGATTTAACCAAGCAGGGATGTGGGAATGATTTGTGCTTGGACTGTAGGACGGAGATGAGAAATCACTGCAGGAAAATCACAGCGATTCTTCAGCCTGGCGGGAGGGCTCAGTGAACTGAATATAGACAGTAACTAGCTAGCTAGTGTTCACGGATATTGCTTGTTAATTCAAGGCTTGGTAAGTGATAAATGCATGATCACTTACTAAGCCTTGTATTAGCAAGCAACTAGCAACAACCGATATTGATATCCAATGTCCGTGAGCGCTAATGTTAGCTAGCTAACTAACTAGCTGGTTCTCGCTGTTGCGTGTGTGTACCGCGATCCACAAACTTTCTTGACTGCTGCAGAGTCTGGCATAGCAACAACAACAAATGCGGTGAGCACAGACTGCATGCGAGTGACAATGTGTTGCTTTTCCCATTTGGAACTTCGGAAATATTTTTGAATATCCGTGCATGTCGTGTTTGTTATGATGTGAGTGTAAAACAGAAATAGTTCCAGTTAGATCATTCAAAAAATAATAAAATCCTAAATTCACAGTCGTCAGCAGGACGACCACTTGGAAATTGAAGGTCGTCCTTCTTAATTTTTTGTCGCCTGTGACGATAGGACGACCGCTAATCTGGGCCCCTGTTTACACCGTTTTCATGCTCATCAAACCATTCACTGACCAATCATGCCCTGTGCTAATGCGTGCATTGTTTGTGTAACTGGTGATAGATTGCACATTGTAAACGATTTTAAATACTCACTAAATGTATTGGATAGAGACTTCATTTGTTTTCGTTTTTTTATAAATGGGGCTTTAGTGCCAAAGTAATTTGGTTGGGTTAAAAATTGGTGTGCCATAGATTTCTTTATTGCGAAAAGGTGTGCCTTGGAATAGAAAGGTTGGGAACCACTGGCCTACACAACATTTTATATCGTAACGTTATAATTAAGGGAATGCGTTTTCACCACCTCTGTCAGGAACCTGCAGTTCTGTCCTCCAAAACCAAGAGGTTGATGAATGCATTACGATTTCAAGCAATCATTAAATTGCAGATGCCCACACATAATTATACTGATTGATTTGTAAGTAGGCTACTGCTTTCAATTGTGAAAATATGTCTGTTGACACTTCTGTAGTACATATGCCTGTCCTGGAGCAAAGAAACTGATATGTTGAAATGAGTGGGTGGATATTTTTAAACCGCACAAACTTTTGAACAAACAATTGAAAGCAAAAGGAAAATATTTTATTGACAGCCAAGGCAAGGCAAGATAAAAATATGAAGAACAAAATTGTTATTGATGGGATGACTATTTGTAAAATTCAGTTAAGGGAGCACAATATTTCATACACTGCCCGTCCCAAAAAAAAGTCACACACTCTAATATTTCGTTGGACCGCCTTTAGCTTTGATTACGGCACGCATTCGCCGTGGCATCGTTTCGATAAGCTTCTGCAATGTCACAACATTTATTTCCGTCCAGAGTTGCATTAATTTTTCACCAAGATCTTGTATTGATGATGGGAGAGTCGGACCGCTGCGCAAAGTCTTCTCCAGCACATCCCAAAGATTCTCAATGGGGTTAAGGTCTGGACTCTGTGGTGGCCAATCCATGTGTGAAAATGATGTCTCATGCTCCCTGAACCACTCTTTCACAATTTGAGCCCGATAAATCATGGCATTGTCATCTTGGAATATGCCCGTGCCATCAGGGAAGAAAAACCTGGTCATTCAGTATATTCAGGTAGTCAGCTGACCTCATTCTTTGGGCACAAAACGTTGCTGAACCTAGACCTGGCCAACTGCAGCAACTCCAGATCATAACACTGCCCCCACAGGCGTGTACGCAGAGATGGGCAGTATTTCTGTTACTTGTATTTGAAATACGTATTTCAATTACTTTTGAGTATTTTGTAATTTGTATTTGATAGGGCTGAAAAAATTCAAATGTAATTTGTAACAAGATACTTTAGGGTAGAGTAATTTAGTATTTTCAAAATACTCAAAATACTTTATCCATGATTCAAAGAACATAAAAAAATAACAACAGTACACTTAGACACACTCACACAGTGATTTTTAGACCCGCTCTCTGTCGGTTGGACAAGGCAGTGAATGCATGCACACGTGGATGCATGCATGTATCTGGTCGCAGGAAGCTATTGAGAATTCGGCGCTTGTTTTCACACAAGCCTATTCACAGTATTCTAAGTGGCGTTTTGAGAAATCGTGACGTGACGTGAAAAGTTAGAAAAGACGATTTCTCAAAACGCCACTTTGTGACTCCAGAAACACTAGCTAGCATGTACAATTCATGCTGATTTGTTTGTAGGTTTGTACTGTACTATTTTCAGTATTTTTCTTTTATATACAAATAGCATCAAAGATAAGAAATTGGTTGTCAATAGCCCAAACAACCAAAATGGAGGGAGTAATGAGGGCAAACTAATTAGGAGATGCTAAAGATGTGATTGTGCCTCTAACACTTAACACACGGCGATAGCCTATGTGATTTTGGCTTTTTTCTCATATTCATAGAGAAAGGCAGCCACCTATTCATATGTTGGCCTACGATAGCCAATTGGAGACAAGTTTTTTTTCCTGTACTTTGAAAATACAAAATACATGTATTTTATCTGATACATTTTCTGGCACCAGTATTTTGTATTTTGATCTGATACATTTATTTGAGGGGTATTTTGTATTTTGTAACAAGATACATTTTGATGTATCTTTGCCCATCTCTGCTTGTACGGTAGGCACTAGGCATGATGGGTGCATCACTTCATCCGCCTCTCTTCTTACCCTGATGCGCCCATCACTCTGGAACAGGGTAAATCTGGACTCATCAGACCACATGACCTTCTTCCATTGCTCCAGAGTCCAATCTTTATGCTCCCTAGCAAATTGAAGCCTTTTTTTCCCGATTAGCCTCACTGACAAGTGGTTTTCTTAAGGCTACACAGCTGTTTAGTCCCAATCCCTTGAGTTCCCTTCGCATTGTGCATGTGGAAATGCTCTTACTTTCACTATTAAACATAGCCGTGAGTTCTACTATTGATTTTTTACGATATGATTTCACCAAACATTTAAGTGATCACCGATCACGATCATTCAAGATTTTTTTCCGACCACATTTCTTCTTCGTAGATGATGGTTCACCACTATCCTTCCAGGTTGTAATAATGCGTTGGACAGCTCTTAACCCAATTTTAGTAGTTTCAGCAATCTCCTTAGTTGTTTTCTTTGCTTGATGCAGGCCAATAATTTGACCCTTCTGAAACAGATTAACATCTTTTCCACAACCACAGGATATGTCTTCCGACATGGTTGTTTAAGAAATGAGAAGCTACTCATTGCATCAGTTAGGGTTAAATAACTTGTTGCCAGCTAAAACATATTAATTACTGCAGTAATTATCCAATGGAAGGCTCTTACCTATTTGCTTAGTTAAATCCAGGTGGTGACTTTTTTTTGGACCAGGCAGTGTATATTGATGTTGAATTTAATCGTTGTCAGATCATTTTTAGTTTTCGCTTTAATGACTTGTCGTAGAGGTGTAAAAACTTGTCCATAAGAAATTGGCACTTAATTGTATAATTGGTCATGGTTATTTTAGTAATTGGCACTAATTACTGAAAATATAGTTCCTACAGCGGTGCCTTGAGGAACTGCAGCTTCTTGATTGAGGTGGTGAAAAACACATTCCCTTAGTTATAACTATCAAATTTGGGGGTCAGTAATCTGTACCGATTCTGGCTAGCTAGCTCTTTTGTTACTGGCATGCTAACACAGTGTTTGAATCTAGTTATCACAGTTTGCTAGCTAATGCTGGCTAAAGTAGGCATGTGTGCTTGTGTGTGACTGGGGTAAACAAGCTTAGTGGAGCTGTAGGTATACTGAAATCTGATCTCCGTACGATTGGTCAATGGACATTAGGTTTGTGTAGGGGAAATTATCATGGCCACACGTGTGCGACCAATGCATATTGGTTGCACAGCAAACATTTTTGGTGTGACAAAATTGATTGCAGTCTGGAGCCCTGCTATTCAAGCTTAGCAAAAGGAGACTAAGAGGTGGATTTGATTGAGGTTTTTAAATTCGCAAAAGGGATTAACAAAGTGAACTACCAAAGATAGTTCAGTTAGCAGATCAAGAGGGCACAGGTGGAAATTGGTTAAAGATAATTTTTCTGCACTGATATCAGAGTTTAAAAAAATATTATTTACACAGAGTTGTCAGTGTGTCGAGCAGCTTGCCCGATCATGTAGGATCAGCAGAGATACTTAGGGTATTCACATCCAGGCTGGATGCAGTACTGGATATTCTATAAACTGTAGGAGCTTAGATTGAGATGCAGCTCTGTCTTGTTCAGGTTGAGCTTGAGGTGGTGGACACACATCCAAGCGGAGATGTCTACCAGACACACAGATGCGTGTCCCTACTGTGTGTTAGATGGGGGAAAGAAAGAACGAGCTGAGTTTCATCAACATAAAAGCAGTAAGAGAATCTGTGTGAGGATATGACCAAGCCAAGAATACCAAGCCGACTTGGTATACAGCTAGAAGAGCATAGGGTCTAGGACAGTGTCCTGGTGGACACCAGTTGTGAGGCTGATACTGATCCTCTCCATGTCCAGGTAGGAGCGATCTGTCAGGTAGGATGCAAACCAAGAAAGTCCAGAGCCCAGCTCGGATAGGGTGGAGAGGTTCAGTGTAAATCAGCAATACATCACATTGTTGTGGAAATCTATGGAGAGAATTTATGTAAATCAATTTTTTGATGCTTACATCACCGCCTTCATATTTTTCCTTATAATTTTGAAGTCTATACATGTCAATGCACATTATTTGACTTGCTAACAGTTACATTATGGTGCTTCAACTGTTCTGAATGGGGACATTCAAAGCTATTTGCAATGCTTTAGCTCTCATAGGAAAGAGGTTTCAGTATGCCAGACTGAGGGACATCTGCATGAAAGCTGGGATTGTTACAGAAGGGTTAGTTAGTGGAATCCTCCTTGGAGGCAGACTCCATACAACATATGAGTGACAGTAGGAGTAACACCTCGTTTGAAGTTCAAGTGAAAGCCGATACATTTTCAAATGGAACAGCCTCACAACCTGGAAATCTGTATTCGCAAATGATATGCCTGCTGCTGCCATGGAAACTGGTAATCACTACAGCTGTACCACTTAGGTCCCAGCTTAGCAGTATTTCATTTGTAGCTGAATAAAACATTAGCTACACATTACACACATTAGACTCCTCATCTGAATCTTAAATAATATGAGTGAATGGATGGGACAGTTAAACAATTAAATTATCTTAACAACCCAGGGTATCCTATACTGGAAAAGAACAATGAAAAACTAGAAACTAATGTTTGAAGACACAACATGGCTTGAAAAAGCCAAGCACTGTAGTAACAGTAGTAGTAGTTAGCTATGTTCTTTAAAGTGTTATAATATAGGCCTCCCGCGTGGTCCAGTGGTTACAACGTCCAACGCTGGCCACGGAGACCGGGGTTCAATTCCCTGTCTCGCCAGAGTTGGCTCTGGCCGGGAGTGCCACCAGGGGCGGCGAATGGCTGTCCGCCCCAGGGAGGGGGGAGGGAAGCCGATATGACGTTCGCTGTGCATAAGAGTGGCCCTGTAGTACCGGGTTAATAGTGGGTCTAATTGGCTACCAAATTGGGAGAAAATGGGATCAAAAAAAATAATATATAAAAAATGATATAATGCAAATATTTGTCCGATGTTAAATTTAAATTTAGCAGTGTGCCTGGATCTCCATGGTCCAAGGACCACAGTACAGTTGTTTGAGTGATATACGGGTAACTGCCAAGAAGTGTCTTAAAATGGCGTTGGGCTACCACAGGTAGTAGAACATCTTCAGTGTGCCTTGGTATAGATTCTACAAGTATCTGGAACTCTATTGGAGGGATGCAACACTATTTTTCCAGAAGAAATTCCATAATTTGGTGTTTTGTTGATGGTGGTGGAAAATGCTGTCTCAGGCGCCGCTCCAGAATCTCCCATAAGTGTTCAATTGGGTTGAGATCTGGTGACTTGAGACAGCCATAGCATATAGTTTACATCGTTTTCATGCTCATCAAACCACTCAGTGACCACTCGTGCCCCGTGGATGCTTCTCTAGTTTATTGTATGAATGTCCATGGTAATTCTTCAACAAGACAAAACATTTAAACTGAGGTCACACAAACTACAGGTTTAGGGACGTTAAAGATAAAGTTGCAAGAAACGTTCACTCTTTCACATTCCCATTTGTTGGATGTTTATAATCAATATTACAGTATGCACTATACCACTTTTTTCATACATATGAAGGAATATTTAACAAAGTATGTTACTAACTGAGCAAAACAAGGAAGTCATTCCCTCCTAATGCTCAATGTCATGAGGGTAAACAAAGCCAGCCACAGTCTCAGTAATGAGAATAGCTAACATTATCATGGGACCTTCCTTATGTGAAAAGTTATTTAACCATTTCAAATAAACGAGTCACCTACCCACACCTGACCATTTCCCTATAATTTCTTAACTATATACTATATATATATATATATATATATACTTTCTTTCGTTTCAAGCCCTTAGTTTACTAACTGGTGCAGAAACTCTTAAGGCAAGTTAATTTACCAAATTTACTGCACTTGACATTTGGTGTAAATGATCAAATAAAGTACTCTGCATGATCTATCATGGTATCATGGTACCTGGTTCTCTGTGGCTCAGTTGGTAGAGCATGGTGTTGGCAACGCTTAGGTTGTGGGTTCAATCCCCACTGGGGCCACATATACTGAAAATGTATGCATTCACTACTGTAAGTCGCTTTGGATAAAAGCGTCTGCTAAATGGCATATATTATATAGAGACCCGTAATGTATAAATTATATATATATATATAATAAATAAATTATAAATATTGCCACATTAGCAGCAGTCTATACATTAGCTACACATGTCTCTTGCTACAGTTGGTTGTGTTTGCATCCTCTTAATAGCTATAGCAAGCTAGCTTGGTTTGCGAATATAGGCCCAAAAAAATGAGGATCCAAAAACAAAACTGAAGGCAGTGATGACAGCTAGCGGTGATAGCTAGAACCTGTTCACAATCACATTGCCAGCCCCAATCAACCTTTTGAGATTTCATACTTACTGCAGCTAGCTGCCTATCGTTTATTTCGTCAATGTCTGACAGTCTGAGAACAGCCATAGTAACTCTAGTTCAGCCATACCAACTCTAGAGTCTTCTTTCGGTAACAAGAGCAATTCTGTTGATAGCAAACAAGCATTAGTATCCTGTTCCTGCTAAACTTCCATGAAGTCTTCAGCCTCTATAAAAACAGTGCCCAGAGCATTAACCTACCTTTGCAGGTGAGGAGTACCCAGACTTTCCAAAACTGCCGGTAACCTCAGGACCCTAGGATAGGAGGCTCACATTATGCTGGCCCGAGCCCTTAAACTAATTATTTATGGGCAGTCCCACCGGTTACATATGCAAAAAGCGCCAAAGGCAAGGCAACATTGTCCATACAATTTTATTAGTTACAATAGCCATGTTGATAATACAAAAATGTATAAAAACAGGTTGTCACTAGGGGGCGGTATAAAAAGCTGTGGTCTGACTGCGGGGAGGTATCATTACTACTGCAGCTATTCCGGGCTTACCACACAAACCGTGCTATTGCTCCTGTAAAATCACACACACACACACACACACACACACACACACACACACACACACACACACACACACACACACACACACACACACACACACACACACACACACACACACACACACACACACACACACACACACACACACACACACACACACACACACACACACACACACACACACACACACACACACACACACACACACACACACACACACACACACACACACACACACACACACACACACACACACACACACACACACACACACACACACACACACACACACACACACACACACACACACACACACACACACACACACACACACACACACACACACACACACACACACACACACACACACACACACACACACACACACACACACACACACACACACACACACACACACACACACACACACACACACACACACACACACACACACACACACACACACACACACACACACACACACACACACACACACACACACACACACACACACACACACACACACACACACACACACACACACACACACACACACACACACACACACACACACACACACACACACACACACACACACACACACACACACACACACACACACACACACACACACACACACACACACACACACACACACACACACACACACACACACACACACACACACACACACACACACACACACACACACACACACACACACACACACACACACACACACACACACACACACACACACACACACACACACACACACACACACACACACACACACACACACACACACACACACACACACACACACACACACACACACACACACACACACACACACACACACACACACACACACACACACACACACACACACACACACACACACACACACACACACACACACACACACACACACACACACACACACACACACACACACACACACACACACACACACACACACACACACACACACACACACACACACACACACACACACACACACACACACACACACACACACACACACACACACACACACACACACACACACACACACACACACACACACACACACACACACACACACACACTGCACATAAGACATTGTGTTAAGTATAAATATTATACAGCATGCAGTGAGGGGAAAGAGTACTACGACCACCCTGCTAGTGCAGACACTAGTTTCTCTCATATAAGTATACTATACAAAAAATACAGCAAGAACAGTACAAAATTACCTGTAGCCAGCTGCAGGGAATGTTATTAGATTTATCCAAAGAAACAAAAATAGCTGCTATCATGCAGATTAGAAGAACAGTTATCTTGGTTTGTGTGTAAACACTGAATTGGCCAGAAATCTACAATATACTTTTAAAAAATGACCAAAAAAACCACACTAACCTATCTATTGCTGTATTACTGCACTGATCTTGTGCGCTAACTATGATTGTTCCTACCATGTATTAATGCACATCTTGTAAGTCGCTCTGGATAAGAGCGTCTGCTAAATGCTTAAAATGTAAATGTAAAATGTATAAGACGCCCTGAGCTAAGGCAAAATCCAAAGAAGAAAAAAAAACAAGCTCAATCATAGATCATACTAGGTACACTGCCAACATTTCACCATGAATACATTTCATTACCTTATTTACAGTCAGGTTTTGGGTGCTTGAAAAAACATTGGCCAGTGAAAAAGATAAACTTGTACTAAATATGCACTCAGGGCAAATGGATTTGTCTTTTGACATGAGAATAAAGTGATATTGAACCCATGTTATATCATGAATATCGGCAAGGCTAGGGGTTGTTGTTCGGCACGATATGAAGCAGCGTGCTGGCATATCGCCAGCACATCTTTACATATCGCTACAGTCTGTTGAACCATCAGTAGGAAATATGTAGGAAAAATGGGCAATGGGCAGTGCTGCTGTGAATCATTCTGTGTAACTTGCCATTGTTCTGATATCAGTAATTTGATATACAGAACAGACCTTAGGAAGTTTATTTTTACAGAAGAGTATATTCTTTATAAGTTAGTATCTCTACCTATGCATGTATTTGGACGACGGATCCCAAAGCTTGCCATCGTCATCACATGAATAGTCTGTGTCCACCCTGTCATTCTCTCGGGGGTCAGTGGCACGACTGGGGAAGGTGAAGAATCAAGGATGAGAATTTTCCAATTTATTAGATAGAATACCTTATACAACAGATAGAATACTTATACAACACAAATTAATCATAAGTGTCTAAAGTTTATTTAGATACCATCAAAACAAAAATTTCATAGATGCTTATAAGGTTTATTGCTTGATAATGATGAACAAGCCAGTTTCTACCTGGACAAAAGTCTTGTCGCAAATCAAATTATAATCAAGAAATGTTATCTTTCTCAAAAAGTAAATAAAAGAACAAATGAAAAATCAGTCTAGTATTTCATCATGGACTATAAGTTAAGAAATTAATATCTTGTATGGGTTCCTTTGGCCTGCAGGACAGTTGCCATCTGATTTGGCAGAGAGTCGTAGAGCTTGTTGATGAAGTCATCGGGGATGGCATGGAAGGCCACCTTGCAGGCATCCCAAAGCTCCTCCAAGTTCTTCGGCTTGGTCCTCCAAGCTTCCTCCTTCATTCTTCCCCAGATATGGTCAATAATATTCATATCTGGAGGCTGTGCTGGCCATCCCTGAAGGACCTTGATCTTCTTCCTCCTGAGAAACTTCATAGTGGAACCTGAAGACCTATGGGCCTTGGCATACGCAACACGATTTCGTAGCTGTCTCTTGTTTAGCGCTGGTTTCTGGGCAGCAATACGACCGTGGAGACCATTGCGAGCAAGCGAGCTGACGTCCACTCCTCCTGGAGCTGTGAGACGGTTGACATGGGGCTGGCTTTTGACAGTCGGACCAGCAAGCTGTCTTCTCGAGCAGTTGTCTTGTGCGGTCTGCCCGACCTGGGTCTGTCTTGGAGGACGCCAGTCTCTTGGTAGTGCTTGCGAATCTTCTCCACCTGCCGTTTAGACACATTGAAGATGTCTGCAACTTCAGCAGGAGACTTGGACTTGAGATTCTTGATGATCAGCACTTTGGTTTCTGGTTTGATGTTGGGCATGTTGACAGAAGCAATGTTGAGCATGAACTGATGGCTTAAAGTGTCAAATTTCTGCTTTTATAGCTCAAAGTTACCTACATCTGACTAATCAAGCCCCAGTTTGTTTCTTCCTTATTCACTGTGGCCTAGAAGTTGAGAGTTGGCCATTGCGACAAGACTTTTGTCCTGCCAAAACTGGCCTGTTGGTCATTATCAAGCTATAACCTTATAAGCATCTATGAAATTTTTGTTTTGATGGTATCTAAATAAACTTTAGACACTTATGATTAATTTGTGTTGTTTCCTAACTTTATTAGCTAATTAAGAGTTGGGTAATTAGCAATTGTCACTTTTGTCCACTCATGCGACAAAACTTTTGGCCGGGACTGTATGATAGTGTTATTAACCCCCATGTCCAATGGTTTTTGTAACAGGAGATGTGGCTTAATGGTATTAAATCCAGAGGAAAAATCAAGAAACAGGATCCGGGCATATGAGTGTGGTTTGATCAGGTGTAGATAAATGGTATGGAGAAGGAATATTAAGGCATCCTCTGTGCTGCGCCCTGCCTTGTATGCAAATTGCAGCGGATCCATCAGATGTTTTGTGTTACTGAGGATGTGTGATAGAACAATCCTCTCCAAGCTTTTAATTACTAGTGATGTGAGGGCGACTGGGCGGTAGTTATTGAGGGCTTTTGGTTTTGGAATTTTTGGCATGGGACATATAACTGCTGTTTTCCATAACGATAGAATTTGGTGCAGGTCCATGGACAGCTGGAATAGTGCCCTATAGATTGTAGTTAGTTGGTGCCTGCACTCCTTCAGCACTCTGCCCCCTAGCCCATCACATCCGGCTGCCTTCCTGGTGTTGATGTTCTTAGACACCGACACAATATCTCTTTCTGTTATTGTTAAGGGGTCACCTTGTGGCAGCGATTGAAGCAGCTCCTCCAAATGGACCTCTGTGTCAAAACGTGCATAAAACTGGTTCAGCTCAGTTGCAAAGACTAAATCATCTTTACGCTTTCTTTTCCTGGCCCGTGATCCTTTTCTCTTTATCTAGCATTATATCCACCCCCTGCCATGCACTTCACCTATCATTGTCTCAAAATGTACTCTCAATTTTATGTTTGTAGTCGTCCTTGTATTTTCTGGTTGTGGCCTGTATTTCTGGATCTGTTTGACACGTTCCATATCCCCCTTTGCAAACGGCCTCTTATTTGGTTAAGAATATGCTTCATTTCTTGGGTCTCCCATGGTTTATTATTGGAATATATTTTTATCTGTTTGGTGGGGATGTCTTTATTTATACTGAAATAGATGTAGTCTGTGATCACTTAATTGAGTTCGTTTCAGTCTTCACTTGATTCAAGGAAGCACTCCCAGTCTGCAGCAGTCAAACCTGCCCCTAAGGTTTTCATAATGGTTTCATTATTCCATATTTTAATTGTTTTAACAGCAGGTTTCTCTGTTTGAATTTTTTGATTGTACGCTGGAACTAAGTAAATGGCATTGTGATCAGAACCCCCAAGTGGCGGCTTAGATGTAGATTTAAACGCCTTTGGGATGTTTCCAATACAGAGGTCCAGGATCTTATCCTTTCTTGACGGACAGCTCACATATTGATGGAAATTTGGCAACACCTTGTTCAGCGTCCAACCATTGAAGAGGCCTAGTATAAACTTTGGCGCATTTGGTGATATGGATTATGGATAACATCAGCAATGTTTAGACAGTGAGCGTGTGTTCGCTAGTAGGATTGTTGGTAGGTGCGGTCAGGTTTTCCTTGCATCAATGTGCTGCCGTACCCCTCCTTTCTTACCCTGTTTGTGTTTTCTCTTTCTGGAACACTCCCTGGGGAGATCTGGTGGAAATCTTCCCTGGTTAGCGAAGATTGACAGTTGAAGTAGGGCATTGCAATCATATCCTATTAGGTCCACGTGTGCAGAAGGCTTCACAGTATAATTTTTGGTATGATAACATTATTTGTAATACAATTTTATTAGGGGGCCAAGCACCACAAGTGTGTAGGTATCCTATTGTAATTGTACAGATTTATAATTTTTTTCGCCCATACTTCTGAAAAAGTTTTTAAACCTTAATAAAAAATACAGTGTATCGTAGAGGTCTGAAATGTGATAGTATGTCCTGGTGGTCAACATTTTTCAACTGACACTTAAAATACACTGGGCTGCTGGGTGGCTCATCCTATTAAGGCACTGTTCTGGTGTGTGGATGAGCCCCATGATTTCATTAAATCCAGACTGCTCCAGTGTCAACTGTGGCCAGCAGCCTCACAGGGCTATGCATAATTGACCCTTCGCTAAACCACGCCCCAAAACGCAAACTGGCCAATCACAGCGCCGTGTTTTACATACTCCGACAGAGGTCCGACAGTTTTTTGCTGCACTCCATTGACTTTGACGCAAAAATTTGAGATTTTCTTCATTTTCAAGCTGGTTTTGTGGATTTTTAGCTAATTATGGTTAAACGTTGTGCCTGGGGCACTTGTAACAGTGACACTCGTTACCCAGAGAGGTTGCAAGGAGATATACGTTTTTTTTCCTTTACAAAACCAAAATCAAATCCTGAAAAGTGTTAGCCAGCTAAGCTAACGTGGCTACGGTCTGGATATACAGCTCCGGGTTGCAACGTTGGTAAAGTTAGACTAAATGTTAGCTTTGTTATTCGTGATCCAGCCAGCTTGCTAACGTTAAGATGTTACAGTCAAGCTCTAGAAAACCAAGTGGGTAACGTTACCTTGATGTCAAAATGTAATACTATTTTTTCATTACTATTTCAGCAATTTGTCAATGGGAAGCCCAGTCCCAAGTACCCAAATCTTGTGGAAGACTGGGCTGACACACTGCTGATATTTTTTGCTTTACAGAGGTCCAGGCTATGGAGCTACCTGTGGAGCTAACCAGAGTAATGTCGTTACAGCACACTATAGGCGACTAATGTTACGTTAGTTAGCTAATGCTAGCTAACTTACTACTGAATGTAACGTTATATAGGCCTACTGCTTTTGCTTTTTAATGATTGTAATAGTGAATAGAGACCTACCCAGCTTTACAGGAACAGTGTTGCTCCTTAATGTCGTTGTCCTCGGTCTCAATCGCCAGGTGATGCGGTGATTCACTTTTACTCTGATCTGTAGGCTTTCGCTTCTATCTTAATTTTTACGTCATTTTGTTGCTGAGTCAGTGTGATATCTTGAATATAACCTTCAAATGCATATTGTAGACCCTTCTGTCTGCTTCTATCTGAAATCGCTTTTTCTATTTTCCAAAAATTGGACAATATTTCTCCAGGGAGTGCAGTTAGCGACATTGCGAGCGCCATGCTGGCTCCGAAAGCTTGACGGACTTAGCAACAATAACTAAGGGGGGTGTGGTTTAGCGAAGGGTCAATTGGCAGTAGCGTCGCCCAATGCAGAGAGGGATGCAGTCGGCCAGATTGTCAGTGTCTCGTCACACACCAGTGACCCCCCCCATGGTTAATCGGGTCACCCACAGTCTGTTAGTATAAAGGTGCACACAGTGTCTGCCTCCGACTCATGTCTTGCAAGCTTAACTTGTGTGACTGCAGTGTGAAAGGAAGCAGCAGCTGACGTGTTCTGGAGGAGAGCACATGCTTGTCTACGCTCTTCTGAATTGACAGCGGCCATTACAGAGAGCACAGCTTAAAATACGGTAGGGCATTCCTAATTGGGAGAAAAATTAAATGAATTAAATAAAATTCACCATATTGTGTTTTCTGTCATTTAGAAAAATTGCATGTTAATGTTAATTCTTGCACGTTAATGCCTTGGGAAAGAACATTTCTCAAAAATACAACTCTTGATTTGCAAAACATTTGGTATACATCCTCTGTGGACAATTAGTCATCAGATTTAAAATTGCTCGTAAAATTATATGCAAATGAGCAAATTTCATTATTCAAAAATTGTGTCAATCGTTTCATCAATCACTGCCCCAAAACATAGTAGTTTACCAAGTTTGAACGCAATCGGGTTGAAAACATGCCACATCCAATTGAAAATTTGATATATTCATAATATAAAAAATTATGCTCAAAAATATTCTCCTGAAGCACAGCTCATATTGACATACAACTTGGTACAGAGAGTCTCTCTCAGATTTGCACATAAAACGTAGCAGAGTCAAAAAACATAGGAGCTCAATCAATTTTAAGTGGACAAAATGTGGCTTTTTTCAGCTTTTTAAAAGACACCCATGTTCACCAAAAAAACTATAACTCCCACCGGAAGTTTGGTGAATGTTGGCACACTTCTTGTAGAACATGGCATTCTTTTTTTTTTTTTTTGGGCGTTGATTTTTTTTTTTTACATTACATTTTATGTAAATGTAATGATATGTCACATGATTGACTATATTGAATTTTTGAGGATGTCCCAAGATTCAGAAATTCATCAAAAGTCAACCATTAGAGTGTTTTTGTGAAATTTGCATATCAGGAAAACCAACATTTTCTAATTAAATTTTGTTCTGATTCGCAAAAAAATGATTCAGACGTTAATTCTAAAGGACGGTATTCAGTATGTCTCGGTGTTGGTGTGCTTATTGTTTGGAGTTTATAAACCTTTGAAAATAATTTCGTCTGACACTATAAACCATTCTATTCTATCCTATCATTTCCAGGTAAATAATGGGAACTGAATCAATTGTAGTCCATTGTGAATAAATATGCAAAGAAGGCAATGTTATTGTATCGATGTGCAATACAACCTTTTCCTTGTATTTCATTGCTCCTCTTTGTTGTGTATGGGTTTTTGTGATTGTGGCCTTGTGGCTGCAGGTCTTTGGAGTGGCCCGAGCTGTCAGACCTGTCTGTGAAAATAACATGCACTCAAGCGTCATGTGAGTGATGAAAGGCAGATTCTGGGCATTTTTATGCCTTATCCTGATTTTGTGTTCCGTGACTTGTGTGCATCCTTTGAACAACACTGCGCAAATCAAAGTGGAAAAACTGGAATACCTTGAAACTAAGACTACAGTTTCTCTGTGTCCTTCCTCTCCTCTCTTAATCATCTTCCTGTGACTCCATACCAATCCGTCATCCCTCTCAAGCTGTACTGTTTATCCAGAGGGCCCCACCTCATTCAGTCGATTTTGCTAGAAAATGTCCATCACAATGTGACCTCACTCTATTTTGGGACTCTATTTTTGACCCTCTTCCAAAGTCTTGAGCACACATGCCCGTTGATTAATATTTATCCAAAAGACTTGAGTGACCATGTCCCCTCCACCTGTTTGTAGAACTTCCACTGAGTGGGGACTATGAAGTCTGCATAGCTCCAGTGTATGACCTAATTACTATAAAATTACACCAACCATTAAGATATGGCTAATGCCTGGTAATAATGTGTAGCTTTCTCAATAGGGCCAAACATCTATTCGAACATCACGTTCAGCACAGCTTTCTCACTTCCATGTGCTTAACCCATGTGCTTAACGGCAAGATTATACAGTGGGGAAAAAAAGTATTTCACCCCCTGCTGATTTTGTGAGTTTGTCCCCTTACAAAGAAAGGAATGGTCTATAATTTTCATGGTAGGTTCATCTTAACAGTGAGAGACAGAATATTTAAAAAAATCCCAGAAAATTACATTATATGAATTTTAAACATTTATTTGTGTTTTATTGAGGAAAATAAGTATTTCACCCCTAGCAAAACATGACTCAGTACTTGGTGGAGAAACCCTTGTTGGCAAGCACAGCGGTCAGACGTTTCTTGTAGTTGGTCACCAAGTTTGCGCAGATCCCAGGAGGGATTTTGGCCCACTCCTCTTTGCAGATCCTCTCCAAATCCTTAGAAATCAATTTTCAGTGTCCTGGCTGAGGGAAGGAGGTTCTCACCCAAGATTTCCCGGTACATGGCCCCATTCATCCTCCTCGATCCGGTGAAGTCGTCCTGTGCCCTTAGCAGAGAAACAGCCCCAAAGCATAATGTTTCCACCGCCATGCTTGATGGTGGGGATGGTGTTCTTGGGGTCCAAGGCAGCTTTTTTCTTCCTCCAAACACGGCGAGTCGAGTTGATGCCAAAGAGCTCGATTTTAGTCTCATCTGACCACAGCACTTTCTCCCAAGCCTCCTCTGAATCATCCAGGTGCTCATTGGCAAACTTCAGACGGGCCTGTACATGTGCCTTCTTGAGCAGGGGGACCTTGCGGGCACTACAGGATTTCAATCCATTACGGCGTAGTGTGTTACCAATGGTCATCTTGGTGACTGTGGTCCCAGCTGCCTTGAGATCATCAACAAGCTCCAGCCGTAGTTCTGGGTTGTTCCCTCACCTTTCTCATGATCAGGTTCACTCCACGAGGTGAGATCTTGCGTGGAGCCCCAGACCGAGGGAGATTGATGGTCAATTGGTGTTTCTTCCATTTTCTAATTATCGCACCAACAGTTGACTCCTTCTCACCAAGCTGCTTGCCAATGGTCTTGTAGCCCATTCCAGTCTTGTGCAGTTCTACAATTTTGTCCCTGATGTCCAATTCTTTGGTCTTGCCCATTGTGGAGAGGTTGGAATCTGATTCATTGATTGATTCTGTGGACAGTTGTCTTTTATACAGGTAACGAGTACTTAATTAGGAGTACTAATTAAGTAAGAGGACTAATTTGTGTGCCTCCTGGTCACATAACCGGTCTGTGGGAGCCAGAATTCTTGCTGTTTTGCTAGGGGGTGAAATACTTATTTTCCTCAATAAAACACAAATAAATGTTTAAAATTCATATAATGTGATTTTCTGGGATTTAAAAAAAATATTCTGTCTCTCACTGTTAAAATGAACCTACCATGACATTTATAGACCGACCGTTCCGTTCCTTTCTTTGTAAGGGGGCAAACTCACAAAATCAGCAGGGGGTGAAATACTTATTTTCCCCACTGTATGTAGTATCATTTTTGTTAAACAATGAACAGGAATCATACATTCAGAGTTTTGCTACAGTGACAACTAATTCATGAACAATGGATTATTATTAACATTATTCTGTTGTTGGAGAGCCCCAACTTGCACACAGGGAATTTGCAATTTCTATTTTCCTGCCGAGTTTTCTCTAGCTCTGTCAAATTTGTTGGGTGGTGTTCAACTCTTGCCACAGATTTTCAATCCAATTCAAGTCAGGACTTTGCCAGGGCCATTCAAGGACATTCATTTTCTTCTTGTTGAGCCGCTCCAGTATAGCTTTGGGCTTCTGCTTTAGGTCATTGTCCTGCTGAAATATCAATTTTGGTCAGTTTTAGGTCTTGACCATTTGCTCACCTGATGGCCTAACTGTTGGTGTGGATGTCTGTCCCCTTTGATCTTGGACAAGACACACATTCAGCACATAGCCGAAGGTGCCGCAATCCGTGAACTTGCTTGACTGCTGCAGAGTGGCATAGCAACAACCACAAACGCGGTGAGCACAGAGAAGATTATATGTAGTATCATTTTTGTTAAACAATGAACAGGAATCATACAATGTGACAATGTGCCACTTTTCCCATTTGGAACTTCTGAAATATTTTTGAATATCCGTGCATGTCGTGTTTGTTATGATGTGAGTGTAAAACAGAAATAGTTCCAGTTAGCTAATTAAAACATTTAAGTAAAAAATCCTAAATTCACCGTTGTCAGCAGGACGATCACATGGAAATCGAAGGTTGTTCTTCTTAATTTTTTGTCGTCTGAGACAATAGCACGACTGTTCATCTGGGCCACTTTCTGGCGAGAAGCATCCTGAGTCCAGCTGAGGAAGCTCCTGAATCCTGTGCCTTGCAAATGCCTGCATCCAGTTCCTTGGAGAAACCTCTCTCGCGTGTTCCAAGAAAGTTCACCTGTGCCAGCTCCTCCACGACCTGATCCAATGTTGAGTCCTGCAGCCATAGACGTGGAAAGGACTTCTTATGTGTTCCGAGAAAGTTCTGCTGCACTGGCAGTTAACCACGTGAAAAGGACTTCTCTCACATGTTCTGAGAGAGTCCCACTGCATCAGCCACTCAATGGCAAATCAGCAGTCCCGAGTCCTGCAACTAGCCCATGGAAGGGTAACTTGCTCGGGTGTTCCAAGAAGTTAGAACCACACGTATACTCAAAGGTCGAGTACTCGATTTGAGTCCCTTCACACTCCAGTCTCCTGTGAACCTCTACCGCTGAGACCGTAGAAAGAGTTGGAATTTCACCTTGTCCAACTCAGCTGAGGAGCTGCAACATGGATCCAGGACTGATCCTCCTTGGAATCATTAAGTATCAACTTTTGCTATCCTTTTCTGGCATCAAATAGGATTGCATGTTTTCATAGCATTCAGAGTCCATATTAATGTATAGATCTGCAATGTATTTTTATTACGTTTATTTACAAGTGTTATATTTACATGTAATACATGTGACATTAACCACTTCTGAATAATCCCAAATATTGTTTCCTTCATTTCTAGGGTGTTTACTTATTAAGTTTATTAATTGGCACTTTAGTCTTTTTTTTCTTTCTTTTTTTTCAGATTTTCAAATTCAGAGAATTTGGTGGCCAATTGTACCCTTTATTTCTTCAATTCACCCTCCCCCATGTGCCCACTGCCCGTCTCTACGGGACAAGCCAATACCCCAAGGTTCGGCAATGATCAGCCTCTTTGAGATGGAACTAGCCCACCTGTCTTACAGGGACGCCCTTCGCGCTTCTCGGTGAGCTCGTGCCGGCTCTGGCTCTCCCTCCCCCTGGGGCAGACAGCCAATCGCCGCCCCAAATGGGGCTCCCGGCCTGAGCCGGGCTGGCGCAGCTGGGGATCGAACCCCGGCCGCACTGTGCTACCTGCATTCCGGGCAAATGCTTTTACCGATACACCACCTTAGGCAGCACTTTAGTAATTGTCTTTATTACAGACCATCAATTGATATATATTGATATTTCAAATTGATCAATAAATGTCACATTATTCCTAAAGTTGTTGTTTGTCTGTTCTTTGCACTGACCAGTTTGGTTGTACTGGCTACCATACTCACTAAATAAATATTGAATACGTATATGTTGATGTGAGCCATGCTAACCCGTCCTCACTACACTGGCCACTGTTCTGGAGTGACTAGGATATCATTGTCTAATTTACTTTTTTATCCCTTCTTAGCCATTGAACTCTTTTCAAAATAGCTGTTGGGCTCACAGTGGTTTACCCCACAAGGTTCCTCCTTGCTCAGTGCTCAGTCTTGAGGGACAGCTTGATCTAGGCAGTGGCCGGGTGGGAAGATGCATCTCTGAATCATTGACTAGACTAGACCTTTTTCACAATGAATGCATTAACTTCTCAAAATGAAATGATTTTATACTGGAACAGAACAGTTCATATAAGTAAGATTCTGATAAAGTGTAGGTTTGTGTCCACATGCAAATCATTTTTTTAAAATATTGGCTTCACTTGAATTTGTTCACATTGAATCAGATAGTTGTGGATTGTGAATACTAACTCAGGCAGCAGTATGTATGGAACAAAAATTGTTTGATTGAATCGCCCCACACCAACCTGGGAGCATTTCTTCCAAATTGCAGCAAGCTAGATAAGCATACCCACAACTTAATTTAGCTAGCTAGCTATGCATATAAAAATCACTTATCACCAGTGGTGGCTGGTGCCCCAAAGGTTTGTGGATTGGGAACGTGTTGCAGTGGTGCGGTGCTGCCAAAGTTTGTGTCTGGTAGGTGGCATCTATTAATTCATTTTTTATTATATCTTTGGCAGGGTTAGGGTAATTTCCATTTCAATTCAGGAAATGAATTGAAACTCAAATTCTTGAAATGTTCTAAATTTTTGGAAAAATCCCAATAAACCATTATAGCCACTTTTCAATGTATTAATTGAATTTCAATTAATTGATTGAATTGAAATGGAATTCACCACAACTGATCTCTAGACAATGTTTTAAACCAATTTCAAATGTTTAATACAACTAAATATATGGTTTCTACATATCAAGGTTCTACCTAGAGGTTCATTCCAGTAATTTCTTGATGCCAATGCTCAACTATTTTAAGCTCTGGAACCACAAAAGTATCTTAAACTAGAAAGAATGTGCAAAATGTCACCATCAACTATACTGACTGGTCAGGTCACAACATGTAAGCCCATAGTATTTCAGGTAGTCAAAAGGCTAACAGCTGTGCTTTATATTTCTGTATGCATAGTAAAGTCTATTTATTATATATATATATATATTATAAGTGCCTCTTCACAGCTCTAAATCACTATGTATAAACATGTCAAAAGCATTATTGAGTTGAGTTCTATTTTCCATAAACATTTTGTTTAGCTCAGGAACAAAAGAGATCTCGACATGCAATACATTACGTTTCCTTTATTTTATTTGGTTTTGGAAGTGCACATTTGGATTGATACTCACTTTTAGCTGGAAACATCGACAGAACTTGTGCAAAATAATATAAATATAAATCATCACCACCCATGGTTAGTTTGTTCATGTTAGCTACATTGTACAAAAGACAATAATACAAATGAGTCAATGAGACGAGACAAAGACTTTCAGGGGCTGACTTCCAGCAATCTGTTCGTACTTAACAGACCAGACTCAAGCACCCTGTTCTATGGACCAGCATATTCACACATCTCTTGTCTGTCAAAACAACAGAATTCTTTGGCCTACACTGTGGAGATTTCTGTGACAGTGTATAGGTCAAGATCAGCTTTTCCTGATAGCTAACCAGTACTTGTGGCTGTTGCTCACCAGAAATGAACAACGAGAGAGGACTTGTGTAGCTAGCCAATCACCACCCCTGCCTCTCTACCATGGGAGCGCGGGCCTTCAGTTCCTCACTCCCCCCGGCTCTGAAACGCTCTCCACCCTCACCTCTGACTCCTGGACTTCAGGCCTCCTTACCTTTAAAAAATAACTCAAAACCAATCTGTTTAGGCTTGCATACACCTAGTCTCCCGCTACTTCCCCTCCGCTCCGCCTCCTCTGGAAAACTGACTGCCCCATCCCTCCGGGCACCTAACCTTTTCCTTCCCAGTGTTACAGGTATGGTACGCAGCTACCTGCAATGATGTCTATCACTGTATTGCTGCACTGATCTCTTGCACGTACTATGATTGTTCCTACCATGTATTTATGCACATCTTGTAAGTTGCTCTGGATAAGAGCGTCTGCTAAATGCTTTAAATTTAAATATAATGTACTTCCTCCCCTCTCTGCTCTGAACTCCCACCCCTATTGCACTGACTGGTTGGCATTTCAATTTCGTTGTACGTGTTACAATGACAATAAAGGATCTAATCTAAATCTAAATCTTGTTCTTGTAACTCTTTGCCTCTTTGCGCAACCTATGCGACATGGCGTCCTTACACTTCTGTACACTAGTAGGCATCAATGTTTTGAACAAGGTCAGTAAAGTTTTCATGAAAGCAGCGAGACTCCTGTACCTTCGAACTTCTTCAGCCAATCTTTCCTGAAGCTGGTTCATTTTATACCGTGTCGAAAAAATTATGCTAACTATATATTGTTAGCAAGCTTTATTTGGTCGTGATACCAGGTTGCTAGCTAGATAGATCGATATCGATAGTTTTGCTTAGCTAACGTTAACATAGATATATACAGGTATAGTATGCAGCTGCTAACAATGATATCGCTGTATTACTGCACTGATCTCTTGTACGAACTATGATTGTTCTTACCATGTATTAATGCACATCTGGTAAGTCGCTCTGGATAAGAGCGTCTGCTAAATGCTTAAAATGTAAAAAAATTATGTACTAGCTCGATGAACTATGACTATGCTCCGCCTCCATTCGCTAACCAACCAACCAATCAATGATGCGCAACATCTACGTGACATGTTGCGCTGTGGTTGCGAGTTTGATTTTTGTGCTAGGTACGCGACATCCTCTGCAACACCCTCTGTGTAGGTTGTAGAGGTTGCGTTGATGTTGCAGAGCCCTGGTTGTGCTGCTGTCACTTTGCTGGTTCCTCTGTCCAGACCGACACCTTCCACAGTATTATTATTATTATTATTACAAGTCTTAGTGTAATACAACAGGCGCCAATTACTTTGTCATTAAGAACTGATCTATGATTAGCTCTGCCTACTAGTACTTAACTCAAGCATTGCGAGCTAAACAACAAAACTGGCCTTGGATCAGTATGTAAATAGGCGATGCCATTATCATTAGGGTGATACAGCCATTGAAATACATTGCGGAACAAAATGCAGAGAACGTTTTCCCTTTCAACAGATGCAATGTTTAGCTAATTATTTTTCTGAAAGGTTATAATGCAACTTCAGTTAATTATATCTATTGACTGAGGTTTTTAATGTTTTGGTTGTATTTGTATAACGTATTGTATCTTTTTTTTGTTTTTTTGTTGTTGAGGAGAACCATTCTACATCCTCCTCTGAGCAGCAGGGGCTAATCACCCCTCAGGACTCAGACTGGCCACAGTCAGCACTGGCATGACCAGGATTTGATTCTGCGTTTTTATACACTATTTTCTTAGTTTCACAATCCTAGACTGACAGTTATATTGAGTATTTCTGACTGGGGATTTTTGTCTAGTGATAGGATACACGTCTTTAACCAATTAACTACTTTACGTACTTTCAGCAAATGGAATCCATGATAATGACTCCCGTTCCAAGACTTGCAATTCCAGTTCAGTTGTTGGCCGCAGGTTGGTGGGACAGACCATAAAATTCCAAAATGGTTTGGAACTGACCCCAAGACTGCGGTAGTGTGACCCCCTTGTGTTAATGAAGATTTTTGCACTTTCGTTTGTCCCCAGCCCTGGTATGTTTGACTGAGCAAGGAGGCACATTGGCCCCTCAACCCATTCTCCACACGATGGCAGAATCAGCCAGGACCCAGAAATATTTGCCCTTGGAAGTGGAGGACAACTGCAGCACTAGGTAATCCTCTCAGGCTTCTACCCCTTGGTGCTTATGTGGCCATATGAAAACTCATCTTCAGACATTTGTACTACTGTTATTATAAGCAGTATTGCACAATGTTCAGCTTAGAGCGCTTTTACATGTAATCAGCATTCAAATGGTCATCCATAGAGCTCACGCAGTAACCGTATAACTGCCTGACCAGGACCTGGACGCTGGACGCTGACCGCAGTCAAAATTTGCCGTCATGACCATTGATTTAAGCTTTTATTTTATTTTTTCCCTCTTCTACATATTTATTTTCAAGTATTTAACCCCCTCAATACCAACATTCTGCCTGTGGCACCTTTAAACACAAGAGGAAGATCTTGTCAAAAATAGTGGATGGTTACATCTTTACTTGATATTTTGAGGCAAAAGAAGAGACAGTACAGAATATATACAAAAGACAACAGAAACAATGTAGATTATTGTAATGTGTGGGCTAAGGCTAAAAAGGAAATAATGACAGCTAAAAGGCACTTTGAAATTAAAATTTCCCAAGATGTAAAAGGTCATCTTAAACAGTTTTCTCAATATTCCAGTAGAAATTACATACCCATAATAACCGCCTGCACTATAAGAGCTGGATGGTGAACCAAGATGGGATGCAACAAACAAATATTCCTTCAAGACAACAAGTTGGATAAAAAGATACAGGATTCATTTATGACATACGACAGATATTAGACATACTCGCATGACAACAAAGGGATATAATAAAAAACATCTATAAAACAGTATGACTAACCCTAGCACCAGAGAGGATAGGTTCTACACTCTCTCACGTGAAAGTCGGACGTTCTCTTCTGCAGACTGCTTCCCCTACTCTACGCTTCCCTAGCACAGGGAGAATTTTTTTCTTCGCACCACCCCTTACAAACTCCAGACAGGGGCATGGCCAGACGAGGTTGAGGAAATGTAGCTGGGAACAGTCCAATCAGTGCCAGAGCAACCACGCATCGGGAGCATGGTCTCAATCAACAATCAAGCACCCGTCGACCAAGAGTGTCTGGGGTCAAATTTTGGTCAACCGTAACACCCCCACACAAAATACAGCAGTAAATACATTCACACAAGACACAAAAACTGACAGTGCCGAACAAATGACTACTTTTTATTTTATTTTTTTAATTGAAGAAACTCATTTACATTTTGCAATTCTCAAGTAGGTTCAAATCTTACCTCATTATCCTTGCCATGAATATGTTGAATGTGGAGATTATGTTCTTGCAAGAACAAACTCCACCGCATAAGACGTTGGTTTGGATTCCACATTCGGCTGAGAAAAACTAGAGGATTGTGATGTGTAAGCACCACCACTTCATGAGGGATAGACCCCATGTACGCGTTGAAATGCTGGAGTGCGAGGATCAGGGCGAGCACCTCCTTTTCAATGGTTGAATAAACTCGCTGGTGACGGTTACATTTCTTAGAGAAATAACAAACTGGATGTTCCACTCCCTGCAAATCGTCCTGCAGGAGCACAGCTCCAGCACCTGAGTCACACGCATCCACTGCAAGTTTGAAAGGTTTTCCAAAATCTGGGGCAGAGAGAACAGGAACACTAGACAGAAGAGCTTTAACATTGTTAAAAGCTAGCTTACATAGGTCAGACCTAACAAAAGGTACCTTTACACTTAACAGGTCTGTTAAGGGGGTAGCAATTGCAGCAACATTTTTACAGAAACTGCGATAATATCCGACCATACCAAGGATGCGTCGCAATTCTCGTTGAGACGTAGGAACTGGGAACTGAGAGATGGCCTCAACCTTCGCGTCCAGTGAACAAACTTAACGGACTTAACCTGTCGGTCGGGTTCATCTTAGTTTGGGCTACTGTAAGGTTGTCCTTAGCTATTTCGCAAGCCCTATTGAGTTTAAGACAAACATCATAAACATAATCTAGGAGATTCATGGTAGAATCATCTGCTAGCCATCTTTCCTTTAGCATTTTTAATGGACCACTTACTGTGTGACCAAACACCAATTCCACAGGACTGAACCCTAGAGATTCCTGTGTCACCTGTCGCACAGCAAACAACATCAAAGGAACCCGCTTGTCCCAATCTCCCTCGAATTCCAATATGCACGCAGCATAGATTTCAAAGTCTGATTAAATCTCTCCAGAGCACTCTGTGACTTTGGGTGGTAAGCACTCGAATAGCAATGCTGAATAGCGAGCTGCTTCAAAACCTGAGAAAAGGTTTTGGACATGAAGTTTGACCCCTGGTCTGACTGAATAGTCTTGGGAAGACCGAATAATGAAAATAACTTGATTAAAGCCTTAACAATGACAGGAGCAGTTATCTTCCGTAACGGAATAGCTTCAGGAAATCACGTCGAGGCACACATGATCGTAAGCAAATACTGATTTCCGCTTTGGTGCGAGGCAATGGGCCTACACAATCTATTATTATTCTTTCAAATGATTCACTCATAGCGGGGATCGGATACAGAGGAGCTGGTGGAATCATTTCATTCGGTTTGCCAGCCATCTGACATACATGACAAGTCTTACAATGTTTTGCCACATTTCAAACCAGGCCAAAAAAAAGTCTCAGCACCCAGTCATACATTTTGTTAACCCCCAAATGCCCAGCAAGGCAATGATTGTGAGCCAAGCACAATATTTCACGGCAATAAGCTGACGGAACCACTTTGCAAAATACTTCCAAAAAACTGTCGCTCCACCCCTTATAAACTCCAGACAGGGCATGGACAGACAAGGTCAAGGAGAACAGTCCAATCAGCACCAGAGCAACCATGCATCTGGAGCATGTTGGAATTGGACAAGTTGGAATTATTCCTGAAAAATAATAGGATTTTAGGGGAGAGCCAGTGTTGGCCGGGAAAGCCGCTTACAACAACTTGGAAAGACGCTAACTTGCTCCCCATTAATTTGAATTGGAGCCGATCGCACCGGTTTGACATATTTAATGTAGCGGCTTTCCCGGCCGTTTTCTCGGGGTAAAAGTAGCTAGCTAGTCGCTGTGACATCCCAGCTCATTAACCAGGCCGTTGTCGCGAGCCAAGACGCTAAGTTACTCCCCATTCATCGATAGCACCGGTTCACCGAATATAACTTAGCTGTACAGCTGAACAGACAATGCATATTATTATCTTCGTAGCTAGCTGGATATATAATTATAATATAATTATATATTATCATTCATATATTTTGTTTGTTTGTTTGTAGGCGGCACGGTGGTGCAGTGGATAGCGCTGTCGCCTCACAGCAAGAAGGTCTCGGGTTCGAATCCAGGCAGGGGGCCTTTCTGTGCGGAGTTTGCATGTTCTCCCCGTGTCCGCGTGGGTTTCCTCCGGGTACTCCGGTTTCTTCCCACAGTCCAAAGACATGCACGTTAGGCTAATTGGAGAGTCTAAATTGCCCGTAGGTATGAGTGTGTGAGTGAATGGTGTGTGTGCCCTGCGATGAATTGGCGACCTGTCCAGGGTGTATTCCTGCCTCTCGCCCGGAACGCATGCTGGGATAGGCTCCAGCCACCCCCCGCGACCCTGACCAGGAATAAGCAGCTTAGATAATGGATGGCTGGATGGATGGATATTATGTTTGTAGCAAGGCAGCCAACTTAGCTGTACAGCTTATTCGTAGCTAAATGACATCACCCGGACACATTCTTCCGGGTTTTGTCACTCAGGAATGCGAGCTCGTCATGTTGGCATAGCAACTACAGTCCAAAATTCCGAGGACATCACCCGGACACATTTTGGCAGGCGGACACATCCTGGCGTGACACCAGCATGGTTTTCTTTGGGGAAGGTCATGCATAACAAACCTCCTGAACTTCTTTGAGGAAGCTACAAAGTGTTTTGTTTTGAACCAGGCTTGTGATATTATATATTTGGATTTTCAAGAAGCATAATGAACTCAGTGGGAATTACAGGAGTTTCAGAGTGGGTTCATAATTGGCTACAAGGTTGAATATAAAGAGTAACAGTAGGAGGGGTCGTGCTTTTCCTTATTTGCATAAATTATCTTGATTGGGATGTCTGTACCAAAATGTTACATTGCTAAATGTATTGTTATGCATGTGGGAAATAAAAATATAAGAATATAAAAATATTTTATGGGAGGAAAAAATTAGAAGGTGTTCAATTTGAAAAAAGTCTTAGGAATTGTAGTTGATCAAAGTCTATCTGCATCTAAGCAGTGTGCTACAGCAGTGAACAAGGCCAACATGATGCAGGGATATATAGCTAAAAGTATTGAGTATAAATCAAAGGAGGTTACATTGATGTTATATAGTGTCTTTGTCAGACCTCACTTAGAGTACTGTGTGCAGTTTTGGGCACCACTCTACAAGAGAGATATATAAGCTCTTGAGAAAGTACAAAGAATGGAAACTAAATTGGTACCTGATATGAAAGGTAAAATTACGAGGAAAGACTTAAGATGCTCCATCTATTCATTCTTAGCAAACCAAGACTTGGGGGGCAGAACTAGAGGACACAGGTGGAAATTAGTTAAAAGGCGAATTCCGCACAGATATCAGGAAGTTTTATTTTTTTTACACAGAGATGAAAAATGCCTGTATCAACTTGCCAGATCAGGTAGCAGGATCACCTGGAGGTATTCAAGTCCAGGCTTGATGCAGTACTAGATATTCTTCAGAATAGTAACTGACAAGCCTCAATGAGCCAAATGGCCTCTTCTTGTCCTCATGTATTCTTATGTTCTTAAGAATACTTTAAGGTTGGCACTTGGCAGACATCCAGTCAGGTCCAGAATTATTGGCACCCTTGATGAAAATGAGCAAGAAAACAAATAATACCATTACTGAGATCTATTGTAATTTTCCAACATGTGGAAAATATTTTACTGTATTAATGATTAGATGGAATCGACCAAAATACATATTTTTAACAAATGATCAATTTCTTTCCAAAAAACCCCACAGTTTCACAATTACTGGCACCCCTGTTTTTAGTACTTGGTGTAGCCTCCCCTGGGAATGATAACAGCACTGAGCCTATTTCTATCATGTTTAACAAGGTTGGAGAACACATTTGGAGCGATATTGCACAAATTCCTCCATGAAGAACCTTTCATGGTCCTTGATATCCTTAGGTTTACGCTTATGGACTGCCCTCTTCAATTCAGACCACATGTTTCTGTCAGTAAGGGCTTTCTTTGTGCAACCCTTCCAAAGATTCTGTTGGTATGGAGGTGGTGTCTTATGGTTGATTTTGAGACTTTGTGACCCCAAGATGCAACTAAAGTCTGCAGTTCCTGATCTGTGGTCCTTGGGTTCTTCTTTGCCTCCCTCACCATCTTCCTCACTGTGCATGGGAACAACATGCACTTACATCCTCTTCCTGGCAAGTTTACAACTGTTCCTGATGTTTGAAACATTTAGATTATTGCCAATAACAGTGGTTATTTATATGTTTAATTGTTTATGGATTTTTTTGTACCCATTACCTGACTTCTCTCAACAATCATCTTTCTCTTTTTATTTGACAGTTCTTTGGCTTTTCCCATGGTGATGGATAACAAAGGGATTTTAAATGTGGGTTACCTCATTTTTATGCCCTAATGAAACAGGAAGTGGTGGAAGGCCACAATACAGTTCCTTAAGGCTGAGATTTTAAGAACTTAAGTAGAATTGTATTGCAGATTAAACTTTGTTTGGTTTATTTAAAATAATCTTTAGGAGTGCCAATAATTTTGTTTTGCAAATAATTCTGTGTTCCCCAAAAAAGTATTACACCATAAAAAGAAAAGAAAAATGTGAATAATTGTTTTAGAATAAAAATATGTAATTTTCCCATATGTTTGAGCCTAAAATATAGCGCATTATCTATGTTGTCAAGGGTTTATTTAGTGTCAGAATAGTTATGTGAATTTTAAAGTCCTGTCTGGGGAAACTGCTGTTGTGGGCTCTGAAGGACTTGAAAAGCCAAGATAAGATGAAAACACAGAGGGACAGACAGCAGAATAACTTGAGGGAAAGCACCAGGGGGGGGGACTTAATGGCCTTTGGGACTTCATGTTTATGGTGTATTTGGCCATGTGTGTGTGTCATGTTTATGTGTGTGTGTGTGTGTGTGTGTGTGTGTGTGTGTGTGTGTGTGTGTGTGTGTGTGTGTGTGTGTGTGTGTGTGTGTGTGTGTGTGTGTGTGTGTGTGTGTGTGTGTGTGTGTGTGTGTGTCTGTGTGTCTGTGTGTCTGTGTGTCTGTGTGTGTCTGTGTGTGAGAGAGAAAATGCCTCCAGGGATCAGAAATGGCTTAAACCCAACTCTAGCACACATACCCTTCTGCTCCTCCCCTTTACTGTTTTTATTCTATCCACAAGCACTATGCTGGAAGGGTATACCGATTTCCCCCCCCTTTTGAACACTTAAAACCTGGCCTATTGATGGCTATTTTTTCTTTCTAATCTCCTTTTCTATTCGCTGGAGTTGAGTTCTTGCATTCTTGGTTATCTTGTCCTGGCTCACACTATGGTGCTCGTTTTGGCTGCTTGTGTTGGGTGCAGCTTGATTTGGTATATTTTTCTTTAATTTCTTTTGTGATTGTGTCATGTCATTTTTATGTCTAGGATTTGGTGTTTAAGGCAGTTGAACCTGTGTCTGTAGATTTCCCATTGGATACTTTGTCTTTGTCTAAGTGATGTAACTTATATATAAACCAGCTCTTAATTTTAATTGAATTGTGAGTTGTATATTTTGATGAAAGTTTATCTAACAGATTGCTCTGCCTATCAAAGAATTTGGTGATTCAATTAATAATTGGCATCCTATGTAATAATTATGTAATGAAATCAAAAAATATATATTTTATGTAGCGTAAGTGAGGAGTTTTGTCACATAATACCATGTCTGTACAGTATTCAGTCCTGAACCTTAATTAAAGGACATTTGACTGTTAGACTACTGGATTCAGAACTAGACATTTTTGTTCAATTCACACTCGCCCAACAATAGTAATTACAAGCAATAAAATCCAAAGCATTCTCTCCCCACCATAGTATGATTATTTATAGCCATTTTGTCATACATCCTGCATTCAAACCAATTATATGCCCATTGTGCCATAGTTTCCCTAGGATTCAACTTTGTGAACAACTTGCACTAAGAATGAATCATCGCTCATCGCAGACAGGATGATGAGCCATTTATAATATGGTTACTAAAAGCGAAGACCCATGGTACCTCTAGTGGTGACTTCAGGAAATTCCAGGTATAAACTTTCTTGTGAAGACATCTGGATTAGATTATTGGGAGATCATGAGAAGGGCCTTAATATAGGAGTATGCTATAGACCTCCAGCTTCAGACAGTAACATAAACAGTACACTCTTTGGTAACATAAAACAAATCTGTGCTGAAGGAGAGACGATAATAATGGGCGACTTCAATTACCCCTCTATTAATTGGGAGATAGTGACAGGTCAGGGCAAATGTGAAGAGGAGTTTTTAGATATGGTCAATGACTGCTTTTTGGTACAGTCTGTTACTCAGCCTATGAGAGCTAGATCAATACTGGATCTGGTTTTGTGTAACAATCCTGATAGAATTTGCATCACAGAGGTAGGAGAACCAATAGGGGCAAGTGACCACAGTGCAGTTATTTTTGATATTTAGTTAAGACAGCCTCCTCTAACTCTCGAATTTTTAATTTTAGACAAGCTGACTTCAATAAAATGAGAGAGAATTTAAGTAATATAGATTGGGTAAAACTTCTAGATTGCAGAACTGTGAATGAAAAATGGACTATATTTAAAAGGGTTATTGTAGATGTACAGTGTAAATTCATCCCCAAAGTAAGGAAAAATAGGATGAAAAAACAGTCTCCGCAGTGGATGACTAAATCTTTACGGGAGATTTTGAGGCAAAAGAAACGACTGTACAGAGTATATAAAAAGGATAACTCAGAGAGAAACAAGTTAGATTATTGTAATATGCGGGCTAAGGCTAAAAAGGAAATAAGATCAGCTAAAAGGCGGTTTGAAATTAAAATTTCCCAAGATGAAAAAAGTAATCCTAAGTTTTTTCAATATTACAGTAGAAAAAGGAAAGTTAAGGATGAGGTTAAGTGCATTAAGAATAAGGAAGGAACTTTGGTTTATAATAATAAGGATATTGCTAACACACTAAACAGTTACTTTGTTGAGAGCTTTACTAGAGAGGAGGTTATAAATATGCCTAAATGTATAGACAAGGTACAGAATGTTTTGGAGGACTTTGAGATAAGGGACGTAGAAGTACTACAAAAACTACAAAAACTTAAGACAAATAAGGCAGCAGGCCCGGATGGAATATATCCCAGAGTACTCAAAGAACTTGGGGAAATTATATATAAACCATTGACAGATATTTTCATTCAATCCATAATCACTGGAGAAATACCAGACGACTGGAAGCAGGGTAGTATAATTCCAATATATAAGAAGGTACTGACCCAGGGAACTATAGGCCTGTCAGTTTAACTTGCATCGCATGTAAAATGCTGGAATGTATTATTAGGGATAAGTTGGAATCATTCTTGAAAAATAATAGTATTTTAAGGGAGAGCCAACATGGATTTCTCAAAGGGAGGTCATGCCTAACAAACCTCCTGGACTTTTTCTAAGAGGCTACAAAGTGTGTTTACCTGAACCAGGCTTATGATATTATATATTTGGACTTTCAGAAAGCATTTGACAAGGTACCACATGAGAGGCTCATTGCGAAAATGAATGCAGGAGTAGTTTCAGAGTGGGTTCATAATTGACCCTTCGCTAAGTCCATCAAGCTTTCGGAGCCAGCATGGCGCTCCCACTGTCGCTAACTGCACTCCCTGGAGAAATATTGTCAAATTTTTGGAAAATAGAAAAAGCGATTTCAGATAGAAGCAGACAGAAGGGTCTACAGCCGTGGCCAAAAGTTTTGAGAATGACACAAGTATTGGTTTTCACAAAGTTTGCCGCTTCAGTGTTTTTAGATCTTTTTGTCAGATGTTACTATGGTATACTGAAGTATAATTACAAGCATTTCACAAGTGTCAAAGGCTTTTATTGACAATTACATTAAGTTTATGCAAAGAGTCAATATTTGCAGTGTTGACCCTTCTTTTTCAAGACCTCTGCAATTCGCCCTGGCATGCTGTCAGTTAACTTCTGGGCCACATCCGGACTGATGGCAGCCCATTCTTGCATAATCAATGGTTGGAGTTTGTCAGAAACGCAGACTGGCCAATCACAGCGCAGCATTTGACAGACTCCGACAGAGGTCCGACAGTTTATGGCAGCGCTCCATTCACTTTGACGGAAAAGTTTGAGATTTTCTTCATTTTCAAGCTGGTTTTATGGATTTTTAGCTAGTTATGGTTAAACGTTGTGCCTGGGGCACTTGTAACAGTGACACTCGTTACCCGGAGAGGTTGGAAGGAGATATCATTTTTTTCCCTTTCCAAAACCTAAATCAAATCCTGAAAAGTGTTGTGAAGAAGGCTTCAGCGCGCCCAAGAAAGTCCAGCAAGCGCCAGGACCGTCTCCTAAAGTTGATTCAGCTGCGGGATCGGGGCACCACCAGTGCAGAGCTTGCTCAGGAATGGCAGCAGGCAGGTGTGAGTGCATCTGCACGCACAGTGAGGCGAAGACTTTTGGAGGATGGCCTGGTGTCAAGAAGGGCAGCAAAGAAGCCACTTCTCTCCAGGAAAAACATCAGGGACAGACTGATATTCTACAAAAGGTACAGGGATTGGACTGCTGAGGACTGGGGTAAAGTCATTTTCTCTGATGAATCCCCTTTCCGATTATTTGGAGCATCCGGAAAAAAGCTTGTCCGGAAAAGAAAAGGTGAGCGCTACTATCAGTCCTGTGTCATGCCAACAGTAAAGCATCCTGAGACCATTCATGTGTGGGGTTGCTTCTCAGCTAAGGGAGTGGGCTCACTCACAATTTTGCCTAAGAACACAGCCATGAATAAAGAATGGTAGCAAAACATCCTCCGAGAGCAACTTCTCCCAACCATCCAAGAACAGTTTTGTGACGAACAATGCCTTTTCCAGCATGATGGAGCACCTTGCCATAAGGCAAAAGTGATAACTAAGTGGCTCGGGGAACAAAACATCGAAATTTTGGGTCCATGGCCAGGAAACTCCCCAGACCTTAATCCCATTGAGAACTTGTGGTCAATCCTCAAGTGGCGGGTGGACAAACAAAAACCCACAAATTCTGACAAACTCCAAGCATTGATTATGCAAGAATGGGCTGCCATCAGTCCGGATGCGGCCCAGAAGTTAATTGACAGCATGCCAGGGCGAATTGCAAAGGTCTTGAACAAGAAGGGTCAACACTGCAAATATTGACTCTTTGCATAAACTTAATGTAATTGTCAATAAAAGCCTTTGACACTTGTGAAATGCTTGTAATTATACTTCAGTATACCATAGTAACATCTGACAAAAAGATCTAAAAACACTGAAGCAGCAAACTTTGTGAAAAGCAATACTTGTGTCATTCTCAAAACTTTTGGCCATAGTCTGCTTCTATCTGAAATCGCTTTTTCTATTTTCCAAAAATTTGACAATATTTCTCCAGGGAGTGCAGTTATCAAATCATCCTTTATTGTCATTGTACATGTACAACGAAATTGAGATGCAGTCCTTGACTGTGCCGAAAGAAAGACACATAAAAATAATTTATAAAACACTATATAATAATAAATAAATACACTAAAAGGAAAGTTAACATAAAACCCACATCCACATTCTGCTGTCATTCACATTGCACAACAACCTTAATATTGCACTTAAAACATATTGCATTTAAAAACGTATTGCACATTCAAGGTTTAACAGTGTTTAGTGCAGTTATTGCTCTGGGGTAAAAACAGTTTTTTAGTCTGTTTGTCCGTGTTTTTATTGCTCTGTAGCGTCTGCCTGAAGGCAGCAGTTCAAGCAGATGGTGTCCTGGGTGGGATGGATCCCTAAAAAAATGTTTGGGCTTTTTTGAGACAACGGGAACTATGTAGATCTTCCAAGGAGGGGAGTGGGCAGCCAATGATGTTCTGGGCGGTGGTGATGACCCTCTGGAGCGCTTTCCTCTCTGCTACTGTGCAGCTGGCAAACCAAACACAGATGCAGTATGTCAGTATGCTCTCTATGGCGCAGCGGTAGAAGGACACAAGCAGTTTTGGGGTGAGGTGGTTCTTCCTGAGGATCCTCAGGAAGTAAAGTTTCTGCTGTGCCTTCTTAACCAGCGCTGTGGTGTTGGCGCTCCAGGTTAGGTTCTCCTCTATGTAGACGCCCAGAAAACAGAAGTCCGAGACCCTCTCCACACAGTCCCCTCTGATGTAAAGAGGCTGAATGTCTGTTTTGTTCCTCCTGAAGTCTATGATGAGCTCCTTTGTCTTGGTGGTGTTAAGGACCAGGTTATTTTCCAGGCACCATCTGGACACAATTTGATGAACAGTGTTTTTTTTTTTTATGCACTCAAATAGCAGGGAATATTTATTAATTTTTTTATTAACAAAAACAATACGGTTCCAGCAGTATCACTGTTTGTAAACAAAATTTTGCAAACAATTGCTAAACAAAACCTTTTTCTTTTACCAATTGCATTCGTATAAAACAATATAATTTTTTGAGCATATAATATAGCTCTATTGTTTATTTTATACAGCCTTCTTTGCTCATCTTTATCAAGGGGTTTGAATAATTTTGGAGGGTACTATCCATTGTCATTTGTTATATGTATTTGGGCATAATGCATTTATGATTAAGAAATTCGCTGTAAAAGTTATTATTTTTGACTGAATTGGATGTGATAAGATGATTCTTATTTCTTGTAACTGTTTTATAGGGTGCTCTAGCTATCAATTGGGACAGATACATTCATAGAAAATAACCTTTAGTGCTGGTCTCATCCTCTTAATGCAGCCAAATGAAAGATGAGGAGTCTTTAGCACCTGAAGAACCAAACAAGAAGCTGAAAGTCGATCACGCACCTGGTGGTACGGAAAGCCTCCACAATGTAGACTTTTGGTGTAAGTATCATTGTTGATCACCCTGATTCTCAGTTTTTTGCTTTTTGCATACCTTCTTGGGGATATCTTTTAAGAATGGCACTTATGACAAACTTTACACATCTGTAGAGATGCTAAGACTCACATTTTACTGTAGTTACAAGGAGTCTGACTTCAGTCGCCTGTCTTTTTTCATTCTCAGCCTAAATGTTTGTCACTGTTAGATAATAAAAATATTAATAATTTAAGGAACTTAATATTTTGAGTGACTGGATTGCAGTGACCCTGTCCATGTCCATGTCTGTGCAGTTTGTGAAGACTGTAAGGAGTACTTCATAGAGGAATGTCCGAGCCATGGTCCCCCAGTCTTTGTGCCAGACACCCCTGTGCCTCTCGGGGTCCCCAACCGTGCTGCCCTAACGGCCCCCTCTGGAATCGAGGTCATCCAAGAAGGGGGGGAGGTGGACGTGTGCTGTGTGGACAAGGATATCCCAAAGGGAGCACTTTTTGGCCCATATCAAGGAGAGGTGGTCTCTCAGGACAAATCCTCAGGCTTCTTTTCCTGGATGGTGAGTGCAGCGTGTATTTCCATTCCTACATGTTTGCAACTCCGCGTGCAGTCCTGAATTTTGGTTTGGGTATATAAAAATTAAGAAGGACGACCTTCAATTTCCAAGTGATCGTCCTGCTGACGACTGTGAATTTAGGATTTTTTTATTTATTTGCTAACTGGAACTATTTCTGTTTTACACTCACATCGTAACAAACACGTCATGCACGGATATTTACAAATATTTCCGAAGTTCCAAATGGAAAAAGCGGCACATTGTCACTCGCATGCAGTCTGTGCTCACCGCGTTTGTTGTTGTTGCTATGCCAGACTCTGCAGCAGTCAAGCAAGTTCACAGATCGCGGCACATAGACACAACAGCGAGAACCAGCTAGTTAGTTAGCTAGCTAACGTTAGCATTCACGGACATTGGGTATCAATATCTGTTGTTCCTAGTTGCTTGCTAACACAAGTAAGTGATCATACATTTACCACTTACCAAGCCTTGAATTAGCGAGCAATATCCGTGAACACTAGCTAGCTAGTTACTGTCTATATTCAGTTCAGTGAGCCCTCCCGTCAGGCTGAAGAATCGCTGTGATTTTCCTGTAGTGATTTCTCATCTCCGTCCTACAGTCCAAGCACAAATCATTCCCACTTCCCTGCTCGGTTAAATCTAGGAATTATTAGCTAGCTATTACGTTAGCTGCCATACCACACTCTAGTTGGGAATGGAAAATCTCTCTCATTCGAGTCCCAACTGATATACTGTACAGTCAGAACACTAGTCGCTAACGCCACCTGCGGGCACCCGTCAGAGCTTCACTGCTGCACAGTCCCATGAGCACACGCTGCACAAGTCAAACAAATATCTGTGTAGAAAAGAAATAACGTTAACCGTTGTGTCTATCTTTGGGCTACATACGATGTAGTGATTGCATTTTCAAAGATGTGGAGATTTATTGAGGGTGCAAGTCCACCCCCCACTAAAAAGGATAAAACCAAAGAAGATCAGCTAAAAAGATTGCACTTTCCAGGAAAATTGGAAGGTGAATAGACCAAGGACAAGTAACTTTTTAGGAAGGACAAGTATCTTTTGTAAAATACTTGCCCTTTGACAAGTATGACTTTTACCCTAATCTGGGCCCCTGCCTATCTTTTGTTTTATTTTTGACCTGAACCAGTTTAAGACATTTTTTCCCTTGCCATTTTAATTTTAAAAAGTGGGTACCTTGGGGGCGGCGAATGGGCCCCATGGTATGGTATCGAATACCGACCGTGCCATTACATAATTGTGGCTGGTAGCCCTGCAGGGTGGTGCGTAATTGGCTGCAGAACTCATTAGGTGGGATGACAGTGTCTCATTGTGTGTCTCCATTGGTCGATTGGGTGCCCACAGTCTGCATGCACAAGCTGCACATGAAGTGTCCTCCTACTGTCTGTGTGAGCTCAGCTGGTGAACTACAGATTGAAGTAGTAGCCAACAGTAGCACACATTTTGTGTGGAGGACAGCCTACTTTGGAGGAGATTGTCTGTTTGTCTGTGCTCTCCCAATTTGATGGAGGAGGTTAAGGTGTTACAAATTACAAATTGGGAGAAACGGGGGGATAAATCAATCACAGTGGGAATACTGATTTTGTTCAATATTGTGACTCTTATTGAAATTAATGCATTGCCTCATGCATTGTACAATATGTTACCTGCATAGGGCTGTAAGGTGACACAGCAATAATGATAACAATAATCCCCACCATCATGCTGCTGTTTATTAGACTTTCAATTTTCATGTTTTTTCCCCCTTAGATAATTGATGAAAACAACGCATACAAATCCATTGATGGCAGTGATGAAACGAAAGCTAACTGGATGAGGTATATCTAATTTTTTGTTGCATTAATATCATTAGAATTTAAAGGCAGACTGCTGAATTGTCGTAGTGGGGTCAAAGGTCACATGAGTGGTGATGGTTGAATTATAAGTCACACCATAGGAAAAAAAAGTCATAAAATATTTAAATATGTACAAATAAATTAAGTCTGGATTTTAAGTCATACTTTTAGACCTTTTTTTCAGTTCCCGCTGTTTGCCTTGGTTTATCATTTACTGAGGTTAATTCCTGTTATAGGAGTATCAGCATGATTACTCTAAATAGTTATACCTAGTGGACATTTTCCATTCTGAAACATAAATGAACATTAATTTCAATAAATTCTAAATTCATATTGTTAGTATTTACTACCTTCTTGTTTGGTATCACCAGTATACAGACATATTGCCATGAAAATAAAAATAGCAGTGTCTGCTGTGGTAGGGGGTGAAAGGTCAAAATAGAGGTTATGATTTATTAGCACAAAACATATACTATGTGTTTTGATGTATGTTTGTTTATACATATGATGTACTAATACATCATAACCTATCCGCTGATGTGCCAACAAGTAATTTTTCTCAGTTTAATTGTTTTGCAGACACCGCCCTTTGCCTTCGTAGGTTAAATAAGTATTGTGCCGTTACCAGGCCATTGTTTGGAAGAGCATCTATACTTGGAAAAAGAGAGAATTGTGCACTGTCAACTTTGAGAGAACTTGCACCATATAATGTAGAACTCCTCATTCACCAGTATTTCTAATTCTTCAGTCAAAAAATATTTTGCTGCTTTGCTTCCTTTTTTTCCATCTCCATTTCTCCATTGTGTGATTGCCTAAACAGGTGCTTCTTCTTTTAAACCCTCCTTAATTGAAATCATGGCAGAGATAAATGTTTACCTACATTGATGTTGGCTAACAACTGTTTTGCACCGTCATGATCCCGACAGGGTAAAACATTGAAGACATATAGCAACACTCTCCTGGCCACGCAAAAAAAGAAAATGTCATGAAATAAAGAAATTAGCAGAGCCTAATTGTCACTGTATGAAACAAAAAACTTTATTTAAATAATTTTAAAAGGTTTCCGCCACTCCAAATGTACAGTATCGGATGTTATATTCTGGATCTGCTTACTTCTGGCTCATCCAAGTTTACAGTGGAGCTGTCCTCTCACTGTCCAAATTTTTTGTGCACTGTCCATTATTCTGAACATTGTGTGCACAAGACTAGCTTTTAATTGCAGTAGTAGTATTTTAATGTATATTTTGAAACTGCTCATTCACTTTTACTTTTTTTAAAACTTTTAGTAGCTAAATAGCCTGAATCAACCTCTTTTTATGTCACAGTGTTGGCTTGATTTGCTGGAAGTTTGCAGGTGTTTAACAAGGAAGGTGGTTCATTTGTGCTGCTTGCAAAAACTGTCAAACAATTTTTTCTCTTCGATTATGCCTAAATGTCTATTATTTTCAGCACGTGAACACAAGCACAGTCAACACAATACTGATATGAGATTGAACAAAACTACTGAGGGCTATCTGCAATTATTTAATTTGATCAGTTGAATGGAGTCAGTTTGATAGTGTATAGCTTGCTGGTTTACTCCTCCACTTTTTATTCAGGTAAATGCGTACTTTACATAATTTTCATAAGGCGTTCCTATTCGGTCATTTTTTGTAACATTTTTGTCCATAATACAAACATCATCGTCACTAAACGTAGGCTTTAAAAGTATTCATTTATTTTAATGGTTTGTTAAAAATGTCCTCATTTTCAAACATTGAAACAGTGCTGGAAAGTCCTCTCAGCTCAATTCTATAATCTGCTGTATTTTTTAAATATCTGTTTTATATTCCTGCAAGGGATGCTAACCTGGAAAGTTCACCAAATAGTTATATAATATAGTAGATATTTAGATATGATACACCTGTCATTAATCCAATAAGACTATCAAGTTGAACAATCAGTTTGTATAAATCTTGTACAATCAAGTTTGTATAAATATCTTGCAAGCTCCATTTTTATTTTAGATGTCCACATGAAGTATCCATCGGCATTTAGTAGTTTCCATCCTATGGGATGTAATTTTACATTTTGAGACATCACAGTTGCTGATTGAGCAAATTGTACTCTTGTGGTGTGATGACGAAGTAGACGGTTGCTGGTGGTGATGTCAATGTGCAGGTTTTGAGAAGCTGTATTTAGTTGTGCCCCTGTGAATTTCAGATGCCCTACCATTGATTTTTCTCCTGGCACTGGGCCTGTGCTTAACTACTAAGACATCAACATATAAACAAACATGCAATGCGCAATTTCCAGAAGCTATCGTTACTGCTCTAATTAAATTAAAATAAATCATGGAATGTAAATTAAAGCATTTTAATTCAAATACATTTAAACCAGGGTTTAAATATGCTTTTGTTCTATTACATCTTATGGTTGGTGTCAAGGGGGCCCCAACTTGTAGCATTGGCCACCAGAGGGAGCCAATGCCCCCCTGCCCCCATGCTAGTTACGCTACTGGATGAAAGTATAGATGGATGGATAGATAGAGGATGTAGTAGGGTAGCCTAGTGGTTATACTTATGTATAGAGATATAGAGATATAGAATATTACAATATTGAGTATTGTAATAGCTAGGGCTGACCCCATTTAGTCGACTGGTCGATGGGCTGTTAGTCAAACAAGATTTGTTTTGGTCGAGCAGTCGCGCGAAATAAAAATAAAAAAAAAAACATTCTCCACGCAGCATGAGATACCTAGATTTGCGCCACAGTTCAGCACGCTTGTCAGTAGAATAATCCATTCTGGACGCTGCAGGTATGGCAGTGACAGTCCTTCACTCTTAACATAGCTGGGCCTATATATGTTCCCTTTAAATTATATTAGGCAGTTAAGGTAATAGTAATGTTGTGAATAATTCAGCAAAACTAATAAAAGTAACATTTTATAATAAATGTGTTTTGCTAATTGTATGGTTGATATATTTATAACTAACACGCATAACACCCCCTTTCATGTAGCCTATATGGTATCCTTCTTGTTTTAGGCACGCGAATGTGCATTTTACATTTTAAGCATTTAGCAGACGCTCTTATCCAGAGCGACTTACAAGATGTGCATTAATACATGGTAGGAACTGGTACATGGTATTGTTACTTATTTATGTCATTCACTTAAGAAAGTTATAAAACACGAGACAAGCGCAGTGTGCATATGGTATTTATTAAAACAAATAGGGTGTGTCATATAGAAAAAACGTTTCGACCAATCGAAAAAAACGGACGACTGTTGGTCGACCACGATTTGTTTTAGTCGGGGACAGTCCTAGTAATAGCCATACAGTAGTAGTTTTAATGACATCATCAGCTGAATGAAGTGATGGATAGATGGATTGACAGAGAGAGGAAGGACTGTAGTTAAATCAACGTAGTTACACTATCCAGAAGCATAGAACTCAGTTAACCATAACCATCACCCCCCATTTTTGGAATTCACACCTATTTGGACATACCCAAATATAACAGTTCATAGCTCATGTGGTGGACACATGCCTACATTTGGTAACATTTGAAAGGAAAAACATTGTAGTTTATGGGGGCATGTCAACACAACTCATCCCAAAGGAAGATCAAAGATACAATAAAGTATGCTTTTACAATTTTCCTCTTGTAGAATCTCATGTTTGAAAAGCATTAAATGAGTCACATTTCATGATATACTACCTGTGGATTTTTGTGCATGCCTTTCACCTGTTCCTGGTGGTCTCTGAGTGGCCAAACACACCAAAGTCAAACCAAAGAATTAAATAGCAACAACACAAGTTTTGTTTTTCAATGGTAAAAAAGTAACAAACAGGAATTTACCATTAACTTAAATTAAAAGAAAATGTAACAGCTGTCATAATTATAAAAATAAATAAAATGTATCAAAATATCACACCAATATAAATAATATATAATTATTATAATGATATATAATATATCAATAATATAATACATTTGTTTAGCAGTTTACTATTACAGTGTCATTTGGTGTTCTTTAGTCAGTCAGCACAGGATAGGTTAGGTTTAGCTATAGGTTATTTTTGTTGTGCCATTCATTGAAGCAGTCTCAGAACATTAACTTTATAGGTGTCTTCTAGTGGCAGAGATAATGTAGCTAACGTCCCTTGATAGATACCAAATTTGGCTGATTTAACTGTACTCCATATTAACTAGCTATGTGAGTGTGTCTAAATGAATGGAGAAAAATGCACATCACAGCAAAGTTAACAAAGCCCAAATAAGCATAATGTTAGCTAGTTAGCTTTAACCAGTCTAGCAACTAGACTAGCCACTGTCCCATTTGTTCCCGTCTTCCTCACACATCCCACCATGCAACAACATGAACCATAATATACTTTTTGTCGATTCATCATTTATTTTAGAAGAGGCTGGTATATGGCTGCCTATCAAGGGTGGACAAAGAGGGCTGTATCTGTTTCTGGATTTCATGTCAAGTTCTGCCCTTAATTATACAATTCAATAAATTATTTGCGCAAACTGACATTATAGCTATATTTATTGATAAGCTTATGAATGCCAGCTGAAGACTGTTCTTGTGTCTCTATATGAAACGGTTTGCCGTGGGCTAATCAATGAGTGAACCGACATTGGTGTGTACAGCTAATTAGATAAATGAGCCACGGTAACTGGTGGAAACAAACCTGCATACACACCAGCCCTCCAGGTCTGGAATTTCCCACCCCTGTTATATATGGTGGTTAGCTAGCCAGCTAAAAACTACCACTGTGAAAAAACAGCTGTTGTGTTTATTAAAACGAGTAAGTTGTAATATTGCTCCTCTCATTAAAAACTCGTAAAAAAAACATAACTAATACAGCTGGTTTTGCTATTTCACTTACTATGGGTATTATAACAGTCTGTGTGTGTGTTCAGTTCGTGCATGCTGTTGTTAGATCGGGAAGGAGGGGGGGTCACGAAACTTGGCCAATATTTTTTAGGGGGCGCCAGGCAAAAAGTTTTAGAACCACTGTTGTAAGGTACACAAAGTTGCATAGTTATAACTATACCCATTCACAGCTTCATAATTACAGAATTATACCAAACTTACCCAATGGATAAAACTAATAATTACTATGTAACTTTATGTGCTTACCTGCAGATACAGAGTTATTTTGCCTGTGTAAAGGAGAGCTGGTGCTTATGCTGTTTTGATTGGGGAATTTGAAACCACACCGATCTGGTGGCCATTTTTTCCCTGTCTATTTTTAGTTGGGCTAATCACAGCTCTGCTTATTAAATATAATTTGTTTGGTGTTTTCAATCATTTAAATTTTATCAAATTTTTTCCCAATTTAGTAGCCAATTACACCCTCTATTTTTCATGTCAATCTCCCCCCTCGTATTGCGAGTTCGCTGCCATAGCCCTGTGACCGGCAGTGACAGAGACGAAGTATCGTCTCCTCCGAGACGGCTCATGTCGGCTTCCCTCCCTGGGGCGGACAGCCAATTTCCGCCCCCTAGTGTCACTCCCGGCCAAGTATCGTCTCCTCCGAGACGGCTCATGTCGGCTTCCCTCCCCCTTCCTGGAGCGGACAGCCAATTGCCGCCCCCTAGTGTCACTCCCGGCCAGAGCCGACTCTGGCGCGGCCGGTGAAATCGAACCCCGGTCGCAGTGGCCAGTGTCGAATGTTGTAACCGCTAGATCACCTGGGAGGCCATTACTGTACACACCCTCAAAACAAAACCCAACAGGAATAATTATAGACCATCATAAAACCAAGCTTTCTAGCTTTATATCGATGTATGATGTCTGTCAACATCAAAGTATGTTTGACAAGGCCCCAATTTCGAGCTCCCTCACCACTGTTTTCCAGTAACTTAATTACTTAAAAATAAATATTTTTAAGAGAGAAAAAAACATGAAAGCAATGATCATGACGGTCATTTGATTTTGACCTCAGGCGGTTATGGGGATACCGCAACAGCTCTAGTGCCACCATGTGTAAATAACATTAATTCAAATTTCACTTGAACTGTGTGACCCTTTCCATTGTGTTACGCTATGTTCCATTATCCAACTCTGTTTGTGCAAACCAACTGTTTCAAGCTTGTTTTGGGATTGATAGAACATCAAACTTGCTTTGCTGTCTACGATGGGGGTTCACACTGTTTGTTAACTGGTGTGTCACCTGTGGTCTGGCCCAGGTACGTGCGCAATTCTGCAGAGGAGACCGAGCGGAATCTGACAGCCTTCCAGCATGGCGAGCACATCTACTTCCGGGTGTGCCGGGACTTGGCAGTGGGAGAGAGGCTGCGCGTGTGGTACAGCGACGACTACATGGGGCGGCTGCACAGCATGTCCCAGGACAGCATTGACTGCAACCTGGCTGCAGGTGAGACACCTCCCACAGTGCACCTGTCCAAGGTGAATGGCTGGAAACAAACAGGCAGATATTTGAGGTTTTATTTAGATACAAGTGGAGTTGTGAAATGGTAGGAAATGGCTCTAATGAGGGTTTGCACAATCTCAAATCTCAAATCTATTTTTGTCTGCTGTTGTGTTGCATTGGATTGTAGGGCTGTACAATGTGACAACAACAGGTTGAACCTGCCCCTGTGAGGCTGTACTTCAATCTGTTATATAAAACAGTATCTGTGAGGAAATTTAGACTGTGTCAGTCTGTACTTTGCATTATAATAGTCTCACAAAAAGGCCAAGTTGTGCTGAAACAAGTAGGGCATGTTTTGTTGTTTTTCATGTGATAATTTTGTTAATAAATCAGTATTTTATCTTTTTCTGGACTGAGTGCGTTGGATGGGAACATTTAGCTATTTTTACATTTTTTTGTTGATAGTACATAGGGACCCATAGCAAATTCAGATAACTACTTCCTAAAAACGACTCTATTTTAGTGGACTTAACGGAATGGAAACAGAATTTAATGGAAACCCCCAATGTTTTCAGCCATGGTGGGCGTGATATGACGTTTCACCAAACTACCGGGATTTGCAGACTTTTTATATACTGACAGTAGCTAACTAGCTAGGAGGCAATGACACAGACAATTGTTGCTAAGATACTGGGGTTTTCTTTACGCCAAGCAGGCTAGCAACCGTTTGGGTTTGGCCATTTTCGTCAGCTGGTAGCTGACATGCTTAAAAGCAAACCTGCACTGTTGTGAAACACCGTGCAGAGATTTGTGGGATTGAGGGTGACTTGCAGCATGACTTCCATTCCCGGGGAGCTGATCATATTAATTGTCATAATTATCTTTGCTTCTGCCCACGTAGAGAGATATGGTGTGTTAAACAGATTGAAACCAGCGCCGGATGAATCTAAGCAGGTCTCGTTTGGTTAGATTGGGTTGCATATGCCTTTATTCAGGCTAAATTCATTTGATTGAATTATGGCCCCTATAGTGTTCATAATTTTTATATAAGCTGTAAAAAATAAAATTATATGATTAATTGAATAAAATAATCTATTTGGACTTTGATTAAGAAACATAGGCTAAATAATGTGATGTGATGTAATGTGAAGACAAATGATTTTAACTGATCACTTTATTTAACTAAATTCAGTGCTGCCCATATTTTCTAAATCTATGGTTTGTGATCTGTGCCACCCAGAATATTTCTGGTATGTGCGAGGCACATGACATTCTATAAAAAGTTATATAAATTCAATTTTCACATACTGGTCACTGTCCGTATCTGGAATGAATGTTCACATTATTCAATATTAGGGGTGTAATGGTACACAAAAATCACACGTACTGCGGTTCGGTACGTTCTTGGTACAGTGGGGGAAAAAATAAATGCAAAATGTAAAATTGCTTTTTGTTTATTATGAACTTTGTAAACAGTGGCTATTTGGGCATAATTTACTGAACAAAGTAAGGCACCAATCTTACTCCGTAGCGGGGCTTTTCAACCTATGTTTAAAACCCATGCTCTCGACAACGGAGTATGGTTACAGATCCGCTGTTATAAAAATACCTACTGCATTTGTTATTGCTTTGGCCTGGTCTGAATTATCAGCGAGAGGCTGCTTAAATGGTATGGGGAGCTGGGTTTGCACTACACTCTGTTTTTACCTTGTACCAGTGATATTCACATTCACATTTGCTGTCTCAAATGAGTAATCAAGTTTGACGTACTGCCAGCGACATACCCGATCTCAGTTGAAAAATGCCATCACGCTGCTTTCGTCCAATCTACCTGTCTTTGTCCATTGCTACTGTAGTTCACTGGGAAGCCATAATGTTCCAGAAACAGGAGACTTGAATGATATGGGAGGGTCTTCAAGCTCTGGCTTCTCATTTGCACCATATTGACTGCGAGGCTGGGCTGTGCTAAATGAATCTCTCTGGTTCAGTACATGGGCTGAACGAACAACATCCAGCCCTTTGCGCAAGTTATATATTTTGGGGGGGGGGACTCAGCTTTGAATTTAAAATAAAAAAATGTTCTGCATGTGCGTTAGTGGTTAAAGCAAGATTACATTCGTTCGGTGCACGTACCGAACCGAACAAATTTTAGTTTGAATTCCTACACATTCAATCCACATAATGGTATTCATAGTGAGTGACCTGAGCACTCAATAAGAACACAAAATGGAAAAAACTCACTGAATGTCACATCAACATTTCTGATGTTTCTATTAGTCTCTTTTATGCCGTCACAATTGTGTAGGGATGCTCTTGGGAGCTTGTCAGAGCTTGGTGTAGCATTTATGTTTTCAGGAGCTCTTAAGGGTGCAGTTAATACCGCTTAATCAGCATGCCAACTATTAAAGCACCATGCTCACCAGCACAATTTTTTCACATTTAGTACACACACAAAACATACACTTATTAATGTGAAGACAAAAGATATTTGAACATTCAACATTTTTTCCTTCCACAAAGTAAATAATTTAGGGAATCTTACAGAGGTATTAATTCTCTCAACCTCTCCCTTCAGCTTATGCCCTTGCAGTTTACATGCATTATCTGTGAATGCTATTGTATACATAAAATTAATCCTTACTGAAGGATTCTATTATCAGATTTTTCAGGTGATGTATTAGCTTTTGTGCACATTTTGACCATGCCAGTGAAGTGTTTCTCTCATGTGCCAAAGTAACATTGCATGCTTGACAGAAAAGAAATGTAATATTACCCATCCTCATACAGAAAGTTTTACTACTTCTGTGCTTTCCCATCAGTGATTTTCATTTATCCAGTGGCTTCTGCTTCCGGGTTCCAATTTAATTTGAACGCCTCTCTCTGTTTTGAACAGAGAGCTTTTTCTTATAATGGTATTTTTTCTGAGGTTTAATTGAGAACTGGCTATTAGAAAGCATTTTCCATGATTGCAGTTTTCATTTGACACAAGGCATTGCTTTCATGAAAATGGCAGCTAAAAATACTCTTGATTTGCCGGCAAATTATGTATACCCATTTCATACCAAATGTAGCCTACAGATTTTCCCTTAAGAAGTTACAACACAATAAAAAGGAAATTATGCATTTCATAATTCAAATTCATTCTATGATGTCATTTTAATTTTGTCAGGGGACAAGATTAAAGGTTTTCTGGGCAGCCTACATTGTGATCCACTGGTATTCATAATATGCACAATGTAGTGGATGTTTAGCTGACTAGAGTGTTTCAATTGAACTTCAACACAATTCACTAAAGTATTATCAAAAAAGAAAAGCTGTGCTAAATTATGCAATGTCGTATTGATTACAATGGTATGTTGAATATGATCAGCATAATTGAAATTTTATATATATATATATTAGGGCTGTCCCCGAATAAAACAAATCTTGGTTGACCAATAGTCGTCAATTTTTTTTCCGATTGGTCGATTGGTCGCAATGCAGTCCACAATAGCATCGGTCATCTCTTTTTTTTCTTCTGAGATAGCGGCGGGCTTCAGGTCCAATCTGGTTTGCGTTAAACCTGAAGTTGTAGTGGGACTGCTCGCGATGTACCTCTAAAATATAGTTTCAAATTAAGTATAAATAACTCGGTATGCATTACTAATAGTTTACATATAAACTCTATCTGAAATGTTCACCTATAAAGCACATAAAACACGTTTATGCACGGAAAGAATATAAAGTAAGCTAACTTACTGTTTTCAAGTGGTAGGTCATGTTCGTTGTTGAACTGTGCTAAGTGAAGCGTTGCTTGCAAAGTTTACATTTTTAGAACTGTGGCACGAATCTAGGTGTCTCATGCTGCGTGGATAATTTTGTTAACTTTTTGGGGGTTTTTTTTCGGTCGACCAGTTGACTAAATGGGATCAGCCTTAATATATAATATATATATATATATATATATACACAGACGTGGTGGGGTCCAAAGGTCTGAGTCTACTACCCAGATCTGTTTGTTTTCATCATTCATCAAAGACTAACACAACATTTTTACTCAGGAGAACAATTTGACCTCCTTCACTAAGCTCTGCTGACATAATTACAAACAGCTGCAAAAACTTTTGCAAAGGAAGTGTATTTTTTCAAGATTAAAGCCCCTGCAGTAGCAATGAGTCACATAGAGGACCGTATTAATTACATAAATATCCGGTATGAATTGTTACAAGACCAAAACACTGTGTATTAGGAGTGTCCATGTATTAAAACTTAAATGAAAAATAAGATGTCACAACATTTTTAGGAAATAAAAGGCAATGGTGTGCAAACAAAAATTTCAATTTCATACCATCCTCTCACAAACAAACATTTTTTTATTTTTTCAGTGTTTTATGACATTCTTGAATAACAAATGCCACATGTTGTGTTAGTTTTTGATTAACAATGAAAACAAACAGATCTTGGGAGTGGACTCAGACTTTTTGACCCCACTGTATATACAACTATTATATATTTTGCTGCAGGTAAGGCAGTTTTTTTATGTATTTAAACATTAAAATTCAAATCCAAGCTGGGTGAATTAGATGTTCTTCTAGCTCTAACACTAGGGTCCAAGAAAAATAGGAAGATGTTTGCTATCTTCCTTCCCTTTTTAAGGTAAACAGTACATTTAGGGGCACTTATGGGGTAAGGCACCCTATTATTGTTCAGATATTTTTTTATTTCTTCCATCTTTTCTTACTAAAAAAGATCATTCACGAATCTTGGTACTGCTTACCTTTGTACCATTTCAGGTTATTCACTGGACTTGAACTGCTTACATTTCTGTAAAAACTGGAAAATGGGGGTGTTCTAAAACTTTTGACTGGTAGTGTAAATGATCTCGTATATATGGACTCACTCACGTGCACGTGTGCTCACGTCTATGCCTGATTTAGATACTACTAGCTAGCTAATGAAGAGACAAAAAACTTGCACACAACTTCAGCTGTCATACCAGCTGAATCTAGCTAACCAGCTAAAGTTACCTAGCCAGACTAGCTAGATTCAGATTAGATAGATTCAGCTGTCATACTAGCTGAATCTGAATGTACACGCACCACTTTAAAATGACATGCACACATTTAGAACATAAAAACATAAGAATACATAATGATGAGAACAGGCTGTTCGGCCCATCTAGGCTCATCATTTCCTAGTCTAAAGAATTGTACTGGACTTGAATATGCCAAGTGTATCTGTGTTTAAAAACTTCCTGATATCCGTGCGGAATTTATACCTGTGTCCTCTTGTTCTGCTAACCAAACTTATCTTAAAAAATCTTTGGTAGTTCACTTTGTTAATCTCTTTTAAAATGTTCAAAACCTCAAGCCCCCTAAGTCTCCGTTTGTTAAGCTTGAATAGATGGAGCATCTTAAGTCTTTCCTCATAACTTTTACAGTTCATACCAGGTACCAATTTAGTTGCCCTTCTTTGTACTTTTTCAAGAGTTTCTATATCTTTGTTGTGTGGTGCCCAGAACTGCACACAGTACATAACAACAGCACCTTTGCTTTGGTGCTTTTTTTTTTTTTTTAACTGCCTGTCCGCATGCATTATCCCTTACTTATTGATTATATATAAATATATGATTATATACGATTATGAATTATTTTATTTACTAAAGACTTTATATACATTTATATCCCTGCTCTTACCTGTTCACTGTCTCACTTCTTGCCACTCCCTGGGGAGGAAGGTACCCCCTCAACCTTGTCAAATTATAATAAACACATGTTCACACTATTGGCTTCAGGGCATGGCCTATGACTTCAGCCTGTACCAGCACAGAGGCACCAGAGAGTCACAGATAGTGCACCCATACATTTTTCCCTGTTGGACGTACATTTAGGATAAACACAAATAATTAATAACAGGATGAACTATTTTTTTAAATCAACTATGACTAGGATCAACTCTTCAGAGAATAAATGATTGAGTCATTCATATTTATTTGAATAAGTATTTATGATTATGGATTATATTTTATTATATATAAATATATGATTATTAATTATTTTATGTACCAAAGACTTTATATATATACAAGGGATAAATTGATCATTCAATACAATGGAGCTCATTAACTGTGTTGTTTATTTTATACAGCATTCTTTTCTCATCTTTATCAAAGGTTAGTTAATAGTTATAATTGGTTAATAACCAATAGTCAAAGTAGTGGTAATCGGGATCTCATTATAGCATTGATACTTATTAGGGCCATCCATACTGTTCTGAATATCAGTGTAACTTTGAATGTTGATATATGAAAATTATGTAAATCATATGCCACAGCCATCTCAGTCACCAGATCTCAACCCAATTGAATACTTATGGGAGATTCTGGAATTCTGGAATTTGCCTTTCACCATGATGATGGCTGACCACAGTATTTCAAACAAGTGTTCTCTCATTTGTATTCCCTAGGGAAACAGGAAACCATTGTATAGTTCTGTATAGTTCCATAACCTTCCAATGAACTTCAAATAAGTTGTATATTTATGAAGATTTGTTTGTTGGATTAAATGTAAAAGAATAGTTAGGGGTGTGAATAATTGTGATCTGGATGTTTGCTGGAAAAATTATATATTAATCAAACAAAATATGTTTTTCTGAACAATTAGTATTGTAAGTTTAGTAGGTGGAGTTTTCTTAATTTTTTGAGCATAAAATTAAGACCTAATTACTTATAGTTTTTTTATATGATCTCTTTTGTTAATCTTTATCAAGGGTATGAATAAAAACTCTAGGTAAGTCTACTGTACACATGTATATAACAGAAATTGAATCTGCACAGACTGCTACACTATCAGCACAAAGAGTTCACTGCCAATACAAGGACATATTGTATTTTACCTTCTGATATTGTCTCAGTAATGTGGTAGTACACACGAAATGAAAGTGATCTTGCTGGATAATGGTATCTAAAGGAAGATATTTAATTGGACACTTTGTTTGTTTGTACATGAAGGCTAAAGTTGATGCTCTGTAACATTGGAAGCTTACTAGCTGCAAAAAGGTGGGGAGCACTACTTTCTAACTGTATCTATTTTTATGTTTTAGTAATAATCTTTTATTGAGGGGGAAAGATGGCTAGCTAACCACCTAAAACGACGTACAAGATGGTTAACAAGTTGCCTAGCCACCGACAGAATTCTGTAGATAACGTGGCTACATACCCTGGCAGTTTTATTAGCACCACCTGCATAGATGCATTCCTATATTACTGACAAACACTATGCTAGTTTGCTCATTTTATTGCTGTACTAGTGTGTGATATGGAGATGACTATCGAAGCTCAGTGAGAGAGCTGTGACCTTGCTCTGTATTCCGTATAACATATTTCCATAATGTAACACTATTTGTAAAGTCAGAACTTACAACATGAGAAGGTTATGTATTTGCTGGGCTGGGACTCTTACAGTACAAATTTTAACATATGCTGCTATCAACAGCTATAGATACTGAATGGCCTAGCCAAAACAAACAAAAAAGACGCTTTAAAATATTTAAAGGTCCAAGCATTGCCAGAGTATTTTGACACTTCAAAGGTCACCTATGTTACAGCTGAATACATTTCAGGAATAAAACATTTTTGTTTTTCTCTTCTCATCTATAGTATTTCTATTATGTAATAGAGATTATCTTTATATCACATAACATAGTGGCCAGAATGGGTTTTTATTCTCCTCAATTGTTGAACTTGATTGAAAATTGGGTACACTGTATCTTTATACTATGTTATTTAAATGTCTTGTACTATGTTTTAATGGTTCAATTTGAGTGATACAATTTAGGTTACTATTTGAGTGATATAATTTAAGAACTCATCTCGTGGTTGTCTTTATAATAACTAATATATGTAATTCTACACTATTTGATTGTGACACAGACCTTGATCATTATTAATAAACCTTGGTAACTGGCCTTAATAAAGAACTCAAAAAGGCCCACAACAGAAAATAAATAAATGTGTTTTCTTAAAAAGGGTTTACTATCAATTTTAATGCTACAGGAAATGGATAGTGTTAGTCTCTATGCTGGTTTCTCTCTTCAACTTTGTAGTCAATTGTTTGAATTGAGCAATTAAGTGCTGAGTAACAACACAAATCTGTAAGCCCAGTGGGTCTCCAGGGCCAAGGCTGGGGACACCTTAAGACCCGGTGGCTCTCCCTAGACCTCAGGTCTATATTGGCACCTCAAATAATCAATATGCGTGGTTAAATGTGCAATTTTCTGTTGCAGCTGTATGACCAAATCTGTGGTTAGTTGGACCAGTAGACTGACCATGTGTTGTACCTTACTGGCTTGCCCCCTGAAGTTGTAGCTCTCAACGTTCCTGTTCCTGTTTTTGTTTATGCCTGTATGCATCTCAGACAGGGAGGTGCTTAGAAATGGCTGTCTCTCACCTCTCTACCAAGTTATTTACAGCAAAACAGTGTGCATGTACTGTAAATGCTGCAAGGGGAAAATATATTTTGGAAATTTGACATTAGAAACCATGATATGATGGCCCATTTCCCTGTGCCAATCTTGTCATTCAAAAGCGGTTTCTTAAACTGGGCTTTATATTTGTGGGATCTTTAGAACATTTTTTTTTAGAACACAACTTTTAATTTTAATTTTAAGAGTACATATTATACATGTGGGACACTTTTATATTGTGAATTTCTATAACTTTACGGGAACATTTGTTTTAAACATTTGTTTTTGCACTCCGTGCCTTCCCTCGTTTGCTCTAAAGAAAGGACAGAAAAGTGGCAGAGTAATCATGCACACTGCATTCCCTGCTAGAAACCATACATTAAAAATTACTTTGTCTTTGTTCTTAACTACATCCTTCCTTCCCCTTTAGTTTCACACGGTAGAGACTAATTTCTGCATATCGCTGTCTCCTCTCGCTCTCTCTCTGTCTAACAGTGGAAAAGGGGGGGGAACTGCCTGTGTGGTCAAGCCCTTGGAACGTGACCGCACGGGACAGGGAGGCCACGCAGGCCCTTATAGAGCATTATGGGTCACTGGAGATCCAGCGTTTGCTAAATGATAGGACCACCAAAACCAAACAGATTTTCGAGATCATTGCAAACCGGATGGAGGCGCAAGGCTTTCTGATCAGTGAGAACTCTTGGAAAGCGGGCCAGCGGTGCTTCCAAAAGTGGCGGAACATGGAACGGACGTACAAGGACTACGTCCTGGCGCACAAGAAGACAGACGCGGGGCGGAGGAAGCAACCCGAGTTCTTTGAGCAGTTCCACGCGCTCGTGGGCCAGCGGCTCAGCCAGAAGCTCGCAGCCGCAGCAGACTCCCCTGCCCGCGGCGCCGGCGCAAAGACGGGTGCGTGTGCGAAGCCTGGAGCTCCGCCTCCCGCCATGCCCCTCTACGCCATTGTGGTTCCTGCAAGTCACCCTTTGGCCATCAGCATCCCCTCAACCTCCATCTCTGAAGCGGAGAACCACGTCCATGCGGGAACCAGCGAGCCCGAGCCCTCGGCCAGGAAATCAACGAGGGAGAGGGTCCCGCATCCAAAGCTCATCCAAGCAAACGAAGAGAAGGCTGAAAAGCGGGTCCAGAAGAAAAAAAGAAGGTCATGGCTGGGGGAAAACAGAGGTAGGTTGGTTGAGTAAATGCATGATGCGCAGTTATAGCCACAGTCTGAGGTTGTAGATAAGGCACTGAACCTTTAAAGTCCCTGCGATCGTAGGGGACGTGGGCTTTTGTAACTTCTGTCTAACTGCTTTGCCAAGATCGCTCTTGCAATAGCTAAGCCATTAGTCAGTTGTACCATTCAATTGTGCCAGTTCATAGTCTAGCCAGTCTCATACTCTCATCCCCTAGATTGCAGTTTGCCATGCTCTTGTATGATTGTTGTCCCTGTCATGATGTATCTTGCCTATATACACAATCAGTTCATTCAAATCGTGTGAATTTGCTACAAAGCATGTGGAGAGGGAATGTACAGCAGGCCATCACTACCTCTTGAAGATACACTGTTTCTTTTACTATGGCTTTCCATCTCCATTCTTAAAAATATAGAACAAACATTACATTAGTAACACCCTTATAAAGGCTCATGTTTGCATGATACAGTATTGTGCTAATCTATTGTCAACATCGTTTTTTTTTTTTTTTTTGGGGGGTTCCATGGGATTGACATTAACACTTAAAGTTAAAGCCTTTGTGTCCCTTGTGTTGTAGTACCTCGTCTAACATTATCTCACAAAGAAGATGCTAGTTCTGTTACATATCTCTCTCTGTTTTTTTCTCTTTATCTAGCTGTTGAAAATGGAGATGTTCAACCTATGGTGCCAGACCCAAAAGTATCCAGTCAGGACATTGAGGCTACGGAAGCACTTGTAGAGCTATATGGCTCGCCGGAGATCCAGGGATTGATCAAGGAAAACAAAACTCGCACCAAAAGGATTTTCGAAATCATCGCCAGCCGGCTGAAGGATCAGGGCTTCCACATCGGCAACATGCCCGAACAGGCAGGTGAGCGCTGCTTCCAGAAGTGGAGGAACTTATCTCGTGCATACAAGGAGTATGTCCTGCACCCAGAGAAGCCGGACACCGTGAAAAGGAAGCCTCCGCCCTGCTTCGAGCAGCTCCAGGATCTGATTGGCCAGAGGCTGACCCTCCAGCTGTCAACCACAAGCAAGTCCCCTGCCCAAGACAGGGGAGCTGAGGAGGATATGGAAGGAACTTGCCAATCCCTGCTTGACATGGTGGAAGCCCCCTCCAGTCCGGACATTGGTATGACCCTCCCTTCCTCCTCCTCGCCCTCCTCCTCCCCACCAGGGAGTTACCTCGCTGTAGGACCCGCTGGCCCCACACCCAAAAAAAAGCGGCTCATGGATGTGGCTGAGCTCCTCCAGGAGTACAGGCAGGAGGAACGAAGGGTGGAGCAAGAGAGAGAGAAGAGGGCAGAGGAACGGTTCGAGCAGCTCCGCAGCATGCTGCAGCAGCAACACACCGAGCAGATGATGCTGATGAGAGAATTGATTAATGCTGTCAAGAAAAACTGATGCGTTTTTAAAAAAAGCATAAACATTTCCACTGAATCATCCTTTTGCTACTTCAAATAGTATAACCATGGCTTTTTTGACCATCTATGTGATTCTTTATAAATGTTTTACTTGAAGGTGCACTTTCTTCCAAAACATTTTCTTTTATATAATGGTTACAGACATACGTAGATGTTACAGGGGAGTATGGGCTGACTGTGTCATTGCAAACCTATAACTGTGTGTTTCCTGGAGAATGGGAATTACTTCCTGGTAGTTCTGACTGGGGATTCTGAAAGACTCTGGGGTGGAAGGAAGAATGCTTACCCATTCTTTATGTGGGAGCTAGAGATTTCAAACTTTGTATCTTTGGCATATTTGTTCAAATAAACCGTTTGATTCGTGTCAGCTACTAACTTGTTGTGTGAAGTTTATCTATGAATTATGCAAGAAAACTAAACTCAAGATGAATGATAATAGCAATCTGTGCTCCAGTGAAGGACTGTAGTAGATAAGGAATTAGACCTTAAAGCAGGGATCTCAAACGCATTACATCGAGGACCGAGTGTATGCAAGTTTTTGTTGCAAACAGTGCACTACACCAGGTGATTTCAACGAGTTCTCCTCCTTAGTGAGCTAATTAGTGGAACCACCTGGTGTAGTGCATTGGTTGCAACAAAAACTTGCATACACTTGGCCCTCAATGGAATGCGTTTGAGACCCCTGCCTTAAAGAGTCAAACAAAATTCACATGAACACAAAGTTATTTGACTTGAATTTCTATGTAATGTTTTCATAATATCCAAACATATTAAGGCTGTTTTAGCAGTATAGGCGACAACATCAAAAATTATATTTTTGTAACTTGTTTATATCCTGATTAGATCTTATTGACATGGTCTTCTTGACGTGTTGTGGTCAATCTGCAAAAACAAAGTCCAGGTCGTCCTGCCTAAGGGTCAATCAAGTGAATTATATAAAAGGTTAAAAAAACCTGTAAATGATCTTCCTTCTTTTGTGACTGCCGTCTAGCATGGCTAAAGCAGAACACTGGTCATGCTGTACCTCCGGTTGACCCGATATAACGATCCCGTAGCAGTCATAGAAGGAGAATGAACTTATTATAAACAACATACATGTCAGCATTGCGTTACTGCCGGTTGTGGGATTGGAGAGTGTGGGTAATGATAAAAAAATCTTTAAGCTCTCCTTTTCTGTCCAGTGGTCATCTTAGTTATTTAGTTTAATTGAATATTATGTTATGTTAAACTACAGTATTCATGTATTCACATGTTGATACAGTACCTGAAGACTCATTCCGTCATGGTTGTTAGTTCCCCATTGTGATACTGTGTATTGTGTTTCTGTCAGATCAGTTAAACCAACCATTTAAGGAAAAGGCTTCTATAATCCCAAATTGGTATTTGACAGGAAATATATTTGTCTTTAGTTAACCAGTGGGCATTTTGTTGTTCAGAAGAAACAAAAACAGTTTGGCTCAGTACATTTAAGCAATGTAATAATAATAATATACTCATCCAACCTCTCCTTCATCCCACTATTCAGACCCCCATTCACAGTAAATCTCATGCACACATTACCTGCTTCATGTAAAATGCATCATTTGTTTTATATTGTTCAGTTCCAGTTCCCCAATACAGTGCTTTTACGTCCCCCCATTAACGCTTGGATTGTGGAACAAGAAAAAAAACGGATGTTTCCTAGTGCTACATCCTCCCTCCCTTGTTGTCTATACTTGTCCATATATTTCAGATGTTCAGGAAATTCAACCTTCATTTCCCCATTTACAATGTCTCTTGCTGCCATATTGGATCTTGTTTGAAATCAATTGCCATGCCTTTGTGTTTGCCCACTTTCAAGCACTGCACTATGACTCTCATAGTGAGTCTCACCCTCATAGAAAAATGTCAATTTTGATTTTAAGTCATGCCCAGAAGTCACTAACTCACTCCATGTAATATCAGAAAGGGACTTTTATATTTATTTGACAGTGCTATTGCTCAATCCACTGTAAGACATGGCATAGCTGTCAATTTAAGGAGTCACGATTGGGCTAAAGTTCTGCTTCCACTCAACTTCTCATGATTAAAATGACTGCAGTTATAGTTAAAAAACTAGGAGGCTCTGGTCTTTGATACATTTATAGTAGACTTGCATCTGAGGAGTAGTAAGCTCCTCAGGGGCAAGTGTAAAACTAGCCTCGGCTATTTAACTGTTGATTGATACTCATCACTGCTTCTGCTACGATTTCTAACCAAAAATATGATGCAAAATAATGATCCCCATAATTTGAATTATTGCTCTTGATTTCCATAATGAGCTATTAAAAAATATCCTTGAAATGTTTTTGGTTTTTTCCCCCCAATTTTCTCAGAATTTAATGGCCAATTATACCCTCTATTTATTTCGATTTGCACTCCCCACACAAGTTTGCTGCTCATCTCTACGAGGCAAGCTAATTCTCAGAGGGCAGCGAACTCTGCTTCCTTTGAGACGGAATTTGCCCACCCACATTCTGGAGACACCCTTACGTGCTTCACAGCGAACTCGAGCCGGCTCACCCTCCCCCTCTCCCTGGGGCAGACAGCCAAACACAACCCCCGATCCGGGCTAATGGCCTGGGCCAGTCTGGCAGTGACGGGTTTTGAACCGCGTCCCTGATAGGTGGCGCACACTCGTATTGCACCAGCCAAGATACGGGTGCGTTAGACCACTATGCTATCCGCCGCCATATCCATATCCGCCATTATTAGCAGTCAGGCACTAGTTTTTGTGTGGTGGGACAGCATGACTGGGGGGAGCAGGGTGAGGCCATGATCAGGGAGGGAGGAGGAGGGGCCACAAAATGCTGAAAGAGTGACCTTTTATGCAGGAGCTGCTGTGACCTTTGGCTGCGAGTATATTGGATTGACCCGGAAGTCTCCCTGGCATAACTAGCTAAAGCTCCCATATTGTGCAGTTACAGCCCTGAACTAGGACTGTCAGAGACTGATAGGCCTTCTAAAAGAGGTACCAATTCTAGTTCCACTAGGCTTCTTACACTGCTACAGGTTGTTTAATGCCAACCACCCCGACACCCTACTGCACAGTCATAATAGACAAACAATATGCATAAATGCATCTGGTATGTCAGCTCCCAGATTCCTTTCCAAGGAGGTGAAGGTAGGCAGAGACTCTTACCAGAGAACAAAGTTGGACAAATGAGCATGCACACACAGGTCTCTCAGACCACTTGTTTGTGGTCAAGTGGTGGGCCTCTGCACAAATGCTCTGACACTAGTTTCTTATCAACCTGTTGTCCAGAAGGAGAATAGTCATTAGGATGGCCAGCTAGAGCAGCCATTTAAGTCCATAGAACCATGGTTACCTTTGTTTGCTCTACATCACATTTTAACAACAGTTAAATAAAAAACATTTCTGGTGGTTGTGCAAAAGACATTCACTCCATATTCACAGGAGATTCCTGAAAATGTAAAGACAAATCTCAGTCACTGGGTCAGAAGCAGGGATATATTTGAGGTACTTTATGTTTACACATTTAGAGCATTGTTGTTTGCAGAGCATTGTTACTGGCTCAGCAAATGCTGTAATCGTATCTATAGTTCAAAACACAATTTTAAAATGCAACCAGACACCACACAAAAACTAGTGCCTGACTGTTAATAATGGCAGATATGGATATGGCGGCGGATAGCATAGTGGTCTAACGCATCCATATCTTGGCTGGTGCAATACGAGTGTGCGCCACCTATCAGGGACGCGGTTCGAAACCTGTCTCTGCCAGACTGGCCCAGGCCGTTAGCCCCGATCGGGGGTGGCGTTTGGCTGTCTGCCCCAGGGAGAGGGGGGAGGGTGAGCCGGCTCGAGTTTGCTGTGAAGCACGTAAGGGTGTCTCCAGAATGTGGGTGTCTCAAAGGAAGCAGAGTTAGCTGCCCTTGGAGAATTAGCTTGCCTCGTAGAGATGAGCGGCAAGCTCGTGTGGGGAGTGCAAATTGAAATAAATAGAGGGTATAATTGGCCATTAAATTGGGAGAAAAACAGGAAAACATCTGAAACAAATAAAAAACAAAACAAAAAAAACCATTATGGAAATAAAGAGTAATAATTCAAATTATGGGGTCATTATATGGGGATCTAGCTAGCTAGAAAATTCACAATCGGAAATTCAATCTGACACATAATTAGCGCACTCGCTAATTTGCAATCTTAAAACTACATTTTAGATTTAAATTTCTGCTAGCAAGCTAGCTAATACATTTGAAAAAAATATGTATCTTGCTAGCTAGCGTCCATTCAGCCTCTTGTAAAACAACATGAATGTGCATGCACTTGAATGCATGTTTTACAAATATATATGTTTGTCACAAGATGGATATAGCTTTACTTTTTAGAAAACATCATGGCAATGTGTGTCATATAAGTTTCATAAAGAAAGTTCTGGGTTGTTGAAAAAATAGTCAAAAGCAACAAGCTCTGACATCTCTCTCTGACTTTCTGTGTAGCTGGTAGATTTGGTGTGCTTTAGTACTCGTCGCTGTGTATCCAGCATGGCCTACATAGCTAGAGAATTGAATCTCTTATTAAATAATCAAGTCTCTGATATAGTCCAGAAGTGGCAATGCAGCAACTGCAGTTCCTACTCAGTGCGATGCAGGGAAAGTTTACATCCCTATCTAATGAGTCAGGTCTGGTCTGGTCACATTTGTGTGGTCTCTGCCAAAATGTCAGTGATGAAGTATGTTCTCATTGATATGAACATCTGCTTAGATGTGCTTCAAAACAATTATGTTGAACCTGTTCAGATGCAGGTTCTTCTGGGTGTTTGTGGTAAATAAATGATTTTGAAACCTTAAGCTTTGGCCTTGATGTCATGTGGCTTTGCATTGGAGATGTAATGTAGCAAGCTAGCTATGTTTATTGCACTTATGAGTTTTATGATGTAAAAGCAAACACATCATTCATTCTGTTTTTATAAAACCAAGTAATTGTATTTCAAAATGGAACAACTGGTTTGTACAAATGGTTCATAACAGTGATTGAATTGTGTGAAAACCTGTAAGGTGTGCAGATTATGCCATATATCCGAAGCATTAATTAGCATGTGACTGGCTAGTGCCGGTGTGGGGGGAGTGTACAGTATCACATAAGACAACGTATTTTAGATTTGCTGGTGCATGCATTGTCAATAAATAAGCATGTAAAACGTATGATTTCTGATCTGCTTTGTAATTTATGCCACTTAGTGTCACACAAATATTACAAAGCAGACTGGTTATTTAACCTACCTGTTCAAACAGAACATGCATGCACACAGAAAGTCTGCACACCCCTTTCACCCTCTCCACGTTTCATTGCGTTACAGACTTATTCTACAATAGATTAAGTTCATTTTTTGTCTCAAAATTCTACACAAAATAGCCCATAATGACAGTGAAAACAGGTTTTTAGACATTTGTGCTAATTTATTAAAAATCGAAATGTAAAATATCATATGTACACAAGTGTGCACACCCTTTGATATGACACCCAAAAGTGAGCTGAGGTGCATTTTGTTTCCACTGATACTGCTTGAGATGTTTCTACAACTTGATTCTAGTCCACCTGTGGTAAATTCAATTGATTTGACATGATTTGGAAAGGCACACACCTGTCTATATAAGGTCCCACAGTTGACTGCATGTCAGAGTAAAAACCAAGCCATGAAGTCCTAGGAACTCTCCATAGACCTCCGAGATAGAATTGTGTTGAGGCATAGATCTGGGGAAGGGTATAAAACATTGCTAAAGCATTGAAAGCACCCAGGAAAACAATGGGCTCCATCATTGTGAAATGGAAGAAGTTTGGAACCACCACAACTCTTCTTAGAGCTGGCCGTCCGGCCAAACTCAGTAACCGGGCAAGAAGGGCCTTGGTCAGGGAGGTGACCAAGAACCTAGTGGCCACTCTAAGAGAGATTCAGAGTTCCTCTGCAGCGATGGGAGAACCTGGCAGAAGGACAACCATCTCTGCACCACTCCATCAATCAGGCCTTTTTGGTAGTGGCTAGACGGAAGATACTCCTGAGTGAAAGGCATATGACAGCCCACCTGGAGTTCACCAAATGGCACTTAAAGGACTCTAAGAGCATCAGGAAAAAGATTCTCCGGTCTGATGAGACACAAATTGAACTTTTTGGCCTGAATGCCAAGTGCTACCATAAAGGTCTGATTGATGGAGTGCTGCAGAGATGTTTGTCCTTCTACCAGGTTCTCCCATCGCTGACATGCACTGTCAAAATGCATGTCTAATTTCTTACTTAATGGAATCAAAATTGATTTAATTTGGATTTCTTGCCACTTATCAACAAAAAATACTCTATAATGTCAAATAAAAAACAACAACTCTAAAGCTTTTTCCTATTTATTAATTACAAATAAAAAGCAGACAATAATTGATTGCATAAGTATTCACCCTCCTTGACTTAATACTTGGTAGAAGCACCTTTAACTGCCATTACAGCTGTGAGTCGACTTGGGTAAGTCTCTACCAGCTTTTCACATCTGGACAATGCAATTTTTGCCCATTCTTCTTTACAAAATTGCTCAAGCAATTGGATGGGGTTTGGATGGGGACCGTTGGTGAACAGCAATTTTCTAATCTTTCCACAGATTCTCAATGGGATTGAGGTCTGGGCTTTGACTAGGGCACTTCAGGACATAGATTTTATTTTTGTTTCTAAACCATTCCAAAGTGGCTTTTGCTGTATGCTTTGGGTCATTGTCCTGCTAGAATATAAATCTTCTCCCAAGTTCCAGGTCTCTTGCAGACTGCAGCAGGTTTTCCTCCAAGATTTGTATATATCTTACTCCATTCTTTTTTCCATCTATTTTGACAAGTTTTGCCGTCCCTGAAGCAGAGAAGCATCCCCATAGCATTAGGCTCCTGCTACCATGTTTCCCGGTAGGGATCATGTTCTTGGGATGATGTGCAGTGTTAGGCTTGTGCCAAACATAGTGCCTAATGTTTAGGCCAAAAAGTTGAATCTTGATCTCATCAGACCATAGAATCTTCCTCCACTTGGTTTGAGTCTCCCACATGCCTTCTGGCAAACTCTAGCTGAGATTTCATGTGAGTTTTTTTCAACAATACTTTTCTTTCCTCCCATAAAGTGCAGATTTGTAAAGCGCCTGGGCTATTGTTGTCCCATGGACAGTTTCTCCCATCTCTGTCATGGAAGACTATAACTCCCACTTGCCATAGGCTTTTTGGTGGCTTCCCTAACAAGTGCCATTCTCGCACAGATGCTCAGTTTTGGAGGACGGTCTGTTCTAGGCAAATTCATTGTGCCATATTCTCTCTATTTCCTTATTATGGACTTAATGCTGTGGGGGATATTCAAAGTCTTCCTTATATCCTTCCTTATATCCTATGCCTTCTTATATCCTTCCCCTGATTGGCGCTTTGAACCTTTTCTTGGATTTGCTTTGAATGCTGTTTGGCCTTCATGATGAAGTTCTTGCTTTGGAAATTCACTAACCAACTGTAGGATCTCTCACAGACAGGTGTATTTAATCATTTGAACACCTTAATTATACACAGGTGGACTTCAATTAAATAATTATGTGACCCCTGAAGACAATTGATGGCAACATATTTATTTAGGTCTTAGCAAAATGAGTGAATACTTATGAAATCAATGTCTGTTTTTTATTTGTACTTAATTAAGAAAAAGCTTTAGAGTTGTTGTTTTTTATTTGACATAGAGTATTTTGTGTTGACTAGTGGCAAGAAATACTAATGAAATCCATTTTCATTCCATGAAATAAGGAAATAAAATGTGAAAAATGCCAAAGGGGGTGAATACTTTTTATACCCACTGTATCTAGCTTTAGAATACACATATTAGTTCAAACCACTACTAGTGAGTGCTTTATTTACTTATTTCTATGTACCAGTAGTGCCCAAAGCCACATTGCTTATTTCTTTTTTTAGTTTTTTCTGTTTCCGATTTTATCCCGTTTTCTCCCAATTTGGTAGCCAATTACACCCGCTATTTTCAGGTCGATCCTTCCCTCATAGTTCGCTTCCGTAGCCCTGTGACCGGCGGCGATGAAGGCGAAATATCGTCTCCTCTGAGACCTCCAAGCCGACGGCTGACGGCCGAAACTCCGGCACCCCAGAGCCACTCCTGTGTGCAGCGAACATCTTGTCGACTTCCCTCTCTCCTCCCTGGGGCAGACAGCTAATTGCCGCCTCCGATGGCACCCGGCTCTGGCCGGGGGCGACATCGACGACGCAATGTGCCGACGCGACATTGCTTATTTCCTCGAGCATAAAAACCACCAATTGTATTTCGGATTGGAATTATATTTCATAAATATTTCAAAAACCTGCAAAATGTTGCTAAAAAGAAGCTCAAAATATCTCTACCCAAGGCCATTTTTCCCATACAATGACATAAAAAGATGCCCAACTGGGTGATTGCTATTGCATTTCATTTCGATTTGAATATGTTTTGTGTTGTCTTTGTGGGTGTGCATGTAGGGGGTATTGTATGCTTTACTCATTTTACTACTTTATTCTGTTTATTTTATTTATGCTGATGTCAGTGCTTAATGTATGTTGTTGTGAACATATTCTAACGAATAATAATAATTAAAGAAATATAGCTTCAAGCAGCAATACAAGCATCCAATCAGTCTTGAAGCAAATATATGGAATTGTATGCATACATAGCGATGTAGTTTGATGGTGCAAAATTAAGGAGAATAAGTCTGATACCACCAGCCATTTTACTAAATGTGGTCTTATTCATTTTTTTTTGTTCATGCTTACAAGTGTACAACACTGCCATCTAGAGGTTCAAGGCAATATGCAGTAATAACTTGTTCATGAGTGAAAGGTGAAAATAATTTGGCTTGTCAATAGGCTACCCTTTACAACTAGAGACATGTCTGAAGAACATACAGTCACATACATCGCAATTTTTTAATTGTGGCTCATATATTGGACAAGAACACTTTTTCTGGCAAAGGCATATTGATGCTTGGAGATGCCAATTTCCATTCAAATGTGATATAGAGTCATGCTATAAGATCTCATATAATTTATCAACTTTCAAGTTTGGGGGCCGTATGGTCAAAGGTAAAATAGTTACTATGCCTGCCAAGTCATCTGAGTTGTTGTCATACGGCCTAGAATTGTTTTTGTGGGGTTTAACTGTTTAACTGCTTGGACCTCCTAAAAAGATCTATTAGATTGGGTCACCAGTCATGCTAAATATCCTAAAAATGCAGGAAAGCGTTTCATAAGCAAAACTTTTCCAGGGGAGGACCCGCAGACCCCCCACATAAAATGTCCCTACCACCTCTGAAATTTAAATACGCCCCTGAGCGCACGCTGTTACTGGAAAAAGAACTGTTTCTGCTAGTTATTATGTATATAAAAGGACAGAAATGGTTTTGATCAGATTTTGTCCCTACCCCTCCCTGCCAGAGTCTCCAATATCACTTGTTTGTTTTGCCCTACATTTGCCAACGATTCTGAGTGGGCATCTGATGTGCCTTGTGGCCCTGACATTTTGTTAACTACACAGACAGCCCAAGGCTATAAAATAAGCATGCCATTGATACCATTATGTGTGGTGAATCTGTATTTGCTTGTAGGAAACTTAAGTAGTTCAGTTATGAGTAATTATAAATATCTTTGCACCTTTATTAATCAATTACAGAATAAACATATTCATTGTATTATTTTAATATATTGAAGCAAAGGGTTATTGTTTTTGTTCTTTTGTTCTTTAATTCATAGTCATCACAATACCATTCTGATGTTTGGGTAAAAGAAAGATGAATGCATGTGCTCTGGAATAATTCCACCTTCTATGATTACTGCTGATTTGTTTGTCTGCTCTGAAATGTACTGTGGTTCAGAATTGATCTCCATGCTGCTCAGGGATTTGCATGCAATTGTAAAACTTATTTTTCTTCCAGTTGTAATCAGTACTTCGTATGTGCATACATGGAAGGCTACAGTACACAGGTTATTTTATCCTCAACTACAAATAACAACGTAATTTCAACTTCACTGTGGTTTAAATTTTTTGTTTTCATTAAACCAAGGAAAGTTCTGATATGTGTTTTAAGTTCGTTTTGATATACAGTATAAAATAATATATTTATACAGAGGTTTGATTGAAATTGTTCATATCGAGCACAATCTACCACAATATTCCACAAGTGTGGCTGCCTCTCAGTGAAATGTGGTTACCGATAGTATCTGAGTTTTTTGTCCATTTCTGGTTTGCTCTTGTTTGAATTAAACAATGTTGGGTTATTCCAATCAGGCAAATTATGTTATAGCAGCATAATTGCATCACACTTCAAATTGTTTCCTCTGCCTTAAAAATATGGGACACCAGGTAAATAAACATCCAGATCAATATTATACTCTCATAATGTTTACTTTTAAATATGGTTTGATATGTCACTGAATTAAGAAGTGGGGTGAAGATATTATTAACAAAGTTATTCATGTGAAGTCTTTCATTCCCATTTCCTCATTACCTTTCTTCATATTGTATTATAATGCCTACAGGGCTGAGTTTCTTTAGTTGATATTGCCATTTTTAGCTCCAAAAAACTGGCCCAGAAGAAAAATGTTCTCAACTGTTTACGATCATACTCTCCTCTCTGCATTGGTTCTTCAGGTAAGCGAAACAGGTTTTCACTGTTACTTATATTGTCAAATGTTTTAATACCATTTTAGTTTTAGACATTTGTACAAGTATGTAGATGGGATGAAAGAACACCTTGTCAGGAGTTAGTCTGCAAAACGTGTCTCGCACTGGCAGGTCAACTTCTCATTTTCATATGTGTTTGTACTGATACATCATAATAACCACAGTGATTTCTAGCTAACTTTTTATGTTGTTGTATTGCAGTGACATCACATGTTGGAAAATCAAAGGCTATTCACCAACATCAAGAGGAGACAAAAGGGCCAGTACTCAGGTCAGCACTACATGGTAGGAGGGGCCTCGGCAAGCAAACGAATGATGAAGGTGACTGTCAACCACAAGCCAAGAAAAAGAAGATCGACCTCATTTTCAAAGATGTTTTGGAAGCCTCTCTGGGGTCGTCCAAGGGGCTAGACAACCCCTTGAACAGCACCTTCCCCTTGAGGCAAACCCGTGGCCAACAAGTTGCTTCCCTATTCAACCACCCTAAGGCGTCCACACCCCAGATGAGCTCCTCCATCTTAACTCAGCAGGAGTGCAAACCTCTTGTGCTGGGTCCTGGCCCTGTCCCCTCAGAACAAGCGGATGTGGAGCCAGACATGAGGTCCGTGAAGATGGAGGACCATCCCGCCCCGTCCTGTGAAGGCCCCTCCACCTCCTTCTGCCCAAACTGCATAAAGCTTAAGAAGAGGATCCGTGAGCTCGAGGCAGAGCTGGACCGCCTGAGGGCGGCACCACAAGTGGAGTCACTGTGCCACGCCCCATCTCTGGCAGAACCGCCCCCGTTTGAAGAGCTACGAGGTAGGTTGTAGAGAGAGCGGGTGTATGGGGAAAGGTCACAGGGGGAGACCAACCTCTGGGAATCTCTAAACTTAAAATGTATGGATCTAACTAAATCTCCAGGCATGGTGGAATTCATTTTATTTATTTGAACATGCCACCATTTTGCAATCAAAAGGCAATGAATTGCAGTCCCTCTTTGTTTTTGAAATAATCTCAAAGGATTATTACAAACATGATAATAATCCTAGTTTTCTAATTGGCATGGAGTATTGTGATTATGTGATTATGTGGAATCATGCGGATTTACAGTGTTGTCCATTTCATGTATTTTTCTCTGGACGTCTGTTCTCTTCTAAACCAATCCTGCCTATATGATTGTAGCATTTAATATATATATTTATTTATGTAGTGTGTGTTCATCTTATACACATCTTAGTTTTCTTATTTTTTCTGAAAGTGGCATAGAATTTTAATGCAGTGTCATACTTTTTGTACTTCAATTTAAAATGCACACTCCACTGTCACATTAAAGTACTGAAAAAAATGTGTTTGTTATTCATTTTAATCTTAATTGAGGAAAATAGATTTTTTTTTTCTTGGTTGTTATAGCTACATTAAAAGTAGTGAGCAATTAGGTTTGGGTACGATTTGTTTTATTGTACACGTGTAGGGGGTACGCTGACATGCGCAAGTTATCAAAGTGGAGAATTAGATATATAATGGGGGCCTCCGAGTGGTGCACCCAGCTTAAGCAAAAGTCCTTGGTGCAGTGATGGTGCAATGGTCTGGAATTGAATCTTGACCCTGGCAGTGCTGACTGTGGCCAGAACTCCAACAGGGTAATGCACAATTGGCCATAACATCGGTTGGTAGGGTATCGGCTACCTCATCATGCTAGAGCAATTCCTCGAGGGCCCCTACAGTCTGCCTGCACCAGCTGCGTATGTGGTGCACTCTGGTACAATGACTGCAGAGTGAAAAAAAAGCAGCAACTGGCAGCACACACTCCGAAGGACACGCGCGCCAGTTTGGGATAACCTGAATTGACTGAGGACATTGCAGCCATGGTACAGGGAACAAATACAATTGGGAATTACAAAAAAAAGAAAATATAGGAGGTAAAAAGATACACGCTAGTCGAAGACATGCTCTGTGTCACCACAAAATAAAAAAGTTCTTTACAAAATGAATGCGCTTTTGATTGAGATAATGTTAAGGGATACAACGCAATAACTTGGATTTTATTAATCTAAAGGGAAAGCTTCAAAATTCCCATTCTTTGTAGTTGACTTGCATTGCAGTGGATTACACATATTAAATTGGTAGAACTGAAAATCTTTTTCTTCTTTCTCCTTCTGTAGTGACTGAGGCCATGACCCCCATCACTGTTGTGCTGGATGAGGATGACCAAGATGTGGACTCTGCTGACGAATCCATCACTGCCGACCTCATGGTGGCAGCTGATGAATCCTCCAAGCTGTCGTCTGGGCCAGGCCGGCGTATCCGTCGCTTCAAGCAAGAGTGGCTGAAGAAGTTCTGGTTCCTTCGCTACTCGCCCACTCTCAATGAAATGTGGTGTCACGTGTGCCGACAGTATACCGTCCAGTCCTCGCGCACTTCGGCCTTCATCGTCGGCTCCAAGCAGTTCAAGATCCACACCATCAAGCTGCACAGCCAGAGCAACCTGCACAAGAAGTGCCTGCAGCTCTACAAGTTACGCATGCACCCAGAGAAGACGGAGGAGATGTGTCGCAACATGACGCTGCTCTTCAATGCTGCTTACCACCTGGCCCTGGAGGGCCGGCCCTTCTCTGACCTTCGACCCTTAGCCGAGTTACTGAAGAAGTGTGAACTCAAGGTGGTTGACCAGTACCTGAATGAGGGTGATTGCCAGATCCTCATTCACCACATTGCCCGAGCACTAAAGGAGGACCTAGCAGAGAGGATCCGCCTATCCCCCTTCCTCAGCATTATCATGGATGGACAGAACGATGACTTACTGGCCGACACAGTTGCTGTCTATGTGCAGTTCATCACCAGCGATGGGCCACCTGCAACTGAATTCCTCTCCCTTCAGGGACTAAGCTGTGCCACTGCAGATGGGTATATCCAGGCTATTGACCGAGCCTTTGCCTTTCTGGGCCTGAGGCTGCAGGACGTGCTAGTTGTGGGCCTTGGTGTTGATGGATCCAACATCTCTGCTGGCTTGAGGGCAAACCTCTACATCACTATGAGGAAAACTCTTCCCTGGGTGCTTTGTCTGCCAATCATGATCCATCGGCCTCACTTAGAGGTGCTAGATGCTATCAGTGGAAAGGAGCTATCATGTTTGGAGGACCTGGAAAACAACCTGAAGCAGCTGCTCAGCTTTTACCGTTACTTTCCCCGCATGATGGCTGAGCTGAAGGCCACCGCTCCCACGCTCTCAGAGGAAACAGAGTTCCTTGGCGATATCCGTGCGGTCCGCTGGATCATCGGGGAACCGAATGTCCTGAATGCCCTGATCAAGGACTACGTGGAGGTGGTGGCTCACCTGAAGGAGATCAGCAGCCAGACCCAGAGGGCGGATGCTGCAGCCATCGCCCTTGCCCTCTTGCAATTTCTCATGGACTATCAGTCTGTCAAGCTCATCTACTTCCTCCTTGATGTCATCGCTGTTCTCTCGCGCCTAGCATTTGTCTTCCAGGGTGACTATCTCCTCATCTCCCAGGTGGACTCCAAGATTGAGGAGGCCATCCGGGAAATTGGCAAACTGGTGAACTCCCCAGGAGAGTACCTGCAAGAGTTTGAGGAGAACTTCCGGGAGAGCTTCAATGGCGTAGACCTGAAGAACCTGCGAGTGGCGGAGTCCAAGTTCCAGTCTATCCGGGAGAAAATCTGTCAGAAGAGTCAGGGTATACTGGCTCAGCGTTTTGACATGCGCAGCCGCACAGTAGTGAAGGCTTGCCGGGTGCTAGATCTGGCCACCTGGCCACAAAATGAGGATGACCTCCGGTCCTACGGAGAGGAGGAGATCCTGCTAATCTTTGACCACCTAGAGACTGTGCCCTCAGCGGCTCGGGATGCCTGTCGCGAGAGGGTGGATGCAAGGGGCAGCCTGGTGGCGGAGTGGAGGGACCTTAAAGCCGACTACTACAGCATGAATGGCTTCAAGGAAGTGATCAGTCACATCTGCAGGTACAAGCAGCGCTTCCCTTTGCTAAACCGCATCGTGCAGATCTTGCGAGTCCTCCCCACCTCTACAGCCTGTTGCGACAAAGGCCGAGGGTCCCTGCAAAAGGTGCGCAAGAACAACCGTGCGCGCCTCACCCTAGAGCAGGTCAACGATCTGCTGACACTGGCCGTCAATGGGCCACCCATGGGTAGCTTTGATGGCAAGCGGCCATTGGATAGCTGGTTTGAGGAGAAGTCGGGGAATAGCTACTCACTGTCCGCGGAGATGCTGAGCAGGATGTCTGCGGCCGATCAGAAGGCGGTGCTGCATGGCTTAGATGTGAGCACAGAGTTTTGCGACTAGTGAGCCACGGCTTCAGCCGTCATATTCCAAAAAGCCATCCTGGAGGGGGGTGGAAGAGAGATCAGAGCCATGACGTGATTGGCCAAACCAACTGATGGTGGCACTGCTGCTAAGATGGACTGATCAGTTTATTTTTTATGAATGAGAACTGGGTAGAATAATTGTACATTAGCTTTTATGCGCTGCACTATGGACATATATGTGTATAATTACATATCTGTATGTATGCATGTATGTAAAATGCAACACTTTATTCATATGAATTTAAATAATCAGCACCACAAAACATCGCATAAAGCCACTTACGTTTATTTAGACAGAAAATTCTATGTGTTCTAGAATAATGAGGTTATTTTTATAGTTGCAGCATTTCCAGAACAGATTTTAAAAGTTAAGACATTTTTGTATGAAAAGAAGGTATTTCCCATTAAATAGCCTATTTAAATAGCCTATTTAATATCTTCATATCTTATCATCAAGGCTGATAATGAATCCTAAAGTGAAATTCATTATGGGGGTGGAGTCTTAACATTTCAATTCTGTACCTTAGTGGCAACTTAATGTCAATGCCTCCTTGATACGAACCAGGAATTTAACATCCTGCCTACAAAATCATTTAAAATTGAGAACAATCTGTACAGGAGAAACTTTTACACTGTTTGTTGTAGTTGTCAACCTTGATGTATGTAATTGTAAAATGTACAGCACTTACTTTTCATTACCTGGATGAATGTCCCTTGTTAAGGCCACTTGTGGTATAAATGGCCTCTTTCTTATAACATTAACTGTGGGTTTTGTATGAGTTGAGATGTGTTGCTGAAATTGCACTTTGCTTAAAGGGCGCTAACCAAACTCGGTCACAAAAAGGCAAGTCGGAAATGCCACAAGTCTGGTGTGCAGATGAGAATCACTCTTTGTCCAATAAGAGGCAAGTGCTACCAACCTCACCATGAAACAACCAATCAGGGACAGCCTCCTCATAGTTCCTGTTCTTTCCTTGCCATGTGTCAAAAAGTGAAACAATCCAAGGAATTTCTCTGGTGATCTCTTCAGTAATACTAAGAATTATGCGTATATAAATATGATCATATTTCAGTACTGTTGGCTTCTTCTTTTTTTATATACGATTCATGTTGACAGCCATATTGGGTTATACCACAACATGTTTTGCTATCCATTTCCATTGTTAATTCTATATATGTTGATGCAAGTTGACTTGTGATATTATTTTTTTATACATTCAACTTTTTACAACTGTTGTTAATAATAATAATGCTTTCATAATGGTCTTTAAAACCCCACTCCTTTTTCTTTTGATTTGAAAAATGTAAATAATTACAAATTCATTCAGTATAATTTGAGGCCAGTTTTACATGCTTGAACTTGGTACAAATGAACAAAAAGCAACTCACCTAATCAGTTAATTAAAATATGCCTTAATATTGTACATACATTAATGATATATTGCACATTTGGTTTGTGCTGCTTTGCACATACAATCACTTTAAAGTATTGAATAAGCTTACAACATTAAGCTCTTAGCATATTAAACTCAGTTTGAGTTTTTATTTATTGAATAATGTTGATAGAAAACATTTGTTATCCTGATTAATGAAGACCACTTCGATATTCACTTCTCCCCTGGTCTAATAAACCTTAACAACAAATGTCACTATCCCATCTAAAAATTTGTGTAGCATTTTAGGATGTGTTTCAGATAGAATTAAGAAAGGAACACAGAGAAAAATAAATCATATTAGTGCATAGCAATGCTGGTAGGAGCATATTGTAAACCAGCATGGTGGGTGATGTACAGTATGTCTGATAAAAAAAACAGTGCTTGTTAATTCAGAGCAGAGCATTTCTGTTTAAATTGCTTTGTGTTTCATTCAATGTTAGTTTGCAACCCTTCCCTCAAGTTCTCTTTGGTCACAGACTTTAACCATGTGATCAGAAATGTGCTTGCATTCTTCACACAGTGCTCCATGCCTACCTGCCAAATTGTGGTTTCCCAGGTGACTGGAAATCGGAATGTGTCTGTCAAGGTGAATAATGTAATCATTTGATTTTGTATTAGTAATCACTTAATATGATAAGAGAAAAAGTGTAAAGCCTAGAATCACCTTTATTTACAAATGTCAATGCTGTTAAGTTCACAGAAAGGAGGAAAAAAGGATTTTGGAGAATGTCTAATGCTGAGGTTTCATGGGATCACAAAGAAAAAATGTGCCAAGTGACTAAATCCACTTCATCCTTAAGAAATGGAAGGGAGATACTGAAAGTGTGCACCTGCATAGTATATGTAACTATGAGTGTCTTTTATACTGGAACAAGTGTCTGCTTAGGGAATTTAAAGTTTTTTTGGTAAATGGTGAAACATTTAAAATGTCAGCATTTCTTAAACTGTTCATTAAAGCCACATCATCAAAACACAGCTCAATTACCATTAAAATGCACATGCTCCTTTTTTCCCTCCCATTTATCGTTCACTTACTGTCTCATGTCCATGGATTTTCATAGCCCTCTACGTTCATCTTTAAATCAACTCCATCCTTATAAAGTAGACATGCATACTTTTGTGTTTGTATAATATTATTAATGTCAGAGAGGGGAACTTTTAAAGCTTTGTTCCTTTTTCATTTGAATGTGGATTGTGTGGAAAAGGAAATGTTAACATTTACAAAACAAGATCTGACAAGAATTTACCTCTTGTCTCTCTCTAAAGTGTCCTTACTCTTTGTTCGAAACATACTTAATGTTATTTCTGGTACAACTCCATCTTTTTAACTTCTTAATTTCAAACAGCATGAGGCATGAGCTCTTAAAAATGAAATAAATTCATTTTATCTGGTGGCATTTTTATTTTTAAAAATGTGTTCACTTATTTTTTGCCCCAATGTGGAGTCAATCGTGCCTCTCAAGTCACTGCTGTGCCACCTATTCCCACACAGGGACAATTTTCCACACTGCAGGGTACACAGGACTACAAGAGTGCTAGCATACAGGCTGCTAGCAGCCTATCCTTGTGGTGAGAGTTTTTACTGACTAAGCCACTCGGGAGCAGGGTTCCATGGTTTTTGAAGCACAGCTGAAATTCCGGTCCCCTGAATGTATTTCACATGATCTACATATAATAAGTGCACATAAACAGTTGCAAGGGTCTGTTGGTTTACTCATGTAAAAATGACCTGAACAAACACAGAAACACCAGCAGATGTCTTAACTAACTTATAGACACCCACTCAGAACAACCTTTTTTTCAGTGATTAACCTTTGCTTGCCCTCCATACACACAAATTAGTTGGGAGGCCTTAATATCTTTTCAGCTAAAAATAATAAATGTTTTTAGCTCCCTACCCAAATGTTTTAACCGGATACATTTTTTCCCCCCAAACTAGTATAAAAGACTAGAATGTTCATTTTTTGAACAAGATCTTAAATATATGTAGGTTTATATCACACATTAAAAAAAATTTGAAACTTGGGACTTTTAGGCAGACATTGGTATGTGCATCAGTTGACTTGTTTTGTAGAATGTTGGTGCCTGATTTCCACATTTCTAATGTCGACAGTTTCCCACATTAAAGCAATGAAGCTTTCTATCTTGTAATTTTAGAATCTTTGGTAATAATCATTGACATTGCACTTTGAAAGTTGTCAGCTTCTTTGATGTTTTTTTATTGTAGACAAGAACAATATGCTTTTTTATATGCTTTTGAATGGATAGGTAAACTAGTATTACCACAGATTGTCTTTGTGCTAACCAGATGGTCAGCTCAATATTATTAACCTTGAAAGTTGTCTCTTCAATTGTTGAATCTAAAACCATTGTTATTTACTCATTATGAATATTCATGGTGGGTGTGGCTGAAGACAGTACATCCATAGTTTAGCAATACAGACAGCACTGGAACCTCCTGTTACAAGCCAGAACCACCGACAGTAAGGAGTTACAGAGGATAGAAGGAACGTAGGAGCTGGTCATCTGGTTTTGCATATAACATCTGTTCTATATCACAATGAGGCCTGATTTAGGAATGATTCAGCTCCAGCTTTTGATAAGGTGTCACTATTCTCTCCCCCTTATATATAACATTGTTTTTTTTAAGGCCTTGCTAAAGAGTGGATGCCCTTGCAGGGCAGCCATGCCTAGATGTTTTTTGAGGGTATTTTAAATCACAGCTTCTCAGCGGAACTTGCTGAAAAAAATCTACTTCGCATTTATCATTGAAATGCAAATATATTATTTACATTGCATTTCGATCCAATGTTTTTTTTCACATTGTATCAGAATTTTTGCCCTGGGTAGATGGTGTTTTTCTCTTTCAAATAGCTGTATTGTTGCTGCTTTGCAGTGCATTAATTCTCTTTGGGTTTGTTTAGCCTTCTTTGTTATGTGACTATTGGAAACCGGCATGTTGATACTGATTAAATGAGCCAAACCAGTTAAAGAAAAAAAAGGAAATCAGACTGTCTTAATGTTATCTCACCTCCAACTTGAATTCCTCTTTGAGATTGTGTTTTCGGCTCTTTCTGTGTGCTGTACCAAAATGTTCACCCCAAAATTGAGGTGTATTATTTTATGTCTCATAACAGGCTAAATGAAAAGCAAATATACTTAATTATGCTTATATACTTATATGTTGACAAATCAGTAATCAGTTATTTTTTAATTACTGGGTGTTTTTATTTGGGGTCATCAAGCTTATTAAGAACAAAATAATCACTTCATGGTGGATTGATTTCTGTAAATGCTATATTCACTCTTCTGCAGTCTGATTATGTCTGTATTTCTGTGGGAAAGTGGGAGAATGATTATGAACAATTAAATTGACATTCATTTTATAATTGTACGTCAACAGTACCTGTTTGAAAGTACAAAAACATTTAACACTGGAGACATATACATTTATATATATACTGTATAATATATATATATATGTATGTATATATATATATATATATATACATATATACATATATACACTTATATATACACACACAATATACATAGACTGACTCAAAATTACAGTGTTATATTACTCCTGTAAAACAAATGATTGTTTAATAAAACTTGATACACTTTGTATTGAAATGTATTTTGTTTTGTTTTATTCTCTGAAATACAAAAACTACGTAAAGGTGATGAAGAAATGATACTCCAAGAAAAAAGTATTGCCAGGCCGATACGACTTCAGTGATTCCTATTTCATACATGCATGTTAATTTAATCATAGTTGTTATTTTGCATCAGCAAAAATGTAAGTACAGTGGATATAAAAAGTCTACACACCCTTATTGAAATTGCAGGTTTTTGTGATGTAATTAAAGGTGGAAAAAGGTCTGACATGATTTATCTTGATTTCAGGCTTTACATCACAAAAACCTGCAATTTCAATAAGGGTGTGTAGACTTTTTATATCCACTGTATATCCATTTAGGAAAAATGATCAGGTGCAGAATGTTTTACCTTGACAACAGTGAGTTTATATTTTAATGTATAGGTATACGCTGTTTAACACTTCCCTGTTTAGCACTGATTTTCTATAGCAGTTTCAACCTCATTGCTATTTTTTTAATGAAGGAAATCCATTGTGAGTCAAAACATATCCTTGTAAACCTTTACAAGTCACTGACCACTTTTAGCTTTGATCTACAGTATGCATGCTCAGTGGAGTATACTGAAAAAAATTCAAGTATAGAAGTAGACACATTCTTTCGTGGAGCTCCGCTAATTTTTTGTGTTTTCTGACCAAAAGCTTAGCTATTTCAGAGGATAGATGCATCTTTCTGTGCCATTGCTAAAAATGTTACTCTTAAAATGTTTGTGACGAGCTGATATAATTTAAATAGTGTATTTTACACAATGTATAGCAAACGTATCTTTTTCTGCTTCACTATAATAATAATTCCCACTTGAAAAAGTAGATACAGATACTGAGAAAGTCTATAATCCTCTGAAAATGGCTTTGATGTTGTAAAACCAGAAATAATTGCAGTTGGACAGCTGTAAGCACTCGGAACACAAATCTTAGTTACAATCATGATAGACAGTGCACTCTAGTTCTGGGACAGAGGTGAAAAAATTGTTCCAAATATTGCACAGAAGCCAAAACAACACCAAATCCCTTGATGCAGAAAGATGCGTCTCTTCCTATGGACAAGTTTACATTACGTACCACCAAAGAATGGCAGTTGAAGACTGTTAAACAACTGACCACGATCAAATTTAATCACAAAGTTTAAACCTTGCATTTATATTTCATTTGATTTCACCTGTTTATGTCTTTTTATTTTTATTTTTTATAAGCCTACACCCGCTGCAAACTACTTCCTTGGTATGAGTAGCCTTATTTAACTATTTTCATGCAGGTAATATAATTGCACTTTTTATGTCTACTTCTCATTGCTTAGAATAAAGAAAAATAGTTACCACCAAACAATATAAAAATGTCTGCCCTGTCTATGGTTTTATGCACTGAAAGCAGCACATAACAGTGGAAACACTGCGGTCAATCAAAGTATCTACATAATTAGTGACAATTTATGTAGATTACTGGGGAGGGGCAGCTGAGGGATGACTGAATTGCAGGTGAGAAAACTGGTGTCCCTAATGATGATATTATATGTCATATAAAAAAAGGGAAATCAGCTGGATAATTTTCTCGCCTCATCAATTCTATAGCAGGAAAAGCCTAACCTATTTGAACTGATGCTGTCTGATACATGCATATTCTACATCCTTTCTGCATTGCTGTTTATAAAAGGTGCATGTATTCCATGGTATCTGTTACATTTGGCCTCTCGAAATTGAAATTATATTTGATTTTAAAGATATCTATGTTTAACACCATAACTGTCTATGGCTGGGCCATCTACATCACATAGCATCACATTACCCCCCTGGCAGGGTACTCCAGGAGAATAGTTGCTCCTTACCTTTGGCGAAGTCTAGAAGTTCCAAAATACAGTATGACAGATCAATGATAATGTGGGAACCTTATAACCGTAAGGGTCTAACGAACAAAAGTAGTGACCCTATTTTGTCACAAGAGCAAGCCAAATTGAGAGAGTTCCAATGTTTTCTATGCACTTTGTATTGCCAACAGCAGCAATGATGTCATTCACCTGGGTCTACGAGATATGTGAGTATGTTTCACATAGGAAAGTGTTGTATCCTCACGCTAGTAAACCTTTGCTACAAAATAAGCCACACCCGTCATTCTCCCATAAGTATTAACCAAATAGACCCCCCTGAATGGCAGCTAGCGCCACCAGTAATATGATTATGTGGCATGATCCAGGAGCATAATTGATACTACTTCCCTCCATATATGCTGAAATTTGTCTATGGTTCTAGCCAATGGGTTATCCTTTACAATGAATGATACAAGGTTTTTTTCTCTTTTACTAACATGAATGTGCTATGCTATGACTGATGCCTCCATCACCGTGGAAGGCTTAGTGACTCCGTCCCGGTCTGTCAACCTCTGGATGACAAAATGTGCTTCTCGGGGCACATCGCAGCGATTACCTGGACCTGTTGATTCTCCCTCCATAATATCCAAAGAATTCGCCCATTCCTCACCCAAGAGGCAACTGAACTACTGGTCCAGGCTTTGGTAATCTCACATCTGAACTAGTACAATTCCTTGCTGGCAGGCTCCAAGCACCAGGCAGCTGTTCCTCGCGGTCTTGCCTCTTCTCTGTCCTGACCCCGGGTGGTGGAATGATCTTCTGCACTCGGTCAGAACCACGGTATCACTGACCATCTTCCGCAAGAGACTTCAAAACCCACCTCTTCAGGCTCCACTACCACTGATTCTGTACATTAATTAACTGCCATTGCCATTTACGTGTTTAAAACTGTAATAAAATAAATACATTTAAAAAAAAATTACTTTTCTATCCCTGTGCTACAGGTACAGTATGCAGCTACCAACAATGATGTCTATTGCAGTGTTACTACACTGATCTCTTGCGCTAACCATGATTATTCTTACATGTAAATGCATGTTTTTGTAAGTAACCCTGGATAAGAGCCTCTGCTAAATGCCTAAAATGTAAATGTAAATGCTATGCGCACATCGTGATGCTAATGAAGACACACACGATTGAAGAGAGTTTTGGAAAACTTTATACTTTTCTTTATACGTTGACGAAGTGGAGGTGATCCAGAACAGCCCCCGACCCCATACCAAGAAGCAGGTGAGGTCCTTCTTGGGCCTTGTAGGATAGTATCGGAGGTTCACTCCCCAGTTTGCCTCTATTGCTGTGCCCATGATTAACCTGAGCGCCAAGGCAGTGAAGAATCCGGTTGAGTGGACAACAGATTGAGAGGAAGCACTCTCCACTCTGAAGGCCCATCTGTGATTGTCTTCAGCCCTACGGTGCTCAGATTTCAAGGAGCAATTCCTGGTGCAAGTGGAAGCCTCAGCAATAGGCATTGGATCTGTGCTTGCTCAGGGTAAGGCAGAAGAGGAGCAGCCTTTGCTCTACTTGAGCTGCAAGCTTCTACCTAGGGAGACAAGGTACTCCACCATTGAACAGGAGTGTCTTGCTATCAAGTGGGCCCTTGCCAGCTGTTAATATTATCTGCTGGGGTGGGAGTTTGACCTGGACATTGACCACTGGGCCCTCACATGGATCCAGACTATGAAGGACAAGAATGCCAGGGTGACACAGTGGTATTTGGTACTGCAACCATTCAAGTTTCTTGTGCAATTTTGGAGCACTGTAAATAAACATCATTGCACATACATGCTACTGCGGCAGTGCCATCCTTTGTCCATGGACTGAGCATTACCCCCACAGTAGGCTAAGGAAATAAGGGCAGCTAAAAGGCACTTTGAAATGATAACTTTCCAAGATACAAAAAGTAATCCTAAGCAGTTTTCAATATTTCAGTAGAAAAAGGAAAGTTAACATTGAGGTTACCTGGTTGTATTCGAATGGAGGGCCTCTGAACATGCAGACACAGAATGCAGGGACAAATTAAACAAGTTTTATTTGCACACTCAATTATACAACAGTCAATTGCACTCCTCAAATGCAGCCACAACCACAAGGCACGGTTGTCAGGGGGGGCAGGGTGGAACTGTCAGCTCCAGGCCAGAAGAGGACAGTATTAAAACCGGCAGGGTCTCGTCAGGGAATAGGGTCAAGTCAGCACAAAGGGGCAACGCCTCAGCAACACCTGATAAGGGGAGGGACATGACAAGCCCGCCAGTACGAGGCACCAGTAGGAAACAAGGGCAAACTTAACCAAAGAAAAAAAGGTGCTAGGGCCTCTACTCTTCCTTATTTACATAAATGATCTTGATAGGGATGTTAGTGGCAAAATAGTTACATTTGCAGATGATACAAAACTTGGGGGTTTAGCAAACAGTTTGAAATCGACTAAGATAATCCAAGATGATTTAAACAAAATACAAAACGGAAGAATGGCAGATGACAATCAATATTGCTAAATGTTAAATTATGCATGTGGGAAATAACAGTATAAAGTGTATTCTATGGGATGAGAAAAATTAGGTGTCCAATATGAAAAAGACTGCAGCAGTGAAAAAGGCCAACAGGATGCTGGGATATATAGCAAAAAGTATTGCATATAAATCAAAGGAGGCTATATAATACCTTGTCAGACGTCACTTAGAGTATTGTGTGCAGTTCTGGGCACCACAGTACAAGCTATAGATATAGAAGCTCTTTAAAAAGTACAAAGAAAGGGAACTAAATTCGTACCTGGTGTGAAAGGTAAAGGTTATGAACAAAGACTTAAGACTCTCAATCTATTCAAGTTTAGCAAATGGAGACTGTTACGACCAGCCCCTGGCCAGTTGCAACATAAAAGAGAGCACACAAAGTTGGTTCAATTCAAAAATGTTTTTAATCAAAATAACCTAATAAATAGGAAACGAAGAACAAGAAGCATAGCCAGACTGCAGGTTGCCCTCTGAATGGAGAGAGAGAGCATCAGCCAGAGGGCCTCCTAAGTAGACCCCGGGCCTTATTTATAAAACGTACTTACGCACAGATTTGATCTTAGAGCGTGCGTACGCTCAAATCCACGCCAAAGTTCAGATTTATAAAAACGGTCTTTGACGTGGAAAAGTACTCAGCTCCACGTCAGGTTTCAACTTGGCGTACGCACGTTTCCTTGTGGCAATGTTGGAGTACTGCAGGTGTTCGCGGTCTAGTCTCTTCTCTGTCCTGACCCCTCGCTGGTGGAACTACCTTCCGCAATCGGTCAGGACCGCGGAATCACTTGCGATTTCCACAAGAGACTCAAAACCCACCTTTTCAGACTCCACTACCACTGAATTCTGTACATCTAGCTAATTGTCATCACCACTGCCTACTTGCTCAACACTATATAGGCTACCCCTGCTCACTCCATTAAAACAAAACAAACATTTACGAACCCTTTCCTTCCCAGTGTTACAGGTATGGTATGCAGCTGCCTGCAATGATGTCTATTGCTGTATTACTACACTGATCTCTTGCGCGTACTATGAATGTTCCTGCCATGTATTAATGTAGCCTACACATTGTAAGTCGCTCTGGATAAGAGCGTCTGCTAAATGCTTAAAATGTAAAATGTATTCGGAAATCTAAGAGCGCCAACATGTCGTCTGCTGCCTAATTGTTTCCTCGTTATTATTATTATTATTATTAGTAGTAGTAGTAGTAGTATTACCAGATTGAACACATTGCTTAGGCTATATGTAATGGTTTGCACAATAAAGTTATTAATAAATTAAAACATAAGCTAGGCTACTTGTGGAAAACAAAACAAAAACACACATTGGTTTTCCAAAACTACCCCAATTAGCATAATTGACACATCCTTGAAATTGATTTAATACATATTATGGTTCCACGCGTGTAAAACATTTCGGTCAATCTATAGGCCTAATAATGCAATCTAAAATGTCCAATAATGCAGTGTTTTGCAAGAGGAAGAATGGCAGCATTGTCATTTCTCGAAGATATCGCCAACCAGGCAATAAGAAGGGAACGAGTTAGAGATATTGACCTCAGTTTTAATCAGACCACTTTTTCTTTACGTCCTTCATGGACCTTTGCTGCCCCCCCATCTCGTTCACAGCCTGGGCTACAGACTGCCAGGCCACATTCTTGGCTTTACTGGTAAAGCCACTGGAAAGACTCCCAAACAGCGTCCCTGCACGCATCTGCACCTCCGCCAACAGGACCTCGATTTCAGCCTCGCTAAAATAATTTTTCTTGCAGCTCGCCATTATCAAGTAGAGGATTTGTGTTTTGATTCAAGCTCCTTTATATGCTAATGATATTAATTAGGGGGCGTTTACAAGGCGGAGATCTAAAACCATTCAGCTACGCACAATTTCAAGATCATTTGTGATTTAGAGATTTCACATCTGGGGGAGTGGCATACGCAAGTTTTTGTGTGCGTACGTTCAGTTTCTCTGAATCACACTTACGCACATTTCAGAAATGATCTTAGAGCAAATGTAGGATGGTTTCTACGCAACTTTCTATAAATGAGGCCCCCCCTCCAGGTGACACCAATTTCCTATTAGGAAAACAATCAAGATAATTAAGGCAACACCACAAGCGGCCACAAGGGGTAGGGACCATAGGGTAGGGGACGAATACAATATAGAAGGGTATAAACTTTTTAGGAAGGATAGATCCGGTAAGAGAGGTGGGGGTGTGGCACTATATGTGAAAGATAATCTCAATGTGCAGGAGTTTCCAGAAGTTTGCGCATGCCGAGGATATTTGGATAAAGCTCATAGGGGAACATGAGAAGGGATTAAATATAGGGGTGTGTTATCGACCACCAGCTTCAGACAGCAATATGAATATAATGCTTTTTGAAAATATAAAACAAGCTTGCAGAGGAGGTGAGACTATTATCATGGGTGACTTAAATTACCCTGGTATTAACTGGGAATTGGAGACAGGACAAGGAAATAGGGAGGAAGAATTTCTAGATGTTATTAATGATCTTTTTTGGCACAGTATGTTAGACAGCCTACAAGAGGAAATTCAATTCTAGATCTGGTGTTATGTAATGACGCCGACAGAATCAGTAGTATAGAGGTAATGGAACCCATTGGGACAAGCGATCATTCCACAATCGGATTTGATATATTATGGCAAACTAAGAGGGCCCCATCTAACACAAGGATTTTAAATTTTAGGTGTGCCTTTAAACAGATTTAAACATGGTAGATGGGGACATCTTGATTTATAATGAAAGCAGTTTGGTAGACTGTAAAATCTTCTTGATTGTAGGACATTTTGAGGGAGAAGAAAAACTGTTTAAGATATATAAAAATGACAGTACCGAGAATAATAAGGTTGAATATTGTCGTGTGCGTGCTAAGGTCAAAAAAGAACTAAGGGTAGCCAAAAGGATCTACGAAAGGCAAATTGCAGAAAATGCTAAAAGTAACCCTAAGCGTTTCTTTCAATACTGTAGTAGGAAAAGAAAAGTCAAAGAGGAGATTAAGGGAATTAAAAACAAAGATGGGGCCCTGCTCTGTAAAAATAAGGATATTGCAGATGCTCTAAATGGCTGTTTTGTAGAGAGCTTTACCAGAGAAGAGGCTGCTAATAGGCCGGAAGGCATATTAATTACTCAGAAAGTCTTAGCGGATACAGAGATAGGGGATATGGAAGTATTGGATAAATTACATAAATTAAAGACTAATAAGGCAGCCGGCCCGGATGGCATATACCCCAGGGTACTAAAGGAGTTAAGCGAGATCATTTTTAAACCACTGGCAAGTATTTTTAGACTGTCTTTAAAGACTGGTGAAGTACCAAAATGACTGGAAACAGGGTATTGTGGTACCAATATATAAGAAAGGGGACCGTACTGATCCATGAAACTATAGGCCTATTAGTTTAACTTGCATCATATGCAAAATATTAGAATCTATTATTAAAGATAAACTAGAAGTATTTCTAGAAAATTACAACATCCTTAGGGATAGCCAGCATGGTTTTTGCAAGGGTAGGTCATGTCTGACAAATCTGCTGACATTTTCTGAGGAAGCAACCAAGTGTCTGGATGAGAGAAAGGCATATGATATTATATACTTAGATTTCCAAAAAGCATTTGATAAGGTGCCACATGACAAACTCATTATCAAAATGAGAGCAGTAGGAATTACAGGTGGCATTTTAGAGTGGGTTCAGAACTGGTTACTGGATAGAACACAAAGGGTAGTAATAGGCGGGATCTTATCCGAGGAGGGTATAGTGGGAAGTGGAGTCCCGCAGGGATCGGTGCTGGGACCACTGCTCTTTATTATTTACATAAATGACATTGATATGGATATTGAAAGTACATTAGTTAAATTTGCAGATGATACAAAACTGGGAGGCTTAGCAAATTGTCAGGAATCTACTAAAGTAATCCAAGATGATCTGAATAGAATCCAGAAATGGGCAGAAACCTGGCAAATGAAATTTAATACAACTAAATGTAAAGTTCTACATGTGGGGAATAAAAACATAGGACAGGATTATTTTATGGGAGGTAGAAAACTAGAATGTGCACATGTAGAAAAAGACCTAGGAGTACTAGTTGATCAAAGCTTGTCAGGGACTGGTCAATGTGCGGTAGCAGTTAAAAAAGCCAACAGGAAGCTGGGATACAGCCAAGAGTATTGAGTACAAATCGAAGGAGATCATACGCACCCTATACAATGCCCTTGTTAGGCCACACTTGGAATATTGTGTGCAGTTCTGGGGACCGATTACAAAAAAGATATAGATGCGCTGGAAAAGGTCCAAAGACGGGCAACCAGACTGATTCCAGGCATAAAAGACAAGTGTTATGAGGAAAGGCTAGAGATGCTTGGACTGTTCAAGCTTAATAAAAGGAGACTTCGGGGAGATTTGATTGAGGCTTTTAAATTTATTAAAGGAATTAACAAAGTGAATTTCAGGAAATTATTCAAGTTGAGTTCGGTTAGCAGAACGAGGGGGCATAAATGGAAACTGAAAAAGGGTAAATTTCACACGGACACTAGGAAATATTTTTTCACACAGAGAGTGATCAATGCGTGGAATAGCTTGCCTGGACATATAGTGGAGGCTGAGACACTAGGGGTATTCAAGGCCAGGCTCGATCCAGTGTTAGACACTCTAGCCTTTGGGTAAACAAAGCATTGTGAGCAGATTAGTGGTAGGAATGGACGAGCAGTGTTGGGCTGAATGGCCTGTTCTCGTCTTCCCCTTATGTTATGTTATGTTATGTTATAACACCCCCACCACCAAATGGTGACCCCAGTCACCACAAAAATGGTCACATAATTATACAGGATAATAATTCCACAAGATACACCATGACACAACAACAAAACAGACAGACCCTAATACTACCCACCAAGCAGTGTCCACTCACCGACTCGCAACTCCACTCCAACACCTCCAATGACCCCGGCGCCTGGGAAAATCGAAGTAGGAGGGAGAAGCGAGGCCTAGAGAGCGGCCCAGAGATGGAGAGCACAAGAGATTCCCCCAATAAATTGTCGCCCTACATCCTCGACAACGCATCAGCTATCACGTTGTCTTTCCCCAGAATGTGATTAATTTCTAGATTGAAGGCCTGTAGTATGAGGCTCCAGCGCATCAACCTCTGATTTGAATTATGCATGAGGTTCAAGAAAGCCAACGGATTATGGTCTGTATATACCAGAACAGGGCATGAAGAGGAGCCAACATAAACCTTGAAGTGTTGGACAGCAAGAACCAAGGCGAGTGCCTCTTTCTCCACGGTTGAGTATCCACGCTGCTGCAGACTAAACTTCTTGGAGAAGTAGCAGACTGGATGTTCAACGCAATCAGGGGCAACCTGGAGAAGGAGGGCTCCCGCCCCGAAGTCACTCGCATCCACAGCGAGACGGAAAGGCTTTGAGAAGTCTGGAGCCGCTAATACTGGGGCACTAACTAACAGGGCTTTGGCGTTCTCGAATGCACACTGGCTGGAGTCAGACCAGTGGAAATCAACCTTGGGGATAATGAGATCGGTCAAAGGGGTGACGACCGTAGATCAATTTTCACAGAAATTCCTGTAGTATCCAGCCATACCTAAGAATCAACGTACTTCTCGGCGGTTGGTTGGTACAGGAAATTGACAGATAGCCTCGACCTTTGCTCCTACCGGACGCACTTGCCCCCTTCCAATGACCTTACCCAAGTAGGTTACAGTAGCTCTACCAAACTCACACTTGGCTAGGTCAATGGTGAGGTTAGCGACCAACAGACGGTCAAAAAGCTCCCGTATATGACCTAAATGCTCGGACCACGAGGAGCTAAAAACCACATCGAGATATGCCTCACAGCTGGAAAGACCGGACAAAACGTAGTTAATGAGACGTTGGAATGTGGCAGGCGCATTTCTCATGCCAAATGGCATTACCTTGTACTGAAGGAAAGAGTCTGGCGTGACAAATGCAGATATCTCCCTAGCATGAGTGGACATGGAACCTGCCAGTAGCCTTTCAGAAGATCAAACTTACTGAGAAATCTGGAAGATACCACCCTATTGACACAATCGTCCATTCGCGGTAGGGGATAACAATCAGGTGTGGTGACAGAATTAACCCTTCAATAATCGGTGCAAAAACGATATGAACCATCTGGTTTGTTTACCAACAAACATGGAGAACTCCATGGACTTGAGCTTGGTTCAGCAATATCATGAGTCAGCATATAATCAACCTCCTTTCGCAAGAGCTCACGCTTCAAGGGATTGATACGATAAGCATGTTGTTTAATGGGGAGTGCAGAACCCACATCAATGTCATGCTCCATAACAGATGTACGACTGGGCACGTCAGGAAAAAGAGAAGGGTAAGACTGAACTAGATCAACAATGTCAGCCTTCTCAGCACCTGACAGGTGAGGGAGGTGCTCAGAAAAAGAGGAAAATATTTCAGAATTTTGTAGGCGACCCTCTATCACACACCGAGATGGAGCAGTTACACTCTCCTCACTCTCCACCGGGAGTGAGGACGACGCAACATTCCTACCCTGGGAATGAACAGTCACATCCCCCACACTCCTCTCCAGGAGTGGAGATGAGGCAACAGTCAACCCTGGGAAGATGAAGAAAGGCGAAGGTGAAGGTTGAAGCACAGCAGAGAGTGATACAGGCTGTACAGTAGGCTCCCTCACATGGTAGGGCTTTAACATGTTGATATGATACAATTGCGTAGGCCGTCGCCTATTAGGGGTGATGATAACATAATCACGTTCGGATACCCTACGTTCAACCACGTATGGACCACTATACCGTGCCTGCAAAACAGAACCAGCAATGGGCAGCAGAACCAACACCTTATCACCGGGGTCAAACTTGTGGACCTGGGCTTTACGGTCAAACCAGTGTTTCATTTTGCAACTTCAAGGTTCTGCTTTGCCAAGTCACAGGCTCGGTGTAACCGAGAGCAAAATTTTCTGACGTACTCCAACAGGTTATGCTGAGGCGTGTCTTTAACCCCCTGAGGTCGACGGGAGCGGTGACGCTCCCAGCAGCAATAAAAGTATATTACTATTTCTAACTTCGCGATACTTTATCATACACACGCGACAAAAACATTGACAGAAACCTTAGAATCGCGACTTTCTGATTTGAGCACTGGCAAATCAAATGGGATTGTTTAAATTAGGTTAATTAGACCAAAAGTAAACCTTGCTTTTTACTCAGTTTTTTACCTTTTAGTAACTTCCCCCTTCTATTGACATGGTAACTAGGTGCTAGTTTCGGGGAGGTGCATGGGGAGGGGCGTGGGGCCATGTGTGAAAACGCCAGCGTAAACAACACAAACTGTCCCGACAATTTGGAGCAAGATTTTATACAGACATACAATTTTATTCAAGATGGAAAGATTTTCTGCGCTGCAGTGTTTGAGAGCATTGATGGAAAGCGACGAGGACAACAACTCGTCATGTCCTGATATTGAAGAGGATTCAGATGAAGAGAGACAGCATTTTAAATTTAGAATTTAAAAATCGTATGTAACATCTTGTCTGTGTTTACGCTTGCAATCTGCCAGCAACAGTCTATGCTGATATTTATTTTATTTAGCTTGTTTTCAAATACTCGTGAAAATATATGAATTCCGCGTCTTGTGACGCTAAACATATTCTAACATAAACCTCTTCCTGAAGAGCCAAATGGCTGCTGCCACAAGAAGCGCTTGTCGTGAAAGGAGAAATGGTAACTCAAATATTGCTTAGCCATTTAAAATCTAAATTGTGAGTTGTTGTTTTAACTCTAAAGAGGCATGAAATGAGACGATTTTTTTCCTTGGGTCTCAGGAGGATATTATGTGCATTATTGTTAGGCTGACAATTTGAAGCAAGATTTTATACAGACATACAATTTTATTCAAGATGGAAAGATTTTCTGCGCTGCAGTGTTTGAGAGCATTGATGGAAAGCGACGAGGACAAAATATCTAATACTCGTAAAAATATATTCAATATATGAATTCCGCGTCTTGTGACTACATATTCCGCGTGTTGCAACGTAACAAATTGAGAGCCAAAATGGCTGCTGCCACAAGAAGCGCTTGTCGTGAAAGGAGAAATGGTAACTCAAATATTGCTTAGCCATTTAAAATCTAAATTGTGAGTTGTTGTTTTAACTCTAAAAGAGGCATGAAATCACAAAAAAGTTTAATTGGAAGACCCTTTTTTTCCTTGGGTCTCAGGAGGATATTATGTGCATTATTTGTAATTTTGTAATATTGTAATATGACTTGTAATATGTGGCATTCCCCTGTATATCCTACTGTAGTTTGTGTTCTGTTTTAAATAAATCTTCCAAAATGAAAAAAACATTTTTTTTTTCTGTCTTCTGCATGGCTTACTGACTTGCTTACTCTGATGGCCTTTGAGAGAGAGATGGCCCATCTGACAGATCTTAGAGGTGTGGACAATGAATAATGAATATTCAGGTATTTAGCATTTAGTCCTCCCACAGCCTGAAATAAATGTGACCAGTTCTGATAAAAACAGGTTTTTAGCTATTTAGATCTCAGATGTGCTAAACTATTTTCACACCCTTACATAACCAAGACCTTGATGAACAAACGCACATTGGCAAAACAATTCGTCACTATAGTTTTAGTGTGTGCTTTCACAACTTTGTGACAGCAGAAAAATTTACTATTTTTAACTTGTGTGTTTGTAGATCTATTTACAAGCTGCATATGATACTGACCAAACTATTGATGGCATACAAATGTGGCTATGATTGTCCTTCAAATAAAAATATCAAACACTTTGGAGTAAGTGTGTGTTAAGTTGATGAAATTGAGATAAATATCAGACCATGCCAAAATCAAAAACCATCTCAAAGCTTAGCACGGACCTCAGAGGGTTAAGCCACTGATCCCTCAACAGGGCCAGAGGACCACGCACTGTGTGGCCAAACACTAATTCCGCAGGACTGAATCCTGAATCCTGGAATCACCATCTGAGAAATCACCCTCCACCCATCAGGAACATCATGCGGCCTCCATTTCCTCATCAACACACCATCTTTAAGGAAATATCCTTGGGGCATGGCATCAATCTCCTGATCAGGAGAGACAGACTCAAACAGAGACAAGGGTTGGATCGGCCTTCTGAGCAGAGATTAATTTTGCTCGGGATAGTGGCATGTCGCAAATGGTGGTCTTCGCCGTAACATTCACAGTATCAGCCTTCTCTGTAACAAAGTCTTCAGATGTCTCGACAGTAGAGAGAGATAGACTGAGTCAGACATTTCAGGGTGCCCAAAAAACATGTCACGAAGGTCTACAAAACCCTCTTCCTGCAAACAGTCACTAGCATTGCGTTTCTTTGCCATAGCACGAGTGACAGCACATGTAGGGAAAACATCAGGATATTTCTGTTCCAACTCATCTGGACCCTCACACACCAATGGCACAGACACAACCTCAGGTGGAGTGTCAGACTGTCTCCAAACATTTCCACTTGCCAGATCGTTTCCCAAAATGAATGTAACACCAGGCACAGGGAGGGACGGTCGCACTCCCACTACAACACTGCCAGTCACTAGGTCAGAGGTGAAATCAACCCGATGTAAAGGCACGTCAACAAAACCCATCTCAAACCCTCAGATTAAGACACTAGTGGCAGTGGAGGTCTGCTCAGACAGGGGTAAAGCTCCTTCTAGCAAGAAGGACTGAGCAGCACCTGTATCTCTGAGAATACAGACGGGTGCTTTTCCACCCTGGCCGGGCATTGACACAGAGCCACTCATGAGGAATAGCGTGTAATCCATTTGATTACTGGGGCATTTAGATGGTGAGACATGGAATTGAGGTTCAGCAGAGTCACAAGAAGCCAAAGAAGCTACCAGGCCGACAGATTTAGCACCCTGCTGTTTTTTCCTGAGAATAGGGCAATTGGAAATCCTATGTCCTGGCTTTTTGCAGTAAAAACAGACTCCATCAGGGTATTTATCCACAGGGCTGCTAGACTTCTCAGCCAGCGGCACAGATGGCACAGGGCCAGTGGAAGTGGGCTTTGAGGAACAAAAACCCCTTTGGTGTTTGTCTTTGCCCTCATTACGAGGTTTTTCACCAAACACAACCTTATGGGTCAACACAAATTCCTCAGCAAGGATGGCAGCATCTGACACATTGGTTACTTTTTGTTCATTAAGATAAGTGGCAATAGCCTCAGGCAGACAATTCTTAAACTCCTCCATAACCATCATCTAACGGAGGTGTTCCCTAGTCTCAACCTTCTGAGATCGACACCACCTATCAAACAACTGCCCCTTCTCCCTTGCAAACTCCACATAAGTGTGTTTATCCTGCTTAGCATAACGTCGGAACTTCTGCCGGTATGCCTCAGGTACCAGTTCGTATGTACGCAAGATGGCAGCCCGGACTAAATCATAATCAGCACTGTCATCAAACGATAAAGAGGAATATGCCTCTTGGGCCTTACCAGTAAGGACACATTGCAGCAGCAAGGTCCAAATGTCCTTGGGCCAATTGAAAGAGGTGGCCACCCTCTCAAAATGAGAAAAGTACTTCTCTACTTCCTTTTCTGAAAATGGAATGCAAATATGCTTACCTACCTCAAATGCAACAGGAGAGGTAGTCTTCTTACTTGCAACATCTAACCTCTATTTCCAAATCTACCTCTTTTGCTGCCAATTCCAACCTTTTTATTTCCAATTCACGATCAAGTAACTGCAATTTCAACGAAACCTCAGACTATGAGTCGTGAGGGAGACACACATCTCACTCAAACTGGCTGACTCCTCTTTAACTTTAAACACCCTCATGTCAGTCAAAATTGCCTTCAATGTGTTTCCAACGTTGGCCCTAAGTTGTTTGTCACTACTAGTAATCTCAATTTGGTAGTGTTCTGCAATTCTAAACAGCTGATCTTTGGTAAACTCATCTAGCAAGTCCTCAGAGGGATCATCAAAAAACATTTGAATGTCAACAGTAGCCATCTTAAGATAATATAGATGAAATGCAGTCAAGAATCCTAGAACACAATTAGAACCACCTACCTAAGAAAACACAATAATACATGAGGCAAAAGAGAAAATTGGATCAACAGTGCTCCAGCACCGCAAATAGCAGTAATACAGTGTAGTACAAACACTAACAACTGCCAATATCATAGGTTACACAAAAGGCTATAGGAAGGCAAAACAAGTACCATTAACCTAATCACTACACTTCGTTAAGTATCACAGCCCAGGAAAACTGCGTGACAGTACAATAATTAACAATAACAGTATCACCATAAGTAACCATTTACTGCGATGCACAAAATTACACTAATGTTATGTGACTAGCGCTACGAAAACGAACATTAGCCTACTAAGTGACAATGGTAGCATCAAAACCATCCCATATAACACGGGAATGAATTACGAAAGTAGCACATAGAATTACTTACTTTCGCTCTCTCAGAAAAGCACACAGAAGTAATTATATCACAGCTCACAGCCACCACGGCTTCAAAGCACACGCGTCACAGTTCACGAAGCAAGTTGCAATGTGGACACACCAAGTTTGCTACACTCAAAAGCACGAACAAACAAACGGCCATGAACATAGAAAAGGAAATGGCTCTAAAGAACGTACAACACAGCTACCGATTGCATTACCGAAAGCAAAAAACAAACAAAAGCAAATGTAAAAATGTAGCGAATTTCCACACTTACCCAAAGACAACCGCACGCTCTCTCGTCATAGCGTCCTCCGCCTGAGCAAAATCACGAGTGATACTAATCACACTAATTGACCCTTCGCTAAACCACGCCCCAAAACGCAAACTGGCCAACTTCGACAGAGGATCTGACATTTTTTTTCCTACCCTCCGTTGACTTTCACGCAAAAATTAGAATTTTTCTTCATTTTCGAGATGGTTTTGCGGATTTTTAGCAAATTATGGTTAAACGTTGTGCCTGGGGCGCGTGTAACAGTGACACTCGTTACCCAGAGAGGTTTGAAGGAGATATACGTTTTTTTCCCTTTACAAAACCTAAATCAAATCCTGAAAAGTGTAGACTGTGGATAAAGCTATGTGGACGTCCTCATGCCCAGTTGAACACCTCCAAGATCAACAAGCACAGCTTTGTCTGCTCCAAGGTAAGTAATTACTCTTATCAACCGTAAAATAATGTTATGCTGTTGTTATCAGATGTTAGCTGGTTAACCTAAATTATCGTAAGGTTCGTAGCTATCCGTGGTGCTAGCAAGCTTAGCCAGCGACGCTAACGTGGCTACGGTCTGGACAGCTCTGGGTTGCAACGTTGGTAAAGTTAGACTAAATGTTAGCTTTGTTATTCGTGATCCAGCCAGCTTGCTAACGTTAAGATGTTACTATCATTACCATTTCAGCACTTTGTCAATGGGCGCAGAAACCTGTGGAGCTAACCAGAGTAATGTCGTTACAGCACAGGCTACTAATGTTATGTTAGTTAGCTAATGCTAGCTAACTTACTACTGAATGTAACGTTATATAGGCTTTGCTTTTTAATGATTGTAATAGTGAATAAAGTGAATAAAGACCTACCCAGCTTTACAGGAACAGTGTTGCTCCTTAATGTCGTTGTCCTCTGTCTCAATCGCCAGGTGATTCACTTTTACTTTGTGATCTGTACCCACTGCGCAATGGGTGGTCTAAATTACGTCATTTAGACGTCTTTCTTGAACGTCCAATTTCTGTCCCCAGGGGGTGCAGAATGAAAGTTTTTATGACGTCTTTTTCTAACGTCATCTAAACGTCCAATTTTAACGTCCATAAGACGTCTATATAAGGGCTGATTCTAGTCCAAATGAGGTCATTGTAGACGTCCAATTTTAGTCCCCAGAGGGTACAGAATGAACGTTTTTATGACGTCTCTTTTTTACGTCTTCTGAACGTCCAATTTTAACATCTAGGGGACCTCTGGATGTACTCATCAATAATAATAAAAAAACAATGCAGAAACAGTCAGATTTACAGAAATCAATTCTTTATTTTCAGTCCGGACTCTCCCGAGTGTTGGAGTGTCCCCCACCTCCCCTTCTTGCAGGAGCATGTTTGATGTGGTCACCAGCATGCTGCCTTAGGGCCTCCTCCGTGGCTTCTGCGTTAAACTTCATTACAGCTGCTGCATAGTAGAAGAAAAAAAATGTGCAAAGGCAACATGTCATACAAGTCTCCATATTGATATAAAAACATGCTGCTTGTACATCCAATAGTTCTACACCTCCACCACATGCAGTCATTTAAAATGTTATGATATCCAACTGTAAACGTTAGGTTAGCCGGCTCAGCTAGCACACAGAACAAAAGTTCGTTGACTTACTCTCTCTACAAACGTAGCTAGCGAAACGGCAGGCAAGCATTTAGCATGTTAACACAACACAGAAATGGCTTGAAAACCGTCATAATACACGTTAGGCTGCACAACATTCCACATAGAACAAAGCAAAGGTTCGAATTATGTGGAGTAACATTTAGCTATCTAGGTTAGTTACCTCAAAACACACGTACATCAAGCTACCGAGAGCTAACGTTAGCTAGCTATATCAACATGAGTAAATAGCCCAAATTTGTATTATCAGTTTTTATATTATATTATATTAAATAACATAACATGAACGTTATTTGCTAGACAGAGCTAGCTAACGTTAAAATGATATTGCTAGCCAGCTAACGTGAGATAGCTAGCTAGTGTTAGCTAGCACTAGCTAACGTTAGGTTAGCCGGCTCACACAGAACAAAGGTTCGTTGTGGAGTAAATACAAACGTAGCTAGCGAAACACGGCAGGCAAGCAAATTTAGCATGTTAACACAACAGCACAGAAATAGCAGAAAACCGTCATATAGAACAAAGGTTCGCGTTACCTCCAAACGTTTTGAAATTCGCGCCGCGTGGTCCTTCACAGCCGAGAACTGCATCAGCCAATAAGAGTGGCGTTCACTAGGTCGATCGGGTGATGCCTCAGCCAATCATGATAACGTTCACTGGGGCTCTGATCGCCTTGCGTCTGCTTGATGTTTTAATATACATGTTGATGCTATATATACATGCTAATATACATGTTGATATACATGCTGCATGATGTTTTATATACATATATATATATATGTCGACGTCTCATGTGTGTGTGTGTGTGTATATATATATGAGACGTCGACAATCGGTCAAAAAATGACCCATACCAGAAGTTCATTGTCTAGGAGGGGTCAACTTTCTACGTCTAAATATTGGATCCGTTTAGGAGGTCGTATTGACGTCATATAATGGTCGGCGACGGACCGACCAGAAAAAGACCAGAGAGTGACGTCTATGTGACGTCGTATGTTTAGGGGGTAGGCTATCCCTTCTATCCAAATTTTTTAGTTTTTAGTTAATTGTGATATCCTGGATATAACCTTCGAAAGCATACTGTAGGCTCTTCTGTCTGGTTCTATCGGAAATCTCTTTGTCTATTTTCCAAAAATTGGATAAAATGTCTCCAGGGAGAGCAGTTAGCGACAGCGGTAGCACCATGCTGGCTCCGAAAGCTTGACGGATTTAGCAACAATAACTAAGGGGGGCGTGGTTTAGCGAAGGGTCAATTACAACGATAAACGGAGTCACTGTGCGTTAATTCGACTGGTGTGTGCGTAGGTTGCCAAGGCTTCCCCCCCAGGTCCTAACTGCCTAATAGAAACAAAAATCTAACTAACAAACCTAATCTAGTCTAGTCTAGTCTTCAGTGCATTTACCGGACTCGAGGTGACTTTTAAACGCAGAAATCCGTGAATGCTAAAGAAGACCAATTGAATAGCCAACCACAGCGAACCGGAGCGTACCCCCATCCAGGATTAACAACAAAAAATAAAAAAGGCAAAATAACAAAATGACAAGCCCACAGGGAGGGAGTCACGGCAAACCACGCACGGTAAACCGAAACTACGCAAAACAAGAAAGAAAGAAAGCATGAAAGCTGGCAACAGCTATGGCTCAAAAACACAAAATAAAAATCTAGGGGCAAATCAAAACCGGATTAGATAATCCCAGACGAGCCCCCAATTATGTTACGACCAGCCCCTGGCCAGTTGCAACATAAAAGAGAGCACACAAAGTTGGTTCAATTAAAAAATTGCAGGTTGCCCTCTGAATGGAGAGAGAGAGAGAGAGAGCATCAGCCAGAGGGCCTCCTAAGTAGACCCCCTCCAGGTGACACCAATTTCCTATTAGGAAAACAATCAAGATAATTAAGGCAACACCACAAGCAGCCACAAGGGGTAGGGGCTATAACAGAGACATAGAGGTTTTAAAATTCCTGAAAGGCATTAACAAAGTGAACTACACAAAGATATGTTCAATTAGCCGAACAAGAGGACACAAGTGGAAATTAGTTCAAGACAAATTCTGTACGGATATCAGGAAGTGTTTTTGACAATACAGAGAGTTGTTAATGCCTGCAGCAGCTTGACAGGTCAGGTAGTTGAGGCAGAAACTTGATGCAGCTGGATATTCTTTAGATTAGGAAACGATGAGCCTAGATGGGCCCAAACGGCCTGTTCTTATCATTATGTATTCTTATGTTCTTATGTACATATGTCTGAAACACACAATATTTCTTAGATTATTTTATTGAGCAAACATTTTTCAATATCAAATGGTCATCAATCTGTTCAGTTGCATCTTCTCCGAATCCATCCATTCGCTAGTAAGGCTAGTGGATCTAGAGCACTGTCATCTGTGACGTTTGCCTCTCTAGTGTTTAAATACATACCTCACGCACAACTTAACAGGCATGTTTGATTGAATTGCATGTCCTTCTAGAGACTAAATGCATTAGATTCAATACTGGCCCTAGTTATAATTTCTTTCTGTGTTAGCTTATTCTCATTTAATAATTAATGTACTACAAAATATGCTTAAAAAATGTTTTGAGTGCACTCACTTGTCATAATTTAGATTTTTTACATCAGTTCGACTTAAGTGTCCTCTGACTAGTTGAAAACAAGGCCTCAGTGGGCTTCTCATTAAAGTAATGATTACTGTACCAACTTTTATGAATGCATTTTGTACAGAAATGTTAGGAAAATTACTAAGGCTGCAATTTTGTGTTCTCTATTTTTTTTTTCTAAGAAACAAATATCAAGTACTATATGCTTGGCAAATATCATGTATATGCTTTCCTATTATTCAGGAATCAGGTGATCAACATAAAAAGTACAAAATTAAACTACTACTGCAGATCCCACTAATCACTATGAAACTTTGTGCTCTCATGTGTGTTGTAGTTCAATATTAATTTAGTCCTTTTACTTTTACGGTGATTGCTTGATTCCTTAATAAAATGGGTTGTTTAACCCAGCAAATAATTCAAAGAACAGCCCCCAAGCATTTTTAAATGTTTTGATTATTACTAATATGATGAAATTTGCATCCCATTGAAAATGAATGGGTTTGACATTTTTCAATTGTGTAGTATGTTTTCTTTGTATTGTACTTTTCAAAATTAATTCTAAATAAAATGGATTAAAAAATAATAATAAATGCCCTTTGACACACCTTTGGTAATTTACCATGGTTTAGACAGGCGTTTGAGACAAAATCGAAACATAATTTTGAAAGGTGAAGACAGAGAGACACAGGGCCAAGTTACTTGCATGAATATAAGAAAGCTTGGGTAGCATTGTGTTGGAAAAGTGCTTGGATATGAATTTGGAGATCAATAATTTGATACACAGAACGATTTTAGGAATTGTGTTTTATTGTGTATGCTTTTTGTTGAGATATTAAGACAACAATACCTACAATGATCAGTAGATGGCAGTGATCCAACCATCACTGATCCACCATACCAATGGCTGTGATAGCTGTTGTATTCAATCATCTTCCATGCCAGTACACTAATACAATATAAGACAGCAGCAGAAAATCTTCAATAACATAATGATGTTCACGTTACTATTTGATATATTTCACAGTAGCATGCAATGTCTATTTTAAAAAGCTTCCAACACAGTCCATGGTTAGCATGGCCTAGTACCAAAGTAAACAAAAAGTTTGTTTGATAAGAACAGGCCGTTCATTGTGAGAAAAAAACTGTGGTAGAGCTCAGCTACTGAATGAGATACCTTCTAGGAATTGGGAAATATCTTATACGTTTTTTTATCCATTTATTCCAGGATTTTTCTCTCAATTTGGTCACCAATTGTACCCTCTTCTAATTCAACTACCCCTTCCCTCATTATGCCAGTGTTGATTATTTTGTCATCACAAAAAAAAAAATGTCACGGAGATTCTTCCCATATTATTGTTAAATGGGACAAATGTTTCCACAATGTATTATAAAGCTGCTGTGTAAATTGTATGTATATTTTAAAATCTGATTAAAATGAGCAAAAAATTGACATCAAACACTGCTTTAGTTAATGAATCGTTCCAATGTACAGTATATATTCATTGTTAAAGCCCTAATATATTGTAACACTGGGGACAACTTTTGATTCCTGTTGTGTTTGTCTGTCTTGGGTCTGTCTGTCTTGTTGTTGATTGGGGAATGTTCTAGTGTGAGGGACTCTCCAATGAGAGGGGTACGTGGGCTGACCCCTGTGTTTTAGTTCCGGGGGAGAAAATTTGAGAATTCTGGTGGAGAGATTTAGAGAGAATTGGTAGAGATGACTCTAGCATAATAAAACCTTTTTTTTTCTTTTTTTTCTGTTAGTTAGGCATGCCTTCATACCCCCATTAGCCTGCAATGGAATAGGTAATAAAATCCCCAAATGTGATGTTGGCAGCTGGCAGAATGTTTCGGACACAATGTGTGTTTCTCTGCGCTACCAAACTGAGAGTATATACGTTAGAGTGATGAGACAGGGCTATGAATAGGATAGGGCTTCCGAAATTGGACGTAGGGCGCATCAGAAGCTACATTTTAAGCTAAGTACACACTTTTACCACACATTTAGTAAACTTGAAGAAATGCATATTAAAACAATTACTTACATAACAGCAAGCTTTAAATAATTTATTTGAAGTATTTCGTTCATAACAACAAAGTAAGGCTGGTAGGGTGAAGCAACTTTTGATATTAATTGCTTATGGCATTAGACTAAATCTATTCATATCAACACATTCTTTGAAACATGCAAGAATTCGACTGTTTTACATTAGCACAGTTATTTCGAGGTAAATAAATTCTCATTAATAAAAAATAAAAATAACACCTAAAAAATAAAAATAAATCCTTTCATGGCTCATTGAGGTATGTACTGTACTACCACTGCATAATGTTACACTTTATTATCATGGTCTTGACTATATGACCAGTTTGCAAATAGTCCTAGGTTTTTGTTTTTTTATCAGCTCCACACAACATTTATTTGTACAAAAGTACATTTATTGCTATAACAATGCTAATACATGTATATTTCAAAGCACTGTAGTCATCTTAATTTGATTGATTCAAATGAGATGTTTCATAACCTGTTTATGGCATTTTACACCATTTTCCCACAGTGATGCCTCATACTTGGTGGTCCTCCTGTCGAATCCCATCATTCCTGTCAGATATTTACATTGGTGTACTTGAAATGTAACATACTGCAGGGGTTCTCAAACTTGGTCCTGGGGGAAATCCTGTGTCTGCTGGTTTTCGTACCAATTTCTCAATAGAGAGTAAATGTGTTCCATAATTTTTTGCTTAAACAGGTATTTAACACAATACCATTTGCTTTTGAACTTTATTTTTCCACAAATGGTTTAGTGCATGTTCAGCATTTAGGACTTCACTGAGGACTTTCAGCTGTAGGTCTATCAATAAATTAATTAAAAATTCTTTTTTAAAAGGAATCATTTTCCACAGCACATAAAGAAAGAGAACAGCATTAGTTGCATTAGTACCAATCTGACTTATTAAACGTCCTTAACTTAATGTGCAATATCCATTCTTTGAAACTTGCTTCTGACATAATGTGGTATTAAGAGGGTAAATCATCCCTAATTAGACGTGTCTAAGTAAAAACAATTAACAGCTTGTTATACTTTAGGAATTGAAAGTATGGTTGGAAGAAAAGCCAGCATACACAGGGTCTCGCCCCCAGGAGTTTGGGAATCCCTGACATATTGTATTCTCTTTTATGCCACTGCGGGTAGTCAGTTTACGGACAGCGTTGTCAGACTTCAACCACTCGGTTGGAGCTCTGCTTTCTAGAAAAGATTAGTTTTATTCTACTGCGATAATGCTTTCTGTGGTGTGTTAGGCCAATCACAAACTAACTAAACACAGTACAACACTGGATACAAGTAAGCTATCAAGATATATGTTCAACAGAGATATAATAATCACATTTAAACAGCTGTTGGATAACAAACTAACAAGCTCAACACTGACACATACGGAAGCTTTAAGATGTATGTTTCGTTGTTTTCTAAAATGACGAAAAAGACGAAAAGACGATTGAACGGAACTCTTGAATTATTTTAATGTGCATCTAAGTGCACGTTCTTATTGATTTATCAATGGGCTTTCAAGGCACAATTACTCACCAAGCTACCCTAATGGTCCAATTTTTTATGTGTTATTTAAAATATATAATTTGTTAAAACTTAGCTGCCTGATATACCATGTCAATCATTTGAGGAATATCAGGTGACGATATAATACCATGACATGTTTATAATACTTGTGGAGTTTGATTGGAGCAGCAATATGTTCCGTTGCAACAGAATTGAAAAGTTTTGCCTTGAACTTAACCACTGTTGTACAGATACCCAGGCGTGCACACTTCTTACCTGAGTGTAAGAGGGTGGCCTGTGTTAAATTAGCTAGTGTACTTTATTGCATCAACAGTCAATGATCTGCCCAAATAGATATGCTGGCTGATTTTTGTCTGTATTTTTCATTATTCAATCAGGGAAGTATTATAAGCTTGTCTTTTATTGACCTGTTTTGCAAATGCAAATTCTATTTGGCCACTAAAATTAGACTATTTTTAGTATATTTTAGTGTATTCAGTGTAAGCCTCAGAGTAATATAGAATATTATTTTATAGTATTTTAGAAATGATCTTGGGTTAATTTGAAGAAAATGATATATCCTATATCCTAATTCCATCCATCCATCCATCCATTATCTAAGCCGCTTATTCCTGGTCAGGGTCGCGGGGGGGGCTGGAGCCTATCCCAGCATGCATTCCGGGCGAGAGGCAGGAATACACCCTGGACAGGTCGCCAATCCATCGCAGGGCACACACACCATTCACTCACACACTCATACCTACGGGCAATTTAGACTCTCCAATTAGCCTAACGTGCATGTCTTTGGACTGTGGGAGGAAACCGGAGTACCCGGAGGAAACCCACGCGGACACGGGAGAACATGCAAACCACACAGAAAGGCCCCTGGCCTGGATTCGAACCCGAGACCTTCTTGCTGTGAGGCGACAGTGCTATCCACTGCACCACCGTCCGCCTATATCCTAATTCCTAAAATAAAAATATACCAGTGAAACAAGCACAGCATACATTCAGATTTGTTCAGCCCATTTAGGCTCGTCATGTCCTTAACTAAAGAGTATTCGGTACTGCATCTAGCTTGGACTTGATTATCTCAAGTGTTTCTGCCTCAACTACCTGACCTGGCAAGCTGTTTGTGTAAAAAAAAAAAGTCCTAATATCCACGTGGAATTTGCCTTTAACTCATTTCCACCTGTGGCCTCTTGTTCTGCAAACCGAACTTGGGGTGTAAACATGACAAAATGCCTCCTATCAGAGGGTAATAGTTATAGTTTAGAACAAAGTAGACACAACTAGCCCAAATGTTTCATTTTAACAAGTGTTTCTTCAGTGCTGGTCCTGGAGGGCCTTTTTCCCATCCTTTACATTCAGCCACCTTATTCAACTACAGACATTTTGAGTGTCACTTACATAAACAGTCAAAGAGAACATGACTGCCTTCCAGGACCAGGACTGGTATAGAGTCAGTTTAAGGAAAGGTTAAGGGGGGGTTTGTTTCATGCATACAGGGGGTGCCACATGGCAATCTGCTTCCGGGGATTGTCCAGCATCTGCTTCCAGTGCTGGAGGCCAGTTCCAGATGCCTGCAGGCCCAGCTGGCAGTGACCCATGGAGTCCATTTCCACCCCACCACCTGCCAGATTCAATACCTCCAGGTCTAGGCTGGACTTGGCCAGCAGTTGGCGAGGAACCTCCAGCATCATCATCTCGTTCCACACCGGGTTCATCTTGTGTTTCACCCGCCTGGTCTGCTTCTTCTTCAATTTGATTGACTGGTGCTTCAGGGCCAGCTTCACAGACAGGTCTGCAAAGAGACACGGTGAGCACAGTTACAAGAGAAGGCAATCCTTTTCCCATTGTGTCTGCATACCAGGTGTCCAAAGAAGGCTATGAACACTGGTTGTGGATTGAGATCCAAGGCAGGCCACTGTTTTGCACTCTCGGGAATAGAGCTTTCCTCAGTTACATCTGTTTAAATCCATCTGTGAGCTAATCAGTTAGTTTAGTAATGTGGTTTTGTAAGCATTGAAGTCTTTAATAGCCACAGATAAGAGTATTAAACACAATAACAGCAAGTGTAAAGGGTGAGGCATACCAATGGTGTCCTTCAGCTTGTCCGACTGCAGGCCACGGGCCTTCATGACTACAACGCCCAGACGATTGGCTGCTGGCAGGTAGCTGATAGACAACAGGATCTCACCTGCAGATGGGCTGGTATCCTGCAGACACATGGGAGCCACACATAAAGGGGTGAAACACCAGTATTTTAATATTAAATTACGACTGGCACAGCCTTTCTAAGCAACCATTGCTACCTCTTGGGGGGAAGATTTAATTCGATTTTTACATTTTCAAAAATAAAGAACAAAGTGGATTGGATTTTGGGGGGAAGATTTAATTCGATTTTTACATTTTCAAAAATAAAGAACAAAGTGGATTGGATTTTGGGGGGTTTTCAGCATTGCCTCGAAGACCTAGTGACCACATCCCATGATTGTGAGGTTCCATCAGTTCCAGAAGACGTTGGTGTTTAGAGTGATGAGAGAGCTTGGACCTCTCACAAATCAGGGACACAATATTCTTATTTTTCAGGATTTCAGCACTGAAGAAGTCAGTCACTGAGTGAAATTCAGGCACATTATGTCCACGCTGCTTTGTGTCCAAGTGCTGGCCTGCTTTGATGTACTCTGCCTGTGTCTTCCACAGAGGGAAGAGAAAGTGTTTTCTCTCAGACTAATCAAAATCAAACATTTTGGTTTAAATTGAAGAGGACACACTGAAGGATCTTGAAAGATTCTGTACAGGGGAATGGTCAAAGATCCCCCCCCAATATGTTCACCAATCTCATAAAACACTATAGAAGATGACATGTTAATGCAAATTTATTTTTTGTTTGATTTCATTTAAAATGATTATTAAGGGCATGATTTTTTTGTGAAATTGTTTTTTTCTCTTAGCAACTGCATTAGTATAAAGAATATAATCTTCCCATTTTTTAGCACACAATATAGCTCATTACCTGTATTATTTATTCTTTACAGGCTATCTCATCATTATTAAGGGTGTGAGTAATGTTGGAGTTAATGTTATTAGGGTTTTGCCAGTATCCAAAACCCTATTAAAGGTTTTAAGAAAGGCTACCATTCAAAACCACAAAATTCTACTATCATTATCTTAGCTGTTTCATCACCTATTTGGCTGAAATTTGGCACATCTACCCGAAAAGCCCTGTACAATATATTCTTTGACTTTCAAACCAATCCGTTTAGCCATTATATTGAACCAAACCCCAAACCTAAAATGAGCAAAATTGAAGACCATTTCTTTGTCAAGGGTACCTAAATATCAACAGCACTGGCAAAGAAATATGCTACATACAAATGGTTGTATGGATGTCCTACATCAACCTTTGAGTAACTCAACTTCGTAAGTGTTTAACTTTTTATCATAATTGACCAGATACACGCGCCCATTGACTTTGAATGGTGAGGTCGCAAAAGTTCCCTTTTTGTTTTTAAATGCTAGCAAACTTGGCACTTGGCAAACTTGGAAATGTGGAAAGTCTGAAGTTAAATCCATACTAGCCTCCAACTAAAGGTGCATAGCAATCGACTGCACTCAAACTCATGCCATATAATAATAATTATTCATATAATAATAATAATAATAATGGAAGTATAGGAAATGATGTAATGAAAAATTAAGCCCAAGAGAAAAATGTTTCTGTGTACTCCATCATTTTGTGCTACCTCCCATACCTCCCTCTCTGACTGCTGTGTTGGCTGATAAATTATACATGTCCATTCTTCTGCAGCCAAGCACAGTGTGCGTCACTCTCCAGATAAATCCCCTCTGCTATCGTCATCCATTGCCTCAACAGCCCTCTCTGCATCTTTAAAAATCTATCTTTGTTTGTCTCATCTCATCCTCGGCTTCTTGCCATCTCACATTCTCCTACAGGATGTGACCCCTTCCCCCTTTCAATTCTTCAAGTCAAGGCTCAGTTTTTCCCCTCATGCCTGGAAATCTCTCTTGGGTTTTCAGTGAGCTCAAATTGCATTTGTGTTACTCAGAAAGCACAGTATAAGAAACTCCTTAGAGATTAAGCCTAGTCTTACTTGGGTTTCCATTCAGTTTAATTTCCCTAACCTAAGGGTGTCAAGATGGTGTCTATGATAAAAAGGAATGAGGCAGAGACCAAAATGGCCGAAGAGCTAAATTTTGTGTAAAAGAACCAAAACAATGGCAAACTGATTGGACTCAATGAACTCACCAGACCATATTACTTTCTTCCACTGCTCAAAAGTCCAGGTTTTGTGCTCATTACATCAGGTTATGCATTGTTGCGCATCCGAATGGCAGCCCTACCATAAATATCAGATTTGTGAAGCTCACAACATACAGTTTTTGCTGAGACTGGGTTACGGAAGTGTAGATTCAGTGCTGTGATTTTTAACACTACCCTATTAAGTGTCCATCTATCCCTATCAGTGAGCTTTGTCCATCTATCTTTCCTGATGCAGTTTTTCCTTGTTTGGTGAGCCTTTGATTTTCGACACTGCTCCTCTTTTCTGATTCCTTTTTCCTGATGTCATGGTTTTTGTTTTTCAAAATTTTCTGTTACATCTCACAAATGTTGCTCTTTCAAAATAGAAACTCACATATTAAAGTATTGATTTTAAAATGTATTTTATAACAGAAACATATTGGTGAAACGTGTGTAGACTCCCTTTTAATTTTTATTTAGTTTCTTCAAAATACAAGTCATTTTTCATTTGATGTTTCCATTATTTTTTTGTGTGTGTGTATGTTTAAATATATACACTACCGGTCAAAAGTTTGAGTACACCTGCTGGAAACTAGGTTTATCTCATAATTGACAATGCTTTACACCGTATACATTTCTGTAAATACTTTAAAATGACAAAAAACACATGTAACAATGAACAAAATGAACATCAAAGAAATGTTCAAGAAAAATATATTGAAAATTGAATCTTGGAATCCTCAAAATAGCCACCCTTTGCCGTGATAACAGCCTCACAAACACGGGCCATTCGGTTAATAAGTTTCAGCAGGAAATCACCCGATATGTCTTCCCAGCTCTCCTGCAGCAATTCCCAGAGAAACTTGTGGGTTGCTTTGCTTTGACTCTTCTGTCCAGTTTGTCGCATACAATTTCTATGGGATTGAGGTCTGGACACTGGGCAGGCCAGGTCATCAGTTTGAGATGTCCTTCACGTTCCTCCTTCACCAGGTAGTTCTTGCACAACTTCAAGGTGTGTTTCGGGTCGTTATCTTGCTGAAGAATGAAGGAGTGCCCGATTAGCCATAGTCCAGATGGAAGGTGTACTCAAACTTTTGACCGGTAGTGTATATGGTGGCCCAACGCCGTATTAACACTTTATGTTGGTGTTTCCTTTATTTTGGCAGTTACCTGAATATACTGTATTGCACTGCATATTCTGCTGCCCCTCCATTTGTTGTTAGTCTTGCACGCAAGCTCGGCCGCTTTTGCCGCTCCTCTCCTTCACTCCGGGAGTGAATTAAGTGATGTATTTAAGATTGAATGTTGTATTTATTGTAAATTGATTAGAATAGTTGGCTTTTTAGATTTTATACATTTACAGCAGATGTATTTTTTATGAAATTGCATTTTTCTATTATAAACGAAAGTGAATCTAGTAGTGTGTTTACTGCTTAGCCATAATAATTGTACTATAAGCTTAAGTGTAAAGTGCTGAAATGGGGCTGTTGCCCTCGGGGGTTAGCTGGTGTTGTAGAAGTCCAGCATGTGTATACCTCTTTTTGTGTCATTTAATCTAGTTTGCAGTGTTTTTTTTGTTTCTTTACAAAGTGTTTTTTGTTTGGTTCATTTAAAAGTACAAAAAGTCTATATTATGTGGAAATAAATTAAGTATTTTGTGTGTTTTTGTTTAACTTAATGGTTAAGCAGAGTTACGCCTGCACTGATCCAGGGTTCAACTCTTCTTTGTGTCTATTTTGTGGAACTTTTCTGTGTTCCTCTCTGCCGGGAGGAAATTCTTTAACGTGGGGTGAAGATGATCATGTGGTACCATATTTAGGTTATGATTGACATTGACCTTGCCTTCTAAGAACATGAGTGCACCCAAACCATGCCAGAAAAATGCACTCCACACCGGTTTTCCCTTTATTTTGGTAGTTACCTATAAGTAGCAACCTTGTGTTTAAACCAATTATTATGGCATGCGACCAGGCCGTTTATTCTAGTGCTCCTCAAAATACTTCCATACTCCGGACTATGGAAGTTCGTTCTCCCAAGTTCGCACCCCAGTTCATGCTTTTAGTACGAACTCTGGAGTAGGATAGTATGGAAAATTATGTTCAGTACTGGGATGGACTACATGGTGAGCATTGGTCCATAACCTTTGCTGGAAAAAATCTTATAAAATAAAAATACTTGAGCATGTGTTGCAGGTAGTAAACAATCCAGAGAAGAATAGGTTTTATAGCACACATTTTACTGTGTTTGAAGTGGCTAGCTATATTGAAATAAATTACCCAGCTATATCAGATATATTATATACATTCATATAAATTGGCCATGCATGCACACTGAGGATCTGCTTTGAATAATATAGAAGATGAAAGGAATAATGCGATTTATTTTCCCATCGGAGCAAGCAAACAGAGCATGCATCCGGGTCCTATATCCATAGAACTGTGTCTACAGGGATGAACTGATCTTTATCATGCTCAAGTTATGGGCACAGAGAACACAGCATCTGTATATCAATCTATCCACATGATCAAATAACCCACAGAACAATTTTGTGACATACAGAAGTATTTTTCTGCAAGATATGATTAAGAGAAAAGGAATTAGCTGCAGACTGGGAAGCATTATTCTGTTAATGAATTGCTTAAGCAAAACAAAAAACAAGAAAGACCATCATTGGTAAATAGTGGAGCAACTACCTTCTTTGGGGGCTGTAGATCTGCCCAGCAGTCGACTTCAGACATCATGCCTACATCGGCCAGGTTGAATCTCATGGTGCCGAGGTTGGAGCGCTGGGAGAAATGGTCGCAGGTGTGGAGAGAGAGAGCTACCTCCCCCTCCTCTTCATAGCCCTTGGGCAGCGGGAACACCAGCCCCTCGTCCCATCTCACATGGGGTGTCAGGCGCTTTGAGGAAGTGCGGGCCTCCTCCTGCCCCGTCCCCGTGCCGAGGCGTCCTTCCACATAGCCCTCGCAGCCCACGTCCGTGCTCACATGCTCTGCTGCAGGAACAGTGAAGACAAGGTGTTTACATCTCTGCCTAGGTAGGCTCCTCATTCATCTGTAGGACTGCACGTCTCAGCCTTGGTTCTGGAAGGCTGCAGTGTCTGCAGATTTTCATTTCACTCAAGTACTTAACCATCCAATTCAACCAACTCATAATATCTTTACCCAGTTTTGATAGTGATATTGGCTGGTGAGACCTGCAAAAGCTACTAAATATGGAATGCTGCCCTTCAGTACCAGAGATGAGTCGCTAGCTCTCCAAACCAAAAATACTCAAATTTATCCAGCGGGTTCCTGCCACAAGTACATTGACTGACTGTACATACTGCTGTTATTAGTGTTCATTTGCTGTTAATTTAGGATATATTTATATAATATTTATATACAGTACCAGTCAAAAGTTTGAGTATTTATTGTTTTAGTATTTACAAAAACGTATACGGTGTAAAGCATTGTCAATTATGAGATAAACCTAGTTTCCAGCAGGTGTACTCAAACTTTTGACTGGTACTGTATATAATTTATATAATATATATAATATGCTGGTTTTATCTGCTAAATGATATGTTGTTACACACATATAAAGACAGTGAGTGCTGTTTTAAAAAGGGGGGCTGGTTACTTCACCAAAAATGTTGGTCACCAACCGCCACTGGTTTGTGTGTAATAGTAGCAGCCACGTTTATGTGTGCACATTCAAGTATTGATAAAGAGACACATTGACCAAGAGGGGAGCCAGCTATGTGTTTTGCCACAACACTGACATTGTGTTTTTGTTTTGTGTCCATGTAAACCAGTTAAACACTTTAAGTCCCTCAATGCCTCCTCGTCATTGCGTCAGAAGACAACGAAACCACCATCATTAAGCGTAGCACACTGGCTACGGAAACACAATGCTGGTAGGAATCCCAGGGAACAATCAAGCTAACATGAGTGATCATAACATACAGGTAGCTTCAGTGAGGAACAGTGGGGCAGTGTGGCAGAACAGTGGTCGAATTTTATATTATTTGGAATATTTTCCATTTAAGTTGTGGCTCTCTCCCCTCCCTCCCTTCACTCCGGGGAGGACTCCAAACAACTTTTTTTTTCTATGTCATATGAGTGACAGTTGGAGAAATGCTCATTTGGATTGCAAGTGAAACAATATGGAGGACAGATAGCATTTTCAAATCGATCCATATTAAGAAACATTGAGAATGGCATATGCAGCATTTGCGGGCCGTCCTGCAGACGGTGTGGGTGGCGGGGATCACTGCAAACTCAGGTAAGTGGGGTTTGGGGTTCCTCTTAGGCTGGGGGGCAGGTCAGACCTTTGGTGGACAAAATCACAGCCAAAAATCAAGTGAGAACCTTTTTTGGAATTATAATCACAAATGTATTCATGAATTCTTGTCCTGGCTAGTCTCTTGACTGATCTCAGATCTGGTCCATTGGACGGAGCAGTGCCAGGCAGCATTTTTGAAGATTATAGGGACTGTGTTGTGGTCCATATTAATTAGCCCTGATTTCTTCCTGCCTTTTTTCTCGGATAGGCGATTGGGTGCAGTGCGGTCCCAGGAGGTTGAGGGGCAAGGAGCAACCGATGCTCTACATCAGCCGGAAGCTCTCTGCACGATTGAAAAAGAGTGCTTAGCAAGGTGGGCCACTAAGTGGGCCGATCAAGTGGGCCATTAAGTGGGCCGATCAAGTGGGCCAAATAAGACACAAGATAGTCAATGGTGTCTATCTTAAAAAATTTAGGAACTCAAGATAATTGAACCTTTTAGCAAAGGACGTCATGCTTAAAAATGTTCTTGTCATGAGGGGTAGGCCCAATAAATAAGGAAAATACTAAATTGGGAAGGAAAGGCTTCTTAAAAAAATGGCTGTCGAAAGCGAATAAATTCCAAGCATTGATTTCCTTGTTCTCATTACCTGTAGATCTGATTTTCACAAAACCTGCATATGAATAACCTATACAGTGCCATCTGTAATATTTGTAAAATTCCGATTTGTATCAGTGATGGATGGCATAATGAAACAGAAAACTTTGTATATTTGCATGTAATGACCATATAAATATAAATAAGATTTAGAATTAAATTCTGTATAAGACAAATTACTTGCACATAATTGTATATATTGCCCACAACTTGATTTTAATAAGTCTATTTTGTTGTTAAATGTAATTTATTTGCAGTTATTGCTTGGCCATTTAATCCTCTTCATCCTTTAGTTCTAGATTACATCACTAAAGACCCTGCTTGTGACAAACAACGATAAACTCCTATGCCAGTAATCCAAAAGGTTGTGAGTTTGAATTCAGCCTGTGGAGGGCGTCGGACTAGGCAGGAGGATCGGGGTGGTTAACGGCCACGCCTACTGGCAGGGCAGCTAGGGCACATAGCTGTGCTGCATTATCTAATTGTATTGGATGAAGAGAGATATTCGGAGACCCAAATTGAATGAATCACTAACTGAAAAGTTGCCACGAGGCGGTATAGTGTTTTCCCAAAAGGTGATTTTTATTTAGTTTACTATTTTAGTTTATTGTTTTTGGCCGGAATCCGTGAAGGGGACAGCTGAAGATCTATCTATTTGTTTATTTTTATGTCCAGTGCCTATGCCCTATGTCCTCTCCCTCTCTCCCCCTGTGGGAGAGTTAAATGGCCTGCAGACCAATAACTTCATTCCCTGTGTCCTGCTGTTCTGTTCCAATCCAGGTTGTCGAACAACGTGTGACACAGCCATTTCACACTGTGGATTGCAGCTGAACTCGATCCTCTATCTTGTTTCCGAAATTTGATTAAACATTGCTCGGTTTGGTCATACGCTACACTTCAGAGTCAGACTCATGTTTAGTGCTTTCAAAATGATATATCGCAAGTTCAGGACTAAATAAAAGGTATCCAGGACGTCAATTTAACATTTGATCTTGTTTCTGGTGAAATTTCATTGAAATCTGTCGATGCGAAATGTGATATTTTTGACCCGGAATGTGAGATATCTTTGCCCAAATGCTCACTGCCTGCCGTGGTTTTTGCCTTGTCGCGGCGTGTGCGCAACATGTAATTATGTGATTAATTGATTATGTAATGTCATTTCAGATAATTCAAATTAAGATATATCATATATTTTTTAGAATGCTTCAATCTGTCATTACTGAAAATTTCATGCAATTATCTTTATTTTTAAGAGAGTTATAGCCATTTATGTTATTGGATCACAGCTTTTGTTTCAAGCCCATTGAAAAGCAATGGGGGTCAATATGCACATTTTCAAGTGTTAAAATTACCATAACTTCCTTAAAACTTAACATATGAGAGTGAATAAGGTATCAAATTCAATGTATTTTCATGCTCTATCTGGTGGGATAAGTTTACTACTTCTCTTGATTCACGTGACTACCTCGGCATGAATTAAGTGACAAAAACGTGTGTATATACCTGTTTTACCTGCTAGATGGGACCGTGTGATATGACACGTATCCACTGGGTGACTGCATTTTTTTAATATTTATTTTTTAGTGCCTAAGGTGTGAAGCACTTTGGGCTACATGTATTGTATGAAAAGTGCTATACAAACAAAATTATTATTATTATTATTATTATTACTTATAGACATAGGCATACATAGTTCTTGTTCTACCTAACGTTCTACTGTTCTTTCTTTTAGATTCACTTTAAGTCAAGTTCTGGATTTGTTGGATCAAGAAGACTTCCCAGACCAGGCATGCAACATTGCAGTTATCCCTCGCAATGAGAAATATGCTGTCCTCAGTGATTGTGATAGCGATGCGTCAGATATGGACTATGAGGGGGAAACAGGCCATTTGCCAGCCAGGCTGTTGAATGCACATGCTGAAGTTATGCAAACAGATCATGACTGGAATAACTTTATCAGTGATTATGACCTCCACCAACCCCGCTCCCCCACCCCCCTCCATAACAATGAAGAGCCAAGGGCCTCTACCTGCCAAAGGGTCCAGTCAGAAGAGCCAAGGGCCTCTACAAGCCAGAGGGGCCAGCCAGAAGAGCCAAGGGCCTCTACAAGCCAGAGGAGCCAGCCAGAAGAGCCAAGGGCAAAGCTGGAGGTGGTCAAAAATAAAGATCGAGTGTTCAAACGATCGAAGAGGCCTGCTACCACTGTGATTCCAGAACACATAGTATACAGCCCAAATGCTGCAGAATGTGTAAAACAAAGCTGCCCCAACCCAATGGATGTTTTCCTACTAATGTATCCACCCACCCTAAGAGAGATCACCATTGAAATGTCCAACCTGTACTCCATCCAGACCAAGGACAAGCAACTGAATCTGAGTATGGATGAGCTCCTTACCTTCTACGGGATCCTTATCACATGTGGGTACAGCTCTGTTCCAAGAAGACACCTGTACTGGTCAGTTGACAGCGATGTTCAATGAAAGCATTTCAGATGCAATGCGGAGAAATCGCTTTGATGAAATAATGGCCTCAGTTCATGTGGTTGACAACACAAAGATCACTGATGACCCGTTTTTTAAGGTTAGACCCATCTTCTCCGAGCTCAATCAGTCATACAAAGTTATGCCATTTCAGGAATGGCTGTCAGTGGATGAAAGTATGATCCCATACTATGGCCGACATGGATGTAAACAATTCATAAGAGGTAAACCAATCCGTTTTGGTTACAAGCTATGGAGCCTTGCCTCATCCGGTGGTTACATGCATCACATGGAGCCATATTGTGGATCCCACACTCTCCTCCCTGAGACTGGGTTGGGTCAGGGACCCAATGTCGTCCTCGGTCTTGCAGAGCAAGCTCAGGTGCCTCAAGGTTGCAAGTTCATCCATGACAACCTCTTCACATCGCTTGCACTCCTCGATGAAATGACAAAAAGAGGATATGGGAGCTCTGGAACGATGAGGCAGAACCATCTGTTTGATGTCTCATTCAAGCCACAGAAGGACTTCATGAAGTTACCCCGGGGAACCTCTGAGGTTCTGACCCAAGGGAAGTTGCTGGTCCGTTGGAAAGACAATAACATTGTCACAGTGGCAACAAACATGGAGGAGAAATACAGTGAGACCTCTGTCAAGAGATGGAACAAGGAACGACGTGCCTTTGACAAAGTCCAACAACCAAAATGCATCAATCGATACAATGAGCACATGGGTGGTGTTGACCTTCACAACCTACAGGTTTCAAGATACCATATCTCCATCAGGTCTAAGAAGTGGTGGTGGCCCATCTTTGCATGGTCTCTCAACAGTGCACTCGTAAACAGCCATTTCTTTTACAGAGATGTTATGGGACGGACCATCGACCTGCTCACCTTCTCACGGACAGTGGCACAGTCTCTTATGCAAAGGTTTGGCACGAAACCACTGAGCCACGAAGGAGATCTTTACTGGCTGCTACTGTTGAAGATCAGGCAAGATACGACAAAGCTTCTCACTGGCCAATCAACACGATGCACCGGTTCCAGAGATGTCGTCGTTGTGACAAACACACTACCTATGCATGTGAGAAATGCAAAGCACCACTGCACATTGAGTGCTTCAAGATATACCACGGACAGTAGAAAAGGAGATAAGAGTGAATGAAAAAGGGCTGAAATAATAAAAGAAACATGGAAAAGTCAATAAAGAGTGAGGAGAAGCTGTACAATGGACTCTAGGAAGAAAAGAAGAGTTTACAAAAAAGGGAAAAAACAGACACGCATACAAACACATACACAGAGACACAGTCGCACACAGACACACACTCATGCATGCACACACAGACACACAGACATGGTCGCACACAGATACACTCAGATACTGTACAGACACACACACAGACACGGTCGCACACAGATACACACACACACACACACACACACACACAGCAGTACAACGGACTCTAGGAAGAAAAGAAAAGTTGATGGAAAAGGGAAAAAGACAATCAAAATTACTTAAATGTTTCTGGAAAAGAAGGAAAATTGATTCAAGACATAGGTTACTGTATGACAGTAGGTCTGACTGATCGTAGTATAGTGATGCACAAGCTAATCGTGCACTTTGTTCTGAAGCCTACATAGCTATATATATTATTTTGCACTTGGTTCTGAAGCCTACCTTATATATATATATATAATTTTATTTTGTTCAGTGTAGGCCTCTACTTGAATGCATATTCTACAGGTTACCTCTATCCTAAATACCTTTACTGTATGTTCAATGTGAATGTTCAATGTGTTCAATGTTAGTGAATGCTGTGTCATGGCAGAAAGTGTCCGCTTTGCCAAGATGTGTCCGGGTGATGTAATCGGGTGATGTAATCTGAATTTTGGACTGTAGTTGCTATGCCAACATGACGAGCTCGCATTCCTGGGTGAGAAAACCTAATGTATTAATTATAATATATAATTATATTATAATTATATAGCCAGCTAGCTACGAACATAATATATGAATTATATAGCCAGCTAGCTATGAAGATAATATATAGATATAATGCATATTATTATCTTCGAAGCTAGCTGGCTATATAATTATAATATAATTATATATTATAATTCATATATTATGTTTGTAGCAAGGCACCTAACTTAGCTGTACAGCTTATTCGTAGCTAAATGACGTCACCCGGACACATTCTTCTGGGTTTTCTCACTCAGGAATGCGAGCTCGTCATGTCGGCATAGCAACTACAGTCAAAAATTCTGATTACATCACCCGGACACATCTTGGCAAAGCGGACACCTTCTGCCATGACAGCTGCACTAAAATGTCACAATGACAGTGTTAAAATGAATGTTGCACTAAAGTTACAATGTTATAATGTATGTTACAATAAAGTAACGATGTTGAAATATGTTGATGGTGGTTGTTTTTTTTGTCTTTGCTCTCAGTATTCATATCGGTGTTGTATATGTTTTTTGATACTATATACAACGTACAATAAGAAATTACATTTTGCAGTTTCTGGAGCCAGTGGCGGTCCTGGTTCACTTGGTGCCCTAGCGAGATCAGTCATACACCCCCAAGCCCCAGGGAGGCCAAAACAAGTAAATAACCATTTTATTTGACGAAAATATACTAATAATACTGAAAAATATTACACACAAATATTAAATTGTAAAAATCCAAGACATATACAAATAAAACATTTAAATGTAACAATAAATAAAAATAAATACATAAATAAAAATAGCATGCTTCTTTTAAAAGGAACAAAAATAAGGAGATGCTGTCCAAGACAATAAATAAGAACACTGAAACATATTGCACACTAATGAAAGATGGACACAAATCAAAATAAATTGAACACAGCGTAGTTGCACCTTTTCAATACTGGCTGAGTCTAGCTCAATGTGGCTGAAAGTTCATTATGCACAAACCAGACTGAAGATAGCTTCTGCTGTTTTGCTGCTAGTTTAGCTGGACTATATGCATGTGAACTAGCTAGTAGTAAGCTCATAGTAATGCAGCATAGTGCTATTATTACCCCAAAATCAAGAAAGAGTTTTTTAGAGAGAATTCAGCGTCATTATAGCCAGTGTAATGTTAGCTAAATGCTTGAGCTACTAGCTAGCATTAACTTTAGTATAGCAATTGATGCAATACCTAGCTACCTTTATCTTTGGCCCATTTCTCTTTTTTCTGAACTGAAATCCCGAAGGCTTTGATCTTTTAATTTTGGCAACGTACCTCAATGTGTGTGTGATATGATTGTTTATGAGACTAAACGATTGCCCATCAATGCAGGTTCAAGAGACTAAACCATTTCACCTTGGTGGTGTACAGACTTGTTTTAATTTATCATTATGTTTTAAACCAGGCAAAATTGCAGGTGTATATCAGTAGCTATTCAGATAGTATTTCCATTTGCTTGTGTGTGTTATGAAAGTAGGGGCGCATTTGGTTGCAATGTTATTTTGTGATTTCATTGATTGACTGAGCGCAAATGAGTGAGACTCAAGTGAGCGTGCATCTGTGTCTGTATATGGAGAGCTGTGTGCATGTGTGCGCCCCTTGCCAGTGTGCCGCCCTAGGCGACTGCCTATGTCACCTATGCCAGGATCCACCACTGTCTGGAGCACACTATCTTATGTCTGTTAACATGATCCTATCATAAGGTATGATGATTTAAACATAGGGTTATTTTGTACATCAAGCATGCCTGTGTTGCACATTCAGCCCTTGCTGATGTTTGCTTCTTTGGTATTTATATTTCCGGTTCCATAGTGTAGCAACTAGCAAGCTCCCCCATCTGGCGTGGAGCATCATTAAATGAACAGATCTTAAGTCGCAGTGAGTATACTGACATTTGCTCGCAACGCCGTATTCAACAGCAGTTCAACAGCCTGTGCGAACACGCCAAATTCGATTTTGTTTGAAGTATACTGAGGCCTTAAAGCTGACACTGATATAAAAGGCTCTGTTCTCTTACATTTCTGCTCAACTAAATATGCAGGAAATGCTACAAAATGGCAAATACATTTAACAAAATGCAAAGCATACCAACAGGGATTTACAAAGAAAAGGCAGGCACAGCGATTTCCTGTCCCACTCCCACATCAATCACCATGTGCTTCTACCAGCACAGCCACCAAAAAATACCCTCAAAGATTACCATCAAATGCCTCTGATTCAACACAAACTCCCTCCTCACAACTTTCAGGAACATTCTCCAGTGATACTGAAGACAAGATACTGAAAATAGAGCAGAAGAATGCCTGGCACACGCCATGTATGTACCAGGGCCCCCACTCTCACTTACAGAAAATGCCTACTGGAGATTTGTTTACATTTTGTGCCCTTTGTACTCCCTTCCAACCAGTGTTGACACATTTGTTGCAGGCAGACTATGAAAGGGTCCAATAGAAGGTCGAAGACACAACTTAAAAGGCTGACTGCATTGCTGTTATCTCAGATGGGTGGTCCAATGCACATTAACTATCAATTTTAGTTTCCACTCCCTTGCTAGTATTTTACAGAAGTACTCAGACACAGAAGACAACAAACACTCATTGCAGAAGAGCTGAAAAAAACTTGTCATGTCAATGAACTTTAGTCAGAATTTATTTTGCAATCGTTACAGACAAACATTGTTGGGCACAAGTTGAACACCTAAAAGCACCTAAATGTAACCCTAGTCAAGGCACGTTTGGTCTAAAGGTTTCAAAATTGTGCAAAACCACAAAGTGTTTTATTAATTAATCATTTTAAATGTACTGCAGGTTTCCTGCTTGTTCAAAATATTCCCACAACTGTCCCACAACTGAGTGTTGACCCAGCTTCCGTTTTCTGTTACACTTTATAAAGAAGATTAACAGCACATGGAACATGCTTATTTTCCGATCATTTGATTATGGTAACGCTGTACTTTATCTCCACACAGTGATGACATCTCATTCACCTCCTCTGATAATAGAAGACTTAACTGACTTAACTGAACAAAGAAATACAGCCAGTAAATACAAAGCTGTGCTGTACATGGCAGTACTCCTTCCTTCAAATGTGTGATGTGTTAGAATGTCATTGGGGACAGAAGGCTTTAAATCCTGCAGATTGCAGGTTTGAATCCTGGTTGGGATACTGCTGTCACACACATAATATTTAACGGAAGTATGTAGCCATTTACATGATTTATGGGTATAAATGTGGGTGACCATGGATATGGGCATATACTAAGCACATGTATTTAATCATATAGAAGCAAAGCAACAAATTTCACACCTTCTAAAGTATGTTGGGAATGTTGTCATCAGTCACCCAATCATTAAGTGAGGCATTATGGCCGTCTTACCCTCTATGACTGTTACGTGAACTTCCCTTTTCTTCAAGTGATATTTGAGGGAGAAATGCAACTTGGGATGAAGGAAGGAGGAACTTTGGGTGATCCCACTCTTCAGCTCCACGGAACAGGGGGTTTCCTTTGTGGAATCTGGAATAGGATGAAATGTATTTTTATGCATATAGATCATAACATTGTGCTGCACGACCCTGTTTTGTGTTCTACATTGCAATGTTTTCTTATTCCATTCATATAAATTAATTTGGATTAAGCATATTAGTCTATTGAGATTTACTGTATATCTGCAAATATATGAAGATTAGATATCCTTAAGATTCTAGCATTACAGTATTAGTGGCAGTACAACTGGAGAACACATCTTCATATATGCGGTGGCAGCTCTCCTGACATGACACTCCCACTCTCAGCTGATCCTTATTGCCCGCCTTTAACCTAAATGGATTGAACACTAAATGAAGGTAGAGAGAAATAACAAAATTAGAAAAATATTCTTCCCTAAATTCAGTCAGATTTGCCCAATCTTCAAAGCACTCCCCGACCATGAAAAATTCAAAATATTATTGGGGGAGAGAACAGAGCGCTCCATACTCACAGCACAGTTTATTGCTGCCTGCCATGGTCTCCGGGACAGTGAGTGAGGGAACAAACACACACACACACACACACACACACACACACACACACACACACACACACACACACACACACACACACACACACACACACACACACACACACACACACACACACACACACACACACACATTTCTAACGAATTTGTGATTATTTATGCTGTCTCCTCTTATTATTGTTAAAATGTATGTTGTTTGCATGTTGATGCATGTTCCTTTTCTTTTTTCCCCCCACCAACCTTTGTCAATGCAATTGTACTTTTTGTCATGCCAATAAAGCATATTGAGATAGAGATTAGAGATAGGCAGGCCAAACCCAAGACCACAGTTGTTTTGATACATTTTTGAAAAGCCTTGCTTGTTTTTTTCTCTCTCTCTATTAGGATTGCAGAGTGACGTCACTGCTGGCTATGGCACACCCACCCCCGCCCCTTAAAGGAATACCATAGACTTTCTGGACCACAGTCTGCCACTGTCATAAAGCCTTCTTTTGAACTTTTGAACCATTTTTAAACTATTTTATATTACTTTTTGTATGCCATACACTACAAATAAATTAAGGCTTACTCCATTACTTGTTGTCTGTGTGCTTGGCAAACCAGAGCAGAAAAAACCTGGGTGTCAATTATTCTAGAGGTCAAAGTCCTCTCAAAACTACGAGGTGGTGACGTAGTCGGGCAACCCTCACTGCCACATTTATTGTGTAATGTATGGGCTTAAATGTATATGCCAAGTTCCTATAAGTTACCCATGAGTGTTTGGAGCTCAAATTTAGTTCTTTTTTTCTATTTTTGCTGTTTATTCCCATTTTTTTCTCCCAATTTAGGATCCAATATGCTGCAGGATTCTCTGCGACGAAACCACGGAATCCACACTGATGTTCCTGATTAATAAAAAGCTTTGTGATGACTGATTAAATCATACATTTTTCTGATGTGTTTGTTTCACAATGTTGACATCTGAGATGAAAGAGATTTACCAAGTGGGACATTATGGAGGTCGGAAGAGATTAAAATCACATTCATTATGGACTATGTATTATCAACACTGACCTTTGTGTGTCTTATCCTCATCCAAGTTGTTTTTCATATATCCAACAAGGTATGAGTCTAAATCAGTCAGCAAAATAATGAATGAAATTACTGCTAATTGTGGACTCAAAGCCCTCAAAGGCTAGTGTTGCATTTTCAATTACACGACAGGGCACATTAATAGTGGAAAGAGAGCTACAGAATAAACTGGTAGGTATAACAATTATAGATGAATCATGGTGTCTAGACATGACTTTAGAAAGCTAAAGTTCTGCGGGTAGTGGTTTTCAAATCTCACTTTGAATCACAAATAATCTAACTACTGGATTCTCTCAACAGCTAGATTTATAGGTGGATAAATCTCCACTACTGCACCAGCAGCACAGTTTCTAATACAGTCCTGTTTCTTGACCATTTTAAAATACAGCAATGTCTCTTCGCCGCTTTAATATACAGTGCTGTCTTTTCCGCAAAACTGTACCATTTAGACGTACTGCTACCATCAGCGACCCCAATGGCCACTATGTGAGAGTGACATATCCTGTTGTTTCAGGTTACATTTCTAAATCTGTATGCGCATGTTACATTTTTAAATCTGTATGTGCAGATTTAGAAATTTTGATGACCCAGATTTCCGGTGTGTGTTTCATCTCTTGCTAGACCTGTCAAAAACGCACCTTATAGGTGTTGATTTCAACTGTATACTAGACCCCTACCTAGACAGAATCTCTTCCTGCCCAAGCACTTCCCGCTCAAGTCAACTATGTTTCTGTGCAACTTGATAATTTCAAAGAATCTTGTTGATAACTACCAAGGAGGTTGACCACTCTTTTCCTTCAGAACAGCTGCAGTCCTTCTTGGAATGTTGCTATACAAGTTGTGGCAGCCGGGAGGGAGTAGTGAGGGGAATGGTCATAGAGGGCCGGTATGTGGCAGCGTGCTGGCTCCACCCCATGCCCATATTAGGGCTTCCTGCTCAACGAGCTGCACCTGGGGAGAATCTCAGCGCACCTGGAAGTAATCACGGGGCTGAGTGGCCGTGCTACAAAGAGAGGCGCGGCACTCAGCCCAGACAGAGTACCGCAAGGGAAATCAAACAAAGAGAGTGAGTAGCGAAAGAAGAGAGGAATACAGTGCTGTGTGCAATAATTGTTTTTTATCATTGTTTGGATAGCAGAATCTGCTTTTGTGTACCGACCCCAGCTATCAGCCCTGACGATTCTCAAGGATTACGATTTCTTGAAAACCACCATTGACTCTCTCTCCCCTTTCCCCTTTCCCCTGGAAATTCAATAAAGTTCCAGTGATTATTTAATTCCTTTGGTTGTGAATCTCCTTGATTATCTGGCTTGGTTTCGTGGCAACTCCACACTCCCCGGGGTTTGTCACAAAGTTTTAAAATTGGACTATTCTTCAAGAATGAAAGCCTCCAGTTCTTTGAGAGATGAAGGCGGTACAAATCTACTCCACATTCTACGTTCCAAAACATCCCACAAAGACTCAATGATGTTTAGATCTGGTGATAGGGGAGGTGTGTGTGCGTGCTTGCATGCAGGGCTGTGTGATGCGTAGTGCAGTAGATCTGTGGTAGTAGTGCTTGTAGTTAGTGCATGTTGCTTCTGCTTGCTACTCTGCTTTCAGCTACTGACGCCGGCTAGCCCTCCTCGCAGAGGGTAAAAAGAGGAGCCGAGTGCGTAAGTCTCCTTCTGCCGGTACAAAGCCGCTCCACTGTCAAGACTCCTGCAGTGCCTCCTCGTGGCCACACACGGTAACTGGGTACCTTGAGGTCCCAGGCTAATACTGCGGGGGATCTCGGAGCAACAGTGGGCCCCAGAGGCATGGCGCGCAGGCCCATCGGTGTGTGGACACGCCCTGGCGCCTGCCAACCACTGTCCCAGCTATGGGCAAATAGCATGGGCAGATGGGGCTCATAGCCATGGAAGGCAATCCATCTAGGAGAAGGATACTCTGAACTAAAACCAGGACTGCGAGGAGTTGCGCCCCACAGTCCGTAATTAGCATAGTAAAGCCAACCATGAAGAACAAAGTCATCCCAAATCCTATACTTCCAGCGGCGGGAGTCCGCAGGAACATCGCAGCGGATGGTGGTGCTGGCCCTCCTCCCGGAGGACAACATGACGATTGGACCCCAAACCCGCAAGGGAGGGTCCAGTCCGATCACAGCACCCCGTCCAATGCACTCTTGCGCTGTCGGAGACCATTCGTAATGGGAACCTTCAACGCATGTACAGTGAGAGAAGAAGCTAGATTGGTGGAACTAGCACACTGTGCCGAGGAAAGGGGAGTGGAGATCCTGGGAATCCAGGAACACAGAAGAGTGCACACTGATGACCGGATCGTGTACCGCAGAGTGGAGAGAAGCACGTTCATCTCTGCATCTGCGTGGCGAAACGAGGCCCAGGCTGCAACAGGGGGCGTAGGGCTAATGCTGGGCTCTCTAGCGCGTAAGGCTCTCCGTCGGGTTTACCATCACACCGATAGGATCCTTATTGCAGAGTTCTCAGGCAACCCAGTTACAACAGTCATAGTCGTGTACTCACCCACCAACGTGGCACCACCTGAGGAGGTGGAGAAGTTCTATGAGGACCTTGCAACAGCTGTCCGAGATGTCCCAGCACACAACTTCCTGGCAATCCTGGGTGACTTCAACGCAAGGCTCGGACCAGAGGACGCACGCTTCCCATACCACGACTCTACCAACCGCAACGGCGCATACCTCACTACCCTTCTCATGGAACACGAGCTACTGCCGGCAAACACCATGTTCCGGAAAAGAACAGGCAAGAGATGGACCTTCCAAGACCGAGCCTCAGGTATGCTACGTCAATTGGACTACATACTAGTAAGGCAAAAGTGGAGGAACTCCATTCTGAACGCTGAACCATACAGCACGTTCAGCTCTGTGGGCTCTGATCACCGCGTGGTCTCCATGAGGGTGCGACTGAGCCTCAGGGTCCCCAAGCCAAGCCCCAGGATCCGGTATGACTGGAATCGAGTCGACCGACTCTGGCCTGCAAGCCAGGTATACGGAGGATGTTAGGAGTCGCTTTCAGCTGCTGGATGAGGGACTGGAGCCTAGCAGCGAATACAGGCGATTCGTTGTCGCGAACAAGGAGGCGACCAGGCTGTGTGTGCCTGTGCTGGACAAAACCAGAACCTCCCTGCAGTCCAGACACCCGGACATTGTAGTGGCACGTGGCAGGGTGGAGGAAGCACGGCTTGGCTATGTGAGTGAGCCTACTGTGGAGAGACGTGGGATACTGAATGAAGCCAAACAGCTTCTCTTCAGTACCTACGACAAGATCAAAGGGGAGGAACTGATGGAGAGGGTGCAGAGAGTCCAGGCAGCTCAAGGTGAGAGGCAGTATGGGGAGGCCTGGAGGGTCATCAACGAGATGACAGGACGGAAGAGGACCAAGGAGGGACAGGTTGAGGGACACAGCCCTGAGGAAAGGGTGGTGACCTGGTTCAAGCACTTCCGAAGGCTGCTGGGCACAACAGCAGAGGGAGATGAGGAAGAAATACCATCATTCCTCCAGAACCTCAACATCGATGATGGTCCCTTCACGACCAGTGAGTTTGCCAGGGCAAAAACTACGCTGAGAGAGGGCAAAAGTGCTGGGCCGGACGGCATACCCCCAGAGGTCTTAAAGAACTGTGGTCTCGACAACATCATCCTACAGTTCTGTAACCTCGCCCTGCTAAGCAACAAGCAGCCTGACATGTGGTCTCTCTCCAACATCATCCCGGTGCCTAAAGCTGGAGACCTCTCGAAGCCAGACAACTACCGAGGCATCAGCCTGACATGTATCGCCGCAAAGGTTTACAACCGGATGATACTGAACCGGATACGGCATGCCATCGACCCTCACCTGAGGGAGAACCAAAATGGCTTTCGAGAGGAGAGAACCACCGTGGCCCAGATCCTGGCCCTGAGGAGAATCATCGAGGAGGTGAAGAAGAACAACCTGACTGCTGTATTGTGCTTCATTGACTTCAAAAGGCATTTGACTCGATACACAGAGGCACGATGATGAAGATCCTTAAGGCCCCACGGTGTCCCTCCCAACTTACTCCGGGCAATAGAGACCATGTACGCAGGAACAAGGGCCAAGGTGGTGACCCCAGATGGCAACAGTGAGGAGTTTGACATCCTGGCTGGGGTACTGCAAGGAGACACCTAGCCCCCTTCCTCTTCGTCATAGTCCTGGATTATGCACTCAGGAAGGCCATCAGTGGACGAGAGCAGGATCTTGGCCTCACTCTAACACCAAGGAGGTCGAGACGACACCCCACAGTAGTCCTGACAGACCTGGACTACGCAGACATCAGCCTGCTCTCCGACCACGTGGAACAAGCACAGGAGCTCTTGAGCAGAGTGGAGTCAGAGTGTGCCAAGGTTGGCCTTCGGCTGAATGCCAAGAAAACCGAGGTTATCACCTATAACATCTTATCGGAACATCCACCTTTAATAACAACAGAAGGCACTGCTCTGAAGGAAGTCAAGGACTTCAAGTACCTGGGCTCATGGGTCAACTCAACTGAGCAAGATATCAAAGTAAGGAAAGCACTTGCATGGAGGGCACTGAATGGCATGGCCAGTGTATGGAACTCCAACCTCCCCCGACAAATCAAACTCAGCTTCTTCTACGCAACGGTAGAGTCTGTTCTCTTATATGGCAGTGAATGCTGGACCCTGAAACCAACCCTGCAGAAGTCTCTAGACGGGTGCTACACCAGAATGTTGCGTGCAGTACTTAACATCAGCAAGAGTACACATGTTACCAACAGGAATCTGTATGATGGAACACCAAGGGTGAGCGATAAAATAGCAGCCAGGAGAATGAGACTTGCAGGACACTGCCAAAGACACCAGGAGCTGCCAGCCAGCAAATTGGTGCTGTGGGAACCAACGCATGGGCACCGGTCACGAGGACGTCCCACATTAACATATGTGGACGCGTACTCAAGAAAGAGAGGAGCGCAAAGCACCAACGAGTTGGCCAGATGTATGGAGACCGGGATGACTGGAAGCGACGATGGAGGGCTCGTCTGAGGACGACCTAGAGAGAGAGAGAGAGAGATAGGGGAGGCCATGGTGTTTGACTGAATTCTGGTGTTCATGAAATTACTCTTGAATCCCTTTAGCAGTGTGTATTGGGGCAGTATTATCTTGAAATATCGGAACATATTGAGGGAACAATGTTTGCACCATGGTCACCTAAAATGGCTTTGTATTCCTTAGCCGTAATTGTACCATACCAAGTATTAATCAGACCCAATGACACCCATGAGATGGCTGCACATACCATAACAGATCCACCACCATGTTTAACAATTGGGAACAGGCAACGTGGCTTTCTCCAAACATAAATCCGTCCAGATGTAAGAAAAAGAATAAAAGAGGACTCATCAGACCATATTACTTTCTTCCACTGCTCAGAATTTCAGGTTTTGTGCTCTTGACACAATGTTATGCATTGTTGCTCACTGGCTTTGGTTATAGCCGGATTCCAAATGGCACCCCTACCATAAATATCAGGTTGTCTGGGTCACAGATTTCAGTTCTGTGTTCATTAATGAGGCCATTGTTTTGTATTTTTTAGCAACTATCCTATTAAGTGTCTGTCTGTCCCTATCAGTGAGCTTTGCGACCACTGTTCCTCTTTTCTGATGCAGTTTTTCCATGTTTGGCGTATGGTCACTAGGTTTGTTTACATATTCACCAGACATTATAGTGTAACCATACATCACTTGAACGAAGCATAAGATGAGGATACTGTGTGGAGATTTCAGACGAAATACTGGGTTGAGTGCCTCCACGGCATCCAATCTTGCTCTATCAATTCTAGGTATCAGCTAATTCAGTTTAAAGTAATACATACGCTTCACTACTCCTGCACTAAAATGCATTCATTTTATGGTTTGGTCTCTCTGTGTGAAGTGCAAATCTGCTGGCTGTGCTCTAAGCTCAGAAAGTTCTGGATAGAGGTTTTCCAGTGTTTCCGCCACAGGAGGAGCGGGGAGGGTGAGCCAGTTCGAGTTCGCCGTGAAGCACGTAAGGGTGACTCCAGGGGCCTCATTTATAAAAAGTTGCGTAGAAACCATCCTAGATCATTTGATCTAAGATCATTTCTGAAATGTCGCAAATAATCTTGTAAGGGCTGACTGGGACAAAAATTCAGAGAAACTGCCCCATTTTCTGTCGACGTGCGTACGCCAGTGCCCCCCAGATATGAAATCTATATAAAAAATCGCCCTACCGGCCCAAAATAATCTTGAAATTAGCCAGTCCAGCCCTGCGCAGGTGAATGGTTTTAGATCTCCGCCTTGTAAACGCCCCCTAATTAATATTATTAGCATATAAATGAGCTCGAATCCAAACACAAATCTTCTACTTGATAATGGCGAGCTGCAAGAAAATTAATTTTAGCGAGGCCGAAATCGAGGTCCTGTTGGTGGAGGTGCAGATGCATGCAGGGACGCTGTTTGGGAGCCTCTCCAGTAGCTTTACCAGTAAACCCAAGTATGTGGCATGTTAGTCTGTAGCCCAGGCTGTGAACGAGGTGCGGGGGCAGCAAAGGTCCCTGAAGGACGTAAAGAAAAAGTGGTCTGATTTAAAACTGAGGTCAAAATCTCGAATAACTCGTTCCCTTCTTATTGCGCGGTTGGCGATATCTTCGAGAAGTGACAATGCTGCCATTCTTCCTCTTGAAAACCACTGCATTATTGGACATTTTATAGCCTACAGATTGACCGAAATGTTTTACACGCGTGGAACTATAATATGTATTAAATACATTTCAAGGATGTGCCAATTATGCTAATATGGGTAGTTTTGGAAAAACCAATGTGTTTTTGTTTTGTTTTCCACAAGTAGCCTAGCTTATGTTGTTTTAATTTATTAATACATTTATTGTGCAAACCATTACGTATAGCCTAAGCAATGTGTTCAATCTGGTAATACTACTACTACTACTAATAATAATAATAATAATAATAATGAGGAAACAATTAGGCAGCAGACGACATGTTGGCGCTGTTAGGTTTCCGAATACATTTTACATTACATTTACATTTTAAGCATTTAGCAGACGCTCTTATCCAGAGCGACTTACAATATGTACATTAATACATGGTAGGAACAATCATAGTACGCGCAAGAGATAAAATTTTTTTATTTATGGAGTAAACAGGGGTATATCGTGTTGAGCAAGTAGGCAGTGGTGATGACAATTAGCTAGATGTACAGAATTCAGTGGTAGTGGAGTCTGAAAAGGTGGGCTTTGAGTCTCTTGCGGAAGATCGCAAGTGATTCCGCGGTCCTGACCGATTGCGGAAGGTAGTTCCACCAGCGAGGGTCAGGACAGAGGGACGAGGGCAAACCTGCAGTACTCCAACATTAAATAGAGGTATGAAATTGGGCCACTAGGGTTCAATTGGGAGCACGTTTCCTTGTTTTTATAAAAACAAATAATCAAATATACAGTGAGGAAAATGAGTATTTCACTCCCCTGCTGATTTTTTGCTGATTTTGTGAGTTTGCCCCTTACAAAGAAAGGAACGGTCTATAATTTTCATGGTAGATTCATCTTAACAGTGAGAGACAGAATATTTAAAAAATCCCAGAAAATCACATTATATGAATTTTAAACATTTATTTGTGTTTTATTGAGGAAAATAAGTATTTTCAAAACATGACTCCTACCAACCAGCAAGAAGTTGGTGGCTTGAGATCCCAGGAGGGATTTTGGCCCACTCTCTTTGCAGATCCTCTCCAAATCCTTAGGGTTTGTAGGTTTTATGCTCCCTCCACAGATTCCAGGAGGCTAGACCACTCCAGATTAATGTCTTCTTACTGAGCCACTCCTTTGTTTCCTTAGCCGTATGCTTTGGGTCATTGTCATGCTGGAACACCCATCCACAACCCATTTTCAGTGTCCTGGCTGAGGGAAGGAGGTTCTCACCCAAATTTCCCGGTACATGGCCCCATTCATCCTCCCTCGATCCGGTGAAGTCGTCCTGTCCCCTTAGCAGAGAAACAGCCCCAAAGCATAATGTTTCCACCGCCATGCTTGACGGTGGGGATGGTGTTCTTGGGGTCCAAGGCAGGTTTTTTCTTCCTCCAAACACAGTCGAGTTATTCCAAAGAGCTCGATTTTAGTCTCATCTGACCACAGCACTTTCTCCCAAGCCTCCTCTGAATCATCCAGGTGCTCATTGGCAAACTTCAGACGGGCCTCTCTTCTTGAGCAGGGGGATGCGGGGGCAAGACAATGGTCATCTTGGTGACTGTGGTCCCAGCTGCCTTGAGATCATCAACAAGCTCCAGCCATGTAGTTCTGGGTTGTTCCCTCACCTTTCTCATGATCAGGTTCATCCACGGTGAGAGTGAAGCCCCAGACCGAGGGAGATTGATGGTCAATTGTGTTTCTTCCATTTTCTATTATTGCATCAACAGTTGACTCCTTCTCACCAAGCTGCTTGCCAATGGTCTGGCCCATTCCATGGGCTACAATTTTGTCCCTGATGTCCTTAGACAAAGCAGCCCTGTTGGAATCTGATTCATTGATTGATTCTGTGGACAGGTGTCTTTTATGAAAATTATAAGAGGACTAACCGCCTCCTGGTCACATAAACGGTCTGTGGGAGCCAGAATTCTTGCTGGTTGGTAGGGGGTGAAATACTTATTTTCCTCAATAAAACACAAACAAAATCATAATGTGATTTTCTGGGGTCTCTCACTGTTAAGACGAACCTACCATGAAAATGATAGACCGTTCCTTTCTTTTAAGGGGGCAAACTCACAAAATCAGCAGGGGGTACTTATTTTCCCCACTGTATACAGTGGCAATAAAAAGTTTGTGAACCCTTTAGAATTTTCTGTGTTTCTGCATAAATCTGACGTAAAATGTGATCAGATCTAAATTGTGATCAAGTCCTACAAATAGATAAAGAGAACCCAGTTAAACAAATAACACACAAAACATGATACTTTTTAATTTATTTATTTAACAAAATGATCCAACATTAAATGTCTTTGTCGGAAAAAGTATATGAACCTTTGCTTTCAGTAACTGGTCTGACCCCCTTGAGCAGCAATGACTTCCGGTAACTATTGATCAGTCCCGCAAATCAGCTTGGAGGAAGTTTGGCCCATTCCTCCTTAGAGAACTGCTTCAACTCAGTTATGGGTTGGTGGGTTTCCTGGCATGAACTCCTCGCTTCAGGTCCTGCCACAACATTTCTATTTGATTAAGGTCTGGACTTTGACTCAGCCATTCGAAAACATGAAATTTATTCTGCTTCAACCATTCTTTGGTAGACTGACTTGTGTGTTTAGGGTCATTGTCTTGCTGCATGACCCACCTTCTGTTGAGCTTCAGTTCACGGACAGATACCCTGACATTCTACTGTAGAATTTGCTGGTACAATCCAGAATTCATAGTTCCGTCAATGATGGCCAGCAAAGCAGCCCCAAACCATGATACTGCCACCACCGTGCTTCATGGTTGGGATTAGGTTCTTATGTTGGAATGCAGTGTTTGGTTTTCACCAAACATATTGTTTCTCATTTAACCCAAAAAGTTATATTTTCGATTAATCCGTACACAGAACATTCTTCCAATTGTCTTCTGGTGCATCCAGGTGATCTTTAGCAAACTTTAGACGGGCAGCAATATTCTTTACGGAGAGTAGTGGCTTCCTCCTTGCTATCCTCCCATGCACACCATTCTTGTTCAGTGTTTTCCTGATGGTGGACTCATGACACTGACATTAGCCAATGCAAGAGAGGCCTGCAGATCCTTATACGTTTCCCCGGGGTTCTTTGTGACCTCCTTGAATATTGTACACCTTGCTCTCGTATTTTTTGTTGGATGACCACTCCTGGGGAGAGTAACATTGGTGTTGAATTTTCTCCAGTTGTACACTATCTGCCTGACAGTGGATTGGTGGAGTCCAAACTCTTTCAAAATGGTTTTGTAACCTTTTCCAGCCTGATGAGTATCGACAAATCTTTTTCTGAGGTCCTCAGAAATCTCCTTTGATCATGGCATGGCATGCTTCCACAAACCTCTGTGGTGAAGACCAAACTTTGATAGTGAAGGCTCAGGCTTATGTTTTTTACATAGGGCAGGGCCACCCAAACTCACTCCTGATGGTCATCCCATTCATTGAAACACCTGACTTTAATGACCCCCTTAATTGAACTGATCATTCTAGAGGTTTTTCTAACAAAGAATTTAGATGTTGTGTCATTTAACTTAAAAAGGCAATTTTTTGCGTTATTTGTTTAATCAGGTTATCTTCATCTTTTAGAAGACTTAGATGAAGATCTGATCACATTTTAGGTCAACTTGTGCAGACAATTCTGACGGGTTCACAAACTTTTTCTCGCCACTGTATATATATATACTGTATATATATGGCAGCCTTTCCTTACTTTCCAATCAATAAATGACAATAAAGTCCATGGTGTTACAATCAAACATATTCCCTTTGTCAGAGCAATCTGCCCCATAACAAAGTCTGGGTGACCGCCATATTTTTTCACTTTATGACTACAGACAGCATATTATAGAAACATTTTTCTATAAGAGCATCATTGTTAATCTTGTTATATTTATGTAATTTATAAGTTAAACTTTTTCCTTTACTATAATTTCTATTGTTTTTGTCCTCCTGTTGATTTGTCAGTTTTTTTAAATTAATTAATTAATTAATCAATTAAAAAAATGTATTATGGCATATTATATATTATTATGTTTTTTTGTTTTTATTTCTCATTCTTATATTCTTATTACTTTTCTTACTGTATGTGGGGAAATGGTGTGGTTGATTGGGTGGGGGGAAGGGGGAGGGGGTGGTGATTTAGGAGGGATGGGGGTGTGGGTAATAGTGTTCTTGCTGTTTTTGTCTGCGTTACACTGAAAAACCTCTAAATACAGTATTAAAAAGAAAAGGGGTTTCATAACAGATAACGTACTTCAATATGTTTTTGTGGCTGCACTCTGATCTGATTTACCTTGCCTGTGGATGATGAAGACCTCCTCAGATCCCTCAGTTGCTAGGTTACCATGGTTGGGTTTTGTGGTGGAGGTTTCCTGAGCCGCAGGCTCATTGGTCACGTCCAGAGCATGCTCAGGCTGATTAATCACTTCAGGAGAGGTCACCGATGGTTTTGGTGCATAGATTTTGGGGAATTCCAGTAAAGTCCGTGGCTGAATGGGCTCAGTCGATTTTTTGATACTGAACTATAGAAGAAAATGAAAGGTGGGAGATATGGGGAATGAAGAGAGAATAAGTATTTCTGCACAAGAAAAAAAGAAAAAAATGTAAATGTCACAATATAATATCCGACAATATCTAGCTTCACTAATGGGGGACAATGGCGGTTGTGATAAGTTTCATAAAAATAGCATGCAGGGCAGAAGAGAATAATATCATGGCAGCTCCGAAAGAAGCCATTCTGAACCAGGTCAACAAAGGAAAAGTCTCTTGCTGTGAGGAGTTGAAAGTTGAAAGGAGCAATTTCCCCTTTCTGGTTGAGCCCTGAGGAAATCCTTACTATGACAATTGGCGCAAACTACATTATATATATGTGTATATGTATATACACTCAGTGGCCACTTTATTAGGTACACCTTTCTAGTACTGGGTAGGACCCCCCTTTGCCCCCAGAACAGCTTGAATTCTTCATGGCATGGATTCATCAAGTGCTGGAAACATTCCTAAGAGATACTGGTCCATGTTGACATGATAGCATCACGCAGTTGCTGCAGATTTGTCGGCTGCACATTCATGTTGCAAATCTCCCATTCCACCAGATCCCAAAGGTGCTCTATTGGACTGAGATCTGGTGACTGTGGAAGCCATTGGAGTACACTGAACCCATTGTCATGTTTGTGGAACCAGCTTGAGATGACGTGTGCTTTATCCTGCTAGAAGTAGCCATTATAAGATGGGTAGACTGTGGCAACAAAATTCAGGTAGGCTGTGGCATTTAAACGATGCTCAATTGGTATTAAGGTGCCTAATGTGTGCCAAGAAAACATTCCCCACACCATTACACCACCACCACCAGCCTGAACTGTTGTCAGGCAGGCAGGATGGACTCATGTTGTTTACGCCAAATTCTGACCCCATCATCTGCATGTCGCAGCAGAAATTGAGATTCCTCAGACCAGGCAACGTCTTTCCAATCTGTCCAGTTTTTGTGAGCCTGTGCCCACTGTAGCCTCACTTTCCTGTTCTTAGCTGACAGGAGAGAAATCCGGTGTGGTCTTCAGCTGCTGTAGCCCATCCACTTCAAGGTTCGATGTGTTGTGCGCTCAGAGATACTCTTCTGCCTACCACTGTTATAATGTGTGGTTATTTGAGTTACTGTTGCCTTCCTGTCAGCTTGAATCAGTCTGGCCATTCTCCTCTGACCTCTCTCATTAACAAGGTGTTTTCGCTTACAGAACTGACACTCATTGGATGTTTTTTGTTTTTCGCACCATTCTTTGTTGCGCGTGAAAATCCCATGAGATCAGCAGTTTCTGAGATACTCACACCACCCCGTCTGGCACCAACAATCATTCCACGGTCGAAGTCACTTAGATCACATTTCTTCCCCATTCAGTTTTTTGGTCTGAACAACAACTGAACCTCATGTCTGCATGCTTTTATGATTGGCTGATTAGATAATTGCAACGAGCAGGTGTACAGGTGTACCTAATAAAGTGGCCACTGAGTGTACGTACAAGTAACTGCTCAAATACCAACATAATGCAATACCATTCTTCTATGAGAAATTCCATCATTTATCTTTTGTTGGTGGTGGAAAACGCTGACTCTGGCACCGCTCCAGAATCTCCCATAAGTGTTCAGTTGAGTTGAGATCTGGGGCCTCATTTATAAAACGTACTTACGCACAGATTTGATCTTAGAACCTGCATACGCTCAAATCTACGCCAAAGTTCAGATTTATAAAAACGATCTTTGACGTGGAAAAGTACTCAGCTCCACGTCAGGTTTCAACTTGGCGTAAGCACGTTTCCTTGTGGCAATTTTGGAGTACTGCAGGTATTCGCGGTCTCGTCTCTTCTCTGTCCTCAATCGGTCAGGACCGCGGAATCACTTGTGATCTTCCGCAAGAGACTCAAACCCCACCTTTTCAGACTCCACTACCACTGAATTCTGTACATCTAGCTAATTGCCATCACCACTGCCTACTTGCTCAACACTATATACCCCTGCTTACTCCATAAAAAAAAACTCTTGCACGTACTATGATTGTTCCTACCATGTATTAATGTAGGCCTACATATTGTAAGTCACTCTGGATAAGAGCGTCTGCTAAATGCTTAAAATGTAAATGTAAATGTAAAATGTATTCGGAAATCTAACAGCGCCAACATGTCGTCTGCTGCCTAATTGTTTCCTCATTATTATTATTAGTAGTAGTAGTAGTAGTAGCCTAGTAGTAGTAGTATTACCAGATTGAACACATTGTTTTGGCTATACGTAATGGTTTGCACAATAAATGTATTAATAAATTAAAACAACATAAGCTAGGCTACTTGTGGAAAACAAAACAAAAACACACATTGGTTTTTCCAAAACTACCCATATTAGCATAATTGACACATCCTTGAAATGTATTTAATACATATTATAGGTCCACACATGTAAAACATTTCGGTCAATCTGTAGGCTATAAAATGTCCAATAATGCAGTGGTTTTCAAGAGGAAGAATGGCAGCATTGTCACTTCTCGAAGATATCGCCAACCGCGAAATAAGAAGGGAACGAGTTATTCGAGATTTTGACCTCAGTTTTAAATCAGACCACTTTTTCTTTACGTCCTTCAGGGACCTTTGCTGCCCCCTTACATTTTAAGAATTTAGCAGACGCTCTTATCCAGAGCGACTTACAATATGTACATTAATACATGGTAGGAACAATCATAGTACGCGCAAGAGATCAGTGTAGTAATACAGCGATAGACATCATTGCAGGCAGCTGCGTACCATACCTGTAACACTGGGAAGCAAAAGGTTAGTAAAACATTTTTTAATGGAGTAAGCAGGGGTATATAGTGTTGAGCAGGTAGGCAGTGGTGATGACAATTAGCTAGATGTACAAAATTCAGCGGTAGTGGAGTCTGAAAAGGTGCCAATTGCGGAAGGTAGTTCCACCAGCGAGGGGTCAGGACAGAGAAGAGACGAGACCGCAAATACCTGCAGTACTCCAACATTACCAAAAGGAAACGTGCGTACGCACGTGAGTACTTTTCCACGTCAAAGACCGTTTTTATAAATCTGAACTTTGGCGTGGATTTGAGCATACGCACGTTCTAAGATCAAATCTGTGCGTAAGTACGTTTTATAAATAAGGCCCTAGGAGAGGTGGAGGGAGGAGTAGAGAGGGCTGCGCCTCCCTTTTGGCTGCTGTCAGGTGCTCCTGTTCCCTCCCACAGCCTGGAGAGGACTACAGGACCTTGCAACTTCATTTACTGGCAGGCTCACCTAAGGCTAATGAGCAATCAACTCAGCTGTGAGCCATGTGCTTATAAAAGCACAGCCTGCCATGCCTGAGGGGGGAGTTTTTGGGCATGGAGGAAGAGGTGCTAGCTTTTTGTTGCTGTTTACCCTCTAAGCAATAGCTTTTTTTTTTTTTTTTTTTTATAAATTTGTTTCTGATTTTATCCCATTTTCTCCCAATTTGGTAGCCAATTAGACCCGCTATTTTTACGTCAATCCCCCCCTAGTAATGTGAGTTCGCTGCCGTAGTCCTGCGACCGGTAGTGATGAAGGCAAAGTGACGCCTCTTCCGAGACATCACTCGCCAAGCCGTCGACCGAACCCCGGTACTTACAGGGCCACTCTACGCAGCGAACGTCACGTCGGCTTCCCTCCCCCTCCTGGGGCGGACAGCCAATCGCCGCCCCTGGTGGCACTCCCGCCAAAGCCGACACTTGGCGAGACGGGGAATTGAACCCCGGTCTCCGTGGCCAGCGTCGGACGTTGTAACCACTGGACCACGCGGGAGGCCCAAAGCAATAGCTTTTGATTTAACTTTGTTATTTTTGTGATTTGTTTTGTTTTATAAGGTAAAAGGAAAATAAACTGGCCATTGGCCTATTATAACTCTATTTGGAGGGAGGCGGATAGCGTAGCAGTGTGGCTGCCTATCAGGGATGCGGTTTGAAACCCATTTTTGCCAGATCGGCCCTGGCCGTTAGTCCCAATCAGGGGTGGCATTAGGCTGTCTGCCGCAGAGGGAGGAGGTAGTCGAGGAGCAGGAAAGGCTTCCGTGGTCGGGTTCCATCTCGAAGGAGGCGGATCTAGCGGCCCGGAAATATTGTTACCCATTAGGGGTACCATCGTTTGGATGGGCGGCAGACTTGTGGGGGAGGGTGAATTGAAACAAATAGAGGGTATAATTGGCAACCAAAATTGAAAAAATTTGAAACTATAAATAAATGAAAAATAACTCTATTTTGTTTTTGTTTTTTTCCCATCCACTCACCACCTGGCAGGGTGGCCACCCCTGCCACCTTGCTACAATTGATACGTTTCATTTTTATATGGGATTGAATAACAATTTTATGTTTATTGAGGCTACCCATATGGAGCAATATTAGTGCCACCACAAATTGAAATTGAATTACATCATATTGAATTTAAGGCTTAAATTTAAGGCTTGAACTGAATAATTGCATGCAGAACTTGAATCTGTATTTCGCAATATGAAGTTGAAACTAATGATTTGTAATTGACTTTAAACTTTTAAATATTAAATTGAAATGCACCTGAAAAAATCAGATTCAAGAAATATTCAAATTCATTTCACTTGAAAAACCATTTGAAAATGACAAATCAAATTTGCAAACTTTTATCTCAAGTTACATTCAACTTCCAAAAACATTTTAATTCAGTTTTCAAATTCAGTTCACAAAACTGTTTTGTGGACCCAGATAATGAGCTAGGAAATAGTAAAAATAAAAACCTTTGCTACAGCATTTGTACTGTACAATACGTCACATCTTCCATTGAAGGATTAGAGCCCCAGTACCACTTTTTACAGACTGCTGAATGAAGGGAACAGGTTACAATTGTGACTACAGTACCATGGATCCCTACTAGTCACTATAAGATGAAGGCCCTGGTAGGACTGGAGCTCACTCTTTTGGTGGTCGTGAAGTCAACTGACCACTCCTTTTCCACAACCAGACCCGCCACAACTGCTGCGCCAGCAAACTGACACAGCTAATCCACCTGCCGAAGGCGCAGGTGCCTGATCAACCAGAGGAGTCACTATTGTGCGTTGAGGCAGGAGATTACCTGTGGACCAAAACCCTCCCTCCCTCGTCAACGCCATGGCTAGTTAACACCTTGTGAGTCCACAAGTGTGGTCTTGATTAAATCTGCGCCATAAGGCACATCACAGCACTACACACAAGTGCTTTACCTGGATGTGCCCATGAAAATTAGTACTTCTTCAGTTTCACAGGACTGCATTAAGCAGAAAAATGCATACAGAGGCTTTTCCAGCCAACTTTGAGTAAAGTTGTCAAAACCAAGTTGACATAGTCAAGCTAACCTAGGGCCCTGTGGTACTGTTAGGTACAAAAGCACTGGCATTGTACCTGTTTTTGAGCTGAGAAAGGGTACTAAACACACACAACAAACTTTGAACCCAAAATTGACCATCCCCCATCACTAAACTTCCTATTTAAATGTTCTTCTATTTCTTTTTATAATGGTAATTATATTATTATGCATCATTATCCAGGACCTGTAACACCTTTAATTTTGTATTAATTTATTTGTTTTACAATCTATCACCCATTTTATATTGCCTCCTGATAACATGACCCACTTTGTTCGAAGTTCTAGGTGATATATATTTACAGTACCTGCTTAGCAGAGTGCAAAACACTTTCCTTTTCAGGGTCCGGCAAATGATCCCTTTCCAACTGCCCCTTTCTGTAGGACTTGCAGAGGAGTCCACACAGGGTAAGAATACCTGATGCGGTGCCCAAAGTGGCGCCCAGGACAACGCCGGTGGAGAAAATCATGCTGGCAAAGAGTTGCTATTAAAAAGCTGCTATCAAGTTAATCTTCAGGCTGCATCACAAATGGACAACTTGGGCTCGTCACAGATTGTCCAAGGCCAAAATCTAGGAGGCTTTCTTGCGGAATTGACAAGGCTGGGCATCACAATCGGAGTGTTTCTGCTCTTGTGCGCGTCTTGTCTCCAGTCATCTGTAGCGAGATGGAGATTGTGTGTCGGGTGGGGGGACAGCATCCTGGATCGTCTCAGAGAACTGGGAGGGGGGGGGTGTGAGGGGAGCAGCAAAGTGCTGGCGGCTGCTGCTGGTGCTCAGACAGAATGAGGCTGTTTCATTGATGCTCTACCCCCCCAGCCCCCTTTCCTTGTTCTCTCCCTCTCAATTTCTCTTCATTGCTCCTCCTCCCTCTCCCTCTCCCTCTCCCTCTCCCTCTCCCTCTCCTCTTGGGATGGTGTTGTGTACGTTCTTTATGACGTCAAGAGGTAGAAGCCACGACTCGCTTCCCGAGTTAACTCTTTTGTACACCTTCAGAGATTTCAATGCAGATATACAGAGATTATAAATCTGCATCTCCATGTATGATTTTATAGTGTCACAGAAAATGGCAAAAGTATTTGTATTGCTTTCTTTCAAAGAAGATACGTTGTATTAAAGAAGGTCGTATTCCTTGCATATTTAAATAAATCCTCCTTAGTTTTTCCAGGCTGTTTTACACAGATTTCCATGTTAATAAAACACTTCCTATCAGAGACCATTTTATGTAGAATATAATAGAAATTTTGATAAATATTTGTTGCATTTAAACAGTCTCTATACATGGGAATTCCAAAAATATTTTAATAACATAATGTAGAACCAAATCTAAGGATTCTTCTTCTGAAGTAATCAGAATTCTGACATTTAGCAGATGAATCTGACAGTAAGATGAGGGCCTGGAGGTCCTAATGGCCGTGTCAGCAGCACCGCTGAGATCTCACCGTCTCATCTCATCTCATCTCAGCCTCGGTGTATGACAGGGCATGCTAGTGTGTCCCTGCGTGTACTCCTGCTGAAAAAACATGGCTCATGAAATCAGTGTTAATGAGATGAGGCTTCTTTAGGCTAACCATCTCATCAAAATGATCTCCAAAGATGTGCAGGGTGGTAACAGTGAACAGGTAATTTAGCTCAACTGTGGCTTTGTATCACAGCACTGCATACAGCACATTATTACTCATTTCAAGTCGCATGCTGGTATTTCGTCATCGAGGTGTTTTGCAATCAAGACGCCCTTTGTCTTATGGGTCAGTGAAAAACAAAAATGTTTAAAATAGGATATATAGGTATAAAAATAGATACTGATATAAAAATAGATCGTTTCATACTACTGGTTTTTATATAAAGAGAAATACAGGCAAAATCTATTTTAGATCCTCTAACTTTTGCACTATATATAGACATGCATTGTTTCCATGGAAACCTCCCATCTGTCCACACAGCCCAAACTGCAGAGATAACTGTGAGTGAGATCCAAACACTACACAACAGTCAACCCAAGAGTGAGACAAACACTACATGTAGCAGCCAACCCAAAAGAGTGAGACACAAACCCTACACATAACAGTCAACCCAACAGAGTGAGACACAAATACTACATGTACTGACCAACCCAACAGAGTGAGACACAAACACTACACATAACAACCAAGCCAACAGAATGAGACCCAAATCCTACACATAACAGCCAACCCAACAGATTGAGACACAAACCCTACCCGTAACAACCAACCCAATAGAGTAAGACACAAACACTACATGTAGTTACCAACCCAGCCTGGATGGCCCGAGCTGAAAATGTTTTCCCTATTAAATCACCAGCAGTATCCTGAGCTTTGTTTTCTGCACTGTATTCCAGTATGAGAAATTAAAACTTCCTATTCCACAGCAATTCCATCCATTACAGATTGTAGGTGTGCTGCCTATTTAAAAAAAATGCACTGATACAGCAAACAAAAGTAAATAGGCCAATGTGAAACTATGTCTGTAGATGCTCATATGGCCCTTGGTGTATCCAGTTGAGGTGCTTAGTGCAGTGTGGTGCCCTTTGGATTGAATTTAGACCAGGCTGTGCTAGAGTCAAATGTAGCCAAATGTACCACGGGGCAATGGATAATTGGCCATTGGGAGTAGGCAAGAACAACCTCCCCTCCGGAACTCCTCTGTCATAGCCTGGCTGACAGACAGATTTTTTCCCCCACTCTGACTCAATCCCAGGTTAAGGTGAAAATGTAAACAGATTTCATTAGAAACATGCTGATTGGTTCTTACATACCTAGTATTTGCATGGGGTGAGGTCTCTCACTTTGAAATCAATTGGTTATGCCCCCCAAAACTGACATGGCATATTAGCGTCCGCGTAAAGAAATGCAGTGCCGTACTTCACTATCATGGAGCCAGCAGACAGTGAGATAGTAGTTCTCAGTAATCCTTGCAGACTTAGCTATTGAAAAAATATGGTGAGCAACTGAAAGCATTTAGTGCTTTTGTGCGGGGTGAGGATGTGTTGGCAGTGCTATTGCAAAGAACGTTCCGAACATGGGAGCTGGCAATGGTACTTTTGTGATTAACATGTAGTGGGTATAATAAGTATGCCCTTTGGCATTTTTCAAATTTTTCTTACTTCATGGAATCAAAATTGATTTAATTGGGATTTCCTGCCACTATAATGTTTACTCGACAGCAAGAATCTCTGTATTAAAAACTAGGCAGAAAACTGAGCAAAACTGTTATGGGGCAGGCCGCAAGACATACACATCATGCTTTGTTCAATTCAAATAGAGCGTAAGCCAACCAGTGTGGGACATAGGCCCTTCATTATCAATGCATCGTGCAGTCATCAAAGAGCCTCTCCAAATGGACAAGTCTGGGTATTAGCCAGGCTACCTTTGTCAGGCTCTGCTTCCTTTCATTTTACATTTTAAGCATTTAGCAGATGCTCTTACCCAGAGCAACTTACAAGATGTGCATGTGTAAGAATCTGTTATGGCCATGGCCACGGCCGCAACGTTTTTTTTTTTTTCTCTCCCCCCTGTGTTCCTGTTCTCCCTGTCAGTTTTGTGTTTGTGCATGTGTGTTGTGGGCGCGGCTTTCCTCCTCTGCATTCTCCAGCTCCCTCTGGATTACCATGGATCTGCAACACCTGCTCTGCCTGCACACCTGTCATCAATTATCATCAGCCCTGCAGTGTATATCAACCCGTTTCTAATCCACTCACCGTTACATCATTGTCTCCGCTTCAGTGGTAGCTACACGCATCAAGACCCTTCCAAACCGTGATTTTGTCCGCCGTATTATCTCTGCCTGTTTTCTTATGTTTATTCGCCCTCTCTGTGTCCAGGTTCACTCCTCGCCTACCTGCCTGCCCGCTTACCCACCTGTCTGCCTGCCCGCTTCCCACCTGCCTGCCTGCCCACTTACCTGTCCTGCCTGCCTCTCTCGTCTGCCCTCACCATTGCTTCCCTACCCCAGTCTTTGTTTATAAATAAATATTTAACTTTACCAAATTCTCAGTGTCTGTGTCTGTGTTTGGGTCCGCTCTGTGTCATCCTAGCACAATCGTAGTTTGTGCAGTGATAGACATCGTTGTTGGCAGCTGCATACCATACCTGTAACACTAGGAAAGAAAAGGTTAGTAAATTTTTTATTTTTGAGGGGTAAACAAGGATACATATACAAAAAGTACTGAACAAGCAGGCAGTGGTGATAATTGACTAGATGTACAGAATTCAGTGGTATTGGAGTCTTTTTACATTACATTACAGGTATTTAGCAGACGCTCCTATCCAGAGCAACTTACAGTTTAAATTTTTTTCTTTACATACAATCCATTTATACAGCTGGATATTAACTGAAGCAATTCAGGTTAAGTACCTTGCTCAAGGGTACAATGGCAGTGTCCCACCTGGGGATTGAACCTGCAACCTTAACGTTACAAACCCAGGTCCCTAACCATTATACCACACTGCCCCCCAGTCTTGTGTCTTGTGGAAGATCGCAAGTGATTCCATGGTCCTGATCGGTTGCAGAAGATCATTCCACTACCAAGGGGTGAGGACATAGAACAGGCGAGACCGTGAGGAGCGGCTGCCGGGTGCCCGGAGGGATGGGGCAGTCAGTTTGCCAGAGGAGGCAGAGCGGAGGGGTCTGGCTGGGGTGTAGGGTGTGATGAGTGTCTGGAGGTAAGGGGGAGAAGTTCCTCTAGCCGCTTGATAAGCCAGCACCAGTGATTTGAATCCGATGCGTGCTGCAATGGGGAGCCAGTGCAGAGAGGACAGTAGAGGGGTGACAAGGTTGATTGAACACCAGACGTGTGGCAGCATTCTGGACTAGTTGCAGTGGCTTGATGGCACAGGCCGGTAGGCCTGCTAGCAAGGAATTGCAGTAGTCCAGACGTGAGATCACCAGGGCTTGGAAAAGGAGTTATGTGGCCTCTTGGGTGAGGAACGGTAGGACCCTCTGGATGTTATGGAGGGAGAATTGGCAGGTCCGGGTGATCACTGTGATGTGGCCTGAGAAGCACAGCTGGTCATCCAAGGTCACTCCAAGACTCTTGGCAGACTGGGATGGACACACTATGGAGCTTTCCATGGTGATTGAAGCATCAATCATCGGGGAGCTCTTCACTGGGAGGAAGAGCAGCTCAGTCTTCCCCAGGTTCAGCTTCAGGTGGTGGGTGGACATCCAGGCAGAGATGTCAGCCAGGCATGCAGAGATCTGCGGTGGGACCTGGGTCTCAGAAGAGAGAAAGAGTTAGGTGTCGTCTGCATAACAGTGATAAGAAAAACCATGAGCAGAGATGACAGAACCAAGTGACTTGATGTACAGGGAGGATAGTACTGGGTATAGCACCGAGCCCCTGCGGGACTCCGGTGGAGAGGGTATGGGTAGAGGAGAGGGATCCTCTCCAGGCCACCTGGTAGGACCGGTCAGCCAGGTATGACTTGAACCATGTCAGTGCAGATCCAGAGATTCCCATCTCAACAAGAAATGAGAGCAGGATCTGGTGGTCCACAGTGTCGAATGCAGCTGACAGGTTGAGTACGGAGCTGAGTGATTGGGACTTAGCCAATTGTAGAACCTCAGTGACCACGAGCAGAGGAGTCTCTGTGGAGTGGCCTGCCTTGAACCCAGATCAGTTAGGATCAAGCAGGTTGTTCTGTAGGAGATGAGTTGGTTGATTATAGACAGCCTGCTCTAGTGTTTTGGAAAGGAATGGCAGGAGAGAGACAGGTCGGTAGTTAGAAATGACAGCAGGATTCAGAGAGGGTTTTTTGAGGAGGGGGATGACATGGGTGCTTTTGAGGGGAGAGGGGACAGAGCCAGAGGAAAGAGAGGAGTTGATAACATTCGAGACAAAGGGGAGGATGTCCATAGCAATGGACTGGAAGAGGGGGGAAGGAATGGGATCGAGAGGGCAGGTGGTAGGACGGTGGGAGTGAACAAGTTGAAGGATGTCCGAGTCCCTGCGTACCCTAGCGACGGCGGCGACACGGAAGGAGAAGCGGCACCAGTATGCCAGGTCCACTCTGCCCCCTGACGCCAGTCTCCGCCATCACGAAGGCGTCGATCCTGGGCCGCTGACCGGTGCTACGGCTGCAACGAGCCTGGCCACATTGCACGGGACTGCCCGACGCCGGCACCTAGGCCTCGCCCCACCCCTGCAGAGGGAAACGCAAGTGGAGCGGCCCAGTAAGGGAAACGCTGCTCCGATCCCCAGTCCCTCTCCAAGGTCATTGTTCACTGGTTGGCCGAGTCAGCTGCATCCGAGGCCTCTACGCAGAGTCCCTGCTTGACGGTCAGCCCTTCAAAAAACCCCAAGGGCCAGGTTGCACGTTGGCTGGAGATGCTGCAGGAGTATCACTTCAAGCTGCAGCATTGCCCGGGGCGACAGCATGGCAACGCGGATGCCCTCTTGCGGGGGCCATGTGCGGCGGCGGGCTGTGAAAACTGCCCTCGGCAGGAGGCACGGGCTCAGTTGGCCCCGACTTGGCTTCGAACAGTTGACGGGGAAGCTGGCTGGCTTCCCCTCACCCCGTCCCAAGTCCAGGAGGAGCAGGAGTGGGACGCGACCCTCGCCCATGTGCGAGGTTGGCTGGCAGCAGGGAGATGGCCGGAGTGGGCGAATGTGGTCACCCTCGACGCTGAGACTAAAGCGTACCACTCCCAGTCGGGTGGCCTTGAGGTGCGAGGCGGTGTGCTGTACCGGCGGTGGCGGGCCCCGGGCCAAGGGGCCGACCTGATGCAGCTGTTGGTGCCCCGTGCCCTCCGAACGCAGGTCCAGCAACTGATGCACGGAGCAACGGGGGTGGGACACTTCGGGAACAACAAAACCCTTCGCCGCCTCAGGGGGCGGTTCTATTGGCCGGGCTGCCGGCACGACGTGGACCCACCCGGCGTTCGCACACCCCCCTACAGCAGTACTCGGTGGGGGCCCCGATGGAGCGACATCCTCAGCCCATTGCCCATCACTGACCCCGGCAACCGCTACGTCCTCGTGGCCATGGATTACTTTACCAAGTGGCCCGAGGCGTACGCGGTGCCAGACCAGAGTGCCAGTACAACGGCGGGGAAACTGGTCGAGGGTCCTTGCCAAACTGCATAGTGACCAGGGGCAGAACTTTGAGTCCCGGGTGTTTGGCGAGGTGTGCAAGCGCCTGGGGGTGAGTAAAACCAGGATCACGCCCCTTCATCCCCAGAGCGATGGCCTGGTTTAACCGGACCACTGGCCACACTGGCCACACAGCCCCCCCTGAGCCTGAGGTGGAGGGTGGGGCCGAGATGGACTACTTCCACCGGCTGCATGAGTTCACCTGCCAGGCCCAAGCCGGTTCGGGAGTGCGGCACAAGCGGGCCTACGACACCCGGTGCCAGGGACAGGACTTCGCACCCGGCAACCGGGTGTGGATTTACTGCCCCTCCCCGTCCTGCCCTGTATCGACCCCTTGCGCAGCTCGCCACCGAAGCAGCGGACGAGGCGCTTATGCCACCCTCCCCCAGAGACTCTCCAGGTGCGCCTGGGGGAGCCCCGAAATGACCGCCGCGGGGTGGCGCACCGCCACATTTCTTTGTAATGGACGGTGGGGTCGCCAGGGACAGCTGGCCCCTTATGGGGGGGCTATGTAGCAATCCAGGTGGATCACTGCGTAAATGTGTGCGCGGGGCATTGTGGGGGAACACTGTTGCATGTTTGTTGTTCCCCCCCCGGTGTTAATTAGAATTATGTTTGTAAATCATGTTGTGTGTGTTATTGGTTATGAATATGTGTGTGTAAAACCGATGGTCGCAGTGAGCTAGAAGGGGAATGCCACTGCGACTGATGTTCAGTTGCCTGAAATTTCATTGTAAAAGCGTTCTGTCATTGACTGAGTGTATTTCCTGTTTGACGTACTAGTTAGTTGAAGAGGCTGATGGACCCAAGGAAAGCTCTCAAAATGATATCCGGGGTCATGCGGTGTATGGGGAACAGATATTGTCGCCGTTTATTAAAGTGGCTATTCACGTAGCCACATTTAAACTGCTGCCGGACTCAGTTTGTCTTCTTGCTGCACCCCACCGCGCATGCACGCCACAATATGTTAACCAAATACTTTGATAACCATGGCCGCCGCCATAGGTATGGCCAGTATGGCGAATGCCATAGCGCTTTTCATACAGGTATGGCATGGCCATACCATTTTTAGTTGACAGGTGATAGTTTTCAGCATTGGCCGGCGCAAATTGAATGTTTTTTGACCAAAGAACGTGTCCCTTTTATTTTGCGTTCGTCTTGCGCAACGGAATAGCAGCTGCATTGCTGCCTCTCATTCGTTTCTGCCCTGCACTGCTTAGGAGTCACTACAGTTAACTTGTAGCATAGCCTAATCTATTTTATTTAGTCCCGTTTTTAATTTATAGTATAGATTAGGCTATATCCTAATTGAGCAAGTTGTAGCCTAATTAAAAAGACTTTTACTCCGTTCTACTCAAATGAAGAGAAGCCAGGCGTTTTTGAAACAGAAATCTGAATTGGCATATGCTTGCAAGGGTTTGACAGCCGGACATTGATATAGGGGAGACTAAACGGGACTAAACTGAACGGGATGACTAAATAATTTACTGGCACTCAGTTACTTTTTTAATTGAATTTCGAATTTATTGTATTTATTTTATTTTAGTCAAATGCTTAATCACTGCTGGACCCTCAGAAGCACAGACATAACACACCTGTCCACAAGGGAGGTGGTTACATGATCTTTGCCGTTGGGGAGCTGTTTTTTTTAAATTGGACCAGCAAGTTGGCCGGAGATAGTGGGCGAGTGAATCGGGGGCAGCCTCGCTAACTTGGGCCTGTTTGCGTTCACCACTGTGCCTGGCGAGTAAGAGGGCACCGGGCCTTTGGCAGAGTATGGAGAGTCCCATGGCAACTCAACATAGCCATACACACTACGGCAGGCGGGGGTGAGGGTGCATGGCACATTTGGAGCAGGGCTTCTTGCAGTCGACAAGCAGGTTGCCTTGGGAGGGAGGGGTTGGCAGAGGAAGCTTAGCCACAACTGGAAGAACGGGGAAGTTGGAAGCAGCAACAAGGCCGATATAGGGAGGGTAGTCGGCCCAGGTGTCATGGCTGCCAAACAAGGAATGGTGGTGGTAGAGGGCAGTTATCTCCACGTCATAACAAGCATCACAAGTACCCATAATATTAAGTGCAAACTGTGTCCTCCAAAGCACACAGGATGAATGGCGGTCGGAGAAAGGCAAAGCACCACTACAGGAATCGCACTTACCCGTAGTACTGCATGCAATACTTCCTGAATGTATCCCTCATGTTACACCCCAGTAATCAGGTATTCTGGGAAGTTTCAGAAATGTCAACTCTGCTTTGACCTTTTAAATGATGTTTTTGAATTGATTCATTTTAAGACTCCTAAAAAATCCTGTTAGGCTTTGCCATGTTACATTGTTCACAGAAAACTGACTGTAGAACTGATTTGCAGCTTAATAGGGTTCAAAGAAAGATTAAACATCAGAATGCAAATGGTTTCCTTAACTAAAGAAAATGCATAAACAATAATCTTAAAGGAATTTTTGTTTATTTTGATCAGTATGAAAAAGGGTGCACTGCTGACAATCACCAGGTTTTAATGGGTTAATACAAAATCCGTATTACAGCTCTTTTGGGAAGGGCAAGTTCTTCTTTCAACACGACTCGCCGTAAGTGAACTACCATTATTGCCTACTTAACACCACACCTCTTACATTTATCCATTTTGACCACATGGACCTTTCAGTTAAGCAGCTTGATAACACACATTCATCAATATGACACAATGGCTGACGCAGGCAGGTCTTATTTTACGTTCATGTCATGAAAAAAATAACTTCATGTTGATCCCCTCATGGGAACCTCTAGTACAACGCAAAACGTCCCTTGAATCTTCCATCTACATTAACGGTAATGGTGGGAAGGCATGAGAGCATACCCATTTCTTAATTCGGTGACACCAACCCACAAAGATTTAATATATGGGGAGTTTGGTTTATGGCAATGGGTGATATCAGCATTTCCAGCTATGCATGGTCTCCCCCTTAAAGACAAATGTGAAAGAAGCAAAACTGAAGTAAATATGGGGCTTGTTGGGTGGTGTGTCTAGTAAAACACTTTCTCTGAGTAGTGCTCCACGGAATCGAATCCTGACCACGCCAGGGCAACTGAGGCTGGTAGCCCTGCAAGGTGGCACACAATTATCTGTAGCATCATCTTAGGAGAGATGGGGGGGTTACTTGCCCACTTCCTTGTGTAAGAGAAACTCCTCAGGCGCCAACAGTTTGCCTGCAACAGCTGCGCATAATGTGCTGTCCTCCAACGCAAAGACTACGCAGCTTAACTGGTAGGCTGCAGAGTGAGAGGTGGCTGGACATGCGCACCAGTGTGCACTTTCCCAAACCAATGGCAGCAAGGGGGTGGGCCTAGAAATATGATTGGGCATTCCAAATTGGAAAAAAAAAAAGTAAAAATAGGGTGCAAAAATCAGTTTAAAAAAATGCCTTTGTGGGTAATTGTGATTTCAACCCTGGTTTATAAAGTTAAAGAATTCAATTCCTTTGCAGATCTGCAATATATTTACACAAATCCCTACATATTAAAATAAAGCTCTTTACTCTCTTAATCAAAGCAGCTCACATTGCCATAAAATAATGCGAAAATGTCTTTACTGATGGCAGTTTGACATTATTAAAAAAAAATCGTGTACATCGCTGTCAACAAATGCATACAAATTTGATACACCCATTAGTCCCAATTCACTTTTTATTCTTATAAGATGATACTAGGTTGTTCACTAATGTTACCCCTTTAAAAAAATCTCTTCTGATCAAGTGCGTATGTCTTCCCTGCTGGCAACTTCCGGAAAAAGAGACTGTTGCCTCGGCTCATGTTTCCCTGAAAAACAGAACAACAGAGAATTTCTGAAATGTAACAGAGCAGTATCACCTCACAACACATGCATGCATTTCAAGGGTGTGTTTTTAGGGTATGGTACGAACAAGTACCAAAGGGCCTACGGTCCAAATGTGGAAACGCTCCCCTGATTGTGTTACTTGTTAACTGTTAAGCTATTTAACTAGAACATGTTCAGTGTTCCTGTGTCTTTGCTCGTCCCTTCATGGCTTGATCAGGTCAACAATAGAAACCAACTTGAGATTATTTTTTTTCCCCGGGGGCCGGTCTGGCAGTGACGGATTTCGAAGTGCGTCCCTGATAGGCAGCGCTCACTCGTATCGGACCAGCCAAGATACAGGTGCGTTAGACCGCTACACTATCCACCGCCCCAAGATTTTTTTTAACAGCAGAACTTTACACCCCTGGGGCTAGAAATACCTACTGGGTATATGTCTAGATTAAGGCTGTGTGATAGCTTTGAGCTAGGCATTCACAGCACCAAATCGATATGACCTCATTTATCACACCTGGGTGTAAATCCTATGCCAAAGAGAGAGCAGGCAAATTATATAACAAGACCATTCTCTATTGTAATGCGAATCTCATCAAAGTTTTCAATGTAAATCACCAAGTTACTCACATATACAAAGCACTACACATCTATAAAACACAATTCCTAAATTCGCTCTGCATACCAAATTATTGGTATGAACATGCGTTTATAAGTGTAAAGACAATTGGAGCCATGACATTTTTTTATATACATTTAGTATCAGCAGGACTGAGAATCTGCAGCCTAAGCTGTGATTTTATTGTATTCTTTTAAAGCAATCTGTCATTAATCTAATGTTATTAGAAAACTGGGCAGACAATAGCACAAACTAATAAATGATGATTATATAAAAGCAGTCCGCCAGCAATGGATTTATTAATAATGTGTTTGATGTAATTTGCAAACTAAAGGGTGAGCAGAAGAATTGACAGCGACATTGCTGGCAAATTAACAAATGTTAAATACTGTATATTGCTCTGGTAATGTAATCATAGAACATGCGTTCACTGTGTGGAGTAAGTACACAGAATATGTGCTGTGAATGCTGAAGTGGTGTGAGAGTTGGTATACATACATATATTGGCACAGATCATCTAACTTGAATGAATCGATTATGAGAATGCTACAGAAGGCAATTTTTACGGAGAATGTAGCTGGATGTGTTGCAGTTGTATTCCTTAAGTGTTAATTCAAAGAAACATGCCATTTTAAAGAGAGCATTGTTCTTTTAAACTGCAACATTAGTAGGAAGTCAGGTAGTAGTAGAAGGCTAGCTAGCGAACTGTAAATATGTGACTGGAAAGCTAGGTAGTGTTGACGGTTGTTAATAAAACACTTGATGTATAGCTAGTTAGTTAGCTAGTTGAAGGGACGGCAATATAGGGAAAGGTTGATGACGGAAAATGTCACTGGCGAGGTAACGGTATATACACTTCAGTTAGCTATTTAGCTATGAACTGCTGGAAGAAAGCTAGCTAGCCGATTGTTGTTGAAACGCCGTGTAGCTAGGTTGCTACCCAGGTGTATTCATGAAACAGGGCTTACCTAGTCACCCGGACTATCAGGCATGAAAAATATGATGCAGAGTGTACACGTGTACTGATACAAAATCATTTTAGAAATGTATTTTTGTTGGACGCAGAAATTAAAGTTAATTAAGAAAGTTACATATCTGGTGTTACGAGTTAGCAAGCGAGCCAGAAAAACATTAGGTTTTTTAAAAATATGTTTCATTGGCTGATATCTCTTATGTTGTATGTGCATCTCTTTTGCACATCCTTTTGAGCAGATTTATTTTAGGACTTCTAAAGTTGTAGTGCTAAATATCAATCAACATCATAGGAAGGACTTACATATGTTTAATGGAGCGTGCCATTTTGAAACACTGAATATGAAACTCACAAATTATTGAATATACACCAAGGCAATTTGGAATGTGACAATATTTGAATAAACCTAATGAGGGATGAGAGGACAGCATGAAGAAACAAAGCCATTTTTATCATAGTAAATTCTGTCTAATTTCATCTAAGTTCCAAAATACTAGGGAGCTCCCTAATAAATAGGTCATAAATATAGCCAAGTAGTAACTGAACTTAATATTTTTCATTCCAAACATAAAACATAAATTATATAAAAGCAAATGCTCATGCAATTAGAGAAAAATCAAAACCGACATTGAAAGATTAACCTATTGGACCCATGCAGGTCATCCTTGACTAAAGACATGAATTTTCATCTTTAACGTTTGTTGAGACTATTGTACCTCAGCCACCCCCCCTGGTTGCACAAAACATCAGGGGTTGTGATGTGAGGGGGTAAGTTACCTCTAGGCTCAGGTGTCGCCAGCAGTCCACCCAGGTAGGATACACAGAAGCGTAGGGGGGGAGGCCACCTGCCAGTCTGAACAAGAAACAGGAAACTTCAATAGACCATACATCCTACTGTTCAATACATACATCCAACACTGCCTTGCAGATTTAGGTATGAATTTCTGATTATTTCTACTGAACAGTAAAATGCTCCTGCCATAGGAAGATTTCATAAAGTAGCTGGCATAGTTTTAAATGTAAGGGCCCATCAGGAATGGTAATGATACATAAAAAAACTTTTTTAGAGCCGACTTTAATAAAATGAGAGAATTTAAGTAATATAGATTGGGTAAAACTTCTAGGTTGCAAACCTGTGAATTTGACTAATTTATTTTTATTTTTATTGTAGATAGTGTAAAATCATCCCAAAAGTAAGGAAAAATAAGATAGAAAGTGTCCACAGTGTATGACAATTTTTACAGAAGACTTTGAGGCAAAAGAAGAGACCGAACGGATTAGGTAGAATCTACAAGGTAGAATATTGGTATAATGCGGAATAAGGTAGAATGCGGGCTAAGGCAAAAAAGGAAACAAGGGCAGCTAAAAGGCACTTCCCAATTTCCCAGGATGCAAAAAGTAATCCTAAGCAGTTTTTTTCAATATTGTAGTAGAAAAGGAAAGTTCATGAGGTTACGAATAAGGAAGGAGCTTTATACAAATAAGGATATTGCGAACACACTAAACAGTTACTTTGTTGAGAGCTTTACCAGAGAAGAGGTTATAAAGATGCCTAAATGTACAGAATGTTTTAGAGAACCTTGAGACAAGGGATGGATAAGTTCTAGGAAAACTACACAAACTTCAGACAAATAAGGCAGCAGGCCCAAAAAGCATATACATCCAAGAGTACCCAAGGAACTTGGGGGGATTATTTATAAACCACATATTTTTATGCAATCCCTTAACACTGGAGAAATACAAGATGACGGAAAGCAAGGTAGCATAATTCCAATAAATAAGATGGGGGTCCCAGGGAACTACAGGCCTGTTAGTTTAACTTGCATCTCATGTAAAATATTGGAATTATTAAAATAATAAATTATTAAGGGATAAACAGGTTTTCTTCAGGAGAGAACAAACCTCCTGGACTTCTTTGAGGAAGCTACAGAATGTTTTGACTTGAACTAGGCTTATGATATTACAGACTATCAAAAAGCATTTGACAAAGGACCACACAAGAGGCTCATTGTCAAAATTAAGTCAGTAGTTATTACAGGAGTTATTTCAGTGTGTTAAAAATTGGTTACGAAGTAGAATACAAAATGTAAGTGTAGGAGGGATCATATGTGGCAAAGGTGCTGTGGGCAGTGGAACCCCACAAGGAGGTGTTTTTCCTTATTTTGATTAAGGATCTTGATAGGGATGTTAGTAGCAAGCTAGTTACCTTTGCAGATGATACAAACACTTTGTGATCTACTAAGGTAATCCAAGATGATTTAAACAAAATACAGAAGGGCAAACATTTAATATAGCTAAATGTAAAGTTCTGCATGTGGAAAATAGTCGGGGGGTTGTTTTTGTATAAAAGACAAAGCAGGAGCATGTCCAGCAGGGTGGCAGGGTGGCAGGTGCCACCCTAGCAATGAGCTTTGCCACCCCAGCTGCCAAAATATTTGAAAATAATTTTCAGAACTTTTTTCATGCAACAAATTTACAAACATAAATGTTCAATTCATTTAGTCAACTAAGCGCGGGTTAAGTGATATGGCAGACTGAAATTCGAAAATAGCCATCAATAACGCAGGCAACGTTAGCTAAATGTTAGTATGATCATCGTCTGTTGTGAAATGTTGTTTGTAGCCAAATGTGTAGCTAATATCCAGAGCTGGAAAAGCCTTAGCTAGTAGTTTAGCTATCACCACAGCTAGCCAACATTAGTTAACATTTCAATAATTGATACCTTTATCAGCCACAGGGTTTTAATCATATACTCAAAAACATTTAAAATCTGTTACAATAGTTAAAGCTGCTGTCAGCGTTACTGCCATTTAAGTTGTCTTGCTGATTTTATGAAGATTTTTGAGCAAGATTATGAGATTTTTGTTTGCAATTCAATGATCATAATCCATCTAAAGGCCTCTACATGCTTGAGTGACAGCAACACAACTAGGGCTCTGCAACATCAATGCAACCTCTGCGACCTACGCAGAGGGTGTTCCAGAGGATGTTGCGTACCTAGCACAAAAATCTTGCGACCGCAGCGCAATATGTCATGTAGATGTTGTGCATCATAGATTGGTTGATTAGCGAATGGAGGTGGAGCTGTCATAGTTAATCAAGCTAGTACGTGTTTTTGCATTTAAAGCATTTAGCAGACGCTCTTATCGAGCGACTTGCTAGATGTGCATTAATACATGGTAAGAACAATCATAGTTTGCACAAAATATTCAGAGTAAGTTTGAGTTAACATTACTGTCCACTGTCTTCAATGTGCAGATTAATTTAAAAAACAGTTTCATAACTAGATAATTTATCTCAGCTGTTTCAGTGTCACCTCAATGTGGCAGTGCAGTGAATCACGAGTCCTTGTTGCCGACCCCTGCTTTACCTTGGTTTGATTGACAGCAAGTTCACATCCCCACACTTCCTGCACACCCTAGCTGCCTCTCATGGCAAGAATTTCTCACGGCTTTTGAGTGAACGCTTAGCTGTGCTATTCTGACACAGAAGCAAATTGCCCAACAGGTTATATCTAATTTAATTCAGTGACTAAAATGCTTTTCACTGAAGTGACTTAGTCCTTAGATATGTTTATTGAAAAAGTAATGAGTTTCTATTCAGCCACTATTATCGGAATGTAAGTGTTTCAGCTACGTTAGCTCAAAATATGGTTTGTTATTCTAGCTATCAAGGTATGCTGAGTGAGTTACTTGCACGTAGCTACAGTGAGCAAGCTAAAACGGTTTTGCTCTGTGGATGTAGCTTGCAAGTGGTTTTGCATTACTATTTCCTTTTTTACTAGGAAAAAGGGCACCATTGTTGCACTGAGAAACACTGCAGCTTGGCTGACAGGTGCTAAAACCCTTTAAGCCACAGGTTACACACCCATATCAAATGGTATACCGCCCAAAAACGTAGACAATTTCAGGCAGAAGGGCAGGGTCTTTGAAGGTACACACACTGTCAATGTATCTTTTTCCCCTGCTTCCTTTCTCTCGCTGGTTTTGGTCTTTTGATCTGACAGTTTTTCATGTCGTATTTTTGACTTTTTACATTATTTTTGAAAGCAGCCCGCCACAGATCTGCCACTCCTAGCTGGGTTTTTGCACTTGCTCTGCCATCCCATTGTGTAAAGTCCTGGACATGCTATAGGAACAAAATTAACTACCAAAGATGTCTCAGTCAGCACAACAAGAGGGCACAGGTGGAGATTAGTTAGAGGTAAATTCTGCACTGATTTTAGTTGTTGTTTTTTTAACGTTTGTTTCTCCCCACAGAGAGTTATCAATATGTGGAACATCTTGCCAGGTCAGGTAGTAGAGGCTGGGACATTCAAGGCCAAGCTTGACTGTAGGTAAATGATGAGCCTAGATGTGCCAAATCGTGTGTTCTACTCATTGTGTATTCTTATGTATGCTATGATATTGGAAGATGAATGAATATGATAGTAATTATAGCCATTAGTTATAATATGGTAGATGAATGGTGGTTTATCACTGCCATCTACTGATAATTGGATGAATTGAGTTCATAAGTAATATTGCCCAACAAAAAAGCATACAATGGATGCATCTGAGCAATTAACTGACCTTCTGGCAAAAAAAGGAACACATTTTTTTATCAGTTGACAGCCCTAGTAAAAAGTGGTTGGCCGCTTACCCGCAGTTATTGACAGCCATAAGGTTGGACACCAGCACAAATGGGTAGGTCAGCATGCTAGCAAAGAACTAGGGAAACGGGGGCAAAAAGAAATAAAACACTTAGTTGTGGGACACTTATATCAAGAAGTTAACGGTCATTTAGACAATCCTCTGCGATTTTGATGCAAACAATCTGGGTTATTCGTGGAGGTTGCCAGGATCCATCTCTTGTGAAATAGTAGTAATCTTGTCTGTAGGATTAATGTATGTATGTGAAGAGCAGAAGTGTAGGCTTAGTAAGAGCTCTAGGCTTTTGTATGGCAATTTTGACAGGTAGGATACACCTGATGTGCTTGATTGTCACATACATCATGCAATGGAATGGGACAATCAAATCTTAAGAGCCTCAAAGAATGCAGGATATTTCTGGTCTTGGGTGGCAAGAACCGATTGGGAGTCAGAATTCCAGCAGGATGACACATAATCAGCCTTGGTGTCACATGGAGGGAGTTTTTCCCGCCTCCTCTGGTCGATTGGTGGCAGCAACAGCCACACAGGAAGTACAGTCCTCTGTTGTAATAACTGCGCAGCTCAGTTGGGGGACTGCAAATCGAAAAGAAGCTGGTCTAGCTGCACACATTTCAGAGGACATGTGTGCCGGTCTGTGCTCACCAGAATTGACAGAGGACATTGTAGCAATGGGACAGGCTTACAATTGCAATTGGGTGTTCCATATTGGGGAACAATGGAGGCAAAAAAAAAAAAAAAAAGAAGAAAAAAACTATACAAGGAAACTATTTTAAGAGAGGGAAGTAGAAGGTTACTCATCCACATTATTCCTTAAATGATGCAAATGAGCTTTGATATTTAATCACGTGATCCACGGCAACTTAAATGACTGTATATTACAATGTACAGAGTGTGATGTCATAATAGCTTGCCAGAAAAAAATCCTTTGTAGAGATGTTTCCATGCAATATCGTTTGAAATAAAGTATGGTACATTACTTAAGCACATTTCAAACCAGCTATACAAAAGTGCACGTTGGCACGACAGCAGTAAAATCCCATCCTCCCTTGGGGCCGGAGGAGCAGATGTCATTTTTACATTTTCATTTTATGAATCATCTTAAATAAGTGGCGGCTGCTGAGGTGTGGGTTGAAATCTTACCTTTAAATCAACCATTGGTCTCAACCCATTTTCATTCATTTGGCTTAAATAACAAGTGAGCCAAATAATTGAATCATCCATTCTTTCTTCACGTCACGTTCTTCACAGCAAGTAAATAGCAATGGGAGGTTAACAGAGTAAAAATCTACGGAATCATTATATAGAATACGCTACACATGGGTTTCTCAAACCTGGCCCACAAATCCAAATTCGGACCTGGTTTTATTTTCTCTCAGGTAGTTAATTGAGCAATTAGTGCAAACAACTGGCCAAAGTGTCTTCACACCTGACTCCCAGGTAAAGGGAGTGTATAAACAGCAGTGCTCGGCAACCAACCTTATAGTGTGCTAGCTTTGAAAAACGTGCAATAAAGCCTAGCAAACAAATGTAATTTTGGCGAAAAAGTTTGGCATGAGCATCAAACGAACTGATCTGCAGAGATCAGATTAACGGATATATACAAAGTTAGTATTCCTTGAAGTTGGGTTCAGAGAAGGAAGAGTGGGTGACATTTATCCCAAAATTCAGATAATCTGTCGATATAGAAAATGCTAAGCAATTTTGTGATAATAATTAAAATTGGAATTGGAATGCTATACCCATTATCGATTGGTATTCATTATTCAGCCAATTAATTTCTTGATTGATAATCAAGGAATGTAAAAGGAAACAGGTTGAGCGTAATCATTGATTTAAAGGTATGTGGTCCATCCTCCTGTTTTAAGCCAATGAATGGCTCCTGATCTTAATGACATGCAAATGTGAAAGAAAGACGTTAATACAGGTGGTCATGGCACCAAAAAACTAAAAGCACTCAAAGATTTTACAAATCAACAGGATGGTTTTGGCTTCTACCCCCGGAAATTGACGGCAACTTTTATGAATAACCCCAAACATCCTTTAATGTCAGAAACACACTGGGTAAAAATGTGTTCAAGTAGTTTGGTGCACTTGTTTGGATGATCACTTACCCCAGTCACAGTTTGGGAGCAGTTCTTGATTTCACCCATGTGATTCATCTTTTGAGAGAGAAAAGGGTACAATGTCAGGCATCAATTCAGAGTACTATGACTGTCTAACTGCAGATTTTCTAAATGCAGATTTCTGATAGGAAATAGAAAAGGATATTACATGGTGTGCACTGCTGTAATTGCATCTAGTCATATGCCCTGGACCATTGATGCCCCTGCTAAATAACTGATGTAAAAACTGGTGTGTTCACAAGCATTGAATATATATATTGAATAAATACCAAAGAAGAAATTCTGCACCTCAAAATGTATTCAGTTCTACAGCAGTTTTAGCAAAAATATATTTGCTTCTTTTTCACCTCTTGGCCACATCTTGTCAACCTTTCAAGTTGTCCAATGAGTAATAACATTTGCAAGTTTGAAATTAAACAAACAAAATTTGGTTTAAATCAAAGTTGATCTCAGTTTTTTAAAGTCATATAATGCTAGTCAAGTTCCACTTCCTATGAATAAACATCTGCTCCTGTTTTTCAAAGTGTGCTTGGGTCTCAAGGCAAATGATTATCATTTTTTTGTTTTAGATTTTTTCCCAGTTTTTCTCCCAATCTGTTCGCCCTCCCCCACGAACTTGCTGCCCGTCACTTTGGGGCAAGCTAGTTCCCCGAGGCCGGTGATAATCTGCCCAGACGGAACTCGCCCACATACTTTCTACAGGCACCCTTCGCACTTCTCAGTGAGCTCGTGCCAGCTCACCCTCCCCAGCCCCGCCCCAGGGGGAGAGAGCCCCCAATCGGACTGGCGCAGCTGGGTTTCGAACTGCGGATGCAGTTGGCAATTTGCATTCTGGGCAAATGCTTAGACCGTTACGCTACCCGAAGCCCCTCAAGGCAAATGGACTGACATGCCGTCATGTGAATTAAAATTTATTGGAATCTGTTAAATTAGCAGACAGGGCCAACTTTTCAAAGAGCTATAGCTCAGAATGATGGCTACCCCTGGCTATCAAGGCTGTCAAAACTGCCTAAATTACTAAGATTTGAACAGGTGAGCTAGTGATTTAAAAACATTCTAGAATTCTATCAAAAAATATGCAGTCTATATACAAAATTAACCTAGGTCTTTATGGTTTTAGTTTTGAAATGTCATTTTGTGGGGTAGGATTCAGACAAGATTTAGTTTAGATTTAGTACTACAATGCCACCAAGAGATGGTACTCGAGTAATGAATAAATGTGTTCTATATTTTTGCTACTTATCAACATATGGGGATAATCCCAATCTCAATAATCCTGTGCTCGTTATCCTCTCACCCAAATGGCCTGAAACAGTTGAGCAGCAGGGGACAGCAAAAACTGTTTGATTGACTGTTTCAGTGAGACCTACTTGAGCAGTGTTCCTCTAATTTTTGTATCATTGCCCCCTAAAAGGAGTTACTACTACCTCTACCTAGTTACAATTTAGGTAGAATATAAATCAGCCCAGCTAAAGACTAAGGTCCCTTGGAACCCTGCTACATACCGACCAGCATAAAGGAAGCAAGTATCCTAGATTTCTGACTGGACAGCTTTTCCATGAATGAATCACACCCTATTGGTGTTGTGCGTGAGCTTTACTTGTAACATTATGTAGACATTTTTGGTTGTATTATGGTTGCGTAAATGTTATTTGATTAATTTATTAAATTATAATTATATTACCCCCACAATAGATTGGCCTGCCCAGTTTTATTCACATTGATATTGGTTAATTATGCAATCATATACCATGGCTTGGATGAATACTCAATTCTGATTGGCTAAAAGCTGTGTGTATATATCAGGTAAATCCTTTTCACTAAAGCAACAGGACATGTTTTCTTAGATGAAAAGATTGCAATAACTTAGTGGAATTGTTTTCTAATGTACCAAGAAATGTATATTGCTAGTTAGCCAGGCAACTACTATAACTTCTGCCTTTTTTCAGCGAATTTGTATGATAAATTATTTGTAACTTGAAACCATACTGTAGAGGTCGAACACATTTGGAGTACTCCATGCTAGCTAGCTACTCTAACACTGGTCTGTCATGCAAGTTATCCATTACATAGCTTGCTAACGTGTCTGGCTAGACACGACTGGCTTCTTAATACACAAAACATTTGGCAAGCTAGATAGCAATTGCTAGTAAGTTAGTTAGCTAGCTAACTGAAAACGTTATAATTCGGCCTATGTTCTTGACAACAAGGATGTGACGCTTCCAACAATTTTACAAATATACCCATTTACATATCAAATATTTCCACCTCCTGTGTAATGAGCAAATAATAAATGCTTTCATCTCTTTCTGAACCTGGGCAAATGAGGAACTATATTCCTTGGCGGATTTACACATGCCAAAATATGATCATTATTACATGATAACAGTTTGAATTGAATACTTTCACTTTAATATATTTTTTAATCATTAAGTAGCCATGGTATAAGCGTAATAAACCAATCGAAACCGTGCACTCAGAATATATACAAACTTCTGCTTAACAGCCTCGTGCTGCAGCACCACCGCCAGGCGTGCGTATATATCCTGAGAACATATGGCTTGTGAAGATTTATTCCTTACATATGACATTGTCTTCTCTCCCCTCACCCATTTTTACACATTAGACTAATGTTTCTGTGATACAGAACACATTAAGTGGAACAAGAGTTTCATAAGGTCATACGTTTTTCACCACTTCTGTCAGGAACCTGCAGCTCTTCCCTCCAACACCAAGAGGTTTATGAAGGACTTTCTAAAGCTACTTGTTAAACAATCATTGCAGTAAGATCTCAAGTAATCATTCAATTACCACAAATGAGGTACGTATTGCAGTGTAGTAGACTAGTCAGCAGTTGTCGCTACACACACCCACACTGATTAATTTGTAAGTAGGCTACTGCTTTCAATTGTGAAAATATGTCTGTTGACACTTCTATAAGACATACCATGCCATCCTGGAGCAAAGAAACTGATATGTTGAAATTAGTGGTGGGATATTTTTAAACCGCACAAACCGCAAAAGGAAAAGGTTTTTTTTGACAGCCTAAAAGCAAAAACATTTTTTTTACAACTTCATCACTGAAGTTGTTGAAATTCATCATTGTCAGATAATTTCTTATTTCCTGTTTCATGACTTGTCGTAGAGGTGTAAAAACTTGTCAAACTCCCCTCTTTGAACCACTCAGATTGGCACTAAATTGTATAATTAGTCATGTTCATTTGAGTAATTGCCACCAATTACTGAAAATATAGTGATGAAAAACATGTGCCCTTATTCATAAGTTACATAGACACTCAGAGCAGACTCAGATGAACACTTACAATGTGCATGCTTGGATTATTTACCATGGCAAGAGAGGATGGATGTGCAAACGGGATTGGCGATTCTGTAAAATTGGCAGGTGTACAGGAACATGGATATGCACATAGGATATTTATAGCCTAGTGTAGACTAATACATCTTCTGAGTTTTCTGCATTCACAATGTGTGTTTATGTAGGCTATATTTTATGCCATTTAAGTTTTACATTTGTATTTAAATCGGCTTTTTCCCACAATTGGCATGCTTTACTTTTTTTTCGTTATGAATGGCTTTTATGTATTCATTTACATGCACTTTAAGTTTTATACTTTTAATCAAAGATACTGCATCTTCAAATAAAAATTTAAGATTTTTAACAATGATTGTTTTTTATTCTTACAAAGATGAGTATACAGTATGAAAAGTACGTGGTGACATGCTTTAAGGTCGTGAATATATTATGCTTATGGTAGTTGAGGCATCCTAATGTTTTATAAGACCTGCCTGAACAAAACCAAATAATTATTTTTGAGATGGTATGTACTAAATTGAATTGTTACTACTTTAAAATGTCAACAGCCAAAAGAGGTTAGTGTTCTTGTTTGACGTGTTCAAGCTCTGAAATGTTAACCCTACATTACACCTTCTAAACACAGTGATCTCTTGCGATTTGCAAAACCTGGACAAATTTGTAATATTGATACATCTACTCGCATTGAAAGTGTAAACAGAAGACAACGGAAACATTGTTCATTGACGAATTGTGTTTAAGTTACAGGTTGTTCAACTGTGAGCATGTAAACCAGTACACCTATCAGCTGATGGCTGATGATCAGCTCAGTGCTGCAGCCATGCTACCTAGCATTACCATGAGTGTAACACTACAGCTGGTTAGCATAAATTGGGAAAGTTTTTTTATACAGATATATTGTTTGTGTAGATGGCTATTTATGCAACATTAGCGGCAATGTGCGTCTGAGCTAGCACTAAGCCCAGATTGTTAGCAATAAGTTAGCTGTAGCCGTACGATCCTATGCTGATCAACCTAGCATTGATAATGAAAACCAACCAAATCCATGTAACATCCAATAGAGTGCTTAAAACAGGATATTCAACTCAAAGCTCAAATGAGACCTTTCAAACATATAAAATAATCAGAAGATCATTAATACTACAGTGCACGTGACGTTAGCTTGCTTTTGCTGGTGAACTACACACTGACGAGGGACCGAATATCTAGGGTCACTCTTGTCCTTGGTCAAAAAGAAGGGAAAACAATGGCTGTGGCAGAACTACAAAGTTGTATGTTCTAATTGGCTTAGTTAACTAGGAGAGCAAGTGTAAACTGATCAAAACCAGAGTAGAGGCTCAGCTGTCAGTAGTGACTGTTCCAAGTTGGGCTCGCATATGGATTCTCATGTAGGGCTCAACTGGGTTTTAAAAATATGTCAAAACCCTCTAGAATTCTAACACAAGCACCGCACTTATAGTCCTTAACACCCTTTCCAACTTAAAGCACCTCCCCTAAAATCCACCAACGCCCCCGTTGAGAAACCCTGTACTAGGGGAACACTCTTGGAGTGGTTTACAGACAAAGATAAAGTCCTTGTAATTTACGTTCTGTACCAATATGTGCTCTGAGATTGTGAGGCTATATGTTTCTGTAGCTGAGGGGAAAACATTTCCTTTTGAAAGGGGTTTCATTTATACAGCATTTATTGTGAGGTGGGAGGGTAGTCTCTTCCAAAACCTCTCCAAAACTCATAGTGCTGTCTCACCATCTATGTCTATGTAATCAATACCTGCAACTTGGCACCACCTGGTTGGTTGATTAAGCTGTAACGTTGTTGCTGATTGGGAGCAAGAGGTGAGGTCGGCTGCTCTGTATTTCTCCTTTTGCAACTTATTACAAGTCATGAACATATTGGTAGCAATTGTAATTGTCAAACAAAGCTTGGGAAAAGCTTTACTATGCTGGGCATGCATTTTTCTTCCAGCTGAAGCTAGTCATTCTAAGCTATGGATTCAAGGCAAATTTGTATGAGTACAGGAGTGATTATGCAACTGTATGGGGTCATTCAGATGTGTGTATCGTTACACGAGGCACGCTTATTTGCACTAAACTCACCCCCGCCTCGGATTACACATACGTGCACATGTGGTAGGGCAGGGGTGTCAAACTCATTCCATCGAGGGTCAAGTGTATGCAGGTTTTTGTTGCAACCAATGCACTGCACCAGCTGATTTCAATTGGTTGAAGTAGTGAGCCAATTGGTAAAATCACCTGGTGTAGTGCTTTGGTTGCAAAAAAAAAAACTTCATACACTTCACCCCCGATGGAAGGAGTTTGACACCTGTGTGGTAGGACATTCAGAAGCACCACAGATTGCGATGAATGATGGGAGATATTTAACTTGTCTGTTTTGTTATGCCCACGCACAGGTCCTTTTGGACTTCCCACCCTACATTAAGACATAAGCCAATGTTTTAAATTTGAAGGATCTACAGAAATATATTGGAAGGACTGAACAGTAAGGGCATCCTTACCGAGTCATCTATTGCATAGGTGTTAATGAGGTGGGCTAGCATGTTGCAGATCCACAGAGACAGCACGTCCCCGAGGAGGCGAGGGATCATTCCACTGTAGGAAACAAGATACAAAATGGATGCATCAGGAAGAGCCTTTGTGTATCAGAGTGTGAGTATTTCATAGTATTTTCTGCAACCACCGGATCTGACTAATCTTATCAATGTCATACGCCCACTTGAATCTCCTTCTCCATGTCTCCATGTCCAAAATCCGTCACACCCTTCCCACTGGTACCCCAAACACCTATCTTCCCCCAGAAGACCCAATGCAGCAGTCAGATTTATTCTGTGGGCCGCATAGCTGTCCCCCCAAGAATATTGAGATATGTACAGGGATGTGCTCAAACAGATCCTGCCCTCAGTGACCTCCCTCAGTCCCCGAAACAAACTCTCCTCCCTCAGCCTGAGCTTCACATCCCCCCTCCCCAAGAACATGCAGCATATCTCTGTACATGCCTCCCCCAGCCATATTCCCACAGAGAAAACCTTGGCTATTGGTGACTCAATTCCCTGGAATGTGAGGATGAAATCTCCAACGACGATTATTGTCAAGTGTAACCCAGGTGCCACACCTTTAACTGATGGTAAACAACCAAAATTATCATTTATGTTGGCACAAATTATGTACGACTGAGGCATACAATATTGCTTCGGTTTATAAACAAGTTCAGATGAGCCAGGAAGTCATTTTCTCTAGCCCTCTCCCTGTTAACAGCAGTGAAATTCACAGTACGTTCACTTCGCTAAACAGTTTAATTAACGTTCATCAACACTTTCATCAAGTGCTGTGATCTTTGACTCCAGCCTTAGCCTCACACCCAAGGCAGGTAGTATGTACTTCTTGTCATGGTTTCTATGCCGGCACCCCATGCACAGCCCTCTGATAACAGACTATAGAAATTCATGCTAGTAACCATTTACAGACCCCTAGCTCTTATGTTACTTTTCTCAATGAATATGGTGATTTCCTGTCTGATCTTACAATTAAGGTTGATTAAACCATGCAGGGCCCCAGATTAGCATTTTCCACTGGTAGTACTTTTTCAGTTTCTGGCACTAGCACATAATTTGGTCACACCAAAATGAGTAAGCTAGTAGTAATTACTGTACCATCGTTGAACAATATTTTTTTATATTGTGGTTCCGTTAATTCTGACACAGGATTGTCACTTTGTTAAGAATTTGTCAATGCTCTTTCACATTTTTAAATGGGGTTTTATTCTTGGTTTTATCATATTGTTATATATGCTATATGTTGGGCATCATGTTTCATTTGTTATGTTTCACTACCCCATGTTTTTTATGACTCTTAAAATCTCAAATATCCTTGTTTCTGTAAAGTGTGTTGTGACCATGTGTGAAATGCACTTTGAATTAAAATACATTTTAAACATGCTAGGCTTATACCTCTGCTACAGGTCTGGTGAAAGCAGTGCAGTTCAGAGCAATGATTCTATACGTGTCCCATGAATGTCATGCAATCACAGACGCATATGTCTGTTTAACCCCTGGGCACTCTTTGAAAGATATCCTTTCATTTTGGTTAGCGCTTAACTGTAAAGTATGCTCTATATTTAAGCATACAAACTGAATCACGCACTTATAGGTGTGAAATGTACACATTGGAATGTAATTTAATGTCAACATTTTTATGAAATATGGCATATAACGAAACACAATTTCCTCTTAATTATCTTCATTAACTGCCCCACTCCTACTTCTCTAATATAGAATATTTGAAGATCTTAGCAAGGAAACCAACAAAAGCAGGAACAAAGATGTTTTGTTCCTTATTAATACGTACGCAAAGAATCCCAGAATTCCTTCTTCTCTGTAGATTGTGCGGATAGAGTCGAACACACCACTGTGGAAGAAAATATGTATTTATTAATAACAATAGACTGTATATACATACACGTATTCCTTAGACTCATATTACACTGGTAAAGAAATTGGTTAATCAACACGTGAGAAAATGAAATCTGCCCCATTAAAATGAACACCTGGTATTAGAGAAATGGCATAGAAACTACCATAGCCATCATATATTTTGAAATAAATATTTTTACATAAACACAAATAAATCATACCCATGTTTGAACAACTTACACAATAGTAAATGCACTCACCAGTATTTGGTTTCTCTGCCAACAAACTGGACCATACATCTCAATGTGATCACTGGAAAGTGCACAATATTTAAAACATTTTCAGACATCCATTACGCCACATATTAACCCGTTAAATGAGAATAAGACCAATCCACACAATATCATGTGTAACTTGATAGTATAGTTATCAAACAGTGAATGGATCACAAAATAATTTGTTTCAAATATTTTCAACAAACCACTGACAATCTACAATTCTCTACACAGGTCCCTAGTTAATCGTGACCTTCAAAACACTAAAACAATGCTAAATAACAGTCTACCCATCCTCAGTTCCTCTATTGGGTGATGGAGAAGGAAGGGCAATGAGAGTTCAGAAAGGGTGACAGTGTTACCATGGAAAGGGTGTGTGACAATTGTGGCACAGGAGCGCGCTATCATCTCTTTGGTAGTCTGAAGTAAGGGGAAGAGAAAGAGGGAATTGAATTTTAAGATACAACACCAATACATATAACACTAACCTTTGTTCAATTTGTTTCCCAGATTAGACACTATCATTAAGCAAATTAAAATGAACTTGATCACCCCTAACCATACAGGCATAAGAAATATACAGGCAGGGAGCATGCAAGTTGAGGCCCTTCACTGAAATATGCAATTAAGCAATGGGTCAAAAACTAAAAAGATATATTAGATTAAACCTTTTTACATCCGGTTTATACACGTGACACACCCATCATGCATATCATACCATCATACATGTGACACACTCATACTGTTTAACGCGTCTGTACACATCTAGTTATAAACACTAGGGCTGACCCCATTTAGTCGACTGGTCGATTGTTTGGTCAATGGGGTGTTGGTCGACCGAGATTTGTTTTGGTCGAGCAGTCGCGCGAAATAAAAATAAATAAATAAAAACTAATTCTCCACGCAGCATGAGACACCTAGATTTGCGCCACAGTTCGGCGCGCTTGTCAGTAGAATAATCCATTCTGGATGCCATAATATGAAACAACTGGGTAAGTAGGCCATCGGATGGTCTCCGACTCGAGTAAGTTATTTTCGATAGGCTACAGCCACTTTATGTTCAGCTTTACCCCGCATTCTAACAGGGGGCGATACGGCGACGAGCTGCCGGAAATGCATTGATTCTCTATGAGAGTGAGCGACTTCCGGTGCCTGACCGATTGTCTGATTTATGGGCGTGGCGGTGGCCCAGAAAAGTTGAAAATTCTGAACTTTCGGGCAATGTTGCCCGGTAAGAGCCAATCAAATTCATGTCTTGCTCTTTTTACCTCCCACGCGGAAACCAACACAAAACCGAAATTTTGTTCCTAGTTCCGACACTTCAACATGGAGGAGAAACTGATAACAGTGATCTGCAGTAACCCCATACTTTATTTAATCCTAAAAGCATAAATATTTATAGCTAGCTAAACTTATATGGCCTACATACATCTTATTTAATGTTTGTGTTGGTTAAAAGGCTATTTTTTATCGCATGGGTACGTTTGGAAAAAACGTTTGGAAAACGTACCGGAGAGAAATTGCGAGCTATTTCCAGCGCAAGTAAATGGCCGTAATTGCAAAAAGCCTTCTAAGTTTGAGTTTGCGGTTCATAATTGAAGGAAACAATACTGCTAGCCAACTAATATTTATAATAAAGATTATCAAAATCTATGATGAACTATTCGTTTACCATGCAAAAATGTTGTAAGCACGTCGGAAGCATTTTTGAGGAAGCCAGTCAAGCGTGGTGAACGCCCACTGGGCAATTTATTCGCCTAGTATCGGCCCCTGTTAGAATGCGGGGTTAGGCTACAATTTTTAGACATTAGGCTATGTGTAATCATTCGTCTGTTGTTAGCCTATTTTTTTGCAAAAGAGATTTTCCCAATGAGACCAACCTGGTTAATTAAATAAAACATAGCCTACACATTAGAATGTGTTATGATTGTGGTCAAATAAAAGCATCAGCCTATTATGTGGCCATACCGCAACTTCACAAGCGCAACGGCAGAATCTACAAGGGCAGCATGAAGAGGCTCGGAACGGAGACGTTTTTTTCTTTTCTTTCAGGTAATCTTGGAAGTCCGGCTCCATAAAGTCATTAGCCTATTGTTACTCATTTGTGTCATTCACTTAAGAAAGTTATAAAACACGAGACAAGCGCAGTGTGCACATAGTTGTATTTATTAAAATAAATAGGGTGTGTCATATAGAAAAAAGTGTCGACTGTTAGCTGACCAAGATTTGTTTTAGTTGGGGACAGCCCTAATAAATACAGTACATCAATCAACCCTAGACTTTTTTTATTGCAGAAAATAAAACTTCCACTTGTAGTGATCATTGGAAAAAGTTTAATGGCTGGGGGAGTTCTCTGTTTAAGCAATATCAAGTTATGAAGCTGATAAAACTAGTCTATGTCTAGATATGTCAAACAATCCACCAACTAAATATTGCTTCTAATTTAGACTTTTTTCTTTATTTTTCCCCAGGAGCCTCCAAGTGATCCATGGACATATGTGTAAAGATGACAAATTCAGTTCTGAATTTATATTCAGGAACTAACCCAAGTATAACAGTGAACAAGTACACTGTGCTTCTTAGACATTTGATTTGATACAGCTGTAAATAAAGCAGCACAATATATGAACAGAATCTTGCTTACATTTCCAAATACTTAATATAAGCAACATTAATGAAATAAAAAATTCCCTAATATCTGTACCGACTGTAGATTCCAGCATATTTCAAATAATATTCAGATTTGAGATTGAGGTTTATTTTAATCACAATAGTCAATAAAAACATTGTTTTTCACCTCGTTCACAACATGCTTCAGAGACCCTTCATCTCCCTTTTCACTGCTTCCCGATTCCTGAAAAAAGGCTAAATTAAATCGTACAGACCTACATGCAAAGTTTCACTGCAACAATGTCATGCAACTCTTTTGCTAATCCAGAAACTTAATACATAGAGGTTATTCAGTCATAAGAACATATACAAACATGTGAACCAGGGCAATTGAAGGAATGGTTTCACTAACATTTTATATGGGCTATACATGCCTTAGTTACATTACCTTAACTTGGCTGAACGTAGTTACATCAACAGAGTTCCCTAATGCCTTCCATAAAACAACACTACAATATACAACAACAAAGCCAGTCAGACAGATGAACGAAGACAGGATGGAGTGTGAAAGATAAGGACAGACTGACAATTTCATAGAAACTTGTGAGGTGAGGAGAAACACAAATTAATTACCTCAGCTTGTCCTCCTTCCTGACATCTCTGTAAAAGATCAAAAGATCGAAAGTAAGATCTAACTGTCAACTGCCTGGGACTCAAGCCTGCCCCAGGATTACCTGGGCAACAAATATTAACAAATATGCAAGCATCCATTCATGAGTTGATATACATCTAAACTGTAGGATACTAGTTTAGATGTATATCTATATTGTATACTTATGTACATTTAGTACATTACATTTACATTTTAAGCATTTAGCAGACACTCTTATCCAGAGCGACTTACAATATAAGATTTACAACTTGCATTAATACATGGTAGGAACAATCATAGTTCGCGCAAGAGATCAGTGCAGTAATACAGTGATAGACATCATTGTAGGCAGCTGCATACCATACCTGTAACACTGGGAAGGAAAGGGTTAGTAATATATAGATGTATAGGTTAGCATACAGTATATAGATTTAGTGAGTTAAATTACTGCAGTGATAGAAGGCACATCCAGGTAAAGTGCTGGTCCTGGTTTCGGTGACATGCCCAATGCCGTTGCCTTTTCTGCTAATCTTGAATGAAAGTAGAGTGCTGATCCCAATGCTCGAATCATGTTTGTGTAAATGATTAAGGATATTCGGTTTGTGAGGTTTAGGCCCACCGCTTGTCCCTCCAGGATGGTGGAGAGGCCAGTGGTTGTGTGGAGTGGACGGATCGAGGTTGCAGGATGCGCAGTTTACATTTTAATGTGTTTTATTGCCAGTATAAAACAAAAAATGGGTCGTGCTTAAAATTAATTGAAAACCCCTGGTGTAGGGGGAAATTAAGCTCTGCTCCTATTTGAATGTATTGCAATTGGATGTAATAAAAACAAAATCCATGAAAATACCACAGATGTTTCAGACAACTGTTGGAAGCAGAGGAAGTTTCAACAGAGCACATGCATACTCTTGAGGGGAATCCCAGAATTGGAGGGGTCATATTACACGCATTACAAAAAGTTTGTTGTGACTAAGAATATTGTGCGCAATGACCATCACTCTGTTTCTTTCCACTATACCCAGGGCGATATCTCCTGCCCTTAAATTTCAATAAAAACATACATGAAATAGAGCCCTGTGCTTCTGGGATTCCCCTCGAAGGCATGTGCATGTTGAGACTTCCTCTGCTTCCAACAGTTGTCTGAAATCAAGATTTCTGAAACATCTATAGTATTGGACAATGTATACATTTCCTGATTCACAACCAATGTGCCAGAAAATAGTCTATTAAGGTGTCAATTTTGTATTCACACACCTCGGAGGACGCACATCCTAATCTGCTCCATTCCACAAATTGAAGGAAGACATTTCAGCAATGAGATGGGCTTACAAAATGTGACAGAGCATTCCAAACTGTGAAAGTAAAATAAAAATTGGGATTAAACAGTAAGAAATAAAAATACTGTAAAGATTATCCTGATCCTGACTCAAAGCTAAACGGACTACCTATACATGCTAGAGCAAGTATTTTCATTGGGATCCAACTTCCATACATCCAGCAAGGTAGGTAGGTAGGTTGGTAAGTCATATGTAAGACAATAATTCTCACTTGAATGAGTATAATGGTTAGGGAGCTGGGCTTGTACCTCAGAGGTTGCAGGTTCAATTCCCAGGTGGAGCACTGCTGTTGTACCCTTGAGCAAGGCACTTAACCTGAATTGCTTCAGTAAAATATCCAGCTGTATAAATGGATTGTAGGTAAAGAAATGTAAAACTGTGTAAGTCGCTCTGGATAAGTGCATCTGCTAAAATGCCTAAAATGTCAATGTAAAATGTAAGTGACCAGCTGGAAAATCAAGAGTTGCTATGGAATAGTGTTTCTCTAGAGCAGTGGGTCAGATCTATCAGCTATTATATATTTCTTATTATGTGTATGAATATACTGATCAATATTTAACAACCAAACAATTAATCAAAAGCAAAAGAAATTGAGCAAATCGGTACAAAAAATGATAATTAAAAACAAAAATCTATGCATAATCAATACATCATCAGCAGCTACAAATACACATCTCCTACATATACATATCTCCTTGGAGAAGAAAACCTACATTGCCTGCCGAAAGCGGAATTCCCCGACTAGTGACGCATTTATTGACAGTTGCATACAGGCTGTAAGATGTATTGCAACGCATTTCTCAGGTCTGTTTTCACCTGCGGTATGCATTAGGCTTTTTGAGAAAAGGTTTGAATTAGAGGTGTGACGGTATACCGGTATACGATGTTAACGTCTTAAACACACGACAATATTAACATAATACTGTGATAGTAAATCACGTGTCAAAAGCTATTTTCATGAAGGGAAAAAATATTTTAATCGTTACCCTACTAAAATGTCTAAATAACCCATATTAAATATAATACTGGACCTAATGTAATGTAATTTAATCCCGCCATGTCATTGGCTGTTCTTGCATTTTGTTTTGTTTACATTGCGATTAAGCATGTGTAGACAGCTCCCTCGCATTTCCCAGCTGTTGTAAGCTAGCTAGCTGCATGGCATAAACCTCCATTTGCAGTCCTTTATAAAACGTGCGATGTCCGACGCTGATCCCGATGCCGGGTATATAGAGGTAAAAATAAGTTGATAAAGTATCACCTGCTAGCTAGCTCTGTTCGCAGAATGAAGGAATAAACTTGTCACTGGCTAATGTGTATAGCCTAAATCGAGACAGACGAAAGCAGGGATGTTGCGAGACTGGAGGAGAGAAAAAAAGATGAGGGGCGTGCACTCAGAGCCTGGCAAGCGAGGCTAGTGGACGAGATAAATTAGCCTACCTCAGTGAAAAATCTGTAGGCCTAGATATCTTCTGCATTGTCAAACTGAAAATGATATTAACTGGCATTATCCTACACTATAATTTTACACTATAAAATAGCCTTTCACAATCTCTCATTCATCCAAATGAATACAATTGCCGTTTCTATATCCACAAGAACGCCAAATCTGGTAGCGTGCGCCGTGTAACAAGTATGAAACAGATAGTGCAGCAGATGAAGAGTAACAGTTAAAGCCTCCGTGTATTAATAGCAGATATATTTTTTAATTGTATAGCCTACTGTCCATTTATTTTAGGCAGTCAAAGAAAATACTTAGGCAGCCCACCTAAGCATTAGACAAGCAGGGAAAACCCTACATACAATAAACAGATCGAGTTGTAAACTTTGTGATAGTTTTTCATTCTTAAAAACTGACATTGTGATATACAAAAACCTGTGATATTGAGTAGTACGTTTATCATACCATGAAAATTTCATACCGTTACAGCCCTACCTTGAATCCTAAGCAACCTGCCTGTGCCCAGTGGTGACTAGCCTATGTGTTTTTTTAAATACAGTAGACCGACATAGCTACAGTACTGTAGCAGGTGTCAAAGCTGTGTGCAGGAAAACCTTGTTAGTGCATATGTGAAATTAAAGGTTTTGATGCTCATTTGAATTTCCTGTCTTTCTCGGCTTTTGATCAAAACCTTTAACTTCTTAGAATCGCGATTTGAGCACTAACATAGTTTTAAATTAGGTTAATTAGACCAAAAGGAATTTATTTACCACAAGTGAACCTTAAAAGCATTCGGATTGAAGTAAATGTGTGCCGACACCATCGCTCACTGCTCACTACTCAACAGCAGGGACAGAATGCACCAATTTAAAAATGAGAAAATATTGCACACTTGCAAGGTCAATAATCCTTGCTGCATTGAGAAATTAATTGGCTGGATGTAAACTCCATTTAATTTTGTATTTGATATGGGTGATAACATGCAGTGCACTCATTCATGCAGTGCACTCATTCATGCAGGTGTTTTTTTGGAAACGTGACTAAGTTTTTAGGCATAGACGGTTTATTACAATGTCAATTTTATTTAACAAATGTCACTCAAAAATGACAGCTGAAGACTGTTCTTGGGTGCCTATATCATGAAACGTTTACTGTGATGTAATCTTTGAGTGAACCCAGAATTTGTGTATACAGCCAATTATCTAACTGAGTCAGGGTAATTGGTGGAAACAAAAACACACGTGCCCTCCAGGAATGGAATTGTCCACCCAGTCATTTCACTTTAGTTTTCTGACTTAGGATGCAACCAAACCTTTTTTAAACTTCAAAAATATAATTAATTGGTGTGCACTCTGTCCAATATCTACAGTGCCGTCCAGAATTATTGGCACCCTTGGTAAATATGAGCAAAAAGAAATGAGGGAGAGAGGGGGTTAAAAAAAAAAAAAAAAAAAAAAAAAAAAAACCTTGATCTTACACTCATCTAACCCTTAATCTAACACTAATCTAACCCTTAATTTAGGTAAAATTATTCAAAGAAAAAAAAATCCTGATAAAAAAAAATAAACATTTTTCTCAAAAACGCATGTCACAATTATTGGCACCCTTAGAAATTCTTATGAACAAAATCTAAATTAAGTATATTCCATTTATATATTATTTTTTTAAGTTCACCCGAGTCCATCTTTAGGAACTCTTAAGTGGTCATCCATGACTTCCTGTTTCACTGGGGTATAAATATGAGGTGACACGCAAACCAAACACCCTGAGTCATCCATCAACATGGGAAGATCAGAGAATACACAAATGAAATGAGACAAAAGGTTGTTGACCTTCATAAATCAGGCAATGGCTATAAAAAAATTTGGGGTGTAGGCTTTCTTCTATGATTGAGTTTATCATTTAATCCTACCTTTCTTGGACCAGAATGAGTAATCCAGTGAGTAAAAGGTTATCACTAGTGTAACATGATACATGTATCAGCTTATCTAAATGATCAGCATTGCTGTTGACATGTATTGGACTCTGCCCTTTGACACAAATGTATCTGTTATTACCCTTTTATTAAGTTTACTCATTGGTTAAACTGACGTAGCAAACCATTTAATTTCAACAATTTAAATTTATGATGTAGCCAACTATTTAAATGATTTAATGATTGATTAAGCTTTAGGTGGAATAAGTAACTTATTTGCTACATGAAGGCATTTTATATCCTCGAGCCATCATTCTTTATTTACCAAGGGTTGGTTGGGTTGTGGCAGCAGTCGGCTCTGACAGCAGGGTACGGTGCTGGTGTTATTGTGCCAGGTCTAGTGCACTTGTGGGTCGCAAAAGACAGTCAGGAATTTTTTTTCAAGCATTGGGAATAGGAACATGATTTGCAGGTGGCCTGGGTTAAAATGCCTTCAACGATTCAAAATTGTGACATGCTAGTGACAATTTTGTATAAAGACTGCCTTTGAACAAATGATGATGCCAATATTTGGCACTTGGATATCTGCTAACCAAAGCCCAAACATTCACATGGGCTGTGTGCTCCCACCTGTAGGACTGTGCTGTGCACAATTGTGCCGATGGTCCCAGCGCAGAGCCTCGGTGCCAAGCCACTGAAGAGGCCCGCTTTCCCATCAATCTTCGTGATGTGTTTAGCTAAAAAGAAAAAAAACACCAACAAAGGCATAATATGAACATATCCGTACAGCTATGGTTTGAACACCAGACCAGAATAAACATGCACAAAATGTTCTACCTAAGCTCATTTAAACATGTCTTTATCCCCCTCCTTCTCACATTCACTCCCTATTTGGAATGCCCAATGAGATTTGCAGGCTCATCCCATCACTTCAACTTCCTCTGTCAATTCAGGAAAAGGGCAAACTAGGATTGTCCGGTCACCTGCCTCTTTAACTCTACAGTGCACCAGCTGTGCCATGCAGCCAGTATTAAATCAGTGAACAAAGCAGGGAATACCCAGCTAACTAAAAACCCTCCACTATGGCCAATTATGCATTGCAGTCAGATTCACTTCATCGTTCTGTATATCTCTGTGTTGATAAATGCATGTCAAAATGCTTCAAAAGTAACACAGGTGTGGCTAAGTTAATTAAGCAATTAACATCCCTAAAAGAGGAGATCTCAGTGACCTTGTAATAGGGGTGATGGTTGTGGTGCACTTGGTAGAAGCTTCAGTGACGAAGACAGCTCAATTTGCTGACGTTTCACAGGGGAACAATGGCCAAGATCATGTTGAAGTCTGAGGGAAAGACAATCTAGGGGCAACTGTGGTCGAAAGCACATACTCCTCAACCGTGATGTCAGTGCATTGGTTTGAGATGCAAGGCAAAACATCTGGGCAACTCAATCAGCCGACTGAAAATATCAATCATGGGGGTGCGCAGGCAGTTTCATCAAGAACAGTCGAGAACTTCACAGAGAGGGATACTATGGTCAGGTTGCAGTGCATAAACCCCTTATTACATCTAAAAATACATGTTTGCGAGTAAAGTGGACAACAAGCGGACAAGTGCATGTGTGGCGCAGGCCAAAATAAACCTGCAGGCCCGAGTGCTTGTTTCCCATGGTGAAGGGTTCTGGTGGCTCCATGGTGTGGAGTGCATTTTTTTTGGCATGGTTTAAGTAAACCCCAGTAAATACAAAGCTATTCTGAGTGATCACCTTGAGCCTATGGTGAAGCATTTCTATCCTGATGGGAGTGGTCTCTTCCAGGATGACAATACCCCATCCACAGGGCACGAGTGGTCACCGAATGGTTTGATGAGTATGAAAATGATGTAAACTATATGGCATGGCTGTCTCAGTCACCAGATCTAAACCCAAATGAACACTTATGGGACATTCTAGATTAGTGCCTGAGATGGCATTTTCCACCACCATCAACAACAAAACACCACATGATGGAATTTCTTGCAAAATAATGGTGTTGCATCCCTCCAAGAGTTCCAGACACTGGTAGAGTCTATGCCAAGGCGCATTGAAGCTGTTCTGGTGGCGTTCTTATTGATAAATCTGACACTTTCCATACAAATATGCATACACGGGGCCTCGGGTGGCGTAATGGTCAATGCAAGCTGCCCACTGAGTTTGCAGAGTTTGCAGCGAGTGCGGTTTAAGAATATGATTGAACATTAAAATTTGGAAAAATTTGGGAAAAGCATAAATGTAAAAAAACGTTTTGTTTGATTTTTTCCTGTTTTTCTCCCAATTTGGTAGACAATTACACCCTCTATTTCTTTCAATTTACCCTCCCCCATGAGCTCGCCGCTTGTCCTCGGAGTCAAGACAGTTTTTCCCGTACAGGGACGCCTTTCGCGCTTCCCTCCACCCCTACCACAGGGCGGACACTTAGTGCCCCATTGGTGTGGGGTTATATTCCCACAAGTGAAGTTTTTGAGTAAAGCTTGCTAGTGTGGAATGGGATGCATCCACAGCATTTCCATGAGGACTAGGCCTCCTCCGTTCCCCCCTGAGGGGAAAAAAATATTATATTTAAGTTGTTATGGTCTTACCGTATGAAAACAGTCCTGGCAGCTGGTAGACTTGTCTACCAAAAATATTTCTTCCTATAGTGGGCGGGAGAGGTTCGTGCCCAATCTGGAATGGAATAAATTGGTCAAGGATGAAAGCCAAATCTAAGTGATTCCCTACTATGTACACACATCGGAAACTATTAGCAGTCCGAGTTCATTGAAGTTACAAGAATGTTACACACATCTTCCCTCGAAAATGGAAACTATGAAAATCTATGTGGGTCATTCCCTATCAAATCAACCTGATTCCTACCAAACCTCCTTAGCTTTTATTGATTTATGGGTGTGGAAGAAACCATGCAGAGTTTAATGGTTCTACTACAAATATCTTCAGTTATGCTCTTCTGAACGAATGTTGGGGGTCTCTCAAATTCTTGAAGCCTTGTATCCCAACCCTACTGCTGACATGAAACCATCAAAACCCCATCATGGACAGCATGTTGCAGTGCTTTATAATTGCTGGCGCCTGGCAAATGTGTTGGAAATATCCAGTGAATATTAAGCCATTCATTCATGAAGCCAAAATGTCCAGCAACACCCCTCTCTTGGCCCAGAGGGAAAGCCTTATAGAAGTGGGCAACCTGACAACACTTGGCAACCTTTTTTCTAATATAACCTAACCTTCCCATAAAATATATTACAATGCATTTGTTGTTATACATGCTTTAATAAATGTTGAACTGTACATTTAGAGTAACGTGTCCAGGTCTAGGTACCATACTATAATAAAGCAATAGAAGCTCCTGAAAAGGAGGGCAACACAATTGCTTCCAAGTATCAACCGTAGCAACAAGTTATCAAGAATGACGTAAAGACACAATCTCTTCAAGCTCCACAAGAGGAGACTAAGAATTGGAGTTAACATTTTTAGGCACTTCATTAAAGGCATTAATAAAGTGGATTTGAGAAGATATTTCAGGTTGAGTTGCCAACAGAAGAAGGACCCATAGGTATAAATTAAGTTAAGATAACTGGGTTAAGACAGACTGCGGCATATTCACCCCTTGGTGCCAAAGTGAAAGTAAACTAGCAATGTAAAGAAAACTAGCTGCTCATTTCCAGTTCTGCAGCAATGCATGGATACATCAGTTAGTCTTGGGTATCACACAGACAATAGGGTATGCATCAAAAACGTAGTTCTGCCATTGCTTTCAATTAGTAGTGGCGGATCACAGAAGCCAACACAAGTTAAAAATTAAAAATAAATTTTAAAAAAATGAACTTTTGACAGAGTGCCCTCTGACATACTAATGTGTCAACCAATAAGATCGGGAGCTGGAATTCAGTGGGCGGGCTTTGATGTTTGAAACAAGATTTTAAAACAAGATGGAGATAAAACGTATTGCCACTGTTTGCGTCAAACTTGGTCCTATTCGATACATGCAGGAAAAATGATAAAGACAGCTTCCGGCATGCATTGGCACACTATCAGTGTGTGGACAGATCTGTCAGGTTAGTATGAATAAAATATGTGCATTTATTTACCTTACAAAGCCTGTTCAGTAATTCAGTTTCTCTTTAATTATATGCATAGTTTCATTGTCCTATTTTCCATATAAAAGATCTACCTTGGTAGCCTATAAGAAAAACGGAAAAATAAACATCAACAACCATGTGCTCTGGCCACGCTCTGCCCGCTAAGCCAACAAAGCATACCGTCAATCTGACACAACTCTATTGTCCGTGTGAACACACCCTGTTCTACTGCCGGAGTGATATCAGTAAGTATTTTTTTTTTTCATAGTGTTGTTCATGCATGGAATAGCTTGCAGGTCATGTCATAGAAGCACACACCCTTAAAACGCTGAAGACCAGGCTTGACACAGTGCTGGATACTCTCGACAGTTAGCAAAATTACAAGCCTAGATGTGCTGAATGGCCTGCCCTCATATTTAAACATTCTTATGTTAAAACATGGTGCATCATTTATGGTCCCATCAATTTACAAGTAACAATATATGCATACAGCATGGGCTTGGTATCAAAATTTAGAGATAAAGCCATTCTTCCATTGATCGATTTAGTTGCGGCCTAGTATTTAATCAAATTGATAATACTGGTCTCCAAAAGAAAAATAATTGCATTTACTTTCAGATTGTAATTAGTTTTATCGGTAAAATAAAACAGAAAACCTGTTCTAAGTAACTTGCATCACCGTTTGGGATTATGATTTTTTTTTAAAGACAAAAATAGTGCACTCACCCATTTCAAGCACAATATTGACACTACCTCCGCTAACTGAATTATGAATGGGTCTGAATCACAATTGAAAGGCCTCAGAACCCTCCGTGTGCTGCATCGGGTGCCACATTCTCAGCACCATATGAATGCGGTGATTACAAACAAAGTGCTCAATTTAATAGAGTGATTGTGGTCAAATCGGGTGTAAATTCACTCTACAAAATGTGAGATTGACTTAACATGGTGACCAGTGTTTTCGATTTTGCTTATACACCAACGTTAGATTTAACTAGAAGAATCGTTTCAGTTTCATGGGTCTGCAATATGCTACTAGGATGAGTTTTTTAGGGGTTCACATCAGCAGTTTTACTATAAGGTTAACTACCAAGCCACTTATTAGTTTACAACTTGCCATACTGACAGACAACCCACAGTTCCTAGATAAATGGGTAAACTAGCTCTCTATCTACATAGTAAACTAGCAAAGTAATATCAATCGTATAAACACGTTAGCCAGCAAGACAATGTATTACTGACAGTAACAGCTACCGTTCAGTTGTCTATATGGCTAGCCACATCGGGCTAAATTACAGATAAATGCCATTAATGATGAAACAATACACAATCGCTTTTGTCAAATCATTGTCGCCTGTTCAGAAACGCATGCTGACAAATTAGTTTACCTAAGTAGCTATTTTTCATAACGTTTGTCGCGTTAATCATACAATGCCCGGCCAGCCAAAGAACTAGCTAGCTAACATATGCCTATGACTATCAGGTATGCACCAGAGCAGAGATTCGGATATAAACTGTGGCTAACGTGCACCGACTTCACGAGACCAGAGACCCATTTGATAGATCCACAAGGATTGATTGCTAGGTAAAACACTTACATTTGTGTAAAACTACACTAGCAAGCAAAATTAAATTCTGAAATGCAGGGAGACCAACGGGAAACTTATCGGACACTCCCTGTTTAACGAAACACGAATCAAGCGAGGACAGAGGACATTGTTAATGAGCGTTGATTGTGTTAGCTAAAGCTAAGCTCTTAAACTAGCGACATATTTAAAATGGCGTTGAGTTACACGGAAACTAGCTCGCTGTATGTATTGCCTATACCTAGAGTCTAGTTAGTCTCTTACCTGAACTAGCACCTTGACATACATAAGCGGATGGGAAAGGACAGTAAGCCCTGTTCCTAACAGCACCTGGACACGCGTGTCCGCCATGACGGGGGGGAAATTAGACAACCTCCTTCAAAGCTGGAGAAGGCGGAAAGGGCATTAGGTAGCACAATGTCACGTGAGTTGTGTTCCGCGATCCCGTGATTACCGCTCACCATAGACATGAATCAAGATAGACCCAAACTCGCAACCTTTTTTCCACCAGCGCCTCCGTCCCCAGGGTTATATCAGGCCGAACATCAAAATTGAAAGGTAGAGGCTATCTGGATGAATTGGTATTTGGATTTTTACTCCTTTTTTCTTCTTCACGCCAATCATTATAAATATATATGGTTCAAAGTGCCCCACTCAGAAGTGGTCTGAATGTATTTTTATTTATTTTTTATTTTCCAACCAAACTTTATATAACCGACTAATCAGCGTCGGGTTTTACTTGTAAATGTGCTTTTCAACATAGCCGTAAGATAGATGCCCCCCATGCAGAGGACAGAAACGCGAAGTACGCGTGACGTCATACGCGCGAAATTGACCATCGTAACTGACGGTTCGGGTTATGGTTAGGTTTAAGTTTGGGTTAGGTTCTTTCCACCGGTTTCCCCCTGGGGGTTACGGTTAGGGTTAGGATTCGGTCACGCGCACTGTAAAATCGAAAAAAACAGGCCAATCAGATCTTGAATCGCATCTCGTCTTCTGCATGGGTGGTATATAGCCTCTACCTAGCCATAAGAGAGCGCTGTTGTCGGCGGTGTGTGAAAACGAGCAATAAAACACACAGCTGCTCTTCGGTGTCATGGGACATTTAATGTCTCCGCCGGGCTAGTGTCATTGCTCAGGGGAATTGATTGTACCACGAGGTCGGATCGCGCTCCATCACTGTGGATATGGCCTCTTTAAATACTGCTGTAATGTATCATTCAACACCGCAGCAGCCGAAGCAAGAAAATATATTTTTTATCTCGTGTATTTTATACTCTTGACTCTGTAACCCTGCAAGGACTCTGAATTAACACTTTTCATTATATATATATATATATATATATATATACAGGTGCATCTCAATAAATTAGAATATCGTGGAAAAGTTCATTTATTTCAGTAATTCAATTCAAAAAGTGAAACTCATATATTATATAGATTCATTACACACAGAGTGAAATATTTCAAGCCTTTATTTCTTTTAATTTTGATGATTATGGCTTAGAGCTAATGAAGACCCCAAATTCAGTATCTCAGAAAATTAGAATATTACATAAGACCAATTAAAAAAAGATTTTTAATACAGAAATGTCGGCCTTCTGAAAAGTATGTTCATGTATATGCACTCAATACTTAGTCGGGGTTCCTTTTGCATGAATTACTGCATCAATGCGGCGTGGTATGGAGGCGATCAGCCTGTGGCACTGCTGAGGTGTTATGGAAGCCCAGGTTGCTTTGATAGCGGCCTTCAGCTCATCTGCATTGTTGGGTCTGGTGTCTCTCATCTTCCTCTTGACAATACCCCATTGATTCTCTATGGGGTTCAGGTCAGGTGAGTTTGCTGGCCAATCAAGCACAGTAATACCATGGTCATTAAACCAGGTATTGGTACTTTTGGCAGTGTGGGCAGGTGCCAAGTCCTGCTGGAAAATGAAATCAGCATCTCCATAAAGCTTGTCAGCAGAAGGAAGCATGAAGTGCTCTAAAATTTCCTGGTAGACGGCTGCATTGACTTTGGACTTGAGAAAACACAGTGGACCAACACCAGCAGATGACATGGCACCCCAAATCATCACTGACTGTGGAAACTTCACACTGGACTTCAAGCAATTTGGATTCTGTGCCTGTCCACCCTTCCTCCAGACTCTGGGACCTTGATTTCAAAATGAAATGCAAAATGTACTTTCATCTGAAAAGAGGACTTTGGACCACTGAGCATCAGTCCAGTTCTTTTTCTCCTTAGCCCAGGTAAGACGCTTCTGACGTTGTCTGTGGTTCAGGAGTGGCTTGACACAAGGAATGCGACAGTTGTAGCCCATGTCCTGGATACGTCTGTGCGTGGTGGCTCTTGATGCTCTCCTTGTGAAGCTCCCCCAAATTCTTGAATGGGCTTTGTTTGACAATCCTCTCAAGGCTGCGGTTATCCCTGTTGCTTGTGCACCTTTTCCTACCACACTTTTTCCTTCCACTCAACTTTCTATGAATATGCTTGGATACAGCACTCTGTGAACAGCCAGCTTCTTTAGCAATTACCTTTTGTGGCTTATCCTCCTTGTGGAGGGTGTCAATGTTATGTTTTGATTGTCTGTTCGGTTTGTTTTTGTACTTTGTTTATTTATTATTCATCATTCTCATTTCTGTCACGTTCTGTTCCCCATCTGGCATCATTCCTGTTTGTTTTGAGATCCAGTCCTTGTCTTTTGTCATTGTTAGGTTCAAGAAATTCAGAAGACCTTTAAAGTGAAAAGAGAACACTTGCACCAAATGAGAAAACAGAACATACAACCAATTTTCAACAGAGTTTATTCAACCAAATGCATTCGGGGTTCACCGCCTCCCTGCCAGGCAATGAACAAATCATTTCCGGAGAGAACACTTCTTATACACATAATTTAGACAAATGCTATAGCCTCGCCCATCAAGAGACGGTTGTTTTCTTTCCTCTCTGAGACAACCTCGGTAATCTTTTTCTGCAGGGCCGCTCTGACCCTGCAACTATGCCGGCTAACTAGCTCACAGCTATCTCTTTTGGCACAGCTTCACGCAGACTTTTTGAGAGACTCAAGTTCAGAAACAGAATTTCTCTATCAATCCCTCCTTTTTATGATTTATCCCATATAGTCATAAAACATAATACAATTTAGAATATCTTCTAACATCTATCCCTTGCCATTCTATAGTATAGTGTTTAGGCTGGAGACTTCATTGGTGAAGTTATTCAAAATACTTTTACATTTTGAAGAGCACAAGCGAGTTTATTTCAATGCAGAAGCTTAAACATTTTTAAACAAGTTTTGTAAGGCCATGGCAGTGTCGTCCTAGTCTGGAGGATCAATTATCTCTTCATTCCCAGAGTCAGATTGTCCTTCCTCAGACTCTAGGTTGTCATACTCATCAGTTTCCCTCTCCTCCAGGGCCAAAGCCTGATACGCTGGGGTACTTTGCATCATTTGGGTGATCATCATCAGTCATCAGGTCGTTTTGTTGCGCCAGGGCTAATTTCTTAAGACCTTCCATAGCTTGATCTATGGTTTTACCATCCGCATCGTTATCAGGTATGTAGGTACAACACGCAGTTCCAATTATGTGGCATACTCCTCCCTTGGAGGCAGTCATGAGGTCTAGGACCATACGATTTTGAATTGTCATTAATCTAAGTGCAGTTAACTCGTTTTTTTCTTTTTCTTTTATTCAGTGTGAAATTGATCAATGCACTCAGGCGGTAGTTTATTGTCTCTACCCTTAACATTAATTTTACCACCCCCATTTGGGGAAAAATACTAAGAACCGCTTTGTTCCCTGCACTCCAAAGTTTGTGATCTTCTGGAACATTACTTCCCCATATTGCATCATGCTTATCCTCTAAGGATCTTTTTGCACGACCCTGTGTTCCAGTGCTTATTACCCATGTATTGTCAGTTAGCATCGCATATGCACAAGTTCCATGCCACTTCTTAGGCAGAGCTATGTACACATTGTGTCCGCAAAGCCAGTACCACCCATCCACTGCCCTAGTGCCGTTTTCTATAGGTGCGTGGAACACCTTGTCTCCTTTAAGGGCGTTCCGGTGATTCTATTCTTACAGTAGGAGTACACTGTCCCATCGCATTGGGATGTCTCCCCCACCGGGACTGTTCCCTTCCCTCTGACACATTTTATGAAGGTCTTATGCGGGGTATACGGTACTACCATAATGGGCATAATCAAATGTTGTCGTGAGGTTTGTAATAAACCTTGTCAATCAGTGCAATTTATTCCCGTCAGTATATTCGTAGCAGTTCACTTTGGTTGTAATTTTGTGGGTTGGGTCAAAGTATTTAAGTGTTCCTGTATGAGTTGAGAGCCCTATGGCACATGTTACAGTCCAGGACACATTTATTCCAATTCCCGGGGGTTGGTCCACAGTCACCCTTGGTGCTACGGATGATGCCAGTAGATAACATAACATAACATAACATAAGGGAAAGACGAGAACAGGCCATTCAGCCCAACACTGCTCGTCCATTCCTACCACTAATCTGCTCACACTGCTTAGTTTACCCAAACGCTAGAGTGTAGATGTGTGCATACGTAACAGTTGGTCTTGTTTACGCTCTGTGCTGTGCTTTTACAAATCTCTTCCCTCTTATACCGTGATTATCATCAATATGGTCAAAGACCCCACTGCCCGCCACTGGAGGTTCGCCATAGCTGTGTCTAAATCCCAGTAAGAGGGTTGTTTGCTTCACCGGTTTTGAGACAGGTGTGTTCTATATTTCACACCTCCCTTTGTAGCCGGACTTCTGAGCACAACTCTTTTAGGTACCTACTCACCCTTTGTTACGTTTTTACAGTGGGACAGATGCACCCAGGTGGATCGCTCTGCAATCTTTACTGCTGTTGGAGTTGTTAGTAGCACCTGATACGGCCCTTTCCACTTTGGTTGATGCCACGCCTTGTGCCTTGGATCTTTAATCAGTACCCAGTCCCCGACCTGCAGCTTTTCTTTTGGTATTCCAGCTGTAAGAGTTTACACATTTCTTGTTTATTAGATAACATTTTCTTCATATACTCTGCCAATGTGGGATTATCCTCTAATATTCTATCTCCAAATTGCGGTAGGTGATAGGCTTTTCCCATCTAGGTATTATTTCTCTACAAATTATTTTTGCCACAGTTGTGCATCAATTTTTTGAGGTAGGGTATGCTTCTACCCAACCTGAGAATGGGTCAATCATTACTAAGCAGCTCTTTTTCCCCTCACTTGGTGTGAGGTGGATGAAATCCATTATCCAAGATTCAAATAGTCAAAACATGTTAAACACCTTTTACAAAAAAATGTTTTTGTAGTTTGTAAATCCAAACGTTGTATAACGTTTGTTTATCATATTGTAGCACAACCAAGGGTGTGGGGTTTCCACTCCGCCAATAATCAATAATTTATTCGATATACAACGAAGACAACGGAGACAGTTCAAAGTAAACACTTGGTTTATTACTGAAATGCGGAAGTATTCCGCATACGAAAATGCCGGTTCCCGTAGCCGGGAAACACGGCTGGCACTGAATGTCCCGGGTAATCACAAACAAACAATTGTCCACAAACTTCCCCTTGTCCGTGATCCAATTGCGTGGTCGTGGTCCTTTCCAGGGTAATCCGTTGCCGTCGTTGTCATCCAATTCCGTAGTTCAGTATCCAAAAATAATCCGTCCAAAAAAGTATTTCCAAAAAACAAAAACTAGCTATCTTCTCTCTCTCTCTCTCTCTCTCGCTCTCTCGCTCTCTCGCTCTCTCGCTCTCTATCTCTCGCTCTCTTTCCTACTCCCAACAGCGTCCTTGTGAGAGAGCGCTCTTTTTAAACTCTGCGTCATTTGTGTTTAACGCACTTCAGCTGGGGAATCCCTCCGGGGATTCCCAATTCGGCGCGGGGGTGGAGCCAGCGGGCGGAGAGGTATCTCCCCTCCACAATGACGCCATAGCATGCGCCTACTCGGGCGCTACACACCCTCCCCCTCAGCTCCAACCCGGAGGGGGGAGCGGCGTGGCACCACAGGGCTTCTCTCCGCGAGAGGGCGTCCGCGTTGCCATGGTGGGCGCCAGACCTGTGGAGCACATCAAAGTTAAAGGCTGTAAGGAGAGAAACCAGCGGGTCACCTTGCGTTACTCTCCTTATTCCTGGACATCCACACCAATGGTGCATGATCTGTGACTAATGTGAATTTGCGTCCCAGCAGATAATATCTGAGTGTCTCCAGTGCCCATTTTATCGCCAGGCACTCTTTTTCCACCGTAGAGTACCTCGTCTCTCTCGGCAGCAACTTACGGCTGATGTACATCACGGGTGTTCCTCACCCCCTGTACTTGAGACAGGACCACCCCAATTCCAGTCTCCGATGCATCCGTCTGGACCAGCAGGGGTTTCTGGAAGTCCGGAGTGACCAGCACCGGTCTGGAACAGAGCGCTGCCTTGAGGTTCTGGAACGCAGCCTCCTCGGTCTCGGTCCACTCCACCCGTTTCGGCAACCTTTTCCGGGTCAGGTCAGTCAACGGGCTAGCCAGGGATGCAAAGTTGGGGATAAAGCGACGGTAATAACTGGCCAGCCCGATGAATGCGCACCTGTTTCTGTGTCGTGGGGCGGGGCCAATTCCGAATCGACTCAATCTTGGCCGCTTGGGGTTTGACCAACCCTCGGCCAATGGTGTAGCCCAGGTACTCTGCCTCCTGTAGCCCCAGGTGGCACTTCCGGGGTTTGCTGTCAGCCCGCCCCTCTTAGGGCGTGCAGTACCTCTTGCATTTGCTGGAGATGGGTCCCCCAGTCTTCTCCGTGGATGACGATGTCATCCAGGCATGCGGCAGCATACTGTCTATGGGGACGCAGTATCTGATCCATCATCCGCTGGGGCGTGGGAGGGGCCCCATGCAACCCGAATGGCAGTTTCCTGTACTGATACAGGCCATCAGGGGTAGCAAACGCCGTCTTCTCCTGGACTCCCTTGTCAGGGGCACCTGCCAGTACCCTTCGTCAGGTCCAACGTGCTGATGTACCTGGCCGTCCCAAGCCGCTCGATCAGCTCATCCACCCTAGGCATGGGGTACGCATCAAATTTTGAAACCTCATTCAGTTTCCTAAAATCATTACAGAACCTTATAGTCCCATCAGGTTTGGGGACCAGGACTATGGGGCTGCACCACTCACTACGGGACTCCTCTATGATCCCGGCCGCCAACATCGCTCTGTACTTCGCGGCGCACCGCTTCACGCCGTGCCTCTGGAATGCGGTACGGTCGCTGTGTTACCTTGACTCCCGGGAGTGACGATGTGGTGTTCGATGACGTCAGTCTCTCCCGGTCCACCGAGAAGACATCCCTATGGCGGCCCACCAGCTCCCTTTAGCTCCTGTCGTTGGGCCGTGCTTAGTTGTTCCCCTAGCGGAACCTCATCCGCCTGGCTGGCTGTAAAACATGGCTGCGGTCCGCCCTCTGGGACCTGGTCGCTGACATGCCATTTTTTCAACAGGTTAACATGGTACAGCTGGGTTTTCTTACGACGGTCGGGTTGACTTACCCTATAGTTAACCTCGCCCACTTTCTCTAGGACCTCGTACGGTCCTTTCCAGCGGGCGAGGAACTTGCACTCGGAGGTGGGGATCAGCACCTGCACCTGATCCCCAGGCTGAAATTCACGGAGCTGTGCCCCGCGATTGTAGACACGCTGCTGCGCTCCTGTGCCTCATGGTCGCGGACGATGGGCCACAGAGTGGCCATCCGCTCTCTCATCTCGGTCACATGTTCTACTACCGTTCGGTGGGGAAGGCTGGGCTTCCCAGGCTTCCTTGGCCAGGTCCAGCATGCCCGTGGCCGTCGGCCATATAGCAGCTCGAAGGGTGAGAAGCCGGTTGAAGCCTGGGGTACCTCTCTGACCGAAAACATCAGAAAGGGGAGGAGCTGGTCCCAATTTCGTCCATCCGCCTCCATCACCTTCCGCAACATACTTTTTAGGGTTCGGTTGAACCTTTCAACCAGTCCGTCAGTCTGGGGTGGTACACAGACGTCCGTATTTGTCGGATTGCAAATAACTGACTTGAGTCCCGCATTATCTTGCTCATAAAGGGAGTTCCCTGGTCCGTCAGGATCTCATCTGGTATGCCGACCGGAGAACAGCAGCATCAATTCTCGGGCGATGCCCTTGGTGGCCATCGTGCGCAGGGGAATGGCTTCGGTACCGGGTAGCATAGTCCAAGATAACTAAGATGTATTGGAACCCCTTGCTGCTTTTGGGAGGGGCCCAACAAGATCTAACGCGATCCTGCTAAAAGGAACAGATATTATTGGCAACGGGATCAAAGGGCTCTTATATTTAGGTTTGGGCGCCACCCTCTGGCACTCCCTGCACTCTCGGCAGAATTTCTCCACCGCACGTTTTATCCCGGGCCAATAGAAGCGTGCCTTGATCCGGTCGGAGGTCTTCTCGACCCCTAAGTGTGCCCCCAGCACATGCGCATGCGCCAACTGTAAAACCATGTTCACCATGGAGTGTGGTACTAACAGCTGCTCTATTTCTCGACCTTCACTCATGACCACCTGGTATAACAGATGGTTTTTAATAGCAAAATGAGGGTAGGTTTTGTCTCTTACCCCCTCCATAAGTGTCCCGTTAACCACCGTGACATGTTGGAAGGCGTGTCTCAAGTTCTGGTCTTCCAATTGAGCCGTCCCGAACCGTCCCGTCAAGGGCGGGGACCCTGGCGCCTCCTCGTGGCCCATCGGGAACAATTCCTCCCATGTCGGTTCTTCCTCAACCGGGTTGCCTCGACAGCGCCGGCCTCTGACGGCTCCTCTGCTGATGGCGGCGGGTCCGCTCCTTGAAACCGCACAGTCTGGCGACCTCGACCGCCTCAGACTCGGACCCCACCTCCAATGAGGGCGGCAGATCCTCCCCTGAACTTTGCTGTGTGGGGGACTTGGGAAGCTCTTGCCGCTTCCGCTCGGCTCCCTCTCCTCTTTCTTCGCCTTCCCTCTTCCCCTCGCATCCCTGTCCAGAGCTGGGAAATATGGGGCAATCCGTCCCAGTAGCACTGGAACCGGTAGGTTTTCAACGACCCCAGCTTTTCCAACATACTGCCCCTTGGTCGCCTGTAGCTTCAAAAGGGTCACGGGGTAGTCCCTGCTCTCCCCGTGGATGCAGGAAATGGCCATCTTCTCGGGTTGCAGTTCGGCCCGAGCGTACTCAGGGCGGACCAGGGTCACCATGCTCCCGGAGTCGAGCAGGGCGGTGGTGTCTTTACCGTTGGCCCTCACCGGGCGTCAGGGCGACGGGCACCCCTCGTTGGCCCAGCAGGACAGCAGCAACCCGCAGGGTTTTGCGAGCGGGCGTTGGTGGCGGATGTGGTCCGCCTCACCACGCGTCCGTCGGGGACAATTCCAGGAGATATGTCCCACCTCTCTACAGTCAAAACACGCCCGGCGGTCTTCGGGCATGAAGGGGCGTCTCCTTGGCGGGCTGGGCGGTGCCCAGGCTCCTTCTCTGCTCCTCTTGTCTAGTTTCGGCCTCTCCCGGGTTCGGACCGAGGCTTCAGGCTCCTCAGGTTCAGGTCGGCTGCTGCGCAGGACCTCTACAGCAGCTTGGTATCCCTCCACCAGCGCCACTAGTTCATCGGCGCTCTTGGGGTTTGCCTGGCTTGCCAATTTCTTAGCTTCAAAAGGTAGGGAGCGCAAAAATTTGTCAATGACAAATCGTTCCATGGGCGTTAGTGCAGTCGGTTCCGTGGTCATCCAGCTCTTGGTCAAGCGGATCAGGTCGTGCATCTGGGCTCGGGGCGGTAAGGTAGCGTCGAAGGTCCAGTTATAAAATTTCTGTGCCTGGCCGATGAGGCTGTGTCCGGCGCGGCGCAGAATTTCCCTTTTCAGGATGGTGTAGTCCGCAGCCTGGACCTCATCTAAATCCTGGCACGTGTGCTGGGCCACCCCGGACAGGAATGGAGCGATCAGTCCGGCCCATTGCTCTGGAGCCCACCCCTCTCGGGTCGCTGTACGCTCAAAGGTCTGGAGGTATGCCTCGATGTCATCCCCTGCGGTCATCTTTACCAGGAACGCACTGGGGTTGGGTCATGGGGTTGCGGTAGCTGACAGCCGTGCTACCTCCAGTCTTAGTAGCGTTGTCTGCTGTTGATGCTCATCTGTCAGCGCTCGTCATGCGCCAGCTGCGCAGCCTGGATTTTCTCCATGTGTTTCATTAGTAGCTCCATTTCCACGTTGTACAGAATAAATTATTTTTTATTTGGCGTTATAGTTGCCCGCATCCTCCACCATATGTAGCACAACCAAGGGTGTGGGGTTTCCACTCCGCCAATAATCAATAATTTATTCGATATACAACGAAGACAACGGAGACAGTTCAAAGTAAACACTTGGTTTATTACTGAAATGCGGAAGTATTCCGCATACGAAAATGCCGGTTCCGTGGCGGAAACACGGCTGGCACTGAATGTCCCGGTAATCACAAACAAACAATTGTCCACAAACTTCCCTTGTCCGTGATCCAATTGCGTGGTCGTGGTCCTTTCCAGGGTAATCCGTTGCCGTCGTTGTCATCAATTCCGTAGTTCAGTATCCAAAAATAATCCGCCCAAAAAGTATTTCAAAAAACAAAAACTAGCTATCTTCTCTCTCTCTCTCTCTCTCTCTCGCTCTCTCGCTCGCTCTCTCGCTCTCTCGCTCTCTCGCTCTCTCGCTCTCTATCTCTCGCTCTCTTTCCTACTCCCAACAGCGTCCTTGTGAGAGAGCGCTCTTTTTAAACTCTGCGTCATTTGTGTTTAACGCACTTCAGCTGGGAATCCCTCCGGGATTCCCAATTCGGCGTGGGGTGGAGCCAGCGGGCGGAGAGGTATCTCCCCTCCACAATGACGCCATAGCATGCGCCTACTCGGGCGCTACAATATCTACCCTCCCTCCTCTTGAGACATGGCATATGCCATGACTCAACTCTGCAGCTATGGTAAACAAAGATCTCGGTAATACAGGTTTCTTTTCTGGGCCCACCCACAGGTCAGTTTCGTTCTCAGTACATTTTTGGTTGCCCCACATCCCAATCTCTGGTACCCCTGCTTTATGTTGCATGTCTCTCAAGAGAGTGTAATCGAGAGTGACGCAATCAATCTCTTTAAACACTCCCTGAGTGACTGCAGCTGCTTCTTTTGCAGCAGAGTCTGCGAATGCATTCCCCAGGGACACCTCATCTGTTCCTTTCGTATGTGCTGCACATTTACATATAGCCAGTATTTTGGGTTTCTGTAATGCCACAATCAATTCCAGTATCAATGGTGTCTGCGTTATTGGTTTACCCTGTTGAAGTCATTCTTTTTCCAGGATCCATCCACATGGAATGTTACTTCTGCGTCATGAATGGGTGTGTCCATTAACCCGAGGCGTACTGCCACAGACCTAGATGTTTCAGCTACACAATTGTGAGGATCTCCATCCTCAGCAGTTGTCAGCAAGGTAGCCGGATTAAGTGTGGTGCATCTTACAATTGTTAGATTAGGAGCTGTTAGTAGAGTCGCCATACAGCTCAGCTGTCTTGCTGGTGACAAGAATGTACCCCTGTGTTTTGTTTGCAGTAGTAATACAGAAACTACATGTGGTACCATCAGTGTCAATGGTTGGTATAACACTATGGTTTGTGAGGCTTTTACTGCTAATGCTGCTGCTTCTACAGCTTGTAAACAGCATGGCAGTCCTCGTGCTACATGATCCAGTTCTGTGGAGTAATAAGCAATTGGTCTTTGCTTACCTCCAAACCCGTTTTACCTGCTCAAAGGCTTCGTTGACTTCAGGAGTCCAATTGATTGGATCTTGAGCCTCCATTGGTTTGCTGTAAATACAATCTAACAGTGGCTGCATCAATTGTGCATAATTACACATCCAGGTTCGGCAGAAATGTATCATTCCTAAAAAAAATATCATCTGTTTTTTTTATTTTAGGCTTTGGGGCCTGCAGTATCGCTGTTTTCCTATCCTGAAAGGCTCTGCCTTGAGCTGAGATAGCGTGTCCCAGATATTTAACTTCTGTTAGACACTACTGTAATTTTCCCTTGCTTACCTTGTGGCCTTGAGGCCAGAAAGACCAAACATGCCTTTTAGTCTATTTCACAGTGCTCCCGAGAAGGAGAGCAATTCAATATGTCGTCTACATACAGGAGGAGTTTTTTATTTTATTTTATTTTTTTAATCACAGATACTGCCAAAATGCCTAAAATTTAAAATGTACATAGTACAGTGCAGATCAGATGGATCATTCATTTTCAGATCCTTCGCTGTCTACAATGAATGCGTCATTTTTTTACTTTTCTTTTCTTTTTTTATTTTGAGCCCAGAGTGCTTGCAGAACATCATACAATACCTAATTATTTATCTGATGTAAACTAGGATGGTCATCGGAAAGAGCTAGCAGCGTGCTGTACGGTTCAAATTGCAGTTGTGTATGCATACAGGCACAGTACAGGCAAAGAATGATATTTTTACAACCTTGGATTTATGTCTGCACTCCCTACCAGGCGGCATTTCTCTTACCCAAGAACCCACATCTTCCCATTCACATTCGGTCATTTTCGATAATGAAATATGCGGCTGCCTGATTTGTTCAAATAATCATTTCTGCTCTTCACTCAAGTTTACTAGAATTCCAGTAAATTTCGGTCAACTATATATGGTGCCTAAACATCTCGTTTCGTTTATTTGCGGCATGTTCCAGAAACACTCATATTCTAAATGTCTTGGTCAGGGGTAAGAAGAGAGCAGTGCTATAAGAGTTTGCTGGGGCTGTCTGCTCGGATGGAATACATTCACACAGTTGTGCATGACTGGCAGTATATCAATTCCCATGTGTAATACCAATCTATCAATTGTATAGAATTCCCAAAACTATTTCCAATAGTACCTATACAAGTGACGTGACTGACAACCCATTTTCATCACATTCAATAGTATTTTTTTAAAAATTGGTTTAATTTTAATTGGTCTTCCCTAGCCGTTCGCTCGAAGTGAATAGCATGTTCTATTATCACTTGCAATCGACACGTTGCCCACGTAATTACATATCTTTTAATTAACATTGTTAATGCAGGAGTGAGGCCGTTCAAGAATGCATTTTTCAGCTGTTGTTCATAAACCCCATCGTTATTATTTGCAGGTGGTTCAAGACCACTTGTAGCATTAAACACTTTTTTTTAAACGGGTTAGGTACGCTGTTATCATTTCGTTTTTATTTTGCACACAGTCCAAAATTTTTACGTACACTTTTATTCACTCATACTCAGGCGCAATTGCATTCATGTCACATTCATTTTTTATTCACTCATACTATGAATAAACACTCGGCTACTTTTAGTTTCTTTTGTAAATTCTCCCCAGGTAAATCCCAGAGGCAATTGTTCACAAACACTTATAATAATAAATTATTTGTCAAACCTCAAACCTCATGGCGGCATTGTGGTGCAGTGGATAGTGCTGTCGCCTCACAGCAAGAAAGTCTCGGGTTCGAATCCAGGCCGGGGGCCTTTCTGTGCGGAGTTTGCATGTTCTCCCGTGTCCGCGTGGGTTTCCTCCGGGTACTCCGGTTTCCTCCCACAGTCCAAAGACATGCACGTTAGGCTAATTGGAGAGTCTAAATTGCCCATAGGTATGAGTGTGTGAGTGAATGGTGTGTGTGCCCTGCAATGGATTGGCGACCTGTCCAGGGTGTATTCCTGCCTCTCGCCCGGAACGCATGCTGGGATAGGCTCCAGCACCCCCCCGCGACCCTGACCAGGAATAAGCGGCTTAGATAATGGATGGATGGATGGACCTCAAACCTCCCCCTAAGAAGTTCCACGAGTAACCCTTACACTTTAAGCTTCTCACCTAATAGAAAACAGTTCCTCACGTGTGCCGTTTTCGGCGCGTTAGGCTCCAACCTAACACTAATTAGAGACACCTCAGGGACTTGAACCCCATCCCGGAGACCGGGAGTGCTACCACCTAGGCATACACCGCCGCAGGGACTTGAACCCTCTCGGAGACCAGGAGTGCCACTAAGAAGTTCCACTCTCACTATTTTCCCCCTTCACGGTTTTAGGAAAACAGTTCCACGAACAAGGCTCGTGTACTGCTTACCTCCCTTTCCAAACTGTTCTTTCCCCCTTTTTATTTTTATTTTTTATTTTTATTAGGCTTGCCACATTGCTGGACCTGCAACTTCAACTTCCCAAACTTTTCTTTCCACATGCTCAACCCAATCTCCTGCCCCCGTAAACCTCAATTCCATTTCCCTTAAATCCTGAGGCAGGTAAACTTAACCATCACTTTCTTTACACCCAACAACAACCACAACCACCTTTGCTATTACATTTTTTCATGGTCACATCTATGTTCCGTCACTCACTTTTATGACAAGGCTCTAGGTTCAATATCCCACTTTTATCTTAAATAGAATTCGGAAAAATCCAGTCACTCACCGCGCTTCCAGAGGAACGTTGCGCTGTCTGGCCTCGCTAATTATCCAAGGATCCTGCCCGATCCGGACCGAGGACTTTCTCAAAAAACTTGTCTCTCATAAAAACAAGCCCCGTGCACGGTTCAGACCTCACGCCCTTCCTCTGCGCCCATGCGGTGAGATATTGGGATCCCGGTCGAGCCCCCAATTGTTAGGTTCAAGAAATTCAGAAGACCTTTAAAGTGAAAAGAGAACACTTGCACCAAATGAGAAAACAGAACATACAACCAATTTTCAACAGAGTTTATTCAACCAAATGCATTCGGGGTTCACCGCCTCCCTGCCAGGCAATGAACAAATCATTTCCGGAGAGAACACTTCTTATACACATAATTTAGACAAATGCTATAGCCTCGCCCATCAAGAGACGGTTGTTTTCTTTCCTCTCTGAGACAACCTCGGTAATCTTTTTCTGCAGGGCCGCTCTGACCCTGCAACTATGCCGGCTAACTAGCTCACAGCTTGCCGCCTATCTCTTTTGGCACAGCTTCACACAATGTGCAAGCGTGAGACTTTTTGAGAAACTCAAGTTCAGAAACAGAATTTCTCTATCATCATGCACTTTGGGAAATTCTAGTTTTCGTTTTTTCTGTCTTAGTTTATTATCTCGTTTTACTTCCTTCTTTCTTTCTATTACACTTTGCATATATTAGTTAGTTGTATATAGTACTAACCAACTTAACTACCAACATTAGGGATTTAGATTAAGTTACTAACACTACTAATCACTAATTATCCCACGCTTCTATCTATCGCTATCATTCTCTCTCTCATTGTCCTATCCCTGTACGCTTTGCACGTTTCACTTCATTTGCACGCAGATTTCTATATGCGTTCCTCCCCTTCGAACTATGCACGTGTCTGCCTGCTCTTCCAGGTCGTTTATTGTCTATGTGTCTGTGTTATTCCCAGTCCGTGTCTTTCGTTTCCCCTCGTTATTGTATTAAAGAAATCCCATTGTTTTCACCTGTGTTCCTACCCCTCTCTCCTCCCAGTCACACCTGATTCCTATTGTGTTTCCCTTCCCTGCTTGTATTTAAGTTCCGTGTTTATGTTCATTCCCCGTCAGAACGTTGATCTTCATTCCCTGTGCCGATTACCAGTAAGCCAGAGTCTGTAGCATTTTCCCGAGACACCCCTTCTGTTTTCACTTCGCCGATTTTGTTTGTTTGCCTTCTCTGTTTTACCGGTTTTGACTTTTGGATTGTTTGTGACTTCTCTTTGGATTTTGATTTTGTACTTTCGCTACCCTGACTTCTGGTGTTGACCTCTGCCTCCATTAAACTATTCTTTGCCTAATCCTGATCTGCGTCTGGGTCCTTATCCCGTACCTCACAGTATGTTCTGATCACGATGGACCCAGCAGATCCTGACCAGCTACTCTTCGCTCTCGAGCAGCAGGGTGCCATGCTTGGGCATCATCAGACCCATCTGGAGACGGTTACCCACCATCTTCAGACCTTCACCTCCAGTTTGGCGGAACTTACCTTGACGCTGCGAGCTCTGGCACCTAGCCCCACACCTCAGCATGCCGCTGAACCACCCCAGCCCGGGTTTCCTTCTGCGCCGGTGCGCGAACCCCTTCTGCCTCCCCCGGAGAAGTACGCCGGTGAACCTGGCGGTTGTCGTGCTTTCCTCACGCAGTGTCAGCTTATCTTCCAACTTCAGCTATCGACGTTCCCCAGTGAGCTTTCCAAGGTGGCCTACGTCATCACCCAACTGACCGGTCGTGCCAGAGTCGTCAACCATCCCAGAGCAGCGCCTTCACCTAGCCCTGAACCTGAACCCATGCAGCTGGATCGTGCTCGACTTTCCCGTCAGGAATGCGGCCGTAGGATGGCTACCAGGTCCTGCCTTTACTGCGGGGAATCAGGACACTTCATTTCCACCTGTCCGCTAAAAGCCAACGCCCACTAGTGAGTAGAGGAGCACTAGTGGGTGTCATTCCTGTTGAATGCTCCTCCAGACAACGGACCTGCCTGCCAGTTACCATCGAGTGGGAGGGTCAGAAGCGAGAGACCACCGCTCTCATTGACTCGGGAGCCGAAGAGAGTTTTGTTGATGCTGGGTTGGTTACCAAGTGGGGCATTCCTGTTTCCAAGCCCACTAGTGGCTAACTCACTCAACGGGCAGAGGATTGCCCACATAACTTTTACCAGTTCCCCCTTGACTTTGTACATTTCCGGGAACCATCGGGAGAGGTTAAGACTGTACGTCATTGACTCTCCTCACGCACCCATTGTCCTTAGTCATCCATGGTTAGTTAAACATAATCCTTCCCTGGAATGGAGCAGTCACAAGATTGTGGGTTGGAGCCCACAATGTCTTTCCCAGAGCCTGCATCAAGCCCATTCTTCTGTTCCGAGTCCCCTGTCTTCTGTTCCGAGTCCCCTGCTTTCCAAGAAGAAACCTGATCTGTCTGTCTTCCCCTCCGAGTACCTGGATCTCAAGGAGGTTTTTAGTAAATCCCGAGCCACCCGCCTCCCTCCCCATCATCCCTACGACTGCGCCATCAAACTTTTACCCGGTACTACCCCTCCCAGGGGGCGTCTGTTCTCCTTATCCCGTCCCGAGATTTACACCATGAACACCTACACTACCGATCAAAGGTTTGGGGTCACCTGCTGGAAACTATTTTTATCTCATAATTGACAATGCTTTACACTGTATACATTTCTGTAAATACTTTAAAATGACCAAAAACACATGTAACAATGAACAAAATGAACATCAAAGAAATGTTCAAGAAAATTATATTGAAAATTGAATCTTGGATTCCTCAAAATAGTCACCCTTTGGCGTGAGAATAGCCTCACAAACAGTGGCCATTCGGTTAATAAGTTTTAGCAGGAAATCACCCAACATGTTTTCCCAGCTATCCTGCAGCAATTCCCAGAGAAACTTGTGGGTTGCTTTGCTTTGACTCTTCCTTTCCAGTTTGTCCCATACAAGTTCTATGGGATTGAGGTCTGGACACTGGGCAGGCCAGGTCTTTAGTTTGAGTTGTTGTTCACATTCCTCCTTCACCAGATAGTTCTTGCACAACTTCAAGGTGTGTTTCGGGTCTTTATCTTGCTGAAGAATGAAGGAGTGCCCGATTAGCCATAGTCCAGATGGAAGGTGACCCCAAACTTTTGAATGGTAGTGTATCTTCAGGAGTCGTTAGCTGCTGGCATCATTCGCCCTTCCTCTTCACCCGCTGGAGCGGGGTTCTTCTTCATGGGCAAGAAGGACGGTTCTCTTCACCCTTGCATCGACTACCGGGCTCTTAATGACATCACCATAAAGAATCGCTACCCTCTCCCCCTCATGACGTCAGCATTTGAACAGCTTCAAGGGGCTACTGTCTTCACGAAGCTGGATCTGCGCAACGCCTACCACCTGGTGCGCATACCACCTGAGTGCTGCATTCAATTCGTGGCCACTGGGGATGAGTGGAAGACTGCATTCAATGAGGGACTTCATTAATCCGTTTATCTGGATGATACTTGGAAATATTGAGTACCTGGTTATGTCTTCTGGAGAACAGACTTCGTTAAACCCGGTTAATTGTCCAACCACCCCTGCCGTTTTGGGAGCATACAGGCATTAATCAACTATGTGTTACAACGGTTTTGGGGTTTTGCCAATTTTTACAGGAGGTTCATCCGTAATTACAGCACTCTTGCAGCTCCACTCACCGCTCTCACTTCCATCAAGATCCGTTTTCACTGGAACCCTCAAGCAGAAGAAGCCTTCCGGATGCTTAAACAACGCTTCACATCCGATCCCATACTTATTCATCCCGATCCCACCGCCCAGTTTATCGTCGAAGTCGATGCTTCCAACATCGGGCGGGGGGGCCTTCTATTCCCATCGTCTCAGCCCCACAGAGCTGAAGTTCCTTTTCTGGTTTGGACCGACCACACAGACTGCCAAAAGACTAAGTCTCTGGATTTATTTCACGAAGGTTCACGCCCTTTCCCGATTCGAACCTATCCAAGGTCTCTATTCCTTACCATTTTGCCTCAACAATTCCATCAACGGTCTTCAGCTTATCATAGAATCTACGGTACGCTCCGCCTTGGAGGGAGAGGTTGGTCCCAGTCACTGTCTCTCCAACCGCCTCTTCGTTCCAGAGCCTGTTAGATCCCAGGTGCTTCAGTGGGGTCACTCTTCTCGCCTGTCCTGTCATCCTGGCATAAACAGAAACATTACGTTTATCCAGAGACGTTTCTGGTGGCCTGCCATGGTCCAGGATATGAAGAACTTCATATCTGCCTGCTCTGTCCATATGAAGGAGACTGCGGACAAAAGACGCTCCAAGGCTCCCCGGTATCATATTGGACAGCGGGTCTGGTTGACCACCAGAGACATTCCCCTCAAGATGGATCACCGTAAGCTTGCCCCCCATTTTATTGGACCTTTCCCTATCATAAAGATCATCAGCCCCACTGCAGTTCGTCTTAAATTACCATCCACCATGAAACGTATTCATCCCACTTTCCATGTTTCACACCTCAAACCCCTGGTTACCCACCCTTTGTGTCCCGCCCCTGAGCCACCCCCACCCCCTCCCGTCTCATCGATGGGGGAGAAGCTTATACTGTCAGCAAACATTTGGACGTTCGTCATCGGGGCCGTGGCCTCCAATACCTTGTGGATTGTGAGGGCTACAGTCCTGAGGAGAGAAGTTGGATCCCCTCCCGCTTTATCCTGGATAAAGACTTGATCAAAGACTTTCATGTTCTTAAACCTGTGCCTCCTGTTAAAACGCCAAGAGGCGTTTCTTAGGGGGGGTACTGTTATGTTTCTGTATGTCTGTTCGGTTTATTTTTATTCTTTGTTTATTTCTCTTTCCTTGTTCATCATTCTCGTTTCGATTACGTTCTGTTCCCCTGTTGTCATTGTTCCTGTATTTCGAGATCCACTCCTTGTCTTTTGTCATGCACTTCGGGAGATTCTATGTTTCGGTTTTTTCCGTCTTAGCTTATTATCTCGTTTTACTTCCTTCTTACTTTCTATTACACTTTGTATATATTAGTTAGATGTATATAGTACTAACCAACTTAACTACTAACATTAGGGATTTAGATTAAGTTACTAACACTACTAATCACTAATTATCTCATGCTTCTAACTATCGCTATCATTCTCTCTCGTTGTCCTATCCCTGTACGCTTCGCACGTTTCACTTCATTTGCACGCAGATTTCTATATGCGTTCCTCCCCTTCGAACTATGCACGTGTCTGCCTGCTCTTCCAGGTCGTTTATTGTCTATGTGTCTGTGTTATTCCCAGTCCGTGTCTTTCGTTTCCCCTCGTTATCGTATTAACGAATCCCATTGTTTTCACCTGTGTTCCTACCCCTCTCCTCCCAGTCACACCTGATTCCTATTGTGTTTCCCTTCCCTGCTTGTATTTAAGTTCCATGTTTATGTTCATTCCCCATCAGAACGTTGATCTTCATTCCCTGTGCCGATTACCAGTAAGCCAGAGTCTGTAGCATTTTCCCGAGACACCCCTTCTGTTTTCACTTCGCGTTTGCCTGCCGATTTTGTTTGTTTGCCTTCTCTGTTTTAACGGTTTTGACTTTTGGATTGTTTGTGACTTCTCTTTGGATTTTGATTTTGTACTTTCGCTACCCTGACTTCTGGTGTTGACCTCTGCCTCCATTAAACTGTTCTTTGCCAATCCTGATCTGCGTCTGGGTCCTTATCCCGTACCTCACAAGATCATTTATTATTCTCTCAATCGGACTCCGAGTCGTAGATTGCTACGCTACACACACACACACACACACACACACACCACCATGACACCTAATAAGGATCACAATGGAAATAAGTCCTAGGACTTTTCTGTGTCATCCTTGATATGTATTTTTAAAATGTACATGTAGCCTACATCGGGATGTAACAATGTTGTGGAAGGCATCGGTCTCAGCAGCGGATCAGGGCGATTAGCGGCCACGCCTACTGGCAGAGCAGCCAGCGCACGCACCGGTCTGGTGTTGCTAATCACATCGGTGTGCTTTAAAACTGCTCTGCTCTCTTCAGTAGGGGGCTGGAACAAGAAGGAGAAGGCGTAGGAGACCGGGAGGAAAGAAAGAAAGCAAAGCGAAGAAAGTAATCCGGGAACTAGAAAGTTCCGGTTATGGTTTAATGTTTGTGATATTTAATTTTGTTTATTTGTTTTGAAAAACCTCCCGTTCTGGTTCTCTGCCCGTGTCGGGATCAGAGAACGAAAATATATAAATAAATAAAGAATCCGGTCCGTAGACCGAAAACTCCACCCCTGTTTCCAGACTGCTCTGTTCCGTACAGGGATTGTCATGTGGCGTGTGACAAATGTATAAGTGAAATATCAAATAAACTAAACTAAACTAAACTGCTTTATCAATCATGTGTTTGTTTTTGTTAAGCCTAATTTGTTGACCTTTACCTCTATTCCCTGATCTGTAAATGTTCTTTTTCTCATGGTTCCGTCACATCCACATCCATTTCTTGGCATATTGTGATCTGGACGTGTAATGCTAGATTTATAGTTGACGCATTGACACAGCCGCAAACCCGCAGTCCGCGCGTCCGCAAACTATGAGATGATACTAGTACTACACGTCCACGGACTTCCAACTTTTTATGGTTGGTTTAGGGAAGAATGAAAGATTTCACAAGAAGAAATGTGTATTGTCTTCTTGTCTCACAAAATATGTGAACACGGTTCTACTTGGAAAATACAAACAGGAGGGATATAGCGCAAAGTGCAGATTTCCGCAATACAATAGAAACCTTAATTTAATACGTAGCCTAGTACTATTAATTTCGTTGAGCGTTTTCGCTATTTCCTTCCACGAATTAACTGCCATCTGGTTGTCTTTGTAATCGCGAAGTGAGGAGTCGTATAAATGCCTGTACTTTCTGTCCTCTTTGCACAGTCGTTTGTCACTGAAGCTCTCCGTCATTAATTGGTCGTTAATATTTTGGTATGTGCGACCGCAAAATAGCCGTAACATTGCAACTGTTGTTGTGCTGCGACTATTTCCTTAGTATATCTGGCCCTGAATGTTTTTAAAGCACTTAAGTGGTTGGCACCTGCCTACATTAGAGACTGCCTCTTGGTGTAGTATGTGACTGGCAGGGCCCTCAGATCCTTTCCCACTTCTCTTTTAGTGATCCCAAGGGTGAACTCTAAGAGGAGAGGTGAGGCAGCATTTTGTTTGCCCCAAAAATGTGGAACTCCCTGCCAGGTCATACCAATGCAGGAACAGTCAACTTTTTTAAAAAGCATCTTAAGACCCACATTTTTACTCTTGCTTTTAATTAATTCATTACTTCTTTTATCCTTTTTTATTTGACTATGATTGCTAGTTTTAATGATTGCTAGATTTAGTTTTTTCTTATTCTTTTAGAAATAAACTCTGCTACATTTAAAATTATTATTACTATTATTTTCTTTTTAATGTAAAGCGCATTGCGCGGCATCCATTGTATGAAGTTTGCTATAAGAATAAAACGTATTATTATTATGGCATCATCTCAGGTTATAGAAATGAATGGCAATATATTTGATTGGGCATAATGAAGTTCACTGTACCATCAAGTGTATTGTTAAAACAAAGTCCATCTGAATGTAGCTTTACAACTGCCTTGTGGTCAGGGTTGGGAGGGTTACTTTGTAAATGTAATTAGTGCCTGAATACTGATTACACGGCTCTGAAAGTAATCCGATACGAATACAGTTACATGTCTCAAAAAAGTAACGTATTCAGATTACTTTTAGAATACTTTTGGATTACTTACTTTTTCCATCACAGATGGGTATGTTTTGGGGTACAGGAGACATTGGGAAGCTGTTATATAGCCAAAGGTGGTGCTACTTAGTACTAAAAGGGTGCTCAAACTTTTGCACACGCCATGTTCACTTTTTTATTTTATCAGTAATACATTTAAATAGTTATTATGCATTACACTTTGAAAAAGGATGTCATGTTCAACTTTCCACTGTGTTGAGGTCAGGTCAGCTTCTGTTCATTTAATAATAAATACTAATAAATTTGAGATCAATTTAGCTAAATATATGCAACATTGTATCTGCATTTTTTGTTGTAGTCATCATCATTAACATGCAGGGTTGGGAGGGTTACTTTGTAAATGTAATTAGTGCCTGATTACTGATTACACGGCTCTGAATGTAATCCAATACGAATACAGTTACATGTCTCAAAAAAACGTAATCAGATTACTTTTAGAATACTTTTGGATTACTTACTTTTTCCATCACAGATGGGTATGTTTTGGGGTACAGGAGACATTGGGAAGCTGTTATATAGCCAAAGGTGGTGCTACTTAGTACTAAAAGGGTGCTCAAACGTTTGCACACGCCATGTTCACTTTTTTATTTGATCAGTAATACATTTAAATAGTTATTATGCATTACACTTTGAAAAAGGATGTCATGTTCAACTTTCCACTGTGTTGAGGTCAGGTCAGCTTCTGTTCATTAAATAATAAATACTAATACATTTGAGATGTCAATTTAGCTAAATATATGCAACATTGTATCTGCATTTTTGTTGTAGTCATCGTCATTAACATGTTATGGAATTAGAATGGACAGATTAAAAATTAATCATAATAAAAAGCAAAGGGATATTGAAAGGCAAGTTCTTTTACTGTTTTGATGGCTCATGAGCATAACTCAAACACAGCATCTAAAACAATGTAATAACTTTTGAAACTTTTTTGGCACTGGAATAACAGCGACTTGTAAGGGATATGTGGGCGGCGAATGCTCGGCAGTGCATAACGTAATTGACGTATAGTAGAGTATAATTGTCTACCAAATTGGGAGAAAACTGGGAAAAATAAAAAGAATAAAATAAAATGTCATCGTTTCAACAATAAAGAAAGCAGTATAAAATTAGCAGAGCAGTTAATGCGATGCCTCAAACCGTAGGCTAAGGTCAGGTAACAGCAAATTACTGCAGAACTGTGTTCATTAAACTGAAGGTTAGCTAACGTCGACTTACTCCAAGTGCTTTTTAAGATTCAAAGTCGAGTCCTTTGATGCCGACAGTATCTTTATTCCTGGAAGACACAAGGTACACTGGACCGACAGATTTTTCCCATGTTCTTCTTTAAACTGGAAATTGTGTCGATAACGCCACAAACTAAAAGCTGACTTTTCTTCCTTGTCGCTATCAATGTTTGTCTGAGCGTGGGCGCTTTTTTTTTAAACGCATTTTTTTAACGCAGTTTTTGGTTCTGTGCAGCGGCTGTAGTTTTCGTGAGCTGTGTGATGATAATCATGTAGGCGTGATAATTTCATGCTGTAGCTTTAGTAATGAATATCAGCTCATTAATGTTTGTAAGGAAAACTTTCCACCAAGAATTCCAATAAGTATTCCAAAATGTATTCACTTCAGGTTTATTAAAGTAACTGTATTCAGATTACTCGTTTTTCAAATGTAACGCGAGCTGAATACAGTTACTTGATTTTTGTATTCTGATTACGTAACGCCGTTACATGTATTCCGTTACAACCCAACCCTGCTTGTGGTAAGGGGTACCTGGAAACAGGCAATTTTTTCTCACAGTTGTCGCTGTATTGGGCGGTTGTGGTTGGTCGAGATCAAGACCAAATAACTAAAAATGTAAGGTGCGTGGTTGTTGGCCGTCCCATAGTTGCGGCAGCAAACTTGCAGTACGAGGGTAAATTGAACTAGAAGACGGTACAACTCGCCACCAAATTAGGAGAAAATGAGGAAAAAATAAGGAATTTAAAAAAAAGACAGATTCATGTGAAGGGGACAGGATTTTAAAAGTCGCAGAGCCATGGCCCACTAGCCCTTGTAAAGAAAGGAATTTGGTTTTGTTTGGAATGTGACTGATGTACCTTCCTGTGATTGTAGTATCAGATCTTGTTTCCCACCATTCACCCTCCTATGATGTACTGTATACCAACATCTCTTTATCCCTACTGTTTGTCCTCTCTCTCTGCACCGCCCCCCAGTGGACTATATAATACTCAGATTAAAAATATGCACATGTCCATACGTAAATAAACATTCAAACATCTTACATAGTTTTCAAATATTATTTTATAATGGAGGAACAGGCCTACAGGCTGTACAAAGGGTACAAATGTGTACCCTTTCACCTTTGGAAACTTCACGAGCATCATCTTTGAAGTAATATATTATATAATAATATATGCCATTTAGCAGATGCTTTTATCCAAAGCGACTTACAGTAGTGAATGCATACACTTTTCAGTATATATGGTCCCAATGGGAATCAAACCCACAACCTAAGCACTGTCAACACCATGCTCTACCTACTGAGCCACACAGAACCACCAAATCCACAAACCACCAAGTAGAGGTGGATTTAGTGAAACCTTACTAAATCCAACTTAAACCTGCTGGGGCTTCCCACCCTTCCCACCAGCCCTTATATTCCAGTTACAATAACTGAACACTATGCCCCAGCTGGTTTGCATCATAGAATGAATGTGAGATTCTGTAGGATTTCAGTACAATCTCAATTTCAGAGAGACTTACAGGGCCAGTGAGAAATCCCCAATTGAGGAAAACCGGGGAGAAAGTTATGGATGGAGGGAAGATTATAACTATCCAATCCATAATCCAGCTTCATAGCACACATTACAGTACTTAGCTACCTAGACAGGGCATTAGCAAGTAAACATTTATGGTTTTCTTCCTGTAGGTAGCTACTTGTTCAGCTTCCCTAATATATTAATATTATAGTTCACAAGTTAGATAGAGGGTCAAAAACCATTCTAATGTTGATTCTGATTTCAAAAATAAAACTCCAGAGACACATATCCAGCTGAGCCACTTTTTTTTGTGCCGTTTTTTGTGTACAGTGGAAAAACTGGCTGGAAATCCCGCGGGGTGTCAACTAACTGACAATAGCATCACCCAAGGAAGAAGGTATTCAGTTGGTAGGATATTCCCCACCTCATCGTTCAATAACAAGTCCTTGGTCAGCTGTAATTTGGTTGTAACACACTCTGAATTTGGGAGGGCACACACCAGTATGCGCTAGCCAGCCGGCATTTACGTTCACTCTGTAATCTACCAGCTGAGCTGTAGTTATTCCACCGAATTCACAGAGTATGTTGCAGCAATAAGATGGGCCTATAATCACAATTAGGTTTTCCATATTAGGGATGAAAGAACAACTATGGAATGCACATTTAAAAAATAGCTTTCTAGCATACTGACAGTAGTTGAACTAGCCAACATTATTGGCTACCTAACTAGCATGAAAAAAACAAAGCTAGCTAGATTCTTAACTTTCTTAACATTTTTTGGAATGCTTTCTTGTGGCCTGTCCCAGGTCCCATGAATGCCCAGTCACATTCATGGGACCATCCCATCACTGCAATGTCTTCTCCCAAATAATGCACAAACGCCAGAGTCCACCAGTCATTGCATTGAAGGAGAATATTTCATGCGCAATTGGTGCAGGCAGACAACAGGTGTCTGATCAACCACAGTACAGGAAGTACTAATGCAGGCTATGAGACAAAAACTGTCACTGCCAGTTGAAACCCTGCTTCCCTGGGTGATACAATGGCTAATTGTGCACTGGCCTCTGGGGCTGCTAGCCATGGTCAGTCCTGGCACTATATTGTTTTACATATGAATTAAAGTACAGTATATACTGTATTTTAGAAATTAAAACATAATTTGCTCATTTATAAGTAAAACACAATTAAAAATGTACAAATGCCCGCATTAATATATCTGAAAAACGATTAGCTAATTCAGCTTATTTCATCCTCAGAAATGATGTCATGCTTCATTATCCCCTTTTCCACTCGGGGCTATAGGCCTGGGAAAAAAACCTATGGCAGGGTCAAATTAGCCCACCAGGACTGTTCTCAGCATATGCTTTCGCCGTCATACTCCTGCGAGGTGGGAGTTTGGTGGCTTTGGTCAGGGTCATGTTCTGTACCCTCTGGAGCCTGGGGTGCTGCGGGCAGAAAGACTCCAGTGGCAGAGGGCCAGCCGAGGGCACCCATGGTAAAGCATGGGCCATCTCCCCTGCTTTCAGTGAGGCCATCGGGGACAACCTGAGGAGACAACATGATGATTTAAACGCTGTGCTGTTACTCAAAATTATGAGTGTGCACACCTACAGTAATACAGATGTTGTGTGGGCAGCGTAATAGGCCATGCTTGCTTCTCCAGGCTGTAGTTGTGTTGCCCCTGAGCCTCAATAGAGGGGCTTTTCTGGCAACCCTTCCAAAAAGCCTATTGGAATGGAGGTGGCATCTGATGGTAGATTCGGATACTTTGTGTCCCAAGATGCAACAAAGTTTTGTAGATCTGTGGGCCTTGGATTTTTCTTTGCCTCCCAAACCACCTGCCTCACTGGGGACAAGATGCACTTGTGCCCTCTACCAGGCAGGGTTACCACTGTTACAGTAGTTTCTTAACTATTGACCTAATAGTGGAAAGTGCTATCTTTAATTTTGTTGTTGTTTGTAACCATCTCCAAAACCCTTTGTCTTGTTTCATCTGATAATTATTTGGCTTCCCCCATGGTGATGGATGACAAATGGATTTTACATTGGTTTCATTGGTTACATTGGTGATTCCAACTCAGAGTTACATGGTGGGGACATATTTGATTCAATGGGGCTAAGGAAATGCAAGTTTTTAATACAAATTTAAATATTACTGATTTTCCAGAACCTTCTACTTCGCAAATCTCTGCTTAGGTCCGGTTTCCTTAAATCTTGCAGGATAGGGTGGGTATCCATTGCATGCTTATTGGCAGCACTGTACGACACACAACCTCCATGGCTGTGGTCCAGGTCTTTCACAGAGATAGGTCCTGCAGAATGCAGAAAAAATAATATAAATCAGGGCCAAACATTTTTTGGGGGGGTTTTGATAGATTAATTTATTGATTTTGTAAATACACTTTCCACTTTGGTCTCATGGTAAACTTTTAACAGTTTGTCTGGCAATATATTAATTAAGGCTTTTATTTATAAAATTGCTGAGTATACATCATTTCCTGGAGATTTGCTACTTGTGATCGTCTTAATAGCCTTAAATACTTTTTGAAGACTGATTTCTGCATTCAGGTTATCCTTTTCTTTTGACAATTTAGCATGTTCAATTGGTTGGGTTATTTTCATATTTGTAGAGGTCTGCACAATATTCCTTAAACTATGAGCAGGTATTCAGTATTGTCTCAGCTACTGTTGAAATTCAGTACAAGCACAAAGGCTGCTTTTCTATGGAGCTAATCATTTTGTGGGCTACCAGCTGTGATCAACTCAATTGTTAAATGTTGAGACACGCAGAATTATTTATTATTTATTTATTTTAATCATTACATGGGTACGTAACCGTAACATGTCATGAGATAAAGGAAACTAGCAATATTTGGTCAAAAAGTGGGTGGTAGTGACCTCACCTGCTGTTCCGTCTCTCTCCTGACTCGTCCTGATAGGCTCCATTGAGTCTGCACTGACGGAGAAGACTTGAGGGGTGTTGTACATGATGGAGACTCGTGCAAGCTCTACTTTGGTTTCCTGGCAGGGCTTTGGTCTGTGAGTTGGCCTCACAGAGGAACGTGAGGGCCCGGGAGGCAACAGCTCTAGCGGCGACACAAACACTGGAAACAGCCTGCACTTCACCAACTGGCTCGCAGCTGAAGACCTTATGGATACATGAATTTTAAGTTTTATAAATATAAATAGTTCTTACAGAAGCAATATCAAAGGAAATGTTTTTGTTTGTTGGTTTTTACCTGCGGATCAAGGGATGGGATGCAGGGATACTTCCTGAGAGAAAAAAATGAGAGGAAAACATCATATAAATATGATAACAATCATACAAGTATGAAAAATATTCTCACACAAGACCCTGTGTATGCAGACAGCACAGAGTTTATAACTCACAAATGCAGAATTCTTTGGATGTTGTACATGTGCAATGCAAGGTGCATTCAACTCAATTAATTGTTTTTCAAATAGATATCTGTGTCCATCTCCTAAATGTATGGTTTTGGATGATATTGTGATGTGATAATGCAAAAAAGGCCATACAAAAATAATAGTAATAATGCAACAGTAACAGTAAAAGTAGTACAGTGCACTGTATGAGGAATGCCTGGTCACAAAGAAACAACAGTCCACTTGTTAACAACATGAACACTCTCAAATTGTAAACAACACTAGTATAGTAGATTACTATAATAATATACAGTATAAGACTTTTTATTTGATCTTTATTTTGCTATATTTCCTCAATGCATAACTTTGAGGCAACAACATTTTGGGGAAATGATAATAATGACATTTGGTTGTGACTGATGTAGTGTATATATGGCCAAAGGTTTTGAGAATGACACAAATATTAATTTTCACAAAGTCTGCTGCCTCAGTTTTTATGATGGCAATTTGCATATACTCCAGAATGTTATGAAGAGTGATCAGATGAATTGCAATTAATTGCAAAGTCTCTCTTTGCCATGAAAATGAACTTAATCCCCCAAAAACATTTACACTGCATTTCAGCCCTGCCACAAAAGGAATAGCTGACATCATGTCAGTGATTCTCTCGTTAGCACAGGTAAGAGTGTTGATGAGGACAAGGCTGGAGATCACTCTGTCATGCTGATTGAGTTAGAATAACAGACTGGAAGCTTTAAAAGGAGGTTGGTGCTTGAAATCATTGTTCTTCCTCTGTTAACCCCCTGAGGTCCGTGCTAAGCTTAGAGGAGGTTTGTGATTTTGGCGTGGTCTGATATTTATCTCAATTTCATCAACTTAACACACACTTACTCCAAAGTGTTTGATATTTTTATTTGAAGGACAATCACAGCTACATTTATATGCCATCAATAGTTTGGTCAGTATCATATGCAGCTTGTAAATAGATCTACAAACACACAAGTTATAAAGAGTACATTTTTCTGCCGTCACAAAAGTTGTGAAAGCACACACTAAACTATAGTGACGAATTGTTTTGCCAATGTGCGTTTGTTCATCAAGGTCTTGGTTATGTAAGGGTGTGAAAATTGTTTAGCACATATGAGATCTAAATAGCTAAAAACCAGTTTTTATCAGAACTGGTCACATTTATTTCAGGCTGTGGGAGGGCTATATGCTAATTTACTGAATATTCATGATCCACACCTGAAAGATCTGTCAGATGGGCCATCTCTCTCTCAAAGGCCATCAGACAAAGACATCTTGCAGAGTAGCCGACGCATTTCTTGCGACCAACAGAAGCCAGTTTGACAACATCCAAAGTCTGTTTGGCATTGGGCACAGGCACATGATCAAAAGTAGCCCGTTTTCTGGGTTTAAGATATTTATCTTTAAACGTCTGTAGGAAAACGAAAGCAAAATCCGTGTCTACGAAGACACGGAAAGACATAAACAAGACAAAACAAAATAACCAATGATCAGGAACAAACAAAACGTATCCAAAATCTCGGAATAAACTAAACGCTGGGAATCTAAACCACAATAAGCACACAAACAAGTTCTCGAGAGGCAAGAAACATTAATCACAATAGGTATTATCAAGCTAAGCTAGATAATGTCCAAGCACCGAAACAGAATGCCAGCTGGTTAAATATCCTCCCGTTAATTATTCGCAGCAGTCCGCAATGATTCTGATTTTTTCTGTATAGTGTCACAAGACGCGGAATTCATATATTTTCACGAGTATTTGAAAACATGGTAAATAAAATAAATATCAGCATACACCGTCTGTTGCTGGCAGCTTGCAACCGCAAACACAGACAAGATGCGATATAATGTCGGGACATTGTTTACGCTGCGATTTCACACATGGTCCCACGCCCCTCCCCGAGACTAGCACCTAGTTACCATGTCAATAGAAGGGGGATGGAACTTCCAGGTAAAAAAGAGAATAAAAGGCAAGGTTTACTTTTGGTCTAATTAACCTCATTTTAAAAATCTCATATTATTTGCCAGTGCTCAAATCTGAAAGTCATGATTCTAAGGTTTCTGTCAATGTTTTTGCCGCGTGTGTATGATAAAATCTCACGACTGAAATAGTAATATACTTTTATTGCTGCTGGAAGTGTCAGCGCTCCCGTCGACCTCAGGGGGTTAACCATGGTTACCTGCAAGGAAACACGTGCAGTCATCATTGCTTTGCACAAAAAGGGCTTCACAGGCAAGGATATTGCTGCTAGTAAGATTGCACCTAAATCAACCATTTATCGGATCAAGAACTTCAAGGAGAGAGGTTCAATTGTTGTGAAGAAGGCTTCAGGGTGCCCAAGAAAGTCCAGCAAGCGCCAGGACCATCTCCTAAAGTTGATTCAGCTGCGGGATCGGGGCACCACCAGTGCAGAGCTTGCTCAGGAATGGCAGCAGGCAGGTGTGAGTGCATCTGCATGCACAGTGAGGCAAAGACTTTTGGAGGATGGGCAGCAAAGAAGCCACTTCTCTCCAGGAAAAACATCAGGGACAGACTGATATTCTGCAAAAGGTACAGGGATTGGACTGCTGAGGACTGGGGTAAAGTCATTTTCTCTGATGAATCCCTTTCCGATTATTTGGGGCATCCGGAAAAAAAAAAAAAAAAAGCTTGTCCGGAGAAGAAAAGGTGAGCGCTACCATCAGTCCTGTGTCATGCCAACAGTAAAGCACCTGAGACCATTCATGTGTGGGGTTGCTTCTCAGCCAAGGGAGTGGGCTCACTCACAATTTTGCCTAAGAACACAGCCATGAATAAAGAATTGTACCAAAACATCCTCCGAGAGCAACTTCTCCCAACCATCCAAGAACAGTTTGGTGATGAACAATGCATTTTCCAGCATGATGGAGCACCTTGCCATAAGGCAAAAGTGATAACTAAGTGGCCCGGGGAACAAAACATCAAAATTTTGGGTCCATGGCCAGGAAAAGACCTTAATCCCATTGAGAACTTGTGGTCAATCCTCAAGTGGCGGGTGGACAAACAAAACCCACAAATTCTGACAAACTCCAAGCATTGATTATGCAAGAATGGGCTGCCATCAGTCCGGATGTGGCCCAGAAGTTAATTGACAGCATGCCAGGGCGAATTGCAGAGGTCTTGAAAAAGAAGGGTCAACACTGCAAATATTGACTCTTTGCATAAACTTAATGTAATTGTCAATAAAAGCCTTTTACACTTGTGAAATGCTTGTAATTATACTTCAGTATACCATAGTGACATCTGACAAAAATATCTAAAAACACTGAAGCAGCAAACTTTGTGAAAACCAATACTTGTGTCATTCTCAAAACTTTTGGCCACGGCTGTACACATTTTTATCAAATGTGAAAATAGCAAAAACACCTTGCCCAGTGGGTGATTAATTGAATGAAGTGTTCAACAGTTAGCTAAGGACAGCAACGCTATGGGACCCACACTGTACCCCCTGGAAGCTTGAGTGCATGTCAAGAGGCATATTGCCCACCCCTCATCCCAGAGTCTGGCTCATGGTACAGACCACAAGACTGGTAGCTGGAAGACTGCTGAATGGCGGTGACAGTGAGTTGCTGGCGGTGCAGGGTCTGTCGATGAGGAAGGGAGGAGAACGAACGCAGCTGGTGCCGCCGACACAACCTGCCGTCCAAGTCTGGCTTATCTGCAGAGTCTGGAAGGACATTTAAGAAATGCAGTAAGTATTACCGTGATTGCTTCATAGGGCACATCTGTGCACATGGCTATAGTTACACATATTATTTTGTCTGCATGTTCAAATGTTATTTCCATTTCTACAAATTTGGAAATTGCAGGCATGCACATCATTTTAAGTATATGAGCAAAGCTAGATTTACAGGTGCTGAAATCTAATTTTTCCTCGCACAAGTTCTGAGAAGGAAAATAATGTCACATTGGACCCCGCAGTTGCTACTTGCAACTATATTTTTTATTTTATTTTTGTCTGCCATGGGTCTGGAGAGCAGCTTTAGTGAAAGTCTGTGCTAATAGAAGACTCTCTCTTGACTGACTGACTCTTGTTTGAGTTTTTATTGTTATGCACTGTAATGCACATTAACAACTCATTTGACTATTTATCATGTATTTCAAGTATGTATCTTGTATCTTGTATTTGGCTACATTGTTATATCATAACTTGTACTTTTGGCTATTTTTTTAAATGGCTGTTTTTTTAAAAAGATTTAGCAAAATCTTTTCAGGGGGATGGTGATAATGGTAAGAATTGCAATGCTATACCAGCATTGCAGGTAAAAATGTATATGACATCACCAATAATCTGCTCATAACAAATAAAATGCTTCCATATTTACTGGTGATAGGTGGATGGGCGGAGTCTATAGGGGTCCCAAAATCCAGATAAGTAGCTGTCACCAGCTCAAGGTGCAAATCCTGAAATACAGTCACACAATCATGAACAGCATTATTTAGGATAATTTAATTTTGTGATTTAGCAGAGAATGTATGTGATATCAGAGGATGGATGTGGGGTCAGATGACAGATGTGGGGCTAAAGGACGGCTTTACACCACTTACCTTTTTTTCTTTCTTGCTGTCACTCACAGCTGCCACCACTTGATTTCCTGTCGTTGCTGCTTCTTCACTGGACAACACTGGGAGCTGCCATTAACATGGAAGAGAGGAAACATAATATGCTCTGAATACAAAAACCTAAGACAAAAACAACTACCTAATTGTATTACTATATATTGTGGCAGCCGGGAGGGAGTAGTGAGGGGAATGGTCATAGAGGTATGTGGCAGCACACTGGCTCCACCCCTTGCCCAAGTTAGGGCTTCCTGCTCAACAAGCTGCACCTGGGGAGAATCACAGCGCACCTGGAAGTAATCAAGGGGCTGAGTGGCCGTGCTACGAAGAGAGGCGCGGCACTCAGCCCAGACAGAGTACCGCAAGGGAAATCAACCAGCGAGAGTGAGTGGAGAAAGAAGAGAGAAATACAGTGCTGTGTGCAATAATTGTTTTGATCTTGTTTGGATAGGAGAACCCGCTTTGTGCAACGAACCTTGACCGTCTGAGAGAATCTGCTTCTGTGTACCGACCCCAGCTATCAGCCCCGACGATTCTAAAGGATTACGGATTTCCTGCAAACCATCATTGACTCTCTCTCCCCCTTCCCCTTTCCTCTGGAAATTAAATAAAGTTCCAGTGATTATGTCATTCCTTTGGTTGTGACTCTCGTTGATTATCTGGCTTGGTTTCGTGGCAACACTCCCCAATTATTCAACTATCCCTTCCCTTGCACTACGAGCTTGCCGCTGCAACCCTGGAACCGGCAGTGACAAAGGCGCCAAATCATCTCCTCCAAGACGGAACTGCCAAGCCGTCGACCGTAACTCCAATACATACAGAGCCACTTTTGCATGCGGCAAGCTACTGCTGGCTTCCATCCCTTTCCCTCTGGAGCAGACAGCCAATCGTTGCCCACAAACGGGGCTCCCAGCCAGAGCCGGACAACGAACTCCAGGCAAGTGCCTTTATCAGTACACCACCCAGGGGCCTAATTCGAATTACGTCTAAGTTATTCAAAATACCTGTAGGCAGGTAAGAAATACTTAATTCCAGATATGAAACTGAAACACAACCAAACTGGTATTTGTACACAAAATATTGAATATGTTATGGTCTTGAAAAAGCAAAAGACAGTTTCAGATATGGGAAGAGGGTATCCCAAAGGATGTTTCAGCAATCGGACAGGCTTAAAATTGCAATTTGGCATTCCAAATTGGAGATTAAAGAAAAAAATGGAGATGAAGAGTTATTAAAAAATATTTCTATTCACATGGAAATACATGTATATTGTAGGTAGTGTATACTAGCAAGTACTGTACATCGTTACATTGATTACATTGTGGGAATATGATCAATAAGCAGGGAAACTGAAGTACTCTTAAATAGTGCTGTATTTGTTCTTACACACAGAGTCTGCATTCACATGAGGCTTTGTAAAAAAGGAAGTTTTTGGGGATAGTTTTGTTTTTTTGTTTTCTGCAAGGTAGGACATTTTTGTCTGTGTTTTGCACCCTCACCTATATGTGTTATCCTGTGTACGTCAATATCTTCCCCCTCTAAATTTGAATGGTCTTCTCTACAGCCAATTGGCTTGCCTAGCATATTTTACTGGTTTGCATACAATATCATGATTATACTTCTTTATTGTAGAACACAACATCACACTGAATAAGGAGAAGACCTGGCTTGCTTTACAAATTCTAAAAAATGGACATATCGCAACCTGTAATGTAAAAATTAAGTAACACATTACTGTATAGGATACAAAAGTTAATATTTAAACTGTTAAGTACACAGTTGTATATTGTATAAGTCAAAAACAGTAAAATAATGTAGAATAGTCACTATTTAAGACTTACAGTACTATACAATAAGAAGCAATAAATATAGAAGCTTCTTGGCAACATTGCTAGTAGTCATTTATGGTAATTCTTTCATATAGTATATTGCTGCTAGAAACCTTTATTGTGTCAAAATCTATACATCAATATAATTTCAACAGTATTTAAATTAAAACAGTATATAAAATACTGTTGTGCCAAATTTGACATACTATGCTACATGAAAATCCTTCATTGTTTTGAGTGAGTTATACTCTCACAGGGTGTTTGATAATGTGCTGGTTGAGAGAGGTATGTTATCACAGGGGGTTTGATAATGTGCTGGTTGAGAGAGGTATGTTCTCACAGGGGGTTTGATAATGTGCTGGTTGAGAGAGGTATATTTTCACAGGGTGTTTGATAATCTGCTGGTTGAGAGAGGTATATTTTCACAGGGTGTTTGATAATCTGCTGGTTGAGAGAGGTATATTTTCACAGGGTGTTTCATAATGTGCTGATTGAGAGAGGTATGTTCTCACAGGGTGTTTGATAATCTGCTGGTTGATTTTGGCCTTATTGCTCAGCACTCGCTCCTGCCGCAGCCTGTTTCTCTCCTTGCGGGTCTTCAGGTGCTTTTTCTTGCACATGATTTCCTATAGAATTAAACAAGACCACAGACCAGAAGTTAAACTGCATTGTTTTAGGTTATAATTTATTTCTGTAAAAAAAAAATTAAACAGCATATCGGTTCAGAACAAATTTTTCACAAAAAATCTCCAATGTTGAAAAAAATTTGACTGAGATTTTCAAAGTTTAAAAATGAATGAATAATATGCATTGTATAGTGAATGAAGTATTGTGTTGGCAAATCAGTGCACAGCCTTGCTCAGCTTAAGAGAGCGCTTACATATGTCTCACTACCATGTGTTTACTAGTAAAGACAAACGTTGATTCATGAGGATGGTAAAATATTTATAACTTGAACACAGTGAGTGTGCCACTGGGTGAAAACCGGATGACCGATAGCTGATTCTTGGCTCAACAGAATGCATACTCAACAGTGCTCATTATGTACCTTGTCAACAATGTTTAGCAGATGAACAGGCAAGCCATTGGACTCTGTGCTGTTTGAACCACTCGTGCTGAGAAGGAAAACAGATCAGACCTACTTTCAAGCTCACATTATCAATTGAGATTTGTACCAGTACTAAATGAACACTGATATTTCCTCTGGCAATTTTCAGCAAATTGAACATTACCTGGACTCCAGGTCGGAGATGTCACTGAGAGACCCATCCAAATCCAAGTCCCGGCCCAGTTTCTGATGGATCTCCTGCCGCAGTATGGCTCCCAGCTCCGCCAAGCAACGACTGGCCTGAGAATAGACACATATCTCACAGATAAACTCCCATGTTTACAATCCTCAACACAAACATGCATCATTTAAAATGTATGTAACCACACACACACACACACACACACACATTTTATAAATCCAGGAATTTATATTGCGCATACTTTGTATACTTTAACTTGCAGTCAACAACTCCGTGATCCCCATTTTACTTTTATTCCCAAATTTAGAATACCGAATCACAGTGGCGGGCCGTGCATTTCACACCTAGGCCTTCAGTAGTGCTCCGTCTGAATCAATCCACCCCTCAATAACTATTTTATGGCTATAAAAGCCATCTTATTGTTATGTTTTGAGTGTCTGTTCGGTTTGGTTTTGCACTTTGTTTATTTATCTTTCTTCAGTCATGTTTCATTCTCGTTCTGTCATGCACTTCGGGAAATTCTATGTTTCGGTTTTTCCGTCTTCGTTTCTAATCTCGTTTTACTTCCTTCTTACTTTCTAATTACACTTTGTATATATTAGTTAGATGTATATAGTACTAACCAACTAATCTACTAACATTAGGGATTTAGATTAAGTTACTAACACTACTAATCACTAATTATCTCACGCTTCTAACTATCGCTGTCATTCTCTCTCGTCCTATCTCTGTACGCTTCTCACGTTCCGCTTTATTCGCACGCAGATTTCTTTATGCGTTCCTCCTCCTCCCTAAAAACCGAAACATAGAATTTCCCGAAGTGCATGACAAGACAAGGAGAGGAACTCGAACAGGAACAATGACAGACGTGGAACAGAACGAGAATGAAACATGACTGAAGAAAGATAAATAGACAAAGTGCAAAAACAAACCGAACAGACACCCGTTGCCGTTGCATCGAAGATAGATAACTCGTGTATCCAGAATAAATGCCTTTACTGAAGAAACAAACCTGGGGTGCTACAGCTGCGACACACATAAAAAATCATCAATAATAACCTCATAAAATTGCAATATTATTTAGGAAAATAGCAACATTTTACTCACCAAAAATCCTTATTATTTGTACACAAAATCCATCCCCCTTTCTTTCCTCAAAAATAGTTCAATTACTCTGTCGTACAGATTATCCGTGTGTTTCAGTTCCATCAAGAAGTCCTTTTCTATCGCCATCGAAGCTAATGCTGAAAGTCGAGCCTGCCCTGTCGTATTTCTGGCATAAGTTTTAATTCGCTTTAGGGCTGAAAATGTCCGCTCAAATGTCTGAATCACAGACTGATGTTAATTATATTTTGTCCATGAATACTTATTAAATAATTCCAAATGGTCTGTTCGCTTCCTTTCATAGCTTTTCCCCTGATTGCGCTGCTTCCAGACGTGTATTTTCATATTAAAGCATTTAACCAATCACATTGCATCATAGTCAGACACTCTCTGACTATCCAATCAAAGGGTGTGAATACGCTGACGTTACCTAGGCCTTCTAGAAGGCCTTCGTGTCCTCAACTCAAAATCTGATTGGTTGAAGCAACAGTTTGATCAACACTTATTTTATGCTACAGGGCCTGCAGAACTGATTGTGAAGGCCTCCAGGGAGATTTCTTTGACCTTTGGCAACAAATGATGGCTGAAATGTGATTGGTTAAATGCTTTAATATGAAAATACACGTCTGGAAGCAGCGCAACCAGAAAAGCTATGAAAGGAAGCGGACAGACCATTTGGAATTATTTAATAAGTATTCATGGAAAAAATATAATTAGCATCAGTCTGTGATTCAGATATTTTTTAGGCCAGCAGAGAAGGCCTTTGCAGGCCCTGATGGCCCACCACTGCCGAATCATCACTATAGGTCCATCCCAAGGTAATATGCTCCATCAATTTGGGAGGGTGCACACTGACATGCATGTCCTCCAGAATCAGAGCAACCAGAAGCCCCTTCTTTTAACTGAAATCCACCAGCTGAGCCACAATTATTGTGCTGCACAACCGACACAGCTAGCACAACTAAAACTTGCTCAATAGAAATTGTGTGTTATTGAACGGTGATTACTATGAATAAAATCGTAAGCTAAGTGAAAGACCTTAGTTGGATCTGGGTCGCAGTAGTCCAGCAGTGTGTCACAGAAGCAATATCCCAGTGATTTCAAGTCCTGGGTGGTGAAATGTGTTCCTCTTCTGTTCCCTGTAAAAAATATCACAAGTAACACATAAAAAAAACTAAATGTAATTTTCAGGTCTGTTGCAAGCAAATGGACAGTGTTCACAGTTTGAGCCTCGTACCACAGTGCATTACTGAGTGCTGTGCTCCTCACCTAAAGTGGACCCTCCGAAGGTGGCCTCCATGGTGTAACTATTGGCAACCCCCAACTTCCACATTGCAATGCGTCCCGTTCCTTCTTTACTTTTTTTAACTCGAAACTTGCAACTCCTATAAGAAAACTGAGTTGCAGCAAAAAATACACAATTATTAGTTTAGCTCCTACTATATACTGTATATGTTATCATATGTGATGGTGCACAATCTGTATACTTTTTTTAATTTTTAAGCAATATCAGGATGAACTGCTGTTGTTGTTCCCAACATATGCATATATAACATAACATACGCAACTCAGAACTGCTTCTGTAAGAACATAAGAACATAAGACAAGGCTGGTAAACTGAATAGTATAGACAATTATCGACCCATTGCACTAGCAAGTATCATGTCTAAAGTACTGGAGAGAATCCTGTTAACAAAGCTAGAAATGTATATTCTTACTTCTGACAATCAGTTTGGTTTCAAAAGGAAACATGGTACTGATCTTTGTATTTATGCTCTTAAAGAGATTGTGTCTAAATACACAAGTCTGAATTCATCTGTTGTTTTATGTTTTATTGATGCATCCAGGGCATTTGATAGAATCAACCATGAAAAACTGTTTATAAAATTGCTAGATAGAGGTGTCCCTAAATTTTTAGTGAGAATTTTAGTGTTCTGGTATGCCCATCAAACGTTTCAGGTTAAATGGGACAATGTTGTATCTGCTCCATTCTATGTTAGTAATGGAGTTCGACCAGGAGGGATTTTATCTCCTTTCTTATTTAATGTTTATATGGATGACTTATCAATGCAGTTAAATGGGTCAAAAACAGGCTGTTTTGTGGGCAATTCTATGGTCAATCATCTTATGTATGCAGATGACCTGGTCCTGCTCAGTCCATATAGTGCTGGGATGCAACAGTTGCTGAAGGTGTGCTCTCAGTATGGCATAGATCATGACATAAAGTATAATGCTAAGAAAAGCCACATAATGATAGTTAGAAGCAGTGGGGACAGGAAACTAACTTTTTCAACCTTTTATTTGTCTGACAGTCCTCTTGATGTGTGTGAGGAAATAAAATACCTAGGTCATGTCATATCTGATGACTGGATGGATGACAAAGACATTCATCGCCAGCGTTGTAAAATCTATCTTCAGGCTAATATGTTGTTAAGGAAGTTTTCTATGTGCTCTGACTATATAAAGTGTTCCCTGTTCAGAACCATCACACCGTTGTACACTGCTCAATTGTGGTCTAACTACAAGAAAATGAGTATGCAGAGGCTTAAAGTAGCCTACAATGATGCAATGAGGTTGCTGCTCCGTGTCCCTAGGTGGCATAGTGCCAGTCAATTGTTTGTGTCCACTAGTATGCCAACCTGTGAGGCACTCTTAAGACAGCTGATGTTTAGCTTTATGTGTCGACTGGACAAGTCTGAGAATCACATAATAGAAGCTCTTGTCAGTCCTATGAAAAGCTGTTACAGATTCACTTCCAAGCTGAGACGGCATTGGTGCAATAGTTTGTATATTTTTTAATATGCACAGTTTTTGTATGTTGTATCCTTTTGTTTTCTCCATTTTTTATACTTGTATGTTGTTATTTTTATATGGACCGGTGTTTGCAATAAAGTTTATTATTATTATTTATAACATAATGACGAGAATGGGCCGTTCAGCCCAACTAGGCTCGTCATGTCCTAATCTAAAGAGTATCCAGTACTATATCTAGCCTGGACTTGAATACCCCAAGTGCTTCTGCCTCAACTATCTGGCCTGGCAAGCTGTTCCAGGCATTGACAACTCTGTGTAAAAAAACTAAAAAAACACCTAATATGCATGCAGAATTTGCCTATTCATTTGCCTACTATTTTCCACCTGTGGCCTCTTGTCCTGCTTATCAAATTTATCATAAACAAATGTTAAGACCCCTATAAGACCTGATTTTGTGGAGGAAACTGAAATTGAAATATGTATTTGGACTATTTGTATATTTGGAATTTGTAACATCTCCCTCGTCTAATTGTACATAGTTTGTAGAAAACTCATATTTGAAAAAGATAACAGATGTATAATGACACAGAGAAGTATTTGTATGATGTAACTGTAAATAACTGATGTGTGAAATAATTGTATTACAATATTGAAATATTTTGAATCTCTGTTTCTCTTAATAAATAAAGAATACAAAAATGTAAAAAATGTTTGGTAGTTCAATTTGCTAACCCTTTTCAGTCATTTAAAAACCTCAATCAAATCGCCCCTAAGTCTCCGTTTGTTAAGCTTGAATTTCATACCAGGTACCAATTTAGTTGCCCTTCTTTGCACTTTTTTCAAGAGCTTCTATATCTTTCTTTTAGTGTGGTGCCCAGAACTGCACACAGTACTCCACTTGAGGTATGCAAAGGCATACGATTAAACTGAACAAAATCTCCTTTGATTTACACTCAATACATTTTGCTATATATCCCAGCATCCTGTTGGCCTTTTTAACTGCTGCAGCACACTGCTTAGATGCACTTAGGAGTTGTAGTTGATCAAAGTCTTCAAATTCAACACCTACCAATTTTTCTCCTCCCATGAAATACTTCTGTCTTATATTTTTATTGTCAAATGCTTTTTGAAAGTCCAAATATATAATATCATAAGCCTGGTTCAAGTCAAAACACATTGTAGCCTCCTCAAATAAGTCCAGGAGGTTTGTTAGGCATGACCTCCCCTTAAGAAAACCATGTTGGCTCTCCTCTAAAATACTATTATTTTTCAGGAATGATTCCAACTTGTCCCTGATAATACATTCCAGTATTTTATATGAGATGCATGTTAAACTGACAGGGCTAGGAATTGTAAATTGATCAAAGCCTATCTGCATCAAAGCAGTGTGCTACAGCAGTGAAAAAAGCCAACAGGATGCTGGGATACATAGCAAAAGGTTTTTGTGATGTTACTTCAAATGTTTCTTCTCTCTGTTGTGTTGATTTCCTATCTGTACCTCGTCGACCATAACTTAAATTTCCAGATCAGGAAATAGAAGTATTATTTTTATTGTGGTTCCCTCGCTTCTTGTGCCTCATTGCTCTGTAGCCTATTCATTTCTTGGCACATTGTGATCTGAACTTAATTTATTTGATTGCCTAATTGAACAGGTCTTAGTAAATTGGTCGTTAATGTGTCTGTACCTGCAAATGTAAAAGAGCCACATTGTAGTGACTGTTTTTGCGCTGCGACTATTTCCTTAGTAAATCTGGAAAAAACAGCAAGCCATTTCTACATCATTAATATAATAATCACCTAAATAAATCATTGGCCAAGTACAAATTAGGTAGAAAAGCCTTAAGACCAGATAATGAATCCAACAAGGAGAAAAGAGCATCTTTCAAAGCAGATGAGGGTCGGTAGCAACCAACAATAGTCAAGTTACATCCTTTTTTAAACTTTTGTTTTTAGTTTTAAGGCTAGAAGTTCAAACTATTTAAACCAACCTTGATAAAACAATTGATAATATTCATAACATTTTATGTAGTAGCAATATGCAACAGAAATCCTAAGGGGGGGAAGGAATACACACTATAAAGTGAATAGCATGAGCCAGCCATGCTGAGAGAGCACGAGGGATTGGCGGGGTCTCACTTTATCACTAACGCTCTTGCTCATCATCAGGGGGAAGACGCGCTCACTGAGGCGTGGTGCAGTGGTGCTCCGGTTCTCACAGCCGTACATGAAGACGTTGTTTTTCCGACTGTGCCCGTGGAAATCGCAGTACAGGACCACCTCGCGCTCAGCCATCACCCTGGGGAACAATTATATCAAGCTATGTAACTCACCTGGTCATCTGCTAAACAAATTAATTAAGTAAAAATAATGAATGCAGGTAATTGTGTGTCCCTATAAAGTTATTTTGACTTTCTACAATGCTGTGCTTCCACATGGGAAACCAGTGCAAAATATGAGGTGTTTTCCCTCAGAACACTGGTTACTACTAAAATGATTTTGTTTGTGGTGTGCATGGTTGATAGGAAAACCCAAGTGCTTTGTAATATTCCATATTTATCCATATTTTCTTTGCTCCCCAAATTGGAATGGCCAATTACAATTGTACACCATCCAAAAGATTGTAGTGTCAAGTGGTTGTTTATCTACTCAGGCTTTCTGTACTGTATTTCGCTTTGGATAAATGAATGTAATGTAATCTGTCAATTCAGTAGGATTTACACTAATGCGTGCATCCTAGGAAACACATGCAATATCTCTGCAGTACAACAGCTGAACTGCACAGACATTGCACCAGAGAACTGCACAGCTGGTGCAGGCAGACTGCAGGCTCCAATTGACCCTTCGCTAAACCACGCCCCCCTTAGTTATTGTTGCTATGTACGTCAAGCTTTCGGAGCCAGCATGGCGCTCCCACTGTCACTAACTGCACTCCCTGGAGAAATATTGTCCAATTTTTGGAAAATTGAAGGTTATATTCAAGATATCACACTGACTCAGCAACAAAATGACGTAAAAAAAATTAAGATAGAAGCGAAAGCCTACAGATCAGAGTAAAAGTGAACCACCGCATCACCGGGCGATTGAGACAGAGGACAACGACATTAAGTTACACTGTTCCTGTAAAGCTGGGTAGGTCTCTATTCACTATTACAATCATTAAAAAGCAAAAGCAGTAGGCCTATATAACGTTACATTCAGTAGTAAGTTAGCTAGCATTAGCTAACTAACGTAACATTAGTCGCCTATAGTGTGCTGTAACGACATTACTCTGGTTAGCTACACAGGTAGCTCCATACCCTGGACCTCTGTAAAGCAAAAATATCAGCAGTGTGTCAGCCCAGTCTTCCACAAGATTTGGGTACTCGGGACTGGGCTTCCCATTTGACAAAGTGCTGAAATAGTAATGAAAAATAGTATTACATTTTGACATCAAGGTAACGTTACCCACTTGGTTTTCTAGAGCTTGACTGTAACATCTTAACGTTAGCAAGCTGTCTGGATCACGAATAACAAAGCTAACATTTAGTCTAACTTTACCAACGTTGCAACCCGGAGCTGTATATCCAGACCGTAGCCATGTTAGCTTAGCTGGCTAACACTTTTCAGGATTTTATTTAGGTTTTATAAAGGAAAAAAAAACGTATATCTCCTTCAAACCTCTCTGGGGTAACGAGTGTCACTGTTACACGTGCCCCAGGCACAACGTTTAACCATAATTTGCTAAAAATCCGCAAAACCAGCTCGAAAATTAAAAAAATCAAATTTTTGCGTGAAAGTGAATGGAAGGCAGCCAAACACTGTCGGAGGAACTGTCTGAGTATGTAAAACACGCCGCTGTGATTGGCCAGTTTGCGTTTTGGGGCGTGGTTTAGCGAAGGGTCAATTGCGCATCGCTACCATAGTACTCCTTGGCATAGGTCATGGTATGGTCAGTATCAGATTCTATGGGGCGCATCACCACACCAGTGTATAGGCTTTATATGCCACTAGAGTCCCTTATGGCCAAAATTTGATGGCTGAAAATGATGGAGAAAGTTGCAGTTTATTAGCCCAAAATAGTTTATTTGGAGTGATGAAAATAATCAAACCTTTTCACCTCACCTTTTCACCATGTTCCGGGTGTGCCACACGCAGGGAAAAGCGTCACGCAGGAGGGTGCGGTAATTGCGGTTCAGGTCCCGGCCGGCTAGTGAGCAGCGGTAGTTACCCACTACCACACCGTCAGGGTTGAGCATGGGCACTACCTTGAAGACGAAGGTGTCACGCAGCAGCCTGGCATCCGCAGAGTCGCCCAACAGGAAGTCAATCAAGCCCTGCATCATCCAGGAGCTGTTGGTCTCACCAGGGTGGACCCGTGCCGTCACCACCACCGCGGGCTTCGCCTGTCCTGCCTCACGGCTGGTGGAGTGTGAGGTTATCGTCAGCACATACACCGCGTTGCCGGCTAGGCTGTGGCACAGCACCCGCAGCCTGCAGTGTGCGGCAGTGATGGGGTCAGAGGTCACTCCGCTCAGGTAGCGACGCAGGTCAGAGTAAGTGTAGGGGTAGCAGTGGGCAAAATAGCAGGTGTCCCCCTCACAGGGGAACTGGCAGGTCCAGGTGAGTGAATAGAGGGCGTGCCCTTCATGCTGTGTCTGGTTGCAGTAGTACTTTATGTCTGTGCCAGCTCTATGCCAGCCCACCCCCTGCGCCTGGGCGGTTTGCTCAGAGTACAGCAGCGGCTTCATGCCAAGGCTGTACAGGCTGCTGGACTTCATCAGATTGACAATGGTGAAGCGGTAAGTCACCCCGACCTTCATATTTCGGACCCTGAAGTAGAACCACTGTGTGTTCTTGGTGGTGTATAGGTCGGTGCGCAGGCTCAGCTCGTAGTCATAGAGACCGCTTGAAGAAAACAAAGTGATAATAAAAGGTATGCATCTAATTATTTTACTGTTGAATTTATCATGTTAAAGTTAAATCAATGACATACAAATATATGAGAAATATAGCTGTAAGTAGCAGTCAAGGGGTCATAAATGTGATGAATAAAACATGTTTCTGAAGATTCATCATAAGATTCAGTTAAACGTTAAACAATACAGTCATAGTATAAAACACAGTTAATCTCAAGGAAAAATCCAATATTGCTACTGTACCATGAGATCAATATCCAACAAATTCCATAGACTTGTATACATCAAATTCAAACTGGGTTTACTCATAATTCCATGTGATTAGCCCATAGTAGCCATGTTTTTGAACATAGATACTTCACCTTTTCAAATGAGACAAATCAAACAAAATGTCCAAAGGTACAAAATTGGACATCAACTGGACTGTTTTTTCCCACCCCCTCAAAACAACCTTTAACAGCTCTTCTGTACTGTTGTAATGTACTATACATATTTAAATATATACTGTATATGTATTCAGTTTTTGGTAACCTCAACTATTTTATTTTTTATTTTTTACCTCTGGCAGTTTACCGCTTACCTTTGTACCATTTCAGGTTATTCACTGGACTTGAACTGCTTAAATTTCAGTAAAAACTGGAAAATGGGGGTGTTCTAAAACCTTTGACCGGTAGTGTATGTACATACAATTAAATGCATACAAACAGCAATACAGTAGAACCTCAGAGATACAAACCTAAGAGTTCTGGCCTGACCGGTCAACCCAACATTGTATGAACCCATAAGTAGCAGACAAAATTACATCATATCAACATCAAGCTCTTTATCTTCACAGGTGCAAAACTGCAAACATTAAATCACACAAATCACTTTCCATTGATAAAAACAAACACGTCTCAGCACTATTGTTATTGAATGTAGGAAAATCAAATTGTATATTGTATCTTTTTGACAAAAACAATATTTCTGTATTTTGGATTTTTAAATATAAATCTTTTGCAATTCAATCCCAGGGAAGAGAACCACAGACTCACATGTGCACTGCTTTTTGCAGGTTCCCACTCTCGAACTGGGACTCAAACTCCAGGACGGGGTCCTCCCACCCACTGGTACAGGAGGTGCGGTTTGTGATTCGCTCACGGCTGCCCCCCACACGGGCACGAGTGAAGTAGGAAACCTTTGTGGCTGCAAGGTGAGAGCTGCTGTCACAGATACAGGCTATCCAAATACTAAGCTCTTGCGTTCCTTCCATCCTCTCTGCTTCTTAAATACTGGAGGTTCCGGTTAGAAACCGGAGCTTCCGGTGCTATAATTGTTACGTTCTGAGTGTCTGTTCGGTTTGTTTGGTTTGGTTTGGTTTGTTTATTTTTCATTCTTCGAGTCATGTTTCATTCACGTTCTGTTCCCTGTCTGTTATTGTTCCTGTTCTAGATCCACTCCTTGTCTTTGTCATTTGCACTTCGGGAAATTCTATGTTTCGTTTTTCCGTCTTTGTTTCTAATCTCATTTTTCTTCCTTCTTACTTTCTAAATTACACTTTGTATATATTAGTTAGATGTATATATTACTAACCAACTCCCCTCGTTATTGGATTAACGATTCCCAAAGTTTACACCTGTGTTCCTACCTCTCTCTCCTCCCAGTCACACCTGATTCCTATTGTGTTTCCCTTCCCTGCTTGTATATTAGTTCCGTGTTTATGTTCTTTCCTGGTCTGTATTGATCTTCATTCCCTGAGCCAATTCTTAGTAAGCCAGAGTCTGTAGTTTTTCCTGAGACACCCCTTCTGTTATCACTCTGAGCCTGCCTGTCGATTTTGTTTGTTTGCCTATCTGCTTCCCGGCTTTGACTTTTTGGATTGTTTTTTGTGACTTCTCTTTGCCTTGTGATTTTGTACCTTCGCTACCCTGACTACTGGTTTTGACCCCTGCCTGAATTAAACGTTCCTTTTTGCCTGATCCTGGTCTGCGTCTGGGTCCTTATCCCATACCTCACAATAATACAGTACAGAACGTCCATTGCCACAGCATTTTTCATGGTAATGCCCAGAATTTTCAAAAGATACATTCATGTTAAAGGCCCTGCACAGTCATTGTATTTCACATATAAATGACCTTAAGAGTGTGCCAAAAAAATCATCCTTAATCATTTTTTCCTGATTAAAATGAATTGGAGATATATGCCTTATCTCTCATCTCTGACTATGAGCAAGGTTGAGTGGGCAGGGAGCTAATATTCACAAGCTCACCTTATTTGACATGTCTATTGACCTCCCTCAGCACGGAGTCTTGTGTTTTTTTTTTTTTTTTTTAAATATATTTTTTTTTTTTTTGTTTCTGATTTTCTCCCATTTTTCTCCCAATTTGGTAGCCAATTAGACCCGCTATTTTTACGTCAATCCCCCCCTAGTAATGTGAGTTCGCTGCCGTAGTCCTGCGACCGGTAGTGACGAAGCGAAGTGACGCCTCTTACGAGACGGCACCCGCAGGCCGTCGACCGTAACCCAGTACTACAGGGCCACTCTACGCAGCGAACGTCACGTCGGCTCCCCTCCCCCTCCCTGGGGCGGACAGCCAATCGCCGCCCCTGGTGGCACTCCCGGCCAGAGCCGACACTTGGCGAGACAGGGAATTGAACCCCGGTCTCCGTGGCCAGCGTCGGACGTTGTAACCACTGGACCACGCGGGAGGCAGCCACTCTGTGTTTTTTAAATAGAATACTAAATTGCAGCCAATTCTCACTCCTCTTCATTATTTGGAAAAACGCCTAAGACGGCATTTGTTTTTGTCATCCAGGCACGACACAGTGAGGTATTACCATGTTAGCGAACACCTATTGCTGTCCATCATGGTTGCATTTTTATAGCCAGTGACATTCGCTGGCTAGTAAATAATGTGAACACGCCTCCTCTTTGAAGTGATGACACTTACAGGCGGTGATTTTTGGTAAGCCGTCTGTCACATGCCACGTGACAATCCCTGGACTGGAGCAGAGCAGCTGATGGTAAGAACTGGCAGAGGAGTGGGGTTTGCAGGTCTACGGACCGGATCTTTAATTTTTTATGTCTCTCCCCCCAGACACGGGAGAGAGACAGTGGGTGAGCAGGTTAAAATAAAACAAACACAAGGTCTTCACCCTATTTGCCACGAAGCTTTCGGGCAAAAACAATTAACTAAAATAATGAAAACTTAACGAAAACCACGCCTCCTTCGAGGGGGGGAATCCCCTTTCGGAGAACACACAACAAACACAGACAATCAGCGGCTTTCCACACCGCCTTCATACATCCACATTTAACACACATCAACACTTACGGGACAGGGTAAAACTCTACGCACTGTCCCAACACACATCTCAACAAGACACCGCACCTCCTCTGACCGGAGTTCCCCTAGAACCTCCCAAGGCACATATCCAGTGACTTTTTAAGTGCTTCCCAAACCCATACACACAGAGACCCTTGCCACTCCTCACAGGGAGAGTTCTCTGGCAACCAGCCCCGAGACACTCCACTCTTTCAGTGAGAGTTCTCGGGCCGTTGTCCAGAAACACTCTCCACTACCCGAGTGTGAGTTCTCCAATCACACCGAGGGCGAGAGGCGGACCCTATATCAGGGCACCCTCTCGCTCTCTTTCACAATCACACCGAGGGAGAGAGGAGGACACTCTTAGTGCGCCCTCTCTCCCCCTTTCCCACACACCCAGGAAGCGCTCTACTCAGTCACTTTCGACAAACGCACACAAAACAACATAGATTCCACACAGACTCCACCCCCCAGAAGCTTGGATTACAGACACGCGCCACCATGCCCGACAGAGTCACATCAAACACCAACACTCACAAATGACACGCCCACATGAACGCCCACCAACAAGTCTACAATACACACATAAATGACAAGATGACCACTTCTCCAGACACACACACACATGAATGACAAGACGAAGACTAACTCTCAAGGTGCACAAATCAATGACAAGACAAAGACTAACTGACTCGCCCACTCGCCCCACCTGCTCTTAAATAGGCTTACTTCCTGCCTGGCTCAGGTGGGACTCGTGAGGCAATCACCGGTCTAACATTCACACACCAAATCACAAAACACCAAACAATTGACAGACCACACCCACTCACATTCTCTCACACAAACAGGTAAGTGAACAATCACTTACCAATTAACATCAATTAAATAATAATCAAATCAATTATGGCCTTTGGAGCAACCTTCCGGGCAACAGTTCACTCTCACACCCTGTGAGAGTGCCAAACTGCCCCTGGAAAGTCTCCCTGCTCCAAAGGCCTCCACAACATGGAAAAACAAAGGCAACCCTGCCACTCCCATGTTGCCGAGACCGACGCCCTCCACACCGTCATTGGCATATTAAAATGAGCTGGGTTTTCTGATGTCCCAAATACTCCCATGTCAGCCAATAGGATTGGAACATGGCAGGCAGTGTGGTATAGTGGTTAGGGAACTGGGCTTGGAACGTTAAGGTTGCAGGTTCAATCCCCAGGTGGAACACTGCCGTTGTACCCTTGAGCAAGGTACTTAACCTGAATTGCTTCAGTTAATATCCAGCTGTATAAATGGATTGTAAAGAAATGTAAACTGTAAGTCGCTCTGGATAAGAGCGTCTGCTAAATGCCTGTAATGTAATGTAATGGAACACCAGCCTTTTTTTCACACAAAGGAGGAGCCTAACCCAGCTTTATCGGTGTACCCGCAATGGTCAATTTTCAAGCTTTTAAGATCCCACTTTCATCTGGTTTCATCCAAACATCATCCTGTTTGATGAAATTATGACTGTTCAGGACGTTTAAGAATACAAAGCTGAGGATGTTGTGAGTCTAAAGAATGTGTGTGGGCACATGATGCTTCTTCAATGTAGCAACAAGCTTCTACAATGCCTCTACTTCTGTTGCAAGAAGGTTGCTTGCACTGGAATACAGAGAGGATTAACTAACCTGGGTGAATGAGGTACACAACCGTGCCTTTCTCAGCTCCAGAAGGCAGAGGCATATTCTCGTAGCCTGTGGGTTGATAGAACAGCTCAGGTTCTGGTGGCTCCCATTCTAAATCAGAGACGTAGCACAGAATATTAGTGAATAGGATCATCTCAAAATAAAACAAGCACTGAATCACCAAAAAATATATAAAAAAGCATGGAATGCTACACAATTGTCCAAAATTAAAACAAACTAGTCAAATGACTCAGAGATAAACTGTAGAAGAGATTAGGGTTATCCCCTAAATCTGGTCAGGGAAATTTACTTTTTTTGTAAAACAAAAGTAAAACAAAAACATGAAAATAGCTAATATGAAAAGTAACTAAATAAGTTAATTTTCGGGAAAGGCCAGAAACAGTTATTTGGGATGTTTCTAGTCTAAGCCAAAACAGGCAGCAGAGGAGTTTCATTGTTATCAACTACTTTAATAATTACAATTATGAGATGAATTCAGTGATATATGAGATACAGCTGCATGTTGAAAAATACTTGTAAATATCAAGCGCATTTATGCTGAAAGAACATACATTCATAAGTAAGGGGAAGCAGGAATAGCAGCTTAACAGTAACAGAGCATTGTGCATCTAGGGAATGGATTCTTACACTTAGAAGACATCTAAATTTACACATTACAAGACCCACCTCTCTGGTTTTAGCTCATGCTGTTTGACTGGCTCGTATTTTAATCCCCATTTGTCTAGTTGAATGCACTACTCCACACTGTTTGGAGATTATGGAAGCCTAAAGGTCTTTAATTAGCGGAGCTAAACGGAATCACCCTTCGGCTTTACATCGCTCTCTCTCATATCGGTCCCAAAGGCAGAGGGTCATTTTATTGGTTATTAGAAGCAATCTATAAATAATCCATCAGCCTTTCTATAATGTATGGCTAGTTTTATTTAGCACCCATGGGCAGTTTTTTTCTCCTTAGCAAATTATTAAGTTACAACTCAACTTTCACCAATATATTTTACAGAAACTAAGTACCGTTCCAAAACAAGGCCACCCATATTTTACTACATTCATTTAAAGTAACTTGGATTCCTCCTGAAAAAACAAACATGTTGGCTGTTCCTTAAGATACTGTTATTTTCATTGAATAATTCCAACTTCTCCTTAATAACAGCATTCCAGCATTTTACATGAGATGCATCTTAAACTGACAGGCCTTAGTTCCCTGTGTCAGTACCTTCTTACATATTGGGATATTACCCTACTTCCAGTCATCTGGCATTTCTCCAGTGTTTAGGGATTGCATAATCCAGTTTTTTAAAGTTAAATAAGATGAGCCTTTTTGCCAAAGGAGAGGCAAATACAAGAACATTTTGTCACATGACATTTGTAGTAATATTCTCAGAGGATACTCCACTGATGGCAATAAGAAGGTATGGTTCAATGGGCTTTTTAAGCAAAAAAGGCAAATTAGGCCTTCCAGAAGTTTTCTAGTTTGGCACTCCCGGAACCTGTGAAACAGAGATGCAGGAGTGATTCTAGTCTTTTATTTTAAATGAATGCTCAGACATTTTTTGATTTTTTTCACTCGGAAGTTGTAGAGTAAAATGTGTAAATAAAGTTTGATTAAATATTTTTTTTTTAATTTCATTGAGAAACGTTTGTAACCAAGGTTAATGGGCATAACCTGTATTGAGAAACTTCTGAACAGTTGAAGAAAGTAATTTGTGAGTCATCTAATCTTGTTAATGCACACCCATAACACTCAAAACCATTTGGTTTGTAATGAGTACAAACCCTGAACTTCTGAACAGTTGAAGAAAGTAATATGGTCTGATGAGTCATCTAATCTTGTTCCGATTCAACATCTAGATTTATTTTCCCGGCAACCCATAACATAAGGCTGAAAGCCGCAGGTTGCGCAGACCCCTGACCCCCTGATCTAGAGGTTTATGTTTAGAGCCAAAGGAAGCCTTCAACCCACATTGCCTGTTCCCAACTATTAAAAATGGTTGTGGATCTGCTATGGTATGGACAGTCATCTCGTGGGAGTCATTGTGTCTGATTATTACTCTTCATGGAAAATTGCGGCCAAGGAATACGGAGCCATTTTAGGCGACCAGATGTACCCTACGGTGCAAACACTGTTTCCTCAAGATGTTCCCATATTCCAAGATGATAATGCCTCCATATACATTGTTAAATGGGTTCAAAACTGGTTTTATGAACAACTGGATGAAGTCAAACACCTTCCATGGCCTCCCCAATCACCAGACCTAAACATCATTGAACCTTGACCCTAAGTTCTGGAACATATATTGCAAAGTAGATGAGTCTATGAGTCAGTTGTGGCCTCATGAGGTTGTATATTTAGCGACTGCATGTAAGTGGGATTGTGGTTGAACTGTGGGTGATGTCAGAGTGTTCTGTATCAGGTGATTGAATCAGTGGGACTAAGGCCAAGCTTGTCAGTGCAGTGGTACCGATGTGTCGGATCTCCTCCTTGATGACCTGGCACTCAATTGGCCAGCAGACCCCTTGGTGTGGGCTTGTGAGGGACAGAGTGGTATAGAGTCTCTGCGGCTCCTTCAGCCTTGGGAAGGAATAGCCCCGGTCAGGATCAAACAGCAGCTGTCTGGACCTGAGGGCCCGCTCCAGGGGAAGGGAGACTGGGGATGACAATTTTAGACATTAATCCTTATATTCCCCATCCCTAGTAATATGAGTATGATATGAGAAATAGTTCAAACAGGTATATAAATATATGACAACGAGCTAAGGTCACTCAAATTGCAATCCAAACATACCCTAATTAAACACATGAATTGAAGTTTACAGAATCTTTGCATTTCTTTGAAAACAGATCGCCAACCTTTCCCAAATATCTAAAGATACTTCCATTACCCCAAAAGACATATAGCCTAAGATAACTGCCAGTGACCATGCAATTGACAAAGAAATAGAAAAATAACAAACATGACACCCAATGATAATTGAACATTGTGCCAGAGAAGCTGGTTTAAGACTGAAACTAACCAGTTAAACATTACCCAACTGCAGTTGATACCACAGCTGCACAGTTGGCAGCTTAAGAATCTATTACAGGTATTTTACTAGCATGATTTTTCTACCTTAAGTGAATTAAAGTTCTGTAAATATGACTGAGGGCATTTAGTAAGCAAGTGGTTCACTCACATGGACTGATCTTACTCTCTTTTGTCTGTATGTCAGAGCTTGAATCGTTGCTGCTGGGAGAGTGCTGCTGGTCAGAGAGAATAAAGCCATGGTCCTTTGTCCTGCTGAGGGGGAGGATACTCTGGAGAGAGGTTCTCTGCTCTGATAAATCAGATTGAACCACACAGGTTACAGCAGTACAACAGGTCCAAGGGAATGCAACCAGCATTATGCTATACAATACACTTATCTTCCTTTTGCAGTTAATGCCACATCACACCCACACATGTATATGAGCTAAATATCTAAAGCAACTATGTTATTGTAAAAATACATTTTTGATGCAATTTTAGCAACTCCTGATTCTAGCAACTGCCTATTAGATAACAGTTAACAGTAATATACAGTATTAATTATTTGTGATTATTAAACCGCTGCCAATTTGGGACAACCTGTATGGTATAGTTATGTGTATTTAGTTCTTACAGCAGTTCACATCTTTAGGAGTTATTGTGAAACATGCCAAGGCTATTGTTACTTTTAAGTACTTATTGTTATGATGGTTTCAAACCACATATTAATCACGATCTCATCCTACAGCTGTGCAGTTACAGGAGCCATATGTATCTATAACAGCTATACCATATAGAATTTTTTTTTAATGTTGAGTATTAAAAAACAAAATTACCCAATATACTATACTGACCATCTTAATCTGGTCAGTATAGGCAATGGCATTCGTCTAAAATCGGTAAGTAACAGGTTAACTGCATTATTGTAGTAGCTTTAAGAAGTTAAAAATTATACTGTGTTAGTTTTGATTTGTTTAATTAGAATCGATAAGATTTTAATAAATTAGAAGCTGTTCTATGTTGGCTTCGATTTGTTTAATTCTAATTGTAATTTTTTCAATTAGAATCAGTTAAAGCTGTTCTGCGGTAGTTTCGATCAGTTGTTAATTATTCGATTTTATTAGCCTTTTTGTGCTGTAGTAGTTGCATGCATACGGAGTGGTGGGCAGTAACCGTTGAATTAACTAAGTGGCTTCGAAGCATTATCTGCACCTAGTAGTCGGTGCAAAAGCGGCAGATTTGTCTTCCGTGCCTCGGCATACAAAGGCTTACCTGTGGGAGTTCAGCTAGGGAGACTATGCTGCACAGTAAGTACCATAATTTCTTGACTCTTCTACTGGTAATCATTACACATAAATATCTACTAATACGATGCGCAATCTCTCTATCCCTGTCCATGTCTCCTCTCCTAGATGTCCTAAAAGGAGGGTTGCAACCCACAGAACGCAACCTCTCCCTGCAGTTCCTGGTACTCACTGAGATGTGGATCATTCATTAGAACATGGCCACCCCTGCTGCTCTCTCCTCTGCCTACATCTTCTCCCACACTCTACAATCCACAGGTAGAGGTGGAGGGACAGGTATACTCCTCTCCCGCTTGTGGAGATTTGGTATTGTTCCTCTTCCTCATTTCTCACCCTTCTCCTTTCAATTTCATGCTATCACTATCACAGTCCCATATAAACTGCACATTATTGTTCTATATCGTCCACCAGGTCCACTGTGGAGCTTAGATGATGTGGATGCCCTACTGTCCTACTCCTCTGTGACTTCAACCTACAGCTGGATATCCCTCAGTCTGCCACCTCTAGTCCTTTGACTTCACCATGGCAAAGCCCCCACCCACTCACAAGGCCGTCAACTAACTAGACCACTTCAAATATCGGACCATTGCTTTTTGTCTCTTTCCATCCCCCTCTCCTCTGTACCCAAACCCTCTGCACCTGCTCCTACTGTCTGTCCATCGCAACCTGCACTTTCTCTCCCCCACTGCTGTCATCTACTGTTCTATCCACACTACCCCCTGCTGATACTTTCTCTCAACTACCTTTTGAGGAAGCCTTGTCCACTCTGCTATCCTCTCTCCTCTTTGATTCACTCTGTCCGATCTCCACCAAACCGGCTCCTCTGCTACCTCCCAGTCCCTGGCTAACTAACTGCATTCATGCAGACCGACTCAAACTGCGAGCAGCATAAAGTAAATGGAGAAAATCCAAATCCCCTGCTGACCTGGAAACCTTCCACTCTCTTCAGGCTACCTTTTCCTCTAATCTCTCCTCTGCTAAGTCTGCCTTTTCTTCTCTAAAATTCAATCTGCTACATCTAACCCACGCAAACTCTTCACATTTCCTCTCCCCTCAACCCTTCTCTTTCCCTACCCCCCTCCTCTCTGACTGTGCATCCTCCTTTTGAAAGAAGGTCAATGACATCCGCAACTCCTTCTCCTCAACCCTTCCCTCACAACCCAACCCACCCGCCTCCCTGTCCTCCTTCTCACCCCTCACTATTTCACCCCCACCATCCTACCACCTGTTCTCTCATTATCTCCCCTCTTCCAGTCCACCTCTATGAACATTTTCCCTTTTGTCTCCAAAAGCTCCGCAGCTCCACCTCAGCTCCGTCCTCCACCTGCTTGAACTATTGGCTGTGTTTGATACCATTGACCACCAGATCCTGCTCTCATCTCTCGCTCGGATGGACATCTTAGGGTCTGCACTGGCATGAATTGCATCATACCTGGCTGATCTGTCCTATCAGGTGGTCTGGAGAGGATCCCTCTCCTCTCCTCACACCCTCTCAACCAGTGTTCTGCAGGGCTCAGTGCTAGGCCCACTCCTGTTCTCCCTGTATACTGATGACACACAACTCTCTCTCCTTCTCCCCTTCTGACACCCAGTTTCCAGTGCATATCTCTGCATACCTGGCCAACATCTCTGCTTGGATGTCTATCCACCACCTGATGCTCAAACTGGGGAAGAGCAATCTGTTCTTCCTCCCAACTAAGGGCTCCCCAATGATTGATACTTAAATCACTGTGGAAGGCCCCATGGTGTCTCCATCCCCATCTACTAAGAACCTTAGTGAACCTTTGGGTGAACAGCTGAGCTTCTCGGTGCACATCGCAGCGATCACCCAGACCTGCCAATTCTCCCTCCACAACATCTGGAGAATTCACCGGTTCCTCACCCAAGAGGTCAGACAACTCCTGGTCCAGGCTTTGGTTATTTCATAGTCTGGATTACTGCAACACCTTGCTGGCAGGTTTACCGGCCTGTGCCATCAAGCCACTGCAACTAGTCCAGAAGGCTGCTGCACACTTGGTTTTCAACCAACCCAAGTTCACGCACACTTCACTGGCTCTCTATAGCAGCACGAATCAAATTCATAATCAGATCAAGCCACAAGGGGAACCACTACCTCCTACCTTCAGAGACCCATCACACCTTACAATCCAGCTAGACCCCTCCGCTCCACCTCCTCTGGCTAACTGACTGTCCCATCCTTTCGGGCGCCCAGTCTGGCCTGTTCTCTGTCCTGACCCCCCGTTGGTGGCATGATCTTCCATACTTGGTCAGGACCACAGAATCGCTGACCATCTTCTACAAGAGACTGCAAAACCCACCTGTTCAGACTCCATTACCACCAATTTTTATATACAATTAAACTCACTGGCATGACCACTGTATAATAAAAAAATTAAAAAGGCTAACTTTTCTCGCCCTGTGTTATAGGCAGCTGTCTATGGTCATGTTTGTTGTATTGTTACTATACTGAGATCTTGCGCTAACTGATTGTCCTTGCCATGTTTAAATGCGCTCATTGTAAGTCACTCTGGATAAGAGCGTCTACTAAATGTCAAAAATGAGAAAGTGAACAAATTTGTACAATTCTGGGTGTTCTGCACCTGCACGTGAACCAAGTTGGTAACTGAAGGGCCCTCCATGACCTTGCCTTGACTAATTTAGCTCACTAGTAGTTCCGCAAGTTCACTAGTAGTTGTGAAACTGTAAAAAGTAGCTGTACATCTAAGTAATAAATTAGCTAGCCAAAGGGTTATACCTTCTTCCTAATGTGACCTAGGTAAATTAGTTGGCTCTAGTCACCTAGTTTTCATCCACTAAGGCTGAGTAGAAATGGATTGTGCTCTTATTTTCAGACCATTGGATAAAAAATGTGTGTGTAAGGCAAAATAATTCAGTAACTATTATTGCAAAATATTTTCACTCAAAGTTATTTAGTTAAGATCTGCTTTAAAAGAAAAGGTTTGGTATACTTCTTTCATCAATGGAAGAGTTTTGTGCTGATAGTCTTGTATACCTAACTCTAAAGCATCACCACAGGTGTACCATTTAATTTGAAGGTAGGCTATTAACAAGTACTTAACTTGTGGCAGAAAATTCAGTCAAGTTACACCAACAAATACTTTGCAGGTCACAGCTCCTTGGTGAATGATCCCACTGGCTTCTATATCCTCGTGACCATAATATTTTTGCCTCATGGATATTTTTCCTTATCTCAGCCATTGAACTCTAGCTTTCAAATTTTATGTTGGCCTCAAAGTGCATTCCCTAACCAGTTTCATCCTTGGCTAGGTGCTCAGTTTTGAGGGACAGCCTGATCTAGTGTCTGGTTGGCAAAATACACCTACCCACTTCCTCATGATTGACTTGACCATGCACATAGTGTCATTCAGAGACAGACCCTGCTCTGATCCTTTTTATACCCTTCTCCTGATCTGTGCCTGTCTACAAAAATATCCAAGTTGTTTTGAAAGCTCCTTGGTGTTCATGATTGAGTTGCTGCTTGAAATTCACTGCATGACTGAGGAACCTTAGAGAGACATGTCTATTTAATTTAATTTATATTCATGAAATAAATGTGAACCACTATTATTGTACACAGAAAGAGGATCTTCACCCAATTGTGCGACTTGTTTGGATAAAAATGTTTGGCACCTGAGCTAATTTAGGTTTGCCCTAGCAAAAGTGTTGAGTACTTCTGCAATAATAAGTATTATTATTATTAGAAAATATAAGTATTAACTTTTTTTTCTTTATTTAACAGTGTGGAGTTGGGTGTGTAGATTATAAATATAAATCCTATTTAAAAATGTAATGAGTTCAAGCTCTGAGGCACCAAAATGTTAAAATTATTCAAAGGGGTGAATACTTTTGCAAGGTACTGCATACATTTGAATACTTCAGCTCTTTGGAGGACTTGGTATTCAATATCTCAACAAAAAGGTTTTTGAATGTTTTCAAAGTGTACTCGTATATATATATATATATATATATATAAAGCATATACCCTCTGTACTTCTGCAAAACACAATCCCTAAAATTGTACGCATACCAAATTATTGATATTAAAATAATGCCAAGTTACAACTAAACTTTCACCAATGCATTTTACAGAAGCACTGTTCCAAATAATTGCTTCCCATATTTTCCTACATTCGTTCAAATAACTTGTTCCGTGAAAAGTCATGGAATTATTTTATTTGATATATTTATTTTAAATATTCAGGGTATTGTGCATAGCTTTAACCAAATTAATAAAACGAAGTTGAATATGTTCCAACAGTTTTCTTTATGTCATTTGTGAATTGTCACTTAAACTGGGCAGACAAAACATACAAATAAATTATGATTTACATATTTAAAATCAGTCTGTCAGCAACTACAGGGATTATTAATAGCATGTTTGATGCCAATCGGGAAATTGTCACCTAAAACTGTGACATTTATATGATACACATGTGTTTTTAATTGTGATTTAATTCAAAATAATTTTTCATCTGGTGTTTCCATTATTTCATCTACCCCCTGCATAAAGACAAAAAAACATGATAAAATAATCCACTCCAGTACCACTGATTCTATACATAATGAACTGCCATCACCACTGCCTACATGCTTAAAAAAAATTTTTTTAAACTAACTTTTCTTTCCGTGTTACAGGTAGGCCTACGGTGTGTAGCTGCCAACAATGATGTATATTGCACTGATCTCTTGCACTAACCATGTTTAATATTACCATGTATAAATGCACTAAAATGTAAAAGTAATCCCAGTGTCCAGTGAATATTCTTGGCTTTTACAGAATGTAGCCAACTGTGGAAACAAAACTTGGCAGAAATGAACACACAAGTGTGATAATCTGTTTTCAGACACCGCTTACCTGCAAATATCCCATAGTGCCGGAGATGACGTAGCATGAGGCTCTCATAGGGCTCGAATGAAATCTTTAAATCGACCAAAAATCAAAATACTTTACAGTCATACCGATTACCTTGAATATAAACATACTTTAATCAAATAAACACAAATTACTTGATAAGACCGTGTGCTGGAAACAGCTAGCTCTACTGCTCAGCTTTGCATTATGATAGACAGTCATCTATGAAGTTACTTTACAACAGAATAACATTGACTTGGTCCAATCAAAATAACGCGATTCTGTAAAACAGCTTGCTATTACCAACCTGAATCCGAGTGTCTGTCTTAAGAGCGGGACACATCTGTTGAAAACAAGTTTTGCACGTCATGTTTATTGAATTCTTCACTGAATACGGGTTCACTTCAAGTGAACTTTTTATTTTTTTGTTTTTCCATATGCCTCTTTAATGCAAGGTAATTTGCATCAAATCGCTAGCCTGCTAGCTGTATTGCTCGCAGAGATGGCTTCTTTCACAATCTTTGCAATTTGTGCAGAACATTAACGCTAATAAAACTTAAGTACTCACTGTGAAAGTTCCGTGTATTTTGGCTAAATAACTTAAGTTTGGCTAAATAGACAGACAGTAGCCTACATGTGAGAATTCCTCAATGCTACGAACACCTCGTTACCGCAACTTGCGCCCCTTGGCAACTAACGTCATCCACAACATGGTTTCCATGGAGTTGAAGAAGGCACTGCCCCCTTTGAACTGCACTTACCAATGTGAATGAGAACCCGTGTATGTCCCACGCGGTTTATCGAGCAAAAAGACAGTATGAAATACAGGTGCATCTCAATAAATTTGAATATATATATGCCATTTAGCAGACGCTTTTATCCAAAGCGACTTACAGTAGTGAATGCATACATTTTCAGTAGGCTATATGTGGCCCCAGTGGGGATTGAACCCACACCCAAAGCGTTGCCAACGCTGTGCTCTACCTACTGAGCCACAGAGAACCACAGCTCTAAACCATAGTAATCCAAATTAAAATAAATAAAGGCTTGAAATATTTCACTCTGTGTGTAATGAATCTATATAATATATGAGTTTCACTTTTTGAATTGAATTACTGAAATAAATTAACTTTTCCACGATATTCTAATTTATTGAGATGCACCTGTATATTAGGCTACTTTGTGTTCAGGCGTGGATGAACATGGACTTTAAATATGTGCAAGCGTCGAAGCTTCAAAGCTTACTCATAGTATTAGTTACAATGCAGAGTAACAAATAGGCTACACAACAATTATCATTACTACAAGCATCTTATCAGTGCGGTCATTAATTGAACAATACCAATGCTTTCGAAAACTACATTGAAATGGGAAATAAATTAGTTTGATCATAATGAACAATTAATTACGTTTTTTAAAAACGTAATTTAGTCTAATAACGCAATCTTCGTGGTCGCCTCTCTATTGCTTTTATGAATTTGTGCCCGTTTAATTATTATTATTAATATTACTGCGAACCGGTGAATCGTTCATGGTAGTTCATTTCGTTTCGGCTGTGACATATGGCATTACATATGCTTCTATTGTGCTCAATGCCTAGGACGTATATCATACCCGAAAGTTAACTATCCAGCGATCGGTTTGTTTGTATAAAATATTACAATGACATCATTATAAAATTCACACAATGCGCCGATAGGAATCCCAGGGCCCGGGAGAGAATTTGCCGTTTGGGCCCCCCCCGCTCTCCAACCACAGGAACAAAAATACTCGACAGCCTAAGAAAGAACATACCAACTGGAGCATGGCGCATACAGACAGTAGTTTTGCGTAAATACCAAGCCGACATACACCACCAATATGACGCACGATAAATCAGTCAAATATAATTAGGCGATTTTTTATTAGCCCAGTAAACGTTGTCATGCCTCATGTTGTTGTAGCGTCTGCCTGCTGTGCTGCTCCTGCTGACTAGTGCTTGAGGGTAAATGCCATACGCTGAACTTTCAAGTCCATATTATATCAAAGTCCATATTGGGTCCAAGTTGCGGGCCAGTTGGCTTTCAATTGAGAGGATGGTTATAATAACTTGAAAGCGGATAGCCTGCATTTCATAATGTCCATGGCTGATTATTTATTCTAACTATGGAGGTTAAATAGCTAGTACAGTGACATTTACATGTAATATTTGTAACATGTAGCATGTAGCCTAATATGTGCGAGCAAGCTAATGAAGTGCGTGGCTGTAGGTTAATGTGACAGTGCTGTAATTCGGCAAAAAACGTAGTAATGAAATTAGCATTTTCTCATTATGCCTAAATCAAATAATCCACATTACATCTGGATAAAATAAATTAGGCTGTGGCCAAACTGAGCTGTTGCAGACATTTTCTGCAGCTTGGGAAAAAAATCTGTTTTCACAACATCAAGTTTTATCAGCATGGTGCAGCGACTGACGTTTCTATGGCGCTTGCTCACTTGAGGGCGACATTGAATCATAAATTATGCTGATTGTGCGCTGCGCAGGCTGCTTAATATACTGTATATATGTATATATAGCTATATACAGTGAGCACCATAATTAATTGGACAGTGACACATTTTTTGTTATTTTGGTTCTGTACTCTAGCACTTTGAGATTGAAAGGATGCAATGACAACGAGGTTGAAAGCTGCAGACTGTCAGTTTTAATTTGACGGTATTTTCATCCACAACGGATGAACCGTTTAGAAATTATATAATCTTTTGTACATAGTCCCCCCTATTTTCAGGCACCATAATTAATTAGACAGTTTAACATAATGTAGAATAAAGTAATCATTTTTAATATTTGGTCGCATAGGTTATCCTTTGCATGCAATGACTGCTTGAAGTCTGCGATGCATAGACATCACCAGGGGCGGCATGTAGTATAATGGTTAGGGAACTGGACTTGTAACTCAGAGGTTGCAGGTTCAATCCCCAGGTGGGACACATCTGCCGTTGTACCCTTGAGCAAGGTACTTAACCTGAATTGCCTCAGTAAAAAAATATCCAGCTGTATAAATGGATTGTATGTTAAGATATGTAAACTGTGTAAGTCGCTCTGGATAAGAGCGTCTGCTAAATGCCTAAAATGTAAATGTAAATGTAAATGTAAATGTAAATGTAAATGTAAAAATCACCAGACGCTGGGTGTCTTCCCTGGTGACGCTCTGCCAGGCCTGTACTGCAGCCATCTTTAGTTCCTGCTTGTTTCAGGGACCTTTTGCCTTCAGTCTTCTCTTCAGCATGTAAAATGCATGTTCAATTGGATTCAGATCCGGTGATTGACTCGGCCAGTCAAGGATTTTCCACTTTTTGGCCGTCAAAAACCCCTTCGTTGCTCTAGCAGTATGTTTCAGGTCATTGTCTTGTCCAATGAGTTTGGAGGCATTTGGTTTTATCTGAGCAGATAAAATATTTCTGTAGACTTCAGAATTCATTGTTCTACTTCTGTCTGTAGTCACGTCATCGATGATGTCAGGTCTGCCCCTCCGGCTTCCTCTACCAGGGGCTGCCAAAGAACCACCTGAACTTTGGGTTGTTCCCTCTGTGTCTACACTTAATTATTCCCTGATTGTCTTATTGTTTAATTGATTAATGGTTTGATTGTCTTAGGTGTTTCCAATTGTCTCGTTGTTCCTAATTGTGTTCCACCTGTGCTCCATTATGTTCTCATAATTTAAACTCTGCCTGTCTAAGTTTCTGTGCTTAGTCTTTTTGTTTGTGTCCATGCCGTAGCTGTGTTAGTTCTACCCTCTCAAGGTTCCTTAGTTATTTGTGTGTTTTGTGCGTTTTTGTTATTTGAAAACTACCACCTGTTCTTTGTCTCTGCTCATGGTTCCGCTCACCACCAACCCTGACAGATGAAGACAAGTGAGCCGTTCCACTGGCAGCCATACAGGCCCAAGCCATAACACCCCCTCCACCATGTTTCATGGATGAGGTGGTATGCTTTGGATAATGGGAATTTCCTTTTTTCTCCACACTTTCCTCTTTCCATCACTCTGGTACATGTTAATCTTTGTCTCATCTGTCCACAAGACTTTGTTCCAGACCTCTTGGGTCTCTTTTAGGCGCTTTTTAGTAAACCATAATCTTGCCTTTCTGTTCTTCAGGCTTCTCAGTGGTTTGCATCTTGTAGTGTACCCTCTGTAGTCCTGCTGGTGTAGTCTTCTACATATTGTAGCGATCCAGGTGGGTCTATTCAAATGTGTGCAGGGCACTGTGGGGGAACATTGTTCCCCCCCTGTGTTATTGTGTGTACAGGTTGCAAACCATGTGTGTTGTTGGTCGCGGTGAGCTAGAGGGTAATGCCACCGTGGACGTTTGTGCCTTGTTCAGTGCAGTTGCCTGTAATTCATTGTAAAAAGTGTTCATTGGGATATCTGGGGTCGTGCGGTGTATGGGGAACAGATATCGTCCTTACTTTATAATAAAGTGGCTATGGGGCCTTGCGGTGTATGAAGCACATAGCTATGAAGCACATAGCTATGAAGCACATAGCCACTGCCTGACTCCATTTGTCTTCTTGTTGTACCTCACCATGCATGCTCGCCACAATATGGTAGACTTTGACACCTCTGCAGCCAGGAGAGTGTTTTTGATCTGTTGGCCCTGTTGTTTTCTTCACCATAGAGGGTATTCTCTGGTCATCCACTACAGTGGTCTTCCTCGGTCTACCAGGTCTTTTGATATAATTCAGTTCACCAGTTGTTTTATTTTCTTGTTAATGATTAACCAAACTGTTGACTTGGGCATGCCCAGGGTTTTTGCAATGTTCCTGATTGATTTTCATTTCTGAGCCTTATGACAGCCAGCTTAATTTGCATCGACACTGCTGTCTTCCTCATGTTGTCACACCCCAACAACAATCTCCAAAGGCAATTGCAATATCTAGAATCAAGACTAGACATCAACAGCTCTCTTCTGCATTCACTAACGACACATGAATACACCTGCCTAACGAAACACATCTGTGAAGCCAATTCAACAAATACTTGCAGTACTTTAAAATGGGGGGGACCATGTACAAAAGGTGCTGTCATTTCTAAACAGTTCCTCCGATATGGATGAAAATATCCTCAAATTAAAGCTGACAGTTTGCTCTTCAACCTCATTGTCATTGTATCCTTTCAAACTCAAAGTGCTAGAGTACAGAACCAAAATAACAAAAAAGTGTCACTGTCCAATTATGGTGCTCACTATATATATATATACATTTGTAACATGGCAAAAAAAAATCATCAATCTGAAAATGGGGTAAAAACATGGTGTTCATTAACGTGAAATATAATGTTTTATTGACCTGTGTATGTATGCAGAGGTGCCATCACAGGTCTCAAAGTGGTATGGCAGAAAATAGCATGTCGCGCACGCAGAAACGTTCCAATACACATCAAGTAGCATAAGAGCTCTAATGTTTCTTTAATAACATGTTTTATCTAACCTTCACATTACACCAAAAAATGTCTTTTAATTTCAAGTTTAAAAAGTGGGTAACGGAATAGGATATGGGAAGCTAAACCGCAGTTGGTGTATTAATTTGTGTAAAATCTGAATCCTTTTATCTTGATGGAAAATAACAGTACTTTGTAGCTTATGAAGCCAAAAACTAAAGGTATTTGTTCCAAAAAAAAATCAAAAACAAATAGAAAATAGCGATACTTGTGTATAGTGAATAGTGATACTTATTTTCACAGCTTAACTCACAATCACACAACCGATAATTGATGAGACATTAAATCTACTGTAGATTTTCCTCATTTAACAGCTAATGGTCACTTATTTTCACCAACGACTTAACATAGTTACTAGCTAAACTAAATTAAAGACGTTTGAGAATGCGAGAAAGTTGATTTGAGCCGAAACAGAAACCCGCGCTGCCTTGACATTCGTGAATTAGCAGGTGAACACAATTCTGCAGTGCCCCGCTAATAAAGGGTGAAGTTGGTAAATATTAGGAGTTCTGGTATCACTAGAAAGTTCAGTACACAGCATAAATGAGTACATCCCCTCTGAACATAAAGATATATTTCTAAATGATCACCATTACAATTCATGGGAAAATGAAACTGAAATGTATTAAACATATACTTAATAACAACATGGGAAGATATGTCATCAATATCTGTAAAATAAGTAAATTAGGCAACTTTGCTTAAATCAAGGGTTGCTCAAATGAGTACACCCTTGATTAAATTAAACAAATATGTAATATTGTAGTACTTAGTATGTCCTCTGTTACTTGTAAGTACTGCACTGACCCTTCTTGGCATCGAGTGTACAAGTTAACAACATATTGTCACTTCTATCCTGTTCCACTCCTGGAGGATGACCTCCTTGAGTGCCTTGATGTTTGATGGGGAGTGCTGCTCAACGTGTCTCTTCAAAATTCCCCACAGGTGCTCAATAGGGTTGAGGTTGGGTGACATACTTGGCCACTTCAGCACTTTCACCTTGTTCTTCCTGAATCCAGCAGTGGCCTTGGAAAAATGTTTAGGGTCACTGTCATGTTGAAAAAGTGCCCGACAACCCAGGATGTGGAGAGAGCATCTTCTCTTTCAAGATTTTGCAGTACATGATGCAATCAATGAAGTACAATTCCCCCACACCTTCAGCACTCATACATCCCCATATAAGAACTTTACAACCGCCGTACTTCACTGAGGGGAGCATGTACTTCTCACTGTACTCCTCCCCCTTACAACACCATACATTTTGGATGCCATCAGATCCAAAAAAGATTGACTTTGGTCTCATCAGACCAGAGTATTGATTCCCAAAAGTGTTCACCTTTGTCAATATGGGCCTTGGCAATGGCTAAATGGGCTTTCTTGTGCTTTGGCTTCAGAAGTGGCTTCCTGCATGGACGATAACCATGCATTCCACTTCTATGCACCAGAAAACATTTTAAGTTTTATTTTGTAACTGGAGGGTGTACTCATTTTTGCAACAGGACCTTTTATCATTTTGATAAGTAGATTGAAATTCCATTGGTAACTGATTGCTGGAACATTACATCATATAGGAACCCCAAATATGTCTTATTTGTAAAGAGATTTTGTTAGGTTTCAGAGGGGGTGTACTCATTTATGCTGTGTACTATAGATAATCTTCCCTTTATCACTATCAGGCTTGTCCAATTTTCTGTTTCAAAAACGCCTTCCCTTCTCTCTTCATTTGAGTAGACACTTCCATAGTGTCTCCGTCCCAGTCTGCCAGGAGTCTTGGAGTGACCCTGGACAACCAGCTGTGCTTCTCGAGCCATATTGCAGCGATCACTCTGACCTGCTGATTCTCCCTCCACAACATCCTTATTTGTAAAGAGGATCAGAGGGGGTGTACTCATTTATGCGTACTATAGATAATCTTCCCTTTACCCAGGAGGCTTCAACTAAATGCTTAAAAGTCTTGGAGTGTAATGTAAATTGCAAATGACCTGCTGTAGAACTCACCCAAGCCACTCAACTAAATCTTAAAATTTTAAATTAGTAGAACTGCAAGTCAACTCAACTCAGTTAGGATATAGTCTATAACCTATAGCCTACTATAAATTATAAACAGGACTAAAGAAAATAGATTAGGCCATGCCAAATATAAGTCAGCAACGCTGCTGCTATTCCGTTGCACAAGACGAACGCAAAATAAAAGGACACGCAGAAACTTTTCTTTGGTCAAAAAACATTCAATTTGTGGCGGCTAATGCTGACGTCGTGGCGGAATGCCACAAAATAGTCTATGTATGGGAAACACTGACATGTTTTTTTCAGCCAGACAAAATGTTTTTCCAAGATTCTAAGCTAATATCTTTTCACACGGCTGATCTGTCAACTAAAAGTGGCATGGCGTTCGCCTATGTCATATACATACCTATGGCGGTGGCCATGGCTGGCTGGCTAAACTATCTAGCTAGCTAGTCTCACCTCGCTCTCCTGCTTCATCAACCCCTGTTGCTGGTAGGGGGACCATGGGATTTGTGCCGCTGCTGTCATCCTGTGCCTCCATAACCTCTGCATTTTAAAGACATTTGGTAATCAACCGACTTGCCAAATTACCTTCTTTTCTTTTCATTTTTGGGCCTTTTGATTTGCCTTCAGCATTTTGCCTAGATAGCTAATTATAAAAGAAAATTCAAATAATGTTAGGGGTTAGTGCATGTGCGCGTGTATAACGTAACATTAGATAACTTTGACATTTGCGTGGATGCTTATTGGCCAAGACTTGATCAAACCATAATTACAATAACAATTGTCGTGACTCTACATGTAGGCATTGGCATTTTTTTACTGCAACAGCACAATGATAGATCACTCAGATAGACTGTGATCAACGACTAATCTGAAGTCTTTTCCAAATGGAACACATTCAAAAAGTAACACATTCAAAATGTTTCAAAATAATCCTGTATTAAATTGTGCAGAATTTTACACCAGGTGTCTGTCCAATTCTGGATTCTATATAAATACTCTCAAAAAATAATAGCTTCTAAACTTCTTGTTCATCCCCCAAGTTATACATCATCAGGAAATGTAACTACTTCAGGTGTGTGTTGTTTGTTTGTGTACATATACACACAGTATGAAACAAAATCAAGTTTTTGCATGGAAAGTCAGCTTGTGCAAAAAGTTTAGTACAAACCGACAATTTCAATTTAAGCTGACAGCAACTTGTGAAAAGGCCCATTTTAAATGGTCTCAGCCAAAGAATGCCAAACAACCAACTTACATCACATTTCATGAAATGTCATTCACCTCTTTCCACTGAGTCCCAACATTTGTGTGATCGAAAGAGAAACTGTAGTGTGTTCAGAACAGTTGTTTATATGAATGCCTTGAAAAAATGTAATTGATGTCCGAACGATTGGAAGGATTTATTGTTATACAAGCAAAATTACTAATGGCAAAAAAAGTTTACAAGAAACCTGAACAGTTCAAAGGCAGAGTACAAAAGAACAAAATGTATGGTATGATTATTACAAATGCACTTCTATAAAAATACACATTTACAAGGCCAAAAAAAATTATTGAATAATTCCCACTGAAGGGAACAAAGGTATGTCAGCACATTCCACACACAAACACATTGTACATTTCAAGATTAGTAATTTTCTCATTAAGACCATGAAATATTTCAGACATCTCCCTGGCACTTGAGCCCACCATCAAACATTTCCAAGATGACAGTGATGTTGTGTTAAGTACAGCATGCTGGGGAAAACAGCATTATCCACATTACCGTTTATAAAAAACATTATCCATTTAATTTTCAAATAGAAAAATAAACACATTTGTTTTGTTAAAGAACAGAGTTATGGTGAGCATGAGAAGCAGTGTACAAAGGCAATACTCAGATCATGCAGTGCTGTGCTGTGCTATTCTGTGATGTGAGTCCTCCAAAGGATGTTTCCTATTGGGCCATTATCCTGTGGTGAGTGGCTTGCTCAACCAATTTGTGGTATTCTTCCAGCTTGTCCAGAAGTTTGCTGTTCAACTGAGAATGAAATGAAAAAAACTGATCATGAGCAAACACAAGAAAAAACCTATTTCACATGTCCCTCCGCTGACTGTATCTATCTGTGGGAGTAATGGAATGCCTGCCTCTCTCACATACAAGTAACATCAATGCGAAGTTACATGCAAGACCACATCACACTATTAATCAAGTGTTTTGAGTTCATGTTTGGATTCATCAGCTAGCTAGCACACTAGTCAACCAAATGACCAGCAAAGGTCATTGGTAGCACAGCCTTTGGAGAAAATAATTGCAATCAAGCACTTCCTATAGCCATTAATTAGATTCCTACACCTCTCTACTGGCAGTTTGGCCCACTATTCTTTTGCAAACTGCTCCAGTTCTCTCAGATTTGGGATTTGCTGGTCACTCCAGAACAGTCCAATGTTTTCTCTTGAACCATTCCTGGCTGCTTTTGGATGTACTGTATGTTTTGGGTTATTGTCCTGCCGGAGGACCCATGACCTTCAACTGACACCCAGTTTTTTGACACTGGGAAGCACATTCTGCTCCAAAATGCCTTGGTAATCCTCTGATTTCATGATGCCCTCAATACGTTCAAGGCGTCTAGTAACAGATGCAGCCCCACAGCATATTGGAACCTCCACCATATTTGACTGTAGGTAGGGTGTTCTTTTCATTAAAAGCTTCATTTTGTCGTCTGTAAACAAAGCGCTGATCTCAAAGAGCTCTAATTCGGTTTTGTCCACAGAACATTTTCCCAGAAGGATTTAGGCTAGCTTAGGTGGGTCTTGGCAAAGATTAATCGAGCCTTCTTGTGTTTCTCTTTCAGCAGTGGGGTCTTCCTTGGCCTCCGACCATACAGCCCTTCTGGGTTCAGTGTCCGGCATATGGTATGGGCTGAAACCATTACCCCAGACCTCTCCAGGTCAGTCTTGAGATCTTTGGATGTCATATGAAGTGTTTTTTCAATGGCTCGCACCAACCTTCGATAACATCTGAGATCAATTCTCCTCTTACCACCACTTCCTGGGAGATTCTTAACAATTCCATGAGCAGCAAAATTCTTGATAATATTGCAAACTGTGGAAACAGGAATGCCAAGGTCTCTAGAGATGGCCTTATAGCCTTGTGAAAGCTTATATTTTGTGATAATAGTTTTTCTGACACCCTCAGACAGCTCTTTTCTCTTCACCACCAGACCTGTGGTTTGCCTGCTCGCTATAATCATACAGTGAAATGCAAAAAAAATTGTTGCTAGTTCAAGTTTTGGTAAGACCAAATACAAGGCCAATTGTTCATAGTGGTTGACAAATAATAATTACAGAGATGTATTTCATGTTTACAACATATGCATACTAAAATTATATGATTTATCAAACTGTGTATTGAACAGAGTGGATGATGTAAACAAGATGTAAGTTTTGATATAGCAGACTTTACATGAGCCATGAACAAAACTTAAATCTGTGGGCATAATGATTTACACCTCCTGATTGTGAGTCATGAAGTTATACATTTTATGTCAAATAAGGGGTCGATATACTACTGTTCCTTGGTGAGTGAAAATGGAAATGCACAATAACTGGCCAAAACTCAAGGGAGGTAACATTATGCTGGTTCGAGCTAAGCTGGCTAAGGACTTTAAATTATTGCTACGTTAGCTAAAATGGCAAATCTACTATTGTAATCTATGCAGTCATCCACTACGGTAACTGGCGGCTAGCTACCAAAATTAGCAATAATAATGTGTTTCGGAGCCGCCAAAGGTACCTAATTACTTCGCAGTCCCCACACCGGCCAATTTTCCCAAACATTTGATTGACTAACATGCTGCTTTGTTGACGAATCCAACCACAAACTCAAAACGCTCAGTTGATACTGTGAAATAGTCCTGCGTGCAACTTTGCATCAACACATTGCATTATTGCACACAATATACATAATGCACGGCTAAAGAGCCATTACATTACTTGGTAGGCAGGCATTCCCACAGATGAACACAGTCAAGGTGATCCAGCTTCCACCCTGGTTCTCAATGTGTACGTGACAGGCAAACATTGGTTACTCCACAGTAATCCCCCAATTTAATTCTGGAACATACATTTCATTGTGCCTGGATGTGTCTCAGAAAACAGCATTTTTTGGTGAACTGAATTGGAATGTTTTTGGAAGTTGAATCCAATAACTTGAAATAAACAACTTGCAATCCGAGTTTTGAAAAATCTGCATTTAAATTGAATACTTAAAAGTTGAATGTAACAATCAGTAAATTCAAGTACAAATCATTAGTTTCAACTTGTGAAATACAGATTACATTTTTGCATACACATTCAATTCAAGCCTTACAAATTCAATATGATGTGATTCACAATTAAATTTGTGGTGGCAGTAATAATAATAATTATTATCCATAATACCTGGGCAAATTCCACTACAGAATTCTAAGCTGGGCCTGCTGCAACCGCCGCTGTAAATGCGGGAGAGTGTAGACAAGCACGTGCCCCCGCCGAAACACATGATGTCAGCCACCGCTTGCACAGTCAGAGGAAGACACTTCATGTGCAGCTTTATACCGGAAGACTGGGTACCCAATTGACCAGCGCGGGTCACTGGTGTGGAACGAGACACGGACATCATGGCCGACTAAATCCCTCCCTCCCTGGGTGACGCTACCGCCAATTATGCCTCGCCCTGCAGGGCTGCTGGCCACAGTTGGCACTGGAACGGTCTGGATTCGACACCAGACCGTGGGGCTCATACACACACTAGAACAGTGCCATAATAGGATAAGCCACCCAGGAGCCACCTTACTTTACTCCAGACTTTACATTTAAACATAAACATAGATATGAAGGGATGCCTACTTACATTGGCGTTGTTGGCATTGGACTGGTTTTCGTTAAGTGCTTGCAGCAGCTGATCTACGGAGGTGTAAGGGAGCCACACCAGGGGCGCTGTGGCTGAGAGAGGCCTCTGTAATATCAGCAAATAAAGAGTCAACAACCTTAATGAATAAGGAACCATTTATCAATCAAGAACCAACTTGCCTCCGAGGCCTGGATAAGGAAGCACTTATCAATAAAGATCCAACATCCCGCATCACAGGCATGAATGATGAGTCATTAATCAATAAAAAATAAAAATAAAAATTTTGAGAAATGTTTTTTTCCATATATGACCAAAGGACTATGTGACAAATACTAATGAAATGCAAATAACAGAGTGAGGGCACCTGAGAACACTAACTGTTAATGCAAATTTTACAGCATTAAAAAGTAAGTTAGTCCACTATGGTGAAAGGCATACAGACACGGTTGACTTTCCCGTAATGTTATTTAGCAATAGCGCCAAGACATGCCCCTTATTTACTTAAAATTGTTTACTTAAACAATGCCCCAGTGTGCTTCCATTTAATTCCCACATTTTTTGGATCAGTTATAATAAGGAGCTTGATAAGGTGTAACCACGTATTCTACTCCCAGTTTCACACACATCCGGTAGACACATCATGCGTGAATTAAACATAATTGTGGGCTTTGGGCTGTAAAGATATTTCAAATTCTGTTTTAATTAAAATGTTTGTTATTGTATCCAATTGCTTTTAAAATATTTATGTTGTTTAAATGCAATTGCCATTTTTCACAGTCTTAGGCTCTTAAAGGTATGCACAAACCCAGACATTCTAGTTTTAAATTGCCAGACTACTTGTAGTTTCAACAGTTTGACATGCAACATTGGTTACCTCTATTCCAAAGTACTGGTGTCCCTTTCCAAGCAACGCGTCCACATATTCCAGCACCAGGTCCACTGCAGACTCCAGCAAGTCATAGTTCAGGTAGATGCGGAGCAGAGCAGCTGCATCCACCACCTGAGACCAGAGCATCATACTTCAACTTTGTGGTGCATTTTACACTACAAGCTCAACACCAGTGTACTTTCACTCTCATTACAATTGCAATCTCACTACACCAGGGATCATTTTCACTTGAGGTTTCACTTTAAAAAATAAATAAAAATTTTGTACATTTTGTTTCTGACTTCCCCCTGTTTTTCTCCACAACTTAGAAGCCAATTATACCCTCTATTTATTTCAATTAACCCTCCCCCACAAACTCGCTGCCCGTCTCTACGGGGCAAGCTACTCTCCAAAGCTGGTGATGATCCGCCTGCTTCGAGATGGAACTCACCAACCCCCTTTCTGGAGACACCCTTACGTGCTTTACAGCGAGTGTGTGCCAACCAATCTCCCCCCACCCTCAGGAGCGGACAGCCAAATGCCACTCCTGATCGGGGCTAACTGCCAGGGCCGGTCTGGCAGGGATGGGTTTCAAACCACGTCCCTGATAGGCAGCACACACTCGTACAGGACCAGCTAAATACGGATGCGTTAGACTATCCGCCAGCCATTTGAGAGGGTTTTGAACCTGTTGTCTGGCCCCTTATAAGCACTCCTCAGCATGGCCTCACTGTCTTAGTGGGAAGACCACCCTCCTGCCATTTCAAAAGGTAGAAGCAGCCACAAGCCTCAACATGGATCATTCTCAGATGGAAACATGTCCATTCTGTGGAGTGACTAAAAGACCAGACCAGTAACCAGCAGGTTGCACCTGAAAGGGGACAAAGCTTGAGTATCCCTCAGCCAATGTGAGCTGTGAACTGAATTCATTCAGCATGTATGCAGTTGTATGAATGGATCATTGGTGGCTAGTGAGCTGAAAACAGAGGACACAAAAAACCGTACCTTTAAATCGATCATTATGTATAAAAATGAAATTACGTATTTAATTACGTATATTATTGTTCTTCATACCACACAGTTGTTCAGCATTTTCTCATGTCCACAGATTAGGCGATTTGAACTTGTGGATAATTGCACTCTTCGCTCTCTGTCCAAATTCAGGGAATATTGATGACATAAAATGCGCTAATCTGATCTGCCAAGATGCTGCAATCTAAATGCTCATAAAACAGCAGAGATTTTCTGAAGTTTGTTTGCTAGACTTTGTGGTATACTGGACTCAAAGCTTGTGTGATATACAGTTAACTAGACGTTTCCTCCAAGTTAAAAGTATATTGTTTGTAATGATTAAACTGAATGTACTAAATTGAATTCCGTCATAATTTGGTGATTTGGTGAAATTTCTACATTTTGATTAACCAGCAGAATTAATTGTGATTGTTAAATCAAGGAAAGTAAAGGCAACAGACAGAGTAATTATGGGTTTAAGGGGTAAGGTTTGTCTCTCCTCTGTTTCCAGCTTACCAGATGCCCCTAGAATGTGCAAAATGTAAGTCAATCTGTATAAAGCAGAGGATAGGTACTGTAATGGTATCCTGTAATGGAAATACAAGAAGGAAACTGGGTGTTTTCTCCACCTTATAGCTGTTGACCAGCCAATCAGGCAATGGCACCCCATGTGACAACAGCATATTGATGACGCAACGATGGTGCTGGGCATTCTGGGAAGGATGTCTCTCCAGGTAGGAGGCCAACAGGTGCCACGCCTCATCTGTAGCACTGCAGGAAAAATGAAGTCATTCTTGAGAAAAAATATTATTTTAAATGGAATGGCAAGTAACAAGTATATTACCTTCTAACTGAAAAATCTGGAAGTTAAACCCAATTGAGTGAGCGATACTGTACTGTAACTGTGTTGTTCTACACTCAAAAATGAGCAGGCTGCTGAGGATTCGATCAAACTTTCTCTTCCAACCACTAATTATATTCAGAGGAATGCAGGTCTTTCTTAAAAACAATTAGGTAAGTATTTGGTTGCTAGGTGTAATTAAGAAAGCCAATTTTGTGTCTTGTTACTTTCTAGTAATGAATGCCCTGCAAAAAAACTAAAAGAGGTAATCACTGTCATATTCCATGCCTGACAATGGAAATAACAGCCATAGAGTATTCAACACCTAGGCTACTTGTTTCAGTCGATATTTCCATATGTTCAATTTCAAATATACACATACATGTTTAATTCTGTTTAATCTAGTCTTGAATATCACATCTTTAGGCTTTATTGATCAAGTGAAGCCTCTGTTTCTATCATTAAAAATACTTAAGGTCCATTCTTGAAAATGTATGTATAAATGCTGTTGGAGTTTTCAAAACTAAAGCAATCACCCTCACTTATTTAAAAACTGATTTAGTGGATATGTACGATGTCTATGTGAGCGCACACAAAATATGAATGCGGCACGGTTTCCTTTTTGGTTAATCTGGTATACAGTTGGTCTGAACATCTTATCAATTTTCATGGCTGCTACCATTAGTTCAGATATACACTACCGGTCAAAAGTTTTAGAACACCCCCATTTTCCAGTTTTTACTGAAATTTAAGCAGTTCAAGTCCAGTGAATAACCTGAAATGGTACAAAGGTAAACAGTAAACTGCCAGAGGTATATATATATATATATATATATATATATATATATTTAAAACAAGTTAATGTTACCAAATTTCAGAGTTATTAAAAAACCCTGCGTGATGAACCGAAGATTTCAAATTTTGATTCATCGGTCCATAAGACCTCCTTCCAGTCTTCAGTAGTCCACTGGTGGTGCTTCATGGCCCAGGCAAACCTCTTTTTCTTATTTTGCCATCTTAGCAATGGCTTTCTTACTGCCACTCGACCTGTAAAACCTGCAGCTCGATGTCCTCTCTTCACAGTTAAAACTGAGACTTCCTTACTTCGACCAGTGTTAAGCTGTGCTTCAAGCTGTTGTCCTGTGAGCCGCCTATCACGCAAGCTGTTGACTCTCAGAAACTTGTCTCCTGATTTTGTTGTGGCTTTGGGTCTGCCAGACTTCTTCCTGTCAGAGTTTCCTCCAGTTTCCAAGTGCCTTTTGATGGTGTAGGAAACTACTCACTGCCAAAAAATGTACATTATTTTTCAGTTTTTGGTAACCTAAACTTTTTTAAACCTCTGGCAGTTTACAGCTTACCTTTGTACCATCTCAGGTTATTCACTGGACTTGAACTGCTTAAATTTCTGTAAAAACTGGAAAATGGGGGTGTTCTAAAACTTTTGACCGGTAGTGTACACTATGTACTGTATCTATGTAGGGTAATTTGGCAGTGATGGACTCTTTTAGTTTCTTTACTACTATGAAGTAACAATTTGGTACATTTTAAGTACATATTTGGTAAGTTTAAGTACATATAGGAACCAAATACTTACCTAATAAGCCTAAATAGCCCATACATTCACAGCTGCAGGTAGGACTTCCTACTCTGAATTTAAGCAGTGCTTGGAGAGAAATCACAGTTCTGGCTACTGCAGCAGCTATGAGAACTACCGCACAAATAGAATAGTTTTCCCTTTTTTGATCAAATTCATGGTCGCCACAAGAGCAGGACCTAGCAGTAAGCTAGCATTGTTTGGACAACGCGGCCATAGCTAGCTATAAATTTGTTAACAATAATAATGTTAATTCTCAGTCTAGAGAAATCTGTTATTGCACATACAAAGTGATTTTGTTGGTAACATTTCTAAATCGATTAAGAATATCATGATTGTGTCTAGTCTAGCAAACATGATCATGCAGGGCACCACCTAGATAACTAGCTAGCTATATTTCGATAATGCTAGCAAGCTAATGTTAGCTAACTAACAAAGAGACAAACTACTAGCACCCAACTTAGCTGTAAAACCAGCTGAGACTTGCAGGTTACCTAACATTATCTAACCAGACTAACATGTCAATATGTAGTATTGTGTCCACGCAAATGGACAAAGTAGCCAGCTAACCAAGTTGCTAGATAGCAAACTAGAAATTAGCTAGCTATCTATTGTTAGCTAAGCAACTGATATTACCATCTGATCTCTGTCACCACTATGAGCAAATTAGTTTCTCTAGCAATTGATATCACCCGTAACAAGTTCTATATGAGCAACTCAAATTAGAAAAACTCAAACCCTATTCTAAATAAAGAGCACAAAGTTCTATTCTTTAAAATAACTAACCTAAGCTGGTTGACTAACTAACCTAACCCAGGTAGCTGCTTACAATATTTTTGAGCCGCTAGTGCTCTGCGTAGGAGTGTGAATGTCATAGGAAGCAACACAGTTGCCATAATATCACTTTAGTGGGCTGCTGGTCACTGTGGCTCACAACATTGCTGTACTGAAGGGTACCTTGCTAAAATACAGGCTAACTTTTCACCATTCTTTTTGAAAGGCCTTATTTGCCAAAAATCTCAATTTTAACAAAACCCGTGGCACATGAAACTGCTTTTTTGTCAGTGCACTGTTTAAAAGTCTGACGTTATAATTTGGTGAAAAACTCTAACACTAAGAAAAGATGGTAGAAGAGAATTTTTTTTTTTTTTTGATACATTCATTGTGAATCCTGACTTGAATGACTGCTATGAGTGAACCATTTGAAAGAATAATAATAGATTGCGTAGGCCCCTTGCCTCACACCAAAGTGGGAAATCAGTATTTGCTTACGATCGTGTGTGCCTCGACGTGATTTCCTGAAGCTATTCCGTTACGGAAGATAATTGCTCCTGTCTTTGTTAAGGCTTTAATCAAGTTATTTTCATTATTCGGTCTTCCCAAGACTATTCAGTCGGACCAAGGGTCAAACTTCAGCTCACTATTCAACATTGCTATTCAAGTGCTTACCACCCAGAGTCACAGGGTGCTCTGGAGAGATTTCATCAGACTTTGAAATCTATGCTGCGTGCATATTTTGATGTTGTTTGCTGTACGAGAGGTGACGCAGGAATCTATAGGGTTCAGTCCTGTGGAATTGGTGTTTGGTCACACAGTACGCGATCCGTTAAAAACTGCTAAAAGAAAAATGGCTAGCAGATGATTCTATCACGAATCTCCTAGATTATGTTTGTGATTTTCGTCTTAAACTCAGTAGGGCTTGCGAAATAGCTAAAGACAACCTTATGGTAGCCCAAACTAAGATGAAGAAATGATTTAGGTCGAGTTCTCGCCTGGCGAGAAAGTGCTGGCTTTGTTACCCATTCTTGGTTCTGTACTAAAGGCTAAATATAGTGGACCTTATGTGGTGGAAAGTAAGGTGAGTGAGTGTGATTATGATATTCAGACTCTTGATCGCAGAAAGAGAAGTCAACTGTGTCACATTAATATGCTGAAACTGTACTGTGATCGAGAAGGTGAGATAACTGTACAAAATGTAAAGCCTGTTATGCCCTCCCTCATAGTTCGCTGCCGTAGCCCTGTGACCGGCAGTGACAAAAGCGAAGCATCATCTCCTCACGAGACGGCACTCGTCATGCTGTCGACTAACTCCCGACACCCCAGAACCACTCCTGTGCACAGCGAACAGTGTCGGCTTCCCTCCCCCCTCCCCAGGGCGGACAGCCAATTGCCGCCCCCGGTGGCACTCCCGGCCAGAGCCAACGTCGGGGAATCGAACCACGTCGGACGTTGAAACCACTAGACCACGCGGGAGGCCACTCCTGATGGTTTCTACCAATATACAGTAATGGCTTTTGGAATGCGGAAGGCTCCTGCTACATTTCAGAGGCTGGTTAATACTGTGATATCTGGATTATCGGACAGTGAGGCCTATTTGAACGATGTAGTGGTTTACAGTGCTTCTTGGGCGGAGCACATTCACCAGATAAGCGCAGTCTTTGAACGGATTTCACAAGCCAAACTCACATTGAATCTGGCGAAATGCGAATTTGGCCAGGCCACGGTTACATATCTTGGTAAGATCGTCGGGCGAGGCCAAGTTTGTCCGGTGGACTCAAAGGTTGAGGCTATCTCTCGGTTCCCAGTTCCTCCGTCTCCACAAGAATTGCGCCGCTTCCTTGATATGGTCGGATATTATCGCAGTTTCTGTAAAAACTTTGCTGTGATTGCTACACCCTTAACAGACCTGTTAAGTGTAAAGGTACCTTTTGCTTGGTCTGACCTGTGTCAGCTAGCTTTTAACAATGTTAAAGCTCTTCTGTCTAGTGCTCCTGTTCGCTCTGCCCCAGATTTTGACAAACCTTTCAAACTTGCAGTGGATGCGTGTGACTCAGGTGCTGGAGCTGTGCTCCTGCAGGACGATTTGCAGCGAGTGGAACACCCAAGTTTGTTATTCCTTTAAGAAATTGAACCAACACCAGCGAGTTTACTCAACCATCGAAAAGGAGGCGCTCGCCCTGATCCTCGCACTCCAGCATTTCGACGTGTACGTGGGATCTGCTCCTCAGGCAGTGGTGGTGCTTACCAACCACAATCCTGTTTTTCTCTGCCGAATGCAGAATACAAACCAATGGCTTATGCGGTGGAGTTTGTTCTTGCAAGAACATAATCTCGATATTCCACAATAATATCCTTGCTGATGCATTGTCTCATCGGGTGAATGAGGTAAGAGTTGGACCTACTTAAGAATCGCAAAAAGAGTAAATGAGTTCCTAAATAATAATAATAATCAAAAAAAGAAAAGAAAAAGTAAGTCAGTTGTTCGGCACTGTTCGTACTGTGTCTTGTGTGAAGAGAACTAACTTCTGTTTTTTTTAAATCTTAAGTGTGGGGATGTTACAGTTGAACTCACTAGACCTCGAGAATAACAGCTTAGTTAGACTGTTTTATTTATTTTTTGCATATTCCTTCGATGACCTGTGAGTATGTACTGTAATTTTTTTAAAGACTCGTTACTCAAGGGGATATTAGTTTGTTGCGTCCTGTATTGGTTCACCACGCGGCTATAGCAGTGCGTGTGGTTTTAACGGGTCATAACATATGAAATGCAAGATTTTAACTCCTGGCCAAGACAACTCTCCTCAACATGTTCTCCTCTTTTTAATAAAAATTAGCAAACAGATTTTCATGACATTGTGATGATTAGTTTGAATAGCATTTGTCCTTTGCAAAAAATAAAAAATAAAATCTACATTGGTGTTGGAACAGCATAATTTTCAGATTTTGAATGTAAACACTAAATATATGAATATATATATATACAGTACTGTGCAAGTTTTAGGCAGGTGTGAAAAAATGCAAGAATGCTTTCAAAAATAGAAGTGTTAATAGTTTATTTTGATCAATTAACAAAATGCAAAGTGAATGAACAGAAGACAAATCTAAATCAAATCAATATTTGGTGTGACCACCCTTTGCCTTCAAAACAGCATCAATTCTTCTAGGTACACTTGCACACAGTTTTTGAAGGAACTCGGCAGGTAGGTTGTTCCAAACATCTTGGAGAACGAACCACAGAGGGTTAGGCTGCCTCAAATCCTTCTGTCTCTTCATGTAATCCCAGACAGACTCGATGATGTTGAGATCAGGGCTCTGTGGGGGCCAAACCATCACTTCCAGGACTCCTTGTTCTTCTTTACGCTGAAGATAGTTCTTAATGACATTGGCTGTATGTTTGGGGTCGTTGTCCTGCTGCAGAATAAATTTGGGGCCAATCAGACGCCTCCCTGATGGTATTGCATGATGGACAAGTATCTGCCTGTATTTCTCAGCATTGAGGACACCATTAATCCTGACCAAATTCCCAACTCCATTTGCAGAAATGCAGCCCCAAGCTTGCAAGGAACCTCCACCATGCTTCACTGTTGCCTGCAGACACTCATTATTGTACCGCTCTGCAGCGAACAAACTGCCTTCTGCTACAGCCAAATATTTCACATTTTGACTCATCAGTCCAGAGCACCTGCTGCCATTTTTCTGCACCCCAGTTCCTATGTTTTCGTGCATAGTTGAGTCGCTTAGCCTTGTTTCCACGTCGGAGGTATGGCTTTTTGGCCGCAATTCTTCCATGAAGACCAGTTCTGGCCAGACTTCTCCGGACAGTAGATGGGTGTACCTAGGTCCCACTGGTTTCTGCCAGTTCTGAGCTGATGGCACTGCTGGACATCTTCCGATTTCGAAGGGAAGTAAGCATGTATCTTTCATCTGCTGCATTAAGTTTCCTTGGCCGACCACTGCGTCTACGGTCCTCGTTCCCACGTTGCCCGTTTCTTTGTGCTTCTTCAAAAGAGCTTGAACAGCACATCTTGAAACCCCAGTCTGCTTTGAAATCTTTGCCTGGGAGAAACCTTGCTGATGCAGTATAACTACCTTGTGTCTTGTTGCTGTGCTCAGTCTTGCCATGGTGTATGACCTGTGACATGAAACTGTCTTCCACAACCTCACCTTAGTAGCAGAATTTGGCTGTTCCTCACCCAGTTTTAAGCCTCCTACACAGCTGTTTCTGTTTCAGTTAATGACTGTGTTTCAACCTACATATGAAATTGATGATCATTAGCACCTGTTTGGTATAATTGGTTAATCATACACCTGACTATAATCCTACAAAATCCCTGACTTTGTGCAAGTGTACCTATAAGAATTGATGCTGGTTTGAAGGCAAAGGGTAGTCACACCAAATATTGATTTGATTTAGATTTTTCTTCTGTTCGCTCACTTTGCATTTAGTAAATTGATAAAAATAAACAATTAAAATGTATATTTTTGAAAGCATTCTTACTTTACAGCATTTCTTCACACCTGCCTAAAACTTTTGCACAGTACTGTATATATATATACATACACACCCTATATACAGTATATATAAATAGAAACTTCTGAACAAACCTGGACTCTTTGGTAGTAATAACTGTTGAAAGGTGATTGGCTGCCAACCAATTCCAGGCTTCATTCTGACTCGCCTCTGCTCCATACTGTAACTGAATACACCTAAACACAACATATAAATCATCCCATGAAGTAATTTTATTTGAATAATTAAGATAACCCTATTTAGGAGGAATCAATCAATGCTCTTAAATTACCAGGACACTGTGTATAATACAAGCATTTTCAAACATATGGTATTCGCATTAATGAGAATAATTCACCCTCCCATTACAACCCCAACGAGCACAGATATTGAGAATACTATACATAGCACGCCGCTATTGTATTGTAGCCAAAATGATAACAGATACATTATTTAATGTTAAACTCACTTAAAGGCCAGTCCCTCGAAGACTGGAGTCAGGGAAAGCCTGAAGGTCTTACAAAGTGACAGGGCAGAGTCAAACAGTCCAGCCTGAACCAGAAGGGTCACCATCTCTACTACAGGGGCACTGCCTGCAAGACAAGGACACCTGGGCTGGGGTCATTCCCAATTAATCAATTAATTGGAATGGGAAAAAAACATTGAGGATGCAGAATTGGATTCAAAATTAAATAAGTAGAATTAAGTTAAATGAAATCTAAAAAAACATCTGAAAATCACTCCAGCCCTTAACTGCAATAATTCAATAAATACAATAAATCTTGAAATCTTTGAGCCTTGTTGAAGAATTTTCTGTAAATTCTATAGTGATTATATTGATATCAGTATTCCTTATAGCAATGTATATAGAATTAAGTATAATTTTTTTAATAAATGTGGAATTTCATAGAATTTGGTTCTAGTTATATTAATTCTAATTCACTTCCAGTTCTATATCCTGAGGAGTTTTTCAATTCAATTTCCAATTCCAATTCAATAATTTGGGGCCAATTCAATTCATAAGTACTAGAGTTGCAAAGGGGTGGAAAATCTGCAGTAAATTTCCCACAGAAAGGAATCAGTGATCAATTACTAACAGAGCTGGAGTCTTTAATAATTACACTTTTGTATTTGATAGATCTTTATTACTTCTGGCACTATCTGTTTTTAAATGACAAGTTCTGTGTCAGAAAGACCATGTCCTCCCAAGGAGGTAAATTGCTCTCCCAATTGGTGAAGCAGTGTAGTGCTTATGCAGCTTCCATCACATGATCATCAAGAAAACATTTATAATGGTACAATAGAGTGATGATGATATAGTCTATATGACACTGAATAGATAAATAACTTAATACAATAAAATAATCCATAAATCCCTGTGGAAAGCGTCTTGTTTTGAAAAAAGGACACACCAGGTTATGCTAGCCCAGAGCCTACCCGACTCCCTACCTGTGTTTCCTGCAGAAGAGGGGTCATGCTGGGCCAGAGTGAGACGGTTGCGGGCAAGGATATACTCCTTTTCCAGGTCTTTCAGCTCCAAGATTTCAATCTGGCGGTTCGCTGGCACACACACAGGAAACCGAATACAAATAGAATGACTATAGAACAATAGATGGCCACAAAAAAAATGTTTTGGACATTTTTGGTTTATTTCTGCAATTTAATTTACAATAACTGGTCATGGCAATTATACAAGGGGGAAGCGCATTGTGTTTGGCCTCTATATAGCATGCAAACAGTACAAACTAGAGACTCGGTGGACAGATAAAAGGGTGTACCCACTGTCTACCTGAGCACAGGTGAAGCCTGTTCATAGGCATTTAGGTCCTGCAGCACAACTTGAGGGACCAATGTTGCCTGTTGCTTGTGTGCAACCTGCTAAAGCCTGACTGTGTTTGAATGACCTATACTTGACAATTTTCTCTCAAATGCCACATAGCAGAACCTGATAGCTGCTTGCAAAAGCATAATAAGAATAAGACTCCTTTACCCTTTTTATGTTAGTCAAGGTGACAGTATGAGATGCCAACACAAAGCAGGACAGCTTAAAAAAAAAAAATCTTTTAAAATAAGCAAAACTCTGCACTCAACACAAAATTATTTCCTTTACAATTTCTTTCACAGTCCAAATGCTACAATGTATCCAGAAGCCCCACACCATACCACCTAATTATCATGAGCTAAACCATTTCCAGCCTTCTCAAATTGCTGCTCAAGGTAGAGCCAAGGAATTCTGATATTATACAGGCCTGTTGTATAGGCAGTTGTGTGAGCTTGAAAATGGCAGCTGTAGGTCACAATGTATGATGGTTAATGGCATTTTTTGCACCACTCATTTTACATGGCCTTTACTTGTAGTTTCCATATCTCGCATTAGTTTTCAAAGAAAATCTTGTTTTATAGTGAAAAAAGTCAAATAGATTTAAATACTTGCTGAAAAATGTTAAATATAAATGTTATTTCATATAAAATGTAATTTTCAAAAACCTGTTCAAGATAAACGACAGAATGTAATATAAATACTACATAAAATACGAACTCTTTTGCACGCGCTCATAGGTCTACGGAGTATGAATATTATTTAGTTCTATATGGAATCACGTATATGTACATTGCATGTAAATGTAAGCACCAAATGGAGCAGAAACATTGTGGGCTAGCAAAAACTAACATTCTCCATTCTCCATATTAGCAGGGAATCTTCGTGCCAGGAGTCTCAAATTAGTTTGCGTAACAGTTTATTTCAACACGAAAACATGAATTAATTTAGAAGCTTATACAGTATTTTAGTCCAAAAATGACTAAAGTAAACATACATACTATATTACTGATGATTTAACACATACACTACCGGTCAAAAGTTTTAGAACACCCCCATTTTCCAGTTTTTACTGAAATTTAAGCAATTCTCAAGTCCAGTGAATAACCTGAAATGATTAAGGTAAGCGGTAAACTGCCAGAGGTTAAAAAGAAAGTTTAGGTTACCAAAAACTGAAAAATAATGTAAATTTCAGTTATTAAAAAAGGCCCTTTTCAGGGAACAAGTAATGGGTTAATGTGGGTAAACAGTCACTCTGTGCAAGTCACCGACTATGGATCCAGCAAAAGAGCCCCAGACCATCACGCTTCCTCCTCCATGTTTGACAGTTGGTGTCACACACTGAGGAACCATCCTTTCGCCTACTCGACGGCCTACAAAAACCTTTCAAAATTTTAAGATTTCAAATTTTGATTCAATGGTTCCTAAGACCTTCTTCCAGTCTTCAGTAGTCCACTGGCGGTGCTTCATGGCCCAGGCAAGCCTCTTTTTACTATTTTGCCATCTTAGCAATGGCTTTCTTACTGCCACTCAACCTGTCAAACCTTCAGCTCAAAGTCTTCTCTTCACAGTTGAAACTGAGACTTACTTCAACCAGTGTTAAGCTGTGCTTGAAGCCGTTGTCCTGTGAGCTGCCTATCACGCAAGCTGTTGACTCTCAGAAACTTGTCTTTTGATTTTGTTGTGGCTTTGGGTCTGCCAGACCTCTTCCTGTCAGTTTCCAAGTGCCTTTTGATGGTGTAGGAAACTACTCACTGACAAAAAATTTACATTATTTTTCAGTTTTTGGTAACCTAAACTTTTTTTTTTTTTTTTACCTTTGCGCTTACCTTTGTACCATTTCAGGTTATTCACTGGACTTGAACTGCTTACATTTCAGTAAAAACTGGAAAATGGGGGTGTTATAAAACTTTTGACCGGTAGTGTACATTGCTCACCTGAAGTTGATACATACAACCCTAATGTGATCTCAATCAAGCCGGCTTAGCCAGCTGAACTTCCAGATGACATGCGTAAAATGTCATCTGCCTGCTGTGTGGATTTATCCAAAATGGATAGCAACACCGTTGCGCATGTGTTGGGGTCCTGGCAAATGTCGAGGTTAAAGGATTTTTTTTTTGAAAGACCGAATTCCGCCATTAACGGTAATGAACGTTTGTGCAGATACATCCAAATCTCGCAGTGAAAGGGTTAAACAGCAAAATGATCAGAATGACTCAGATAAAATAATCATCTCAGGTGTATATTTCCACAGAAAGGATAGATTACCTGGACCGGCAGCGCACTCTCCATCGTAGTTTCTCTTTGGTGATGTACCTGGGCGTTCATACTGTGGACAAGACACAACTCCTGTTCATCCTTTTTGACAGGAACCTCATATGGACACTCACCTGAAATGTGGTGCATACTAACATGCTACAAATCTGAAAAACTATACTGAAATAATGGAAAACAAGCTCCAAACCACAACATCTGACTACATATTCACTTAGCCCTTATACATCGCATACCCTTTACACCGTTTGTGAGGAATTTACATTTAAATTGAGTATTTTCACCAAATGAATTGGGACAAATGCCAAAACCCAGTGGATCCCCATAATTTTGGTCTAAGAACATTGGCAATGTGTGTGAGGCCAGTGATATCATTAGCAAACAATATGTAATTTATTCAGTCACAGACAAAATAAAGCTGCTTTGTACAGTGACTATATTGATTATATTTTATGTAACAATAAAAGCAGAACACAGACAGAACAAGAATGAAGACCACAAATATAAAAAGGGAAGAAGAAATATAAATGAATGTGGACTGGAGCTAAGCAGTGAAAGATAGACACATCTTTCAGGTAGAGAACAAATACAGCACCAAGAGCTTATTCAAATTAACTGATGCGGACCGGTGTGATTGGACAATACAATGCAAGTGCATCCAACGGTTGACACTAACCTCATTTCACACTTGGGTGTTCCCTTTGTACAACCTCTATCAGGCTCCAGTAATTCAATGATTACATCATATTTCTACATTTAATGAATACAATGAAAAACTGGCTGCACCAGGCACAAATTGAAATTTGTAGTGATGAGGAACAGGGAAAAGGGCAGTGGAAAACAGGCGCTCAATGGGGCAACTAATGTCAAAAACAGGGGAGCCTAAATTTATCGGAGTTTGTTCAAACCTACACATTGAGTGTAGCACAAACTGTGTAAAACGTAATGAGCAAAAGACAGATAGCTATGGCTATAACTGCACAAGCACAGCATGCACTGCGTTTCAACTTGCGTGGCACCACGTGAAAAAGGCATAGAACAATGTGCTGCATACATCACTCACACAGATATAGCCATAGCCTTTTTCTCTTTACAAGTAGCTTATGTGTACTCACTGAGTTTAGAACAAACAGAATAAAACTAGCTCCAATAAACGTGTTAGCATAAATAGTCTAGCTTTAATATGAGGAACAGTATACTACTGTTTTATACTTTGTGAGGTAATACTTACCACTCCTCCGGATACTGGCTGGACAATCCAGGCATAGTCTGGCCGAATGAGGCGCAGGCAGTTCATTGCAGCCAGGAAGCAATTGACCTGTTTCTGCAGTCCGTGGCGCGTGCGAACCTCGCGACCCAGACGCATGCCATACTCAAACATCACCGTGCCAGCTGGGAGAGGCAGAAACACATAGGGCACCGTCACCGTACATCTCCTGCTATGACCGTACATCTCCTGCCACCAGTGTTGTAGTAGTGTCAGACTTTTCATGACTCGTGACTCAAATTGTACGTGACTTGGACTTGCAATATCAGACTCAATTATACATGTGTATAAAATTGCATAAATAAATATGATTAAAAATAAACAATTTTAAATATAAATGATTGTATTGCAATGATTCATTTTCAATGGTATTGACTATTTAGCACCCCACCTTTTCTGTAGTTGTGTCGATTGATGTGGAAAGCATACAACAGCTCATAGTAGTTGTGAGCCATGAGGTCAACCGCTCTTGCACGAGATTCAATGATGCTAACCACCTGCAATATGTCGATAGGAAAGTCCTTACAGTTTGATATTCACTGATGCACTACAACCCACACAACCTGTACAACCCACAACCAGATAGTTTATAAATACTCATACAACCCACACAACCTGTACAACCCACAACCAGATAGTTTATAAATACTCATACAACCCACACAACCTGTACAACCCACAACCAGATAGTTTATAAATACTCATGCAGTGGAGGACTCACCTCATCATGCAGGTTGACATAGGGGAACTGTACCAGATCCTGCAGCTGTGAACGCTCGCACAACACCACCACCAGCTGCCGCAGGCAGTCCAGCTGCCTGTAGACCACAGAGACCAGGGCAGAATTAGTCTACTCAACACTAGTTACCTGAAGACCACAAAGGCCAGGGAAGAGTCACAGTCTACTCAACACTCCAAGAATAGAGAGATCACTCCAAGAGTAGATGTTATTTGAAATTAAGCAGCAAAGATTGTAATTAGCAGCATGTAAGGAAATTCTACTACTGAGCAATGAAAAAAGCAGTGCAATACAGGATATAGCGAAAGTCAGCGCTGGATTTGGTGTGCACTTTGATAATAATACTGCGTATGTAGTTCTCCAACCATGGTATGACAATATGAAAATGTAGATCTGCCCTTCAGGGGTTCAATTTTAAGGGGTAGAGTACTTGAATTGGGTGACCCTCGTTGCAAAGTTGCAACCGTGCTATGAGCCTACAACCCAGCCCACTGCTCTGCCAATATACAACGTGACTTTTCTGCAAATCCTGACTGTAGGTCTACTTTGATGTGATTCAATCATTTAGGGAAAAGATGGGGAAAAAAATAAATGTCATGTTGATGACACAAGACATTTGATTATTAAACATTCTAATGCTGTTTGTGTGTTTTATTTAGAGCTGTATGCTTACCAGCATAGTGCTCATCTTTGCAAATATAATAAAAAACATATAATATATTTCTATGCATTTGAGGAAAATAGCTATGCATTTAAAGATGTGCATCCAGCCCCTGTTCAACCTCTCAGTATAACAAAATGTTTTTCAGCTCTGCCAGCTTCTGGGGCTGTTGAAGTACGGCCTAACTACCTGAAATTGTTAAGAGCGGGCTCTTAACTTGCTTTTAGCCAAGAAAATACCTCATGCAAACAAAAACAAAGATAGGGCCATGACTGGTCCACTCCTTCCACAACGGTACCTGCTGGGGTCAGGGTTCTGGGTCAGGGCCTCGTAAGCCTGACTGTTGTGGCCCAGGTCCAGATGGTGTTTGAAAATACGAGTCCTGAGAGCAGCCTGTGCATGACAGAGTGGTAGGTGTGAGAACACCCCATAGCACCGTTTTAACAAGCAATTCCCTCCTCCCAGCACTAGGAGGTCGCTATAGTCTCTTCTCAAGCGTCTTGACTGGCTCAGGTCCAAATATAATGAATTCTGTATCTATCTACATCTATATCTACATTATTATAATATAATAATAATATACGCCATTTAGCAGACGCTTTTATCCAAAGCGACTTATATATATAACTGAAGCTACATTTCTGCAGTTTAAAACAATACTTTGACCTCAACAGTTTTTGCCTGGTACACAGAATGCATACATGTTGTCAGGTCTGTGACATTGAAAAATAAGAGAAGAGTGTTATACCTGACTTCTAACGTCATTAGTGGCCTCAGAAATAGCTACTGTAGCCAGTTGTATAACCAGTACAGGCAAGCCAATGTCTTCCAGTAGCCGCAGTACCTGTACACACAGAACACACACAAGGCAGATCATTTCTATTTTAGCTGTACAGATGTTCGTCATTGCCCCAGGAGTATCTTCCAGTTTTGTCTTCATCCCCAAATTATTTAACTGGATCACCAACTTGGCAGTACTGCTGCAGTTGGCCGTTTCTTCATGGAATTTATGTAGAAAACTATAAATCCAGTGAGACAAGTGGTGTCACTGAGGCCTACCTTGTTGTAATACTGCAGGCGCGGAGCCATCCCCACCTCTTCGTCCTCTGTCCCTGTCAATCTCACCAAGAACTCCTCCTTCTCCACCTCAGGAGCGGCTTCCTGGAAACACTGCAGAGCCTTTGGAATGGAACGCGAGGCACATCAATTTTTACCCTCTTTCACACCATCATCACTGAAAGTAAGTTATTATTATTATTGCAGAAACAAATTATTACTTGCATGAAGGAACACAAGAGCACATAAGTATGTAGATTGCAGTCAGCACAAACAGAAATCTTAACCGTTAGTATTGACATTAGCTGACATCCCACCCAAATTGGACCCTGGTAGTTAGCCTGCTAGCTTGCTAACATCAACATATTTCAGCAAGCAGAAAGTATTGCATACAAGTTTTATTATTATCCAGCTCTTCCGGCTAGTAAGAACATGGTCATTTTATGAAGCTTCTGTAACTGTGACGTCTGTAGCATTAAAAAAGAACACAATAATAACTATGTGGTTGCTCCTAGCACCCAGGAACTGTACTTCCCACTAGGGTGGCTTTCAGCTAAACTGTTCTTGACTACGGTTAACACTTTGTCGCTCTGGATAAGAGCGTCTGCCAAATGCCTGTAATGTATTAAAGAAAGAGTATAGATCAATTAGGGATCACATTTCACCTCGGTGAAAGTCAGCTTGTGACTTTGCATGCTACGTTATAATGATATTAACATCCAATTTTGTAAATATAATGGTCAATTTAAGTCTGCACTCCAAAATAAATGTGAAAGAAGTTTAATTGGGAAATAAGTAACTTTATATTTACATGCTTTATATTTTTGAACTTACTATGGAATTTCCAATATCTTATTATTATATAATAATGAATCATTAAAATTGTCTACTTTTATACATCTACGGCATTTAGGAGTCTTCTGTTCCCTGTTATAAGGAGATAGTAGTAGACATTGGCTAGAATCAGAGCTGCCACACCTTAAATTGGACAAAAATCCTACTTTCCAAACATAACTGTGGCAGGATGAGGGGAGTGCAGCGAAGCCAGAAGACAAGGTCCTGGCTTTCTGCGCAGCCGGAGCCCTGGAGCGCCGGCTGCGCAGCACTATGCAGACAGGAAGGAACGTATTGGGAGCTGTCCGGGGGGCTGGAAGTGTTAACAGCTGCACCTTGTCTTGCAATCCCTCAGCTGTTGCCACTCACCGTCTCCAAGACTGGCTGCATAAAAAGGACCTATTTTTCGGGGAATAGCCAGAAGATCAATGCTAAGAGTGCGCTTCCCAGAAAAACAGTCTTTGCGCTGCCGGAACCAGCCACCCTAAAACACAGCCTCCCCCCTTCCGTTCCAGTTTGCAGCCAGATCACCCGGTGGTAGCAGACTGGACCCAGGACCCCGCTGCATGAATCTCCAACTTCCCTCTGACAAACGCCCCATCCACGAACCGGGCACCCGTGGTCAATTTGTTTAGTTTTTCCTTCCCTGATCAGATAACTATGTATATTTTATCTGGTGTGGCGTAAATAAACCTCAATTTTGCCCTATGTGCAGTTGTTTCGTGCCTTCTGTGATGTCGCGTCACCCCTTCACAGGTACACTGCTCACACCGTTACAGTAACATATATAACTTGCCATCTTTTAGTTCTGTCTTGTGAATACATGCAATTCTATGGTAGAACCACAGTTTCTTATCAGCATAAAAAGTGCTATGAGAGTCCTTTCACATTGTGAATGTTACGGGTTAGCTTCTTTTGCAGAAGAATGTGGTGTAATCTGGTTAACAGGACTACGCCCCCAGGAAAGTTTTGGAGTTTCCTACCTTGTGCCCCTCGCCGGTGGCTAGGTAACACTGTCCCAATACGAACCGACAGGAGCCCACGTTGACCTGACACCAGGGTGCGATCAGCCGAATATATTCCTGCAAACCCGAGATTAAGTGATGAAGTGACATTTGCACAGTGCAGACACACAAATATTGATTCAACGTTTGAAGTCCCATTTTGACAAATTAATTTTCTTTAAGATCCAAAATAACTCACCTGCAACTGTGTGTACTGGCAGTTTCCCATCAGACACTCAGGGAAGAGAAAGCTAGGGTTGCTTGGCCAGCTAGAAACAGATGTAAGGGTTAAATGCCCATATAATAGAGAACTCAACAACTCTCTGCCCAGATGAAGAAGCATAAGGTAGAGGCTTTCGAGTGGCTTGGTTGGTAAAGGCATTCGCCATAAGCACAGGCTGGGCCCTACAACAGAAACGTTGGAGGTTCCAACCCCCGGATTCGTCATTAATCTAGTATGACCATGAGTCCACTGCTGTGGGACCTAATTGGCTACAGTAGGTGTAAATCAGTCAGGGAATGCTGGGTTACTGCAGTCTTCCCAAAGGCATGGCAGGTGCCCACAGGCTCTCAGCTGTGGTAGGTAATAAATACACCTCTCCACAGATTGGCGTTCTCTCTCCTGTAGCTCTGTGTGGCCTGTAGGGTAGAAAACTGGCTTGCGGTCAAGTCAGAGAAGTGCAGGTGCTTCAGCTGTAGCATACCCGATGCAGACGGTATTATTACCGATTTCAAATTTGGGATTAAAAAGGGGGACAAAATGTTTGGACAAAATAAAGAAAAAAGTAACAGCATGATAAAAATTCACTGGTAAGCATGGGTCATAGCCCTGGACCTTTTTTTCCATTAGCCCTGGACCATTTTTGGCAAATTAATTAATTTTTTTAAAGTATATTATTGACTGTGTTTGACGTTGAGCATTATTGATACAACCATGAGCACTACACTAAAATAAAAATACTTCAGGTTTTTTTTTCCTGAGTGTCAAAGTTAAATTGGTAAAAATGTCTCACGAGCAAGCGAAACTGCCGGTAATTTCAGGGAAATTAAATGGATGAGAAGCAAGAATAGAGAGGGCCGAAATGAGTGAGAGAGTAAGAGTGAGTGTTCATTACTAAAAATATGTGAAACCATTAACAATGTCAGTGTAGGCTTGTAGCAATCAATGGGAATAGAAAATTAGATTGAATTGTGCGTGATTGAAAATGAACAGGATTGGCTTTTTTTTTCAGATTTTTTCCCATTGTCCTCCCAATTTGGTAGCCAATTACACCCTCTATTATATTTTGATTTACCCTCCCCTCACGAGCCCGCCGCTTGTCTCTACGAGGCAAGCTAATTCTCAGAGGGCCGCGAACTCTGCTTCCTTCGAGACGGAATTCGCCCACCCACGTTCTGGAGACTCCCATACGTGCTCCCCTCCCACTTCCCCCTGGGGCGGACAGCCAAATGTCACCCCCAATCGAGGCTGACAACCAGAGCCAGTCTGGTAGAGACGGGTTTTGAACTGCGTCCCTTATAGGCAGTGCACACCGTATCGGACCAGTGAAAATACGGTGCGTTAGACCACTACGCTATCCGCCGCACCCGGCTTTACTTTCAAGCTGTTACTGTTACTTTTTTGCTTTATTTCAACTTTGTTGCAAGTGCTTAATGTCATTATAAATATAAGAACTATAATGATACGTTAGTTGCATAGTTTACATTAAATTAACGTTTACTACTCAGTAGGTAAAATTATTGATTATTATCTAGACTAGATTGTGGGTTCAGAACCGGATGTTTGCAGTGTCTAGTCACGCGCCTGCTAGTAAGCGCAGACATATTTAGTCAAAGCCAAAAATACCTTTTTACTATCAATTTACTATTATTCTGGGACAAATCGGGCACGTTCACCTGATTTGAGTAATTCAAAGCCAAAGAGTTTGATTATTAAGCAGAGATTAGTTTCAGGGCGAATATGAAGGCTTTCTTGGAGGATGAGAAGTGAGGAGGCAGTGAGCAAAGAGGATACAGGTGCTGGGAGAGCAGGAGGACCACACTGGACACCATCTGGGGCCAGTTCAGCACAGCCTGGCCGAGCAGCGTGCTCTGCTGGGAGTGGATCTGGGAGATGATAGCCTTCCGGGCCACGTTCTGATAGAACAGCTCCACCACCGTCTGTGGACTCAACACTGGACACGAGAGCAAATCAAGCTCCATCACAACCCTGCGCAAAATGAACTCATCACAAGCAAATGCCAACCATGTTTTTTTGTGTGTTTTTTCCCCCAATTTGGTGGCCAATTGACCCTTCACTAAACCACGCCCAAAAACGCAAACTGGCCAATCACAGCTGGCCGTTTTTACATGGTTAAACTCCGACAGAGGATCCGACAGTGTTTGGCTGCCTTCCATTGAATTACACGCTACGGTCAAAAATTAGAAATGTTCTTCATTTTCCAGACAGCTGGTTTTACAGTCGGATTTTTATGTCAAAAAATTATGGTTAAACGTTGTGCCTGGGGACACGTGTAATATTTTTTGACAGACTGGAGTTAGCTAACCAGAGAGGTTTGAAGGAGATATACGTTTTTCCCTTTATAAAACCTAAATAAAATCCTGAAAAGTGTTAGCCAGCTAAGCTAACGTCATTTTGGCTAGTCAGTGTGATATCTTGTCTGGATATACAGCTCCCGGGTTGCAACGTTGGTAAAGTTAATAACTAAATGTTAGCTTTGCCGCCTTATTGGGACCAGTGATCCAGACAGCTTGCTAACGTTAAGATGTTACAGTCAAGCTCTAGAAAACCAAGTCAAACTAGGTAACGTTGCCTTGATGTCAAAATGTAATACTATTTTTTCATTACTATTTCAGCACTTTGTCTGCCCCAGCACTCACTACTGGTCTCGGGTCTACGGCAGCAAGTTCTCATACGAGGAAGGGGATAATTAGCACAAAAAATAGATAATTGGCTACTAACAGTGGGGGGAATGGGGGACAAAAAAAAATACATAAATCACTTCTCAAAAGTTAATAAAAATTCCTTACCTGATTTGTTGGGTGCCAGGGCAGGGGAATCGGACAGCTCAAGCACAGAGAGGTGCTGTAGATTGGCATCTCTGAGAGAAAGGGAAGATACGGTAAGAGCCGTATGACTGACACGGTCAGAGAGAAATTGATATCTTCTGAAAGAAATGTAGATCACTGCCCCCAAAGCATGAAAAATGGATTTACCCTTTTCCTGTATCTGAATTATGGCAGCTGGATGTATGCTCCACAATTGACCAACATAAACATGAGGTAGGAATGTGTGTACTTGGGTAAGATCAGATGCCTGATATACAGTGAGCACCATAATTCATTGGACAGTGACACATAAAAAAAATATTAAAAAATTGGTTCTGTACTCTAGCACTTTGAGATTGAAAGGATACAATGACAATTAATTGAATTGATTAATTGACAGTCTGGCAATTGAAGTGCAGACTGTCAGCTGTAATTTGAGGGTATTTTCATCTATATCGGATGAACTGTTTAGAAATTATAGAACCTTTTGTACATAGTCCCCCCCTATTTTTAGGCACCATAATTTGTTGGACAGTTTAACATAATGTCTAATAAAGTAATCATTTTCATATCCTTTGCATGCAATGACTGCTTGAAGTCTGCGACGCATCGACATCACCAGACGCTGGGTATCTTCCCTGGTGATGCTCTGCCAGGCCTGTACTGCAGCCATCTTCGGTTCCTGCTTGTTTCGGGGATTTTTTGCCTTCAGTCTTCAGCCTTCAGCATTTAAAATGCATGTTCAATTGGATTCAGATCCGGTGATTGACTCGGCCAGTCAAGGATTTTCCACTTTTTGGCCGTGAAAAACCTGTTCGTTGCTCTAGCAGTATGTTTCAGGTCATTGTCTTGTTGAATGATGAAGTGCCATCCAATGAGTTTGGATGCATTTGGTTTTATCTGAGCAGATAAAATATTTCTGTAGACTTCAGAATTCATTGTTCTACTTCTGTCTGTAGTCGCATCATCGATGAAAACAAGTGAGCCGTTCCACTGGCAGCCATACAGGACCAAGCCATAACACCCCCTTCACCATGTTTCATGGATGAGGTGGTATGCTTTGGATCATGGGCACTTCCTCTTTCCATCACTCTGGTACATGTTAATCTTTGTCTCATCTATCCACAAGACTTTGTTCCAGAACTCTTGGGGCTCTTTTAGGTGCTTTTTAGCCATCTGTAATCTCGCCTTTCTGTTCTTTAGGCTTAACAGTGGTTTGCATCTTGTAGTGTACCCTCTGTAGTCCTGCTGGTGTAGTCTTCTACGTATGGTAGATTTTGACACATCTACACCTGCATCCAGGAGAGTGTTTTTGATCTGTTGGGCCGTTGTCAGGGGGGTTTTCTTCACCATATTCTCCGGTCATCCACTACAATGGTCTTCCTCGGTCTACTGGGTCTTTTGACATAATTGAGTTCACCAGTTGTTTATTTCTTGTTAATGATGAACCAAACTGTTGACTTGGGCATGCCCAGGGCTTTTGCAATGTTCCTAATTGATTGATTTTCATACCTGAGCCTTATGACGGCCAGCTTAATTTGCATCGGCACTGCTGTCTTCCTCATGTTGTCACACCCCAACAACAATCGCCAAAGGCAATTGCAAAGTCAGCTCTCTTCTGCATTCACTAACAACACAAATTAATACACTTGCCTAACGAAACACATCTGTGAAGCCAATTCAACAAATACTTGTAGTACCTTAAAATGGGGGTCATTTCTAAATGGTTCATCCGATATGGATGAAAATACCCTCAAATTAAAACTGACAGTCTGTACTTCAACCTCATTGTCATTGTATCCTTTCAAACTCAAAGTGCTAGAGTACAGAACCAAAATAACCCAAAATGTGTCACTGTCCAATTAATTATGGTGCTCACTGTAAGTAAATGTAACAACTGAACACTTACATAAGCATGAAACGTAAGAAATGGTCATGAAAATCCAATAACAAGAACAAGCCATTAAGCCCATCTAAACTCATCACTCATCTCTGCCTCCAAAACACATTTAGCACTGTGTCAACCCTGGGTCTCGAAAGATGCGGAAACACATTCCACACATTACATCATTCTCAGTGCAAACTGTCAATTTAATTTCCACCTAGGCCCAACTTGAGTAACATGTCTAGTATGACATTAGGAACAATATTCATATATTAGGGAAGCCGAAAATGCTGCAATCAGTTCCATGCTTCAGCCCAGACAGAGAGAGGGGGATAGAGAGAGAAAGGAGTGGGTAGCTTTAGCCACTGTATTTTGCTTTATCATGTTGTTGAGTGTGAATGTGGATTTGTGCACTCACAGTGTGTCGAGGGGCACAGGGCTGGACAGGCACTGACTGGCCCATTTCAGCAGGTAGTAAGAGCAGAGGAGGAGGGACGTACGAGGGATCAGATCTTGCTGGAGCTGGAGAAGCTGCCCCCCTTCCCCTAGGAACACCTGTGGACCGCACACAGGCAAAAGGTGAGGGGCAAACGCCACCGTGCGCTTACACAGACTGAATTAACAGTGTGCGCATGTATTCCGGTGTGCCTGAAACAGCCGCAGTTGGATAATGCCAGTGTTTGTGTGCACTAACACTGCGTGAGCATGCTTGTGTATGTATAGGTACATGTTTGTGCATTTACGCATGAGTGTGCAAGTGTATAAGTGGTTTTTTTTTGCGTGTGAGCGTGTGTCCACTCACGTTGTCCCCCACTCTCAGGTAAAGCTGCTGCAGGATGAGGAGGTCTCTGCAGAGCAGGGCCCGAGTCATGGCAACCTGACACACCGCCTGGCACACCACTGTCACAGCGACACTGCTGCCATAGAGCTGGGACAAACTCAAGCGCATGCTGAGGGTCTGGCCTGCAGGGGGCAGCATAAACAATGCAAATTATCACACACAACATCGACAAACTGTTTTGCAAACTGCTGAATACAACAGTAAGCCAGTGCAGTGCACAAAAATGTTTGTGTATAGTTGATTAAATCATATTATTTTGTGCATTGATCAGGCCCCTGCCATTTGCTTGCACCAACTCCACATGGAAGTTGTTAGTTCCCCATACTAACTCAGCAGTTCTGCTAGTGGACTGGACAGAAGAGTGAAAAAATTCTCTCAAATTGATGGGATGGGCAAGCAAGTATGATTAGGCATTCCAAAATGAGGATAAAAATCGGATAATTTTTATTTTTTTTGAAGATGTGTAATATTGTGTAATAGTAACTATAATAGTCCACTAAAACATAATTTTGGCTGTTGGCCAATGTTTGAATGCTCAGGAACCCAGCCGAATGACTTGCCAAGTAGTGAGCACATCTGGACTGAAACAAAGCCACAATACAGAACCATTTGAAAAACCAGCACATTGGAAAGAAATGTCATTACACAGGCAAAAGCTAAAGTTCCATTCAACAGTTCTTAAGTCAGAGTTCTGTGCGTCTGACCCACCTGCAGCGAGACCGGCCTCCCCCTTCCCCTCTCCCTCAGTCTCCAGGTCCATTTCTCTCAGCAGGACGGCCATTGCCCCGATTGGGTTCCGGATGTCCTGCAGCTTGTTCTGGATATCTTCGATGACGTTGTCACTGTCAGTGCAAGAGTCCATCGCAGTCATTAAAAATGGACACGCAGCAAATACACATGGCCAGTATTAAATCTAGTGACTTAATTGAATTTAAGTGTTCAGGTCATCAAATACCAAAGTGCATCAGTCTGTCACTGAAGAGAGGGCACTTTATCCGGAAAGCCAATGTAGAAAAAAATGAGTGTTCTAATGAGATTCTGATTAGCACTGGTTTGATTATTGTTTATTCACTTAAAAGTTTATATCAACAAAATATGAGTAGCCTATAAGACTACAGTAATGTAAGTAACAATTCCAATTAAAATATGCAATAAAAAATATATATACATTTTAACACGAACATTTTGAGTTCTGAACGACCTCCATGCCAGATGCATTACTAGCGTCAGACTCCAGACCTGGTGGGCCACAGGTTCTGCTGGTTTGGGGTAATTTAAGTAATTAATTGGATAAAGCGTCCACACATTTTGTTTCAAAGGCCTAAATTAGCGAACTAAACAAAAACCTACAGATGCAGTGTCCCCGAGGTTTGAGAGAGGCTCCAAGAAGTTTGGCGGCCCTGCATTAGTATCTCAGAGGCTCTATTGTATGTTCAAGGCAGTGTTTGGGTGTGTGGAGATCACATGATAGCCATACTCACTTGTCTGTGGCCAGCAGGTTCTCTAGCACCTGCTCAGCAGCCCTCTCTGGAGACTGTAGGTGCTCCAGGGCTTTCTCCATGGCGTAGGCCATGTCCCCCAGCAGAGACACGTTCACCAGGCGCAGACACTGCACCAGCTGCAGCACATCACGCCCTACTTCTGGATCTAAAACAAACACAGGTACCAGGTGAGCCACTAGTGATGGGGATGGGGATATATAGAACCATTATAACGCAATGCAAATCAAACCAAAGCAAGTGATATGGCTTCTAAAATGACAACAAAACAACAGCAGGAGAGACACAAAATATTTTACTGGCTGTCTTTTATTTTTTTATTTGAGAAAACTTCTACATCTAAAAACAAGCAAGAAACCTACAAAGAATACATATATTCTGTTTTATAACACAATTTACATTTAAAAATATAAGCCAGAACATCAACGACAGGAAAGTCAGTCACAATACAGCGTGCAGTAATGTTATCATTGCCAGCTCCCTAACAGAGCTGGAATTTCATTTTTGTGTTGCATTGAATAAGAATTACAGGAGTTATTTCAGAGTGGGTTCATAATTTACTGATAGAATACCATAGGGCCTCGGGTGGCGTAACGGTCTAAGCATTCGCCAGGAATGCAAGATGCCCACTGCAGACACGTTTAGAAATTATAGTGCGCCAGTCCGGCTTTGGCCGGCAATTGGCTGTCCACCCCAGGGTGAGGGGGGAGGGAAAGCCAGCACAAGCTCGCTGAGGAGGAGACGGACGTCCCTAGAAAGTAAGTGGGTCTCGGAGGAGGCGGATCTTTGCAGGCCTCGGGGTATTAGCTTGTCCCGTAGTGACGGGCGGCCAGCTCATAGGGGAGGGTAATAGGCGGTATAATTGGCCACCAAACTGGGAGAGAAACGGAGAAACAAAACTGAAACAAATAATTTAAAAATTTAAAAAAACTGGTAGAATACCATAATAAAAGAGTAAAGTTAGGAGGGGTCATATCTGACCTAGGTGCTGTGGGCAGCAGAGCTCCACAGGGATCAACGCTGGGACCTGCGCTTCCTTATTTACATTAATGATCGTGATAGGGATGTTGGAGAAATGTGTTCAATTTGCAAAACACTTGGGACTTGTAATTGATCAGTCTATACACATCTAAGCAGTGTGCTGTATAAATGAAAAAGGCCTACAGGAGGCTGGGATATAAACAAAAAGAGTATAAATCAAAGGTGGTTATTTTTATGTTAAATAATGCCTTTGTCAGACCTCACTGCACTGTGTGCAGTTCCAGGCACCACACTACAAGATACATACAAAGTAAAGTACAAAGGAGGGCAACTAAATTGGCACCTGGTATGAAAGGTAAAAGTTACGAAGAAAGACTCTTAATCTATTCAGGATTAGCAAAACAGACGATTTGATTGAGGTTTTTAAATTCATAGAAGGGATTAACAAAGTGAACTACCAAATATGTTTCAGGTTAAGTTCAATTAGCAGAACAAGAGGTCACAGGTGGAAATCAGTTTAAGGTCAATTCTGCGTAGTGGAATGGAGTGGCAGCAGAAACAATTTGGCTATTCAAGTACAGGCTTGATGAAGTACTGGATATTCTTTAGACTAGGACGAGCCTAGATGGGCCAAACTGCCTATTCTCGCCATTATTTATTCTAATGTTTTAATGTTCATTGTCACCTTTCAAGACACTTCTCTCAGCAGCAAAGAAATGCTTTAACATGAGGTGAAGATGATCACTCAGTACCATGAGGTAATAATCACTGACATTGACCTTCAGTGTTGCCACGGTCAAACCCTGACCTAGAATAACAAAATATGCAAGATAGCGAACATATTTGGGAATATGTGTAGGGAATTGTGTAGGGAATATGAAACTAAGTAAGATTTTCTTGCTTTATGATGAACTAATGTGCGGGGCTGTCAAAAAATATGCGCAAATCTCACAATCCTGGGCTGTTTCTCCATGGCGTAGGCCATGCCCCTCAGCAGAGACACGTTCACCAGGCGCAGACACAAGCTATTACTAGCTTACAAGCAAATTACTAATATGGCTATGTTTTACTGCCACCAGCCACTAGGGGCTACAGATTTCCATTTGCATCAACTCCAGACTCAAGGCTGGGTCCAGTTATACAGGTCAGTGTGGTATTAGTGCTGCCAAGTGTGCATTACATGCCATGATATGAAGGGAACAGCCTTTAAAACACTGATTTGTGTGAGATGTGATTTTATATGTGCATTTTCCAGGATGATTACCCACCTTCGGTAACAGGCGTCTCATCTTCGGAAGACAGGTACTCGTCAGAGGACAGATAGAGATGGTCCACAGCTAAACAAGGCAACAGGAAAGATACAAAGCCCTGGGGGGATAAAAAGCAAACACATCATTCCCACTGTCCTCTCTGTGAACTCAGAGCATGATACAAGACCATGATCAAAAGAGGCCTGCAAGTGGTGTATTTTCAAGTTTCCCTTGATCATCTTCAATCCAGGTGGGAGGTATTTGTTTTCCTGAATGACCAAGTTACGAATGGCAAAGAATTTTAGTAATCATTCATGATTTAATTTAGGTTGCAGATGTACATTTTCAATAAGAATCTGTGTACAATGACTGACGGGATACACATCCTCACCACAACCCTATGTCTGACCAACCTATCCCACCCCAAAAATTGTAATCCCTAAATCATTACTTTCTCCAATCGTATTCGTAGGCCTGTCCAATCACTGCAACTTCCTACTTCAAATTGGGAGATGGCAGACTAGCACGTGTCCTCCAAAGCATGTGCTACCAGCTGTGTAAAGAGGCGGTGGCTGGTTGGAGGGTAATGGACACCCTCAACAGAATTTATTCAGGGATCCATCATTTAGTACAAATTATTATTGTTTTTTTTTTTTTAAGTGATAAGTAGACCCATTTAAAAATAATAAATAAAAAGACTACAGAGAGTACATCAAGAAAAAGGTTAACTGCAGAATAAAGCAAAACTAATAGGCAAAGTGGATTTCTCAAGGATCACTGGAATAGCCACGCAATAACACAAACAAAATGATTCTCCCAAGTTTTAATATGAAAAATCTTGTAAATCACTCTGGATAAGAGAATCTGCTAAATACCAAAACTGTAAATGTAAAAATGTAATGTATGAGCGTGTCCAAAAGAACGAAGCCGGTACCTTCTTGAGCAGGCAGACCATGGAGGTGGCAGGGTTAACATGCAGGGCAAGGGGCATAGACAAGGCCTCCTGGTACTGCAGGCAGCAGGCATAGAACTTGGACCAAAACTCCACCTGCAGCTGCCGGTACTCCTCTTGGCAGAACTCATACTCCGTCACGCTGCTCTGGAGCTGAGCAAGGTTGCAGCAGAACAAGTTTAACACCAAAATATATGTAAAATATCAGCACCTTGCAAAGTCGTTTCAAATAGTAGAGTCCTACGCGGGAAAGTGGGAAACGTTTTTGCTCACTTCGTTTTCAACTGCCATGGTCACCTCCTTTTTTAGCGACTCCCAGGACAGGTCAAAGATTCGCTCCGTGCCCCTACGGTAAATCTGAATATATGCAAGGGTCGTCAGGTCGGACGAAAAAGGTGGGAAAAATGAGAAGGCCAACGTTTCAGTCACACTGCCTGACTGGGACACATTAGTGGGCCAAGCATCCCACAGTTATTGTTCCGATTTAAATTATCTTTGAACTTTTTTCTTCTTCCGTCACTATGGAAACATGGCTATAAAATTCAGCTAGTTAAAAACCTCAAAAACTGGCAGCTTAGAAGAACGCAAATAGCCCCCTTTTTGTTCCATGAGTAAAATAATAAATACACAAAATCCAATTTCGTAATCCAAATGTAACTGATAAGAAAACAAAATTACAAAAATTAAAAACAGTTTGCCAATTCAGAGGTTTGTTCAAGCTTCATGGAGAACTTTACACATATTGCATTCTTAATATGTTGTCCTTCCCTAAAAATAATTATATTCTTTGAGGCAAACCCGGATTAAATTACAAATTATGTTCTGTCTTGTAAAGGTACAGATAAAACTACAGAAAAATTACCAATATGAAAACTTATATCAATTTATATAATTATTCTGACAGAAAAGGACAAGTGTTTGTGACAGAGCCTGCTTTGGGTCCCTTACCTGCAGCGCTTTCATAATGGCAGAGGCAGTGAATCGCACAGGAGAGAAGATAACCTCCAAATAGGTCTCCTGTTAACCGAGATCCAAGAGGGACAGTCTGAAAACATGTTTATACTACTTCCCATATAAAGAAAGCAAAACAATGCAATTTACCTAATTTTAGATTATTTAACAGAAACAGCAAAGGGACAACAACAACAGCAGGAAGTAGCACACATGGTCTCTGGCAGTGTGTTCTGTTAAAGTGGTTCTGAGGCTGAACCCACAGGGGTAGGGAACCCTGGTCCTGGAGAGCTGCAGGGTGTGCTGGTTTTTGTGTGTTCACCCTAAATCAGCAACCAATTCAGACCCAAGAAACCAGCTAAGGTGAGTTAACTGTGTAAACAGCTGCTTTAATTGATCAATTAAGTGCTGAGTAACAACGAAAACCAGTGGACCCTGTGGCTCTCCAGGACCAGGGTTCCCTACCCCCGCACTACAGATTCCTTTGTAAAAATCTATGGAACTGAAAATCCTACAATGTAAAATTTTAATTGCTTCACTTTCGTCACAATTTCACTTGTCTATTCCTATCCCAAGTAAACTAGACTGTTTCCATATGTAATGATTTGCAAAAAAATATTACTTATTACCTAATATGTTATCCTCACGAGACACGTGGAGAGAGACCAAAAACTTCAGTTAGCTAAATAAAATCCAGTTCAGGCCCAAGTTTAGAAATAGCCTGGGGCCCAAAACTTTTTGTCGCAACACACTATAGCCAGGGTTCTTCTTCAATAGCGATTTTCCTACCTTTCTATCAGACTAATTTTAATCGTGTTAATGCAGCACCCACCCTGGGGTCCTGATCCACTCCAATGTTGACTTCTTCCTCAGGAGGGGGCTGCACAAATACTTGGTTCCACTGGCCACCCACATTACTACAAGGGAACACAATATACACAACTTTCGCCAATACACCAAAGCATTCAACATTACACACAGCATTTACCATACACCAAAGCATTCAACATTACACGCAGAATTTACCATACACCAAAGCATTCAACATTACACATAGCATTTACCATACACCAAAGCATTCAACATCACATGCAGCATTTACCATACACCAGAGCATTCAACATTACACATAGCATTTACCATACACCAAAGCATTCAACATCACATGCAGCATTTACCATACACCAGAGCATTCAACATTACACATAGCATTTACCATACACCAAAGCATTCAACATTGCAGTGTGAGCCCATCACTTGCTTAGTGCTTGCTAGTCACAACTACACTGAGCATTTAAAGGAGGTTAATAAACAGTTTAAATAAATGAATAAATAAATAAATATGAATCTGATAAGGTATTCGAGTAATACATACCCCAGCAAATATTAAAAATTAGAACATTCTGACCCATCCCCAGTAGGGACACACTATATGATACTCGATTTTAAAAGTTGTGTCTAAGCCCGGATTCTGCAATAGTGTGTTAGCTTCTGCCAAAGTACATTTTCTTTCAAGAATCACACGGCTTCACAGAGACATTCTGATAAAGATGAACAAAAGAGATCACATAAAATAAACTATATAAGTAATGAGGAAGGTTATGGAACTATACAGTGGCCTACAATGGTTTCCTGTTTCCCTAGGGTATAAAAAGGAGGTAACACATGTTTGAAATACTGTGGTCAGCCATTATCATGGTAAAGGCCAAGAATTTAAAACATACCACTTTCCACTGTGGTGTCAATTATTAGGAATAATTATAAGTCAATATAAGGCCACTGGAACAGTGGCTAATCTGCCAGGTAGCGGATGCAAGTTTCTCTTGCCCCCACGTGTAGTGAGACTGATGGTTCGAGAGGCAAGAATAAGTCCAAGGGGCACAGTTCAAGATCTCCAAAACAACCTGGCATCTTGGGGTTAAAGCTACCATTCAATGACGCCTACATGACAAAGGTCTTATAGCAGACTTGCCAGGAGGAAGCCTCTTTTGAAGACAATTAATCAAAAAAGGATTCTTGAATTTGTCAAACTACATCTGAACTACAACTGGAACCGTGTTTTGTGGTCAGATGAAACAAAAATCAAGCTTTTTGGACATGCACATCAGCGTTATGTTTGGCGTCCAAAGAATGCTGTTGAAAAGCACCTCATGCCTACGTTGAAACATGGTGGTGGATCTGTAATGCTTTGGCGTTGTTTTGCATCCACAGGAACCCCTTATTAAAATAGATGGAACCATGAACTCCAGCATGTAATAAATAATAATAATAATAATATACGCCATTTAGCAGACGCTTTTATCCAAAGCGACTTACAGTAGTGAATGCATACATTTTCAGTATATGTGGCCCCAGTGGGGATTGAACCCACAACCTAAGCGTTGCCAACGCTGTGCTCTACCAACTGAGCCACAGAGAACCATTTTTTTTGGTCAAAAAACCTTGTTCCCTCTTCCAGGAAGCTACACTGTGACCACAGATGGACCTTCCAACAAGACAACGAACCCAAACATACTTCCAAAGAAACAAAGAAATGGTTAACAGAGCACAAGATCAATGTCCTGACGTGGCCATCTCAGTCTCCAGACCTGAGTCCAATTAAGCATTTGTGATTTGAACTAGAAAAAGCGATTGTTTGGTCGATGGGCAAAAAAAAAAAAAAAATTATAACAAAAATTACCCACGCAGCATGAGACACCTAGATTCGGCGCCACAGTTCGGCGTGCTTGCCAGTAGAATAATCCATTGTGGATGCCGCGGGTATGGCAGTGACAGTCCTTCACTCTTAACATAGCTAGGCCTTTTTTTGATGGCAACTTAGATGAGAGGGTCTCCGTTATTACAGACTACATTAAGTTCTGCATTGCCACAACCATACCAGTTAAGTCATTAAAAAAATATCCAAACTCCAAACCCTGGATTACTCACCATATTAACCACAGGTTAAGGGAAAAACAGAAAGCCTTTCAACAGCAGGACTGGGTTTCACTCAAAATCATAAGCCGCCAAGTAAAGAATGACATCTTCAAGGCCAAAATCAAATACAAAGAGAAACTTGAACAGGAATTCAGCACCATGAACACTAGAGAAGCTTTTCAAAAAGTAAGGACACTCACTGGACATGACCCAAAACCCAAGATAGCTGCAATAACTGATGCTGCTTCATTTGCAGAAGACCTAAACACCTTCTACACAAGGTTTGACACCATCAACTGCTCAGAGGAATGCAAGGCGCTACTGGAGACCCTGCCCATCCCGGAGCCAGTACACCCTGCTCCCTTCACAGTGGAGGACGTGTGCCGGCAGCTGAGCCGGTGCAAGTCAGGCAAGGCTCCAGGGCTGGATGGCATCCAGGCGCGGGTGCTCAAGGACTGTGCCACGGAGCTCTCTCCCATCATGCACTCCATCTTCTGGGAATCCTACAGGACAGCTTCAGTGCCCACACTGTGGAAAACATCCACCGTCATACCGGTACCCAAGAAACCCCGCCCCTCAGAGCTAAACCACTATCGGCCAGTTGCACTCACCTCAATACTCATGAAGTGCCTGGAAAAACTGGTGCTTAACATCATCCTTTCAATTGTCGGACCACAATTGGACGGCAACCAGTTTGCCTACAAGGCCAAAAGAGGGACTGAGGATGCTGTGGCATGCCTCCTCCACTCCCTTTTACAACACCTGGAATCACCCAGTAACTTCGCCAGACTCTTCTTCATCGATTTTAGTTCTGCTTTTAACAACATCCAGCGCCACCAGATGATTAGGAAACTCCACCACCTCAATGTCCCTCCACTTCTCACTCACTGGGTACACAGTTTCCTTAGTGAAAGACCACAAACCGTTAGAGTGGGCACTGTAACATCCTCAACCACCATCACCAACACCGGAGCCCCACAAGGTTGTGTCCTGAGCCCCTTCCTGTTTACCCTCTATATCAATGACTGTGTCAGTTCCTCACCCATCACTACATACTTCAAATACTCTGATGATACTGTCATACTTGCACTCCTCAATGACAATAACTCTGTTTTAGGCTACCAAGACTCCATCTCCCATTTTACACAGTGGTGCAGAAACAACTACCTGGAGCTGAACGTAGCAAAAACAAAATAACTGTTAATTACTTCCAGTACACACAGCACAGCCCACAACTCCACCCACAACCCCACCTGTATCAACAATAAAGCAGTTGAGATGGTGGAGTGCTACAAATACCTTGGACTCACCCTGGACAATAAACTGAGCTTTGATCAACACACTACTGACATCCACAAACGCGGCCAACAAAGACTCTCTGCCATCCGCAAACTCAGAGCACTTTCTGTTGCCCCCCACCTTCTGTTGCTGCTTTACCAAAGTATAATTCAACCCATTCTCCTTTACTGTTCCCCTCGTTTTTTCAACATGCTAACTGTTTCCAACAGGAACAAACTCACACGCATTACACACAATGCCACCAAAATGATTGGCCTCCCCACCCCCAACCTCTCAGACCTCAACAGCAGAGCCATTACACGCAGAGCACGTACCATTGCACATGACCCCAGCCACCCCCTCAACCCATTCTTCACACTACTTCCATCAGGTCGCAGATACAGAACCCTTGCCTGGAAACGGGCATGCTTTGGCAGGAGTTTTGTCCCCTCTGCCATAGCATCATTGAACAAAATACCTAGGTAAAAATCATGTATAGATGAATATGACTGTGTATGTTGGTAAAAAATGTGGATGTACCCATGTGGGCGCATATTTAATGTATGTATGTAATAGTGGTGTGTATATTTGTATTTATGTAATTTATGTGAGGCTTTTTTTTTTGTTTGTTTTTGTACAGACTGTGGCAACAAATTTCCTGAAAAGGACAATAAATAATCTATCTAAATATGTTCTCTTTAAATTATATTAGGCAGTTAAGGTAATAGCAATGTTGTGAATAATTCAGCAAAACTAATAAAAGTAACATTTTACAATAAATGTGTTTTGCTAATTGTATGGTTTATATATTTATAACTAACATGCGTAACACCCCCTTTCATGTAGCCTATATTGTATCCTTGTTTTAGGCACGCGAATGTGCATTTTAATTGTAGCCTAAGATTTGCCTACAGTTAAGATTAGTGATATAGGCATACTTTAATTACTCATTTCGATATAACCTAAGAACATAATGTCAAAGAAAAAATCTGGAGTATGGCAGCATTTCGTTTTAGTCGCGGACGATCCAAAAAAATGTAATGTAAACTTTGCAAGCGCAGGGTTTATCGTTAATAAAACGAGGAGCAGCCTTTTGCCAAAAAATGTGGACAAGCTAGTGCTCCTGTGCCATAACATGAAACGACTGGGGAAGTAGGCCATCGGATGGTCTCCGACTCCAGTAAGTTATTTTCGATAGACTATAGCCACTTTATGTTCAGCTTTAGGCTACAATTTAAGACATTAGGGTATGTGTGATCATTCGTTTGCCAATGAGACCAACGTGGTAAATTAAATAAAACATAGCCTAAGCATTAGAATGTGTTATGGTTGTGGTCAAATAAAAGCATCAGCCTATTATGTGGCCATACCGCAACTTCACAAGCGCAACGGCAGAATCTGCAAGGGCAGCATGAAGAGGCTCGGAATGGAGACGTTTTTCTTTCTTTCAGGTAATCTTGAACTCCGGCTCCATAAAGTCATTAGCCTATTGTTACTCATTTGTGTCATTCACTTAAGAAAGTTATAAAACATGAGACAAGCGCAGGGTGCATATAGTTGTATTTTTAAAAACAAATAGGGTGTGTCATATATTTTTTTTTAAGTTTCGACCAATTGAAAAAAACGGACGACTGTTGGTCGACCAAGATTTGTTTTAGTCGGGGACAGCCCTACCGCAAACGTCAACCCAAGAATCTGAAGGAACTAGAACAATTCTGCATGTTGAGGATCCCCCCTAAGAAGTTCCATAACCTCGTACGACACTACAGGTGGTGACTACTTGCTGTTATAATGGCCAAGGGAGGAACCACAAAGTACTGATAAAAGGGGTGTGAATATTTGTGATTCTTGATTTTCCTGGGAAAAAAATAATAATTTGTGAACCGTTCGATTGTGGTTTGTGCCAATGCATTATTAAATCATATAATTTTCTGTATTTTGTGAGCATAAAATAAAGCTCATTACTTATAAAGTTTATTTTATATGATCTCTTTTGTTCATCTTTATCAAGGGTGTGAATAAAAATGGAGCCTACTGTATGTAAAAGTTAAAGCCTTACTGTTCGAAGTTGATGTACTTCACCACTGTCTGGTTGTCATTATCTAGCCAGAGGCCCCATACATCAGTGGAGGTCAGAGCAAAGTCCACCAGAGTCTCCTGTTTATGATAAAAGCACACTTGCTTTCAGTATGCGAATATCCTCTAGGGAAGGGAAAACCCTGCAGATTTATGCTCGGAATTCATACAAATTTGCACATATTACTTCTACTGCCTAGTTATTACTTAGACTGTTTACTAACTATGTGATTACAGGCATATTTAACATTTTCTATTCATGTCTTAAGAGACACATTACTAATGTAAAACAGTGAATTTGTTACAATAAAGAACATTACTCACATGGCAATGTGCAAATAAACATCAGCTCTTCTGAAAACTAAGTTAATCCATCCAAATTTAAAAAAATGTACACCCAGTGTGGAATTTGGCTACTGAATAGAGCACACCTGTGTGGGGAACAGGGAGGAGATGTGGTCCAGGCTGTAGCGGTTGCTCTCGGTAGCGACTAGCTGCAGCACACAGAACTGTCCGCTTTTGGGCACGCTGAGGTACACAGCGAGGCAGAGCCCGGTGGAGGAGGAGAAGGAGAGCCTCAGCTTGTGGCCCTGGCCCGGCGAGAGCCTCACCCCCCGGCTCACTGGAATATACTCCAGCATGTCGGCCACCATCAGGCACAGCTGGTCCTGTCAAGAGTACAGATTTTTACAGGGTCACGTTTACATGGAAAAGTCACTGTACAGCCAAGTACATTAAGGCTCCTCCGACAGTCTGGGACAAGTACAATGAGCAATCAGACAAGTGAAGTTTAATTTCAATTTAAATGATAAATTCTTCAATTTAAAGAATTGCTAATAAAAAAAGACGATGCACAGTTTGACATGGTGGAAACAATTACATCCAACTATCAATGGACCAACACCAATATATTGTAAAGTTAGGTGACCAAAAAAGGGACCTTGATGTTCAGTTAAACAAGCAGAGCAAGAGCAAGCAGACTGTTTCTTTTGCTCCTGAGTGTCCCACAGTTTCAACAAACCGGTAGTGCTACAATGCTACATGCTGTACACATTGGTTCTGGATGATGCTACCCAGCTAGTTAGCAGAATATTCCATGAAGAGAAGTTAGAGCACTCTAACATAGCCAACACAGGACTCAAAGCTAATGGCGTCCTGTGCATCGATATATACACGTAGATGCCGCATTGGCTGCTGCTTTATGATGGAGTGATACGTCTGTGTGGCCGCCATATTGAGGCGGGCAAGATCCGCGTTTAAACAAATGTATGTGTACTGAGAAATGCAGATCTCCCCTGATAAAATCGACTGTAACTTGCTTGATTCTGAACCAATTTTCCTGACATCTGGCTTGTCATAAACATGAGAAATGTCTGCATAACATGCAGGTTATTTCCTAATTTCACAATTTTTGAGTTTCCTCAACTATTTTCCGCAGAACCTGGCTGTGAACACGGTATGAAAAGTAATTAGCCTATGCAAAAATGCCACAAAGTTGTACAGAATTTGGCTGTACAAATAGGAGGAACCATAGAAGCAAGGCTCCTGGGATAACTTTTCACAGGTAAGTGGCTAGTTCACTATTTCGCTGACATTGAATGACCGACAGATATCGCCATTATGATAACAAAACATATAACGTTAGTTTGTGTCACTGCATGACCAAATAGTAGTAATAGTAATAGTAATCGAATTCGTTGTTTTATTGGTATATTGTAATTGGCAAGTGTGTGAGTGTGTTGGGGTGACGATGAGATTATAATAAATGGATAAATCCACACCTTACGTGGCTTCTGCAACAACAAATTAGACTATCAAATAAATATCACTTTAAGACACTTGGTCATGCAGTGGTTTGACAATTAGCTAACATTATATGTTTTGTAATCATAAGGGCAATAATTACTTTTTGTACTGTGTTCACAGTTCACAGTACCGGGTTCTGCGGAAAACCATTGAGAAAACTCAACAATTTAGAAATTTGTAAATAGATAATTTTTTTAAACCATGACATGATTTGTGCCAAGGTCGTCCTCTTTACTTTATCTGGTTTGCCAAATGTGACTTCTGATATGGCGCCTAAAGAGATTTAAGATTAATAACACGTAAGGGTAAAGATGTGGAGATTAAGAATGGCACACCTGTCCTGCCTTCCTGATCTCACTCAGATGAACCTGTTCAAGGAACCCAGTCAAGGAATTCTCAGGTAGTTAACATTTTCTTAGCTAGCATATAACAATGTTAACTTACGTAAGTCATCCTAGCAGTGTGCATCACATCAACATAAGAGTTATTATTATCGTCAATAAACAAGGATAATGATCTGCACAAACAATAAGATTTATTTGTAGCTGAGACATCTAATATCACCCAATACCTCTTTCACACACAAAACCTGGGGTTGGTACGGGATACTGAACATGGGTTCAACCCGTGTTTGACCCATTCAGACCTCACTATGGACATGGGTAAATACCAGGTCCTCGCCTGGCAAGTTTACTTTCGTACACGTCCCTTCTGAACAGGGTTGTTGCATTTCAACATCATTAAAAACGGACATACCAGAGGTAGCTAACTAGCCAGCTAAAAATGAGTAGCTGGTTAGCTAGCTGTAACTTTTAACGTTAACTCCAACATTGGGTAACCTGGTGATACGACAGATATAACGTTGGTCGGCTAGCCTTGTTAGCTAGACAGCCAAGTAACTGTAATACGCTAGCTAGATACCGTTAGTGAACTATCTATACTAACAACTAGCTTGTATAATGCTGGTCTGGTGGAAAACTTGCTACTAGCTAGTATTGGCGATGAATGTTAATATTAGCTAGCTAAACGTTAGCTACCCAGTTTGCACAATTGTGCAATCTAGTCTGTAATGTTAACTTAGCTATTTCCACCGTTGTAGTTAGCTAGCTGACGTTTGCTAATGCCGCTGGCAAATTCATGATTATGAAAACAACCTGCATTAGCGTTACCTTAGTGCCTGTTAGAACATGCAGACTGTACGTATCAACCCGGTACTACCCCCTTCATTCCCCAGCCGAGCAAGGTCAGACCCAGGTAAAACCCAGGCCATGACCAGGGACGCAAACCTGGGTCTCATAACCCATGTTGACCAATTCAGACCAACACAGGTTTTACCTGGGTCGTTGCTTTGGTGTGAAAGGGGTACAAGTTACCTCAGACTTCAACTAGCTAGCTGTTTTACAAGCAAAGGTATCAATCTGCCCATATGAGTTGGCTAATTAGCCAGTTAGCATGCAAGCTGGTATTATATTAGATATTGTCCTCTAAAACACAGTTAACTAGCTAGCCAACATATTATACTGCTTGGGCAAACTCTGATGTCATCTGACAGTACTTGTCCCGTGCAAACTTGCATTTACAACCTAGTGTTTAAGCAGAGGTATCCTAACTTCCTGTCCTGCCAAGGGTCATTTTTAGAGCCTGATTTCATCATAACCCACTCAGATGTGAATTTCGGCAGTCATTTCATCTGTTGAGCAAATGTCATTTCTGTGCCTTAATTTTTGGAGACAGTTAATTAAAGTGGGCTTTTAAAATATGTACAACAGTTCATGGTTAATGAAACTGATGGGAAACAAATAATGCAGTTGAAGGCAAGAAACATGGCAATATGTTTTTTGTTTAGTAATTTTGTGTTTTTAGACCTAGACCGTCCTTTAACAGTAACATTGTTGTAACAAGAAGCAGGTATTACAATATATTTTTCGACAGGTCACTCGGCCAAAGGGGAATATGCAGCTCAAGTAAGTTCAAGCACACTGACTTTGTAGGACCACATGCGCAGTTTGTGGTCCTGGCACAGGGCGAAGATGAAGGTGTCATCCTCCAGCTGCCTCACAGCGAGGCTGATGGGCAGATCTGATGGCAAGTGCTCCCCCCTGGAAAACAAAATTATCCCAAATTATTTTTTCTTTCTCCCCCACCCGTTTTTCTTTCAAGTTGGAATGCCTGATTGTATACTGAAGCCATGCTCGCTGCAACCCGTGGCATCAATTCGGCAGAGCACAGAGAGACACTTAATCTCCTCCAAAACGCACGTCAGCCACCACTTCTTTTCACACAGCAGGTCACAAGTTAAGCTTGCACAGACCTCAAAGGAAGACACATGCACCGCTTTGTACAAGAACTCTGTGGGTGCCTGATTGCCAGCGGGGCTCGCTGGTGTGCGGCGAGACATGGTCAACGAGACACTGGGTCTCTCCCTCCCTGGGAAACTCTAACATCAATTATATGTTGCCCCAGGGGCCTGCTGGCCAGTTGGCACTGGCACGGTCCGGATTTAATACCAGACCGTGGCTCCATCCACACACTAGAAAGGTGCTTTAAACAGGATGAGCCACCCGGGAGGCCCTATATCAAGTTTTTCAAAACTACAAGCCATTAACTACAGTAGAACCTCAGAGTTACGGACTGGCCAGTCAACTGAATACAGTATGAACTCGGAAGTAGCATACGCAATTGCGCCTTTTCAACATCAATTGATTTATTATCACTGGTGCAAAAAGGCAAGTATTAAATCAAAGCGAATCACTTTGCATTGATAAAAAAGGGGCAGGTCTTAGCAATATTGTTAAATCAACAGTGGGACAGAACAAATCAAACAGTTCACATCAGTGTTTCAATTCCAGTATAGACACGGAGAAAAGTTCATTTTTGTAGGCAAACACAAAAACCATGAACAACAGTAAGAGTAAATAATGTTACTCAACTCACCATTATCAGGAAAGCAATGCTAACAGTATGTTAATCTAACGACTTTTATCGTGTTATTTTACAAGAAATGACAGCAAACAAATGTCTGAAACTTCAGAATAAATGAAAAAATCCAACTGAACATTACGATTGACTCTAAAGATAACAGAGAGAGCTGCTCAAATAAAATTACTAGCAATGGTCATTTTAGCCAGCTTGCTAGATATTGTAGCCTAATGATTTATTCTCTTTATTCAGGAACTTATTCAGTCACACCAGAGTGTGTGGAGAATTACGCACAGCCTGTATGGAATTACGAGCTATGTTTGCCATATATGGCTTTGAAAAATCATTTTTCATCAAACATTTATGGTGCTTTGATAATTTATGCATGCGTTTAAGAAGTATTCACAGACTTGGACTTTTTCCACATTTTATCGTTACAACATGGAATCAAAATAGATTTCATTGGGATTTCTTTCTACTGATCAAAAAATAATACTAAATAATGTCAGAGTGAAAAATACTTTCTTTTTTCTTTATCTTTTTCTAAATTACTTACCAATAAATTCCATACAATTGGACAATTGATTCCATAAGTATTTACCCCTTTTGCAAAGACACACATAAATAAACTCAGGTGCAATCTTCAGAGGTCACACAACTATCTGATTGGAGTCCACCTGGGTACAATTAAAGTGTTCAAATTAAATACACCCCTCTGTGAGAGGTCCCACAGTTTGGTTAGTCCCAAACAAGAGCTGCTTCCTGAAGACCAAAGAACATTCAAAGCAAATCCAAGAAAAGGTTCTTCAAAAGCACCATCAGGGGAAGGATATAAGAAATCTCTCAGAGCACCATTAGTCCATCATAAAGAAAATTTGCAAGAGATCTGGGACTTGGGGAATTTATATTCCAGCAGGACAATAACCCAAAGCATACAGCAAAAGCCACATTGGAATGGATTAAAGACAAAATAAATCTATGACATGGAGTGGCCCAGTCAAAGCCCAGATCTGAATCCTATTGAGAATCTGTGGAAAGATCTGAAAATTGCTGTTCACCAATGGTCCCCATCCAACCTGTTGGACCTCAATTTTGTAAAGAAGAATGGGCAAAAGCTTGTAGAGACTTACCCAAATAGACTCACAGCTGTAATTGCAGCTAAACGTGGTGCTTCTACCAAGTATTATGTCAAGGGGGGTGAATACTTATGGAATCAATTGTTGTTTGTTTTTTTACTTGTAAAAAATAAAAAGCGTAATACTAGTTTTTTTTATATTTGATATTATAGAGTATTTTGTGTTGATAAGTGTCAAGAAATCACAATTTAATCCATTCTGATTGCATGAAGAAAATAAAATGTGAAAAATGCCAAAGGGGGTGAATACTTATTATACCCACTGTGTCTATTATATTATATTATATTATATGTCTATTTATTTTTTCACCTAATGTTAGTGTACATGTATGTTCATTCATTGAGTGATTTTAATTTAAGTAAAAAATAAAATTAGGTATTGGAAATGGTGGGTTTCTAAGACTGATTTTGAAATGTTTTGTAGTGACAAAATTTTGGCCTATACATTGGGAATCGGTGGACTAGGATACTTCAAAATTGGTATCAAGACCCCTCAAAAAATCAGGGTATCAGTCAAGTTCTAATTGGTTTTGTGTAAATCAACAACACAAGTAGTTATTTTTCAAAACCTAGCCTACGTTCCAAAATGTTATTATAGATTTTTGACGTCACTTTCAAAGTTCCAAACATTTCAGAGTTCCAAAATACCTCCATTGGCGATGTTCAGATTCTCCATTTTCTACTGCACTTTAAACTACAGACAGGATATTATAGGTCTCTCTTTTAAAAAGACACTTTAAATGCATCTGCAAAGCTATTTCTGTCACTCACCTGATGGCAGTTGGCATCCAGCCTGCCAATCGCTGCATTACAGAGCTCTGCTTCAGCTCCAGAAGAGTCACACAACCTGAGGAAAAGCAGAATTCTGATCAATGTGACACATTCCCCTTTGTTAACAATGCATTGGAAATCACAGAGGGCAGGCAACCACAAGAACTGATAAAGTGCATAAACAAACAATGGCAATGATTCAAGTGTTTTTGATTAAATTTACATAAATTTAGTACATGCTATTAAATTATTAGTTCTGTGAAGTGTAGAAGATGGTCTCTTATTTACTTATCCAAACTCTTGCTTTGATTTCGACTTAGGTTGGTCCAGTAGCGGTCTAGATACAAACTTAAACCCTGCTTAAAATTATGCCAAAGAGATAGCTAGAGATGATAAACTAAAAGCTCTTAGGCTGAAACAAATGTAAGTTAACTACAAATGTAACCAATCCTGATAATGGTATTACATTTCAAGTTCAAAACGTTCAAGTTCAAAAGCCTTAGGTTTTTGGATTATAATTAAATTTTTTACCTGTTTTACAGATTTTTCAATATCCAGTGCAACGTTACATGAAGATTAATGTGAGAAATGTTGGTCAGATAATACACGCTGCCATACAGATTGTCAGAACTCGCATACTGTATGACACGTAACATAGTTTGGGGAAGGGGAAGGGTACATTACAGCAGGGAGACCAATGATCGGTTTATAAATAGGAGATAAGCATCTGACACGGAGTTCATTCCTTTCAATTAACACCCTGCTGCCAAATGCAAAAAGGTTGATTGTGGCAGATTGTTTAGTCAGCCTTACCAGCCACATTGTTTAAAAAAAATTTAAGGCCAACTTCAAAAATCTACACATGACAAAAAATCACTCGAGGCAATTTTGAGGCAGCCTAGATCTCGTTCAGCAAATTAAGTGTGTTTCTCACAAATTACGTCATTTGGGAAAGAAGTTCAGGAAAGAGATACAAAAATGCATAAGAGCTGCATTTGCATTCCTTTCCCATTGATCTAGTTGTAATGCAGGATTTCATGGAATATGCGAGCTTGTCCTGGACGTATTAAACCTTTTACATTGCAATGACAACACAAGACAGATTAATCCATTATTTTCTTTTGCGCACTGCCCATTTTCCCAGATTGCAATGCATGGTGTTTACATTGTTGCAGGAAAGAGAGAAATAAATGCATTATGGGAGATTGTACTTCCAGTAAACTGAACTGGACGTTGCAGAGAAATTATTTTAGTTCATTTTAGATTGCATAGTTCTTATATCTGCAAAAATAATTACTGTTGCATTAAATAGTAAAATTCTCCTTCAAATGTGAACATTTTAAAGCACATTGATTGGTCTCAAAAGTTTATTATTGCACCGGTACACCCTTTTTCCATTCAAATTCACACAAAATGATTCAAGTGTCATCATATTTTAACATAATATAAAGCAGGGGTGTCAAACTCATTCCATCGTGGGCCGAGTGTATGCAGGTTTTTGTTGCAACCAGTGCACAACACCAGGTGATTTCAATTAGTTCCCCTCCTTGGTTGAAGAAGGAAGCTAATTAGCTAAATCACCTGGTGTGCCCAGTTGGTGCATAAGAACACTGACAACAATTTGTTGTTTCTCTATTATGTCATTTCCAGGTGAGAGCCTGCTGGCATCCTGTTTGAATGCTGCTTCTGCCCAGAACCCCCATTTAACTGAGCTTTGTTTTTTATAATGCAAATAATGCTTTGGTTTTGTTCAGGCAGGTCTTAAGAAACATTGGGATAGCTGAACTACCACAAGCATAATAATATATTCACAACTTTAAAGCATGCCACCACATGTACCTTTCATGCAGAATATTTTGTCAATTGTATTTGAAGAGATCTTTGACTGAAAATATAAAACAGAAAATATGTGTAACTGAACACAAAAAAGCTTCTATTTATAATGGAAAATAAGTAAATGTGCAGGAAGATATGACACTGATCAGCAAAGAAAGACAATTCTTGGGAAAAAAGGTACATTTATATGTAAAGCATGAATGGCATTATAAAATAGATACACAGATTGTGAATGTAGAAAAGTCCATCGTAAACTATGCATTAGTCTATAGTTTGCTATAAATATCCTGTGAGCATATCCATGTTTCAGTTGTGATGAAATCGGTTCTCCTCTCTCGATCTCTGTATCGATGTATAAATGTAAAGCAAAAATAAAAGTAAAACGAATGTATAAAAAAATGTTTTATGTATAAGTAAATATGTCAGTGTCAGTATAAAATAGTCCAAGAGTCATTCGTTGATAATATTGAACACGATGATTGTGCCAAAGGCAATATGTGCCTATGCGCATCCGTTTATTTCTTCATTTAGAAATTGCTGTTATCCTACTCGTAGTTAGCACAAACATAAATATTCGTGATGTACTTGATGCCATTTCCAAACGTACATCTGTTTAGAAATTGTACTTGGATTACTCCCACAATAGATTGGCCTGCCCATGTTTTATTCACATTGATAATGGCTAATTACTATCATTTTGCATCATCTTCTCCCCTCACGCATTCCCACCCATTAGACTAATGATTATGTGACACATAACATAATAAGTGGGACACACGAGTTAGTGTGCCATTATCATGTGTTTGGGGGAGTGAGTGTCCTTGCGTTAAAGGGGCACCAACTCCAAAAAGCGTCATGCTATAAGTGTAGTATTGAATAACAAGTTATTATTTTTGTTATATTTAAACTCAAACAACACACGTGTGTTCCTAAAAAACATTTAGGAAAAGTCAGGGACTGGGGTTGACGTGACATTCCCAAAAGCAAGTTAATTTAATTTTAAAATCACCAAACGTATGAAAAACGTCATGGCGCTCTTTGCGTTAAACAGTTAAACAGTGTAGGGTCCAGGCATCCATGACAGATCCACCAGGACGGACAGACATGACTTGCACTGGACGGCTGAACGGCAACTTCAAAAGACTTTTAGCCAATGGGTGACCTAGTACAGTAGCATTTCACCTCCCCCACTGTAACACTATATAAAACTAGCATGAAACCTATTGTCCTTTTTTCTTTCTCTCTTTCTCTGATTCTCTTCCCTCCATTCCCTACAAGAAATGGAGTGGGAAAACCCTCACCTAATTGACCCTTCGCTAAACCACGCCCAAAAACGCAAACTGGCCAATCACAGCGCCGTGTTTTACATACTCCGACAGAGGATCCGACAGTGTTTGGCTGCCTTCCATTGAATTACACGCAAAAATTAGAAATTTTCTTCATTTTCGAGCTGGTTTTGCGGATTTTTAGCAAATTATGGTTAAACGTTGTGCCTGGGGCACGTGTAACAGTGACACTCGTTACCCAGAGAGGTTTGAAGGAGATATACGTTTTTTTCCCTTTATAAAACCTAAATAAAATCCTGAAAAGTGTTAGCCAGCTAAGCTAACGTGGCTACGGTCTGGATATACAGCTCCGGGTTGCAACATTGGTAAAGTTAGACTAAATGTTAGCTTTGTTATTCGTGATCCAGACAGCTTGCTAACGTTAAGATGTTACAGTCAAGCTCTAGAAAACCAAGTGGGTAACGTTACCTTGATGTCAAAATGTAATACTATTTTTTCATTACTATTTCAGCACTTTGTCAAATGGGAAGCCCAGTCCCGAGTACCCAAATCTTGTGGAAGACTGGGCTGACACACTGCTGATATTTTTTGCTTTACAGAGGTCCAGGGTATGGAGCTACCTGTGGAGCTAACCAGAGTAATGTCGTTACAGCACACTATAGGCGACTAATGTTACGTTAGTTAGCTAATGCTAGCTAACTTACTACTGAATGTAACGTTATATAGGCCTACTGCTTTTGCTTTTTAATGATTGTAATAGTGAATAGAGACCTACCCAGCTTTACAGGAACAGTGTAACTTAATGTCGTTGTCCTCTGTCTCAATCGCCCGGTGATGCGGTGGTTCACTTTTACTCTGATCTGTAGGCTTTCGCTTCGATCTTAATTTTTTTTACGTCATTTTGTTGCTGAGTCAGTGTGATATCTTGAATATAACCTTCAAATGCATATTGTATACCCGTCTGTCTGCTTCTATCTGAAATCGCTTTTTCTATTTTCCAAAAATTGGACAATATTTCTCCAGGGAGTGCAGTTAGTGACAGTGGGAGCGCCATGGTTTGGTTTAGCGAAGGGTCAATTCTGAGATAAAACTCTTTCAAATTAGAAGTTGACGAGTTTACTCCGGTAACCCTGTCGAAAACTGAATATTCATTGTGTTTTATGCTTTGCATATCTGTACCACACAGCTTGCTAGCCAGCTACAGCCAACTAGAATCATATAGCTTGGATAGTGGTACAATCCATTAGTAACGTTTCTTTACAACCTGCCTTCTTTTAACTGAGATCTCTGCATGCAATCATATTAACCATTCTAATATCTAGCACATTAGGAATTTGATCTCATTCATTCTGGTGAATAGTAGCTAGACTAATTACCTAGTCAATAGCTAAATAACAAAACTGTTCATCACCGTACGCAGTTGCCCGATAGTTTAAGTTCATTTGTTTTTATCATAAACACTGTGGAAATGTATGCATCGCCCAAATAAATGCCATGTGCTTCATGGAAATCGCGCCGTCTGGCTAGGCTAGCTATCGCTGTTTTCTTGCCTGGAGTCAGTACACAGTCAGTAAGCAGAGTCAGGAATGGTAACAGTTTAAATATCTGTATGTACTTTTTTCTGCATACAAAGTATCGTTTCAATATCGTTATCAAAGCATTTGGTCAAATATATCATGCTAATTATTTTTGCCCATATCTCCCAGCTCTAGCGTGCATCTTGTGCAAGACTGCATGGAGTGCCAGGGATTGCCAGTCAATCGCAGCATCATCAGAGGAGTAAATGAGGTTTCAGTCAGTTTAGCCTATAAATACAAGATGCTGCCGTTCCATTCAAGTTTTAATATTTAGACCAGATTGACACCATGCAAACCGACGGATAATTAACAAGGCAAATATCGTCCGTTACCGATAGTCCACCGATATATATCGGTGCACCCCTAATATTTTGTTCAACCTGGTCGTCAGTCTGATTATTGTTTGGATAAATACTTGAGCCTACCACCTTAAAGAACTTACGCCTGTTGCTAAGTTACTGATTATTGTCATTTTAATATTTTATATTCGTTTTTATATTTTAGAATTAATTATATGAGACTGATTAATTAAGATTGCTATTAATGTTTTGTTGTATGGTGTAGCTGACCCAAGCCACATACATTTCTATTATATTAGTCATTATTGTAATTTTGATATTATCTATTGAAATTCATGAGTATAATTAATAGTAAAATACTGTATATGATCGGTGGCCTCCTGCGTGGTCTAGGGGTTTCAATGTCCGACGCTGGCTACAGAGTCAGCTCTGGCCAGGAGTGCCACCGGGGGCGACAATTGGCTGTCCATCCTAGGGAGGGGGGACAAGACGTTCGCTGCGCACAGGATTGGCTCTGGGGTGCCTGGTCGTCAGCTTGGCGAGTGCCGTCTCGGAGGAGACGATACTTCACCTTCGTCGCCGCCGGTCACAGGGCAACGGCAGCGAACTATGAGGGAGGGATTTACCTGAAAATAGCGGGTGTAATTGGCAACCAAATTGGGAGAAAAACAGGCTAAAATCAGAAACAAAATGTTAAAAAAATATATAAATATATGTATGATCGGCCTTGGATACCCTTTTACAGGGCCCAGCAACCCATTGTCACTACATTATTTGATTATCACATGAGGACATACATGTACAGTGCCGTGAAAAAGTATTTGCCCCCTTCCTGATTTCTTCTTTTTTTGCATATTTGTCACACTTAAATGTTTCAGATCATCAAACAAATTTTAATATTAGACAAAGATAACCCAAAATTCCCCACAGCGATGTAAAAGACTATTATCGCAAACGTTTGATTGCAGTTGTTGCTGCCAAGGGCGGCACAACCAGTTATTAAGTTCAGGGGGGCAATTACTTTTTCACATGGGTGATATAGGTGTTGGATAACTTTTTTCCTTCAATAAATAAATAATCATTTAAAAACTGTATTTTGTGTTTACTCGGGTTCTCCTTGTCTTATATTACATTTTGTATGAAGATCTGAAACCATTCAGTTTGACAAATATGCAAAAATAGAGGAAATCAGGAGGGGGGCAAATACTTTTTCACGGCACTGTATATACCCTACAACAGCATTTATTTATCTGAATTCCACTGCAATCCAGTGAGCCATTTGAGGTCCAAGCTGAAAATGTATACTTGGCGGTTTGACCAAAATCCTTGCATTGTAGCACAAAGGACACTTCACTCAGAGGTCACACAAATAGCAATTTTCTTCACTCCTCTTATAATACTTTGACAGATGAGGATTTCAGTAATATGGGATTCTTTATTTTTAATTAATGTTCAGAAATATTTCTATTTTTTTTCCCACTTGTAGGGTAAAACATGTAAAGGTAGAAAAGGTCTGATTTAAGATGTTTTAATTTCAGGCTGCAAGACAATAAAATGTGACATTTTCCAGATGGGGTGTACACTTTAAAACGGCACTGTATAGTTTCCACCGTTGCTGTAAACTTGAATGTTTTGCACACTGAGCAAAATATGCATATTGGGACTCCTTGTGAAATCAGGCGACCTGGAGAAGAAATGCACAGACCTTGCACATCGTACGGGGGCAGCTTGACAACCAGGATGCCCCCCGTAGTGGAGGCCAGGGCAAAGTGCGCATCCCCCTCGCTGCTGAGCCAGGCGGCCGAGGCGCTGGGGCTGGTCAGCTGGCCAGGCAAGGCAGGGAGGACGTGGCTGTGGGCAGGGTCTTGCAGGTTCAGCTTGCCTATGTCTGTGAAGATGGACTGCATCTGGAGCTCCACCACCAGCTCCTGGGGAGGAATGAGAGAGGCCACAGAGCCCACTGGTGACGCGTCGGGAGGGATGCAGTCTTACTGTTCTGCAAAAACATGACATCTGCGTGGAAAACACAAGCCAGAAACGAGTCACCAGCAAAATGTGAAAAAATATGTCCCCATTTTAAGAATATTTTGTTTATACATTTCAGAAATACTTTATTTCATTATAATATTAGTGTACGCAGTCAGGACTGTGTGATAGTCGTGGTTCTGTGTGGCTCAGTAGGTAGAGGGCACTTTAAGGAATATCGCATGGAATCCACCTGTTACCAAACTGGAACTTTACACAAGACAAGCCTAAACCAATAGGATGGCAAAATGTGTGCAAGCACACTTAAGTTGAAAATACTATAATTACGTAAATGTCGCATTCACTTTTTTACTCCCTCCCCTTCATCCCCATCCCCATCCCTCCACAAGAAAGTCTCTCTCTCTCTCTTTTGTATGCATACACTATTTTGATGTATGATCACATATGTAATGTTACTTAGATGCAAGTGCACAATATGTGTGTGTATGTGTTTGTACTGATGTGCTCGTGTGTGTATGTTTGTACCAATGCGCTTGTCTGTCTGTCTGTGTGTGTGTGTGTGTGTGTGTATGTGTTTGTATCGATGTACCCCATCCCTCCCTGCTTTATCCATTCATTATGTTGCTTCTACCCACCCCCCTTACTTTGAAAGACTAGACAACACTTAACGCCTAGTTCACCTTCATTTGTTACTCTTTTTTCTATATAAATCCTATTCTCGAATTGATGATTTAAAATAAAAAAATCTATGAGAGAATAGGATTTTTATTGTGTAGAAAAATATATATGTAATGTTATATTTCACCCAATTTGTAAATTCAGCCATGCAGCAATCAATTTCTCCTGTGAAATCTGAACAAAAACACCTCTCGAGATGGAAGTTCAACACTTCCCTGCTGAGCCGTCCTGAATTTAAGGACTTCTTTAAAAAATAATGAAACTAATTTATTGAGCTCAACAGCACTCCTGACTATTCACCCACTTTGCTATGGGAAACTGGCAAATTAGTACCAAGAGGAAAGATTATTTCATTGTGTACAGCAAGGGGAAAAAAAGAACAATGAAAAAGATCTTGAGGAAAAAGGTTAAAGAACTGGATAATGTCTATGCCAAGGCCCAAACAAACGAGGCTCACTGGCATTTATTACAAGTTAGATATGAGCTCAATGAACGTTTCCACACAAACATAGAAAAGGTGACATGTCAGACCAGTATCAAAAATATATATTTTTAAAATGAGCTCCCCTGATCACAGTTCACAATTTCTCCAATGATTATATTTTAATCATTTTTATCTTCACATGAATTTTTGAAAGATTTGTAATATTGTGAAATGGCTCAATTATAATAAGTATACCTCACCTGCCTGGACAGATTCAGAAAATCACCATTACTTACCTTTACAAATACCAGATCTCCCCTTTATTTCTCAATCTAGATCTACATTGGAAGCATGGATCAGGGTTCCCACTCAAATCAAATTTCCATTTTCCATGATAAATTTAAGGTTTTCAAATACTTTTTTTGGCGACTGATGCAAAAATGTACTTTACATTCATAACTTAACAAGTTTTTTTGCCAGTGCAAATACACATCTCATTGTGTGTGTGTGTGTGTGTGTGTGTGTGTGTGCGAGTGTGAGTGAGAACATCCGTGGCAGGTGGCAACAATGGTGGCAGGGGAAAAGACATTTGGCGGTAACATTTTAGGAAATCTATAACGTTACACGGAATCTATATAACGTTACACGGAATCAGACATTTCCATGACATATAGCTTTTTCATCAATTTCCATGACACGATGCGTGGAAAACTTGGTGGATTGAAGCACACATCTCTAATATAACTGTAATATTTCCTATTTTATATAAAATCAGATGTTCCCATTTGAAATATCTGCAAATGCAGCAACTTTAAAGTCCAAATTCCAGTCAGAGATGGCTCTCTTAGTGGTTTCAAAAATCTATGGTAGGTTGAAATGGGCCACGGACCTTATTGCTTCTCTTAATAAGGACACCAAAGAAAAAATGCTTGGCTACTCACAATATTTAAGATTCAATTTTCTACCATTTAAAATATGGCATAGAACCCATTACATTTTAAATTGGATTAATTGAATGTCCTGTTTGGCACCCCTGGAAAGATCTGCCTCTAGATTTAAAAACTATGAGAATATATACAAAATGATATGGGATCCCTTCCTGACTTACACTTCGATGGAGTGAAGGTGCCGCCCTGAACTATGCCAACAGCAAAGTGACCTGTTGTTCTCCTCTCAATACTCTTTAGATTGTACTATATATATGCCTTTTCTCTATGCATGGTTCCCTTGCCATTCTCTCCTTCTTTAAATCTTGTGTTGTCCGGTCCTGTCTATGCGTTTATCCTGCCCATGTGTCTGTCCACTCTTGTGTTCTGCCATAGATGGAGGTGTGTGGTGGTAAAATACATATAATTATAATAATAACACTTAAAATAGTTTGTGCATTTGATATTGTCAAACTTTGGTGTTCTAAGTACACGTATCTCAGAATGTTGACTGTATATTACATGCATGTCCATCTTTCCTTGTGTGTATGTAAGTAATGCTCAATAAAAAAATGAATAAATGAATATATTTTTTGCATTTCAGATTAAGTAAATCTTGTCTGGTTTAATTGTGACCATTGTAAATAATTATATTGTACCAAATAGCTACAGGGCTTAGAATCTAAGCATGTCTGAATGATGTCATATCACAGATCTGTCCAAGGCTTAGAGCGATCTGGGATATGACATCATTATTCAGACGTGCTTCCACGTACTCTTGTATTAAATAGCCACAGCATTGCGGCCTGTATTGATACAGGTGTTGGATAAAGAGGTCAAATGTTCACCATTTTACTGAGGGGGGAGTTACCAGCCACAGGTTGGTCATTTTAGTGGGCCTTGAAAGCTTTGGACCACCTAGTGTAGAGGACGTCAGTTCAGATCTCAAGGGAATGTTGCTCCTCAGCAGGACTGATAATGAAAAATCCTATCAGTCACTGGGAAATGTGTGAAAGGCTTCAAGAGGGATAGGGGGTGTCGGAAATTGACAATGCTGAAAAATGTAATAAACACATTAAATAGTATATTTCACTGAAAATAGCAATTTGGGTACGTAAAAGTGTAAATGGAATGTAAAATATGGTACTAGCGTTTTACATTTAAATATCAAAATCACTGCTTCCAGAGCACTCGTAAGAATTAATGACATGTGCCTGTCACAAGACTTACACTGCGATACATGCAGGAAGGATGGGGTAGCACCAGGCGGTGCACGGTCTGATTGGTGACGATGAGGATGACGACATTGTTGAGGGTTTCCTGGATATGCACGCCACCAGGCAGAAGGGGGCAGTGCAGGAACTTCAGGCGCACAGCACCGTTCAGGAGATTAGTGTCCAGGGACTGCTCCACCAGCTGGACTGTGTCCCCACAGGTCGACCTGCAGAGACATGGTACTGTGACTCTAAATGCAGATAATATAAACAATGCCTGGAATAAGAGTTAAGTTACAACCTATACTTAATAAACAAATGTTTCATTTTGTAATTAGAGTCATCGTACTTAAAGCGCTTCTCTATCTTCACGTACATTTCTCCCGTCTTGCCCCACTGGAAGCAACCATTCTTGTTAAAATGGAAAATATCTAATAATCCCGTCAGGGATGGGTCACGTGTGTGACAAGACATTCTTAAACAAAATTGTATGAATATATACAATGTACTTATGAAAGATTTTGTGTCCAAATTCAAGTAGTATAATATACCCTAGTGCCCCACGGATGAGAATTGCAAAAACAGTCCAATCGAAGCCAAACAACCACTGTTGTGTTGTAAAATCCAACAGTAATACACAGAATAGCATAAGATGGCTCTGATTGGTTCTTGGCAATGGCACTACTGCTGCGGACCAATCAAAGACACAATCATCCACAAACACGAATATACAATGCTGAATTAGAGGTCATGAACATGCTGAATTTCTCTTCCAGAAGCTCTTTCTTTGATTGCGACTGATTTATCATGTTTGTTTAACGATAAAAAATTAGACTTTTGTGTACTCAATTAACTTCAGAACAGGAATTGCAGTTCAAAATCTTTACATGCCTAAAAATAAATAGCTATGTGTTCAGTTTCTTCGTTTTAAGTGAGAAATGTACACTCTCTCAGGGTACATCAGGGACAACAGGGGGGTAATGGCATTTCCAGCTGTGTTGAACACGTGTTCAGATGGTGTGCTCTTTGCAGGCCAAAAAACTTTTCACTTTTAAAATGTTTTAAACATACAAAATACACACAAAAAACAGCTATATTCTATGGGAAGAGCACACAGGCATCTGCTGAGGCAAATAAATGTCTGGAGATCGCCGCAGCTCACTCCTTAGTGCTAATGGGAACTGCAATTTATCACAAACTGCTTTCCAAGCAAACTTTTCTCTTCTTCGCGGTGACATGTAATGTTTCATAAATTATCTTAAAATGAATGTCATTATAATTGCATTAGGTTACACATATATTACAGTTATTATTAATAACTAATAATTAATATATATTCACTGCCGATGTCATCGGAAACCAGCGAGGTACACTAGGACGATGTGGAACTTTGAGCATCGCCAAACCCTAATACCTTCTTTATGCAGATGCAGGTCATGTAGCGAGACATGTAGCGATTGCCTGTAGCTCAAAAAACACCATTGCATGCAGCTAATTCATGGAATATCTTAATAGTCTGTGTATATATTTAGTCCAAATACATGTACAGTGGGTATAAAAAGGTATTCACCCCCTTTTATTTTGTAACTTCATGGAATCAAAATGGATTTATTGCCACTGATCAAAACAAAATACTCAATATGTCAAATAAAAAAATATTTAAAAATGTAGTTTTTTCTTAATTAATTATAAATAAAACAGACAATTGATTTAATAAATATTCACTTCATTTAATACTTATTAGAAGCACCTTGTATATACAATAAAGCTTCTTGGTGGCCTCCCTAACAAGTGCCCTTCTCACACAGAACCTTTTTTCGTATTTAATTTGAATGTTCTTTGGTCTTCATGACAACGCTCCTGTTTGGGAATGCACTAATCAACTGTGGGACCTCTCACAGACAGGTGTCTTTAAATTGAAATAATTTGAAACACCTTAATTGTACACAGGTGGACTCGAATCAAAAAATTATGTAACCTCTGGAAACAATTGATTGCACCAGTTTATTTAGGTGTCCCATCATTCTCCGATAAGTATTGGCCAAACAGCCCCCCTGAACATCAAAAGAACGCCACCAGTAATATGATCATGTGGCATGATTCAGTGGGCATAATCAATACTATTTCCCTCCATATATGCAGAAATTGTTCTAGAGTTCTAGCCAATGGGATACCTTTTACAACGATTTAAGATTCATGAGTCCTTGGGTCTAGAAGTCTCTGGGTTTTTTTGCACAGACTTAGTTGACATACTGGACAAGGCATGCACAAAATTCAACAGGTATATCATGAAACGTGACTCATTTATTGGTTTTCAAACATGAGATTCTACACAAGAAAACTATAAAAGCCTTTACTTACATACATCCTTTATTGTATGTTTGATCTTTGGTCCTTTGGGATGTGTCAAGTATCACAGTACTTGAGCTATGAACTGTTATATCTGGGTATGTCCAAATAGATGTGAATGCACAAAATCAGGGGTGACGGTTAAGGGGTTAAGCACAGATGTTTGTCAAAAATATGTTTGAATTAGTCATAATCCTTGATTAACCCAATTTACACATAGCCCTAACTCATAAGCAAAGCAACTGTCAGTCAGCGAGCTATGAGTGCTTCAGACTCATTATGGAATAGCTTCATTATAAATATGTATGTTTATAATTCGTTTTTTTGTGTGTTAAGAACCAGAATTTTAGTGTGGAAGAGCAAGAGTGTTTTTTGAGCGGTATTACATTCCTAGCTAGTTCATCATTGTCCAAAGTACCGCACAAGTACCTGTATTTCATATGGATTTGAACGTACAATAATAAACACGTTTTCATTGTGTACACAGTACAGCTTATGGGTTCGTTTATCATGATTGCGTAATATTAGCTAGGAAGTTTGTGGTCCTGTTTTGAAACAGTAATGTCCATAACGGTGAATAAGGAAACAGACAGTGAAGACAGACAATTTTCTGACCATATTTGACCTTAATAAAACTCGGCTTTGCAGAGAAAGTTTTATTCAGATCTCATGTAAAATGCATCTTTTACAGAAACCTTTCCTTAAAAATGTTATAGATGTGACATTGTCTGCCCCAGTCAGGACTCTATATTTACATGGCTGATCAATATACTGTAGCTAGATTCTTTCATATGGTATTATTAACCTCTCAAATACTTAGAAAGCTTAAGAGAAGAAACATGAGTAATAAAAAAATTATGTAAACTATTTCCTAAAGTAATGAAAATTGGCAACCTCACATGCAGGTTGACATTACTATGGACTTGCCCATAGGCTCTTAACCTGGTTGTGGCTGCAACACTTTGAGGAGGTGGGCAATGTCTGGTACTGTCTTAAGGGACTTGCGTATGTCACATATTACCTGAAAAGCCGTGATTGATAGCCTGTATACAAGGCAGTAAAACTTAGCCTACTTGCCAATCCAGAAATGAGATTAGTTATCCAATTACCAACCTGTTTAATTGGTATAATGTTGTTATTTCAGTAACCAATCAATACTTTTATGCACAAACTGATTGCAGAGTGAGTCCACCGGGCACGTATTTAGTAGCGAGCGAAATTTGCTATAACTCTTAGCTAGTGTATTTTTTTCCACACTCGGCTTGAATCTTAGACTTGAGGAATACAAGGTTTAAATATTAAAACACAGGTTACCTTTCCATAACTAGCGAGCAAGCTATAGCTGTTAACTAAACTAGCTATATTTATGGAGCACTTTTACTAGTTATCTAGCTGAGTTTTGCCTAATTTCTCTACTGCAATCTTGCCAATGTAACGTTGTCAGATCGCTGGGGATGCTTAATTGTCTACTACTGATCTGCTGCATCAGGACCACCAATTTAGAAGTCCAGAGCATCCACTATGAATGTATGCATTAATCTACATATGTATGTCCCATCATCAGTCTATTCAAAATAGAAGTTGCCAACCTGTCAAATGTTAACTAGCAAGGTTAGTTATAACTAAAACTATAAGAGATAACTAAGTACATGCTGCACCCCTAGTTCCACTGCCTGTTTCATTCTTTGACCTGCTTCATCAGATTGCTACTTCAAATATAGGGTGAAACCCCTACATGTAGCCATGATATGGCACTATATAAAAGTACAAATGGAATGTCACTGGTCCAGTAGCGGCTACCTCCATGTCTAAATCTATTGTACCCACTTGGTGGAATGTACACAAAGTTTCACAAAATCATAACTATATAGAACAACCTTAGGTCCTCACCAGTGTATGAATCTGTTGCTTGTGACAGAGAGCAGTTTCCCACTTTCCTCGTAGTGGAATCCTCCTGCGCTGTCTGGGTATTTGACCCCCCCGGGAAGAGCAGTCAAACCTGGGATAAGACCGTTAAGAGTCACATTCATTGCTAAAGTACAAGGACTAGGCCCGACGTTAGACATTGTATTCATTTAGCAGACGTTCTTATCCAGAGATAAGACTAATACAGGACAGCAATGACCCTTTTTGATAGATACCAACCTGCATCGACACTAACCAACTAGCTAGCTAATTATACCACACACACATTACGCAAAGATTGGTGGTCCTATTATTACCATAATAACTTATCTGTGGCTGTAGTGAAAACATAATTTGCAGTCAGAGCACTGTGGTAAAATGACAAATCTTTGACAAAACATTATTTATAGTCACGGCTTTTTAGCTTCATTGGCTAGTTGGATACTCCTACATAAAAGGCAAATGAATGGAGCATGGTCCGAAGCCGCTAGCCAAGCTAACTAAATTGCTAGTAAATTAAGCAATTCGGCGCATCCATCGATCTATCGCATTTTCTCGCCGCTTTAAAAAAAAAAAAATAGATCAATGCAAATATATTATGAACAGAGATTAGGGTATTCTGAAAGCTGTACCTAAATTAACTGTAAGGTCTCGGAATTTCGGAAGGGTTTCCCTCTCAAATCCACAGATTTCTATGAAACTTCTTTCTGGTACCGCCGCCATCTTCACCGCGATGAACTCTGGGTGTGAAACTGAAACTAAAAGGGTAGAGGCTAGATGCTCTCCCTCCAGAGGACAGAGATCCGAAGTACGCGTGACGTCAATGCGCGAAATTTACCATCGGAGCTGACTGTTCGGGTTATGGTTAGGTTTATGGGTTAGGGTTTGATTTATGAAAGAAACGACTTTCCATCGGTTTAGACCTGAGAAAAATAGGGAGCCTCCTGTGGAAAACAAGGGAGCACGGGCCATTCTAGTTGCTAATCCGATAGAAGTAGGCTACACATAACAAATACAGGGTTACGGTTAGTTTCAGAGGTGCAATCACATGTCTTAAAGTTGTATGGCAGAAAATAGCATGTCGCCCACGCGGAAACGTTCCATATACACATCAAGTTGCATAACGGCCCTAATGTTGCTTTAATAACATGTTTTATTTTATCTTGACATTACAACAAAAAATATGTATTTTAATTTCAAGTTAAAGTCAAACTACAAAGTGGGTAACGGAATAGGATATGGGAAGCTAAACAGCAGTTGGTGTATGTATTTGTGTAAAATCAGAATCCCTTTCCTACTTTGTATCTTGATGGAAAATAAAAATAAAAAATAAAAAAATAAAAGAAATCAAACTCAATTTAACTCACGCCTTTTGAGCACCGCTACACAGTTACTAGCTAAACTAAATTCAAGACATTGAAAAATGAGGGAAAGTTGATTGGTGCCCTGCTAATAAGGGGGGGCAGTTGGTCAATATTAGGAGTTGAAAAAGAATTCAGGTATTGCTAGAAAGTAGATAATCTCCCCTTTATCACTATTAGCCTGTCAAACCCTTGCAAGTAGCCTATATGCTATTTCAGATTTTTCAGAAATGCCTTCCCTTCTCTCTTCATTTGAGTAGAACTGCAAGTATTTTTAATTAGGCTACAACTCGCTCAGTTACGATATAGCTTATTCTATAGGCTACCACCGCAAACTTTCACGTGTGGTTCAAATGCAGCGTTCTGTGACTAGTATAGTATAAGTAGCCGAAGATCCAACATTTCCGGTCAGTAGGCAACATTGCCGCCGATAAAAAAAGTATGCCTGCATGGGTCTATCCACGTCTAGACTAACTAGCTAGCTAGCTCTTGTAGCTGCCTAGCTTAGCTTATTGCCTGACGCTATAAGAAATTATAACGATACGGCTCATTTTAAATAAGTCAGTCTGATACTGCAACGTGTGACGACCACGGCAACAACAAAGTATTATGGTAATCATCATGAAATGTTATGGAAAAGCGCCAATGAGTGATCAGTTGGTCGATGGACGCGCTGTGGCTGCGTACTCCGACTGCTTTATTATTTTGGTGTTCATTTTGACAGATATTGGGACAGCTCTAATGTAAATTCCCGGGCCGATGTTTTTCCCAGTCCGCCCCTGGGTTGACACTACACAATGCAGCAATGTATATTGCATCTCAGTGGCAGCTTCAGATAAGACACCTCTATTCCCTTACGATTACTCAGTCACTTTCACGCTCACTCTCAATTTATTTTACGTCATGTTCAGAATCGGAATTAAGAAATATTTCAAGGAACTTTATCAGGGTTTTTTTGACATTTGACTCGTTAGCATTGTTTTGTTCTCGTTTGTTCAGTTCCCTGAGATAAATTAGCTAGCAGCTATCTTAGCAACTTGTGCTGTCCAAGGTACTGAAAGGATGAATAAAAGGCACGGTAGATGACACAATAGGCCAATTCACACTGGTGGCCATATTGGAATCAAAATTAAGCTTTTACTGCAAACAGCTTTCTATCAGCTTTCTAGCACACTTGTGGAGACAGGTGGTTAGCCTATGAGTAGCAGAGCTAGAGATCCACCTAATGATCGCAATGTGTCACTGCTGTGTGTAGTACCCAAAGAAAATAAATGATTTCAAAGGATTTCTCAAAGTGTATCGGTTCTTCAAGGTAACATGACATGGCAAGAAGTTACATTTAGCCCCCCTTAATCTCAATTTCCTGAGCTTGAATAGAAGCATCTTAATTTTTTTCTTGTAACTTTTACCTTTCATACCAGGTACCAATTTGGTTGCCCTTCTTTGTACATTTCAAGAGCTTCCATATCTTTCTTGTAGTGTGGTGCCCAGAAATGCACACAATACTCCAAGTGGGGCATTATGTAACATTAATATAACCTCCTTTGATTTATACTCAATATTTTTTGCTATATATCTCAGCATCCTGATTGTCCTTTTCACTACTACAGCACACTACATAGATACAGATAGACTTTGATGAACTACAACTCCATCAACAAGTCTTTCAAATTGAACACATTCTAATTTTTCTCCTGCCATAAAATACTCCTGTCTTATATTTTTATTTACCACATGCATAACGTTACATTTAACAATACTGAATGTCATCTGCCATGTTTCTGACAATTTCAGTTTTTTTGTTTAAATCATCTTGGATTACTTGAGTCGATTCCAAACTGTTTGCTAAACCCCCAAGTTTTGTATCTGCAAATTTAACAATTTTTCTACTAACATCCCAATCAAGATCATTTATGTAAATAAGGAAAAGCAGAGGTCCTAGCACCGAACCCTGTGGGACTCCACTGCCCACAGCCCCTCTAGGATATATGCCATCGGGGCCTTATTTGTCTTAAGGTTTTGCAATTTTTCTAGCACTTATCTGGTAAAGCTCTCAACAAAGTAACTGTTTAGTGTGTTAGGAATATCCTTTTTATTAGAAAGCAAAGATCCTTCCTTATTCTTAATGCACTTAACCTCTTAATTAGCTTTCCTATTTGTACGGCAATATTGAAAAAACTGCTTAGGATTACTCTTTGCATCTTGGGAAATGCATCAACAATAACCCTTTTAAATTCCATTCATTTTTCATTCACAGTTTTGCAATCTATAAGTTTTTACCCAGTCTATATTACTTAAATTCTCTCTTATTTTATTTAAGTCAGCTTATCTGAAGTTAGAGGAGGCAGGACTTGCCAAAAAATATCAAAAGTAACTGCACAATGATCACTTGTCCCTAGTGGTTTCACTACCTCTGAGCTGCAAATTCTGTCAGGATTATTACACAAAACCAGATCCAGTATTGATTTCTCTCTCGTAGCCTGAGTAACAGACTGCACCAAAACATAGTCATTAATCACATGTAAAAACTCCTCTTCACATTTCTCCTCACCTGACACTACTTCCCATTTAATTGAAGTCACCTATTATTAATGTCTCTCCTTCCAGATAAGCTTGTTTTATGTTTGCAATGAGCATGGTATTTATGTTGCTGTCTGAAGCTGATGTTCTATAGCATAATCCTATATTAAGGCCCTATTCATGTTCTCCCAGAAGTCTAATCCAGATGTCTTCACAAGGAATGAAAGAGTTTATTCCTGGATTTTCCTGCACATTAAGATTTTATTTCACATAAAGGGCCACACCTCCACCTCTTTATTTGTTCTATCCTTCCTAAACAAATTGTATCCCTCCACATTATAGTCATCCCCATCCATTGCACCAAGCCACGTCTTTGTAATCACAACAATGCCATAACCTCCATTGAACATGACAACCTGCAGTTCCAAAAATTTATTTTTTGTGCTTCTAGCATTTAAACTAAGGACCTTCAGAGTATTACTCATACCTTTATTCTCTTCCACTTCCACACCCAACTGTGCCAAACAACCTGTATTAACATTATGCTAAAAGGTATTTATTAATGATATCCTCACAGGTATTATTATACTTTGCCCTGTTATCTTCCATCTGGGCAGTCTTTGCCTCCCTATCCTTAATAAGAATACTAATTTCCCTCCCTGCATCCCCAATCCCTAGTTTAAATATTCATCTGCTACCCTAAACATACACTGGCCCAATGCAGCTGTACCCCTAAGGTTCAGGTGTATCCCATCATGCTTGTACAGGTCACCCCTGTTCCGGGCTCCGAATGGCGGAGACGAAGCTTGCATTTGCTGTCTGTGATCTGCCTCCATGCCTCTTTTTTATGACTTGTGTCATTGTGTGGTGCCGGGCTACTTTTTCGAGTCTACCTCCTACCTCAGTCCAGTTCGGTTTTCCTTTTGCATTTTGCTTAATCTAACATTAACCAACAAGGCATCTTTTATTATGAGGGTCTTTTTAACTTTATTGGAAACTTGTGTTCACCATCAAAGAATACTGATTTTCTTAAAGCAGATTATTTATTCCGCTTTGCAATTGGCGATTGATGACCTCATCTTAATCTTTTCATTCAAAAACACAAGCGAACTACTCTTGACAATATTTGTAGCCACGTGTTAAATCTCCATATAAAACTCTGCTTCCCTGTTCTAGCATGTGGTACTTCCAGAAAAGACCACCGTGGAGGTTCTGCTCCTGATCTTTGTTCCTAATTCTATAATTATTATTATATAAATACTTGTCCTGCAGAACCTCAAACCTACCCTTACGTGTGTCATTGACTCATTTACATAACATTTTACATTTTAAGCATTTAGCAGACGCTCTTATCCAGAGCGATTTACAAGATGTGCATAATACATGGTAGGAACAATCATAGTACGCGCAAGAGATCAGTGCAGTAATACAGCGATGGACATAATTGCAGGTAGCTGCGTACCATACCTGTAACACTGGGAAGGAAAATGTTAGACTCCAGCATGGACCGTGACCACTGGATCCACCCCCGCTCCGGCCTAGAGCTTGTCAGCATGTTCCAGGAGGTCTCCTACCTAGGTACCAGGCAGGCAACATGCCATCCGGGACTCCTTTTCCCGCGAACAGCCTATACTGTCTACACCTCTAATAATTGAGTCTCCCACTATGATTAACTTCCTTTCCTTGGGTTATGTGGCTGCCAGGGTGCCCTGGAGCTCATCAGTCCTCCCACTCTCAGAGGACTGGGCCAGATCCTCTTCCTGCAAAGGCTGGAATCTGTTGGACACCACAAACCCTGGAGATGGCACCCCTGCATGTGCACACTCTATTCTAGGTTTATGCCCTACCATCACATAGCTCTCTCTCCCTGCCCGTTTGGGAGACTCTCCCCCTCCGTGAAAAAAATAGGTTGCCCATGGCAAATATGAAAACTTTCCTCTGCTTTAGCTATGGCATGCTACACCATTAAATGTGGTGGTGACACATGCGCACAATGATAAACAAATAAACAGATCTTACAGGACTAGCAGATGATTTGCTGCAAATCAGCTGATACCCACCTCCAGTTGTACACTGCAATCGAGTTTCCCTAAACTTAATACGCAGCTAAACTGGCATAGTATGGTACTTTGTAAACCCACCTTAATACAATGCTGTGTACTTGGAAACTAAAGTACACTGCAATTGACCCTACCAGTCTACGGGGAAATTGTGTTGTGGGATGTGGGAAAAATATTCTTTATTGAACATTCTTTTCTGTGAAAGCTTCCCCGGGCTGCTTTAAACTGTTGGTTAAAACTTGTGAACCATTTTCAATTTCCTTTGGTAATTTTGTAAAATTTTCAGTGCCACTTTTAATCTGTAGCCTATTTATTTCATATTTATTACATTCATTATTATAGCCTAATATTTATTTATCCAAAGCCTTGAGGATATGCAGGTGTTCTGTTGCATGTTCTGTTTAGCCATTTTTGTTGGCTAAATACAGTTCCAACTTTCTTGTTACTTTTGTGTTGTTTTGGATTGTTTTATGAAAGTAACAGCCAACATATCAATAGAATTTATTATTTATATAGATACTATGGCTAATATTGAAATGACTTCTTTTGGAATTACTTATATTTTTACATTTGACATTTTTGGCATTTAGCAGACACTCCATCCAGAGCAACTTACAAGATGTGCATATATACATGGTAAGATCAATCACTGTTCACGCAAGAGATCAGTGTGGTAATACAGCAATATACATTATTGTTAGTAGCTGCGTACCGTACCTGTAACACAGGGAATTTATTTCAATTTTTTCCCAGTTTTTCTCCCAATTTCAGCCAAACGCCACCTCCGATCGGGCTGACGACCAGGGGCAGTCTGGTAGAGACGCGGGTTTCGAACCGCGTCCCTGACAGGCAGCACACACCACACCGGACCAGCCAAAGTGTGGTGCGTTAGACCGCTACGCTATCCGTCAGTCCAATTTTTTAAAATACAGTATTAAACATAGATACAAAATACGAAATGCCATATTAAACATGTAAGGAGTGGTGATGACAATTAGTTGATGTACAGAATCAGTGGTAGTTGAGTCCGAAGAGGTGGGTTTTTATGCTCTTGCGGAAGAGGGCCGGTGATTCTGCGGTCCTGACCGAATGTGGAAGATCATTCCACCACCACAGAGAAGAGGCAAAACCGCAAGGAGCAGCCGCCTGAGGCCCAGAGGGATGGAACAGTCAGTTTGCCAGAGGAGGCAGAGTGGCTGGGGTGTAGGGTGTGATGAGTGTTTGGAGGTAGGAAGGAGCAGTTCCCTTAGCGGATTGATAAGCCAGCATCAGTGATTTAAAATGTGATGCATGCTGCGATAGAGAGCCAGTGCAGAGGGGTGACGCGTGAACTTCGTTGATACTTACTTTCTTACATTGATATTGATAGTTAAGGACAATTATTATCGCTAATTTGGCTACATTGCTTGTTTATGGTCTCATTTAGCTATATTCCTCAATTTGGGGTTTCTTTCTCTCACTCTCAGGTCAGGTCGGGTCAGACTACATCAGTCAGGGTCCATTTCAGACCGGGTCAGACTGTTCTCGTGTCTGTTTCTGTCTGGGTCTCTGTCTTTTGAAAATTAATTTATGCACATCATGTCCTTGGGGTTTTGTCCTTCTGTAGGTGATCCCTTGATTCACTCTTTTGTGACAACCAACAGAGCAATATGCAGATGGAAGTTAAAAATAATAAAACACAAACATTAACATTAGAAAAAATGTCACTACCTGGTATCAAATCCAGATAGTGCCATTGCCCACAATGGCCAACAGCCCCGTGGAGAGACAAACAGTTGGTGGTAGCGTAGCCCAGGGAGGGATTCAGTTGGCCAGCGACCAGCAACACCAGCAAACCCTGCTGGTCAATCAGGCACCCACAGTCTGCTGGTATAAAGCTGCACATAAAGGGTCTTCCTCTGACTCATGTCTGTGCAAGCTTAACTTGAACTGCTGTGTGAAAAGAAGCGCCGGCTGACATCCCGTGTATCAGAAGAGTGTGTATGCTTTTCTACGTTCTCCCGAATTGACAGCAGAAGTTGCAGTAAGCAGCTCAAGAATACGATTGGGCATTCTAACTTGAGAGAAAAGGAGGCGGAAAAAAACGTCACAAACTTAATTATACAGCGCCATTAACTATCATACAACAGGCCCTCACAATGAGACCTCACATCACATACGGGTAGTGATGTTAGGTGAAATGTATGAATACAGGCAAACTGATGTCTTTGTTTTTCACTAAAAGAAAGAAAGGATTTAAACATACAGCACTTATTGTTTATTCCCCCAACATTAAAAAAAAATTAAAAAATTAAAAAAAAATTCTTTAAAAAAAATGTTGGGGTGAAAATGAACAATATGAATATTTCATTCAAACAGGGACATTAATCATTGAGATTAATATAAAGATCAATTTCACAGCTTTTACAAAGATGAACAAACAAAAAAAATTATTCATACTTAAGTCACCCTTAAAGTCAGTATTATCTGCCATTGCCCGCATGTACTTTTTAGAGACGGTATATATAGGGAAGTGTTCATTACATCAATATAGTGAAATATAATCGGGAGTTTATTTCTGCTTGGCAAATCAGCGTTCACAGGTTTCCTTAAAATAAAGTCTTACTTCTGCACATTTTATTTAATCTAAATGTGCATCTTTATTTAAATCAAAAGATGCCTATCTATAGTTCTATTAAAAAGGAGTATATTTTTGCGGGGGGGAACCAAGTGGAAACCACAATGATTCCATCCTGGGGTGTTGATATCTGCTCTCTCGAACTTTAAGAGCGAACTCTATTCCCAATTCTCTATTCCCTTCGTCTTCCATCCCAGTAAGTTGAACTGTGCACTGAATGTATTCCCTACTTCACTCCCTACTAAAATAGAAGAGCCCTGCTTACAGGAGGGAAAAGTAAAGGCAGCAAGAGGAGAGTTGTTAATTTCATCCCACAGTTCAGGGTATCAATATATGCTAGAGATAAGAATTATCTTCTACTTTCACCTAAAACTGTGCCATGAGGGACTTTCTGAGATAACCAAATGTGAGGTCAACATGCCAGATAATTCATCATCTCTTTCAATATCAGTATCGACAATGGTCGAAACACGTTCATGGGGCCATTTCCAAGTCAGCTGAAAATGCATAAAATTAAATAATTAAAAACTGCTTATGGCTGCCTATAGCCCAGCCTGCAATATTTTCAGCACATTTCATACCTTAACGACAAACAAGTGTATCACCATCCGAGGCTCCACAAGTAGTCTTTTCATTCTTTTCAAAACAACTTACAATACTGCAGGAGATGCAAGAGTGAGAGAAAAACACTTTCCAAACAACTTTCATTTCTGATGTATTCGTAACGCTGAGGTTCTACTGTTTATGATGTTTTAAACTTCTGGAGTTCAAACTTCAAATTCAATGATACTCTTAACATTATTCAGGTGGTAAGAGAACAAGAATAGAACATATTTTATACATTTTATTATATTTTGATCTTGTATATACTTTCAGCTGGCTCCGGATAATTGATTCCCAATTTGTCCCACTCACGCAAAAATATCACCATCGCACATGATTTACACAGGAAAAAAAAGGGGGGAGCGGGGGGGAACCAACTGAGCAAAAGGTACATCCATCAGTGACCAGAGCAGTGCCATAACAGAAGGATATAAAGCAAAAAAAAAACCTATGTCAAATATTCTTTTAAAAATCCTGTGATACCTGATGCTTTGGAGAAAACAGCTTTTGAATATTTTTGAATATTTCAAAAGACCACCAATCTGTATTCCAGATTGTTCTGAGGAACCTAATATATAAGATAATCAATCAGATCATCGGTGGCGTTACAACAGAAAAAAGGCTGTTGTTCTCATGGGTGAAATCCCATTCCAGATTAACCCCCCCCGCCATTTATTAAAGCCTAATTTGGAATGCCCAATCACAACTGTAGGTCTGTCACATCACTGCAATCACCAGCTGAGCTGCTGCAGCTACTACCTGAGGGAACTGCGCAGTTGACACAACTGGTGCAGGCAGACCACAGGCGCCAAATCAACCAGAGGAGTCACTAGTGAGCAATAAGGTTGGGGATACCCTGCTGACAGATACCCTCCCTCACTTCCCTCCTTCCCTGGCCCATGCTATGGCCAATTACGCCTTGTGGGACTACTAGCCTTAGTGACACTGGCATGGTCTGGATTCGATCCAAGTCATGGAGTTGCCCACTGCATTCCAAATAACTGCCTCAGCTGGGTACACCACTTAGGACCCCAAGAGCTCTCTCTCAAAAAAAGAGAACACTGAATCAGCTCTAAAGAGACACTGGCCGTTGGGACCCAGGAGCAGAGTGAGGCATAACACCAAACCCGCTCTTCAATATCGGTCCAGAAGGGTGGCAAAGGGACAGGCCATCAACCAAAAGCAGAAAGACCACTGAAACATAAACCATAAAAACAAACAGACAAACCAATCTGGTAGTTTAAAATCGCACCCACTCCCCCATCCCCAATGAGCTCGGTAGTCTGATTTTAGAAAAGTTTGTTAGATGTGTCGAGGGCAGCGGCCACTTGGGGCCGGGATGTTCAGGCCCTGGTGTTCGCCCTCGTCGTAATCATCCGTGTCCGAAGAGTTCTCATTGAAGGCCGTGCCAGCGACATCACTTGCTGAGCCCTGCTGAAGAAGCAGAACATTGAAGGTCATTGCGTGGAGGTCATGTGATTGTTGGGCCATTCTGAGGGGATTCCTCTCACTTCCGACGGGCCACTTGCATCATGTGTCAACGACTTTAACTGACAACAAATATAATTTTAACCGAGAGCTGTGCACTGCAACAAATGTAGTATTGAGTGTTATGAGGTCATTTTTAGACTAGCCAGCACAGTAGCTAACTGAATTTATCGGAAAATGGCCAGATGTAGGGACTGCTGGCTAGCTTTGATCACTCGCAAGCAAGCTTGCCGTGGTCGCCTCTGCCAAGGGGCAGGGTGATATAGTGCCACAATGAGTTTACTTTTCTATTTTAACCGATCACATTTCACTGTAGTATTATTTCAAATGCAGTATTAAGTGTTTTGAGCTCATGTTTGGGCTAGCCAGCACATAGCTAAAGACATTTATAAGGAAATTGGGCAGATTTACAGACTGGTAATAAGCTAGCTTTGATCGCTGGCAAGCTTGCTGTGTTAATTTAATTAGCTAGCAGGCAGTTGCGTTAGTGAAGAACTGCCCAGATTTTGCTATCGCTAAGGAGTTACGATGGTTAGCTAACTCGTTCGCCATTTTAGCCAACGTTGCAATAACCAGCGTTTAGGACCAACGTCCTTATCCAGCTACTTGGGGTGTCATGTCAAATGAAACCAAGTATTGCATATTTATCAACTGTCTGTATTTTATTGGTCACTTGCACTAGTGCTAATGGTGAGCTTGGACAGAGTTTAGGGCCGTAGCTAGGTAGCTCTCCTTGCATTAGGGGAGACTGCAGCTCCCCCATTTTATGCTCTCCTTTACATTAATTAACAGTTCTTGTTCAGTTTTGCAATGTAATATGTCTGTCGGCTATTCGTTTTTTTGTTTGCCTAGCAAGCTTGAGACGTTGGTAGCTTAGAATCATTTCTAACAACGTGAATTATATGCATCCTCGACACATTACATGCAAGAACACAGAAGGAGACAGAGGCCAGCTGATACATTCAGTCTGAGTGCGCTGGGAGGAGACCTTGCATCGTGTGAGCAGACAAAGTGCCATCAAGCAGTGATCAATCTGCAGTGCAGTTCATTGCTTTTCTCACCTTTTTATAGGAAATGTTCTTTGGAATCATGTAGAACAGGAGTGGCCGACCCTGGTCCTGGAGAGCCTTAGCGTATGCTGTTTATTTGTTTTAACCTTAGAATCGAGAAACTAATTTAGACCCAAGAACCCAGGTGAGGTAAGTTAACGGTGTAATCAGCTGCTTTAATTGATCAATTGAGTGCTGACTAACAACAAAAACCAGCCGACCCAGCGGCTCTCCAGGACCAGGGTTGGCCACGCCTGATGTAGAAAACAGTTCTTGATATGCCTCTAAACCAGGGGTCACCAATCGTATCTGAGAATGGTCAGTGTGGGTGCAGGCTTTTGTTCTAGCCCAACACTAATACACTTGATTCACCCAATCAAGGTTTTCAATCAAGACTTTGACTATCTGAACCAGGTGTTTTAGTGTTAAGCCAGAACAAAGGCCTGCACCCACACTGACCCTTCTCAAATATGATTGGTGATCCCTGTTTAAAACTCTCCATACCATAATAAATTATATGATAAAGCATGCCAATACATTGATCATTTATTTTATTACTCAGATGTGTAGCAATAATGAAGGTCACAAATTCACTCACGTTTAATCAAATATCATTAATTTATGAAAGCTATTATGTAGTTTATAATGCATTTATGAAAACTAAAGCCAATGATTTTTTTTCAGTAATCAAACACACACATATTATTATGAGTTGTGTGCTGCGTGCAACATCACATTCAATCGGTCACCGATGTTCTGGCATACCACTTTTCAGCAGGTGATGACATCGCTGAATCAGGAAGCAGATCTTTGGAACCACCACCTGTTAAGTTTTTTTTTATAGATATATATTTATACTCATTTTGTATAAAGTACGGTGGACAAGCTAGCTAACGTTACTTCATCGTACTGCAATATCATAGTATAAGTACTGAGCAAAAGGTATGTGTATTATTCTGTTTCTATTCCACCTCACTGCTATATTACCCATCGCAGCTATGATTAATGATTGATTTGTCTACAACAGTTTCCTTTTGTCTCATAAATAATGATAGTGTCATGCTGTACAGGTATAATAATGTAGTGTAAGGGTATAATGATACTGCAGTGCTGTACAGATGTAATGACACAACTTACTTTTCTTTATTCTGTTATCCTTGACTACTAATACTGCTACTGACACTTTCAATTATACTATTCTTCTATTTGCTATACTTTCTGGAAGTAGTAATATATTATTTTAATATTTCTTGACATACCAATTGAGCCTTCGGCATACAAAAACAGTTTCTTCTTAAACTCTATGTATCTATGTATACTCTAGTTTACGTGCTGTAGGTAAAGTGCCAGTATGTTTGATGTCACAATTAGAAGCCTGTGACAAATCCTATCAATGAATGCGGAGAAGAGATGAGTGGTACTACATGACCATTGCTACAGTGACAAGAGGCAGGAACAGCTCAGATGACAGATCAGGTTTTAGTTGAGACAAGCAGTACACCTGACAATGGCATACTAGGCTTAATTTCTGTATGCATTTATTAATACAATGTTTGCCAAGTGAACATAATATTAATCAATTCTTTCAATTATTGACAACAGGCCCCTGGGTGGCGTAACAGTAAAGGCACTCGCCTGGAGTGCAAGTTGCCCACTGCGGCCGGGGTTCGATTCCCCGGCTGTGCCAGCCCAGGCCCTGGCCGAGAGTCCCGTTCAGGGGCGGCGATTGGCTGTCCACCCAAGGGGAGGGAAGCCGGTAGGAGCTCGCCGCATATAAGAGTGGCTCTGTGTGTACCGGAGTTACGGTCGACGGCTTGGCGGGGTTCCGTCTCGGAGGAGGCGGTTCATTCGCCTCACTGCCAGTCCCAGAGCTGCAGCGGCGAGCTCGTAGTGCGAGGGGGGCGATAGTTGAAGTAGAAAGAGCAATTACTACTAAATTGGGAGAAAAAAATGGGGAAAAAATCAGAAACAAATTTTTAGAATGATTGACAACAGGAAAGGGCACATTCTCCTGGATGTTTCCGAATGCGGATAATGATGGAGGTTTAAAAAAAAAAAAAAAAAATGTTGTCCTTCACATTTATTTTAGTCATCTAAAGGGCATCCTCTCCAGGATTTGTATATTATATATTGCGTTTATTTAAAGCAATAGCAATTTTCATTGAATTTCAAGACCGGTCAAAATATCGAACACATTTTAATTAAAGCACAAATTACTTCGTTTTCTGCCAAGGAGATGGTTTGTGGTTATTTCCTAGTGCTCCGTTGATTTGGAAATGAGGGTGAATTGATGATTTACAACAAACCATACAAACCTTTGAATGTAAATGCTGTGCAATCATGATCAAAACACTGCACGACCGTACAGTATTTAATAACAAGACTCATATAAATACTGGGAGAAATCAGGTCGGGCTGTTTGGGGGTCCATATTTGCATATGGGATAGGCTTTATGTCAAACAGTAACAAAAAGTGCATCATGCAAAATAGTTTTTTTTCCTCTAAAATCTAAATCAACATACAGCAGCGATTCCTACTTCATTAACAAGACCACCAAATGCATGCATACTGATTCAGAATACTAAAAATGCAATTCATAGCTTTTGGGGGGTCTACCCCTAGGACAGGAGATATTTCTACAAAAAGCACATCAAATGAAAGAGCTTCTATTTCCTTAAACTCTGATACCTGGCTCCACATGGATGACGTAGCATGTACCATGCTTTGTATTGAGTTGTCTTTATGAGTATATTTGGCAGTCTTCTTAATGGAGAGAGAATCATAACAAGATGCTGCATTAAAACTTTGAGAAAAAGAAAAAACGTTCTCTTGTCTCAGGAGAATGTCAGGCCATGAGCTTAATCTAAAGCAATGCAGCAAACAATGATCCAAAACACACAAGCAAGTCTACATCAGAATGGTTGAAGAACAAGAAATGTAAAGTTTTGCAATAGCCTAGTCAAAGTCCAGACCTAAACCCCAATGAGATGTTGTGGCATTGCCTGAAATGATTGTGTGTTTCATATTAATGTTTCATATTGATGGCAATGCTAATTACCAATATGTTTCTACTATAAAAGTAGTTGATGCCCAAATTGCAGGTGCGTCAGTCACAGAAACAGCTAAATTATTTAATTTGTCAAGGGTAAAATTGTTGAAAAAGACGTTACTGGAATGAGGATAGTTGCTAAGAACCACAAAACAACGGCCTCAAAAATGACCACATAACTGAAGTCATCTTTTACTCTTTTTCCTACATCTGGATGGGTTTACAGCCCGATAATGCCAAAGTTAGCCTTCAACCCACATAGCCTCTACCCAAGTCTGGATCTGTTATGGTATGGGCAGCAATCTCGTGGGAGTCATTGGGTCCAATTATTACTCTGCTTGGTAGAATTATGGACATTACAGAGCCATTTTAGGCGACCAAGTGCACTTTATGGTGCAAACATTGTTTCCTCAAGATGATAATGTATTGTATGCACAGATTAGGTGGAATCTCATCTTTTCACCAGTGCAGGCCAATTCACGTCAACTGGGATGTCGCAAAAATAATAATCCTGTCCCGATTCAAGGCAGGGTACTCTAAGAGAATAGCTGCTCTTTACTTTCGGTCCCAAAATATGACAGATCATTGATAATGTGGGCATCCTAATCACCGTAAGGGTCTAACGAACAAAAGTAATGACCCTGCTTTGTCAGCCAAAGAGATCATTAATAATGAATATATTGAAAACATGGAGGAAAAAAAACTGTCAAGCTTCATAGCCTACTGCATACCTTAGCCTCACTGGTTGGTAATCCTGATCTCCCACCAAATGGAACTGGAACACAGTTTGACAACTGGAAATTGGCAGGTATATACAGGATGTAAAATTTATTTGAAAAAGCTGAGTTAAAACCATAAAAGAAACTATGCATAACCTGCCTACAGAAGACTTTTTCAAGTGTTTCCAAATCTGACACTCAATGTTCACACAAGAAACGGAGGACATAATACAACCAGAAATTCTCACTTTTTAGAAAAATGTTTTCTTATGAATAGTGACTCACAAAAATGTGTATCTAAATTTTAAGTGTATGTTGCAAGAGTAGGAGTAGACAGGACTCTTTTGGCCCTTCAGACATTTTGATCGGTAATAGATAAAGGGAAGCACAGTTCAACATGCTGCACAGAGCATATATTTCTATATATTAATATTAGTGGTGGGACTCGATTAAAAAAATTAATCTAATTAATTAGAGGCTTTGTAATTAATTAATCGAAATTAATCGCATTTTAATCGCATATCAATATTTGACACGAGAAGCAACATTTTTCAATTCAAATGGATTTTGGTATACGAGTGAATCAATGAATAGACATATACATAAGTTTAAGCAGCAAAATCTTGTTTATTTTAGCTACTACACAGACCAGTGCAATTTTTAACAAAGTGCAGCAATTTTAGGAATATGATGGACCTTTGGAAGAAGCTGCTGGATTTTTTTCAAAATTGTCTTTCTGCATGGCAGTTCATAAGTTGTGTCAGACGACGCAATCTGTAGCACCTTTTCTAGCCCCTTATCTTCGACCACCGAAAGTGGTCTACAGTCCACGGCAATCCAGTGAGCCAGTGAGTTGGTTACTTTGTTAGACGTGGTCTTACTCATCTTGGCTCTGAACCCCGTCATCTGGTCGAGTGTGGGTTGGCGACTCTGCTTGCTCGTACTAGGACTAACGTTAGCCTGATCAGCGTTAGCTCTGGCTTCCACGCTAGCTGCAACATGTTTAGCATTGAGGTGATAGCGTAGGCTTGAAGTGCTCCGGTGATATGCAAATTCTTTGTTGCACAATGTGCACACAACTATTCTCTTATCCACACTTCCATCAGGGAGTTTTTTATATCTAAATATCCCATCCACCGGGCCAAACAACGCGGTCTCATCTGGTTCTTCCATGTTAGCCTACAACGCTCTACTCAGAGTGGGGCTTTGTTGTCTGACATCACTCAATGCACGTTGTGCATCGGTATGATCGGTATGCCTGGAATTCGTCCACTGAGAAACGTTCCGTGGTGTCTGGAGTGCAAAAATATAGTGCGATTAAAATGCATACATTTTTTAACGTGTTGTTTTTTCTGTAATTAATTAATCAAAATTAACGCGTTAAAGTCCCAGCCCTAATTAATATATTACATTTAGAGCCAATTCAATAAAGGAAGATCTCCCAAATGCTCCAAGTGCAAAAACCACATTGGTACCATGTTTCACTGTCTCCAGGAGTGCACTCATGTGCAGCTCTTTTTGGGCCACATTTTGTAAGAATATATCCTTAGTTCTTAAACAACCAGTAGATGTTAACCCACTCGTGTCTACAGCGCTTACTTACCTCGCTTTCAGGTTATAGGGATGTAAATTAAGCCCTTGTTATGCTAGCAAGAAAAGTAATTATGATTAGAAGGGTTGGGGAGTAGCCCCCCTCTATCAACATTTGGAAGTCTCTGGTGGTCGACCTTGCTTTGTTGGAGAAACTAAGATTCACCCTGAAGGGTAAAGGAGAATCATTTACAAGATTGTGGAATTAACCTTTAAGAACATTTGGCTTGAATCCTGGTACAAGTGTATACCCTTGACTTCAACCGATATGTGATATCCATGAGCAGTTTGAATGATGTCCCATGCGCTGATTTTACTGATATTATTTATTATTACCATTTTATGGGGTTTTTTGGTACTGACTGAATACTCTACTTGCATTTATGTATTTCATGTTTCCTTCGTTTTATTAATGTATGCTATCGTTTTATTTCATTTATTTATTATTACGTTTATTTATTATTATTATTTTTCTCTCTTCAAGAAAAAAGATATTTTGTACCCTCCTCCCTATGTTAATGGAGAAAAACTAAAATAATTGTAAAGCATTTAATTTTTTTAAATAAGGGAAATAACAACATGGACTACAAAATATTTTTTAGGTTGTTCAGTTGTTCAAAATGTATTCGAACACACTAAAATGACAAGTGATTTTCTGCCATCAGAAAGTATAAACGATTCCTTTTTTTTTTATTGCCCAGAACACAAAAGTGACATGTGCCCCCCAGTTTTCACATATGTGTGCAGTGCTTCCGTGATTTTCAGTGGAACTGGACTGGTCATATACGTGTAGACCTATCTCAGCCCAGCAGTGACTGTGAGTCAAGCCCAAGCCCAAACTGTCCATGAATTGGCAAAGCAACCATTTATCTCTCTAACTACTGATGGACGGCCCTCCAAGGCTACAAAAAGCCATGTGATGGTGACAGCCCGCTACATCACAGAGGAGTGGGAAATGAAAAGCCCTCTACTCTAGACCCGGCCCCTCTATGAAAGTCACACAAGTGCTCATCAGGCAAGTGTTACAGGAAGTGGCTCCTGTAATAAAAAAAAGGACAGACATCATCATCCTATTCACAACAGACAACGCCAGGAGCACTGTTAACGCAGCGATGGAAGGCGGGACTGAAGTCACGAATTGGGTGTTTGCACATACTGTCAATTTGGCATCACAGAGGGCAATGGGAGTGAACCAGATGTCCTGCTTCCTAAGAAGGGTAAGAAAAGTTATCAGCTTTTTTCATCGCATCACAACAGCCATGGTTGTCCTGGAGACCAAGCAGGAAATGCTTCAGCTACCAACCCACAAACTCATTCAGGAAGTCTCAACTTGGCGGAACACCAGTTACGACATGCTTGACCGATACCTTGAACGGCAGGGTGCCATTTACTCTGCACTGGCAGACAGGCAACACCATGAAGAAGAACATCAAGGACATTTTGTCTTATATTGATGTAAAAGCTGTAGAGGAAGTAACCCAAGCCCCTGATAACCATGACAACACTGGTGAGCACTGAACCCATGCCATCTGACTCAATGATCCTGCCACTGAAAACAACAATACTGAAATCTGCATCTCCTGAAGAACTGAAGAAGGCTCGCAACTTCACAGGACTATTGCTATGGATCCAAGGTCCAAGCTCGCCATCTGCAATAATCTGACCATGAAGATTGTGGAAAACTCTCAGCCCAGGTATTTGCCAATAATTCTGTTGTGATAAAAGTGTATCATATGCCATTTGGGTTTAATGTTTCTATGAAACATTCATATGAAACACTGACATAGTGAGTGCCAACAGAGCTACCCTGCCAACAGAGAATGTGGATGCCCTCCTTTTCTTGAAAAATAATCTAAAGATTGAGTGAACTACCAATCAGTTCTCAAACAATTCATTCTTTCATTTTCTGTATTGTGCTAAATAGCAAATGATTCCCTCAGAAAGAGGCTATATTTTTTATTGATTTATTGATTATTGAAATAAGTCCTATATGCTGAAAGTGTGGACACCTGGTCACTGAAACTAAACCATTTGTGTCACCACTCCGGTCTGAAGGAATATCAGTGCAGGGCAGTCATGTGACTGTGGGGCTGGTCTGAGGGGATGTGAAGTGGGAGAAAAGCTTTGAAGTTGCAAATAATGCATGTCTGACTAATAGCTGTGCACAAGATTTATATCTGTTAAAGTGTGAATTAGATACAAATGCCTATGTGGCATATATGCTTGTGTTATTGCATCATGGATAATGTATATACATGCCTACATGCTATATATAACCTGTGGTTCTGTGTGGCTCAGTAGGTAGAGCATGGCGTTGGCAACGCTTAGGTTGTGGGTTCAATTCCCACTAGGACCACATATACTGAAAAAATCTATGCGTTCACTACTGTATGTAAGTCGCTTTGGATAAAAGCGTCTGCTAAATGGCATATATTATTATTATATATTATATTAAGCTATAAATGTATGTGAACTATAAATGTATGTGAACTGTGAAGCTGGAGAAGAGAGAAAATTACTAAGTACCAGTATGTGTGTGAGTGAGTTTATTGTTTTGAGGGGTACTTCGGGGTACTACATGTACTACATTGTTGAACTTCAGGGGTGTGGAGGGGAGTAGGGTAGCCAGGTGGGCAAGCTGTGTGAGCCATGAAGTTGATAAAAAAGGCGGCTTTGGGTAATCCCAGACTGAGCGCCTAGGCTGATAAAAGGACCCCATCCTCACCAGCGTTTCCCAGGAGCTGAACAACAACCTGTGGCAAATTTGCATTCTCTGCCTAGTGTGGAGGAAGACATTTTGCATCAAGTTGGGATGCTAGACCACATCCACAGGGGATGTAGACACTAATTAACTCAGTGTGACGCTGCAGTTCGGAGTGGTCCGGTCAGAGACAAAAGGCTTTTCGCGCCACAACTTCAAAGGAACATTGTTCTTTTGTAACGTTTCCCCCACGGCAGGAAACCTCCTTCCCCTTGGAGGGCTGTTCTAACAACCTGTTATATCTTCATGTTAGCCCATAGCTTCATTTACCTGTAAGTTAACGCCCTTGTTCCCTCCCCTTCCGTTGTGTTGCGTTTGAATTTGAAGGCGGGAGATTCGCTGTCCTGTGTGACACGGGTCTCCGTGCAGCTGTCCGTAATTAAAGCTTCAATACTGTTTAAATAAATTATCTCTGATCCTACTGAGTTTTAATTTCCACGACACTAGCAACCCAGTATGTAACAAATCAAGTATTATTTGTTGTTATATACCTCTATGTAGTCACCACCCAATATCCTGAATGTATAAAAATGCAGACAGAACAAAGGGATTTTGAGAACTAGCACCAAGACAAAGTTGTACCGCGTGCTGTGTGATAATACATTATTTAAGTGCAGGGAGGTCATGTGACTGTGCGGATAGTCTGAGGAGGTCATTTTGGAGAGGTCATCCGGCTGTGGGGGTGGTCTGAGGGGAAGTCATTGTGGGGAGGTCATGTGACTGTGGGGGTGGTCTGAAGGAAGGTTTCACAAGGGTAATGCTGCACAGCATACGCTGCAACTGAGGCTCCACATAATGATGTCCATGAACACTCTCTCAGCCTAAAGAGCTCTCACTAGGATATGACAGGCGATGACAAAAAAAGTATATTGTTATCATTTACATCAATATTAACTCATCTCGCAATATAAAAACTCAACATATGTATGATGTGGATATGAAGGGTTCATACACAAAAAAGTATATTGTTATCATTTACATCAATATTAACTCATCCGCAATATAAAAACTCAACCCCAAAAAGTCACACACTCTAATATTTCGTTGGACCGCCTTTAGCTTTAGATCACGGAACGCATTTGCCGTGGCATCGTTTCGATAAGCTTCTGCAATGTCACAACATTTATTGCCGTCCAGAGTTGCATACATTTTTCGCCAAGATCTTGTATTGATGATGGGAGAGTCAGACTGCTGCGCAAAGTCTTCTCCAGCACATCCCAAAGATTCTCAATGGGGTTAAGGTCTGGACTCTGTGGTGGCCAATCCATGTGTGAAAATGATGTCTCATGCTCCCTGAACCACTCTTTCACAATTTGAGCCCGATGAATCGTGGCATTGTCATCTTGGAATATGCCCGTGCCATCAGGGAAGAAAAAATCCATTGATGGAAAAACCTGGTCATTCAGTATATTCAGGTAGTCAGCTGACCTCATTCTTTGGGCACATAACGTTGCTAAACCTAGATCTGACCAACTGCAGCAACCCCAGATCATAACACTGCCCCCACAGGCTTGTACGGTAGGCACTAGGCATGATGGATGCATCACTTCATCCGCCTCTCTTCTTACCCTGATGCGCCCATCACTCTGGAACAGGGTAAATCTGGACTCATCAGACCACATGACCTTCTTCCATTGCTCCAGAGTCCAATCTTTATGCTCCCTAGCAAATTGAAGACTTTTTTTCCGATTAGCCTCACTGACAAGTGGTTTTCTTAAGGCTACACAGCTGTTTAGTCCCAATCCCTTGAGATCCCTTCGCATTGTGCGTGTGGAAATGCTCTTACTTTCACTATTAAACATAGCCGTGAGTTCTACTGTTGATTTTTTACGATATGATTTCACCAAACGTTTAAGTGATTGCTGATCACGATCATTCAAGATTTTTTTCCGACCACATTTCTTCCTCGAAGATGATGGTTCACCACTATCCTTCCAGGTTTAAATACTGCGTTGGACAGTTCTTAACCCAATTTGAGTAGTTTCAGCAATCTCCTTAGTTGTTTTCTTTGCTTGATGCAGGCCAATAATTTGACCCTTCTGAAACATTTTAACATCTTTTCCACGACCACAGGATATGTCTTCCAACATGGTTGTTTAAGAAATGAGAAGTTACTCACTGCATCAGTTAGGGTTAAATAACTTGTTGCCAGCTAAAACATATTAATCATTGCAGTAATTATCCAATGGAAGGCTCTTACCTATTTGCTTAGTTAAATGCAGATGGTGACTTTTTTTTTGGCCAGGCAGTGTATAATGCGGTGATTCTCAACCCTGGTCCTGGAGAGCCACGGAGTCTGCTGGTTTTCGTTGTTACTCAGCACTTAATTGATCAATGAAAGCAGCTTATTACACAGTTAACTCACCTCACCTGGTTTCCTGGATCTAAATTGGTTGCTGATTTTAGGGTGAAAACAAAAATCAGCATACCCTGTGGCCCTCCAGGACCAGGGTTGAGAACCACTTATATAATGGTACGTCTCCATACTCTAATTGGTGCAATTTAAATCCCCTGGAAGAGTCCCAAATACCACAAGTGAATTGGTCATGGTGACTTGCCACATTCTGAATCAAAGGAGAATCTGACACCCCACCATACCTTCTCCAAAATACTTACAGTGCGCACTGCAGATTCGCGGAAGGGGGGACAGACCATGTGGAAGCGGGGGATGGAGACGCTGAAGACTTCCTCCTTGTTCTTGAGGCGGTGGAAGGTGTAGTGGCCCTCCATGTGCTCAGAGGTGGTGGAGAAGGTGGTGCAGCTGGCATACTCATGCACCTTCCCAGGCGACATTACCGGGAACTCTCCTACACACGGAAAGCATGACAACAGTTCAGTTAGACCCCCCCGACCGACCTGCTAATAATATCTTAATATCTTTATTTGTATAGCACTTTTCAAGTATATACAGCATAAAGTGCTTTACAGAGATAAAACATATTTGTACAAAAGGGCAACATTATAAATCCAATTGTAAACATACATAAATAAAAGTAAATAAATACATAAATACATTTATAAAAATATGGCAGCATCACTGGAAACTCGCCTCAAAACTCGCCTGCACACGGAATCCGTGACAACCATGTGGTAACCCCCCCCCAAACCAGCACTTATATGGTTAGACCTGTTGAGTACACATTTCAGTGCTCAACAAAAAAAGGTTTTGGATTCAAAAATCAGGCAGGAACAGGCAGAGCTAAGTACTATGTTACTAATTGTTGCTGCTTCTTGCCAACAAAAATGCTGTGCATTCCGAGCCTGTGAGCAACTCCGGCTCCAAACCTTCACTGCAATAAGTGTTATTCCAGATTAACAAGACAGTTTTTAGGTCTAATGCCATTTGTTTTTAGATTTTATTTTTATGTATTTATTTATTTTATTTAAAAAAACATTTAATTTATATTTATAATCTTGACATTACATAGTCATTTTCTCTTGCACTCACTTGTGAGTAGGTCCATTCTAGGGAATCCCTATAATTACAAAAAGTTGGGATCATGATGGCATGATCCCTACATTAAAAAAAAAAGGCAATAATAGGAATTAGGCCTACACATTGCACCCATCAGAAACTAATAGCCATGGTTGGTTAGCTTTGTTATGGGATTGATGATCTTGATTAAGGAGGATATGGGTTGTTCCTTGCCTACAACGCCAGGGCCTCGAACTTCCTCCACGTTTCCATTAGCATTTGTGATCTTCCAGTATCTGCTGTCCAGCTGACAGGCGTTCTCTGGGAGTGCGTCCTTTGCCATCTCGATCCTGTGGAAAGCCCAGCTTGAATTCACTTAAGCAATTCTTATTCACAGGGTTAGGCATAAATGCAAATTAAAATCACCATTTTCACCAAAATGTGTATTATTTAATACCAACCTTAATATTTACCAACAATAGCACGTTCCAAAATCAGTGGGTTGACTTGCCTTTTCCCATATATCCACAAAGGCAGCAAAAATGAGGTGAAGATTTGGGATAACTAATGTTTCCTGAATCTAGCCAATCTAGGAAAGAACCTCTTGAAATATATATCTAAGGAATAAACCATGACAAGCCGGGCGTTTTCAGGATGTATACGCAAGCCTGGGGTGGTGCTGCAGCACGAGGCTGAAAGTCGAACCTCAGAAGTGTGTATACGTCCTGAGAATGCATGGCTTGGAGTGGTTTATTCCACTTATACCATGGCTGCTTGCCACAAACAATATTAAAATACAAAAGTCATAACAATTCAAATCTTTATCAAGAAATATAGTTCCTCATTTGTCCAGGGTCAGGAAGAGATGAAGCGTCCATTACTTGCACAGTAGATGGCAGCATTGGGTCAAAAAGACCAGCCAGCAATTTATTCCAGTCATCTCCTTGTCACAAACTCAAACAGAACTATATTTAAAAAAAACTGTTAGCTTGAGCCAAAAATAGTTCAAAGTAACAATGAAGGGGAAGGTAAAAAAGAAGGTAATAAAAGATAAAAAATGTAAAGCGGTAATGTTGAACATGAATTAACTAACTTAACAAGCTTGTAAACCAGCGAAGTAGAGTATGCCGTAGCGAGCTAACTTAGTCAAGTTACCAAACGATACATAACACCAGCTAGCTACCTGAAACGTTGGGACTCATACAATAGCTGAACCAGTTATGCTGGTTTTGGTGTGCTAGTAATGCTAGCACACCAAAACATTTGGTATAACAACCTACTTCATGGTTTCAAGGTTTCAAATATCACACAACCCAAGTTGGTGTGGGAGTCGGTGCAAGTTCACTAAAAAATTCCATTATGAGTCCTGTTGCTTTAGCAAACTCCTGCATAGGCTTTCTGATCACTGGTCTGGACATTAATTATTGTAACATGAAAGATCTGCTGATGAGCTGCCGTGTCTGTTTTAATTTGTAAACCCAATCTTACAAATGAGAAGAGGTTCTGGTGCTGAAGTAAAGTTGATCCTTGTTTATGAAGCGAGCGTGTTTAGACAAATTAATATGGAACTTCTTTTAGGAGTGAGAAGGATTTACCCTGAATATATAGAAAATATACATATATAGCATAACTATATTGCATTTACCCCAGAAGCAATCATGTGTGATGTGATGTGGTGTGATGAGTGTGGAAACATCACTGACACAAACAGCAGGTTGGACCACAGTACCTGATTCGGTATGTGAAGAAGAAGTGTGGAGGGTGTACAGAGCTCAGCTCAGGTAAGAATGAGGTAGACACTGACACTTTGATGTCTCCGGTGGTGGCTACGCACTCCTTGTCATGGACATACCTTCAGTGGAGAGAGAAGAGTGAGAAGAGCTTACAGAAAGCCTTCAGTGTCAGATGCTTCATATACAGTTCCCTCCTCAATGAGCAAATCTGAATACCAATTCCTTTAAAGTGCTTAAATGGATTTGTTCTATACCCAGGGCCCGGTTTTTCAAATCTCTGATTTTGTTTTAAAATGGCTTTATTATTGTACATGGGTTTATCTTTGCTTGGATAACACGATAAATTAATTATATTTTTTTAAATAATTTCTGGGAAGTGTCTTTCAAGAAACACAGATAATGAGCTAAGAGCTGTAAGGGCTAAGGTTGAAGCCATACCTGAAGATCTGGTCCCGGATTATGGGATACTCGCCTGTCACCACGTTGTGGACATATGAGGTAAACCACTCTGTAAAGTTTGACCCTAGGACAAAGAGTGTAAACACAGATAGAGGATTTACATGTGAAGAACGGCAACAATGCATTTACCAGCAAAATCCATGATATCCCTCTCTGGAAACAGATACCATTGCCAAAACTAGTTGTTTTCATATTGACTGAATGCATATTTTAATTAAACACATTTCATAACATGATATACCTGTGGTCATTCTTTCAAGAAATTGCTGGGCTCACAACAGAATAATACAAATGTGTCTTTTTTAATCCGGTTTCAAAATTGTGCTTAATTATCTGCACTACATTATAAATGACTTTCCCAAAACGTGTTTATGGTACATGTCGTTTTTAACTTTTATGTACCATTGTATACCATTAACTTGTATGTACCTTGTATGTACCAACAGTGTATGTAATAGGATACATTATTAGCCAGGGGTTCTGAAACTTTACAATAGCTGTAAGAAAAGTAATTGCTCCTTACATGTGTATAAATTGCAAGCTTTTTGCACCTTATACACATTAAAAAAAAATCTGTTTGGAATGCAAATATATATAAAAAATTATTATTATTATTTTTTTTTTTAAACAACCAGGGCCAAGAATCATGAAATGTGGCTTGCTGCCTTGCAGAATGAGAAAACTGTTTGTGTTTTGAACACTAAGAGGCAGCATAATATCAAGGCCAACTCTAAAAACAGATCAGCTATGCAGCTTGTGCCCCTCGCCCCTCCAAAGAATGAATCCCATGCATTAGCTATCATAGTTGTACAAATCTTATGATTTTCAACATGGCAGCCGCAAAGAAGCGAAGCATTATTTTCTTTTTTTAATAAATTTGTTTGATTTTTTCCTGATTTTCTCCAAATGTAGTGCCCAAATATACCCTCTATTTATTTAGATTTGCCCTCCCCCACGAACTCGCCGCCCATCTCTACAAGGTAAGTTAATTCCCCAAGGGCAGCAAACTCTGCTTCCTTTGAGACGGAATTCACCCACCCACGTTCTGGAGTCACCCATACACGCTTCTCAGCAAATTTGTGCCGGCTCACCCTCCTCCTCCCCCTGGGGTGGACATCAGGGCTCCCCACCAGGGCCGGTCTGGTGCAATCGGGTTTCTAACTGCAACCGTGACAGACAGCTCACACTTGTAAAGGACCAGCCAATACGGGTACATTAGACCGCTACGCTATCGGACACCCCCTGAAAACATTTTTTAAATTGCGATCTATTTTTGCCAACATTCCATGATGTAGTTGGGCATTCGCTGAGAAGGAGAACGAGAGCCGATACAAGGTAGAGAGGAGTTGTGTAAAATTCAATTTAAATGGGTGTGTAGATGTGGCTGCTCTAATGTGGCAAGTAAACAAAAGGGGATAAGTGTCCACAGGTTCCCCATCAATAACGAGAACAGAAGGAAAACATGGGAAAAAAGAGCATTTCGCTACAGATTGTTTTGAACAATACCCAGAACTGATGGGCGATTGTGGGATGGAGAGGAGGATCTCTCCAAGATACTAAAACCGGCGGGAGTAACCCAAGTCGTTTCTGCTTCTTTTTTGTAGTAAACAGCTACACGGGTGGCTGAGCCTCCTATTTTGCGCTCTGTGGACAGCTAACAGGTGATTATCCACAGAAACAAGCATGCCACGGTTAGGTATGCACCACCTTGTGCCAACCTCTCTTAAGCCGTGGACTGTCAGAGGAAATTGCTAAATCAAAACATTATAGGTACCCAAGAAGCTTGCTAACTGGAACATGCTATTAGCTAGCTAGCTACAACATCTGTATTGGTGAAGAAACTAGGATTGGAATCTGAATCTGAGGGAGGAGAGGCAGCAACAGCATCAATATCTGAACCCGATTCTGAGTTTGTGTCAGACTCTGATGAGAGACAAGGAGCAAACCTATAAACCTGGGAAAGTTGCTGTCTCATACTCTGAGAGCTCAATATTTAAGTCAATTTTTGCAATGTTAATCTTGTGAGAAACACAGTGGCCCGACAAATCGAGAATTTGTCAGCTAATATTAAGGAGCAAATAACAGGCCAAGCACCGCTGTTTGATTTCTATTCTATTGTGCGTGATGAGAGCACTGACATGACATGGCTCAGCTGGATCTGTTTTTGCAATGGATCAACGATAACTTTTCCATCATTGAAGAGCTCCTCGATCGTCACATCCATGTTTAACAATCTGGAACAGGCAATGTTGGCTTTCTCCAAACATAAACCCATCCAGGTATTTACTTAAAAGTGGTTTCAGAATGGCAGCCCTACCATAAATATCATACATGTTAGTGGTGTATCCAATTCTTCTGTTTGTTATTTACTACGTTTAGGGAGATCTAAAGTGTTCAGGAATGAGTCAATGTCTTTTGAGTTTGAGTCTTCATGGTTTGAGGTATATAATTTGCTATAGAATGCCCAGAATGTATTGTTTATGTCTTCAGTTGTCTGCATGGTCTTCCCTGCTGAATCATTTATTACTGGGATAATTGATTTTTCTTTATGTCATTTGAGCTGGTTTGCCAGATATTTTCCAGATCTGTTGTTAAATTTGAAATTGTCATGTCTGAGTCTCTTGGAGCAGGAATTGAGTTTTTTAATTTATGATATCATTTAGTTTCAATTTGGCTTCTCTTAATTCACTTTGAATTTCTTCTGTAGGATTATTAGCATAAGAAGCTAAAGGTGCTTCTACCAAGTATTAAGGGGGGTGAATACATCAATTGCCTGTTTCTCATTTGTAATTAACAAAAAGCTTTAGTTTAAAAAAAAACTGATTCCATGAAGTAAGAAAATAAAATCAGAAAAATGCCAAAGGGGTGAATACTTTAAATATCCACTCTATAATGTATACATACAGGTAAAAGTTCCATATTAATTTGTCCAAACACACACACTGCATAAACAAGAATCAACGTTAGTTCAGCACCAGACCTTCTCATTTGTACAATCAGGATTCCAAATTACAATGGACGGGGCAGATCATCTGCAGATCTGTCAAGTTACAACTTGATTTGTGTGATAAGTTATTTGTAACTTGAAACTGAACTTCTATACATTCAGACTGGACAAACTTCTATATATACGCAAACTCTTCTCTACATTTTCTCTTCTCCTCCCCCACCCCCTCCTCTCTAACTGCCAATGACTTTGCATCCTTCTTTTGAAAGAAAGTCAATGACATTCACCACTCCCTCTCTCCAACCCCTCCTGCTCCTAACCCTTCACTCACCCATCTCACAACCCAAACCACACGCCTCCCTGTCCTCCTTCTCACCCTTCTCTGACCTCACAACTTATTCACTCCCATCACTCCAATCATCCTACCACCTGCCCTCTTGATTCTATTCCTTCCCCCCTCTTCCAGTCCATCGCTACGGGCATCCTCCCCTTTGTCTCCAATATAATCAACTCCTCTCTTTCCTCTGGTTCTGTCCCTCAAAAGGGCCCGTGTCATCCCCCTCCTCAAGAAACGCTCTCTGAATCCTGCTGACATTTCTAACTACCAACATGTCTCTCTCCTCTAATTCCTATCCAAGACTGTGAACGGGCTGTATATTACCAACTGTCTCTCTATCTCCTAAAGAACGACCTGCTTGATCCCAACCAATCAAGCTTCAAGGCAGTTCACTACCAAAACTGCTCTGCTCTGCTCACGGTCACTAAGGCTCTCCACTCGGTGAAGACTCAATCACTCTTCTCCGTCCTCCTCCTACTCAAACTATCAGTTGCATTTGACACCGTTGACAAGCAGATACTGCTGTCATCTCTCATCCAGATGGGAATCTCAGGATCTGCACTGGCATGATTTGAATCATACCTGACTGACCAGTCCTACCAGGTGGCCTAGAGAGGATCCCTCTCCTCTTCCCACACCCTCTCTACCGGTGTCCTGCAGGGCTCGGTGCTAGGCCCCCTCCTAATTCTTCCTGTATACCAAGTCACTTGATTCTGTTACATTATATGGCCAAAAGTCAGTGGACACCCCTACTAATTATTGAGTTCAGGTGTTTCAGCCACACCCATTGCCAACAGGTGCATAAAATCCAGCACATAGCCATGCAATCTCCACAGACAAACATTTAGAATTCAGAATGGTTCGTAAAGAGCTCAGTGACTTTAAACGTGGCACTGTCATAAGATGCCACCTTTGCCACAAGTCAGTTTGTGAAATTTCTGCCCTACTAGATGTGCCCTGGTCAACTGTAAGTGCTATTATTGTGAAGTGGAAGCGCCTAGGAGCAACAACAGCTCGGCCACAAAGTGATAGACCACGCAAACTCACAGAGCGGGGCCGACGAGTGCTGAAGAGCATAGCGCGTAAAAATCGCCTATCATCTGCTGCATCACTCACTACAGAGTACCAAACTGCCTCTGGAAGCACCATCAGCACAAGAACTGTGCGTCGGGAGCTTCATGGAATGGGTTTCCATGGCCGAGCAGCTGCACACAAGCCTCACATCACCATGCGCAATGCCAAGCATCGGCTGGAGTGGTGTCAAGCACGCCGCAACTGGACTCTGGAGCAGTGGAAATGTGTTCTTTGGAGTGATGAATCCCGCTTCACTATCTGGCAGTCTGATGGACAAATCTGGGTTTGGTGGATGCCAGGAGAACGCTTTCGGAATGCATAGTGCCTACTGTAAAGTTTGGTGGAGGAAGGATAATTGTCTGGGGCTGTTTCTCAGGGTTTGGGATAGGCCCCTTCGTTCCAGTGAAGGGTATTCTTAATGCTACAGGATACAAAGACATCTTAGCCAATGATGCACCAGGCCTTGCATCATGCAGGAACTAGATTCTAGAATAATGATAATCTTTGTGTCCATTTGGACATTTACCTACAATTGGCTCACAAATGTTATATTGCATTGCATCTTTTACATGCCATTTACTTGTTATGACTCAATAGCATAAACTATTTAAAATGCACCTATTACCCACCTACCAAATTGACATGCAAAAAAAACTGTGGTAAATTCATGTAATTATGAAAAATAAAAGGTAGACTAACACAAACTATGGACAACATTGCAATGTGGTGAAATAGCTGATCAACGTGATTCAGACAACCCGCCGACATAACTTTTCACAAAGGGGGTGAAGGATGGTGAAGTCTGAAGCTTTAAAGTGGAAAGATATTAAACACTCATAAATGGTTTTCCAGTATATTTAAAATTGGCCATGGAAAAAAACTAAAAGAAAGCATTTGCCAAATTAGTGTTTCAATGTTAAATATTTACTAAATCATTATTTTGAAAAGTTTAAACAGTTAAACACCCCTATTGTTTAATGTTAATTTTAATGTTAATGTCATATTCTAGGTCAGTAACAGAAAATTATTAATTAAACATCATATAAACCCACCTGTAATGAACATGTCAATTGCTGAGGGATCTTGTGCCATCTGATCCTATGACACAAAAGAGATATCAAAGTGAGCTACAGGACAGTGCTGATTGGCTAACATGAACACTGACTAGCTGGCCCACACTGACAGAGATATACACATGCACCCAATGGATGACAGCTCAAAGCAGCTCATTTGGAACAGAACACTATCATGGAGAACAATATATATTACTTGCTCTCTGATATCACAATCCATTTGGACAAATTTTAAAACACAATTTGACAAGCGATCTAAATGTAACCCCCTTAAAAGGAATGCTAAGATTAAGTTAAAGTTGAAGTTATGTCTAGATTTGAGCCTTAATGTCTCTTAATTTTTGAATACATTTTTCCCGGATTGTTTTCCGTTTTTCCCTCTGGGGCCAATTCTACCTATTTCTTTAATTGCCCTCCCCAAGACCACTCGTCTTGGAGGCAGAGCCAGACTGGCCGAAAGGCCAGTAGGCAACTTGCATTCTGGGCAAATGCTTTGACCGTTACGCTACCCAAGGCCCCTTAACCAGCTCTTAATTTTAATTGAATTGGGAGGTGTATATTCTGACTAAGGTTTATCCACCAGATTGTTCTGCCTATCAAATAATTATGTGATTTATAACTAGAATAGGTATCCTGTGTAATAATTATTCAATTAAATCAAATAAAATGAATATATTTTACATGGAGGATAAGTGAGAGGTTTTAACACATACTACCATTTGTTCAGTATTCAGTGCTGAAACTTAAAGCCTCCTGAATTAATTTAACTGCCACACTCAGTATGTGGGGGTGGATCGTGCCAAAAATGGGGCAAATGATTGGCCAAAGGCAGCCACAGATGTGTCGACGGAGGTCAATTATACAGCCAATGATAACCTGAAGGAGGCGACTAATGAAATGGTGGATGATGCACCTCAATGACACTCCTAGGCAAGTCACTAATATGCCTGTAGAGGTGACTGAGAGAGCCGACTGGCAAAGCTAGCGGAGGTGACAATCCACCTTTATGGTAGGTTTTGTGAATTCCACCCTCCCAAATCTCAAAACACTGGATGAAGTCAATCAGACTTTTACCATTGTTGTTGCACAACGAGGGAGAGCCATTTCTCCAATGCTTCCGTTAAATCATAAATTGAATTGAATCACTTCTTTATACCTTTATGCTTTTTGACAGCTGTTTTCCCCTAGCCTGTGTCTGTCTCAGACTGTCGTTCTTTGGGTTTTTGTGTCTTTAAGTAATGGTTTATTGTAATATTTTGTGCAGCCTAAAAATAAGTTGCAAGATGTGCAAAATAAATTTAAATCTGTCCGCATGCAATGTACCAGAAGGATATTGTTTCACTCAGTCGTCGATAGAAATGTGCCTCAAAGTAATTTGTGCATCCATGTTTCACTTCCTCCACATTTACTGTTGACAACAAAATTGTATTGTTTCGCACTGATGAACACCTCAAAATTAATTGTAGAATTAGTCACGTCTGTGCTGATTTCTGAACCTGGAGTTCCAACAGTGACACCTGTAGGAGAACTGCTGAAATTCAGCTTGACAGCCCAGATGGTCATGTGCTCAAGACTTTCTCCAGGTCTTATTTATTAAAAATCTGTGTAAATATTTTAACAATCACAAAAAAAATGCAGGTCATGCATTTATTTTATTGCCTGAGATATTGTGATATGTAAATATTGCCCCCAGAAATGATTTTGACTTTATGCTGACCAGCTGTGTATTTTTGCCTTTTGAAAACTTCATGCCGACCAGTCAAAAGTCTGAAAAACTTTTTTTAGTAAATTATTTTTGAACCTGCTCGTTCGTACGTTTTCTGTAATCATCCTTTGAGCACTTTTTGGATAGTTAGGAAAGCGTAGAGTAGGGATAGCAAGTCTGTGGAAGAAAACCCACATTTTTGATTTGCGCTGGGAGAGGTGAGAAATCTTTTATTTCTAGTGTTAGGGGTAGACGGACTGTTTTATTTAGTTTTGTTATTCCTTCGTTGTATTTGTCTGCATGTCCACTGTGTTTTGTTTGTATGTATTTTTAATAGTATTCGTTGACTCAGAGGAATATTTGTTTGTTTGTCCTATCAGTCGCCTGGCTATTGCAGACAGAGTGGCTTTGCGGGTTGTAACACTGTTGTTCATGCACTGTTAGTCTGCATGTGAAATAAGCCAATAATACTGTTTTCTGATAGGATTACTTTATCATGGTTGTGGTTGTTGCCACAGAATCAACTGAGAATTATCTTTCCCCCTAAAGCTTTGGAGCTACGGGCAACAAACTATCTGAAGTTATAGCACTATTGCTAGTTGGTTCATATCAGTTTGTGGGGAAAAAAGGTTTCCCCATTAACTAAAACAAATGTAATTAATTTGAAGGGTTCTTATTAAACACAGTTTGCTTTCTGTATAACCGATAATACCCAGACGGAGATATAAAATTATGGAGGGAACTAACAAAGGTTGTTGGGATGGAAAATTACTGAGGTTGTGTATGTTAACTCCCCGCTCTCCCCATTAGTGTCTCTCAGGGGAACTAGAGCAGAGGTTGTGCTTCTTAAGGTTACCAGGACAAAGGTTATGCTTCAGCATAAGATTGGAGCGCTGTGTGTATAAATTGGAGTGCCATGTGTATAAAACTAGAGTGTTGTGCATAAAACCAGGTGCCGTATGGGTAATAAACAAGTGCCGTGTGCATAAATGTATGCCAACCGCAGATGAGGGAAGGGTATGAGATTGTCATATCTGTCATGTAATGGATAAGAGAACCACGCCTGCACGCATCCACAACGTGTAATAAAAAGGAATAGCAGCTTGCATGCTGCAGTTCAGGCATCTCAGAATCTGTCTAAATTCTGCGCAGAATAAAATTTTGATCGACTACACCTCGACTCCTTCCTGGTTCTTGGCGTCACAAACTTGGCGTTGCGAACAGGATCCAACTGAGCCATCTGCTGCCCACAGTGCCTCTCTGAACCAATTCTGGAAAGCCGCAGCATATAAACAAGGTAGGAGTTTACCTACACTATTTCCAGATTTGTGTTAGATGATGGCAATGTAGTGCAAACAGTGGTTAATGCTTAATGCTAAAAGAATAGTGGGCAGAGTGTTTTGTGAGTGGTCATTGTTGAGCTGGAACGTGGGTACAGTGTCGAGGCAACAGGCAGCCCGTTGACTGTCGTCGCACCAAAAAGGCCTAAGCTGAGCGCACAGGGGCTAGTCGAAAAATACCCCAATCAAAAAGAGCCGGCACAGCAGGAAGATAAATCTTCCTGTCTCAGCTCTCAAATAAGCACAGTCGTAGCTTTACCTGAACAGTTTAATAAATATATAAAATGAATTATTGTAACAAAGACATTAAAGATATTTTACCTCGTTGCCCAGACGAGGGGAAAAATACCCAACTATCATACAGTAATAGCAACTGTCATAGCCTGGCAGGACATGCAAAAAGAAAAGAAATAGAAAACAATGAAGCACGTAGCAGGCTCTACATTAATGGAGATAATTTAATTAAGCTAGCTACCTATACAGTTGAAAAGCTGAAAATACAAATGGCAAAGTTAACATTGTCTAATTTTAGATGTACTGTATATGAAACACAATGACAGTTCATACGAGTATAAATTGTAGCTAGTTGTATTATAGCACATTTTGATTTGTAGCCAGTTCCAAATAAAAATTTGAGTGTAGTCCGTCTTCAGCCTAATCTATAATACTGGAGCCAATATCAGAAGATAAAGTGCAATACATTCTCAATAAGATTTGGCTAGCTGTTATGTGATAAAGTTGTACATATAGAGTAGGAAATAGTTGGCTGAAATCCTGCATAATGGAGTCAATTTAACTGATATTGATTTACAGGAATGTTAAAGAACTGGGCCTATCATACAGTTTAGTGTCAAGGTATGCTACTCATGAAATGCTCTCACGTGTATTCTGAAATCCATCTAGTTGTTATTATTAATATTCTATTATTGTTCAATTATTAAGGACATAAGAACATAAGAATACATAATGATGAGAACAGGCCGTTCGGCTCATCCAGGTTCATCATGTCCTAGTCTAAAGAATATACACTACTGCATCAAGCCTGGACTTGAATACCCTCAGGTGTTTTTACTACCTGACCTGACCCCCCCCCATAAGCAGGGACAGGGCTCCCTCACCGGGCAGTGGTAGAAGATCTCGCTGTAGGCCCGTCCCTCCAGGCTCTCCAGGGCCATGTACTGGCTGAGTCCCGTGTGGAAGCAGAAGGTGAGGGGCAGGCACTGCCTCATGCCCTTCCGGTGCTGGAACCCACCCGCCGCCGTCTCTATGTCCAGCAGGTCCTCCGAACGGTAGTGATTGGACAAGGCCATGCTGCCCATCAACCTGGGAGGAAGATCCCCCGTTTAATCATTCAGTCTACCTCGTCTCTGCCACTCTATCATTTCTTTGTTTTCAGTAACATTTATAATAAATGACAGACTGTATTTCCCAAAGCACTGTACAGAGTACAGAGATTCATCGTCATGTCATGAAAAGAGAAAATATCCAGCGGAAGTAATACATTTGAGAAACTTAGAAACATCATGAAATGAAGAGACATCATATAGAAGGCCATCCAATTACAAGTTAAATCAAATTAAATTCATGCAATTCCTTTAAAAGAAAGTGGTTTAAAAAGAAAGGTTTTCAGTGTAGTCTTAAATGTGTCCATGTTAGAGAAACCTCTGAGATCTTCCATAGATTATACCTTATGGGGGGTAGCTGTAGGGAGACAGAAAAGCGGAGAATGTGTGCCAAAGTACCACCATTTACCAAATAAGTGGCACTCTTACCCACCACACTTTTAGTTACTCTAGACTGTAGTGTTAGATTATAATAAAAATTCAAGCATTGAAGCATCCATCATTAAAAAATGACAAGGCCAACGTCTATCAGTTTGTGTTTCGGGTTTGTGCTTCTGTTCAACAATCCAAAAAGCAAAACAATCAATAAAGGTATTGGATGTGTCATTTATAATAGAGGATGGTTGAATGTTTGTACCCCCCTCTCCAACCCGCCCCTAAAAGTTTCTTATTTGAAGTAGTATTGTCATACCCTGGGACCACCAGTTTCTGGCCATTGTGTATCCGAAAAGAACAGCGGTAGTCGTTTGGCAGCCTGCAGCCAATCTGGGCTTCAATGGCATTCAGTTCTTCCTCCTTCACTCCCTCTGTTTCAAAATCAGGACAGGAGAAGACACACACACACACACACACACACACACAACACACAACACACAACACACAACACACAACACACAAAACACAAAACACAAAACACACACACATTTTGCATTACATTTGCATTTTAAGAATTTAGTCGTCGCTCTTATCCAGAGCGACTTACAATAAGTCCATTTAAAAATGGCAAAAACTATCAGTTAGCGCAAGAGATCAGTGCAGTAACAATACAACAGACATCACCATAGAAGACAAGCGGAAATAATGTAGACAAGTTTTCTTGTAGACAAGTTTTCTTATTCCACTACATCACGTTCGGTGGAAATATAACCTAGTTATATTTTCAAAATGTACTATAATTCTTAGAGCAAGGTGATGGCTTTTCACACAGTTAACTAACCTTTGCTTTTCTTACCATCTGAAACTATATATGTTTAAATATAGATGACTGTACAATGGTTACATTCATATACACTACCGGTCAAAAGTTTTAGAACACCCCCATTTTCCAGTTTTTACTGAAATGTAAGCAGTTCATGTCCAGTGAATAACTTGAAATGGTACAAAGCTAAAAAAATAAAAACTATAAAAAACGGAAAAATAATGTACATGTTTTGGCAGTGAGTAGTTTCCTACACCATCAAAAGGCATTTGGAAACTGAAGGAAACTCTGACAGGAAAAGGTCTGGCAGACCCAAAGCCACAACAAAATCAGAAGACAAGTTTCTGAGAGTCAACAGCTTGCGACTCACAGGACAACAGCTTCAAGCACAGCTTAACACTGGTCGAAGGAAGGAAGTCTCAGTTTCAACTGTGAAGAGAAGGCTTCGAGCTGCAGGTTTGACAGGTCGAGTGGCAGTAAGAAAGCCATTGCTAAGATGGCAAAATAAGAAAAAGAGGCTTGCCTGAGCCATGAAGCACCAGCAGTGGACTACTAAAGACTGGAAGAAGGTCTTATGGACCGATTAATCAAAATTCGAAATCTTCGGTTCATCACGCAGGGTTTTTGTGTTGAAAATGCCAATTTGTGAAACTTGTTGAACATGATGTCTTGAAATCAAAACATTTTCCAAACTTTTAGAGTGTTGTCCACTACTGCACAAATGTGATATAAAACTCTGGAATTCAGGATTTTGATTTTGATGGGAGAAATAGTGGAGTTCTCACTGGTCACATAAAAATGTACTTAGCTTGTACAATGCCTTACCCCAGATGCCTTCCAGAAATCGCCTGCCCCACACAAATGTACATTTGCTCATGTGTGAAGTAGTTTTAAAACTACCAAAATAGGGAGACTGAAGGAATTGGAATGATTTGTGGTAATGACAGCAGCCATACCTACAACCCTGAAGCTACTGAAGCTAAATGGGGTTGGACATGGTTAGTACTCCCTCCTGGGAAAAATTATGTTTCTGTTGGAAAGCCACTAGAGGGCACTCTTCGTAATGGACCAAATGAAATACAGTGCTCCTGTACTGTCCTGTATGCGGCGCCATCCTTCAAATGAGATGTTGAACCGAGGTCACAACTTACTGTGGTCATTAAAGATCCCGTGGCACTTTTAGAAAAAGTAGGGGTGTTAATCTCAGTGCCCTTGGCCAAATTCCCACATACACTGGCTCTCTACACCTGGCCACCTAATCATTCCCTACATCTGATTGGCTGCACATTCCCTTGCATTTCCTACCCACTTTAATTCCCCAGGTCTCTATTGACCTACCCAATTAAATAATGGTAAAATTAAAGTGGAGGGTGTTGATTTCCTTAAGAAATCTATTAAAAGTGGTTACAGGCTAAAACGTCTTCTTCAAAGGGAAACTTTTTTTGGATCCTTAAATTTGATGCATTAACATGTCATGGTATAATACATTTACATTTTTACATTTTACATTTTAAGCATTTAGCAGATGCTCTTATCCAGAGCGACTTATAAGATGAGGAGATTTTAGGCCTTTTCTATGAACGTTTTGTATTAATCATTGTACTATATTGTATATACTGTACCATGTCTATGCATCAATATTTTCTCTGCTCACATTTGGTTAAACAAAAATATCCTCTTTGTTTGATAACACTGATGTGTTGCTACAACTTCCTACTATAATTGGGTAATTCAATACACAAACTACAATGAGAGCCCCCTTTTTGGATGACTCGGTTATGCCCTGATGAACGCTCAGCTGCCAAAACGTATTGGCGTTTGTATGTAAGTTTTACTCCTTTTTGGATATGCCCAGCTAATAAAGGCGTTTTCATTGAAACCCTTCCTCCTACAAGAGTGCCTTGAGCTCTAGTGAAGTAAGCCCAGTTTTATTACATTTTTTGACCACACTGTGGCTTCCATTCATTTTTCTCTCAGGAAAAGACAACTTATTAAGGAAGAAAAAGCTGAAAAGCTGAAGACTTTTACGGACCTGATTACTACATTGTCATATAAAGTCTAACTGTTTTACGTTCATTAAAATCAGGCCAGTCTGACCTTCATCAGAAAGTCCACACAAGAAACAAAAAAACACCACAGTGACATTCACATGTACCTGAATTGGGACTTGTAATCACATTACATTTGAACTAGAACCATGAAACTATCAAAACCCCTTCAAAAATGCTAATGAGGCATTGATTTAAAAAACACTCAGTGGCCACTTTATTAGGTACGCCTTTCTAGTACTGGGTAGGACCCCCCTTTGCCCCCAGGACAGCCTAAATTCTTCATGGCATGGATTCAACAAGGTGCTGGAAACATTCCTCAGACATTCTGGTCCATGTTTACACAATAGGTTGCTTCAGATTTGACAGCTGCACATTCATATTACAAATCTCCCGTTCCACCATATCCCAAAGGTGCTCTATTGGACTGAGATCTGGTGACTGTGGACTGTGGAGTACCCATTGGAGTACACTGAACTCATTGTCATGTTTGTGGAACCAGATTGAGATGACGTGTGCTTTGTGACATGGCGCATTATCCTGCTGGAAGTAGCCTTTAGAAGATGGGTAGACTGTGGCCATAAAAGGATGCACATGGTCAGCAACAAGACTCAGGTAGACTGTGGCATTTAAATGATGCTCAATTGGCATTAAAGAGCCAAGCATGTGTGCTAAGAAACCATTCCCCACACCATTGCACGACCACCACCAGCCAGAACCATTGACACAAGGTAGGATGGATTCATGCTGTTTACCACAAATTCTGACCCTACCATCTGCATGCCGCAGCAGAAATCGAGATTAGTCAGAACAGGCAATGTTTTTCCAATCTTCAACTGACCAGTTTTGGTGAGCCTGTGCCCATTGTAGCCTCACTTTCCTGTTCTTAGCTGACAGGAGTGGAACCCGGTGTGGTCACACCACCCCGCCTGTCACCAACAATCATTCCACGGTCAAAGTCACTTAGATCACATTTCTTCCTCATTCAGATTTTTGGTCTGAACAACAACTGAACCCCTTGACCATGTCTGCATGCTTTTATGCATTGAGTTGCTGCCACATGATTAGCTGATTAGATAATTGCATTAACGAGCAGGTGTACCTAATAAAGTGGCCACTGAGTGTTTATATATATATTTTAAAAAATGTAAATACCTTGATTCAAAAAACAAAACTTTTCAGGAAATTAAATTTTTAAAAGTTTCATTATTACATTACATTATTAATGACTTACAGAGTACCCATACATTTGAATGCATGAAGAGAGGGCAACATGATGCTGACCTTTCAAGGAGGCGATCATCCTGGGGCATTTCTGGTCAAGGTATCTTTTCAGGTCATCCCAGGCATTCTTCAGAGTACTATAGTGATCGATGTAGCGCCCCATATCAGCATAATATTCCCAGAAGAGATCTTTCCAAGTCTGTGCCCTCTCCGATTTGTCTGACCTGATGAAAAAAAGAACCTCAGCATCACATGCACAGCACCAGCACATCAATTTGAAGATCCAAATCCTTAGGAAGGGATTAGGACTGAAAAAAACCAAGGACCAACGTGCCAAGGCCATTAGCGGTTTGCAAAAGCAAGCATAAAATACAATTATTACTCAGTCACTAAGCAGTTGAACTCACTATCTTGCAGTTCACATTTCATTTTAAGATTCTTTGAATCTACATAGTGATCCATGGTTTAGCCTGTCTAACCAGTCTGACTAGACATAACTCTAGACATGTCACAGAACAATGTCCACCCCAATAATACTGGTGAACCATTCCCAATACACATCTGAAGAAATCTGGTAATCAATCTTTCTGTTACCACACTGCTTTGCTCTGAGACTTTAGACTATAGGCGTTTTAAAATCCTGGGTCTAAACCCACCTTTTTTCGGATGGCACTTGGCTCCTTCTTTAAATTCCTTGAGATGCAACAAACACTGAATCCACAACAGCAACCTACTTTTCATTGTAATATATGTCCAAAACATGATTTGCAAAAACATGGTATTGAAGAATGTAAGAACAAAACATTACATTTTAATATATACAATGTCATGTAAATAACAAACACAAAATAAAAAACAGACAGTAATTGATTGCATAAGTATTCACCCTTTTCCCCCAACTCCACTTTTTTTAGACATGACTAATTCAATTTTGATGCAATCAATTGTCTTCAGAGTCACATAATTATTTTATTGGAGTCCACCTGTGTACAATCAAGGTGTTTCAAATTATTTCAAATGAAATGTGAGAGGTCCCACAGTTGGTTAGTGTATTTCCAAACAAGAGCTTCATCATGAAGACCAAAGAACATTTTTTAAAAATCATAGAAAATGTTTTTGAAAAGATTGATTTCCCCCGGAGCACTGTTAGGTCCATCATAAAGAAATGGAGAGAATATAGCACGATTGTGTATTTGCCTAGAACGGGCCGTCCTCCAAAACTGAGCATTCTGTGTGAGAAGGGCATTTGTTCAGGCAGCCACCAAGAGGCCTATGGCAACTGTGACAGAGTTACAGTCTTCCATGGTGGAGATAGGGGAAACTTTCCATGGAACAACAATAGCTTTACGGGAGGGTGACAAAAAAAAGCCATTGTTGAAGAAAACACACATGAAATCCACCTAGAGGGTATGTGGGAGACTCCCAAACCAGGTGGAGGAATACTCTATGGTCTGATTAGACCAAGATGAAACTTTTTGGCTTCAACATTAGGTACAAGCCTAACACTGCGCATCATCCCAATAACTCTATCCCGACCGTGAAACATGGTGATGGGAGCCTAATGCTATGGCAATGCTTCTCTGCTTCAGGGACTGTAAAACCTGTCAAAATAGAGGGCTAAATGGATGTTGCAAGATATAGACAAATCTTGGAGGGAAGCCTGCTGCAGTCTACAAGAGACCTGGGATTTTTATATTCATAGATTGATATTCCAGCAGGAAAATGACCCAAAGTATACAGCAAAAGCCACATTGGAGTGGTTTACAAACAAAAAGTGTCCTTGAGCTGACATTATAATATTGAAATATGAGTATTTTGTGTTGATCATTGTCAAAAAACATTGTAATTAATTTTGATTCCAAAATAACATGAAAAATAACAAAGGGGGGGGAGAATACTTTTTATACCCATTGTACATAGTCAACTGTGAAAATTATATTCTATACTAATACAATTGCTAAGAGGAAAATGTTGTTTAACAATAACCCCCCCCACCCCACAAAAAACCCAATTTCACAATTATTCACACCCGTTTGCAGTACTCTGTGCACCCTCCCCTCACAAGGTTGACACTGCTGAATCATCTTCTATAGTGTTTTATGAGATTGGTGAACATATCTGGGGGATCTCTGACCATTCCACCATACTGTTGGGGATGTGCCTTTTAGTCATCATGCGCAGGCACACAGAGTGGGGCCTTCGTTTATTGCTCTGTGAGTGAAGCCAGGGCACTTGGGGTATGTAGCTGTGGTGAGCCGGTGCCACACCCCACAACTTCACGGTTCTACCTATGAGCTGGAAACTATGGATCATGGAGAAAATAATTATGGACCGCCAGATTAAAGTGGAGGTCAACATGGTATGATTGGGCTCGTCACTTGGTAGCAATGCTCTTGAGCATATTATGCCTCTCCAAATATCAACTCAATCAACATCTCAGTATAAACGAAGCTGGATGGCTTTCTTCCATTTCATCTCCTTTGTGATTGTTATATGTCAATTTTATGTCTAGGATTTAGTATTTGTTAAGGTAGTTGAACCTACGTCTGTAGATTGGCCGTTGAATATTTTGTCTAACAGTTGTAACTTAATAAACCAGCTGTTAATTTTAATTTATTTGTGAGTTGTATATTTTGATGAAGGTTGATCCACCAGATTGCTTTGCCTATCAATGCATTTGGTGATTTAATTGATAATTGGTATCCTGTGTAGTAATTATGATATTAAATCAAATAAATATATTTTACATGGGTAAAAGGATAAGTGAGGGGTTTTAACACGTAATACCACTTGCGTTCACTTTAAACAAGGGCATTTGACTGTTAAGGCTACTGGATTCATGGAAAATACAATTTTTATTCAAACTTCACTGTTCCGACAATACAGAATCTTTCAAGATCCTTATTACCTTCAGTCTGTGCTTGTAGATTGCCCTCTTAAATTCAAAGCACAGATTTTTTGATTGGGTACAGGTCTGGAGACTGAGATGACCATTGTAAAACAGTAATTTTGTGGTCAGTTAAACATTTTTTGGTTGATTTGGAGGTATGTTTGGGATTATTATCTTGCTGAAAGCTAAATTTAATCTTCCTGGCAGAGAGACCCAGGTTTTTGGTCAAAATATCTTGGTACTTGCAGTTCATGATTGATCTAAAATGGGAGAAAATCTGAAACATGAATCTGAAATTATTAATAAAAACAAATTAAAAAACGCTTGCTAATGTAACCTATTTTGCGATTAAATATGTTGGCGAAACGTAAGGGCACGATGGCTCATCAGCAGCCAAAAAGCAGACCTACTTAGATAGCTACATACTTTAGGTTTTATGGAGGGAACGGACAAAACTCGACAAGAGTTCATGATATGCAGAGAAAGGTTAGCTAACAATAGCATGAAGCCGAGCAAGATGAAGAGGCACCGAGACACTAAACACCCTGAGACGGTAAACAAGACTGGGACTTCTTCCTTAGGAAAAAAGAGCTGGCTTTGGGAAACAAACAAATAGATATCCGAATCGCGTCTGTCAGGGCTGGAAGTGAGATGCAGAAGGCCACAGAGGCATTTTTTGAGTGTTCACTTTTAATAACCAAGGTTAAGAAACCCCACAATGGCGGTGAGCAGCCAATCAAGCCAGCCTACATTAAAATGGTTGAGAAACTGTGCGGCCCGCAGGTGGCAAATAAACTCAAGACTGTCCCATTATCCAACAATACTGTCAAAGACAGAATTGATCAAATGACAAGTGATTTTGAGAAGCAACTTATAGAAAAGCTTAGAAAAGGTCAATTTGTTACACAACTGGACAAAACTACAACTGTAGCAGACGAGGCTGTGCTTATCATATACGTGCAGTTTGTTGCTGGGGAAGATTTGAAGCAGGACATTCTCATGTCGGTCACCACCACAACCAGAGGCGAGGATATTTTTGCCGCAGTCAATACTTACCTCTCATCCAATGATCGTCCCTATGGAAACTTAGTCACTTGCTGTACAGATGGAGCAGCCTCAATGATGGGGAAAAATAAGGGATTCAAAAGCTGCTTGAAGGAAAAGAATGCGCAAGCTTTCACTGCATGATACATCGCCAAGCCCTGGCCAGCAAAAAACTGTCCGATGACCTCAGTGAAACACTCCTAACTGTAGTTAGAGTAGTGAATTACATCAAAAGTTGCCCCACCAACAAGAATTTGCAGAACTATGAGAAGATGAAGCGCACCAAACTCTCCTTCTGCACACGGAGGTGTTGACTATTGCACAGCTGTGCTTTATGGAACTGCAACAACAAATTGAAGAGTTCCCACAAACTCATAACCCCACACTGGCAGAACAAATTACTGAGTCACTTTGGATTAAAACAGCATACCTGGCCGACAAATTCAGTCTGTATAATGAGACAAACACGCGTTTGCAGGGCTTGGAGTCCAAAATAATGCAATGCAAAGGGGCGCTGGTATTCAAATCGCGATTTGCTGACACAGATCAGTACATCTCCAAGGAGTCGTGGGTTTTGGATCCAGTCGAGGATGTGGAATACCTGAACTGCGAGGATAAACTTGCTGACATCCAGGCTGATACACTGTCAAGGAAATACTTCCAGGAGCAAGGACTTAAGAAGTTTTGGATTGTCAGAAGATCGCCCATCGCTCCCAGGCTCACACTACATGCCATGACCAGGATCATTCTCCCATTTACTACGACATGTAGAAAGTCAGAAACGGCCTTCAGCGCACTTGTTGTCACCAAACCAAAAGCATGCAACAAACTGGACATTCACAATGACTTCTGACTGGCTGTCACTCACATTGCCCCTAACATTCCATCCCTGGTTACAAGCATGCAAGCAAAAGGTTCTCATTAAAACAGAACAAAACAGAAATGCACTTGTAATGGTTATGAAAAGGTTGTGGTTACGCTCTTATGAAAAAGGTCTTTAAATGCATTAAAAATAAAGAATTTAAAAAATAAAGAGCAATTAATTTTTTTTTTTATTGCCTTTATTTTACCAGGAAGTCCCACTGAGATTCAAAATCTCTTTTCCAATAGGAGACCTGGCCAAATGTGGTAGGCCTTTGCCATAAACAGGAATACATTTATAAATGTGGAACAAATAGATACTGTAAATGCAATGATTAATATAATATAATATAATAATATACGCCATTTAGCAGACGCTTTTATCCAAAGCGACTTACAGTAGTGAATGCATACATTTTCAGTATATGTGGCCCCAGTGGGGATTGAACCCACAACCTAAGCATTGCCAACGCTGTGCTCTACCAACTGAGCCACAGAGAACCAGTGATTAATAGTGAAATTGAATTGAAATTGAAATTGAATGCACTTGTTATTGTTGTGGTTATGAAATGCTGGTTATAGTTGTGCACTTATGAAAATGCTTTTTTTTAAAGCACTATCTATCCCCTCTAAAAAAAATAAAGAATAATGAAATGTTCAAAGACAGCTAACAAAGACATGAAAATAAATAAATGTATCGCTTATTTTAAGTAGGGGGGGCTCAGATTGAATCAGGTTTGAGTTAGGGGGGCTCTGAGGAAAAAAGGTTGGGAACACCTGCTTTATGGGACCTGTGATTGTGCACATCTGTGTTGCTATTGTACATGTCAAAGCCAATGTAAATATTTTCTTTCAAAATGTTGTGCAGTAGCAATAAAAGTAGATTAAAGTACAAATAATAAAGTATTTCTACTTTGTCACTTTCCACCACTGCAAATACACATGTAATATCAGTTTAAAATATCAATCATTATCAGATTGCTAATGGTATTGCAAGACTGGATATTTATGTTTGTGTGCAACATTAGCAACAACTGTACAGATATTCTCTAGTTTTGTGTGTTCATAGTGGTGAGTTCTAAGCGCTAAATGGAAATTGTGGTGCGCTAAACTAAAAAGGTCCAACACTATCCAAATGTTATAGTAACCTATACAAACAACTGAAGTGCAGGTAAGGCTGACTAAATTACCTGCCACAATGCAACTTTTAGCTAATATTAACCGTATTGTCGGCTTGGTGAACAATGAAAAAATGTGCCCTAAAATTTCATTTCATTTCATTCTTTAACCCTAAGGTTATGATGTTCCATAAACTATATATTAGTATGAGCTCCAAATAAATTAGTGGGATCTCTTGTAGTTTAAATGGTAACCACAACCATTTACACAATTGTGGATCAATATCTCAATAGTTTTTTAATGTTATATTTAGCTTCCTGAAATGATAATGCTAATGCTACTACAGCAACATTTCAGAATGTGAAATTTTGCTGAAGTGGTCATTTCAACAGCCTGAATTGCACCATATTCAAGGAATTATGAAAGGATTGTATCAAGTTCATTTTATAAGTCAAGTTCACTTTGCATAAACAATCAGTGTTATATGTATATTCCATTCAAATATCGAAATGTCATGATTTGCTACTTATATTGTGTTGTCAATCTGTCCAAATAGTTTTGTTGTTAACATTCTGCTTTCAATGGTCAAAAATCTGACACACTTAAGTAGATGGCAAAATCACCTCAAACTACCTTTCACTTTCAGAAGCAGTAAATGTTGAATCAATGGCTGACTTTCATGGTGGCCATTGCCTTTCATTATATTTGCCATTTGGATGCTCACTGATCACACTGAAAGGTAAATAAACAGAATGTTAACAACAAAACTGGACAGACTGACACCGAAAGTCAACAATACTTAAAGTAAGTAGTAAATCATGACACTTCCATTTTGGGGTATAATATCCCTTTAATGTGACCAAATATGACTAAAGAACTAATAAAATGTAATTTTAATGATAAATAAAGCTACGTACTCTGATAGAAGCCAGTATTTTAGACATAGTCCCTTCCAAAGTGGGTTGTGATTGCACAGCTCATGAAGTCGACGGCTGACATAACTGCAGCTGAAAAAAAAAGTGGTTTTAGTTAGGTACGTCATTGCCACTACTGAAGCAACTAAACAAGAAAATGGTAGCTAAGTGACTACAGTACAGTATTCACCAGCTCTGACGAATAATAAAAACCGATTGACACGTAGTTAGCTGCCGTTTGGTACAAAGTCAGAAAGTAAAACAGTTTGCAGTAAGAACAGTCGACCTAAATGCGGCATTGGAACAGCGTTACATTTAAAACGCGAAGTAAAAACTTGCTGATAAATATGGTTGTTGCAACTTAATTAACAAGCTAGTTAAGTTACAGTATTGTCATAAGAAAATTCAGTAAACATGGGAAAGGAAATAATTGACACGTTAAGACAGAGAATGGGACATCTAGGCTAGTTCGCTATTCATCCAGCAATGAATTATGCCTCGTTGCACGTCATCTCCGAATACTATTAGTAAAACCATTGTTATAACCCCTGGCATAGTGCAACAAGACAAATAGATGAATTCCACGGTTCTACTCCTACTGAGTTAGCTAACTGCCAATACAGACTTATCTAACGTTACCTTGCAATTAATTAGCTCACCAGCTAACTATAAGCTATTTGGCAGCAAATTCGAAAAGGGAAATCGACATTGTGAACTCTTTTCACTGTAAAATAATATTTGATACAGCTATGTAAACGGGGAATGCATAACATGAAGAAATCGGTCGTTAGCTATCTGAAACACGCCAAACCTTGCCCCAGCAGCGGATAACTTCGCTAACCTCGCTAGCCAGCTAGTTAGCATCACAGCGTAACAGTGATATAACGTTAAGCGAGCGAGAAACTGCTACTTCTTTGCTAGTTCTTTTTTGGCTTTCGTTAGGCAGTTTTCTAGTAAATTGGGCGGCTTGCGTGTAGGTACCAGTATCAAAACGTAGCTAAAGTTACCTAATAAAATCTCTAAAATCGAGGAATGACAAAATCAACAGCAAAGGATCCGAAGGTAATATCTCCAAGTTGAGCTCCATGGACGCCGCCATCTTGGAACCTGACGATGAGAGTTGGATCCCTCTGGAATTGACAAGCGGGCGGGGCCGCATGCTGCTTTGTTATCAAATAGCTCGCACATGGGGTCATAGCCGATATGTAACTGGAGCCGCGTGGACCTAAATAAGGTGACTCACATCAAGTTAACAGCTACATCAGTTTTGTCCATTAACAGGGGTTAAGAAAACAAAACTAGAGTCCTCAGACTGCCATTTGTGCTTGTAGTCTCTGTATGGTGTTCCCTCTCTAAGGATGTCAGAACAATAGATGAAAACAGTGTACTATATGCCCTCAAACCCCGGAGCATATGGTGGAAATGAAAGTCTTCAAAGAGGCCCGAAGGAAGAAACTGGGGCAATTAACCATTCTGTGATGCAGGCACCATTTAGCCTTGCCCCAGTTTCTTCCTTCAGGCCTCTATGGGGTAAGGATGCTCGCACATTACATTGGAATGTCCCTTTAAAGTTTAAACATGATTACAGATTGAGTAAATATGTCTATTTTTTCTGCACAAAATAACAACATGAAGTTTATGCTAACCTCTATAGATACACTGTCAAAATATACTTGGGTCTGCGTGTTGAAAAACAAGTTGGGTGCTGAGGTTATGAAGGCTTTTGAGAACATACTAAAACAGGGATGAAAACCTAAGAAAATTCAGACTGACAAAGTAGCCTTTGTAGTGGAGAGGTTTAACCAAACGCTGAAAACTAAAAATGTGGCATTACTTTACAGCGGTAAACACAAGAAAATACATTGACACGTTATGCATGATCCGGTTCACGCTGACAATGACGGCCACCATAGCAGTATTAAAATGAAACCTGCTGAAGTTAATGAAAAACCTTTTAAAACTTCATATGGTTTGCTTCCAATCCAGGAGAGAAAGATACGGTTTAGGTTTAATGTTGGTGATACAGTCCGAGTATCCCGACTGAGAGGGCTTTTTGTGAAGTGGTATGAGCAGGGCTATACCAATGAACATTTCATGGTGATAAAATGCCTCCCCAGGGCCCTACCAGTGTACAGGCTGGAGGACTATGACGGTGAAAAGATACAGGGTACCTTTTATGAGAAAAATACAAAAGATGGGGCAAAGACAAAGCTTTTGAAATAGAAATGATTTTGGCTGAAAAGAAACAAAACAGGGCCTCCCATGTGGTCTAGCGGTTACAACGTCCGATGCTGGCCACTGCACTGGTTCAATTCCACCGGCCACGCCAGTTTCGGCTCTGACCGGGAGTGCCACTGTGGGGTGGCGATTGGCTGTCCGCCCCAGGGAGGGGGGAGGAAAGCTGATATATTCGATGCGTATAGGAGTGGCTCCGATGTACCGGAAAAACAGTCGACAGCTCTGCGAATGCTAACTCGGAGGAGGTGGCACATTGCTTGGTCATGGCTACTAAATTGGGAGAAAATTGAGAAAAATAACAAAAACACTGGGGCCACATATACTGAAAAATGTATGCATTCACTACTGTAAGTCGCTTTGGATAAAAGCGTCTGCTAAATGGCATATATTAAAAAAACTAACAAAACAGGAAAAAATATGTTTAGTGAAATGGGTAGGCTGGCCGGAAAAATTGAATACATGGATACGGAGTAATCAGGTTGTTGATATTCAAGCACTATAAAAGCCCTGCTGGGAACATGAACAATCTCGTAATATATACAGTGCGCTTTTAAAGTCTATATCCAGTCTAAAAAATGTCACCTTTTGCTGCCTTACAGCCTGAAATGAAAGCAAATAAATCAGATTTTTCAACCTTTATTTACATATTTTACCCTATAACTTCCAAGTAAAAAAAATGCTCAAACTTTCTGAACATTAATTAAAAATAAAATACTAGAATAACTTGGATTGATACGTTTACACCACGCTGAGTTAGTACTTGGTAGAAGCACCCTTGAATTACAGCCACAAGTCTGTTTGGATATGTCTCTACCAGCTTTGCACACCTAGACTTGCCAACGTTTGCCCATTCTTCCTTACAGAAATGGTCAAGTTTTGTCAGATTGTGTGGGGACCATCGATGGACTGTGCTCTTCAAGTCATTCCACAGGTTTTCAATAGGATTTAGGTCAGGGCTCTGACTAGGCCACTTAATGACCTTGTTTTTTTAGTCACTCCACTATTGCTTTAGCTGTGTGCTTTTGGTCATTGTCATGCTGAAAGGTGAACCTCCTTCCCAATTTCAACTTTTTTTGCAGAGGGCAGCAGGTTTTCATCAATACTTTAACTTTATTGGAAATTTGTGTTGACCATCAAAGAATAGATTTTCCAAAAGCATGGTTGGCAACCCAACTTCTTCCTCTTTACAATTTCTCCAATTGATGACCTCATCTTAATCTTTTAATTTGCGGCACCCGTGATTGACGCAAAACCATACTGTCACACGCCACGTGACAATCCCTGGATGGGAACAGAGCAGTCTGGAGACGGAGTGGAGTTTGCCAGTCTACGGACCGGATTTTAATTTTTTTCTGTCTCTCCCCCAGACATGGGAGAGGGACAGTGGGAGAGCAGGTTAACATAAAACAAACAAACACAAACACAATCTTCACCCTATTTGCCGCAAAGCTTTCGGGCAAAAACAATGAACTAAAATAACAAGCTAAAATAATTAAACCATAAATGAAAGCCCCGCCTCCTCCGAGGGGGGAATCCCTTTCTGGGGCACACAGAACACAGAATCAGCAGCTTTCCACACCGCCTTCATACATTCACATTAAACACACAACACTCACCGGGACAGGGTAGAACTCTACTCACTGTCCCGACACACACATCTCCAGTGACTTTTCAAGTGCTTCCCAAACCCATGCATACAGAGACACTCGAACTTTCCAATCGGAGTTCTCTTTTACCCCAAACATACAGAGACCCTCGCTACTCCTCACAGTGAGAGTTCTCTGGCAACCAGCCCCGAGACACTACTCTTTCAGTGAGAGTTCTCGGGCCGTTGTCCAGAGACACTCTCCACTGCCCGAGCGAGAGTTCTCCCCAAACACACCGAGGGCAAGAGGCGGACCCTCTTTCAGGGTGCCCTCTCTCTCCAATCAAACCGAGGGCAAGAGGCGGACCCTCTTTCAGGGCTGGTGAGTCTCAGGGTCTCCGCTGCTCTGTGGGGTTCCCCAAGAGTGGGCGATGAGCAGCTTTAAATCGAAGTCTGTTAAGTACAGGTGTATACTGGAATAATAATAATAATAATAAACGCCATTTAGCAGATGCTTTTATCCAAAGTGACTTACAGTAGCGAATGCATACATATGATCACACAGGAAGCACTCTACCCAGTCACTTTCGACAAACGCACACAGAACTCAACATATATTCCACAGACTCCGCCTCCCAGCAGCTTGGATTACGGACATGCTCCACCATGCCCGACAGAGTCACATCAAACACCAACCCTCCACAATATACGTGCCCACGCACTCCCACACACGAATCACCACACAAAACTCACAACTCTCCAAGATACACACACATAAATGACAATCAACAACACATGCACAAAGGACAAGACTCACTGTCAATACGCACAAATAATGACAAGACTAACTGATTCCCCACTCGCCCCACCTGCTCTTAAATAGGCTTACTTTCTGCCTGGCTCAGGTGGGACTCGTGAGGCAATCACCCAATCACAATCACTCAACACCAAACAATTCACATTCTCACACACAAACACAATCAGTCAATTGAATTCCAATCAATTGCCAATTAAATAATAATTAAATCAATTATAGCCTTTGGAGCAACCTTCCGGGCGACCTGCCCCCGGAAAGTCACCCTGCTCCCAAGGCCTCCACAACATGTAAAATCAAAGGCAACCATGCCACTCCCATGTTGCCGAGACCGACGCCCTCCACACATACCTACGAGTTACTCTTGAGAATATTTGAAGACCTCCCTAAGAGAAAGTGTGAGCTGCTTGATAACTACATTTTACTGACCACTTTAAGCGAAGACTGATTTCATTCCATTTCATTCCTCTTAGGAGGTGTCGTAAGTGTAACTTAAGATATTTGATATATACTGGCCCAGATCTCCCAAGAATGCAGGAAAGTGTAGAATCACCCTTGAATTTCTAGACTCCTCTAAACTAAAAAGTAAAAAAAAAAAAACCCAAGCCATCAACAGGTCACACTTTAAGTGTTTGGAGGAGGGGGGTGGGCCCAGCACAAGCTAGGTTCAGACCCCTTCTTATATTTTTGTTTTGGGTCACTTACTACCACAAGACATCTTTTCAAGGTACTCTATATGTGTATATATATATATATATACACACAATGAGACAACAGTGCCACCACAGGTCTTAAAGTGGTATGGTAGAAAATAGCGTGTCACCCCCCCAAGCCCACACGGAAATGTTCCAATACACATCAAGTAGCATAACAGCTCTAATGTTGCCTTAATAACATGTTTTATCTGACCATGACGTTACAACAAAAAAGCTGTCTTTTCCTTTCAGGTGAAAGTCAAACTACAAAGTGAATAAAGGAATAGGATATGGGAAGCTAAACAGCAGTTGGTGTATGTATTTGTGTAAAATCAGAATCCCTTTCCCACTTTGTATCTTGATGGAAAATAACACTCCATTGTAGCTTATGAAGCCAAAAACTAAACACAAGGTAGTTGTTCCAAAAACTCCCCCAAAACAAATAGAAAATAGCAGAAAAGTGATACTTATTTTCCCAGTAATAACTCACAATCAGAGTACAAACACCAACAGTTCAGCAGTTCAGAGTTCAGCATATGCCCTTGCATATAATGTGTCAATACTTAAAAAGTTATTGAGAACCAACTCTGAGTTTTTCAGTGTTCACACAATACAGTTCAAAGAACATATTCAACACTGAATTCAGCCTTATTTAAAAGGGTTCTTTTGAAATTAATATTAATATTTCATGATAATTCATGTATTTATGTAAATATAGACAATTGAAATGTCAGCCATATTTAAGAGTACATCACACTCTTAGAAAAAAGTGTTCTAATAGGGTTCTAATTAATGGCATTCAAGAATGCCATTAATTACTCAAAATGATTACTATTAGAATACATTTCAATATACAGGTATATCATATTTAGGCAAATAGCCTACATGATTAAATCAATGAGCAATATCATGCCTTTTTTACTTTCACTTTTAGGCTTAATTCAGAAGAAATGGCAGTAGATCTTGCTAATTTAACTCAGATTTATAAACCTGCAATGCAGTTGCGCAAAACAAACGCAAAATAAAAGGACACGCAGAAACTTTTCTTTGGTCAAAAACATTCAATTTGTGGCGGCCAATGCTGAAAACTGTATTACATGGCCATGCCATACCTACATGAAAAGTGGTATGGCGTTAGCCGTACTGGCCACACCTATGGCAGCGGCCATGCATTGAGAGGAAAATAAAATGCAGCAAATTATTTAATTCAGTTGTTATTGAACAACAAAATATAGAATATTTTACTTATGCAGAAATGGGATACACATTAAGCTGGGGTAGTTATGACTTGCTTTTTCCACAAATTTATTACAGAAAGAACTGTTAACATGATTATAAGAGATTCATATTAACAACTGCTTCACTAATTTGTTTTTATATGAACCTAGGGAAATAGTTCCATTGAACAAATGGGTTTCTATTAACGAACAAGAATAGCTGCAGAAATAAGAAAACAAATTCTCAATATATACTATACATATAATAAATGATATATAATCGCTGTCATAATGCATGAATCCGATTAGTTAGACCTGAGTGAGTGAACTGCATCAACAGAAGCCAGATAATCTTACTGTATTTATTTTTAGTATTACTTACATTTCTTTAGTATTACATATATACATTTAGTAGTAGCCTACTCATTTGTGTTCTGTGACAACAAACTGCAAACTAGCAAATATTTTCACATTTAAGTAAAACAGAGGTGTTCTGTGAGAAAGAACCTTTTCACTGCAAGATATTATGTAATATGTGGAGTGTGGGAGGTGAGGCTTAAATTCTGGAGTCTCTTCCAACTTCCGGGAGATTTGGCCTGTTTGGCATCTTGTTTGCATTATAATGACGTCTAAGAGAAAATTAAATGTGCACGTTATTTTCACCATATTTTATCAATTAGGATAAGATTGTTTGGGTGCTACAAAAGGAGTGGCAATTGGGTTGGAAAGCGTCCTGAAATGGAAACCCTTGCTCTCGAGAGAAAATGACACAAAAATAATGTCAAATGATGGTATGCACAAGGTCACAGTATTAGTATATTGTTGCTTTAGTTCTTTCTCACAAATCAATGCCAGGACAGAAAGGAAGTCATTCATTTTCAATGGATCAAATTTGTGAATAATATCAATATACTCATGAAAAATAGGGGAAGAAACTTTTAGTTTTTTGTCCACAAACAAGGCACTACCTCTATTCAAAAACATTTTTGCTAATATTTTATTATATTTATTTTACATATAAAGCACTTTGTGTTACACATCTTTGTATGAAATTAGTCTAACTAGCGAAATGAAACCGAAGGCTCACGAAGGCTCCATTAGTTTTGGAACGGTTACTTATGGTCAAAAATGTGCAATGTCCTGAGTGGCTCCACCAGTAATGGCACTCACCACAATCCACAGTGGTGGGACACAGTTGGCTTGTTCCTCAGATTACTGCTACATCAGTGCCCCAGGAAACCAAGAGTTTACCAGTGTCATAAGTGCTCTGATCAGCGTTAAGTCTCAAGTGTTAAGTGTTAAGTTAAGTGGTATGCTGTATGGTTTGTAGTGTGGTCAGTTGTCACTGGCTCGTGGGTGAATGTATCAGAAGGGAGCATGCACTATAGAAATGATTGTTTTTGTGCTTTTATGTACTTTTATGTATTAAAGCACTGACCACTTAATTATTTTAAAAAGTAGCATGAAAGAAAGTCTTTATTTGGATTATTGGACACATTCATCTAAAGTTTATACTAAGTCATTTGTTACAGCTTTGATATGTGTGGCTTAATACCAAAGAAAATATATAAAAACTTCAATTTGCAAGCCCACTAAAACTGTGTAAGTTTGTCTCGCATTCATTGTGTTAACATAAATGTTATTAAATATACTCAACGGCATTAATTATGCAACAAATTAATTTGCCCAGTATATTCACAAAGAAATAATCTAAAGAGATTTTATCCTCATTATTTCCTAACAGCTCGTCCAGTGGCGATTTTACCGCAGGTGCAGGGGGTGCATTTGGACCCCCTACTGTTGGGATGAATATATTACAATTTTCAAATCAATTTAAAAGAAAATGATTTTTGAACATTGCACCCCGTTTTAAAACCCTAAAATCGCCACTGTGCTCGTCCATGTAAAAATCATCTTGGTCATATGTGTATTTGTAACATACCAATGGGGTTAGTGAAAAAAGTTACTGCTTCATGATCTTTGGGGCTGTGTAAGCATTACCGTGGCAACCTGTATTTCCTAGAGAACCACTTCTCTTTTCATTTTCATGTCATTAAGGTGATCCAAAAATGTAAACCCAGAGGAGTACTGTATACAGTAAAAACATAGCCTAAAATTAAAACATATTCAATCAAAAATATATATATTCTATTTTTAATTTTTTATTAATGTTCAGAAATGTTGTTCACTTGGAAGTTGTAGGGTAAAATGTATTAATAAAGGTGAAAAGAGTCTTATTTTGATATGTTTTAATTTCAGGCTGTAAGGCAACAAAAGGTGACGGGGTGTAGGTAAAGGGGCACTGTATATGTGTTTAAACAGCATTCAGTTTATCATAAAACCATGTAGAAATACCAGATAATACCAGAAACCTTTATGAATAACCATATAATTAAGCCTGTTGTAGATGTGCAAACATGGATGAAATTCTGATGTTTCTGCAACCCCTGACCATGGAACCCCCAAATATATATAAATCTATCTATATAAAAAATCGATATAAATAATGTAATACTTATGTGTGAAAAATACACAGTACAGATACAGGAGCCACACGATACAGGAGACTGAACATAGCAATTTGGATACTAAGGTAGGAATGTCATTGTACACGGAAAATATTGTGTCAGCAATCACAATAAAATAAAAAGGATTGCATGGCACTCCCTTGAAAAGTTGGGAGTTGAAAAATAGATAAGAATGAGCAACTGATCACTCCTTGGTATAAACCCAGCAGATCAGGGTTAACCAAAACTCCAGGACTGATATGTTATCCTAAAATATTGTTTAACAGTCCTAATATCGTCCTTAATATAAGTCCCTTTTCTCTCTCCACTCCATTAACGCTGAGACATACACAAAACTTATTCTTAACCTCTCACTATATGGCATTTAAACAGATTATTAAAGAATTAAATAATAGACATTGCAGTGGTGATACAGCGAGGGCGTGGCGGGCACATGCCACCCTCTGTATTCTTCTATTGTCAGTATGGCTCTCCCTTCAAATTCTGATACAGACAACAGGTAACCACCATTCCCACGATCTGAGTGAGACAGAAAGAAAACATCTGACATTAGTGACAGACACTATTCAAGTCTTCCTCCACTTGTTTGTTTTTTGGCTTGCGTGCAATTAATTTGTTTTCAGTTTGCAGCAGGTCAGATTAACATCCATCCATCCATCCATTACTTATTCCTGGTCACATGGGGGTGCTGGAGCCTATCCCAGCAGGTGGACCTGAGATTAACATTTAAAAACAAATCTTTTCATTGACAGTACAAAAATCCCAATGCATTTACATGATCAAACCGTTTGAGATTAACATTTAAAAACAAATTTTTGTACAAAAAATGCATGATCAAACTTTGAGGCACAAGTTTTTGTTAAATGCAATACGTGATAAGGAAGTGGTAAGAGTAAGACACATATCCTGGGTGACTAAAATTACATTTTATTATTTATTAGCTTTGTAAATTCTATAACTACAAACATCAGCACAACAAAGACATTTTAGCCCTTATAATATCTCTGACCTGCACACAGGCAATTCCGATGCCCACAGCACTAATGATCTTCAAGTGCTCTAGGATGAAGTTCTCCAATTTGGTGATGCAGCCACCCTGAAATAATCAATACAGGAATTATTAACATACTTTTAACCCATTAAGACCAATTTGGATTTTGCGATGCAGCCTGTGACGCCTGAAAACGTTGGTGTCGGCTTTTTTTTAATTTTTCAAAACAGGAATAGAATAATTTCTTAGGTTTTAATAGGCGTTTTTAGCAGGCATTTTAGGTCTAAATGGGTTAATTGTGCAATTTAAATGTAGGCTATATGAGACTGTGACATTGTCATAAATGCAATCCAATACATCAGTGAAAATGACGGTGCATACAAACTGGTTTCATAGTTCCACTGAGTACATTTTGCCTTAATTATAGGCATTGGCTTAAATATACTAATTTAGCAACTATAAATGTGAATACCTTTGTTGCTCAAGCTAGCTGGCCATCAATCTCAAGCTATTCTTGTGTTAAATTTTTCCTGACTTCTTTTTTTTAACCAGTACTTCCCCCCCCTCCCAGCCCTATGAAGTTGCTATAGCGCTTAAAAAACGTATAATCTTATAAAATTTAAATAATTCAGAGGTGACGGCAGCACATTGAAATTAGGCAACTGAGTGAGCAGCCCGCCTCTCATTCACAAATGACTCGCCCAGTTACTTCAGTTCTTTTGCTGATTTGTTCATCAACCAGTTCCTTCAGTTCTTTCAGTTTGTTCACTGATTAGCTCTTTCAGTTCAGCACTGGATACATCAATTCATTTACTGACTGTGTCCTCATTCATTTGGGGCATATACGTTCAATGAGTCCTCACCAATGAGCTTTTTGATAAACACAGCCCCCGGTTAATACAGAGAGGTATCAATCTCTGTATTAACCGTTTCTGTTGCCTCTCATTCGAAATATTAAATGAGAACCTGCTGCTAGTAGCCACAGGCGAAGAGAGAGTGAGAAGAATCAAATGAACAAATCGTTTCATGGAGGTGATCCAGTTCATTTCGTTCACATAAAAGATTTGTTAAGAATGATAGGCCCCCCGCGTGGCCCAGTGGTTACAACGTCCGACGCTGGCCACGGAGACCGGGGTTCAATTCCCCGTCTCGCCAGAGTCGGCTCTGGCCGGGAGCGCCACCGGGGGCGGCGATTGGCTGTCCACCCCAGGGAGGGGGGAGAGAAGCCGACATGAGATTCGCTGCGCATAAGAGTGGCCCTGCAGTATACCGGGTTACGGTTGATACTTGGGCGAGTGCCGTCTCGGAAGAGGCGCCAGGTCACGTGTCGCTACCGGTTGCAGGACTATGGCAGCGAACTCACATTACTAGGGGGGGATTGACTTAAACAGCAGGTCTATAATTGGCTACCAAATTGGGAGAAAATGGGAGAAAAATCAGAAACAACAAAAAAGAAAGAATCATTCGCAAATTACCCATTACTTCGGATTATTTAACCTTTTAATGGTCTGCTCAACCATTTGGTAGAGCACATCGTCACAAGTGAGACTATTAAAGGGTTAATTTAATTGCTAATTTAGCAAATGAAAGGAAACAGGCTGAGACCAATGGTTGGTTTAAAGGAATTTCAGCTTCCTCTATTCCCAGCTCACCAGATGCCACTGATTATTGCATTCACAGATGTTATAGGAATAAAATTTAAAAAATAGGTAGCCCACGCCAAATATTAAACTTTCCTATTCTCTGCTTCCGCTAGGGCATGCTACCCCTTTAAGTCTATAGTGGCAATTCATGCGCAACAGGCAAAACGTAAATCAATCTAGTAGGAGATTCGTTGTAAATCACCTGATACGTTCTTTCACTTTGGTGACATTTCCCTTTAACTGCAATAGTGGCTTGTGCTGACAAACCTTTTATAATAATCCTTGCTGGTGTAAATGGTGGTGCACCTGTGCTGTTTATATAATAGTTTCTGATATTCGAGTGCTTACAGTGATGCTTTGAGGACACGGGTTGAAACACGGGAAGTGTGCCTCTCAAGTCACATTGTCAGGAATTTCTGGGCTGGGTGACTGACTTCCTTACCTCAACCCTGTAGATGTTGGAGGGGTGATCTCTGTGGCCGCAGATACTGGTGGGGGTCTTGCAGCAGCTGTCTGGTACTGCTCTGCCTTTCGCCTCCGCGGACCGCACCCATTTACTCTCCACCCAGTCTGAGGAGCTGTTACTTCCACAGCACTTAAACTAAGAGACGGGCAAACAAAGGGAGAGATGGAGGAATCCGGACACACAAAGGGAGAGATGGAGGAATTGGGGCACACAAAGGGAGAGATGGAGGAATTGGGGCACACAAAGGGAGAGATGGAGGAATTGGGACACACAAAGGGAGAGATGGAGGAATTGGGACACACAAAGGGAGAATCAGGACACACAAAGGGAGAGATGGAGGAATCAAGACACAAAGGGAGAGATGGAGGAATTGGGACACAGGACATAGGACAGAAGAAGGGTGAGAGAGCGGGAGTGTTGGAGGGCAAGGGAAGGAAGGAAAGAGAATAACGGGGGAGGTTCACAATATCAGTTTTTAACTGTAAAATATATCTCAATAAAAACATTTTCAACTTAAAAAAAGCCAAGTCACTCACACCTGTAAAGCGTATACAGTAGAACATTAGAGATACGAACATATCGGGAAAGGAGGTCTTTAGGAATTTGAAAGTGGCAACAAAATACTCCAATTCAACCTTTTAGAGCGTAGGCTAGGTTTTGACAAATAATGGTAACAGTGTGCATTGTATCTCGGTTGGAATCGTCTCGTCGCGTGCTAGAAAGTGTACGTTATCCGGCGTTAGATTTGGTGCGTGCTTCTGCGTTCGTACCCTGTTCACTGGTTGCAAGTAGCACTTAATGCTACTTTGTTATCTGAATTAGTATTGTGTTGCTGATGTCCAGCGGTTATTAGCTTCTATCGCTGCTTAGAAGTTTTATTTCAAAGTTGTTTAGTACTTAGCTGTTTTCAATCGGTTCTATTATATCAGCCCGTGTCTGTAGTTGAGCGTTCCTTGAGTAGCAGAAGGAACCTGTGACTTGTTAATTAGTCTGTATTGTTGTCAGGTGGCACTCGCCACTTAGTGCCTAGCATCACTCGGCTATATATGCAACCATAGTTGTGGATAGCGGCAGCCTTTCGCGGCAGCCTCACTGAACGAAGACTCGGCGGACAAAGACGTAGGAGTCTACCTACAGGAGTCCACCGAGGGGGGGCAGCTAGGGAGTGCTCGCCGCACGGTAAGTATCATAGTTTTGTATCTCCCTGTTCTTCCTCTGCATCTAACACTACATGCTACCTCCTTATCCCAGTCCATGTCTCCTCTTCTAGATTGCCTAGAAGGAGAGATTCTACCCACACCCGTAATCTGTCCAATCTCATCCACCCTCCTAGATCTCCCGGTGTTGACGTGGTGGTAGCAGGCGGACTATGGAACTGCCAGTCCGCTGTCCGGAAGGCCAATTTCATCTCGGCCCAGGCCTCCCTACTCTCCCTGCAGTTCCTGGCGCTCACAGAGACGTGGATCACTCCTCAGAACATGGCCACCCCTGCTGCTCTCTCCGCTGCCTACACCTTCTCCCACACTCCACGACCCTCAGGTAGAGGTGGAGGGACAGGTATACTGATCTCCCCCCTGTGGAGATTTGGTATTGTTCCTCTTCCTCACTTCTCACCCTCCTCCTTTGAATTTCATGCTGTCACTGTCACTGTTCCATGTAAACTTCACATCATTGTTCTTTATCGCCCTCCAGGTCCACTGGGGAGTTTCCTAGACGAGATGGATGCCCTACTTAGTGCCTTCCCTGAGGATGGCACTCCCGTCTTACTCCTCGGTGACTTCAACCTGCCGCTGGAGACCTCTCAGGCCTCTGCATTCCTCCCCCTGCTTCAGTCCTTTGACTTCACCATGGCTGAATCCCCATCAACCCACAAGGCCCTTGTCCGCCGCAACCTCCGCTCTCTCTCCCCCGCTGCCCTGTCGGCTACTGTTCTATCTTCTCTTCCCCCTACTGATGCCTTCTCTAAGCTACCTGCTGAGGAAGCATCATCCACCCTACTTTCCTCTCTCTCCTCCTCCGACTCACTCTGTCCTCTATCCACTAAACCTGCTCGTCTCCGACCCCCTCCCCTGGCTAACCGATTCCATTCGGGCTAACTGACTGAAACTGCGAGTGGCAGAAAGGAAATGGAGAAAATCCAAATCCCCTGTAGCTCTGTCTGATTTCCACACACTCCTGGCTTCCTTCTCCTCTAACCTCTCCTCTGCTAAGTCTGCATTTTTCCTTTCTAAGATTCAATCTTCTGTTTCCAACCCACGTAAACTCTACTCTACGTTTTCCTCTCTCCTCACCCCTCCTCCTCCCCCACCCCCCTCCTCTCTAACCGCGGATGACTTCGCATCCTTCTTTCACGAGAAGGTTGATGTCATTCGCAACTCCTTCCCCCCAACCTCTCCCTCACCTATCTCGCTACCTAAACCTCCCACCCCTCTGTCCTCCTTCTCGCCCCTTCCTGACTCAGACATCCTTCAACTTGTTCTCTCCCACCATCCCACCACCTGCCCTCTTGATTCTATTCCTTCCCCCCTCTTCCAGTCCATCGCTACGGGCATCCTCCCCTTTGTCTCCAATGTCATTAACTCCTCTCTTTCCTCTGGCTCTGCCCCCTCTTCCCTCAAATGTGCTCATGTTGTCCCCCTCCTCAAAAAACCCCCTCTGAATCCTGCTGTCATCTCAAACTACCGACTTGTCTCTCTCCTCCCATTCCTTTCCAAAACATTAGAGCGGGCTGTCTATAATCAACTGTCTGCTCATCTCTTACAGAACGACCTGTTTGATCCCAACCAATCTGGGTTCAGAGCAGGCCACTCCACAGAGACTGCTCTCCTTGCAGTCACTGAGGCTCTTCATGGGGCTAAGTCCCAATCCCTTAGCTCCGTCCTCCTCCTCCTCGACCTGTCGGCGGCATTCGACACCGTGGACCATCAGATCCTGCTCTCATCTCTCGTCGAGATGGGAATCTCTGGATCTGCGTTGACATGGTTTGAGTCCTACCTGGCTGACCGGTCCTACCAGGTGGCCTGGAGAGGATCCCTCTCCTCTCCACACACTCTCTCTATCGGAGTCCCACAGGGCTCTGTGCTAGGCCCTGTCCTATTCTCTCTGTACACCAAGTCACTTGGCTCTGTTATTTCTGCTCATGGTTTTTCCTATCACTGTTATGCCGATGACACTCAACTCTTTCTCTCCTTCTCTCCATCTGAGACCCAGGTCCTGGCACGGATCTCTGCATGCCTGGCTGACATCTCCACATGGATGTCCACCCACCACCTGAAGCTGAACCTGGGGAAGACAGAGCTGCTCTTCCTCCCTGCGAAGGGCTCCCCGACGATTGATGCATCAATCACCATGGAAGGCTCCATAGTGTCTCCGTCCCAGTCTGCCAGGAGCCTTGGAGTGACCCTGGACAACCAGCTGTGCTTCTCGAGCCATATTGCAGCGATCGCTCGGACCTGTCGTTTCTCCCTCCACAACATCCGGAGGATCCGACCGTTCCTCACCCAAGAGGCCACTCAACTCCTGGTCCAGGCCCTGGTGATCTCATGTCTGGACTACTGCAATTCCTTGCTGGCAGGCCTTCCGGCCTGCACCATCAAGCCACTGCAACTAGTCCAGAACGCTGCCGCTCGCCTGGTGTTCAACCAGCCGAAGTTCACCCACGTCACCCCTCTACTCTCCTCTCTACACTGGCTCCCCATCGTAGCACGCATCAGATTCAAGTCACTGGTGCTTGCTTTTCAAGCGGCGAGAGGTACTGCTCCCCCATACCTCCAGTCACTCATCACTCCTTACACCCCGCCCAGACCCCTCCGCTCCGCCTCCTCTGGCAAACTGACTGCCCCATCCCTCCGGGCGCCTGGCAGCCGCTCCTCGCGGTCTCGCCTCTTCTCTGTCCTGATCCCTCGCTGGTGGAACGACCTTCCGCAATCGGTCAGGACTGCGGAATCACTTGCAATCTTCCGCAAGAGACTCAAAACCCACCTCTTCAGACTCCACTACCACTGAACACTGTCCATCTAGCCAATCTGTCGTCACCACTGTTTACTTGTTCTACACTATTTTAAAAAAAACAACAACAAAAAAAACACACTAACCTTTTATTTCTCAGTGTTACAGGTATGATACGCAGACACCTGCAATGATGTCTATTGCTGTATTACTGCACTGATCTTGTGCGCTAACTATGATTGTTCTTACCATGTATTAATGCACATCTTGCAAGTTGCTCTGGATAAGAGCGTCTGCTAAATGCTTAAAATGTAAAATGTAAAATTTAAAAATATTTTTAGAAAGCAACTACAAATAATGTAGGAGCCTAAAGCCTGATTTATACTAGAAACGGACTACGCGGCCCAGGTTGTGTCAACGGCGATATTGTGCAATTGTGGTGTCCACGACTGTGCGTGAAGGGTCTGCGCTGGGTCTGATCGCGGAGTTGTGCACCTCCCAAATTTTTAAACAATGCGGCCACTATCGCGGAGGCTCTTAAACAACACTCCCCTTCCAACCTGATGGGGTTCAAGCAGTTTTGTAAAGAATGGGCAAAAGTTGTAGTGTCCAGATGTGCAAAGCTGGTAGAGACTTGCCCAAATAGACACACAGCTGTAATTGCAGCTGAAGGTGCTTCTACCAAGTATTAAGTCAAGAGGGTGAATATTTATGGAATCAATTATTGTCTTTTTTTTTAATTCGAAATTATATAGCTGGCGGATCTCGTCATTTCTACAAAACGTAGAGAACATCGTTTCTCTTTGCTTAGCAATGATGATGCAGTGACACTTGGGACGACTTCCCTGTACAAAGGGAGTTGTAACTCAAGTGAAGCATGATGTAGGTGTAGAGATCTCTCACATTATTACTGCTTGTATTATAACCAGATGAATGCTATTCATCTCCAGAGATCATCTACCGATAGTTACTTTGTGTGTAGTTTTGTGTAGTCGCTAGCCAAACGTGCCTGTCTCTGTCTAGCTGACTGTTACACAAACCAGTGGTGATAGGCTATTTTTAGGTTAACATAGCTAACGTAGCATACATTGACAGTGGTGATAGGCAGAAAGGGTGTGAATACTTTTTATACCCACTGTAAATTAGAAAGTACTATGCTTAGTCTATGGCTTTTTCTTTCAGTTTATTTCCACAACAATGTCATGTGTTTCTGATTTACTCTGAACCAATTACTTCACTATACATCTTGAAAAGGTGAACCTACCTCACCCACTCTGGTATAACTCTGAATAAGATCCTGAATAAATAAAGATTGATCAATAGGCTACAATTGATAGCAACCTGGCTAAAATCGCCTATGGTAGTAATTTTAATTTATTCTATAGTCTTTTAGACATTTGATTGTTGTCATGTGTCGTAAAACAACACAATAAAGGCTATAAGATTAGCCTATCATTATCAGTGATTTCATGACACCATCACATTTAGTTGATACCATAACATTATTTACTTTCACTGTTCCAAGATTTATGAATCTATGTTTCTGTGATGGATGTAAGCTGGCTTGTTTTTAGCCAGCTAACATAAACAGTGATCATTATGTCATCATTCATAATGTTCAGCCATAGATATTCCAAATGCACCCATGTGCTCTTTCTCACTAATGCAAAGAACAGAATGGACACACCAATGGTTCACACTGCGCTCAGTTGACTGGTCAGGCCGTAACTCTGAGGCTCGTATCTCTGAGGTTCTACTGTATTCTATATCTGCAAAAACACAAATCTGTCTTTATTGATATAACTATAATATGAAATTATGACACCTTACAGCTAAACTTTCACCAATATGTTTCACAGAAACTAAACAAGCACCATTCGAAAGCAATGATATCCAACATTTGTCCTGTTTTATCTTGCCATCTCAAGATTTGTAAAGTGGCAGGCACCCTGGTTGTCCGATACAGATCTGGAGGCTACGATTCAATCTAATGCACTTAGACTAAAGAAGGACGTTGAAAAGGACATGAAATTCAATCTGACAAGACTGACAAAAATTCTAAGATTTGATTCTATCAAACCAATCTTAAGGATCTTTCTTATGTTCATAAGGACTGAAAATCCTGGGTGCAAAAGGTGTGGCCTGAAATCTGAGTTTCTCCTTGTCTGCAACCCTGCTGTTTTAATGGAATTAATAAATACAACATTCTCCAAGAAAAATAGTTAAATTAAGGAATAGTATTATATTTGATTAAATCAGCATTTTAGCAATAAACCAATTAACTAATGTAGTTGTTTCCCCATTATTTTCTCCATTTGTGTTATATGATATATAGAAAATTATTTTATGTAAAAATGAATAGGAGGGTAAAAGTAGTTGAAGTAGATATAGACCAATCAGGAGGGGATGACCGATCAGTCATCCCAGTGGGAAACCCTGAAAAGTGCCAAAATCTCTGTGCTGTATAGGTATCAATGGCAGCTGGTGACCAAGTACCCCCCACCCCCCTCTTAAAATAGCACTCACTGTCTTTACAGTGCATCCGGAAAGTATTCACTTTTTCCACATTTTGTTGTTACAACCTTATTCTAAAATTGATTAAATTATTAATTATTACACAATACCCAATAATGACAAAGCAAAAACAGGTTGTTAGAAATTTTTGATAATTTATTAAAAATAAAAAACTGAAATATCACATTTACATAAGTATTCAGACCCTTTGCTATGACACTCGAAATTGAGCTCAGATGCATCCTGTTCCCTTTGATCATCCTTGAGATGTCCCTAGAACTTGATTGTAGTCCATCTGTGGCAAATCCAATTGATTGTACATGCTTTAGAAAGGCACACATCTGTCTATATAAGGTCCCACAGTTTACAGTGCATTTCAGAGCAAAAACCAAGCCATGAAGTCCTAGGAACTCTCCATAGCCCTCCAAGATAGAATTGTGTTGAGCCCACAGGAGCACAGTGGGCTCCATCATTGTGAAATGGAAGAAGTTTGGAACCACCACAACTCTTCTTAGAGCTGGCCGTCCGGCCAAACTCAGTAACCGGGCAAGAAGGGCCTTAGTCAGGGAGGTGACCCAATGGCCACTCTAAGAGAGCTTCAGAGTTCCTCTGCAGTGATGGGAGAACCTGGCAGAAGGACAAACATCTCTGCAGCACTCCATCAATCAGGCCTTTATGGTAGTGCTTAGCATTCAGATCAAAAAGTTCAATTTGTGTCTCATCAGACCAGAGAATCTTTTTCCTGATGCTCTTAAGAGTCCATTTGGCAAACTCCAGGTGGGCTGTCATATGCCTTTTACTCAGGAGTGGCTTCCGTCTAGCCACTACCATAAAGGCCTGATTGATGAAGTGCTGCAGAGACGGTTGTCCTTCTGCCAGGTTCTCCCATCGCTGCAGAGGAACTTGCCACAGGTGGACTACAATCAAGATATAGGGACATCTCAAGGATGATCAAAGGGAACAGGCTGCAGCTGAGCTCAATTTAGAGTGTCATAGCAAAGGGTCTGAATACTTATGTAAATGTGATATTTAAGTTTTTTATTTTTAATAAATTTGCAAAAATTTATAAAAAGCAGTTTTTGCTTTGTCATTATGGGGTATTGTGTGTAGATTGATTAGGAAAACAATGAATTTCATACATTTTTGAATAAGGTTATAACATAATAAAATGTGGAAAAAGTGAAGGGGTCTGAATACTTTCCGGATGCACTGTATATGTGTATAAACATCATATCATTTAGCAGATAAACCCAGCACATTATGTCTGTGAGGTTTTATTCGAAAGACATGTAACTGACATAACAAGCTCTTCTTTGCTGTAGGCATTTCTATTTGATGCAATACTAAATAAACAGACATTTCAGGTTAATGGACAAGGAGTTACTTGGACTTCTGACAGCATAGAATTATCTGACAGGGAGGAGGACAGAGGGAAGGGTCTGCTGGTCTTCTGGTGCTTAGAGTGGGGAAACAGGAATGTGCTGCAAATTGAGATATAAAACATACATTATTTCAAGTGAACAAATATTCAAGTTAGATACGATTTGAAGCATAATAAAAGCATGGCAGAGCAGGGCTGTGCTCCAAATAGCAGAACAAATCCAATATACACTTTCTTCCTTCCCTGTGCAAGTCTCTTTCCAATCCTGATGCTGTCTCATCTCCTGATGTCATCCTTTCTCACTAATGTCTTATTTACTACAAAATGCAAAGTACAGAAAATATATCATCAATACAGTAATAAATATGCCATGTGTGCCATACACTAAGGAAAGCAAGTCTCAACTGACCTGAAACACACCTAGCCTATAGGAAAATGTTTTGGTCTTGTTTTAGCTTACTGCACTCATCAAAACTCAGGTAATTGTAGTTATAATTTATATAACTGCAATACATTTTAAATAAAGTCATTCTTATCAAGAAATACAAAATCAGAATAAGACACAAGCAGTCATACAAAATCTAACTACAAAATCTTCCTCTCACCTTGTAAATTAATCCTTAATTAAAAGTTGTCTTCACTCTCTAGTTTTTCCTCATAGGAGAAGGTGTGAAATGATTCCTGTAGGATGCGGTTGACGATGTTTGCGATTGCATCCATAATTATTCTTGCAAAGATTGTTCCCTTGCAAAAGACAGGACAGAAGCTAGCTAAGCAAACTAGCTAGCTAGCCTACAACTCGACACGAGGTCTTGCAAAAATAAAACTAATTAAATATAAAGATGAACAATAACAATATGAACAGATTAATTGATTACACGTAATTATAATATTAACAATATATATACAAGAACTACAAACAAATACTACACTAATCACTCATTCATGATAATCTCTCTCTCTTTCTTGATCTCTCTCGCCTCACGCTTCAACTTCCAAAAGCAAAAGGAATGATGGAGGATTCTAGAACACGTTTAACCCTTTCCTGCCCGAGCGGAATGCTCCATTTATTATCGTAACGTGACCAGTCTATGCATTAACGATCAGTTTGCTTGTATCAAACCATATATTTAAATAGCTGATAAATAGCTATTTCAAATGATATGACATACAATGCCACAATATTAATAAACTTTTAATAAGTCAAGGAAACCCTCCCCAAAATGTTTATCTTCTAAGAAAATAAATGTTTTTTCCTCAAAAAACTGCCAGTTTTGACAAATTTCCAATGAAGATAGAGAAATTGTTTTATTTTACGGTGTAAGAGTTACAGGCTTTTTAGTGACTGATGGTGCTTTTCCAAAATTCTATATATGGAATGTTCCGTGGTCAGACACTTTCTTATCTGGATAGTGGCATAAACATATCTGCAACATGGCACATTACAAATACAATATTGTCTTACATATGATAATAAAATACATACACACGCAATATAAGATTACAACATTGTAATTTAAACATTTTATTGTAAAAAATACAAGGTTAGTTTACATTGTCTCATTAAAACCTGAAAACAAAGTCCAGGTTACACCGCCATCTTTTACTAAGGTCATAAAAAAACACTAATACAATAAATATTGTTTAAAATGTTTTTGCATTGTTTGAATTGCAATATAGGGTAACCATATGACCTACAATACAAATGTATGTATAAATAAACTTATAAAGTTCATGCCCCCATGGTCCTCATCCTGAAGGCCCTCCTCAGCAATGAGCCGAAGCTCATCTGGTATCAAAGTCCTCCTCTTGTTCAATGACTGCATCATATGCTCTAACTGGGTCCCCATTAACCATTTCTAAAACACAAACATGACAGAAATTCAAATGAAAACTTGCTCCAGCAAATAAGGGGATAATCAATAAAAAGGGAATAATCAATAAGAAGGAATAGCCTTTAAAACTACCATTCAATTTGCTTGCAAGGTGAAGATACATTTCATTACTCAAAAATATCATTTCATATCTGACCATACATAGCTAACTAAAATACAGTAGTATGGTAATGTATGACTATTGTAGTCCAAAAATTGAACTGGCTACCTGGACCAATGTGTCATTTAGCAACCAAAACTCACCAGCCTGAGTTTTCAAAAGACTTTCTGCTAGCCATAGCATAAGATGGATTTTTCATTCATCTCATACAATCAGAAGGCTTACCATTTCTAGAAAACATATAATATATAAACAGACGCCTAAATGTAGCTAGCTAGTAAGATGAAGTGGCAGACAGGTTGTAATATTAGCCAAAAGAGCAATCAAAGTTTTCCCTGTAGCTGCCACAGCTAGAGAGTTGGCCTATCTATCTAACAAGCTAGTCGAAATGGCTAGCTGTTTAGAGTTCGTTTTTATCTGTTATACCAATTACAAAAATTCATAAACCCAGATCAGTTATCAAAAACAATATTAGAAAACTGGCTGTTTAGTTCGTTTTACTTTGCTTTCAATTACAAATACTGATAAGTGCATATCAGTTATCAAAAACAATATTAAAAAACGTCAAAAAGAAAACACACAATATATAAAGACACCTAAATGTAGCTAGCTAGCAGGATGCATTTACAGATGGATTACTCTTTTGGCTAACATTACAGCCCAAGTTTTTTCCCTATAGCTGCCACAGCTAGCTACCTTATCTATCTTAACAGCTAATCTAAAGCCAACTTTTTAGTTTGTTTTACCTCTGATACCCAATAACAAATATTGCTATCAGTTATCAAATATGATATTAGATTACATTAAAAAAATAAAAATACCTTGCAGCACTTATTTTTGGGTGATGTGGAGCGCCTTTTAGTCCAGTGCACCTTGAATACAACTGCTAGCAAGCTAACTTTAGCTAACGCAAGCTACTTATCTAACATTGTCTGAGGAGGATTTTTCTACATTTCTGATTCACTACACAAATCCATTCATATTCTTGAAATATGTCGATGACATTAATAAAGTTAAAGAATACAGAACATGTATAATTTTCACCTCAGGGAAAAGCTAGGTCTGGCTTTGCCTTCAAATCTCATTGTCTATCGTTACTCAGCTTGCTCCATAGGCGTCAAAAGTTTATCTCACTGATGATTTATCAAAACAATAAAACCATCCTAAACGTAAATGATACATTACCAGCATTAAAAAAACTATTGTATACAGTTCCTTACCTCAATATGTCTGTCCGAAGCTGTCAGAAACCTGATGGACCGCACGGAGCAGAGGCACCTGCCTCTGGCGCCAGCTTCAATGGTTTAGATAGGTGTCAATCATCTTCATGTCGCAAACGCGCAAAGATCGCGCATCATTCGAAAGCCATAATTGTCCAATCAACAACGTATAAAGTACTATATTGCCTTACATTGAGTTGTATTAGCTTAGTGAAGCAGAGAGCTTCACCTGTTGTCTTATAGAAACCTCCGCCAACTTGTAACTTGCTCCCCTCCCTCCTCCCTCACCTCTTGCTGCAGCTTGTCCACGGCTTGGGTAACGCGCTCCTTGCTGAGCTGTCTGTACTTCTCTACCATCATGTACTTGAGGTTTTCTTTCAGCTCCGCGTTCAGCTGCATAGCAATGAATAGCAAAAGCAGAGAGACAAACGCTACACAGACTCATAGGGTGTAGGCCTACATAGCCTTTTACTCATATCTTCACTCATACACAGTAGCTGAATTGCTCCAAAACATTTTGAGATGTGATTGCACAATAAAATGTGTTTTCATCAATTTTATCAATTTTTATTTGGATGTGGTACATTTATTCAATGCAAATTGATAGGCAGCACAAAAGTAAACCAAATTATTTAATTTAGCAGTAGCCAAACTTTAAAATACTGTCAAGAAATAAGGAGGATGCAAAATATAAAATTGAAAGGAGAAACAAGGTCCTTGTAAGTTGGTCTGGATAAGAGCATCTGCTAAATGCTTAAAATGTAAAATGTAATGTCCTGTTGTTGTTATAGATCTGGGCACAAATAATTTTATCTTACCACTAGGAGTACTCCTAAATCGCACTAAAACATTTTAGTTAGGAGTCCCACCTTAAAACCTATTCACAAAGCTGCAAAGACAAACTCATACTAAGGAAGTCCTAGAATTTTCAAGCTAAGAGTGAGGGCGGGGTTTACGTCGTTGCTATGGATGACGTTGTGTCTCATGAATGAGCTTACTCAGAATGCCCACAGCCAGGGCTGGACTGGCTATATAGTCTACCGGGCAGAGAATAGGGCCCCCCCGTCGACAGAAAAGCGACGTTCGCACCAGGTGCTGGCAACCCACGCTACGCCACTGGATGGGCCGGTCTGAGCCAAATGGCAGGGCCTATTTTTTGTCCCAGTCCAGCCCTGCCCACAGCGATTGGCTGATATAGGGGATGGGTCTCTGCCCGCGATTTAAACCTAGAAAATAAATTATATGCTACCGTAAAGGGGTATGTAGGCCTACCTGTTCCTGTTATATTCTAGTGGTGTAACGGATCGCAGTTGATCTGTACGGATCAACCCCCACGGTTCGGCATGCATATGATCCGCGGATTAATAGTTAAATTGAACCATCATAGAGAAAACAGTTTTTCTGCCGCTGTTACGTTTTAAAGTAACAATTCCCTAAATCTCGATGCAGAGTTACAGTGAAGAGATAGACAACCATGTATGTTTTGGTTTGCTTTGTTTTTCATACTAAGCGCCTTTCTGGGAGGCAGGTTTTTAGAAACGCGACCGAATTAAATAAAATTAAAACATTAGCGATCTTTTAATTTTTTATTAAATTAATTCAGGAATAAAACCACGCTAGTTAAATCGCCTAAGGCGTACTGAATCTAAAAATGAATTCGAATAAAGATTTCGTGAAATAACTTAAATTGAAAAACTGAAATTATCATTCATTCAATTCCTTGAGAATAGTTCCTGGTAATTTTTGGTGGAAACGCGCCTTTGGCCCCGTTATTTTTTTTTTTGCAGATCCGAAAAATGACCCCTATTATATTCTAATAAAGATTCTAAAATACAAATGTAGGCTACGTGTCACTGATTTAACATGACACCAAGAATACTGACTAGTCAATTGGTTACATGTCTCCTACAGGGACTCCTAGCTAAAATGTTTTAGTGCGAGTTAGGAGTACTCCTAGTGGTAAGATACAATTATTTGTGAATACCGACCCTGTAAGCCAATAAGAATCCGATTTAGTAATCCCACATCTTCAGCCAACGTTTCCAATACCAAAAAGAAAATCTTAAGCACATAAACAATTTAAAGGTCCATCACCTTTCCCAAACTCCCAAACACTATTCTTAACATTGAAAGTTCTGTCTCTACCGCTTCAGCTAAAATGTTCCAAATTGATCCATTTGATGAAAATTCACAAAGGTTTTTTAAACATATTTTTTATTGATTATAGATTTACAGGTGAAACGAGTGCAAAGACAAAGCAAACGCCAATGAGCCAAACCACTATTGTGTTAATAAGTTAAGGCAAAAATTATGAAACAACTAAGACATATTTTCAACAACATTAATTGATCAAGAGGATATAACATAAAACCAGCTTACACAGGGGTCCTTCAGGACTGAGTTTGATAACCCTTTCTCTACTGTATAAAATACAGTAACTATTTGAGTGACTACTGCATCATTTACAGATATTTCTAACACTCTACAAACAAATCTTGACTGGAGAAATAGATGATTATTTTGCTGTATGATGCAGTAATTTTTAGAGAGACTATAAGACAGACGATCAAACAGAAAGCTAAATGTGTACCTAGCCTCACTAATGCAACTGATTCATGACTGACAAGTTTAAAAATCAACATCTTCACAAAAAATGCTTGGAATGAACCATATCAATTAACTGTCAGGCAAGTGTTTATTGTTTTATATATATATGCCATTTAGCAGACGCTTTTATCCAAAGCGACTTACAGTAGTGAATGCATACATTTTCAGTATATGTGGCCCCAGTGGGGATTGAACCCACAACCTAAGCGTTGCCAACGCTGTGCTCTACCAACTGAGCCACAGAGAACCACAGTTTTTATAATTTAACATAAATAAACATAAATTACCATTTGCTGTTTAACTTAATACTGAATATACAGCTAGTTTATGTCTGAATACTTATTTTTTTGGAACACACTGTACGTTACCTTCTGATAGTAGATGTAGGCCAGAACTCCAGCAATGACCTCTAGCAGGAAAATACACAACAACAGGACAAAGTACTGTGGGGGAATAGACAGAGCAAGGATATTCCATCAGCAACAACAGAACAAAAATTGTCGAAAGGGCAGAATATACATTTTCTAGCCACTGCACAATACATTCTGAATACAAGTCTTCAACCACAGTAGCACACCTCATTATATTAGAATAAGATAAAAGTATAAAGAGTTTGATCACTTGATTATATGTAATTAATACGGCTTGTTCCACTGCATGGTTTTTAGGCCTTTTTGAATTCCTACAGTTCAGTAGGCAGTGTTATATGAAATGTTTATTGTTTATTGTTTATTGTTTACGGATCCCCATTAGTCATCACCATAGTGAAGACTATTCTTCCTGGGGTCCACATAAAAGACAGACACTCAAAACATAAAATTATACAATATCAATCAAGAAAATACTTAGTGAACAGCATTCACTTATTAAAACCAAGGACATTTTAATTTAAAAAAAGAAAAAGAAATAACATCATTAAAATTAAAAATACAAGTAGCAGCTCATTTGAGAGCTGTATTTGCTATAACCACCAGATCTACGTAGAAAAACAAAAACAAAGAGCTAAAACAAAACAAAGAGCTGATACAGAAACTATCTGCATCATAGCCAGAGGCAAGGAGTCAAACTAGGCTAAACCTAATTTCTTTACGGATGACGACTTCTTTCAGCTTCTTTTTGAAACTGGATTTATTTCCAATAATTATTAGATATTGGGGGAGTCTATTCCAATATACTACAGCTCTGTATAAAACTGTTTTCTTTAGTGCATTGGTTCTAGGTCGAGGTAAGATAAAACGACAGCTTGAGGCCTGTCTAGTATTATGGCCATGTCTATCATTGGTGGGTAGTAATTGTGAAAACAGGCTAACGGGTTTACGTAAGGTACAAATATTCTTTAAATACAAAATAAGGTTGCATACCAGTCTTTCATCTACCTTCATCCACAACAGCCTTGCATGCATTACATTCACATTACTTCTAATAGAGCATCGAAGTGCGAGGCGTGCAGCTCTGTTTTGAGCGATCTGGAGTACAGCTAATTTTTGTTTCAATGCACTCGACCAGATTGCTGAGCAGTAGTCGAGATGGGACAAGATTAGAGACTGTATAACCAATTTAATTGTTGTGTCAGTAAAAAGCGAGCACACCTTCTGATGTTAGAGATGCCTCTACTCATTTTCATCACTATATTCTTAATATGAGTAGACCATGATAGTGTTTCATCAATAGTGACACCCAACAATTTAGCTTCTTTAACCTGCTCAATAGCAGCACCTTGCAATGAGAGGCACAGTGTATGATCTGACCTAAGAGCATGTTTAGAGCCCAGTACCATACATTTTGTTTTAGACACATTCAACTTTAACTTGTTCTCTATGACCCATTCAGAAACCAGCAGTAACTCTTGTTGAAGCATCTCATTGACGTGCTCAGTGCTCTCTGCCGATACATACATAGTTGTATCATCCGCGTAGATCGCCATATCTGCATTTTTTAATACATATGGCATATCATTTACAAAAATAGAGTAAAGAAGAGGCCCGAGGCAGCTTCCTTGAGGGACACCGCACTGAAGTGTTTTGATCTCTGAAAGAGCACCATTAAACATAACACATTGTTGTCTGCTGGTCAAATAGCTCTTCATGAAATGAATAGCAGGGTCTTTGAATCCATAAGCTGATAGCTTCATGAGTAGCAACTCATGATCTATGATGTCAAAAGCTGCACTGAAATCCAGAAGTACAACACCCACAACTGACTTTGTGTGTACCTGGTTGTCCTACCTTCCTGGGGGGTATTTCACATAGCAGGATTAGCACATAGCAAATCTTACATCTCGTCAGGTCATCCAAAAGCATTGGCACATAATTGAATCTCATAATTGAACCCTCTACTAAATCTGATTTCTAATACATTTTTAAGAGACCACCCAACCTAGGTGACCTAGGCCCCTCAGTAAGCCCCATCATTTTTATTCTTCACCTGATGACAACTACAAGTGTGGACAATGTGCACATTGCAACTTCACCATCAAATGCAACACCATCAGCCACCCACATACTGGGCAAGAACTTCAAGATACAGGCCATGATCACCTGTACTAACACCAATGTCATTTACCTGTGAAAATGCCCCTTTGGACTGGCCCTTGTGGGAAAAACCTCGACAGTTAAAAATGTGCATTAGCGAACACCACAGCTGTATTAGGAGCAATTAAAAGGCCCAATTGCCGCTCACTTGAAGAAGGAAGGGCACTCAGTCGCCACCCTCAGATATTTGGGGATGGAGCATGTGTCATCTCACACAGGGGTGACGACATTTGTCATCTCTTATTACTGGATAAACAAACTCGTTCGTAAGTCACTCTGCTAGTGATTTACAAGAATTTGCCGCATTCACCAATTTTCTTGTATTTACAATTTTCTCTTAGGTACGAACAAGATTTACGAGTGGCCCAGAGCTGTCATACGAGTCATACGTACAATGTGCCTGTCGTTCTCCAAAGCAAAACAACTTTGTTTTTGACTAATGGATTTTGTCCATTTCGTTACTTAGAAGAACTGTTGAGTTTGAATATATAAATTACATGATAAATGATAGAATTCATAATGTATAATCATTTTGAGAGTATCCTGTTTGACAATTGTAGGCCTATATTTAACTGTTTTCTTTTCAAATTGTAGGATAATATAATTCATAATTCATTAATATAATTATATCATTATAATTCGTTTCAATTGTGGCTATTGAGGCCATGGTATAATACAATATCTTGGAAGAGAGCGCGTCTTTAGAGAGCGCGCTGATCTATTTGCAGAGACAGACGAATGGCTAGTGTCGCGTTTTTGATTACCACGGGCTGTGCTTCGCTGTCAGTCGCTGTCCAGGGGGACATCCGTTGCAACACCTGACAAGGCAACCTCGCCAATTATGGCACGTATTCGCTTGTCGGTGTGCGTAACAGAGACTTCCTCCTGACCCCCTCCTGTTGCAGTAATGGATCGCCTTCCTTTCGCGAGACGTTTCTTTGACTCCAATTTCATATCACATCATATCACAGCATCTGTGATGCTACGGGCAAAAGATACTACGTTAACTGCACAAGTAATTTTTTCCCACTCCTTGGTTTTAACAGGTCCCTTAATTCCACTGTTGAAGCTCTTAAATAGTACGTGCTTTCGGTTACTTATTTCAGATAGTAGTACTTCAATCTCCAAGCTCGTAAAGTTTTTCTTCTTGGTTTTGTTTGGTGCCATTATTATGAATGACTTTCCTATGAAAATGGGGCGGGACGCCAAACCTTATATAGCATTATTGGGGAGTTAATTATGATAATTCACAAATCACATGAACGTGCATTCATTTAAGAAGATGACAGCATGTTTACGTTGTCATTTACGACAGTTTTCTGAAGTTACAAGCGTTTGCTGAATCTGACGTGGAACACTCGTAGAAGTCACCTCACGAAAAAGAAATACAAGAAAGATACAATAAAAATAGGAAAATGTTCTTGCATGAGGCCCAATGACCCGAAGCATACTGCTAGAGCAACGAAGGGGTTTTTGACGGCCAAAAAGTGGAAAATCCTTGACTGGCCGAGTCAATCACCGGATCTGAATCCAATTGAACATGCATTTTACATGCTGAAGAGGAGACTGAAGGCAAAAAGTCCCAGAAACAAGCAGGAACTGAAGATGGCTGCAGTACAGGCCTGGCAGAGCATCACCAGGGAAGATGGTCTGGTGATGTCTATGCATCGCAGACTTCAAGCAGTCATTGCATGCAAAGGATATGCGACCAAATATTAAAAATGATTACTTTATTCTACATTATGTTAAACTGTCTGAATTATGGTGCCTGAAATGGGGGTGACTATGTACAAAAGGTTCTATAATTTCTAAATGGTTCATCCGATATGGATGAAAATACCATCAAATTAAAGCTGACAGTCAGTCTCAAAATGCTAGAGTACAGAGCCAAAATAACAAAAAATGTGTCACTGTCCAATTAATTATGGTGCTCACTGTATATACTGTATATATATATATATATATATATATATATATATAAATGTATCCTAATATACAGTCTTTCTTACGTCTAATCTGTTATTTGCAGTTGTACTGTCTGCTCTTGCGTGCTTTTTATATTGCATTTATTCACGTGACATCATTGTCTGTGACCACGTCACATCCACCTCTTCTCTATCGGATATGTGATGTTTGTGGTTGCGAAAACCAGAGGCTATTTATATACCCTATTCTACATATTTATATTATGATAGTCCTATTTTCTGCCAGGTAGCTGATACTTAGTTTCCTCTAACTCTATTAATTGTTATGCTGACCTAAGGGTCACTGCTCTCTTCCTTACCTTCCCTTTAAGCCTTTTCACCAATCAACCTTTTAAAGTTGTTACATACACACGCAGTTAGCTTAATTAAACAAGCCGGCTTCATTTAGCTGGATCATATTCATCTTAAACAGGTGCCGTGAAACAAACAAGACCGACTTGGGTTATCACGTTAACTGGAGCCAGCTAATTTGTTATCGTCTTAACTGCTACATTATATAACATGGTCTTCTTTAACTATCATGGTTCAATGTACTGAAAATATAATATATATGTATTATATGCACAGATTGGGTGGAATCTCATATTTTCAACAGTGGAGGTCAATGTTATTATAATATTTATATATTATTTATTTTTATCTTGGTGCAATATTTTGATATATTTTATTTATTTTGCTAATGTTGACAGCTGTTTCTGTTTTTTTATTTATTTTTATTGATAATGGTAAATGCCGGTTGGTTGCTTTTTTACCATTGGAAAAAACCCCATCTGTTCTTGCTATCCAATTATTTGGTTTAACTTTGGTGTGTACAGTAGGCTCCATTCTTATTAATAGTATAAAATAAACTATATAAGGAATGAGGTATATTTTATGCTCCAAAAATTCTGAAAATTATATTCTTTAATAATAATGAACCACAATCGAATGGTTCACAAATTATATTTTTTTCCCCAGAAAAATCAAGAATCACAAATATTCACACCACTATTATCAGTACTTTGTGGCAAGTAGTCACCTTCTGTAGTGTCATACGAGGTTATGGAACTTCTTGGGGGGGATCCTCAACCATTCTTCCATGCAGAATTGTTCTAGCTCCTCCACATTCTTGGGTTGACATTTGTGGACTGCTTTTTTGAGTTCAAACCACAAATGTTCAATTGGATTCAGGTGTGGAGACATGGCCATGTCAGGACATTGATCTTGTGCTCTGTCAACCATTTCTTAGTTGATTTGGACATATGTTTGGGATCGTTGTCTTGTTGGAAGCTCCATCTGCGGCCAAGGTGTAGCTTCCTGACAGAGGGAACAAGGTTTTTGGACAAAATGTCTTGGTACATGCTGGACTTGGTTGATGCTGGGTATGGTTACATCTATTTTAATAAGGGCCCCAGGGCCTGTGGATGCAAAACAACCCCAAAGCATAAAAGATCCACCACCATGTTTCACCGTAAGTATGAGGTGCTTTTCATGAGGCCAAGCATGAGGCCATTGTCATGTAGGCATTGTTGAGTGGTAGCTTTAGACACCTTGTACCCCAAGATGCCAGGTTGTTTTGGAGATCTTGAACTGTGCCCCTTGGACTACTTTTTATCTCTCAAACCATCCGTCTCACTACACATGGGGCAAGATAGACTTGCATCCTCTAAGTGGCCTTAAACTTCTTAATAATTGACAAAACAATGGAAAGCGGTATCTTTTAACTATTTAGTTTTTTGATCTCCTGATCAATAACCTTTTGTCTGATGCCTTCAGGGAGTTCTTTACCTTTCACCATGATGATGGCTGACCACAGTATTTCAAATATGTGTTCCCTCCTTTTTATACCCTAGGGAAACAGGAAACCATTATAAGCCAGTTTATATAGTAAGCCACTATATAGTTCCATAACCTTCCAATGAACTTCAAATAAGTTGTATATTTATAAAAGATTTGTTTTAGTTGGAATGAATAATTTAAGTGGAAGCACTGTCGCCTCACAGCAAGAAGGTCTCGGGTTCGAATCCAGGCCGGGGCCTTTCTGTGCGGAGTTTGCATGTTCTCCCCGTGTCCGCGTGGGTTTCCTCCGGGTACTCCGGTTTCCTCCCACAGTCCAAAGACAGCGTTAGGCTAATTGGAATGAATAATTGATGGATTGCAGATGTTTTCTGAAATTTCCAGCAAAAGGAAATTAACAATGGATGGATGGATGGATGGATGAATAATTGTGATGCAGATGTTTTCTGGAATTTAATTTTTTTTTACAATTGTATTAGTAATGTAGGTTTGGAATTTTCTGAATTTTTGGAGCATAAAATATACCTCATTATATAGTTTATTTTATATGATCTCTTTTGTTCATCTTTATTAAGGGTATTAATAAAAATGGAGACACTTTGAGCCATCATACTAGTATCTGTTTTGTAAGCAAAATAATGATCCATAATTATTTGGGTGATAGAAACAGATTTTATAATCATGAAAACATTTTAGTATGTTTTGCAGTGTCACAGAGGTGAATAGAAATCATTGGGCCAAGGTTTGTGACACTTGCTCACTAAAAGGTCCCTAGTTCATGAGCCCTTGGGTCTATAAGTCTGACATAGGTCTATCATGAAATATAACCCCTTTATTTCTTTTCAAACATGACTTTCTACACAATAAAACTATACAACGTCTATTTGTTGTTATGTTTGTTATGTTATATTTGGTACTTTAAGCTGTGTTGTGTCCATATGCTGTTTGATGACACCCTCATATACCTCAAAGTGTGTCCTTTCAAATGATGCTAAACCTAGGCATGAGATCATTACAGTTCTTGAGCTATGAACTGTTATATTTGTGTATGTCTAAATAGGCGGGAATTAAAAAATGGAGTGACTGATAAGGGGTTTTAAACCAGCTTTGTAAAAAATGTATAGATATTTTTATCTATATCGTAACCATTTTTAGGAAGGGGATTTCTTATTTTTCTGTGTAAACAAATATTACCTGACAGACATTCTTATCCTGGTACAATAGAAATGTCCACGCAACAAAACAGTGATCGCAGCAATCTGGGAAATTGCATAGAAGGGAAAAGGTTTTATGATGTAAAACAACGGAATGCAATTTTTTTCTAAACCCCTCAAAAAATTCAAGTCAGTGTTGGGAGCCACGCAAGATGGACAAAAAAGCATAAGAAATTCCCCTTGAAGCAAATATGTTTCAACTGAGCTTAGCTTCCAACCAATTAAACTATATCCTGTGAGTACAGGCAGCAGGTAGGGCATGTCAAGCCATGTCAGGCCGTGAAACAACATTTGGATTTGACAGAGACAAAAACGATGACTCAAGTTATTTTAATCCGCATTTATTTATAAACTTTCCAAAAACATTTTTTGTATAAATTTGACTACAGTGCTAAATTCTTGTGAGGGTGGAAACATGCTACATTTTATCATTTAGCAGATGCTCTTATCCAAAACGGCTTACTAAGTGCATACAAAAGGATAGGCATTAAGTTAGTAGGTGTTATTACACAAACATACAACATAACTTTAAGTGGGTAGGTTCAAGAGGCGTATAATACTATAAGTGGCATAATGTATTTGAGTGTATAGTGCTAAATGTAGAATAAGCTATTTAACCCAGAGAAAATGCTCAGAGCTTAGGATAGGAAAGAGTTTGCTGATCCAAGATGTAGTTTGAACAGACGAGTTTTCAGCATGCAGTGAAATACGACATGGCTGCCCTGATTGTTGTGGGAAGTTCATACCCCCGAGGGGTCCCCCAACCCCCGTCACCATCAAGGGGGAGGAAGTTGAGATGGCAAACCAATGCAAGTTCCTGGGAGTGCACCTGAACAAGAGGCTGGACTGGACGGACAACACGGAGGCCCTCTATAAGAAAGGACAGAGCAGACTGTACTTCCTTAGGAGGCTCAGGTCCTTCGACGTGTGCAGCAGGCTGCTAAGGATGTTCTACCAGTCCGTGGTAGCCAGCGCACTGTTCTTTGCCGTAGCCTGCTGGGGTAGCAGCGCCAAGGCTGGGGAGGCCAACAAACTCAACAAGCTTTTGAGGAAGGCCAGCTCTGTTGTTGGCGAAAAACTGGACAGCCTGGAGGCAGTGTTGGAGAGGAGGATGAGAGACAAACTGTTGACCATCCTGAAAAACCCCTCCCACCCCCTCTATGATGAGCTGAGACAGATGGAGAGCACCTTCAGCCACAGACTCATCCATTTCACGTGCAGAACGGAGCGGTTCAAATGCTCCTTTGTACCAGCAGCCATCAAACTGTTCAACAATGAACATTGAACATTGTATTTTAGCTCTCACTCTCTACTGCTGTACCTACCCTACATTCCTTGCACATCTCACTGTTGCCCCGATTGCTGCTATGCTTATTATTATTCTTATATCTCAGTTTTGTTTTTGTTTTTTTGTTTTTTTCAGTTCCACACCTGATCAAGGATAACCAGCATAACAGTGGTGGTAACACATTGAGGAGGTGACAGTATGGAAAGTTTCTCACTCCATAAGACACTAGGGCACGGCCTTCTCCATCTCTCCACCTAGACTATGTTTGGCAGTAGGCTAGGCTGAAAAGATATGTTTTTAATCTACACTTAAAAATTGAAACTGTGTCCGAATCCCTAACATGCCTTGGTAAACCGTTCCACAACAGAGGAGCTCTAAAAGAGAAGGCTCTACCACCAGCTGTGCTTTTCGAAATTCTAGGGAGTAATAGATGGCCGGCTTCTTGTGAATGAAGCAGTCGTGTCGGCTTATAGGGGGCAATCATTTCGGTCAGATATAAAGGTGCACGTCCATTTACTGCTTTAAAAGTTAGCAACACTACTTTATAATCAGCCCGATATTTAATAGGAAGCCAATGTAGTGATGCTAACACTGGAGTAATGTGCTCATACTTCTTGGATCTAGTCAAAATACGTGCCGCTGTATTCTGTACTAGTTGAAGACTCTTTAGAGAGCTACTAGAGGAGCCGGATAATAAGGCATTACAATAGTCTAGCCTCGATGTGACAAAAGCATGCATCAAGGTTTTGGCATCCTTTAACAGAATGTGCCAAATTTTAGCTATGTTTCTTAGGTGAAAGAAAGCTACTCTGGAAGTGTTTTTAATATGAGTGTCAAATGTAAGGTCCTGATCAATAATAAAACCAAGGTTATTAGGCTATTAACCATTAGACTTGATGTAACTATGCAATCACCTGCATTTAACTGCAGATCCAACTTGTTCCTTCATTTTTTGGGGCCCAAAACCATCATCTCTGTTTTATCTGAATTTAAAAGTACTGTCATACAATTCTTTACATCAGAGATACAAGCCTCTAATTGAGTGAGTTTAAGTATTTCACCTGGTTTCATTGATATGTACAGCTGTGTATCATCTGCATAGCAATGGAAATTCACACCATGTTTACGAATAACATTACCCAGTGGTAGCAAGTATAATGAGAACAGTAATGGTCCCAGCACTGAGCCTTGTGGAATACCATATTTAACCTGAGAGTAGTCAGAGAACTCTTGATCTAATTGCACAAATTGAAACCTGTCTGATAAGTATGATTTAAACCATGAGAGTGCCTGTCCACGCAAACCAACCAGGTTTTCTAGCCTATGAAGGAGAATCTGGTGGTCAATAGTGTCAAAAGCAGCACTTATGTCAAGGAGCACTAGAATAGAAACACAACCAGTGTCCAATGCTAACAGTAAGTCATTTACAACTTTAATAAGTGTCGTCTCAGTGCTATGGTTTGGTCTAAAACCTGATTGTAGTGTTTCATACAGATTATTCGTTTTTAGGAAAGCAGTTCATTGTTGAGCTACAGATTTCTCTAAAATGTTTGACAAAAAGGGCAGATTTGAAATGGGCCTATAGTTAATCAGATTAACAGGATCAAGATTTGGTTTCTTTAGAAGAGGCTGCCACTTTTAAAGACCTAGGTACACAACCCAATAATAGGGATGTATTTATGATATCTAACATGGGCTGGCCTTGCACAGGCAAAAGCTCTTTAATAAGCTTTGTTGGTATGGGGTCTAACAGACATGTAGATGATTTGGAGGACATAACCAGTTTACTAAATTTGTCCAGATCTAAGGGAGTGAAAAACTCAAGGGTCTCTATGCAACCCTGCTCCTGATAGCCCTGTGCTATCTCGGGAGTTGGAGTACTAGATATTGGAGTCATTTTCATAATTTGTTCTCTGATTGTCTCAATCTTATCAGTAAACAAGTTCATAAAGTCATTGGAATTATAGTTAGAAGGATAACTGATGGAAGCTGAAGACTGTTTTTTTGTCAGTTTAGCTACCGTGTTAAATAGAGTTTGGGTTGTTTTTATTCTGGTCAATTAATTTTGAGAAGTACGATGACCTAGCTGTAATAAGGGCGTGCTTGTATTCTATGAGGCTGTCCTTCCAAGCAGAGCGAAAAACCTCTAAATTGGTAGAGCGCCATCTGCGTTCTAATTTCCTGGAAACTTGTTTAAGGGCACGGGTATGGTCAGTAAACCAGGGTGCAAGTTTCTTCTGACTGCATTTTTTCCTCTTGAGGGGTGCGACCGCATCAAGTGTATTCCGTAAAATGTGATTTAGCGCATCTGTTTGATGATCAATTGACAAAAAGCTATTTGGGTCCTGACTTGATACTAATGATTCGGGAAGTAAGTTTATACATTTTGAAGCCGTCAATGAATTTATAGAGCGGCTGTAATAGTATCTAGGTTCCGATTTAATAGGAATATTTACCTGAATTTCAAAAGTTATCAAAAAGTGATCCGATAGTACAGGATTATGGGGAGACACAATGATATTCTCGACATCGATACCATAGGATAAGACTAAATCTAAGGTATGGTTGTGGCGGTGGGTTGGTTCAGATATATTTTGAATAAAACCAACAGAGTCAATAATAGCTGCAAAAGCCAGTCCTAAAGGGTCACTGTCATTATCAACATGTATGTTGAAATCTCCAACAATCACAACTTTATCTCCCATAGTTGCCAAGCTTGATAAAAACTCTGCAAACTCAGAAAGAAAGACAGTATACGGTCCAGGTGGTCTATAAATAGTTACTAAGAGGAAGGATTGCACTGAGGTAACTATATCTTTTGACCGTCCAGAAAGCATAGCAAGCGATTCAAAAGAGGAGAACTTATCCCCACATTTAGGTGTAAAACTAAATTTTGTCGAAAAAAAAGCAACAGCCTCACCGGACAGACGGCGCTTGGCAGCTGGCATAACTACCGAGACATTGAGTGTAGATGTCAGGCGCCAGGTTTGAAACTAATCAGGTCAAAACTATGGTCGTGAATAGCTCACAAGAAGCTAGTTAACAACATTTAACAATCCACATTTAAGATGCGTCTTTTAGGCAACACTTAGCAGGCAGTGGGTTTTAATATAAATAAGATTATGTACACAAATGAAGTCAGCCAGTGTGCTCAGATAGCTTTTTTACTTCTAAAACCATTTCCAAAATGAGGACAGACACAGTCTCAATAGCTAAGCTAGGTCAGACAGTGGTTTAGGACCAGAAGTCTGCTGCCTGGTCTGAGAGGTCATACATTTTGCGAGTTTATAACGGGAAAAATTTCTAGATAATAGAAGAGCATCTCTCCAGTTCGGGTGGAGTCCGTCTCTCTTCAGTAAGCCAGGCTTTCCCCAAAAAGTGGGCCAATTGTTTATGAAGCCCAAGTCGTTGTCAGTACACCAGTACACCAGCCATCCAGCGATTTAGCGACGTGAGTCTACTGTAGACTTTGTCACTCCTACGGGCAGGGATAGTGCCAGAGATAATTACTTCCCGACTGATTGTTTTAGCGAGCTTACACACCGAAACAAAATTATTTTTAGTGATCTCTGACTGCCTAAGTCAAACATCGTTGGTGCCAGCATGGATAATCATTTTAGAATATTTACGATTATTCTTAGCTAGCACCTTTAAGTTTGCCTCCACGTCGGTAGCTCTGGCCCCAGGCAAACATTGGACTATGGTCGCTGGTGACTCTATCCTCACGTTTCGTAAAGTGGAATCGCCAATAATCAGAGCTTTCTCAGTAGGTGTATTACTGAGTGGGGAAAAATGATTCGAAACGTGAGTTTGGTGTATGACCTCCTTGGGATGGCGACTATGCCTCCCTCGAACCGTGACAAAAACCCCTTGCTGCGAAGGCTCTGCTGGGGGAATAGCACTGATGTCTAGGCTATTTAAACTCCCTGGTGCGTCCGGTGCTAACAGAAAAGACTCTATGTAACTCTCTCCTTCCTGAATCTGGCGAAGCGTCCGGACGCAGTCCTCAAGCTCAACTATTTTCTGAGCCAATTCTAAATTGAGTTGACACTTACTACATATACCAGTTACACTAAACTTGGCGTCAGAACTAATACTAAACATATTGCACTCCAAGCAGGAAACAAGGGTCAATTACCGTAAATGTTTTCTTGGCCATCGAACAGAAAACCACCATTAATTTACAAAATTCACGCAGATTCGACGATGGTTATAAATAAAATTAAAGTTTTGCTGCCAATATATTTGATGTTCTGTATGTCTTGTGTGTTCTTTCACTGCCTTCTGTATCTTTGCTGCTGTGACAAACCAAATTTCCCCCCCCCCCCGGGGATTAATAAAGGCTATTTTATCTTATCTTATACCACCACTAGGGGGCCAGAGTAGAGAAGAGATGTGATCAAGATGAGGGACCCTTTCGACAAGGAATGGCAAGGCTGGCAAGGTGAGCTAAAGTTGTGGAGTGGAGTAGTCTGGCAGGAGTGTTATGTTTGATCATATTATACAGTGATGCTTGAAAGTTTGTGAACCCTACAGGGGGTAGTCATTATTTTCATATATTACAGAAAAATAACCTGAAAAAATATTGATCTAAACCTCAATTCTTAACAAAGATATCCCAAATAAAGGACACACAAAGAAATATGATATGTTTTCATTTATTTAACAGAACTGGTTTATTTAACAAAAATGCAGATATCCTTGTGTGCAAAAATATGTGAACCCCTTCAATCAATAACTTGTGGCACCTCCTTTAGCAGCGATAACTTGAAGAAAATGTTTCCTATAGCCACTGATCAGTCTCTGGCATCTTCTTTGAGGGATTCTCTCTCACTCCTCCTTGCAGAACCCAGCCAACTCAGGGAGGTTTGAGGGCTGTCTGGCATGAACAGCCAATTCCAGGTCCTGCCACAGCATCTCCATTGGATTGAGGTCAGTACTTTGATTTGGCCAATCCAAAACACTAAAAACTTGGACTTTTCTCCTGAGCCATTCTTTAGTAGATTTGCTTGAATACTTTGGATCATTGTCTTGTTGACCTCTGAACACATTAGTAGCAAAATACTTTCAGCCAAGTTTTAGCTCTTGGACTGATGGCCTGACAGGAGTATTTTATGGGAGTCTGTTCAATAATTCTCTGATATGCCCTCATGGTTCCCTTTAATGATGTTGAGTCATCCAGGGCCAGAGGAAGAAAAGCAGATTTGATTGAGGTTTTAAATTCCCAGATCATGACACTCCCGCAAATTCCGCACACCATGCTTGACTTTAGGGATAAGGTTATGTTCTTTTTTGGTGCTGGGCAGTGTTGTCCTGGCATCTCCATTGGATTGAGGTCAGACATGGCATTTTTGATTGTGACCAAAAGTTGATTTTGGACTCAACCGTCCCCAAGGAACAGACTTCCAGAAACCTTCAGGTTTGTCCAGGTGGTCTCTGGCAAACTTAAGATGGGCAGCTTGGTTCTTTTTAGAGAACAAAGGCTTCTTCCTGGCTACCCTTGCATGGCAGTTCTATTCATCTTTCTTATTGTTGATGGATGCGCAATGACATCAGGCGTACCGAGGGAGGCTTGCAGACCCCTGGATTTATTCTTGGGTTGCTTTTTACTTGACTTACTATTTTTCTTGTGGCTCTTGGTGATATTTTACAAGGACACCCACTTCTCACTTCCTGAGTCGCTGTCGTGTTAAACGCACTCCGTTTGTATATTATTTGTCTCACAGTGGACTGATGGAGCCCAAGTCTTTTTGATATGATTTTACATCCTTATCCAGACTGATGCGCACTCACTGCTCCCTTCCTGAGGTCCTCTGAGGTCTCCTTAGATCCCAGCATGGTGTGTTTTGCATTCACCTGTATGGGTAACACTGAACTAACCAGGTTTCTTACCTGTATTTATAAGAGTGCCACCAAAAATCTTTCCTGAAGATCTGACCTTTGATTGGTTAACTTGGTACCCAATTTTGTACCCACCTGATTCTACTTACCTACTTGATTGAACTAAGGTTCGCTTATTTTTGCACCTTCACTAATTTTCTCTCTCCATATTTTTACTCTATACTTTACTATATGCTGAATTTGTCTAAGAATGTATGAAATTGGTAAATATAGACACTTTATTTCAGATAAGAAAAGACTGGTTCTGATTAAATAAAGATTTTGTGATAAAAACGTTCTATGATTTCACAAGGGGTTATAATAACAAGCACTAAATTCAAGAGCGACAAAATAAATAATTTTACAGTTGTCACTGTTGTTGATAAAAACAACCCCTCACTAGATTGTATATATTTTAAATAGAAAGCCTAGTGTTGTTATAATTGCAAAGTACTGAATCAATCATACAAATCCCCACAGCATGCACGTGATGACCAAAGTACCTGATACCAGCTACTGCAGGTCCCATTCTCAAACTATAGGGGTGGGACTTGCTGGTGGGTTTTAATCCCATTTTTGAAAATATGGTGTATTTTGGTCACATTACCAAACACCCCATCAGTTTCCCTCCCTCCCTCCTTCCTCACACACCCCTCACTTTCCCTCCCTCCCTCCTTCCTTACACACTCCTCACTTTCCCTCCCTCCCTCCTTCCTCACAGACCCCTCACTTTCTCTCCCTCCTTACACTCCTCACGTTCCCTCCCTCCCTCCCTCCCTCCCTCCTCACACACCTCTCACTTTCCCTCCCTCCCTCTCCACAGGCTAATTTCTCTAATGTGACTCACTGTCCAAATCTGAACTCTTAAAGACATACACTGCATTCTCTAATCTTTGTAACAGAACTACATGTGGTTCATAGATGCCCCACTAATACACTAAGTCTGTATTGCATCGGATATTCTACTGGTATTAGGATGTGACACTGGGAAAGGTGGAGGGAGGAGAAGAGAGGTCTGGGCCTCCCTTTTGGCTGCTGTCAAGTGCTCCTCTTCCCTCCCACAGCCTGGAGAGGACTACGGGACCTTGGACAGCAGCGGCCTCACTTGGACAGCAGGCAGGCTCACCTAAGACTAATGAGCAATCAACTCAGCTGTGAGCCATTGCCTTTCTTAGGCCATTATAAAAGCCACAGCCTGCCATGCTTGAGGGGGGAGTATTTTGGGCATGGAGGAAGAGGTGCTGGGTTTTTGTTGCTTTTTACCCTCTAGTGAATTGTTTTGATTTAACTTCATTTTTTTGTGGTTTGTTTTATTTTGTAAAATAATTCATAGAATAAACTGGCCGTTGGCCTATTGGAATCCTGTTTTTGGTTTTCCTTTCATCCACTCACCACCTGGCATGGTGGCCACCCCAGACATGGGGATAGAAAGACACAGGATATATGCTGCCAGGAATGTATAAGATAATTTGTCATGTAACAGATTGTAATAATGAATGCATTTACTTATATCCACATCCAATTGGAAATGAAGGAATATATACACTACTTTTCTCCAACTCATTAGCGAGTGAATAGGTGTAATCAAGGTTTTGAACCTAAAACCTCAGACTATATGCAAGAACTATGCAGACTTAACAGATACAATGCAAGAACATTTTGATAAGAGTGTATACAATGTCAATGAATCTTGTAATGAAGAGAAAATGAAATCTTCATGAACAGTTATTACAATCACACTTTTGGCTTTTCACATTCACTCTCTGTCAGTTTTATGTTGTAGTAGCAGGTTGTGCATTTGCCTCTTCATGTTTTCCAGATTGGAATTTTATTTCTGAAGTAATATAAAAAATATATATATAAATGTTCCACAGGAATGGAACCACCTGTCTTTCCTGTCTGCCTCTGGTTTTATCATGCAAGTGAGATTATACATGTTAAGGCAGGATTGTGAAGATCCAAAATATAAATCTGAGCTAAGTAGCATAGTTAAGTGACTGCACACAGAGTGTGGAATTGCAGAATCAGTATTATGTGTGTGTATTTCATAAGTGTTTCTGCGTGCCTCTGTGTGCATACCCTATATGCACAATACTTCAATATACGTAACTTCATATTGCTCTTATGTCTCACCCTGATATAAAAATGCATAAATCACAAGGATAAAGTTATACAATGTTGTGAGAGCACTCTGTGTGAGTCTCACCACTCTCAGAAGTCTTCTCTGCTCCTTGAAGGTGGCACAGCAGCCCAGGACTCCGGTCACCATGACAATAGCCCCAGCCACAATCAGGATGTAGGCAGAGGCCGCATAAGTGCTGGAGGACAGCAGGATGATATAATCGCTCTTCTCGACCAGAGTCCAGATCCCCACGGCCATTACGGTGCCCCCTGCCAGCTAGGAAGTCAGAGCACAAACTAGTCAATTGAAACCAATCTTCTACACCATAATACACCCATATTACCACCATTTATTAATTAATGCCCATCCCAAAGATATTAGCATTTTTTGAAAATGACTTTAATACATACAGGTCAATTTAAATATCAAGGATTTGTTCATGAGCACTCTCATCACTGCAACATCCTCTGACAATTTGCAGACAGGCATGCACCCTCCTCCAAAGTGTGCTGCCGGCTGACACTTCTTTTCACTCTAGAGTCCGTCGGCTGATCTGTGCAGTCATTGTGTCAGAAGAGCACACTTCATGTTCAGTTGACTGTGGTGTCCATTACATACTGCAAACCAAATCAAATGCACTGGCAAGAATGAGCATGAGCAAACAGCAGTCCCCCTTCCCGACCCCCCAAGATACACAAACACAGACTCACCCAGAAGAGGAAGTTGAACGTGAATAGCAGATACTTTAGACAGATTGTTCCACATGCTTCCTTTTTCTGATCATAAGCTGCCATACTGAGAGAAAAAGGTGATGTGTTAGGCCTACTTCTAAATGTAGTCTAAGCATATATTATGAGATCTTTTATGTGTATATTTCTTAAGACAGATATTAAGAGATCAATTAAGTTCAATTTGAGGTGCAGTGCATTTCAATACGTATTTTTAATCTAGCTAAAGATTATCTTGATAAAAATGCTCATTACATAAATTTAAGCAGTTTGACATTCATCAAAAATATATCTGCATTCATTGGGCCAGATGCAAGAACCACTTTTACGCACAAATTCGTTCGTAAGTCACTCTGCGAGAGAATTTGCCGCATTCACCAATTTTCTCGTATTTAGAATTTTCTCTTAGGTACGAACAAGATTTATGAGTGGTCCAGAGCTGTCGTAGAGTCATACGTACAATTTGCTTGTCGCTCTCCAAAGCAAAACAACTAATGGATTGTGTCTATTTCGTTACTTAGAAGAACTGTTGAGTTTGAATATATAAATTACACAATAAATGATAGAATTAATAATGTATAACCATTTTGAGAGTATCCTGTTTGACAATTGTAGGCCTATATTTGACTGTTTTCTTTTCAAATTGTAGGATAATATCATTCATAATTCATTAATATAATTATATCTTTATCATTCGTTTCAATTGTGGCTATTGAGGCTATGGTATAATACTACAATATCTTGGAAGAGAGCGCGTATTTAGAGAGCGCGCTGATCTACTGTATTTGCAGAGACAGACGTATGGCCAGTGTCGCGTTTTTGGTTACCACGGTCTGTACTTCTTTGTCAGTCACTGTCCAGGGGGACATCCGTTGCAACACCGGACAAGGCAACCTCGCCAATTATGGCACGTATTTGCTCGTCGGTGTGCGTAACGGAGACTTCCTCCTGACCCCATCCTGTTACAGTCATGGATCGCCTTGCTTTCGCGAGACGTTTCTTTGACTCCAATTTCATATCACACCTTTTTTTTTTTTTTTCTGTGACGCTACGGGCAACAGATGATACTGCGTTAACTGCACAAGTAATTTTTTCCCACTCCTTGGTTTTAACAGGTCCCTTAAGTCCACTGTTGACACTCTTAAATAGTATGTGCTTTCGGTTACTTATTTCAGATAGTAGTAGGCCTACTTCAATCTCCGAGCTCGTAAAGTTTTTCTTCTGGGTTTTGTTCGGTGCCATTGTTATGAATGACTTTCTATGAAAATGGGGCGGGACGCCTAACCTTATATAGCATTATTGGGGCGTTAATTATGATAATTCACAAATCACATGAACCCGCACTCATTTAAGAAGACGTGGCATTCAGCATGTTTACGTTGTCATTTACGACAGTTTTCTGAAGTTATGAGCGTTTGCTGAATCTGACATGGAACACTCGTAGAAGCCACCTCACGAAAAAAAATACGAGAAAGATACGAAAAGAATACGAAAATGTTCGTGCATGAGGCCCATTGTCCATGTTTGTCTCATCTTCACTGAATATTTCATATTGCTCGAAGGAGAGACCAAGTGTGGCTATATTTGTTGCATTCACCACATAAATAACTCCACTTACCTGCACAATTACACTGAAATTCTTTAAAGTGAGAAATAATTCCAGGTCCTCAATTCAACCCAGATGCTGGCATTAAAATACACATTTCTAAAAATTAAAAAAGGTATGTGTATTTATTTAAACTTTTACAATATCTTAAAGTGAGGCCTGAGTCTGGATGGATGTACCTATATATCTGTACTTTATTTATGCCGAGAAACCTGATGTATTGTGGGGAGACTTGCGCCAGTATGGCAGGACCTTACGGCATAAAGTTGGGAAAATAGGTGAGAGATTATGGTAGAATGCCATTCGCTACCTGCACTAGGTGAACTCATACGTCGGGGCAACAGTGTTAATAATACTCAAAGGGCTTTTTGGAAAATGGCTATCATTTTCATTATGTTTGTGTTTCTTTTAAGTCTTTGTGGTGTTTATTGTTCTTTGAGTTTCCCTATCCCTGTAAATGTCCCAACGCTTCTACAGCACTGTAAATAAAACACACTTTTGTTCCACATGTCTGCTATCTGCTAATAAAATAATAATTAAGACAGTATTTAAAGAATACAATAGTCATGATCCTACTCTAAGGTTATTGACATGACATCGAGACCATACAAAGCCATAGTTTCCCATGGCCCTAATGACACAATTTTTGTGACAGTAGGATAGCCTGGAAATAGGACACTTTGACACAGTGATTACTGTAAATCAGCCTTGAAATACGACAGTTTGACACAGTGACTGCAGCCAATCAGCCTTTGACCATCTAGTATGACCATATTTATTGGCAGAACTTCAGCACAACACATCAGAATATTTACAAAGTGGTCCTCTCCATAATCAATGGGAACGGTAAACAGAACCAAATAACATGAGATTGAAACTGCCGGAAGTGACAAAGTCACACATGCACCAACATCTGCACTTCCTCTACAGACTCGAGAAAAAATCATGCTACTGTTCTCTATAGTCACTACAGAGCATATCTTATATTATGGTACTCAAGCTGGTCTGGCATTCTGACTGTGCAGCTTAAAGCTCAAATCCAATGACTGATTAAGACTGCAGGTAAAATGATTAGTATTCCCCTTCCACCCTCCTCTCAGGAATTATTTGTGGAGTCATTCCCAGGTGTTGAATCCAGAGAAAAGTAATATCTGACCCAGCTGCTGAATCCAGAGTAAAGTCATATCTGACCCAGGTGCTGAATCCAGAGTAAAGTAATATCTGACCCAGGTGTTGAAACCAGGGGAAGCTCACACCGTACTGATTCAGCATTGCTTGTGTTTTGCCTTGCATCTCGAACCAATGCATGAACGTCATGGTCGAGGAGTATGCGCTTTCAATCACAGTTGCCCCTAGTCTTTCCCTCACACTTCCATGGCAGTATCACCTTAGCCACTTTTCCACGTGAAACATCAGCAAGTTCATCAGTCTTCATCACTAAAGGTCCTGCTCAAAGTGGATGTGGAAACCCAACAATCACCCTTCTTTCAAAGTCACTGAGATCTCTTCTTCTAATCATGGTAGACAAAATAATAGGCAAATGGGCCTGCCCAACATTTTTATACATGACCCTAAGCATTATCACTATAATTCATTGCAGTGAGGAGCTGTACCACCATTACTTCAAGTCCTGGGGGCTACAATTCTATGTCACAGGATGTTTCCAGATTGTGGATGGAGACTTTTTTGACTCTCCCAAATCAACATTGTGCTGAATTATTGTTAGAGTATCTACACACAACAAATTTAAAGAACCAATACATCCAATTTCAGCCAACAAAAGAAACAGTAGCTGGATTTTGCAGGAGAGCAAGTTTTCCTGGTGTTTTAGAAGCAATTCATTGCACCTACATTCCCATTATTAGTCCTTGTGGAGAGAATGGAGAACTTTTTTCGCAACCAAAAAGGCTTCTGCTCCATCAATGTTCCGGCTGTTTGTGATGACAAAGCCCAGATCACTGACATTGTTGCTAGATGGCCCAGACCTACACACGTCAGTCGGATTTATGACAACAGCTTACTTTTTATTTTTATATATATATATATATATATATATTATATATGTTAGTTCATTGTTTCCTGTTGCATCTGTCTTATTGTATTATAAAAAATAAAACATATATATATATTTATATTTTTATTTTTTTATTTTTTTATTTTTTATAATACAATAAGACAGATGCAACAGGAAACAAAGAACTAACAACAACAAAAAGTACATAATACAAATAACAACAGCTTACTTTTGGCATTTCTGGAGAGTGGATGGGTACCTACTGGGTGACACCGGATATCCATGTTGTGGGTACTTAGTGACACCTCTCTTAAACCCTCAAATTCCTGCCACATTCATGCAAAGGGCATTACAGAGAGATTATTTGAAGTGTGGAAAAAGGGAAGGGGCTCCGCACCAAACTACAGAACACTCTAACAACAATCATTGCTTTATCTGTTCTGTACAACTTTGGGAAGAGACTGGGTGATTAATTACCAGAGGATGAAGAGCATGGACATGAGGACAGAGAAGATGGCAATGCACAGAATGCTGCTAGTGCTAATGGAAATGCTCAGAGAAGAGCCCTGATTGAAGATTATTTTGGTGCCAAACTGAGGTGTGTTTATTCTATTACTAGCAATAATGTACTGTATTATTTGACAAAAGTGATCTCAAAATGTTTCTTATAGTGACCACACCAAATTCTAAAGTAATATCTATAAAAATTAACTAAATAACCTGACATAAATGAGCAAAATCATTGATTATTAATCGCATTTGTATATCACAATGTCAGAATAATTGTATGTACTTAGTAGAGGAGCTAAGTGCATAAACTGACCTTGTCAGAAATGTTGTAGGTATTGGAACCAAATGCAGGTGAGAGAGAGAGAGACCCAGGAAGCAGAAAGGCGTTTAAGGTATTTTAATAACTAAAATGCAAATCGAACTAAACGGTAATACAGTGTCTGAGCTGACACTGAACAAACACTAACAAATAAACCAAAACAACAAATGAGCAGGGGAAACAAAACAAGCGAAACTGTAAATACAAAATGTATTCCGGGACACGGAATAAACTAAAACACTGAGACACTAGAAACAAACGAGTACAAGATATTCAGGGCGGCGAGAACAACAAACACAACAGGTATGACAAAGCTAAGTGCAGTGAATGTTCAAGCAGAGTTGGGGCAACCAGGAGGTTAAGTACCCTCCAGGGCTCACAGCTGCCAGTCATTGTCTTGATTGATTTAGTGCATTCCTTTCACTTCTCCTGCTAATTGGGGCGTGGAGGAAATGTCAGTTTGCCGGTCGAGTCGTTACAGACCTGACACCTATCGTTTCTTCACAATGCAGTGTATGATTTACAGAGCTGTATTAGGAATGGCTCCCTTAGACAGATGGACTGCAGTAGAGTGGAGTGGAAGTGGGGAATTACAAAGCAGAACAAAAAACATTGAAGAAAGCTTGGAGAAGACACTTTATTGTTATCTTATATGATTAAAAATATAAAATTCCCATGTAAATGTCTTTGTGTTGTTGTGTGTGTTGACATGGCCAAATCATTTGATATGTTCAAACAGCAAATGACAGACATAAAGTTTCTTATGCTGGAATATACATGCCTTTGGTTCAAAAGCACATTTTAAAATAAATTTTGTTTTGTGGAAATATTGTCAAGCGATAGACTGTAGCATGAATTTTGATTACATGTGAAATCACTTAAAGCTTAATCTATACAGTTTTTTTAATCATTCATTTGATAACTGTGTTGGGGTCACACACCGTTCAAAGCTCCCCTTCACTCCCGATATAAACTAAGGGGTGGTTTAGTAACACAGCCCCTAGGGAACGCCACAATTGGTACTTTAACACTGGCACTGTCTGTAACACTATTGGACTCAGTTCACCCTTCAGTGCTTTAATAAGAATAGAATACAAATATGGTGGTAAAAATGAAATATCTTTATTACTTAATTTCATCACAAGAGGAGGGAAAATGTTCCAACTGATCTCTTTGGCAGCAAAGTCCTCGTTACAAAGTAGCCAACTAACATGGTAACACAGCAGTGTTGCATCAATAGGTGTTGTAGGCTACAGTTAGCTGGTTGTTGTAAATATTTTGTTGTGGAAACTCGCATGTTTTCATACAATATTTACATTGCTAAATTACATATCCTGCTTTGTACAATACCCGTCTGTTTGTTTGATCATTAGTGATTTCGCCTGTATGCTCGCTGCTGTTCAGTCCACTAGATACTACCAATGGCCCTAAATGTATCAACCTAATAGTCAATATGCATTACCACTCAATTGGTAATGTTTTAGCAGTCGGTAGTCTAATGATGCAATCTCCGTGCCCGGTTCTCTATTGATTTTATGAATTTGTACCCGTTTGAAATTCTTTGCTGCGGACCACTGGCTTAGGCAATTGATCTTCATGCCACAGTATTAACATTGGCTAATTAGGAACATTACAATGTGGATCTACAGCAAATGCATGACCATTGGGTAGAGTGAATATTCCAAGGGCGTGCCAATGTTGGTGAATGATGAATATATGACCATTCGCAAAAGTAACATTACAACGCTGTATCAAAGTTGGCAGTAGACGACCAAGGCCAACTATAATGACCATTAGCCAATGTTGACCCTAAAAACAAATGTTTCCTGGGATTATGTATTATAAAGAATCATATACTTGTTATTACCTGGGTCAATGACGTGACGTGTCCATTTTGGTGTCCAAAACATATTTATAATATAAAAAATATATACTTTTAAATTAAAACTACATTATATTACTAAATGTCCCCCTCTTCATTGACTAGTAGTAGTAGTTATTATGAATAATGGAAATTTAAGGAGCTATGGAGCTCCAAAGTGCCAAAATGTCATTCGGGATAACTGTCCGCACCTAAAATCAAAGTACAAAAATGCTCCGAAAACATTAAAAACCTCAATAAAACTTTAAATCTACCCATTGGGCATAATTGTGTGAGTGTTTCCATGGATGTATAAACATATTGTGAGGATTCTGTACTTCATTTCATTTTTATGCGTGAAACACTTTTGTCCCAGCATTGGGATTTTAGCTAATGTCATTCGGGATAACAGACATTCAAGAGCAATTTTACACCATAAGGCATTGTGATAGCCATGTGACAGGAGGTTGCATCAGAAAGAAGATTCTCAAGGACCCCAGACTGTGCAGCAAGGTTAGTAAAGCTCTCTTAAAATATTAATAATTTGACCTTTTCGGTCACTGGTGCACTATGATACAAAATCCTGTGTCATACGGGACAACGCTTAAAACACATAGAAACTGTTGTTTTATTTCAAATTTGCATATTTGATGTGAAAGATGATATTAAAATGTTGAAGGTCAAGGCCATTAGTTTTCCATAGGTGGCCAAGTAATTGCCTGTTAAATAAGTTCAAGCAGTTTGTTTGTCATTCGGGATAACGATTTTGTCATTCGGGATAACAGTACCTTGCTGTTATCCCACAATGTCATTTGTTACTCTGAATGACAAATGCATAGTTTTATTGCTTTTATGACTATTTTAAAGCTTGTAGGCATAAATTATATATTGTTATTTCTTATTAATAACACATTTAACATATTTATACAATATTAATACGTTTTGTATGTTTTAAGGCATATTTTATCTTTGTGTCTGTCCACCAAAGGAGATTGAAACATGGTCATTATCTTTATTGTTTTTATAGTGTTTATTCAAATAATTAGCAATTAATTAAAGTTATAATGCTTTATCAATGCTTTATAAGTACAGATTTGATGTTTTAAGGGAAATTCTGTTCTATATATCCAGACCCCAAAGGATCTCTACAGCACACTACAGGAGAACACAAGCTCAACTATAAGGTACTTCTGGATATCTGAAGATGACGTGTGTAGACATGATGATGCAGTGCCAAGTCAGTTGCCAGTTGTTAAAGGCACCATGAAACTACACCAGGTTGCCTCCCAAACCCCGGGGAAGATACGTCACAGAGAGCTGTCCTGCTTTTGCAGCCAAGGAGGAAGCCATTGTAACTGCTATGATCCAGTTGATGTGGACTTCAATCAAGAAGGATCTGAAGAGACCGCCTCCACAAGGTCAAACTCCACCCGGTTCAACCAAGAAGGATCTGAAGAGACCGCCTCCACAAGCTCAAACTCCACCCGGTTCAACCAAGAAGGATCTGAAGAGACCGCCTCCACAAGCTCAAACTCCACCCGGTTCAACCAAGAAGGATCTGAAGAGACCGCCTCCACAAGCTCAAACTCAACACTGCAGTCCACGCACAACCACACAGATTTAGTTGGTAAATTTGTTGTTGTGAGATATGATGACCAACCTTTTGTCGGCTAAGTTCTTCATCTGGTGCAGAATGAAATTGAGGTGAGCTGCATGAGACAAACTGCTGGAAAGAACGTATTTATGTGGCCAGAAACATGTGATATAACCTTTTACTACATATCCGATGTGCAAGCAGTCATCTCAGAGCCAGAGCCATCCACCAATCGCAGCTCAAAACTATGCAGCCGGGACTGGGAAAAATTCAAAGAGATGATGTGACTCAAATGTGCGTCTGCTCCACCCACAGAGAATAAATACAGAGAATAGATGTGGAGCTCTCACGCAAAATGAAGTATTTTAACTGAATGTTTTAGTTACAATACCATGAAGCCAATAGATGAGGGCGTGGCTGCACGACACGGAGCTGGACATATGATGACGATACACAAAAGAAGAAGAAGAAGAAGCCAATTGTTAAAACAACATTCCAGATGATAGCTACAGTATGCTGACCATTTTATTCAATCAAAATGTTCAACTTTTCAGTGTTGATGATGAAAATGTTTATGAAGAATACATGGATTAGACTAATTACTACTCTCGAATCATTAGGGAATAGATGGGAAGATCTCACCCAAAATGAGGTATTTTAATGTTTTAGTTACAAGGCCATGTAGCCTAATTCAAGAGAAAATATGAAGCCATTTTTAAGGCAACGTTCCAGATGATAGCATGTTGACAATTTTATTCAATCAAAATGTTCTACTTTTCAGTGTTTATGAAAATGTTAACTGATATGAAAATGAATGTTAATGAATTTATACTGACTTAAAAACGTTATAAATTGCACTACTGCTGTTGCCTACATTTTGATATATTTTTACAATGGCAGGTGTTTACTGTATATGAAATGGTTAATGTTGTGTTCAAAATGCTAGGTTAGTGTTTTTAAATGTAAAAAAAAAATGTTTTACTAAGGCAAAATATCCAATAAAGTTTAATGTGTAATGAATGTAAGTGTTTGTGTTACATCGCTGTCCGCCCTGTTCACTTTCCTTGTGTTTTTCTGCCACTTTGTTCCTTGCGTGTCATGTCTGGTTTTTGCGTTCTCCCTGGGTTGTCTCGCCGCAATCTGTCTATTGTTTTTCCCTGCACATTCTGCACGCTGCCCCAATCTGTTTCTTGTTCCCTCGTTTCGTTTAGCCTGTCACAATTGTTGTTCCCTGCACATTCTGCACGCTGCCCCAATCTGTTTCTTGTTCCCTCGTTTTCGTTTCAGCCTGTCACATTTGTTTTCCCCTACACATTCTGCACGCTGCCCTTATTAGTTAATGCTTTTGCCTATTTAAACCCGGCACTCGTTTAGCCCATTGCCTTTGCGTACTAGTTTTTCTAGCACTGCTTTCATTTGGTTACCTGTTCCTGACTTCGCGAATATTCCTGAATCTGCCTGTGTTTATTTTGTTTCTTGTTTAGTAGCCGCACGGCTTTCCTGTTTTTTGCCGGTTGTTTTTGGATTCCCTGTTTCTTGTTTATTTAGCCGCACGGCTAATCCTGTTTTGCCTGTTTGTTTTTGGACGGCTTGTTTCCGTCACTTTTATTTGTTCCTTGATTAAACGCCTCCTGAGCGGAGCGCAATTACCATCTCCGTGTCGAGTCCGCTTTTGGGTCCAGGTCTGCATTTACCGCACGTAACAGAACGCAAAGGCCATTATGGACCCAGCAGACTCGACTGCGCTCCACCACCTACTCGCCTGCCAGGAGGCTCGTATAGACCAGCAGGAGCGACACATGAAGGAGACTATGGAGGCACTGAGGAGTATGGGAGGCCATATTTCTCAGGTGGGAGAACAGGTGTCCCAACTCAGCTCCAACGTCTCTCTTCTGACGCAGACGACTTCTCCCAACCCCCCTGCGTCATCGCCGCCTGCCAGCCTGCCGGTTGGACAACCAGGGGAACCCGCATTCCCCACCCGGATCGCTATTATGGCGATTTGGGGAACTGCAAGGGGTTCCTCATGCAATGCGACCTCATCTTCCACCTACAACCATCTTCATACGGCTCTGAGCCGGCAAGGATCGCATTCATCATGGGCTGCCTTGGGGGTAGGGCGCTGAGTGGGCCACTGCCATCTGGGACAGCCAGCTCCCAGCCAGTTCCCAGTACTCCACATTCGTGACAGAAATGAGGAAGGTTTTGATCACCCGGTGGGTGGGAAGGATGCCTCCCAGCGCTTATTCCATCTCCGTCAAGGGGACCGCAGCGTGGCGGAGTACGCGGTGGTGTTCAGAACCCTGGCGGCGGAATCCGCTTGGAATGACGTGTCGCTCCAAGGGGCCTTCCGGAACGGGTTAGGTGAAGTGGTGAAGGACGAGCTGGCTACGAGGGACTACCCTGACTCCCTCGACGCTCTGGTTTCCCTCGCCATCAGGGTCGACAACCGCTTGCGGGAGCGTCGGAGGCAGAAGACCGGTCACCTCACCCCAGCAAGCTCTTCTTCTCCGTCACCTCCTGATTCCTTCCTCTCCCGAACCACCGAGCAACGGTCAGCCCCGGGGCTTGCAACTGAAGAGCCCATGCAGCTGGGCAGAGCTCACCTCTCCCCGGAGGAACGCAAGCGGAGACTCAAGGCGGGAGTTTGCCTCTATTGTGGTAACACGGGCCACTACCTGGCCACCTGCCCGTCGCGACCAAAAGCCCAGGCTCACCAGTAAAACTGGGCCTACTGGTGAGCCACACCCAGGGCTCCACAACCGCCCAGTCTCGCTTCCAGTTGAAGGCCACGCTCAACTGGAACCGTCAACCCCTGTCGCTGTGTGCCCTAGTGGACTCCGGGGCGGATGGAGATTTCATTGATGCCCAGCTAGTGCGACAGGCTGGCATCGCCACTCGTCTTCTTGCCGTCCCTCTCCGGGTCCACGGACTGGATGGGAACCTCCTAGCCCAGGTCACTCACACCACCGAACCCCTACAGCTCATCCTGTCCGGCAACCACCGTGAGACCATTCAGCTCCTGGTCATCTCCTCACCCCAGTCCCCTCTGGTTCTCGGCCAACCCTGGCTCCAACTCCACAACCCTCATCTGAACTGGATCACCAGCAAGATCCAGAGCTGGAGTCCCTACTGTCACGCCACTTGCCTCCAGTCGGCTCGAGCACCCACGGAGGGTGCTTCACCTCCCGCCAGGTTGGTTCCTCCAGACATGTCCTTGGTTCCCCCCATGTATCACGACCTGGCGGAGGTGTTCAGCAAGAGCCGAGCCTCTTCGTTGCCCCCTCATAGGCCCTATGACTGCGGCATCGACCTGCGCCAGGAGCAAGGCATCCCACCAGCCCACCAGCGGTCTCCTCCGTCCCCTACCCATCCCAGGTCGTCCTTGGAGTCACATTGGTCTGGACTTCGTCTGTGGACTCCCCCCCTCTGAAGGTAACGACACTATTTTGACCATTGTCGACCGATTCTCCAAAGCGGTCCATTTCGTTCCCCTTCCCAAGCTTCCCTCAGCCTCAGAGACCGCAGAGCTCCTGGTCCAGCACGTGGTTCGCTTACATGGGATCCCCGTCGACGTTGTGTCGGACCGTGGTCCCCAGTTTTCCTCCCACGTCTGGAAGTCGTTTTGCCAGGCCCTGGGGGCCTCCGTCAGCCTGTCCTCCGGCTACCACCCCCAGACGAATGGCCAGACCGAGAGGGCCAACCAAGACCTGGGGACTGCACTGCGGTGCATCACAGACCAGAACCCCTCCTCCTGGAGCAATCTGCTACCCTGGGTTGAGTATGCGCACAATTCCCTAACCAGCTCTGCCACCGGTCTCTCCCCCTTCGAGTGCTCCCTAGGGTATCAGCCCCCCCTGTTCCCGGCCCAGGAGGAGGAGATCTCCGTCCCGTCTGTGCAAACCCACATCCGGCGCTGTATTCGGATTTGGGAGGACACCCGCTCTGCTCTCCGTCGCTCCACCGCGCGCACTCAACGCCTGGCGGACCGCCACTGCACCGCAGCCCCCCAATACTCTCCGGGACAGCAAGTCTGGCTCTCCACCACTGACATTCCCCTCCAGTCCACCTCCAAGAAACTCCAGCCACGTTACATCGGTCCATACAAGGTACAGTCTATCATCAACCCCTCTGCTGTCAAACTCAAACTCCCTCCAGCCCTCAAGATTCACCCCGTCTTTCACGTCTCGAAGATCAAACCTGTCACTACCAGCTCACTGTGCCCCCCCGGCCGTTCCCCCTCCGCCCCCCCGGATCATCGACAACGCCCCAGCATACACCGTCCGGCGCATCCTGGACATTCGGCGCAGGGGTCGGGGCCACCAATATTTGGTGGACTGGGAGGGTTATGGCCCCGAGGAGAGGAGCTGGGTTTCCGCCAGCTCATCCTCGACCCTTCCCTCATTCGGGACTTCCACCGAACCCACCCTCAGAAGAACAGGCCTGGTGGGTCGCCAGGAGGCTCCCGTTGAGGGGCGGGTTCTGTTACATCGCTGTCCGCCCTGTTCACTTTCCTTGTGTTTTTCTGCCACTTTGTTCCTTGCGTGTCATGTCTGGTTTTTGCGTTCTCCTGGGTTGTCTGTGTTATGGGCGGCTTCGCCGCAATCTGTCTATTGTTTTTCCCTGCACATTCTGCACGCTGCCCCAATCTGTTTCTTGTTCCCTCGTTTCGTTTAGCCTGTCACAATTGTTGTTCCCTGCACATTCTGCACGCTGCCCCAATCTGTTTCTTGTTCCCTCGTTTTCGTTTCAGCCTGTCACATTTGTTTTCCCTACACATTCTGCACGCTGCCCTTATTAGTTAATGCTTTTGCCTATTTAAACCCGGCACTCGTTTAGCCCATTGCCTTTGCGTACTAGTTTTTCTAGCACTGCTTTCATTTGGTTACCTGTTCCTGACTTCGCGAATATTCCTGAATCTGCCTGTGTTTATTTTGTTTCTTGTTTAGTAGCCGCACGGCTTTCCTGTTTTTTGCCGGTTGTTTTTGGATTCCCTGTTTCTTGTTTATTTAGCCGCACGGCTAATCCTGTTTTGCCTGTTTGTTTTTGGACGGCTTGTTTCCGTCACTTTTATTTGTTCCTTGATTAAACGCCTCCTGAGCGGAGCGCAATTACCATCTCCGTGTCGAGTCCGCTTTTGGGTCCAGGTCTGCATTTACCGCACGTAACAGTTTGCCCACTACTGATTATTTACATTTAATTTGACAAGTTGCCAGTGCCTCTCACTTTGTATTAAATATAGAATGCTTATTTAGATACATCTTTGTTGCTGAGACTACACTTCGTGATCATCCCACTCGGAATCTCACAGTATGTCATTCGGGATAACGATGTCAGTCAGGCGGGATAACACAGATTTTTCTTGAAATATTCCATAATTCAATTTTCTTTAGTTGAGGATGCAACAATAATCTTAACCCCTTTACTAGATTGCATTTTTAGACATTTCCCAGCTTTTTTCACTTTTCAGCATTACGTTTTGGGTGAAAACATAGACAAATGGGCCTGTGTAAGTAGAAAAGCCTATATTTATGATATTAATTGTGATACAATTTTGATTTCCTGAGCACAACATGTTTGTTGCTATCAAACGATGGATATCTATTAAGTATTGTACGTTGATAAATATAAATAACCAAATTATGAGAAAATCTATTACCGTTATCCCGAATGACATTTTTGATGGAAAAATCTAATTGTTAATAATAAAAATGTATAAATGTAATTCTTAGAGATTTCTTGTTGAAACATATACATAACATTCTAATGAAGGTAGAAAGAGCTTAAATTCGCATTTTTAACTCAATTAATTTTTTTCCCATTTTTAAACCCTTATTCGTCACTGACCCACCTACTGTTTATCATCAGAGTTTGAGAAAATGTTAACTGAAAATACATGAGAAATTGCGCTCTGTGTGAGTTTGAAACAGAACGCAGCTTTTTACTCAATATTATGGCATTAATCTTTAGGATATTTTACAGAACAGCTGGCAATCCTAGGCCCCGTTTACAGTCTTGAAATGTGACACGTATCCGATATAATCCATATCCGATATGTGTTGCATTAAAAGAATTCTAGTCTAAACGCAAGAAATCGGATATGGATTAGGTGTTTCCATATCCGATATGAACCACATCTGGCAGTAGTCTCGGATATGAGTGTAAACGGCCCCAATGCGTGTTGCCAACATTCGGGATAGAACATCTGTTGTTCACACTCGCAAAATAATGTTACTGCAATCCTTTCTCTCCTTTATTTGGTCATCTTCCAGCTTTCTGTGCCTTTTTTCCCATAATTTTAGCACTTTGGACAGCATAAGTTGCTAAACTAGCTGCTAGCGAATTTACCTCAGGGTACTGAACAGACTATAACAAAACAATGTCTGAGGCAATGTCTAAAAAGGTTCAGGGCCATGAGTAAACCTGAGGGAGTAGAACGGTCTGTCTTACCTGAAGCTGTTGCGGAGTTTCAAGATAAACTGCTGAAGTAACAAACTACGGTAGATGGTAACTTACAAAACAATTACCTTTTTGTAACTATATGGTCTATATCTCATCCACATTGCAGGTGATATTCTTTCTGGCAATGCACCCTGGGGAAATATGTAGAGCCACCCTTTATGAGTCTGCATGCGTCTGAACCTGCCTACTCAGCCTGAAGAGATGCCAAATCATGGGAATTGCAGTCATAAAGCTTTCAGCACCTTTAATGTGGAGGAACCAGAAAGCGTGCATGACCACACAACCCCTTACAAACAAGAGCTAAGAGGTGGAAGCAGATATTGGCCTGATCGATGACAACGGTTGTTAGCTCTGAGCTTTCGTGCCCTCTGTCATGTGGGGGAAAGAGATACATTAGTGGGTGTGTAGTCTCATTTTGACCCAATGTTGCTTTGTGATAGATTACCACATTACAAGACATGGCAACACACGCTGTTCTGTTTCCCCCGTCCCCTGTTCTGAGGTCCATGGTATGTGACAGCTATTGAATGATGCCCAATGGTATTTCTCCCACGTTTATTCTTTTTATGTAAAATTAAAACTATAAGTCTGCTAAACAACTCTGTAAGAGATAGCTTTAGGCGATGCAGGACATTACTGTCGTACAATAATTACAATAAAGTACTAGGGAAAATGTAGGTATGAAGCCCACCAAAATCTAAGTTTGGACATTTTTAATATAGCCTAAATGTTTGTAGGTCAAGTGAGGAAAAAGTTAAAGATTAATCTCTCATGTAAACCTAATTTAGATAAAAATATGTGAAAAGTCTGGGGTGGGCTTAATATGTATATTACATTACATTACAGGCATTTAAGCAGATGCTTTTATCCAGAGCAACTTACACAGTTTACATTTCATACACAGTGTACATGACGTACCATTTAAGCCCATGTATGTTCCAAATAAGCCCACCTTATAATTTATAGTTTGCTTTACCCAATATACTCAAAAGTGCATATCAATTTACACATTATGTATTTACCTTAGGTTATTTCACAAATAGACACAATTTAATGATTAGTTATATAATGCAAATCAATCAAATTCATACCTTAGAAGGCTGTTTGATTAAAATGTGGAATTAAGACATAAATATATGCCAATATCTTTCAAACCACGGTGAAGTTTACCAGGGAGGAGTCCCGTTTTGTTCCTTTGTTCCTCTTTTCTTTTGAGTCTCTCAGTCACAAAAATAAGCCATACTGTTGCAAAAGAATGTAGCAGGTTGTCAGTTGAAGTCCTCAAATTTCAGTAGGGTCCACAATAATTTTAAATCAACTAACAGAACATTCAAAAATTCAAAATGGATTCTGCTGTTTTGCTGTCGTTTTCTACGGTTCTATGTTTACGAAAACATGCAAGCCAAGTAGTAAAGTGAGTGATTCTTTGAGTCTTAGTTAGTGAAGCATTAACATCACCAAAAACTTGAGTCAGTTACAGCCTACAGCAACAATAGCCCAAAATAACACAATATGAGTTGCTAAAATGGATTGTTCATATAAGCAATCTTGTTAGTTGCCTGTCAGGTAGGCTTAATTGAGAAAAGCGATGACAGAATGACAGAAAGAGAATAAATTAACACCAGTCAAATTGCAAGAGAGATACATTTTTAAAAATATATCAGCTCAAGTGAAGCTACACCTTTCCCAAGCGTGGGACCTTAAGAACAGACCACTGAAATCCAGTCACATTCCAGATATACCAGACCTGTCTTAATTGACACTAATACATAGACAATAACCTCCAGACCTTTGTATTGCTGTGACAAACTTAATGTTGGTAGACTAGATACACAAATTCCTCAGAGACAGGGAAAATAGAGTAGGCGTCCTTAACACGAAATGAATAACTTTACAATGAGCTAAATTAGATTTTTAAGGCAACACAGGAATGTCTGAGTGAAGGTCCACAAATCCCAACCTCACATACAAGTGAACATAATACCAAATTTCACCAGAAAAGCACAATGCACACAAGTAACTGTTAGCATGGCAGGTTCACTTCTGTTGCACCAGTGTAATTGTGTGGATTATGCTGATTTTACATTGACTTGTACTAGATCCACCAATAACCTAAAAGCTGTTGGTTTCTGATTTCAAATCAAAGGTGGAAAATACTGATTAATTTGAAACAGAAACCAATGCCCTCCACAGTTTTGCAGAAAGCTACACCACCGTCTTTAGTTACATCACTGTCATTAACACAACCAGACCGTAACCGACAGACATACACAACTTCACGCTATAAATCAGAATTTGCTCGCACCCTCACCACGCAGCTGGATTAATGGCTAGTTGTAGAGTTGCCCTTTTTCTCTTTGGTTGGGAATAATAACATATGCAATGTAAACAATCGAAACATCATATATAACACCGTAAAAATGAATATCTATAACATTGTAAAAGCATCTAGGCTATATAAATATTCACACATATCACAAAATGAACTCCCGTACAATAATAACTAACCACGTAATATCAACTAAACACAAGATTACTTCATACGGCAAAACTATTGTGCGGGCAGAAGCGAGTAAAGTCGGTTATTTGAATGTAACACCGTATTCTAAGGAACAGTAGCCATAGTAGCCCGTGTATTACCTGTTGCTGAATTTTTGCCGTTTGCAATTCACCCGTTTCGGGGAATACCTTTTTATAAGTTAATCTTTTGTTATTCCCTTCTTTTCTCGATGTTTTTCAGTTAGAAAGGGAGAAAGAATGTGACTGAAGTGAGAGAACTGTCAGCCCCACCCTTCTCGTCTTCCTAGTTGCCCAATGACGCAATAGAGTCCAGGTGAAGGAACGTACGGTATCTGAAGTAAAGGTTCTTAATACTGTAGCGGTGGACGCCACGGAGTCAAGAGTCGAGAGACTTTGCTTTCCCATTTTTGTACTACTTCTTTATTAGAATAAAGCGTGTAGCACATGGTAAGTAGGCTACACTTACTGCATCATAACCACACAGCGGCTATTCTCAACACATACTGTTATGTTTTGAGTATCTGTTCTGTTGTTTTTGTACTTTGTTTATTTCTTATCGGTCATATTTCATTATTCTTTATTCTGCATTGCATTTTCACTGTTCTGTCACGTTCTGCTCCCTGTCTGTTATTGTTCCTGTTCCGCTTATTTCGAGATCCACTCCTTGTCTTGTCATGCACTTCGGGAGTTTATAATTTTCGGGTTTCCTCCGCCTTCGCTTATTATCTCGTTTTCTTCCTTCTCACTTTCTAGATTACACTTTGTATATATTAGTTAGATGTGTACAGTACTAACTAACTAATCTACTAACATTAGGGATTTAGATTTAGTTACTAACACTACTAATCACTAATTATCTCACGCTTCTAACTTTCGCTCATTCTCTCTCATTATCGTATCCCTGATTAGCTTTTCACTTTTCTTTTCATACGCACGCAGCTTCTCTCTTTGCGTTCCTCCCCTTCTAGCTATGCACGTGTCTGCCTGATCTCCCAGGTCGTTTATTGTATATATGTTTGTATGTTTCCCAGTCCGTGTCTTTCGTTTCCCCTCGTTATTCTATTAGCGAATCCCCTCGTTATTAGATTACGATTCCCATTGTTTTCACCTGTGTTCCTACCTCTCTCTCCTCCCAGTCACACCTGATTCCCATTGTGTTTCCTGTCTCTGCCTGTATATATGTTTAGTGTTTTCATTCACCCGTTGTCAGTACGTTGATCCTTATTCTCTGAGCCTACCTTTCCGAAGCCATTGATTATTGATTTTTCCGAGACTACCCTTCTGTTGACTACCCCGAGCCTGCCTTGCGATTCTGTTTGTTTGCCTGCCTTTCTGCCTGCCCGTTTTTGACCTTATTACTGTTTTCCGGATCTCCCTTTTGCCTTGTGATTTTGTACCTTTGCCATTATCGGATTCCTGGTCTTGACCCCTGCTTTCCAATAAACTCCTCTTTTGCCATATTCCTGATCTGCGTCTGGGTCCTTATCACGAACGTCACGCATACACACACAATGACGGTCGTCGTCACATATCAAAACATAATTCGCAATAGGGGAAAAGGGGATTTCATTCCAATCACATGTGGTTCCTCATATTAGAAAAATGACACCATTATAAACATAACTAGCTAACAATCATACGCCTAGCTGGCCAGGCCTCTGGGGCTACTGTTAGACACCTAGCATGATACACACAAAGTACAATGGCTAGGCTAGGCTGGCATTCCACCGGGCCGGGTCTGACCAGTGGCGGTACAGCATGTCGTCGCGGAGGTGGAGTGAGCCCCACTGAGCCTCCATCAGAATTCAGGTGTTTTGTTCCTGCCTGGTGCTCTGTTTCAAAGTCAAACTCTTGTAGAGCCTCTAACCAGCAGGCTACTTGTCCCTCTGGGTCAGCATTGAAGGTGTGGTCGGTCCGGAGCAGGAAGGTACACCCTGAAGTGCTTGGTGGCTGCAACAACTGCCTGCAGCTCCCGTCTTGTCATGCAGTAGTTGCTTGTGCAGTGCACGGCTGTAATAGGCCACCACTCTCTCGCCGTCCTCGCTTGCCTGTGAGAGGATGGCTCCTACGCCATCGTTACTGGAGTCAGTGTCCAGAATAAAGGGCTTTGTTGGGTCAGGAATGGCTAAGATGGGAGCGGTGATGAGAGCCTTGCAGTCGAAGGTGTCTTAGCTCGCTGGCGACCACGTGAATCGCTGCCCCTTCTCAGTGAGCTGGTGCAGAGGACGGACGATGTTGGAAAACCCCGCAGTGAACCTCCGATAAGTATGAAGCTAGGCCCAGGAAGCTGCTCACCTCGCCTGTTGATGTTGGCGACAGCCAGTTCTCCACTGCCTCTACTTTCGCCGGGTCGGTCGACACTCCCCTTTCGCTTACGACGTGTCCCAGGAAGCTGGTCTGTCGGCAGAAGAGGCTGCACTTCACCGGGTTCAGGCATAGGTTCGCCTTGGTGATCAGCTGGAACACAGGCTGTGTGCAGGCTGGTTAGCGCAAACACGTAGGTAGACGCGTGTACTAGGATGTCATCTTGGTTCACCATGCACGCTGACGCGGGGACCGGCTGCAGCACTTTCTCCATCAGCCGCTCGAACGTGGCCGGACTGTTGCACAGACCAAACGGCATGACGATGAATTCCCATAATCCCCTGCCGATGGTGAAAGCTGTCTTTGGTTGAGCTGACGGGGCGAGGGGGACCTGCCAGTAGCCGCTGCGGAGATCCAGTGTGCTGGAGAGTTGAGTGCGTCATCGATTCGCAGCAGCGGATCCGAATTCTTCCTGGTAACGTCATTCAGGTGACGGTATTCGACGCAGAATGCAGGGATCCGTCTTCCTTTCGCACCAGCATGGCAGGGAAGACCAAGGGGCTGTCAGAGGGCAGGGGTCGGATATGTCAGCCTGGAAAAAGGCTTTTTACAGCCCATCATGTCTGCTGTTTGTCCTGTTACTGTCTCTAGCCTGGTGTTTGCGTATATCCAGTCCATGATGCGGGGCAGCAAGTCTTTCCGGATCAGGCTGATGGTGGAGCCGGTGTGGTTCAGCGTGTCAACTTGCTCTCCCTCAATGTAGCATAGCACATATACGTCATGACCACTGCTTCCCAGGCGGCCCACTCTCGATAGTGCGGGACATATACAGGCTGGGGTCGCCCTGGTTAGGCCAGCCTGTTCTCGTTTCCCGCCATCTGTCGGTTTGCCTCACACTGCATTCTTCTCCTGCAGGAGGTGTTGGAGCGGTGTGGTGCTGCTCTAGCCGGCACGGTGTCATCGTCACTCTCCTGTTCTCCGTTGGCTGTGCAGACGGCCTGATGTGCAGGCGTTTCCTTGCCCAGGATAGTCTCGAGCTCTTCTGCTTTCACCAGGGCCTCATTCAGGGTAGCGGGGCTGGTGATATGGACCTGCTGTCGGAGGCGCGCTGGTCGTAACCCCCGCAGGAAGGCGTTGAGGGCCAGGCCATTGCGGACTTCTCCCGGGTGCTGTGGGTAAGACTGCTGTGCCAAGCATTGGACGTCAGCAGCGAGTAATCCGATGCTTTCGCCGCTCCGCTCCGTCTCTCCCTCCTGTGCAGCTCCTGTTTGAGTGCGAGGAGTGACATCACTTTGCTGAAGCGCCTTTTTAGCGCTGTGCAGAGGAGTCCGTAGGTGGGCGTGGTGTCAGGACCTGGTCCAGGAGTTCATTTAGTGCCTCTCCCTCCAGAACCGCCGCCAGCCTTATGCCTTTCTCCGCTTTGCTCCACCGCTTCCACAATAAAGTGGAACTGGGTTATATATGCTTCCCAGTCGCCTTTCCCGTCATAGCGGCTTACTTTGAGCCCCGGTGGAATGCGCTCCCACCAACTGAGGACTGCTCAGGGAAAGCGACTGTTCGGCCGCCCAAACTAGGTCCCCCCACCAGGAGGAATTCCCTCAGCGACCCGTGGAGTGTGATTTTCTTTCTTCGCACCGTGGTCTTCCCATCCGGACGTCCTGATCTCTGTGTCAATTCGTTCCACTTCTGCCACTAATGTAACGGTGGACGCCTCGGAATCAAAAGTTGAGAGACTTTGCTTTTCCATTTCAGTATTACTTATTTTTTTGAATAAAGCGTGTAGCACATGGGAAGTACACTTACTGCATCAGAAACACACAGTGACCATTCTCAACACATACACACACAATGACGGTCGGTCATCACATATACACATCCAAACATCATTCGCAACAGGGGAAAATGGGGCTTTCATTCCAATCACGTGGTTCCTTATATTAGAACATTTGCACCATTATAAACATAACTAGCTAACAATCTTACGCCTAGCTGGCCGCAAGGGCCTCTGGGACATGTTATAGTTTCGTAGGTTACTGTTAGCCACCTAGCATGCTACACACAAGCCACCCCCTCCCTGTTGCATGTTACTGATTGTGGCATTTCGGGTTTTGCAGTGTCCAGCCTGTCAATCAGCCTGCTCTCTGCCAACCACAAGAATGTCTGGAATGAGTAATGCCGGGCAGGCTTGTGGTTGGGGGAGCAGCAGGGGGGCTGGCCCTGAAAGTTCATATTTATTGGGATGTGTCACCCTTGTTCCCTCTCTTTTTGTTCTGGTGCTTGTCAATGGTAAAGTGATGGACTGCAGGTAGTCTTCCTCTTAAATAAAAGGGTAGGTTTTATTTGGCGTGAGCTACGGCCGAACCGTAGCTTGTTAATGAATAAACCTTTGATTCAAGAACTCAGCCCAGTCTGTTTTATTATTTAGCCTAGGTAGAACGCTACAATACATTCTAAAATTAAACTTGATTTTGGATCAATGAAAGACCAACTGAGTCTTAAATACTTACTAATTTATCTATATTTTAAGATTTATTTATTAACTTTCTTTTACAATACACCCATTGTATTAAAATATTGCATTACATAACGTTTTCTTGTCGTGAAAAGCACCGCATTCCCAGCCCCAGTTCGGTTACGGTTAATGATATCGCTCAGGTAGGCACTGTTTTAATTATGAAACCACGATTAAACAACACTTACTTACTTTTTTGTCATTACTAGCCTTGGTACTCGCGAGCAAGTAAGCTAGTCTAATTATCATTAAAATGACGTTATCTCCGTCATGCAGGACAACTTACAAATATGCAATTAATTTCTGAAGCAGGTAGTTACGTTTTGCATAGTTTTGATAGTTTAGTGTAGTCACCCCCTTTTCTTTATAGCCAGTTTTCTAAAAACGTGATGTTTAAAAGTGTATTATTGTTTGGGCATGTAGCAATGTGTTTCCCTGTTAAAATAAAAGTTTCAATCAATCAATCAATCCATTCTGATTGAGAAATAAGAAGCAGCATAAACACTGCTAGAAGAGGCCAATACACCTGTCTCCAATGAAAGGCAAAATACTTCTCACCTCCCTGACCCTGGATCAGTTTTTCAGCCATATGCATAGATGTAACAAATATATAAGAGTGTGTTTAAATAGTGTGTGTGTGTGCGTGCGTGCTTTTTTAAATATAATATAATAGTGTGGTTTCTTTTCCTCAGTGTGATGCTCAAAAACATGTTACTAAAATCAAACTGTAGTTCAGTAGTTGTACCATATGTCTCATTTATAAAATATATGCAGTGTAACAAAATGATACAGAACATGAAAACAGAATTCCTTTTTGAAACCCCAAATTTAGGGGGCTTATGTATCAAGCATGTCAGAGTAGGACTGCAGATCTAGAATCTTATCATTACTTATAATGAAAGTTAAAACAGGTCCCAGGTTCTTTCTCAAAGAAACCACTGATCTAATTTGACTGAACAACTGAATACTGACTGACTTGCATTACTCAAATCAAATCTGTGGTTTCTTCATGGAATAATATGTTTCAGTAGAATTTTAACAGGTTCTATTGGTGTGGCAACATCGGGGTGGGAATAGTGTGTGTCGGTGGGGTGAGTGTCCTTTTTTTTTGCTTGAGCCCCTGCCCCCCAAATGTGCACGGCCCTGCCTAAAACTGTTCGCGAAAATCAAAGAAAATGAAATCTGCAGTGTGCACATATTCATGGAGATAGGCCTGAAATTACAGTGACTGGTGCATGGAAAAGTTAATTTCAAACCCTGCCTATAGCTAACTGTGCCTATTGTGATTCTCCTGATGACATGACAATAATTTGTGATAATTAAGAATTGTATTTTCAACATGCAGCTGCAGCAATGAGGAACCCCGTTCTGTGAAAGACTTGCTTTTTGGCTCCAGGAAGAGCACAGCAAAATTATTAGGCATAGCCTATTATTAATCATATTATTATTATTATTACTAGTGTTGGTGTAGTTAAATTAGGCTACATTATTATTAGCCTATTATTTATATTATAATTACTATTGGTGTTAATTATATCATTTATTATTATTACATTTAAGATGTTTTAATAAATGGATTTAATTACAAAATCATCGATCATTATTTTGAGCAAGCTATTGAGTCGGCGCATCGGAGGACTGAATCGGGTGTTTTCAAGATTGATGACATGGAGATGTAAACCAAATGTAGGGTTGCTGTAGACTACACATCTTCTCAAAAGTGAATGTACAACGTAACTGATTGATAAATGTCGCAAATAGAGCTGCTAGGTGTCTATAATTCTGACGTCCCGAAGATGTAATAATAAGGCAAAAAAAAAACGTATTCCATATGAATTGGCAAGATCATATTGACGTCTCAGAGAGGTATGTGTGCTACTGGGGTGAAATATTTGTCCGTGTAGCCTTGCTCGTACCTTCACAAAAGCCCCCATCAGGATAATCAGACTGTATCGCCAACCACAACAGTTCTCTCTTAGATATTTCTCTATGATAAAGCCCATAACAGCCCAGATGCAGGCCATAACACATTTAATAATGCTCACGACCATGGAGAGACCTCGCTTCGCCGGTCTGCTCAATTTGCACACCATGTAGGGCTACCCTGTTTCGTTGTTCTGTGCCTCGTGTGAACTGCTCCATACCGCAGAATACGAACTCTGCAGCTTTTACATCACCAAAACTGCTTCATTCCCCACATATGTCTTCACTGATTTTGTACCAGTCCCTCCAAAAAATGCAATAAATAAATAAAAAGAGCCATTGCAAAGTAGCCTATTGATTTATTCCGTTTTTCTCTAAGTTGTAAGTTGAAAAGATTGAAAAACTATAGTGATATAGGAGCCGTCTTATTTATAAAGCAGGGCATCGCGTTGTGGTGTCATTAATTGTGAAGAGCTTTGCCCATGTTGATTGCATTATTATAGTTAGCTAGCATTCTTGCTACCTGCATTAACAACATGCTATCTTGCTAGCTACTACAAACATCAGCTAGTTAGCTTATCAGCTGGTTAATTCAGTTATAATATTAACTAGGAAGTGATAACTAGCAGTTTCTCTGGGTGGGATGGACTATTTTTTTAGCCGGAGAAGAGCAAGGCTGAATTTTAAAAATCTGGTTGTGCTGAAGTTGTACAGGAGGTTTTATAACGTTGACGAGTGAAAGCGGTGCTTTAAACGAGGTTGGCAGAGCTGCAACCCATTATTGTTATTTTTTCTCTCTCCAGTCTTGTAACTTCTAAATCAACATTTCAACAGTCTCTGGGATTTTTTGTTAAACTGTAATTCACATGCTTACTAAAAAACTTCAATTTGCACCACAATCAATAGCCATTGTTGTAAAATAAATCCAGTAACGGACATGATAACATTTGTAAGGCACTGTATATGTATAAGCACTTTTATTTGTATACAGTGTACCTCTTACCAAGGTGTCCTAAAGCACTGAATAGTTCAAAATAAGGTACAAATCCAAAGGCAAAGCACCTGTCAGTTACATACAGTAAACCACCTTCCGGTATCCCTCAGATATGCTTAATTATGTCAGGAACTCTATTTATGTTTACATTACAGTATTAACTTTTTAATTTTGATGCATGAGTATAAATGAAGTCTGATACTTTTGTACTTTTACTCAAGTGGAGTTTGAATGGGGGACTTTCACTAGAGTATTTTTTTAATCTGTACTTTAATTCAAGTACAAATTGTGGGTACTTTCTCCATCACGGATAATAAACCTATTATATTGGTAACTGTGGTTTTCTTCCTAGTCTACCCAGCCCATACAGCTTTATATTAAAGAACCTGTGTAAAGTTTATTCCCACAATTATTTAGTAATGACCCCTACAGGCCAGGGTGTTAGATATTATCTCTCCTGATTACTCCCCAATCAAAGAAAGACCAAAATCACACATCTGCTTGCCTTCTTGGATACACAGCAACAATACATTCATTCCTAAATAACACGGGTAGAGAGTGACCTATATCATCACTTTCCTCTCACTTTTCCCCATCTCATTACAAAATTGTCAAATGCCAAATTATGTGCCTTATCAGCAACATTTCTCCCCTTTCTACTTGCAGCAATTCCTCTTGCTGTTGCAACTGTTGGCCAGGTTGAGGGCACTCTCACACTGCTGATCCTGCAGTGCAGCCAGCAGTCTGAGGGAGAAAGAGAGGGATCATCAGAGAGCAGAATAGTCACAAAATGATAAGATCCTGAAAAAGATAACATTTAGTTTAGATTAAATTAAATGAATTAAAATATAAAACAGAAAAATAGATTCAATTAAGTGAAATGAATTAGAACATAAGAATACATAATGACAAGAACAGGCCCAAGTTCAGCCCACCCAGGCTCATTTGGTACAAATCTAAAGAGTATCCAGTACTGCATCAAGCCTGGACTTGAATAGCCCCAGTGTTTCTGCCTCAACTACCTGACCTGGAAAGCTGTTCAAGGCATTGAAAAAAAGATGTCAAAAACCATCCTGATATCTGTGCGAAATTTGCCTTTAAATAATTTCCACCTGTGCTATCTTGTTCTGCTAACCAAAATTATCTTTAAAAATCTTTGGTAGTTCACTTTGTTAATCCTTTGTTCCCTCGCTACTTGCCTAGTTGCTGCATATCCTTTTTTTGTCGTGATCTGTGAGCGTGCCATGTTGTTTCTTGTTTCTTTTTATGGGTGTATCCTACCGCAAATTGAAAATGAGGGTATTTCATTTTTTTGATTGCATAATTAGAACCAGTCTTAGTAAATTGATCGTTAATGTATCATAATTTGCAAACTCTAAATAGATGCAACAAAATAGTGACCGTCTTTGCGTTGTGACTATCTTAGTAAATCTCGCCTTCAGTCTATCCTCATAACGTTTACCATTCATGCCAGGTACTAATTTAGTTGCCCTTCTTAACTTTTTCAAGAGCTTCTTTATGTTTCTTGCAGTGTGGTGCCCAGAACTGCACACAGTACTCTAAATGAGGTTTGACAAGGCATTATATAACATTAATATAATCTCCTCTGATTTATACTCAATACTTTTTGCTCTGTATCCCAGCATCCTTTTGGCCATTTTCACTGCTGTAGCACACTGCTTAGATGCAGATAGACTTTGATCAACTACAATTCCTAAGTCTTTTTCAAATTGAACACCTACTATTTTTTCTCCTCCCATAAAATACTCCCATGTTATATTTCTATTTCCCACATGCATAACTTTACATTTAGCAACATTGAATATTGTCTGCTATGTTTTTGCCCATTCTTGGATTTGTTTAAATCATCTTGGATTACCTTAGTCGATTCCAAACTATTTGCTAAACCCCTAGGTTTTGTATCACCTGCAAATGTAACAATTTTTCTACTAACATCCCTATCAAGGTCATGTATGTAAATAAAGAAGAGCATAGGTCCCAGCACCAATCCCTGAGGGACTCCACTGCCCATAGCACCTAGGTCAGATAAGACCCCACCTACAGTTACTCTTTGTATTCACCCTTCCAGCCAATTATGAACCCACTCTGAAACAACTCCTGTAATTCCTACTGAATTCATTTTGACAATGAGCCTCCCATATGGTACCTTGAAAGTCCAAATATATAATATTATAAGCCTGGCTCAAGTCAAAACACTTTGTAGCCTACTCAAAAAAGTCCAGGAGGTTTGTTAGGCATGGCACCTCCCCTTAAGAAAACCATGTTGGCTCTCCCTTAAAATACTATTATTTTTCCAGAATGATTCCAACTTGTCCCTAATAATACATTCCAGTATTTTACATGAGATGCAAGTTAAACTGACAGGCCTATAGTTCCTTGGGTCAGTACGGCCCCCCTTCTTATATATTAGAATTATACTGCCCTACTTCCAGTCATCTGGTATTTCTCCAGTGTTTAGGGATTGTGCAAAAATATCTGTCAATGGTTTATATATAATTTCCCCAAGTTCTTTGAGTACTCTAGGATATATGCCTAGCCTAACATTCTGTACATATAGAATGTTATACCTTTAGGCATATTTATAACCTCTTCTCTGGTAAAGCTCTCAACAAAGTAACTGTTTAGTGTGTTAGCAAAATCTGTATTATTATAAAGCCAGATCCAGTATTGACTTCCCTCTCATAGGCTGAGAAACAGACTGTACCAAAAAGCAGTCATTAGCAGTCTAAAAACTGTTCTTCACCTTTACCCTGACCTGACACAGCTTCCTAATTAATAGAGGGGTAATTGAAGTCGTCCTTCCACACAGGCTTGTTTTATGCTACCATAGAGCATAGTATATATGTTGCTGCCTGAAGCTGGTGGTCTATAGCATACTCCCATATTAAGGCCCTTCTCATAATCTCCCAGGAGTCTAATCTAGATGTCCTCACAAGGAATGAATGAGTTGAATTTCTGCATATTAAGATTGTCTTTCACATGGGTTGATTTGCGTTTGAATTGTGTGGGATCTTCAACTCAACCAAGCTATCAGTATCAGGAAAGCTTCTTTTTTTTGGCGGGAGAAAGAACGCGCGTTGTTGGTAGGGAAAGATGGCCGTACACTGAGTTTGAGTGCAGCAGATGCGTGGCAATTGAGAAAATACACTAGAATGCCCACTTTCTAAAAACAAAAGCTAACAATTACATTTCTACCAACTTCTGATAGCAGCAACAGCTTTTGGTTCTACATGATCTATCAATGTACATGTACAGTGTCAACGAAACATATTTGTAAACATTATGCTGTACAGGGAATAGGATGTATAAAAATAATGAAATGGTGGTGTGTGTGTGTGTGTGTGTGTGTGTGTTTGTGAGTGAGGGGGAGAGCGAGTGAAATGGCATAGTTAGATGGAGGGGTGTGTGTGTGTGGTGGGGTGGGGTTTATTGGTCATAAATGATCGACCAAAGTACATGTATAGTGTCAACGTAAATATTTGTAAACATGATGTACAGGGGATAGAATGTACAAAAATAAGGAAATTGGGGAGATGTGAATGTGTGTTAATTTTCTCTTCTTCAGTTAAGAATAGCGATAAGGACGGTAAAGTAATTTTGTTAGTCGATTGAATATTACGATCTGGGATATTTGCTAAATGTTTTTTTACATGACCACCAGACCGATTGTAAATTGTAAACTGTAAATTGTAAATTGTAATTTGGGTTTAGAAGAAAAATGCTGCCAGCCACGCATTATGCTGCAACCCTGCAATGGAGCAAAAGTTTTGGGGTACGAAGCTCATTGCAGTTTATAGTAGGGGTGGGATGAAATGCCCCAGAGTGCACATTAGGTGCACTATACTCTATGTTATATGTGTAAGTGTTAGTCTATGTTTAAGTGCTATGTGTTCAATGTTTTCTCGTGTCTTAGTGTGTAAGTCAGTTTATCCTGTCTGCGTCTTAATGTCTATCCCAGTCAGTCATATACTTTTTGTGAATTACTCAGTACCTATTTCAGTTTGTCTCATCTTGTCTATATTGTAAATGTTTTCCCCATTTCAAATAAGGAAGGTCTCTATACAGCTGATCATAAATCATTTACAAGACCCATATTTGCTTAAAATATCTGAAAAGGAATATGCCAAAGTAAAAAGGTTGGGTAATATGCCCCTGTCTATCCATACCCTTAATGAATATGGCTCAAATCCCACTAATACAAAGTGTCCCTAACACATTTAAAGTAACAATGTGGAATGTGAATGGCCTCCACAAGGGTACAAAAAAACATATGTTTTAAACCATTTGGAAAAGATATCCTCCGGTATTGCATTTTTGCAAGAAACTCACTTTAAATGTGGGAAATTCAGTACTTTAAAAGAAATTGGGTAGGAGAAGCTTTAGATGCCACATACAGCTCTAATAGTAGAGGCGTTGGGATACTGATAATAAAAATATACCATTTACTTATAATTCTCAACATTCAGACCCAGAGGGGAGATATTTAGTTGTAAATTATCTTATTTATCGTAATACTAATACTTATTAAGATATATATTCCCCCAGGATTAAACCCTACATTTCTTAAAAAAATACAATCTATAATAGACACCTTGGAAATAGGCAATAAATTAGACAGAAAGACTACCAAGTTAAAAAGCCCTATTTCACCAAAGACCTTAACAAACTTAAGTAATAATAACTTGAAAGATATTTGGTGCACCCTCAACCCAAAAACTATGGACTACACCTTTTACTCACATCCTCAAAATAGCTACAGTAGACTAGATTACATATTTATATCTAAATCTGATAATATTATATCAACAAAAATTCATGATATCGTAATCTCCAATCACGCAGTAATAACGGCTACGATTTTACCTGTTGGAAATAAGCAATCCAATACAATGTTGCACTTAAATAGGAAATACCTTTTGGACACAGAATTGATAAAATACAGGCAGTCCCTGGGTTTACGTCCGGACAACACGTACTTATGAATGGACTGTCATAAGGCCTATTATGTTAAAAAAACGAGTTAAATACAATGGTTCCTAATAACAAATGCACGCACTACTTTGTGATGCTCATGAAAACATTGCACAGTTTCAGTGGTTCGTCGGCTCAAGGAACAGAGATCACCATCCATTATTTTAAGTCAGATCATGGTCCCGGTTTTCTCTTTCTCTAATTACCCTTACAACCATGCCTCCAAAGCGTAAATCCGATGCCACTGCTGGTGATGCATCAAAGAAAAGGAAAACAATCACCATGGAAAGTTAAGTTGAAATAATAAAGAGATCGGAGAGGTGAAACGCCATCAGCCATTGGGAAACATTAGGCTACAGCCGGTCAATGATCGTTTTTAAAAACAATTTTAAAATACAAAGGGAGAATAATGGAGCATGTGAAAGGCCATGCCCCGATGAATGCCTCAATTATTACCAAGCAACGCAGTGGTTTAATTATTGAGATGGAAAGGCTATTGATCATTTGGATAGAAGACCGAACTCAGCGTAATATGCCTATTAGCCTTTCTTTAGTGCAAGAAAAGGCTCGAAAATACTTTTTACAGTACAGTATTGTATGTACATAGTTACTTTTATTATTACTGTATTATTATTATTAATATTACAGTATTGTTATTATTACAGTAGTATTATGTACTGAATGTTATGTTTAAGATGTTTTCTTGTAATTAGAGGTTTTTCTTAAGTGTTTTATATGCACACAAAGGTTAAATTAATACTATACTAAGACAAACCTTTGACTAAGTGACGATTAATAAGAACTGTATGTACCTGTTCCGACTTAGATACAAATTCAAATTAAAGACAGACGTCAGAACGGATCTCGTCCGTAACCCGGGGACTGCCTGTATACAAATGAACATATTAGTATTTTTAAACAAACTAACATAGAAATTGATGACATAGACAAGCCAAATCCTCACATAATATGGGACTCATTTAAAGCTTACATGCGGGGCATGACTATTTCATACTCTGCAATCAAGTCTACAGAATGAATTTAAATATGTTGAAAAAGGTATTATGGAGCTACAGAAAAGGCATAAGAGGTGTATGAATGAAAAAGATAGGAAGGAAATTGAAGTGATGAAATGTAAATATGATAATTTATTATTAATGAGAGCCAATGACTATAAATTTAACTCTAATAAATTATATTATATATCTGCAAACAGTAGATAGTAGTTCTTAAAGACCCACAAAGTAAAGAACCAATATATAACAATCTAATGATTAATGATCAGTTTAAACTGTATTATGAACAATTATATAAATCGGAGATAAAACAACAGGAGTATGATCCCCAAATATTCTTCAACTCAATAGATTTAAAACATATCAATACTGAACAGAAAACCTGACAATGACATAACTCCAGAAGAAGTACTGGAAGCAATCAAGAAGTTTCCTAACAGAAAAGCACCAGGATTAGATGGATTCCCCATTGAGTTCTACACAATATTTTGGGAGAATGTAAGTTCATTATTTATGGATGTCCTATCTTATATGAAAGTGAGTGCATCTTTACCAAAGACCATGTACCAAACAGTAATTACGGTACGGTAAAACCAGGAAGGAAAGGCTATACACCTGCAGACTACAGACCAATTAGCTTAATTAATTGTGACAATAAAATAATAACAAAAGTTATAAATAACAGAATTGAAAAGATACTACCAGAGATAATTCACCCAGACCAAGCTGGATTTATTAAAAATATAAACCTGCGTACCAATACAAGAACATGTTTAGCAACCATCCAATATGCAAAGAAATATGGTATTGATCTAGCACTCATGTCGGTAGATGCCGAAAAGGCATTTGACCGGGTCCAGTGGCCATATTTATTTAAAAGTTTACAAGCGTTTAATTTCCCCCCAGAATTTATTAACGTTATAAAAATACTTTATAAAAGCCCAACCGCTCAAATTCTCTCAAATGGCATGTTATCTAAACTATTTTACAGAGTCTAAATAAATGTACAGATTTACCAATAAATATAATAGGGAGAATTGACTTATTCCGAATGATATGGTTGCCTAAGTTCCTATATATATTTTCAACAATCCCAATAACAATACCACAAGCCTTTAAAAAAATAGTGTATTCATTGATTACATCATTTATATTGACCAATAAAACGCCTAGGATTAAAAGGGAACTCCTTCCCTAGAAGTGAGGGGGGGCTGAATTTACCAAACCTAGAATTATATCATATATCCGTCCAAAGCTATTATTTATACCATATAATAAAAAAAACTAAAGAAGAATTGTGGATTCACATAGAAAATCAGATGACCCAATTGCGAAACTTATTTAATTGCTTATTTTCAAAACATAAATGAAAGAATAAAAACTTTCTAACAAACAGCACGCTACAAGCTTGGCTTAAGATGAAAAAGGTGGTGCAAGAACCCATAACAATTCCAAAAACTACAAAATTATGGAATAATCATTGGTTAACTATTCAACATAAACCAATAGCATGTTAAAAACAAATAAAATAAACTACATAGCAGATATATTAAAAGAAAATAAATTAATGACCTTCCCCGAAATCAAAGAGGCTTACTATTTAACTGATGCTGAAACATGGAAATATCTACAACTTAGAAGTTGAATACTTAAAAATTACAATTTGGAATATCCAAGCAGCAGCAGTGAAATAGAACAAGTGCTTTTTGACTCTGATGGAAGAAAACTCATAGGGAAAACGTATAAAATATTGGTCAAATCAAAACCCGAACAATATACTGACTAAAATATACAGTAAATGGAATCAAGACTTAAAAGTTAAGGATACGGATGAAAAATTGAAAAACTGTTTAAATATCACTAATGAGATTACAATAAATGAAAATGTAAAACTAATCCAATATAAATTAATGATGAGAATGTATTACACACGAGATCGGATTAAAAATAGATTCAAAGGTATCAGATATCTGTCTGAAGTGTAATAAAAAGAGCGATTCACTTATACATTCCTTTTGGAAATGCAAAGTAGTCCAACAACTTGGAGGCAGGTTGAGAAATACACTTAACGTTTCCATTACTTTTACACCTAACATATGCATATTCCAAAATCCAAAATACTTCAACGCCCATGTAGCAAGGAAGTTTTCCTACCACCCTGCTACTAACCAAAATGGTCAGTTTCTCACTGAATTTGTTAACCAAAATAACCTTCTTATCACCAATACAATGTTTCAGAAATCGTCAAAGAAACTCTGGACTCATTGCTCACCTAATAAGTTCCTATCACAGATCGACTTCATTCTTTGTCGTAAACAATGGAGAAATAGCATCCAAGGTTCCCAAGCATATTCCACCTCCGATCCGATCGGTTCCGACCACCGCATTGTCTGTGCTAAGGTTAGGCTCAGTCTTCGTTCTGCAAAACCATCTACTCGCTTGAAGCTAAATTGGGCCGCCATGACTACGGATCAAAACCTTGCATCTGCAATTGAGGACCATATTTCAGATGAGTGGTTCTCTATGGACACTGACGTCCAGTCCTATGGCAACTTTGTTGATATGTGTGAAAATTGGGAAGTCAATCCTTCCGTTTCAAACTAAACTGCCTCCCAACCTTGTTTGCACTAGCTCAGTTAACTTAGCTACGACCAATGTGATAGAGAAATTCTGTTTCTGAGCTTGAGTCTCTCAAAAAGTCTCACGCTTGCCCATTGTGTGAAGCTGTGCCAAAAGAGATAGGCGGCAAGCTGTGAGCTAGTTAGCCGGCATAGTTGCAGGGTCAGAGCGGCCCTGCAGAAAAAGATTACCGAAGTTCTCCCAGAGATGGAAAAATACTGGTGTGTGGGCGAGGCTAAAGCATTTGTCTAAATTATTGTGTATAAAGAAGTGTTCTCCCCGGAAATGATTTGTTCATTGCCTGGCAGGGAGGCAGTGAACCCCGAATGCATTTGGTTGAATAAACTCTGTTGAATATTGGTTGTATGTTCTGTTTTCTCATTTGGTGCAAGTGTTCTCTATTCACTTTAAAGGTCTTCTGAATTTCGTGAACCTAACAAATGTGCTAGCTTCCACAATCGATGATCTCCCTGCTACTCAGTCCAACCTCAGAGCCGTGTATGACGAGCAAGAAGACATTAGAGTCAACAACATACTTAGTACTTTTGACAAACGTGAATTCACCAGTGACTTGCATTGTGCCTGGAAATTAGTTAAACAGCTCTCTGGTAAGCGGTCCAACACTGTATTCATCCAAGGTGAAGATCGAATGGCCTCATGGAAATCTCATTTTGAAAACCTTCTGAATTGAGATAATAATACCAATGTTCAAGGTACAATTGACCCAATCTCAACCAAAACGGTTTTCGGCCTCTGAGATCTACTTCTTCACAAATCCTTGCTCTCAGACGAATAATTGAGGAAATTCGAAATCATCAGAAAAAAGCTGCAATAATCTTCATCGACTTCCTCAAAGCATTCGATTCTATCAACAGACCCACGATGTTTAAAATTTTGAATGCTTACGGAATCCCGGAGGAGATTGTAAATGCCATCAAAATTATGTATGAGGATACAATTGCAGTCGTTCTCACTCTGGAAGGTGAAACTGATTCATTTTTCATCAACACCGGCGTTCTCCAGGGTGATCCACTTGCCCCCTATCTATTCATCATAGTTTTGGACTACACCCTGCGGATAGCAATAAATGACACTGATGATTTAACTCTGACTTGCCGTAGAAGTAGTAGATATCCTGCTCAACACCTCTCTGACCTAGATTACGCTGATGACATTAGTCTCCTTGCTGACACCCTTCCAGATGCAGAATCTCTCCTCCACAAAGTTGAAACTTGCTGCAAGTCCATTGGTCTCTCTCTTAACGCAAAGAAAATTAAGAACATTCACCTCAATCCCTCCACCGCTGGCGACATCATAGTCCTTGATGGCAGTAAGATCGACAAAGTTGATGACTTCAAAGACCTGGGCTCCTACACAAACTCGACCCACGATGTTGAATGTAGGAAGGCTCAAGCTTGGTCTGCTTTCCACTCATTGAGGAATGTTTGGCAATCTTCAATCTGTAAAAGCTCCAAAATTAAAGTCTTGGTCCCTCACCAGCAAGATCACTAAGTCCATCGATGGTACCTACACACGGATGTTGTGTGCTGTCCAGAATGTTTCCTGGCAGGACCACCTTCCAAACTCCGCCCTGTACGTTGCCCTCCCCTCCATCTCAAGTGTCATCAGACAGCGTCGTCTTCGGCTAGCTGGACATATCCTTCGGCACAATGAGCCAGCCAGTCGTGCCCTCTTTTGGACGCCAGACTCTCTCCGTCGTAGAGGTCGACCTAACATCACCCTTAAATCGTCCATCGAACTGGAGACAGGACTGTCTCTTCGCAATGCAATTCTTGACAGGGAATGCTGGATGAAGCTCATCAAGTCATTACAGATGTGAATGAATGAATGAATGAATGAAAATACAGAGAACTTAAGATATCCATATCCAAATGGCTGGGTCATACTATTGTCATCATTCATTATAAAGAAACTAATGTTAAAGAAATGGAAAGACCCAGCATCGCCAACAATGGAAGATTTCAATGGCATTTTACTTAAATATGGAAAAATCGCTAGCAGAGGACAAAAATAAATGTAATCAATTTGATAGTGTGTGGAATAAAATATTAAACAAAACTATAAAGTGTATATGGACAGATGCAGGCGTGCTGGGTGCGGGAGTGACTTACGAGTGTTGGTTGACTGGGAGTTTGAGTGTATTTGACTATGTCCTTAAATGTTCCATGTTTGTCTTTTTTTTTTGTTTTTTCCATGTTTTTTTATTTTTTTTTAATTATATTTTTTTACTTTGGTGATGTGCACAATTGGCAAGTATGATGGAATATATTGTATAATTTGTGTTAAATGTGAAAATAAAAAAATAATTATAATAATTATTTAAAAAAAGATTGTCTTTCACATAAAGGGCCACTCCTCTTTTATTTGTCATATCCTTCCCAAACTATTTGTACCCCTCCACATTATATTCATCCCCGTCCATTGCACCAAACCATGTTTCTGTAATCCCAACGATGACATAACCCCCATTAAACATGACTGCCTCCAGTGCCACCAATTACATTTTTTATGCTTCTAGCATTCAAACACAGGAACTTCAGATTATTTGTTTTTATTTTCTGATACATTTTTCTTTCTGTAGTTTATTGGGGATAGATGTTGGAAATGAGCATTGCTCTTGCTATGTCCCTGACAAATAGACAAATAATTATGAAAAAAGAATGCACTAAAACACAAAACCAAGAGCATTTTATGCTGTAAAAAAATAGAAACCATAAAAATACCTCCTAGAAAATGGCTAAAATAATTGATAGTATATTACAGCCAATTGTACTATAGTAAGTGAAGTATGGGCCCACTTAGCCAACAAGATACTCAGCCACCGCTGTTGAAACCGTGTACATTGGAGTCTATAAAAACATACTTCAGGTACACCGAAAAACACCAAACAATGAATGCAGGGCAGAATTAGGCCTTTTCCCTTATTAGCACACTGTTTCTTAAGAATCAGGACAAAACCTGTCTTACTATTAGATTTTTTGTTTATTAAAGCAATATGGAACGAGAATGAACAACGTGATATGGAATGTCAATAACCCCCAAGCCAAGCCAATATTTATGATACAACACAGGTTCTCGTTCCATATCCATATATTGCTTTTATCCCCTTTTTTATCCCTCTTTTTGGAATCGCCAATTGTATGTTAGGCCTGTCTCACCGCGACAACCACTGCACTCGTACAGGAGCGCTGAAGCGAGACGAATGCAATCCTCCAATATCCCTGACCGACCCACCCACCCTTATCCCTGGCGCAACAAAGGCAATTTGTTCTGTCGCTGCACTCAGTCATTGTCGGCAAATGACACACCCCGGATTTGGAACCGGGTTGTAAGTTTCAGCCTGCACTCAAAGCCAGCAAATGGGAGGCCTGAAAATACCATTTTAAACGTGAGGATTCACACAGAATTGTATTAATTTCGCAGATAGTTTTGTTCTCTGTGCACCAATAAGCAAAACACCATGCAGCCTACATTCAGGATCTGGACATTGAACCTACGCTGCTAAATGAGATTTTAAAAGTCTCAATTTTCATTACAATTGACAGCTCACAAAATGTAATATCTAGAATGTTAATGTTAATTGAAGGTGCAATGATATTGGAATGATGTACGAACAGTCTATTTAGCCATGCTTTCTCATGAATATCGGCACTGCCAGGAAGTCTAGTTGACAGCATCTAGAACCGGAACTACCCATTTTATAATAATGAGTAAATAAAACTATACAGTACTGTGCAAAGGTTTTAGGCAGGTGTGAAAAAATGCTGTAAAGTAAGAATGCTTTCAAAAATAGAAGTGTTACAGTTTAAATTAACAAAATGCAAAGTAAATGAACAGAAGAGAAATCTAAATCAAATCAATATTTGGTGTGACCACCCTTTGCCTTCAAAACAGCATCAATTCTTCTAGGTACACTTGCACACAGTTTTTGAAGGAACTCGGCAGGTAGGTTGTTCCAAACATCTTGGAGAACTAACCACAGATCTTCTGTGGATGTAGGCTGCCTCAAACCCTTCTGTCTCTTCATGTAATCCCAGACAGACTCGATGATGTTGAGATCAGGGCTCTGTGGGGGCCAAACCATCACTTCCAGGACTCCTTGTTCTTCTTTACGCTGAAGATAGTGCTTAATGACATTGGCTATATGTTTGGGGTCGTTGTCCTGCTGCAGAATACATTTGGGGCCAATCAGACGCCTCCCTGATGGTATTGCATGATGGATAAGTATCTGCCTGTATTTCTCAGCATTGAGGACACCATTAATCCTGACAAAATCCCCAACTCCATTGGCAGAAATGCAGCCCCAAACTTGCAAGGAACCTCCACCATGCTTCACTGTTGCCTGCAGACACTCATTATTATACCGCTCTCCAGCCCTTCGGCGAACAAACCAAATTTCAGCTACAGCCAAATATTTCACATTTTGACTCATCAGTCCAGAGCACCTGCTGCCATTTTTCTGCACCCCAGTTCCTATGTTTTCGTGCATAGTTGAGTCGCTTAGCCTTGTTTCCACGTCGGGGGTATGGCTTTTTGGCCGCAATTCTTCCATGAAGACCACTTCTGGCCAGACTTCTCCGGACAGTAGATGGGTGTACCTGGGTCCCACTGGTTTCTGCCAGTTCTGAGCTAATGGCACTGCTGGACATCTTCCGATTTCGAAGGGAAGTAAGCATGACGTGTCTTTCATCTGCTGCATTAAGTTTCCTTGGCCGACCACTGCATCTACGGTCCTCAACATTGCCCGTTTCTTTGTGCTTCTTCAAAAGAGCTTGAACAGCACATCTTGAAACCCCAGTCTGCTTTGAAATCTTTGCCTGGGAGAGACCTTGCTGATGCAGTATAACTACCTTGTGTCTTGTTGCTGTGCTCAGTCTTGCCATGGTGTATGAACTGTGATATGAATCTGTCTTCCATAACCTCACCTTAGTAGCAGAGTTTGGCCGTTTCTCACCCAGTTTTAAGCCTCCTACACAGCTGTTTCTGTTTCAGTTAATTACTGTGTTTCAACCTACATATGAAATTGATGATCATTAGCACCTGTTTGGTATAATTGGTTAATCATACACCTGACTATAATCCTACAAAATCCCTGACTTTGTGCAAGTGTACCTATAAGAATTGATGCTGGTTTGAAGGCAAAGGGTAGTCACACCAAATATTGATTTGATTTAGATTTAGATTTTTTCTGTTCGCTCACTTTGCATTTTGTAAATTGATAAAAATAAACTTAACATTTATATTTTTGAAAGCATTCTTACTTTACAGCATTTCTTCACACCTGCCTAAAACTTTTGCACAGTACTGTATATAAGTGTGTTCACATATTAAATTGAAGGGATTTGAATATATGTTTTAAATGGTTCTAGTTAATATGCCATTGTTATCAATTTTTTTCCTTTTCATGTTTTGTCTCCCTGAAAACACCTGGTCCTAAGCAACATATAATGATACAAGATCATTATATAATATAAGATAATAATATAAGATAATTCAAAAACATTTATAAAATTGGTCAAATCCTTCAAGAAAAAACTAAAATTACATCTTGTACTGTATTACATGGAGAAGCCAGCACAGCTTTGATGAAGTTACAGAGTTCAATGGCTGAGATGTCCAGGATCAGCAATATCCCAGTCAGTTCACAACTAACCTGTATGAGAGTGGTACTGAAAAAACCTCTCAAGTCACATACAGAGTTTGCACAAAGCATTTAGGTGCGTGGTTTACCTTCAAAATATGTGCTATGCAACCACAGGAACAGCATTTTAACATTTTCAAATTTGTTATTTGTAATTACGGCAGCGGATAGCATAGTGGTCTAACGCACCATATTTTGGCTGATCCGATACGGTGTGCACTGCCTGTCAGGGACACGGTTCGAAAACCCATCTCTACCAGACCGGCCCTGGTCATCAGCCCCAATCGGGGGCAGCATTAAGCTGTCTACCCCAGGGGGAAGGTGAACCGGCTGGGGTCCACCGTGAAGCACATAAGGGAGTCTCCAGAAAGTGGGTGGGCGAATTCCATCTCAAAGGAAATAGAGAGAATTAGCTTGCCTCATGCCCTCTGAGAATTAGGGAGAAAAATCCATCCATCCATTTATCCATTATCTGCCTTATTCTGGTCAGGGTCGCGGGGGTGCTGGAGCCTATCCCAGCAGAGAGCAGGAATACAGACTCGCCAATCCATCGCAGGGAGGGCAATTTAGAAATAGAAATAAATAGACACGGGGGTGTAATCGAACCCGAGACCTTCTTGCTACCAAATAGCCTGGAGAAAAATCCTAAATAAATAAATAAATAAATAAATAAAATACAGCTAAATTTTTATTTGGTGCTGCAGGATTTCATATCGGTATAGGTTTTGTAATAAATGTACAATCAATTTTATTACATTATACAAAACACATCATATCCATATATACATGTTTAAATCTCTAAATATGCTCTAGGCTATCAGTACCAAAATACAACAGGTTACAAACAAATGCTTTGATCACAGTGGAGAGGTTGTCCCTTAATTGATTGATAGCTCATACTTTTGTCTGTCAAAATATCAATGATTTTGCCACAAAAATTGGTGAGCTTCCAAAAAAGATTTAACAATTTGGATTCTTCTGAAGAAAAGTGAACCAAATTCCCTCCAGTATAATCCCAGTCCTATCCCAATAATGGGTCCTCTCAGTCAGCTAGTACTACTGCAACAAATGTCCACCAAATTATAAATTAAATTAAATATTCTTAGTTGGAACATTTTGAACAAAGTACCAAAATTGCAAAGCAAAGATGGCGTATTAGGGCCAATGTAAAGAAAAAAAGTAGGCGTGTTAATGTCAAAATGTTATGAGTATAATGTAAAAAAAAGTTATGAGAAAAAAGTTTAAATAATATTTTGAGAATAAAGTTTAAATATTTCAAGAATAATGTTGAAAAGTTATAAGGAATTTTTTTTAAATATTTTGAGAATACATTTGAATGGGATACAGAATAACTGCAAGCTTTCACATAAGACTGATAACTTTGTGAGTTTACACTTCAGAATTGGTGTCAGTAATGAGGAAATTATTGCTCTTTTAGCACAGAATCACCACATTATAATAAGCAGTAGGACTAAGACAGACTGCATCTGTTCAGAAGGAACCACACAGACTTAGATAACATTGTTGCCTTTGTGCAATGTGAAGTCTCTACAAATGGGCAGATGCAAGGCTATGGATAGTTACGATTCAGAGAGGTTATTTACTACTGCAAGACACAATATGACAGGTCATCAAATTGATTGATCAGCCAGCTCTGGAACTCAAACAGCTGCAACGCTTGAGATGACGACAATATAGCAGTAAGAGTCCAAATGTGCCCTAGCATATGCATTCTGATGATAAAATTAAGCCATATGGTAATCAAAGGTTGTATTGCTGGGTTCAGTCGCAATGTTGTCTGTTGTGAAGCTCACACCACCAACAGCGACCCATGAATAATAGCAGACTACTGCATCTCGCCTCTTATGCACTTAGGAGGATGCCCCGAGAGGATGCATACTGATAGAAAATGGTCACAGTGTCACGACTCGACCGGCAAACGGGCATTTCCCCCAAGCCCCAATCATCAGGAGAAGTGAGAGGCAAGCCAGGAATGCGCAAAGCCAATCACGAAAATGACTGGCAGCTGTGATCCTGGGAGGATACTTAACCTGCTGGCTACCTCAGTTCTGCGTTTGAACATTCACTTGCATTAGCCTTGTCTTACATGCTTTGTTTTGTGTTCTCGCTGCCTTGAAAAGTTTGTTCTCGTTTATTTCCAAGAGTCTCTGAGTTTAGTTTATTCCGTGCCCTGGAATACATTTTGTATTTACTGTTTAGCTTGTTTTGTTTGTTCCTGCTCATTTGTTATTTTGGTTTGTTTTGTTAGTAATTCTCGCCGCCTTGAAACGTTTGTTCCCTGAGTTTAGTTTATTCCATGCCCTGGAATATGTTTTGGATTTACTGTTTAGCTAGTTTTGTTTGTTCCTGCTCATTTGTTATTTTGTTTTGTTTTGTTAGTAATTGTTACCTGTCTTCTCAGACACTGTTTGCCTTCGTTCCTGCCAGCGTTTAAGTATAATAAAGAATCTTAAACGCATCTCTGCATTCTGGGTCTCTCTCGCCTGCACTTGGTTCCACACCTACAACATTCCTGACAGATCGTTCAAGCCATCATCAGAACCAACGGAAGCCGAGCCAACCCAGAGTTCTCTGTGCACGACCATCCAGAGCCAGGAAGCCTCCATCAGATGGCAGGACTGGGCTATCACTCTGCTAACGGAACAACTTAACACATTCAGCCGCCAAACAGCCAGCCAGTTCAACACCATCACGGAGCTGCTGCAAACCAAACCCCCGACCGCCGTCTCTCAGCCTCCTCCGGAACCCATGAACAACACCCAAGCCGGCTTACCTCATGAACCACGTTGCCCGGCACCGGAACGTTACGACGGAAATCCCACGGGATGTCGTGGTTTCCTCATGCAATGTTCGCTGGCATTCAAACTCCAACAATTGCAATTCCCCAGCGATTGCTCCCGGATAGCATATGTAATCTCCCTTCTCAACGGGACCGCTTTGCAGTGGGCGACAGCCATCTGGGAGGAACAAGGGCTCGTCTGCGACAGCTATTCCCGGTTCATGTCCGAGTTAAGGAAGGTGTTCCAACTCATTATCCATGGGTACATCGAGCAGTGGGAGGAACTAGTAGCGGTATCCGTACAGCTTGATAATTGCCACCGGGAATGCATGCACGAGCGCCGGAGAAGCACTCCCATTCCCCGACCTCGGACATTACTCTCACTGTGGATGGAATCACTTCCATCAGCGTCCGATTCACCGCCTCGAGCTCCCCCTAGCGAGCAGGAGGAACCCATGCAGTTGGGTAAAGCCCGTCTCTCAGCCACAGAAAGGGAACGACGTCGGAGAGAGAGAACAGCTGCATGTACTGTGGGCATTTTGGGCATTACCGGGATTCCTGTCCAGAGTTGCAGGGAAAAGCCACCGTTTCTACCATGCCGGGAGGGTGGTAAGAAGCGCAGCGATCACTCCCGGTTCAAAGCACATCACGGGGATGGTGCTGCCCATCTCCCTGAGCTGGAACAGCTCTCAGCACTCGGCTCCCGCCCTCATTGATTCCGGAGCTGCGGAGGATTTAATCAATCTCCATCTCGCCCGGCAACTTCAAATTCCCCTGGTGACGTTGGACTCCCCCCTGTCAGTCACAGCCCTGGACAGCAAGCCGCTGGGGTCCAATGCCATCACGCAGCGGACCATTCCACTCCAGGTCACCATCATGGAGCATTCTTGTTCTCGTTTATTTCCAAGAGTCTCTGAGTTTAGTTTATTCCGTGCCCTGGAATACATTTTGTATTTACTGTTTAGCTTGTTTTGTTTGTTCCTGCTCATTTGTTATTTTGGTTTGTTTTGTTAGTAATTGTTACGTATCTTCTCAGACACTGTTTGCCTTCGTTCCTGCAAGCGTTTAAGTATAATAAAGAATCTTAAATGCATCTCTGCACTCTGCATTCGCCTGCACTTGGTTCCACACCTACAACATTCCTGTCACACAGTTCAAAATATGCATGTTAATGCAGAAACCACACCATCAGTTTCGGAAAAGCCAAAAGTTTCCATGTAGCACCACAAATCAATTAATTGAATCCTTGAATGGTGGGGAATCCTGAGAAAGCAAAGGGTGCAGTTCTGGATCAAGCTCCTTCCAAACCCTCTGAGATGACAGACAATTCATTCTCTGGTAATTTTCTGGACAGAAATCTGATCCAGTCATGCTTCTTAAACCTTGTGCAGGTATGACTCATTATACCTGTTTCGGGTGTTCGGTCTTCCCACTGACATTGTGTCCGACCGGGGCCCACAGTTCACCGCTTGGTTCTGGAAGGCATTCTGCACGCTCCTTGGGGCTATGGCCAGCCTCTCATCGGGATACCACCCCCAGTCCAACAGGCAGACAAAGCGGGTGAACCAGGACATGGAGACAACCCTGCGGTGCCTCTCGGCATCCAACCCCACGTCCTGGAGCCGTAATCTTCCTTGGGCCGAATACGCTCACAACACCCTTCGCTGTTCCACCACCGGGATGTCTCCATTCGAGGTCCAGTTCGGCTACCAGCCGTCCTCTCTTCCCTGACCAGGAGAGGGAGACTGGGGTACCTTCTACCTTCAAGCGCACCACCCAACAGCATCGCACTTAGGCGTCCGGTGCTCACCTTTTGCCCTGGCCAGAGGGTCTGGTTATCTGCTCGGGAGCTGCCCCTCAAGGTGTAGAACCGCAAGATGGCTCCACATTTCGTGGGGTCCTTCAAAGTCGTCCGCTGGGTGAATCCAGTGGCCTACCATCTCCTGTTGCCCCCCGAGATACGCCGTGTACACCCGATGTTCCATGTTTACCACCTTCGACCCCTGCTCGTCGGGGCGCACGCACTGCCGGCGAGCCCTCGTCCGGCTCCTCGTCCCATCAACGGCCACCCGGTGTACACCATTCGGCATCTCCTCCAATCCCGCCGAGTGCAGTCAGGGGTTAGGAGGGATATGGCCTGGCGGATCGGTCCTGGATTCCGGCAAGACAGATCCTGGATCCGGGTCTCATCCGGGAGTTCAAAGCTCGGCAGGCGGCTCTTCCTGGACCGTCGGGAGTCGGTCCTGGGGGGGGTTCTGTCACGACTCGACCGGCAAGCGGGCATTTCCCCCAAGCCCCAATCATCAGGAGAAGTGAGAGGCAAGCCAGGAATGCGCAAAGCCAATCACGAAAATGACTGGCAGCTGTGATCCTGGGAGGATACTTAACCTGCTGGCTACCTCAGTTCTGCGCTTGAACATTCACTTGTATTAGCCTTGTCTTACATGCTTTGTTTTGTGTTCTCGCTGCCTTGAAAAGTTTGTTCTCGTTTATTTCCAAGAGTCTCTGAGTTTAGTTTATTCCGTGCCCTGGAATACATTTTGTATTTACTGTTTAGCTTGTTTTGTTTGTTCCTGCTCATTTGTTATTTTGGTTTGTTTTGTTAGTAATTGTTACGTATCTTCTCAGACACTGTTTGCCTTCGTTCCTGCAAGCGTTTAAGTATAATAAAGAATCTTAAATGCATCTCTGCACTCTGCATTCGCCTGCACTTGGTTCCACACCTACAACATTCCTGTCACACAGTTCAAAATATGCATGTTAATGCAGAAACCACACCATCAGTTTCGGAAAAGCCAAAAGTTTCCATGTAGCACCACAAATCAATTAATTGAATCCTTGAATGGTGGGGAATCCTGAGAAAGCAAAGGGTGCAGTTCTGGATCAAGCTCCTTCCAAACCCTCTGAGATTACAGACAATTCATTCTCTGGTAATTTTCTGGACAGAAATCTGATCCAGTCATGCTTCTTAAACCTTGTGCAGGTATGACTCATTATACCTCTCTAATAATACACACACAGCAATCTGTGACACAGCTTACAAGTGAGCACTGTTATCAAAGTCTATAAATTGTTTGTATAATGCACTTTAACTTGATGTTTGGGGCTTAGTTTTCATGCAGGATGAACTTGTTGAGGTCATTAAAAGATGGAATTTGCACAGGACCAGGCCAGGAACAGTGCAGCGTGGCTAGAAGTCATACAGTTTTGATGTACACACTTACAGTGATGCATGGTGGTGAGGACAAGCTCAAACGAATTGACATGGTGGAGGGGACCATGGAGGGGTTCATGAAGGGGCCTATGGAGAGAAGCATGGAGGGGCCCAAGGAGAGGACCATGGGAGGGACCATGGAGGGAACCATGGAGGGGTCCAAGGAGAGTACCATGGAAGGGACCATGTACAAGGAAGAGTGCACACTTAAAAGCTAATACCCTGATGATGAAACTGGGATTAAACTTGATCCCTGTTGTCTTCTGATGCAGGAGAATGGATGGGATGCTCCAGAAAAAAGCACTTGCTGCTGAGGAACTGTACACTTTATTAAGAACTAAAATATTGCAAAATATATTAAGTCAGACCATTCAATTCACAGAAAGTATAAGACTTGTAGGGTTAAATTTTTTTGTTAAGCAACTACATTTTATCTAAGCATTCATGCAGAAACCTCCTACCCAGTACTAGAAAGGTGTTGCTAATAAAGTGGCCACTGAGTGTATACATATTGTGGCATCCCAAGGGGCAGTACGAGGAAATGGCTGCCTGCCCCTCTCTTTGGAGTTACTAGAGCCAAGAGGACTACCGTTCCCAGTAGCCTGCAGTCCCACACCTGAAACAAGTGAAGTCATGAGTCACTTCTGGCAGCTGACAATTTGGGGAGTTATAAAAAGGACTGTTTTGTGTCACATGGAAAAGTGGTGAGTGGTGAGTGGGAGAATATTAGAGAATTGTTTTTGGATTGCTGTTTTTGATTTGACTTGAGGACCCCGTTTTTGTGTAACGACTTGGATTGTGTGAGGAACTGAATTGGATTTGTCACTTGGATTACGGACGAAGACAAAGATAAGGATTGTGAACTGGATGTGTGTTTTTTCAGATTACCCCACCCTTTTATGTGTTTTTTGTCAAGAATCAGTATAATAAAATGATCGTTTTGTTTGGAATACTGCCTCTGGATTCTTCACGTGCCTACACCCTGTGAAAAGGTCCTTGAGTGTCACCCCACCCACTACAATATACAGTATATACACGGTAGGCTCTGTTTTTATTCATACCCTTGATAAAGATTGTGGAGGGCGTCGGTCTCGACCACGTGGGAGTAGCATGGTTGCCTGTGTCTTACATGTGGTGGAGGCCTTTGGAGCAGGGAGACTTTCCGGGGGCAGGTTTGGCACTCTCACAGGGTGTGAGAGTGAACTGTCACCCGGAAGGTTGCTCCAAAGGCCATGGTTGATTTAATTATTATTTAATTGGTGTCAATCAGTTCATTGATAGGGAAGTCAATTGGCTGATTGGGTGTCTGTGTGAGAATGTGAGTGGGTGTGGTCTGTCAATTGTTGAGTGATTGATAGATGGGTGATTGCCTCATGAGTCCCAACTGAGCCAGGCAGAAAGTGAGCCTATTTAAGAGCAGGTGGGGCGAGTGGGGAATCAGTTAGTCTTTTGTCTTTGTGCGTTTCATGAGAGAGAGTCTTCTGTTGTCATTGTTGTGAGTGTGAGTGTGAGTGTGAGTGTGAGTGTGAGTGTGAGTGTGAGTGTGAGTGTGAGTGTGTGCGTGCACGGTATCATGTCGTGTCGTGTCGTGTTATAATGTGGAATGTTTGATGTTGGATGTGTGATGGTTTGATGTTGAGTTTCGTGTGCGTTTGTCGAAAGTGACTGAGTAGAGTGCTTCTTGTGTGTGTGGGAAAGAGGGAGAGGGGGTGCACTAAGAGTGTCCGCCTCTCTCCCTCGGTGTGATAGAGAGCGAGAGGGCGCCCTGAAAGAGGGTCCGCCTCTCGCCCTCGGTTATATTTGTGTGATTGAAAGAGAACTCGCACTCGGGCAGTGGAGAGTGTTTCTTGGCAAGGGGCCTGAGAACTCTCACTGGAAGAGTGGAGAGTGTCTTGGCGCTGGTTGCCAGAGAACTCTCACTGTGGGGAGTGGCTCTGTATGCATGGGTTCGAGAACTCACACTGCAAAGTTCAAGTGTCTCAGTATGAATGGGTGGGAAGCACTTGAAAGGTCATTGGATATGTGTGTGCCTGGGGAGGTTCCAAGGGAACTCTGGAGGAAGAGGCGCGGTGTCCCGTAAGTTATGATTATTTTAGTTTGTTGTTTTTACCTGAAAGCTTTGCGGCGAGTAGGGTGAAGATTTTGTGTTTGTGTTTGTGTTTGTTATATGTTAACCTGCTACTCCCACTGTCTCTTCATGTCTGGGGGGAGAGACAGGAACAATTTTATAAAAATCTGGTCCGTAGACTGAAAAACTCCACTCTGTCTCCAGACTGCTCTGTTCCCATCCAGGGTTTGTCACATGGCGTGTGACAAAGATGAACAAAAGAGATTGTATAAAATACACAATATAAGTAATGAGGTATATTTTATGCTCAAAAAAGTCCAAAAATTATATTCTTTAATAATAATACATTGGCACGAACCACAATCGAATGATTCACAAATTGTTCTTTTTTCCCAGAAAAATCTCTGGGTAGTGGGTCTCTGGGCCTGTGGATGCAAAACAACCCCAAAGTATTAAAAATCAACCACCATGTTTACCGTAGGCATGAGGTGCTTTTCAACATTACTTGCATTCTTTGGATGCCAAACATAACGCTGATGTGTTTGTCCAAAAAGCTTGATTAGGCCACAAGACACAGTTCCAATTGTAGTTTCAAAGTGGCAAATTCAAGATGCAGTTTTTGGTGAATTGTCTTCAAAATTGTCTTCCTTCTTGCAACTCTGCCATATGGCCAAAGATGCCAGATTGTTTTGGAGATCTTGGACTGTGCCCCTTGGACTTCGTTTTAAACTATCCACCTCACTACACGTGGGGGCAAGATAGATTTCCATCCTCTACCTGGCAGGTTAGCCACTGTTCCAGTGGCCTTAAACTTCTTAATAATTGACAACAGTGGAAAGCGGTATCTTTTAACTTTTTTGTTTTTTGTAGCCATCTCCTGAACTGTAGAGGTCAATAACCTTTTGTCTGTTGCTTTCAAGGAGTTCTTTGCTTTTTACCATGATGATTGCTGACCACAGTATTTCAAGCGTGAGGTCCCTCCTTTTTATACCCTAGGGAAACAGGAAACCATTATAGTTCCATAACCATGACAAATGAAAATTAATTTCAAATAGGTTGTTTTATTTTGTTTGTTTTTGTTGGATTACATTTAAAAGAATAGTTGGGGATATGAATAATTGTGATCCAAAAAAATGAAAAAAATGGATAAAACAAAATATGATTTTTTTGAGCATAAAATATACCTCATTATTTATATAGTTTATTTTATACGATCTCTTTTGTTCATCGTTATCAAGGGTGTGAATAAAAATGGAGTCTACTGTATATATGGCAACCGTGTGTATATATCATGTACACTACCGTTCAAAAGTTTGGGGTCACCTGCTGGAAACTATTTTTATCTCATAATTGACAATGCTTTACACCGTATACATTTCTGTAAATACTTTAAAATGACAAAAAACACATGTAACAATGAACAAAATGAACATCAAAGAAATGTTCAAGAAAATTATATTGAAAATTGAATCTTGGATTCCTCAAAATAGTCACTCTTTGGCGTGAGAATATCCTCACAAACAGTGGCCATTCGGTTAATAAGTTTTAGCAGGAAATCACCCGACATGTTTTCCCAGCTATCCTGCAGCAATTCCCAGAGAAACTTGTGGGTTGCTTTGCTTTGACTCTTCCTTTCCAGTTTGTCCCATACAAGTTCTATGGGATTGAGGTCTGGACACTGGGCAGGCCAGGTCTTTAGTTTGAGTTGTTGTTCACATTCCTCCTTCACCAGATAGTTCTTGCACAACTTCAAGGTGTGTTACATAGACAGGTGTGTGCCTTTCGTTATCTTGCTGAAGAATGAAGGAGTGCCCGATTAGCCATAGTCCAGATGGAAAGTGACCCCAAACTTTTGAACGGTAGTGTATATGCATGGGTATATCCTTCTCACTTCTAAGAAAAAAGTTCCATATTAATTTGTCGAAAGGCACACGCTTAACAAGCAGACAAGAAACAAGAATCAACATTAGCGCCGGAACTTCCTCTCATTCAAACAGATGCGGCAGCTCATATACAGATCTGTCAAGTTGGCCAAATCAACTATTTGCACTGGTGAGCTCAGGAACACCAAAAGGCCCGGAAGACCACAGAACACAACTGTGGTGGATGACAGAAGACTTCTTTCCCTGCTGAAGAAAAACCCCTTCACAACAGTTGGCCAGATCAAGAACACCCTCCAGGCGTATCTGTGTCAAAGTCAACAATCAAGAGAAGACTTCGCCAGAATAAAGTTTACCACAAGATGTAAACCACTGGTAAGCCTCAAAAACAGGAAGACCAGATTAGAGTTTACCAAAAGACATCTTTACAAGCCTGTACAGTTCTGGAACAACATCTTATGGACAGATGAGACAAAGATCAACTTGTACCAGAATTATGGGAAAAGAAGAGTATGGAGAATGGAGGTAACTGCTCATGCTCATGATCCAAAGCATACCACCTCATCTGGAGCATGGTGGAGGTAGTGTTATGGCGTGGGCATGTATGGCTACCAATGGAACTGGACAAAAGCAGCAGGATGAATTCTGAAGTGTATAGGGCTATATTATCTCAGATTCAGCCAAATGCTTCAAAACTCATTGGACAGCGCTTCACAGTGCAGATGGACAATGACCCGAAGCATACTGCGAAAGCAACCCAATACCTTTTTAAGGCAAAGAAGTGGAATGTTCTGCAATGGCCAAGTCAATCACCTGACCTGAATCCAATTGAGCATGCATTTCACTTGCTGAAGGAAAAACTGAAAGCAAAACGCCCCAAGAACAAGCAGGAACTGAAGACAGTGGCAGTAAAGGTCTAGCAGAGCATCACCAGGGAAGAAACCCAGCATCTGGTGATGTCTATGGGTTCCAGACTTCAGGCAGTCATTGACTGCAAAGGATTTGCAACCAAGTATTAAAAATGACAATTTAATTTATGATTATGTTAGTTTGTCCAATTACTTTTGAGCCCCTAAAATTGGGGGGGGCTATGTATAAAAATGGTTGTTATTCTTACATGGTTCATACAATATTTTTGGCAAAACCCTTAAATTAAAGCTGAAAGTCTACACTTAAAGCACATCTTAATTGTTTAATATCAAATCCATTGTGCTGGCGTACAGAGCCAAAATGATAAATTGTGTCACTGTCCAAATACTTATGGACCTGACTGTATACAGTGGTTATAAAAAGTATTCACCCCTTTGTCATTTTTCACATTTTATTTTCTTACTTCATAGAATCAAAATGGATGTAATTGTGATTTCTTGCCACTGATCAACACAAAATACTCTATAATGTTAAATAAAAAACAACTTTGTTAATTAATTACAAATAAAATACATACAAATACAATAATTGATTGCATCAGTATTCACCCCTTTTGCAAAGACACACCTAAATAAACTGGTACAATCAATTGTCTTCAGAGGTCACATAATTATTTCATTGGAGCCCACCTGTGTACAATGAAGGCGTTTCAAATGATTTCAAATTAAATACACCTGTCTGTGAGAGGTCCCACAATTGGCTAGTGCATTTCCGAACAAGAGCTTCATCATGAAGACCAAAGAACTTTCAAAGCAAATCCAAGAAAAGGTTTATCTAAAGATTTATATTCCAGCAACACAATGACCCAAAGCACACAGCAAAACCACACTGGAGTGGTTTAAAAACAAAAACAAATGTCTTGGAGTGCCCCTGTCAAGTTCAGACCTCAATCCCATTGAGAATCTGTGAAAAGATTAGAAAATTGCTGTAGTTGGTTCCCATCCAACCTGAGTTCAAGCATTTTTTTAAAGAAAAATGGCAAGATGTGCAAAGCTGGTAACATAACATAACATAACATAAGGGGAAGACGAGAACAAGCCATTCAGCCCAACACTGCTCGTCCATTCCTACCACTAATCTGCTCACAATGCTTAGTTTACCCAAAGGCTAGAGTGTCTAACACTGGATCGAGCCCGGCCTTGAATACCCCTAGTGTCTCAGCCTCCACTACATGTCCAGGCAAGCTATTCCATGCATTGATCACTCTCTGTGTGAAAAAATATTTCCTAGTGTCCGTGTGAAATGTAACCTTTGTCAGTTTCCATTTATGCCCCCTTGTTCTGCTAACCGAACTCAATTTGAATAATTTCCTGTAATTCACTTTGTTAATTCCTTTAATAAATTTAAAAGCCTCAATCAAATCTCCCCTAAGTCTCCTTTTACTAAGCTTTAACAGTCCAAGCATCTCTAGCCTTTCCTCATAACACTTGTCTTTTATGCCTGGAATCAGTCTGGTTGCCCATCTTTGGACCTTTTCCAGCGCATCTATATCTTTTTTGTAGTGCGGTCCCCAGAACTGCACACAATATTCCAAGTGTGGCCTAACAAGGGCATTGTATAGGGTGCGTATGATCTCCTTCGATTTGTACTCAATACTCTTGGCTATGTATCCCAGCATCCTGTTGGCTTTTTTAACTGCTACCGCACATTGACCAGACCCTGACAAGCTTTGATCAACTAGTACTCCTAGGTCTTTTTCTACGTGTGCACATTCTAGTTTTCTACCTCCCATAAAATAATCCTGTCCTATGTTTTTATTCCCCACATATAGAACTTTACATTTAGTTGTATTAAATTTCATTTGCCAGGTTTCTGCCCATTTCTGGATTCTATTCAGATCGTCTTGGATTACTTTAGTAGATTCCTGACTATTTGCTAAGCCTCCCAGTTTTGTATCATCTGCAAATTTAACTAATATACTTTCAATGTCCATATCAATGTCATTTATGTAAATGATAAAGAGCAGTGGACCCAGCACCGATCCCTGCGGGACTCCACTTCCCACTATACCCTCCTCGGATAAGATCCCGCCTATTACTACCCTTTGTGTTCTATCCCGTAACCAGTTCCGAACCCACTCTGAAATGCCACCTGTAATTCCTACTGCTCTCATTTTGATAATGAGTTTGTCGTGTGGCACCTTATCAAATGCTTTTTGGAAATCTAAGTATATAATATCTTACGCCTTTCTCTCATCCAGACACTTGGTTGCTTCCTCAAAAAATGTCAGCAGATTTGTCAGACATGACCTACCCTTGCAAAAACCATGCTGGTTATCCCTTAGGATGTTGTAATTTTCAAGAAATACTTCTAGTTTATCTTTAATAATAGATTCTAATATTTTGCATATGATGCAAGTTAAACTAATAGGCCTATAGTTTCCTGGATCAGTATGGTCCCCTTTCTTATATATTGGTACCACAATACCCTGTTTCCAGTCATTTGGTAATTCACCAGTCTTTAAAAAATCTAGACAGTCTAAAAATACTTTGCCAGTGGTTTAAAAATGATCTTGCTTAACTCCTTTAGTACCCTGGGGCATATGCCATCCGGGCCGGCTGCCTTATTAGTCTTTAATTTATGTAATTTATCCAATACTTCCATATCCCTATCTCTGTATCTAAGACATTCTGAGTAATGAATATGCCTTCCGGCCTATTAGCAGCCTCTTCTCTGGTAAAACTCTCTACAAAACAGCCATTTAGAGCATCTGCAATATCCTTATTTTTACAGAGCAGTTCCCCGTCTTTGTTTTTAATTCCCTTAATCTCCTCTTTGACTTTTCTTTTCCTACTACAGTATTGAAAGGGTTACTTTTAGCATTTTCTGCAATTTGCCTTTCGTAGATCCTTTTGGCTACCCTTAGTTCTTTTTTGACCTTAGCACGCACACGACAATATTCAGCCTTATTACTCTCGGTACTGTCGTTTTTATATATCTTAAACAGTTTTTTCTTCTCCCTCAAACTCTGTCGCATATCTTTATTTATCCACGGTGGGGACTGCTTTTTCAACTTACTTTTCCGCATCGTAGGAATAAATTTACACTGTGCATCAAGTATAACCCTTTTAAACTTGTCCCACTTTTCATTCACTGTCCTACACTCCAGAAGATGTCCCCAGTCTACCATGCTTAATTCTAATCGCATCTGTTTAAAGTTGGCACGCCTAAAATTTAAAATCCTTGAGTTAGATGGGGCCCTCTTAGTTTGCCATAATATATCAAATCCGATTGTGGAATGATCGCTTGTCCCGATGGGTTCCATTACCTCTATACTACTGATTCTGTCGGCGTCATTACATAACACCAGATCTAGAATTGAATTTCCTCTTGTAGGCTGTCTAACATACATGGTAGAGACTTACTAAAATAGACTCACAGCTGTAATTGCAGCAAAAGGTACTTCTACCAAGTATTGAGTCAAGGGGGATGAATACTTATGCAATCAATTATTGTCAGTTTAAAAAAATTTTTTTTTTTAAGAAAAACCTTTAGACATGTTTTTTTAATTTGACATTATATAGTATTTTGTGTTGATCAGTGGCAAGAAATCACAATTAAATCCATTTTGATTCCATGAAGTAAGAAAATAAAATGTGAAAAATGCCAAAGGGGGTGAATCATTTTTATACCCACTGTATATATATATATATACATATACACACACACACAGTACCATTCAAAAGTTTGAGTGCACCTTTCATCTGGATTATGGCTAATCGGGCACTCCTTCATTCTTCAGCAAGATAACCACCTGAAACTCTCCTTGAAGTGAGTCTATAGAAGAACTATCTGGTGAAGGAGGAACACGTAGGACAACTCAAACTAATGACCTGCCCTGCCCTGTGTCCAGACCTCAATCCCATACAACTTGTATGGGACGAACTGGACAGAAGAGGCAACGCAAAGCAACCCACAAGTGCCTCTGGGAATTGCTGCAGGAAGACATGTCGGGTGATTTCCTGCCAAAACGTAATAAACGAATAGCCCGTGTTTGTGAGGCTGTTATCAAGGCAAAGGGTGGATATTTTTAGGATATTTCAATTTTGAATCTTTGATGTTACTTTTGTTTATTGTTACATGTGTTTTTTATTTTACATGTGTGTAATTTTTAAGTATTTACAGAAACTTATACGGTGTAAATGTTATGTTTCTGGATGTCTGTTCTGTTGTTTTTGTACTTTGTTTATTTATCATTCTTCTAGTCATGTTTCATTCACGTCATTGTTCCTGTTCGAGATCCACTCCTTGTCTTTGTCATTTGCACTTCGGGAAATTCTATGTTCCGGTTTTTCCGTCTTAGTTTCTAATCTCGTTTTACTTCTTTCTTTCTTTCTATAACACTTTGTATATATTAGTTAGATGTATATAGTACTAATCTACTAACATTTGGGATTTAGTTTAAGTTACTAACACTACTAATCACTAATTATCTAGTCGCTATCATTTCTCTCTCGTTGTCCTATCCCTACGCTTCTCACACTTTACTATGCAGATTCTCTCTTTGCGTTCCTCCCCTTCAAACTGTGCACGTGTCTGCCTGCTCTTCCAGGTCGTATATTATCTATGTGTCTGTGTCATTCCCAGTCCGTGTCTTTCGTTTCCCCTCGTTATTCTATTAGCGAATCCCCTTGTTTTCACCTATGTTCCTGCCCTTCTCTCCTCCCAGTCACACCTGATTCCTATTGTGTTTCCCTTCCCTGCTTGTATATTAGTTCCGTGTTTATGTTCTATCCCCGTCAGATTGATCTTCATTCCCTGAGCCGATTTCTTGTAAGCCAGAGTCTAGTCTTTCCTTAGACACCCCTTCTGTTTTCATTTCGAATTTGCCTGCCGATTTTGTTTGTTTGCCTTATCTGTTTCCCGGTTTTGACTTTTGGATTGTTTTGTGACTTCTCTTTGCTTCGTGATTTTGTACCTCCGCTACCCTGACTACTGGTTTTGATCCTTGCCTGATATTAAATGATTCTTTGCCAAATCCTGATCTGCGTCTGGGTCCTTATCCTGTACCTCACAGTAAATCATTGTAAATTATGAGATAAACCTAGTTTCCAGCAGGTGTACTCAAACTTCTGACTGGTACTGTATATATAATAAACATCTATATAAACATTATATAGTTATATAAACACTGCGAAAAGGTAACTTTAGCGATAGCTTAGGTTGCCTTGATCCTGTAAAATGTTGTGAGATGCCACCTCCGCCAGTTGCCGTCCCTCTCTGGCAGTCACCTCCCTCTCTCTGCCCTCTGCAACATCAGCCTTGTTCCCCAACAAAAGCAGAATTGCATCTTCGGACATCCTTTCCTGAGGCATACAAAGGTGAGATGAATCTGTAACAAAACAGTTTTTCTCAATTGTTTACACACAAAAAACCGATACTTTGGATACAATGATCAAAACTTAAAGCACTTTTTGCTTGTTCTCACTCAAATTCTATTCTCAAATAACCCTTTTGTAATACAATAATGACAATCCTCATAAATAGAACCGCAGAAAGCAAAGAAAATATTTAATATTGATTTTGTTTCATGTACTCTACCGGTCAAACACCCCCATTTCCAGTTTTTACTGAAATTTAAGCAGTTCAATTCCAGTGAATAACCTGAAATGGTACAAAGGTAAGCGGTAAACTGCTAGAGGTTATAAAATAAAGTTTAGGTTACCAAAAACTGAAGAGTGAGTATTTTCCTACACCATCAAAAGGCACTTGGGAACTGGAGGAAACTCTGACAGGTCTGGCAGACCCAAAGCCACAACAAAATCAGAAGACAATCAGAAGAGTCAACAGCTTGCATGATAGGCAGCTCACAGGACAACAGCTTCATGCACAGCTTAACACTGGTCAAAGTAAGGAAGTCTCAGTTTCAACTGTGAAGAGAAGACTTCAAGCTGCATGTTTGACGAGTGGCAGTAAGAAAGCCATTGCTAAGATGGCAAAATAAGAAAAAGAGGCTTGCCTGGGCCATGAAGCACCGCCAGTGGACTACTGAAGACCGGAAGAAGGTCTTATGAACCAATGAATCAAAATTGGAAATCTTTGAAACGTTTTTGTAGGCCGTCGAGTAGGTGAAAGGATGGTTCCTTAGTGTGTGACACCAACTGTCAAACATGGAGGAGGAAGCGTGATGGTCAGGGGCTCTTTTGCTGGATCCAGAGTTGGCGACTTGCACAGAGTGACTATTAACCCACGTTAACCCATTACTTGTTCCCTGAAAAGGGCCTTTTTTTATAACACTGAAATTGACATTATTTTTCCGTTTTTGGTAACCTAAACTTTTTTTTAAACTTCTGACAGTTTACCGCTTACCTTTGTACCATTTCAGGTTATTCACTGGACTTGAACTGCTTACATTTCAGTAAAAACTGGAAAATGGGGGGTGTTCTAAAACTTTTGACCGGTAGTGTATATATTTTTTATAGTAATAATATTAATAATAATTTATTATTAATCCAAATGGGTACCTGTGGGTTACACACAGGGTTACTACTTCAAAACATACTTGCATTATTTAATTTTAATGACATGTGGCAGCCCAAGGGGCTGCCCAAGGAAATGGCTGCCTGGTCTTCAACACATTGGAGCCACTGGAGCCAAGGAAACACTACATTTCCCAGCAGACTTGGATTACGGACATCGACAATGAATAAGGATTGTGGACTATATGAATTCCCCCGAAGACCCCACCCTTTTTGTGTTTGTCTTAATTAGTTTAATAAATTATTGTTTTGTTTATATTACTGCCTCCTCTGGGTTATTTAACTGCCTAAGCCCTCTGCAAAGGTCCGTGAGTGTCACCTAACCCCTAGGGACACCACAGACAACATTGTCATAGTTTAGTTAATGAGGACACCAATTAGTCAAATTACCATTAGCATTACATGGCTTATCCATTGATTGACAAACAAATTATATGTTCTTTGGGAGGACAAACTATAAAACTTTATGCAGAGTGTGTGCTTGTCACAATATGATTCTCAACAGCCTGCTAACTGTGCGAAGGGCCGAGAATGATAACAGGTTACCTGAGGTAGCCACTTACACATAAATTGCTATAATTAATACTGACTATGGATAATTATACACTTATCTGTTTCATATGGCATTCTGGTTGAAATGAAGGACAAATTATTTATTGTGGCAATCACAATACTTGTCTAAATCAACCATGATTCACATAACATTTGAGAAACAGGACCAGGAATCACAGTTCATTTAGCAAAAGGTTTAGCATGCATATGTATTCATTTGAAATTGGTTTTGAGACATTATCTGGTTTATATGGGCTTTGTGTAATAATTATTGCATTGGCAAATATTTCAAGAATAGAAAATAAGTAGCCTATATGAAGCCTATATTTAAAATATGAAACATTCCCATTGATTCTTCACTTTAAATCTCTAGTGACGATACATGCACAATGATGAGCAAAACGTAAACAAAAAACACACAGGACTAGGAGATTTGCTGTGACTCAGCTGATACATAGCGCCAATCAGCTTCAATTTCATTAAACTTAATATGCAGCTAAACCCACGATAGTATGGTACTTCAGAAAACCACCTTAATGTGATGCTGTGTACTAGGAAACAAAGGTGGACTGCATTACCCTACATGTTTATAAATAATACACAAATATTATTAGTTATACGGTATGTTATTACAAGTATTATAATTAGTACATCACAATTTAATAAATTCAATTGAATGAGAATAGATCAATTATATCAAATGAATGCTATTGGTGAGTTTGTACTGGTAACACTTTATCTGACCTGCACAGTATCCAGCCACTCCCTAACTGCTGTGAAGGAGAAGAAGCAATTGATGTCATACATGGCCAGAATTCCATCTGCCTTGCGAAAGTACTGCCGGGTGACACTGTGGAACCTGACGGACAGGGAGGGAGAAGGGGAGATGTAAAAAAGAAAAGAAAAAGGGAATCAGCTTTTTGCGGCACTTCTCAACAAGTTTAGGCAATTTAATGACTGACGGATTCAAACCAAAGGAAATATTTTGGTAAAATAGCTCCGCATGGGGATGTTAAAGGGGTGAATGGCTCTCTATGGGGATGTTAAACAGTGAATGGCTCTGCATGGGGATGTTAAAGGGTGAATGGCTCTGTATGGGGATGTTAAACAGTGTCTGACCTCTCCTGTCCAGCAGTGTCCCAGAGCTGCAAGGCAATGGGGGTAGAGTCCAGCATCACACTGCACACCTGGAAATCTATACCTGTACTCAACAGAAGACATTACACTGTTAAAGAGCACAATGAATATTAAAAAACTACCCATAGTTCTCAGATATACAACAGTGAAGCCTTGCTTGTAAAACAATTACAAACAACCAATTAGCATTCCTTACTTGTAAAACAATTACAAATGATATAGTTTTGTGGCCCAGATAGCTAGCATGGTAGGCCGATAGCACTACAAGGTAGGCTGTATTCTTAAACCAATAAGGTGTTAATGTAACCAGTTAGAAAGCCACATCTGCCTGACTTCCTTCATACAGCTGGGTACCTAGCTATACAACTACAAAGTGTTTCATTAAAACAGTGTGTGGTACAGGGTTTCCGTTAGAAAAAATTGGTGCCGGTCCACGTGTCCTGGAAGATTTCAATGTCCCGGACAAATGAGAGAAATTCCGGTCAAATATTATCTGTGTTTATTGAGCTTAAAAACAATTGATAGGCAGGCTATATAAAGAATGACAACATCAAGGCATATAGATTTATAATACTTTTCATTGAAAAGTAGGCTACTTTTCCTTATACATTATATTCCAAATAAAATAAGTCCCGTCAATAGACTCACGTGCATAACGCTATTTTAAAAATAAAAAAATAAAAAAATATTACGCTAGCCTACGTTCATTGGGGCAACACGTAAACACAAAGAATTTCCTTCAGCTTTAGGCCTACATATTCTCCGATAAAATAAAACAGAATAAAAACAATTTGCAAACAAACAAAAAGTTACATGTAGGCCTATCTGGCTCATAACATTTTAATTACGGCGTGCTGCTGCCGACTTGAAATCAAATAATTTCCGTTCGCTACAGACCTTTTCTCAGATAAAATAAAACAGAATAAAAACTCTTTGAAAACAAACCAAAAAAAACAACTATTGCTGGCTCATATCATTTTACTTCTTACGCTTTTTCGCATTGTGGTTAGAGGAAATTATTTTCACCGGACATTATGACCGGAGAGATTTAAATATATCGAACTTCAACAGATTTTCCCGGTAAAAAAAAAAAAAAAACGGTAATTACCGGATAACGGAAACCCTGGTGTGGTATATTGCAATATTATACCGTCACACCAGTAGGTGGTGGTATGAAGATACTATGTGCTACGTCGGGGAGGAACTATAAGTACGGAAAAGACAAATGTACATGGCTTGTCTATAACTATACTACAGTAAAGCTATCTTACCGTTATACTGTGTCTCAGTTTATTACATACATACACAACACAGCGGCTATTTAACTTGCCTTTGATGTGGAATTTTCTTTAAAAAGAATTAAAGTTGTTCCTTCGTACCTTCGATAGTAGAAAAATGTATGCAGGCTGACGTCTTTGTTTCCGTGTTTCAAAATGTATTTCTTTAATAGAGTAGAGAACATACTGTGTCTGTCCCCTCAAGTACAGATTTACAAATAACCAAAGATGCAAACAGAATGGTGGTACTTTATACATTGTAGGTCTCCCACACCCTTCCTTCTGATGCTAATCACATCTCACACAGTAATTGTTTTCACACAGGATGAGGTTTCAAAGAGAGGAGATTACACCTGGGGTAGGAGAGAGGGGAACTGAACTGGGATGTGATGGCACCAAATGGTCATTGTCTTAGACACATCAGGGGGGGAAGACACACAAAAAGGGGGGTTAGATGGAATGTAGACTCTCATGTCTATTCCAACAGCCTTCACTTTACTTGCTAGCTTCCAGCTGTTCACTTTCTACTGCAGTGTTCTTAGCTAGCCAGTGATGCATGTAAGGAACAACCCATGATAAGCCTTGCATTCTCAGGATATATACACGTGCCTTTCCATAGTCGGTCACCACATAATGTTAATGTTAAGTGGAGGAAATTTGATTCAGAGATTTATTGATTATTGGGTATGTGGCAGACCAGCGGGTCGGCCGCAGGGTGGTCTCACAGCTTCGATTGCGCAGCCAATTTCAGTGATGGGGGCTAAGTGCTGAAATGAGGGACAGCTGCAGCTCGTTTATTGAGCAACAGCTGCAGCCAGTTACTGTGAACAGGTGGCTGCTGTTTGGTCCCATTTCATGTGGCCTTTCCCCACTAACTTTCTCTCTGTCACCCTGCAGAATCCCCAGCCAGCAACCTGGAGGTCTGGAAGCCAACGAATCTGTGGACCTGCCCAGCCCCACAGAACGGTCGGGCCGGAACCCAAACCCGATTCCCCAGACGGTGGCAATAAGCAACGGGACCGAGCCCGACACCGCGAAGCACATCGGCAATACTATACTATACTACTATAATTAGTAGTGGATATTGTTTATAGTTTTTGTATGTTTTCTTTTTTGTGGAACTTATTTTATTTCTTATCCATGTGGTACGCATAGTATACAGAACTAAGAACCATCTTTGACAATAAGACTGGTGTTGATTTAGACTAAGGTTGAGCAGCCCAGACTTAGACATGCTTAAATTGACATCTCTAATGAGGGGCAAAAAGCAGAGTAGCATAAACAAAAAACAAAAAAACAAAAAAATAAAACAATGATAATAAAATAAAAATAAATCTCAATGAGTTACATTGACATGACAGAAGGCATATGATCTCCTTGAAGAAAACTCTTAGTTGGCAAGGTACATAATTACTGCAGTCCATCTACGCAAAACAATGTCCGCTTTTAACTGTAATTTTGCTATAGTATTTTCCATTAGGTCCACTTGTTTGGATGGTAAGGTGGAAGCAAACTACAGAGAAAATAAAACTCCTTGAACCACAACTAACTCTCTTCCTGGTCTCGGTCCCTTTGTACGGGACACATGACACACCCTGCGCCCTTCCACAGGGGGTACAAATGACACTTTTCTCTATGTTGGAGGGGGCATGACTCCTCCCCCCCCACCTTCAAAAAGGCCTTGTTACACCTCTGGTGTTGATTGACAGGCCTGGGCCTTTACTGACTCACCCACAGTAGCGCTCATGTTATTGGGGAAGTGGCCCCTGCAGTAGCGGTGGATGAAAGAGCTTTTTCCCACCCCAGAGTTGCCAAGGAACACCACTTTGAACACCCGCTGTGCAGGCTGGGACTGAAGTAAAGAGGGGAAGAAGGGTGCAGACATGGAGGAAATTTATATTTTACAATACATTTATTTTGATTAATGGGAAATTAATATTGTAATTAATATGTTTATCACTGAAAGATCTCCAGCTATAAGATTTATACTTTGTGTTTGAATGAATGAATGGGCACAACGCATGAGTTGAATCATTTAATCTCTATGCCTATTCCCTCTATGATATAGGATTATCTTTCCTTTCTCCAACATTGTTACTCCCTTTCAATTACTTATACAGGAGTTCCTTCCATTGCAGATTTTGGGAATGCAAATTTATAAAAACCCTATTTGCATGCCTCTCCCTGTAAAGACCACAACCAGTTTGCATCATATTAGGATTTATCATGATTGTCAACTGCCTTCACTCTTTCAATTAGCTATATTCTACACCTATTCACCAGGTGTATGGGATTCATAGAATGAGAATAACAGTACCAGTATTGTTGAAAAGGTATTCTTCTGCTTTAATGTGTCATCCAACCATTTGTGTCAACCATTTTTAATTCACATACAATTTTTGTGACCATAAAACTTACTTCAGTGCCAGCAGGTTGACCCAGAGATGACCTTTCGAGTACGTTCTCCTGTTCGTGCCTCATCTCTTCCAGCTGTCCATTAGTGTCGTTCCCACTCTGGTTGGCTGCATGCTTCTTTCTGTTAGGCTCCGATATAATTTCCTCTAAGGCCTCACTGGCCTGACTGGGAGTGCTGAGCTGTCTGTATAAAGGGCAAGACGGCACACATTTTTATGTTTCCTTCAGTCTATGCCTAACCACCTGCATCTAGGTGATTTGTGGTTAATTTTAAGAATAGCAGCACAGCATTCTGCATGTCCAAGCCTCCATTCCTTAATATTCAATATTCCTCCATTCAATATTCACTATCAGTATTCAAATAGACTCCTAATTCAGCGATTTGAGGGAAAATGTGAAAATAAATGAGACAGCCTGGCAATAAGATACTTATACAATAAGAACAAGCAGGGACATACTGGGAGAATGTTATGTCGAAAAAAACCAACCTTTTCATTGGCTTGTCTTCCAGTAAGTAGTGACCTATTATTGACCCTTTCTTCTGCAAAGGCCTCCTAATATTAGAAGTCTACAAAAAATAATACAGGAAGAATGAGAAAGAGATGTAAATGTAAGAAAGTTTGTGTAGATACTGTACATATACAGACTGACTGACAACATTCCCCATATATATGACGACTGACTGTTCTCAGTACTGTTTATAAAGTCTGTTAAATATCAAATAAAAATGACTCAAACAAAACAAATATAACCAACTCATCACCAATAAATGCTGGGTTATGCCATAAGTAAGGTGTACATTTATATACAGAGGATGTAAATGTGCTGATTAAAAACATCCACATGTGTCAGTGTTCAGTGACTCTGTGATACTGTGATATGCTTGTTGATTCCGTAGGTATCGAAGACGCCTCATTAAAAGCTGTTGTATTTGGTCTTATTACGTTGATCTGACTTATGTTTTTAACTACAGCAGTGGTGGCTGGTGACCTGGGATTAGAGGAGACTAATTACCTTTAAACCAACCTTTGGTCTCAACCTGTTTTCATTTATTTTGCTTAATTAATTGTTAACGTTATAGCAATGTATTTCTTCACGTCATGTTAGAGAGTGTAAATGACAATAAGGGATTTAATGAATGGGTTATGTGAATAATTTCAAAGAATAGGCTACTTTTAATTTAAATCCCTATGTTAATTGTGTACCACAATATCTTGGAGAAACATGCAATAAAGCCTAGAAAACAAACTTCAGTTCAATGAAAACATTGGTTCATTTTCATGAGCCTGTCCTGATTCAACTGCCTGATCTACATAGATCAGATTAATGGATATTTAGTTAATATTGAATTTGGACACGGAGAACAAAGAGTACATTTATCCATAAATTCACATTATTATTATTATATTATCATATTTTTTGTAATGTAAAGAAAAATGCTATCACAAAATAAAATTGGGACTATACCTATTTGTGATAATGAAGGAATGTAAACAGGCAAAGGTTGAGACTAATCATGGTTTAAAGGTATGGGTTTCAGCCCCTTTTATGTCAAGCTGATGAATCGCTACTGAATTATAGAATATTAATGGTATACAATCGTAACAGCCAAATATACTCAGACAAAGTATTTGGCATGTAGTACACAAGAGAAACCTTACATTAGTGCTTTATGACTGTTTGGTTCTATTATGTTTATATTCTTAAATAAAAAGTTGGGATGTTTTTTTGTTGTTGTTTTTTTCAAGTTGCCAAGCCTCTGCCACTGGACAGCCCTTTTCATGCCCTTGTTTTCATTATTAGGCCTACTGAATGGTGTTTAATTTCCTTCATAATTCTTATTGTTTTATGCTATTAAAATATGCCCTTGTGTCAAAAGTTTGAATAAAGCTTTGATTGAGGGGGAAAAAACGTGCATTTTGTATTTTCTGTTATACGCTACATTTTGCTGGGTTTTAAAAAAGATTAATCGATTAATTGTTTGTTAACGTGGGCGACGATCGATCAAGGACATTTCTTAAATTTGCATTCCTAATACGTGCCATTTATGAAGTTTATAAGCCCACAGCATTTTATCTTTGGGATTCAATTCTGACCTGGTCATTTTAGCCTCTGGTTTAATTTGAACAGTTTGTGTATATAGATCAGTGAGAACTGGCTTATGTTTTGTAATACAGTCACGCTTGCAAAACCAAATGCCACATTCAGAAAATGGACATTTAACTTTGGTAAAAATAAGGGTATATTAATGTGTGTGTGTGCAGATGCAATGAGGACACAGACAGTGCATCAGAGAAGTTCAGTCAAGGCCTTTTATTGATCTGCAGATCAAGGCTCCCCACCTCATTTGTTCACTGACCTTCCTAGATTCACACCAGAAGCAAAAGCTAATTTAATACAATGAGACAAAAATAAATTAGATCTCATTAAAGGTTATTATTTTAAAGCACTCAGAGGCATATACTTGCAAATATACTCTCACACTATAATGTGTACACACAAACAAAATGATAAATATTCACATAAAAACAAAATCACATGCATACATATCTACACGCACATACACGCACACACTACATGAAACAAGTACACTAGTAATCACATTCAGGGTTGTAAGGAACTATAGGAACGGATGTGTTTTATTATACAAGCTTTCTTTTTTGCATAAACACATTATTCTTACCTTAAAAAGGTTTTTGCTCTAAAATTAAAAACATTTGATCATTCATATAACTACAGATGAGAAAAGAATCTCAAATCTGGACTGAGAATCAATTGACAGACTGAAAGCCATTAGATATTGTCCATTAAGTGTGTGCTGGTGGTCACTTAAAGGGGGACTTAAACTTCACACAAAAATCTAAGTGTGAAGTATAGTTCATCTTTCCACAATCTACACAACAAAAAATCACAAGATATAATTTCGAGCCTTGATCTCAATCCACAAATTAAGCATGTTTCTCACAAGTTACGTCATTTTGAAAAGCGAGTCAGGGAAAAGACCCCATGGATACCTGCTTTGTGTTCTGTTTTTACAAATTCATATTGAGTTTGTTGCAAGTCTCATGGTGTGTGTGTGTGTGGATGTATGTGTGTGTGTGCATGTGTGTGTGTGACTATGTGTATGTGTGTGTGTGTGTGTGTGTGTGGATGTCCTGGACACATTAAGCCCTTTATGTCACAATGACATCAGTCTGTTAATTTTTTACAGAAAATGGGAGATTGATCCATTATTTTCCTTTCTTAGTTCTGAACAGAAACTACGTGGTTCTGTGTGGCTCAGTAGGTAGAGCATGGCGTTGACAACGCTTAGGTTGTGGGTTCAATCCACGCTGGGGCCACAAAAATGTATGCATTCACTACTGTAAGTCGCTTTGGATAAAAGTGTCCGCTAAATGGCATATATTATGTGGCGGCAGTGTTAGCATAATGGTTAAGGAACTGGGCTTGTAATGCAAAGGTTGCAGGTTCGATTCCCAGGTGGAGCACTACCGTTGTACCCTTGAGCAAGGTACTTAACCTGAATTGCTTCAGTAAAAATATCCAGCTGTATAAATGGATTGTATGTAAAGGAATGTAAACTGTAAGTCGCTCTGGATAACAGCGTCTGCTAAGTGCCTAAAATGTAATGTAAGTAATTGGTTGTGTACATTAGGTCCTTCTTTTTGCTTTTGAAGCTGTCCAACACTACTTTACACAGACATGCCACCTGATTGCCTTCAGCCAACTGCAATGTACAGGCTGCACCAGGGTTCCTCAAATCACGGTCCTCGTGGGCCGAGCACTGCTGTTTTTCCACCGTTCCTTTACCTGGGAGTCATGGCTAGATAGTAACCCTATTTTCCCCTTTATAGGGTTAATATCTAGCCATGACTGGGAGTCAGGTGTGAAGACACTCTAGCCAATCAATTGCATTAATTGTTCAACTAACTACCTGAGAGAAAGGAATACCAGGACCGTACTTGGATTTGTGGGCCAGATTTGAGGAACCCTGAGCTACTCTTTCAAGAAGAACAAAACCACTATCACTCCATGATAGTGTTGGCCAAGGAGTGGAGAGCCAGTGTCTCCTCGTTTTCATTGTAACTTAGCACTTAATTGATCAAATAAAGCCGTTTATTATACAATGAACTCACCTAACCTTGTTTATTGGGTCTAAAACGAAAGTTCTAACAAAAACCAGCAGACCCTGTGGTTCTTCAGGATCAGGATTTAGGCACTCTTCATGTGAAGCACTTACATTTGTCTAGTTACATTCTAAAATTGAAACTATTAATACTGAATGCTATATGAACAATGATGTTTGTGTACCATTCAATTGTAAAACTGTTTTGTTTGAAAAAGATCCACAATATAATTTCTGTTATAGCTTTTTTGTAATTCATTAACTTGGCTTTCAACTCTGTGAGCTACATGGATGTCAGTTTCTCTTCAATGCTATTGTTCTGGCTTTCATTATTTACAGGCTAATTGTAGACCATCCTGATGTTTTTTTACATTTTTATATTATTTTTATATTAATTGCAAATTCCCTGCCGATTGCTTTGTAGGCTAATTATTACCTGTATGAGTGTCATATTGTATTGAAGATTCAAAGCTTATCACCCTTGATAACTGATTTTTAGCCCAAAGTAAAGCATTGCTAGCCTGGAAAGGGAAATAAGTCCTAAAGTGACCACTATAATGGTTTGAGTGAATATGTTTCATACAGCTTTTAAAGCATGAATATAAGTTTTTATTTTAACTGCCCTTAATTAAAAATTAAGAAAATTATTTTGTCAGCAGGTGTGCCTCATTGCAGCAGTGACCCTCCTACTGTACATTGAAACACAGTATCACAAATAATGATAATTAAGTAAATATTCTATACAAATATGTTTGGTAAAAAGAGCTGGTATGTTCTTGATGCATGGCTCATGGCAATGGAAGCCAAATAAGTGAATTCCTGTAGTTTTGTCAGGAATAAAGATATATACACAGTACAACCTTTGAGATACAAATGCATTGGGAATGGAGATCGTTCAGAACTTTGAAATGTTTGTAAACTCGAAAGTGACATCAAAATGAACCAGTATTAAGAACTGAATCCTTTATTGATTGGAATTGTTATTTACTTTACTCTTGCCCCTTTTTAAACAGGTTATGTTTTGTAGTTATAATCCTTAGTTTAAATTAACCAATAATCAAAACTGTAATTGGACTCATTCATGTGAACTTTTTTTTCTTTTCAGTGACAGTTATATTTGCCATTTCTTGCAAACTGTTAGATTTTGTTCTGGCTTCATATCAAATGCTGCAGATTTTCTTATTGTATTTTTTAGCAATAGTACTTTTCACTGAGGAAATTTTCTACTATCTCATTCAGTAGCTAAGTTCTATACTTGCTAAAATAGCCATTGCATGCTACGTTTATCAATTATTAATATGAGCAATGGTATGTTATTGTCATTTGTTTTCTGCTGTTTTACAAATAAAGACCCTTTTGTTCAATGTTTACTTTAATTCAACTTAAAATTCAATTGACAGTCTTGCCTTTTTGCATCAGAGCTTGATATTAATACCTGCATGTATAATTAATTAATTAATTAATTAATTAATTCATCTGGTTTCATACTGCGTACGTTGACGGTTCAGTCTGTATCTCTGAGGTTCTACTGTATGCAGCACTTCCAGAGTCTGATTGGAATTTGAGTCGGCAGATTGTGAGATTAAGACGATCGATGAAACGTATGACTAAGTGAAAACCAAAATGAACATCGCAAAAGTATAGAATAGACCAGTAAAGACTTGAATTGTCAATGCAGATTGGTTTGGAACAGTCTGTATAAGTATGACAATGCAACTCCAGTCCAGAGGTGGATGGGTCTAGTAGGGGTAAAACGGCCGTGCCCAAAAAGAATGAGCATGTCCACAGTGGCATTGTGGGAAAGGGAGAGAGCATCTGTAACTAACCCTCTTCTGTGCCTGGTGGGCATCTTTCTCATCTCGCAACCTCTTGTTCATCTCCCTGTGAGACAGAGTAAGAGAGAAAGAGATTGGAAGACTGGATATATGATGACTTATGACTTGTTTTATACATAAATCATTAACACAGACTCGTATTGCATTAGCTCAGCTTGAATGGACCACTTATTGGCTTGTTGACTATGAGGGAATCTGCTGTTGGAACAAAATCCCCTTGCAACTAAACATGTGTTAGTTGCAATTTTTTATCTTGAGTTGACAAGGCAAAGGCCACCTCCTTTTGCATTCCTATAATTTCTATCAGTTTTCTAGCAGGATATGCAGTGTGTCAATTACAAACCCACACTAGTGAGGCTCACCAACACCTGGACTTACAGACAGACAGACTTACAAACCCACACCAGTGAGGCTCACCAAAACCTGGACATACAGACAAACAGACATACAGTACATCTAGTCAGAGAGACAGTAATACCACTGGACTTGCAGGCAGACATACAGGTGGACAGAGACACAGACATACCGGAGAAGCTCCAGCTGTCTGAGCAGGCTCTCCTTCTCTTTCTGCATGTTCTTGGACACCTTAAGCACATCCCTGGAAAGAGATAGACACCTGAAGCGCATTCCTGCAAATACAGAAACCTAAGACATGTTCACAAATATTATGGCAAATTAAAACCTCAATATATTCTCATTCAATGTGTTCCCACCTTATTGATGACATGTTGGTTTGGTTTGCATTGTACATATTATACATATTTCAGCAGGAAAGATGTCCCTTATGGTAGTTGCAGGCATATGCTTACTCCAGATCATATTACAGTATTTTCTTCCTGACCAGATGCTCTTGTTCAGGGTGAAGCTTATAATTTACATATGACCCATTTACACAGCTGGACATTTACTGAAGCAATTCAACTTACATAAGTACCTTGCAAACAGGTGCAATTGCTCCACCCAGGATTCAAATCCACACCCATTTGGTTACAAGTCAATTTCCCTGACCACTATGTCATACATCTACTGACAATCAGATACATTTACATGCTGAAGCATTTGGTCACTTTATGCACAAACATGGCTGTGCACAGATACTGTATAGCCACACAACCATAGCACCACACAGGTATTCATATCCAAAAGAGTCTGGGATAAGAGATAAGAGATAAGAGACTGGATAGAAGCTGGTGTAAATTGACTTGTCTCCCAAACCAAACGTCACCCTGCAAACATTAATTCATGATAGCCATGATGGTCAGATGTACCCATGGCAGAATATGTACTTTTCTGTAATGTCTTGTATTTTTATATGCATATGTAAACCTATTAAAAAAATCTAATATGGGACAAGCATGTTGGCTAACTTTGGCACAATACATCGCATGATCATCATTAATATTTTTACTTGTATACTGTCCCTGATCAATAAATTAAGGAAATAAAATGAATTGTGTAACATATGAGATTCCATGCAGGTCCATGGGCTGGTCAATGAGGTTACCACCACACTTCTAGCAGGTAGGACGGAAATCGGCAAGCGGTGCAACATAACTCGAACCCAGAGTCATGTGGCTTAAAAACATTAAGAATATAAAAAGTCAAATGGATCATTTTTTATTAACCAATTTGTCAAAGGTGTTGAATGGTTCAGTTCTGTTCATCCATCCATTTATCTACCCCCGCCCTCTCTCGGGCGCAGTACCTGTCATGGTCCCTTTGCTCATATGCAGTGCTTGTCTGGACATGTTGGAGTTGCTGCAGTGCGTTCTGGAGCTCCACTCTGCTGGTCTCCAGCTGGTCCTGCAGCTGGGAGTTGTGTCGCTGCAGACGCTCGTTCTGGCCATGCGTGTCTGAGTGCTCTGAGCTCAGCGCTCGCATTCTGCTCTCCAGCTGATGAGCAGAGGGAGAATGCACCCATGAGCCCTGGAGCCTGGCTGCTTTGAATTACATTTCTAGTTGGTTTGTTGGTTTTAGTGATGATGTTATCTGTACATCTGCTATATGAATTGTATTTTTATTGCACTGTGCTTGTATTCTGCTTGTGCTGCATCTGGAAAAATATATATGATATATATGAAGATATTCAAAATACATAAATGTAATAAGTATTGTGTGGATATAGGATGGGGGAAATGTCGGAAGAGAGATGGCTGAGGGGAGGGAGAGAAGTTAGAGCAGTGGAAGTGTAAGGAGGTATGGTAGAAAATATGAAACATGGAAGAACGGGGATGAATAACTAGTAGAGAGGTTGTGAGAATGGGAGCAAAAAATAACCAACATTTACCCATCTCTCTCCCTTTCTCTATGGTGGTCTACAGCTGGGGTTCTCAAACTTGGTCCTGGGGCCCCACTGTGTATGCTGGTTTTCGTTCCAACCACAACTGAAATCTCTGAATTGTAACTAGCTCTTAGTTCTTAATTCGACATGTTTAATGTGTATTGGGGGATGATTTACCCTTTTAAGGCCACATTATGTCAGAAATAGCTATGAATGACATTGAATAAATGTCCCAGGGGGGTCATTTATCAACTGTGCGTAAACACAGATTTGATATTAAATCATTTGTGGGAAAATTTACATTCATTTAGATGGTTGCTTGAGATGGTAAATTGCACAAATGTATGCACACATATGACTATGCTTACACACAATGCCAAGCGATAGAATAAGGGGACTGCTTATCAGACGCAATAGCGAACAAGTCAACTGACAGGGCTTATATTTATAAATATAAAAAATAGAGGACGTAATATATAACATAACAGTTTAACATTGCATTACCTATATTATTTGACCATGACCTACCTTCAAATAACATTTTTATTAAGCATTAACTATAATTACATTTATCAAACTAAGTAGACACATAGACAAAAAAATTATAAAACACAGTTCAGAATAACAATATAACAGAATGTAACATGGCTGATATTGCACTTTTTCAAGACTTGGCCAATGGTGCTGTCCGCAGAGAACACGTTTTCAGAGACAGCACTTTTTTGGCTGAGAGTAATGAGTGACTCATCAGCAGATCCCACTTCCCAAGGCCAGTTTTGCTGGATTAGTGCCGTGACTTATCTTCTAGGTTGGAAAGGGAAACAAACCAAACCCATGCCATTCGGTGCACATGCATATTTTGTCCACATTCAGGTTTTTGGTTTATAACATCCAATCGTATTCTAAGTTGCATTTGCTGCAACCTCCACTGTCAATTCAGGTGAGCATATGCTCTCCTACAAAACACGTGATGTCAGCCACCGCTTCTTTTCACAGTACAGTCTACAAGTTAAGCTTGCACAGACATTAGTCAGAGGAAGACACTTCATGCACAGCTTTATACTGGCAGACTGTGTCAGCACTGCCACAGTCTGGATTCAACACCAGACCATGGGCTTCATCCATACACTAGTGTCTTAACAGTATGAGCCACCCAGCAGCCTACACCCGCCAGGATTTTTAATCAGTGTCATCAACTAATGCTCTCATTTTCATGTGCTATATAACAAATGATTCATTTTTAATTGACTTTTTTAATTGATTCAATTGTAGACTGATAGATTAAATAAGTGTAGTCTAAATTAAAGTGTGGGCACCTGGTCACTGAAACTAAACCATTTGTGGAAAATGAAACAAATGGCAATGAGCCAAACCTTTGCATTAGGTTTAATGCATTAAGGGGAAAACTTAAATTGTACAACTTTAATTGTAAGAAACCCCAGAATATACAGGGGGGGGCTTCAGGATTGGCTTTGAGAACCACTAACCTACAGGGCCACCCTCTCTGTTTATTATGGTCTACAGTACCTCTCTCTGCTGAGTCAGTATGCTCTCCAGTTCCTGCTCTCTTCTCTTCAGCTCCTCCTGCAGCTCGTGGCTCCTGTCACTTTTTCGCATACTGTCCTGGAATATCACAAAAACTGCCATTGTCAATGTTATCATCATCGTCATTGAGGATCCTTTATCATCATAATCATAATTACCCTTCTCCTCCCCATCACCATCATCATTATCATCATTAACGCTCCTCTATCATCATCATCATCATCATCTTCATCAAGGCGTTGTACCTGAGCAAGTCGTTTGGCCTTCTCCTCCCTGATTTGACTCTCCATCTCCTCATATATGGAACGCACCACTTGGTCGTGATCGCACTCCCTTCTACAAAACATTAAGAGGGTCATCTTGTTGTAAGTAACACTCTTTGTTTATGCAGCGTGTGTGCTTGGACAAAGTAACATAATGTATATGCACGGCTGTCAGCCAATAAGAATCGAGTATTCGTCCAAGCCATGGTATAAAGTTAAGTAAACAGACAAAGAGACAGGTGCAGACATAGCATTTTAATGGAAGAGATCAGTGAGTTCAGATGTGAGTCAGACAGTGGGGTTTGGTGACACCCAGACAGTGAGACAGTGAGATGAGGGTAGTCACACAGAGAGTAAGATGAGGGCAGTCACACAGATACAGTAGGCGCAGTTGAACAGTGAGCAGACCTGCGCAGTGCCTGCTCCAGATTGTCCCTCTCTTTCAGTGCATCCTGCAAGTGTGACACGGTGTGGGATAGTAGGTCCTCTAGAATGCACAGCAACTCTGGCCGTTCCCTCCGCAGCCCACACCACAGGGCACGCAACTCCCACTGACTGAAACACAAAACAACACAGTTACCAACACTGCTGTTACACTACACAAAGGGCTCTCTGATTTTGGTGGGAATGCTTTATGGCACGCCCTTCTTTTAAGGATAGTGCCAAATATCCATATAGATTCATACAAACTATGCAGCATTCCTTGGGTTACTGACACATTAGTTCCTCCCAACAACACACCAGGTGCTCACAGGCTGCAAGTTGTGAGAGCTACGCCTCCTCTGCAATTGGTGCCATAGGTGTCTCCTGTAGTACTATGTAGACTGTAGGGTATAAAGTAGACATTGACTCTCAGGCAAGTGCATGAAAGAGGCACATGCGCTGCAGCTGTAGTGCTTCTGGTGTGTAGATGGCAAAGCAGTAACGCCAGAGGCAGACAATGAGTCCAAATTGGGGAGAGAAGAAAATACTAAATAGACAAATCTGAGAAGTTCCCAGGCACATATTCAGATAGAAGAACTCACTCTTTGAAGAGTTTTTCAGCTCCCAGCTCCACCAGGATCTGTGTGAATCTTTCCTCGTCAGGGTCAGCCTTGTCTGCATTCCCCTCTCCGGCCTCCTCTCCCTCAGCCTCTTCCACCCCTACGATCTCCCCTGGACCAGAAAGAGACAGAGATGACAAATTCGATTGAGAAGGCACCACATATCCCTAAACACGAAAAAAGATCAATATTATTATTCACAACATTTTATCATCATTCAGATTAGTATAACTGTTTCTGTTACCACTCATAGTCTCCACCTCAGTCTAAAGCGTTTCGAAAGGTAAGTTATAGTTTGTGAGATCTGATTTTAGCCAAAGTTACACTACGGGCAAATGGTTCAGTTGGCTCTTAATCGCCATCTTCAATCCCCACATACACAATATCCTGATTCACCAGAAGAAGTAAGTGACCATTAGTTTATCATCCCTGGAAGTTGGGCAACCATATTTCACATCAGAGCATAAATCTGGTCAGGCTCATGCTACCGTTGGGTATGAGCCTGTCAAGTGAAGCTACCACTCGTGCTACTCTTTTTTTTAAAGATTTTGTTTCAGATTTTTCACCATTTTCTCCCAATTTAGTAACCAATTATACCGTCTTTTCATGTCAACTATCCCCTCCTCATATTGTGAGCTCGCTGCCGTAGTCCAGCAGTGAGACCAGCAGTGACAAAAGCGATGCACCGCCTCCTCGGAGCCGGAACTCACCAAGCCGTCAACTGTAACTCCAGTACACATAAAACCACTCTTATACATAGCGAGCTCATATCGGCTCCCTCCCACAGGGCGGACAGCCAATTGCCACCCCCTAATAGCACTCCCGGCCAGAGCGAAACTGGCGCGGCTGGTGGAATCAACTCGTGCTACTCTTAATTCAGTACATTGAGAGGAGGAAAGACAGGAGGACACTGTTGATCATATGCTCTGACACCTACAGAATGCCATTTTCACATACCTTTTGTTGGTATTGTTATTGAATACTGCTGAAATTCCAGTTAATTCTAGTTAAAATAGCAACAATAAAAAGTAACTAGCATTACATGTTTTTTTTTTACAATAATACATGTTTTTAGGATGAGTTTAGAATTTTTGGCGGGGTAAATAGAACAATAAATAAATTAGCTACATGGATATATAGCACTGCATTCACTGTCATTATAAATGTTAATAATGGGACTTTAATAACAAACTTTGACAGACCCAGGCCCATGTTAAACTCCAGAGGTGTCAGGAACCCATTTCTGTCTCTGTCCAGACTTTCAAACACCGACTCCAGCTGCTCTGGAGACAGAGGAAGTTCTCCCTGTAACCTCTGAGATAGAAAGAGAGCGAGAGACAGGGAGAGGAAGAGAGAGCAAGAGAGGAAATCACCTTCACAAGCTACCTGTACAGGCAAACACCCAACAACTAATGCACACAGAACACAAATAAACACTGACTTAAACAGATGCACAGACAAAAATAGACACATCAATGAACAACAAAACAAGGACATGGAACATGGAACATGGGAACATGGGAACATACACTCAAACTAAACTGTAACCATATAAATCAACAAAAATAGTTATTCATAATAACTATTCACATAATTCACAGTTATTCATGCAAAAACATGAAGTGATGCACATATGCAGGAACCGAATCCGAATAACAAGTAAAAATACACACAGACACACACTGTCACACACACTCACACACACTCACACTGTCACACCCATTCACACCCACACACACACTGTCACACCCACTCACACCCACACACACAGGTTGCGTCCCAATAGTCATCTCCTTCTCCTTAGGAGAAGGACGATACAAGGAGACGAAGGTAGGAGACAAGGAAACAAGCAGCACAGAGATGTGGTGGACAGAAATGGAACACTCTACACACACACCTGCATCACCTGATGTCACATGGATAAGCAATTACATAGATCCAAGCTGTATGCTCAGAAGTGCCGCTTAACTGTAGCACTGGACTTCTGGCCGAATTACATATAGGCTTCATAAAAATGTTCTGCTCAAATTAATGATATTTCTCAGGGCCAGATTTACTAAAAGATTGTGACTCCTTTTGGAACGCAAAAGCAGTTGCTAAAATGTCGCAATATCTATGTCAGATTTACTAAGTGGTCGCAAGGGGTAAAATCATGATTAAGTATTTCACAATTCCCATTTTGTATTGTGCTTTCCGATGTGCTAATCACTGTTCCAGCAATGCAAAAAAATGATCACAAATTTTGTTGTAAAGTACCCCGGTTAATGTCATGACAGCTTTATTTTCAGGAATACATGTACGTACCTACAGATAGTTAAGTCAGAATTGTAAATATATATTCTTTATAGAATACGTATTATTTACTAGAACTTGAAATAAAAATGATATGAAAGGACGCAGGATTTATATTGACTAATTTGTCATCAGCTAGCAATCAGCATAAAAACGCAGTTCTGAATTTGAACAGTCATATACATATGCGGTCATACAGTGAAGGAAATAATTATTTGATCCCTTGCCGATTTTGTAAGTTTGCCCACTGACATAGAAATGAACGGTCTATCATTTTAATGGTAGGTTTATTTTAACAGTGAGAGACAGAAAATCACATTATATAAAAGATATAAATTGATTTGCATTTGATTGTGTGAAATAAGTATTTGATCCCCTACCACCCAGCAAGAATTCTGGCTCCCACAGACCGGTTAGATTAGTCCTCTCGCTTTAAGAAAGTACTCCTAATCTCAACTCGTTACCTGTATAAAAGACACCTGTCCACAGAATCAATCAATCAGATTCCAACCTCTCCACCAGGGGCAAGACCAAAGAGCTGTCTAAGGACGTCAGGGACAAGATTGTAGACCTGCACAAGGCTGGAATGGGCTACAAGACCATTGGCAAGCAGCTTGGTGAGAAGGAGACAACTGTTGGTGAAATGGAAGAAACACAAAATGACCATCAATCGCCCTCGGTCTGGGGCTCCACGCAAGAACTTGTCCTCATGGGGTATCGATGATCATGAGAAAGGTGAGGGATCAGCCCAGAACTACACGGGAGGAGCTTGTTAATGATCTCAAGGCAGCTGGGACCACAGTCACCAAGAAAACCATTGGTAACACACTACACTGTAATGGTTTAAAATCCTGCAGTGCCCGTGAAGCAGCAAAGCAGGCTTCGGGGTGGAGAATGTAATCTTGCATTTACTCACACCCGCAAGGTCCCCCTGCTCAAGAAGACACATGTACAGGCACGTCTGAAGTTTGCCAATGAACACCTGAATGATTCAGAGAAGGCTTGGGAGAAGGTGATGTGGTCAGATGAGAACAAAATCGAGCTCTTTGGCATCAAATCGCCGTGTTTGGAGGAAGAGAAATGCTGACTATGACCCCAAGAACACCATCCCCACCATCAAGCATGCAGCAGATGATAGGCAAACTCAGCACTCGTCGGCCCCGCTCTGTGAGTTTGGTCTACCACTTCGTGGCTGAAGGCGCTTCCACTTCACAATAATAGCACTTACAGTTGACGGGGCACATCTAGTAGGGCAGAACACAAACTGATCGTGGCAAAGGTGGCATCCTATGACAGTGCCGCGTTTAAAGTCACTGAGCTCTTTACGAACCATTCTGAATTCTAAATGTTTGTCTGTGGAGATTGCATGGCTATGTACTGGATTTTATGCACCTGTTGGCAATGGGTGTGGCTGAAACACCTGAACTCAATAATTAGTAGGGGTGTCCACTGACTTTTGGCCATATAGTGTATATTTCCTGATTTGTAAATTGAAATTATTTTTCTTGTTGTTCCCTCGCTACTTACATTTTACATTTACATTTTAGGCATTTTGCAGACGCTCTTATCCAGAGCGACTTACACAATTTACATTTCTTTACATACAATCCATTTATACAGCTGAATATTTTTACTGAAGCAATTCAGGTTAAGTACCTTGCTCAAGGGTACAACAGCAGTGCCCCACCTGGGAATTGAACCTACAACCTCAGAGTTACAAGCCCAGCTCCCTAACCATTACACTACACTGCCAGCCCTTGTGTCTGGTGTCTGGTTACTGCGTATCCATTTCTTGGCGTGATCTAGACATGTGAGTGTGCCATGTTGTTTCTAACCCTTTTTGGGTGTTGGAATAAGATGTCCGTGAGTGCAGTTCTGAGGTCAGTTTTGCATTTCTAATTAGGATTTAGGTAGGGTTAGCTGGTCCTGTATCTTTGCTTAGGGGCAACTTCTACCGTGAGCACACACGGTGTATTTGTGTGTACTCTTGCGGAAGAGTCTTTTGCTGAAGTTTTTCAGCATTGTGTGACATCATAGCAGCCATAATGCCTTTGATCGGATTAGATCAGTGTTATTATTTATCAACATCACGTCAGGTGATGCAGGAGTGTGCAGGGTGTCCCATCTCCTCTCACCTCCTCTCTGTGCTCCTTCTCTTATTCTCCCCATTTACCTAATAGCCTACCCTTGTCTCCTCCCCTCGTCTACTTCTGACATATTGTGAAGTAGACGAGGATAAGTAGACGAAGCTAGGAAATGAGGAAACAAGGAAAAAGTATTGTGTTAGTCACACTAACATGCACGCACACACGCGCAAACACAAAGCCACATACATACGCACACTGCTCACCTGCATGTCCCTCTTGGTGATGAAGCCTTTCTCTTCCTTATCACAGAGCAGAAAGAGCTCCCTGGCCTTCGCCAGCCTGTCATGCTGCAGCATGCCCAGCTCCGGCAGCCCTTCCCTGGGACCGGGGGATACCATCGGTCCCCTGCTCCTCCCGGGCCCAGGGCTCACGCCACCCTTCCCCCTGGGGCTGGAACGGGGCGCTTCCCCCCGAGCCTCTCCCACCAGAACCTCCCCTGTCTGCAGCCAGCTGGACATCCCTGCTCAGGTAGGGGAACAGGCAGACCACTCTTTACTGAAAAAAAACTATATCAATCACCATTTAACTTTTGTGACTTGCTCAGCATTACTGTCCAATATTTACTAATACTTACCAAACCCAGAGTTTATTCTTGGAAACGCAGCAAAACATTGGTTACATTTCTCAAATAAATTAAGACCATAGCAGCAGTTGTTAGAACAAGCAGTTACCTCAAGAACAACACAAAACAAAAATGTCCTTCAAAGAATATTTTATGAAATTTCAAATGAAACAATAATGAACACAATAAAAAATATATATTTTAGAAATTACTGGGGTGTATCAAGTCCTGAATCAGAAAGAATATCCCATTTGCCATGCAGATAGAGAAAACCTACTTGACACCGCTCCTGAGTGATGTCACTACAAGCATCTCCCACTGCCTCTAGAAGGGTGGCAAGCTCACGAGGGTGGCCATCATACACCTTCCGCCTCAGAGGTGGAAGGGGGGGGCATGGGGGGAGGTAAAGGACAATAAATTGCTGATGGGGTCAGAACCACTTGTGTACCACTGCTGCATGGTGGAAGCTAATATTGTCCCAAATACATATGTGGCCTCTTGACCCTGACACACATTCACAAGGTCAGGAGATGGACAGCGTTGTAGCGTAAGCAGATTGCTAAACCATCCTCTGACATGGCGTCACATGGTGAAGCAGAATATGTTGTGTACGTTTATGTAAATGCAACACCATGTCATACATGAGAGTGCTGCATGTTCTGTACACTTACTGATTCTCCATGTAAAATGTACAGATTATTGAGTTGACCTTAGGTTCAGCTTAACAACCCATCCAGCAGCACTGTGTGAAAGCCCTCTGTTTATGACACACTGAATAATTGTTTCTTGGATCTCATTGGACACTGATCTTCTTCCCCCTTCAACCTGTCCTTGTCCTTGACCACAGCCCGGCCCGCTTCTCTGACCTCTAATGTGTCCGCTCTGACCTCTGACTTCAACTTTTGTGTGTGGTAGCTCTGAATCCACTCAATGTCTACTATTAATTAGCCCCTTATAACAGGTTACCCCTCTAAAAGATAAGCAAGGGAACAAGGAACAGAAGACTCCTAAATTCTGTACATGTATAATAATGTTTGACCAATTTACCTTGGCCTTGACAAAACAACAGAGTAGTTTCACCAACAAATGCACCTTTTTCAATGACCAAGGGTCAAAGAACCAAGGGTTGAAATATTAAGCAACCTACATGGTTAAATAAACCATTCCATTTCCACTTACTTCCACCAGGACAGCAGCAATTATTAAAACTGATAATACTACTACTACAACAACCACTACTACTACTACCTGCTACTACTGCCACTACAAAGATTATAACTATAACTACTACTACTACTATTACTACAGCTACTACAATGCTTGAATTTTTCAAGCCAACTAAAGTTTGTGCTCAAACTGTCTTTTCTAGTTTTATTCATTATTCATTAGAGTGGTTCAGTTTCCCTCAGTTCATTTCTTTCTCTTTCTCTCGCTTCCTCTTTTGCTGTAACCACCTCTCTTTCTCTCTGTTTTTGTCATTAGTAAATTGGGTGGGTTTGGCATACTCTCATTTTGGATACCAGTATTCATTGCAGTTTTTTGCAGAGTCTTACTCTGGAACTGCAGTTCACACTGCATGCTGCATTTCAAATTTCAAAACATGGCAACCAGAATTGTTACATGAGTGTCCGTGAAGTTAATAAATAATGCGTTTGGTGTTCTACATCAGTGAACCAGATACTGCTGGTCATGACACTAGAAAATATTCAAATTGAAACAATATGGGGAGGGGGGGAGCGAGAGCTAGATAAACAGGACCACACTCACCAACAGGGAAACAGACCACTCAGACTTGACTGGACTTGACCAGCAGCGTTTCTAGGCATTTACAATGCCTTAGAAACGGCCTGGATACAAATGGTCTCTACAATCATGTTGTGTCAAAGACAATGACTTCACATATGCTAAAGGCACACATGATTAACCAACAAACTCTAAACACTCATACACACACACACACACACACACACACACACACACACAGACACAGACCGAATACAGTTATCTGGAAAGTTATCTGGTAGGGAATATGTGAAGCCTATCCAATTTTCTGGGATCTAATAACTCATGCCTGTTTTTCTTTGGTACATACCCACAGTTACACCCTGCATAGCATACACTAGGTTAGGACCCTATTTTTAGCCTTTCAGGTTCTAGCTTTGGTATTTAGGTATAGCTTTGAGCTTATAGCTAGATAGGAGGTAGGCCCAGTTTTCTCAGTGCCTGGGGATAGTAGCACCATAGCACCTGTTGCTCTACCATAACATCCTGAGTATGCCCTGAAGAAATGGACAGAATAGAGATAAATATCTGGAGAAATAAGCTTCCGACATACAAAAGACAGGAAGGCAGAGAGATAGACAGACTATCTTACTGTTCCCCAATACCCCCTCCACTAACTCCAAATAACTCCATTGTGCACAGTGTAGGCATTCTGAGAATCTCCATCTGATTAGCCGATAGTGGCAGGCCTTTCCACTTTGGTTTAGCACACTGGTGTTCACCAACACGGTTCTCCAAATGAATTAACTCAAGCCTACTGCACAGTTCCAAAGGAGCTAACCTTTAGTGCTTCGGTCATTTTCCCTACTTGAACAATATCTCTGATCTCTGTCAGGATAGTGCACAGTGAATATCACAGATGTTTTTGAGCCAGCACCTTGTGATGTTTGCTTTTTTTTCAGACGTACGGGTAGAAAAGTGATCAACTGAATCGCAGGAAGTACAAACAATCACAGTATATTTAAACAAGTTGTTATCTCTTCAATTTAACTGTGTCTGTATGTGTGTGTGAGAGCGCAGGGAACAGCTCAAACATACCTCCAATCTGTTTTCACACCATACACGCCAGCCAGATCGCTCTGTTCCACAACCTTGAGGTGACTGATTGTCCCTTCCCCGTATGGTTGCTACTCCCAGCCAAGATACCTGTCTGTTCTAGCCCCCCAGTGGTGGAATTAACATCTCATGGGGTTCAGGACAGCAGAATCATTGCCCTTCTTCTGTTGCAGACTGAAGACTCATCTCTTCAGACTATCTCGGCTCCCCCCGAAACCTCCTCCGCCTTGCCCCTTTTTAAAAATCAGGTAATGTTTCTATTTTTTTAATTATATTGTGGTATATTTCTTCCTCTTTTGCTACCCCACCTCTCTCTTTCTCTGTTTACAAGGATTCTCACATGACAGGATCCTGCTGAGCTGTGTCTACATCCTGGTTGAGATGGCAGGGTTGTGGCCTCAGCATTTCTCCCTTATTAAACACCAGGACCTTGGCAACAGACTGCTCTAGTGACACCCCTCCACCCCTCCCCCCGCACACACCTGCATGAGCAGGTCAAGGGCTCTGTGCGACCAGTGAGGTTTCTGCCCCCCTCCCCCCAAACACCTGGGCCCCAGTAGGCTTTCCCATGCCTTTACTGCATACACAGTATTCACTCAGTAAAGCAAACAGTGCTAAATCACACAGGGATCTGCTGTCTGTATGATGATAGGCATGTTTACCCAACTACTTTCAAAAGTTTATAGACGCACACTGTGAACACACACAGGATAGTCTCACAAAGAACACACAGCTGCATTGCAACAGAGAATATCTCACACAATGCAGTCTCATACGGCCAGGTCACACAAACCTCACACAGAATACTGAACTCCAGTACCCAGAAAACTCACACAACCGCCACTGTCCAACCGCCACTGTCCATACACCACTCTGCAAAGCAGTGGCTCCCAGCCTACACCTACACCTATACTTATTCTACAGCTCTCCAATTTTAACCTAACTGAATTGCTGTAGCACTAAAGCCACATTTATATAAAACCTAAAACAACTAAAGCCTCCATACATTTATTAAGTATTTTAAAAGTTTAAAATCAATGCCCTATCACTAGTTACACCTGTTAAATATAATATATTCTATGAGACACATCATTTATAAATGATTAAGCATCTGCATTTTTTCATTACTCCCTGTGTTAGTTCATATTTGCAACACAATAAAAGGTTTCTTCTGAAATATTAAAACAACACTTCTGGAATACTTTTTATGTAAATAGAAAATTAAAGGGAAGGGAAATTAAAGCAATGGTGCAAGTAGTATTTTACCTGGAACTCTAATATAACCTGCTGACTGGAAGCAGAGGCAGGTTATGACTCCTTTATTGACAGACAGTAGCCTACATCACATCTGTTTTTGTATGGAAGTTAAAGAGTTCAGCTCGCACTCATAGTGAGGAAACGGTTGCAGTGTAGTAGCGTGGTCTGCACACGCATTTTCCCGCCCATGAAAATCCAAATGCCAAGTAGTAGCACTAGTAGCTGTTACTGTACTCTCTATGAACAATATATTTTTCTACTTTTCTAAGCTATGATTAAAGCATCATCCAATGTTATATACATGTTCATCTTCCAAATTAACTACGTAGCTGAAGAAGTTACTAGTAGTAATTTTGGTACACAGTTTAAATCTACTTGTGGGTCAATGACATGACATGCATATTTTTGTGTCCGAGTTCATTATTTCCATTTAAAAATAAATTAATCAATTCAAGTCATATATGATTTTATTATATAAAACATGTTTAGTTTGAATCAATTTTCAGTACATTCAAATAATATATATTACTTTGTGTTTTGGCATCTCAAACCCCCAAAATGTCAGGTGGCGCAACCGTCCGAGCAAAGGAACAGATTAAGAAAACTGTAAAAAGTGGTATTTTAATAATAATAAATTCAATATAAAATACTGTGGCATGATTTCATGTTTGAAACCTTTCAAATAAACACAATTGTACAAATAACAATAGTTTTAAAGCTATTGAGATAATTGAGGAACTTTTGTCCGGCAATTTGTGCTTTTCAAATGTCAGGGTGGCACAACCGTAAACATGGGACTTTTATTTTTAAGTCAAGAGGCTATTGCATCAGCCAGATGTTTCATCATCCAGAGGACCCTATCTGACATCCATGGCTAACTAAAAAGGTTTGCGGAGCTCTCTCAAATATTGATCAAAATAGCTACGTTCACCTCATAGATAGGATGGTACACTTTCCATGTCAGGTGGTACAACCAATGTAAAACTAGGAAAATGTTATTTTATCATAAAACTACTTATTCTGTTTTAAAATGATTTGTATGCTATTGCTAGCATAGGTCAAAGCTAATGCAGGTGTCCAAGTAGAAGCCTGTTTAATTTGAAATCAGTTGCAAAAGTCAGGTGGCGCAACCTGTAAGTCAGGTGGCAAACCGTAAGGAATGCCACTATATGAAATAAATAATGTTATTTAAAGCTTCAAGATGCTCTAAAATGTTTATTCGTTTCAAGTTAAATATGTTAAACACGTTGGATGTTAAAAATACTAAATAACTGACCCTTAGAATGCAGTCATCTTAAATTATTGTTCATATAATAATCAACCCCCAAAAAACAAATCTGTAAGGCACTATAGACACTCTAATAGATACTTGACCAAGATTTCACTTCAAATAAATAAATAATAAATAATAGGAAAATATAAATAATTTTACAAATATTTGGTTGCGCCACCTGACATTTTTTGGTCAGTCAAGTTAAAAATACAGTCAAAAAATGAATTTAAACACATTGAAATGTTATTTAACAAATGAGGCTTGTTTAAGCACATTGTCACAGATTCAAAAATATGCCATCCATCCATCCATCCATCCATTATCTAAGCCGCTTATTCCTGGTCAGGGTCGCGGGGGGGGGCTGGAGCCTATCCCAGCATGCGTTCCGGGCGAGAGGCAGGAATACACCCTGGACAGGTCGCCAATCCATCGCAGGGCACACACACCATTCACTCACACACTCATACCTACGGGCAATTTAGACTCTCCAATTAGCCTAATGTGCATGTCTTTGGACTGTGGGAGGAAACCGGAGTACCCGGAGGAAACCTTCTTGCTGTGAGGCGACAGCGCTAACCACTGCACCACCGTGCCGCCTCAAAAATATGCATTTTATCTATTTTGAACAAACTTGTTTTAAATAACTTTTTAGAGGCCTTATTTGTCATTGACCCTTGTGCATGCGTAAGACTCACATTTCTTTCGGACATCAAGCTGGCCATTGGTGAACTCACTGTTTTTGTAGTAAAAATGTTCAAAACTCTTTGGATGCATTGTACATCGTATTGAAAGGAAATAGATCTTGGGTGAACAATAACTTTAAGTGCTAGATCTATTGTAATAATTGTTGTGTGGTCTAAAGATAAGTTGCAAGATGTGCAAAATAAATTAGACCGATGCGATATGCAATGCACCAATAGGATATTGGTTTACTCTGTCATCGATGAAAATGCATCTTGACGTTTTTTGTGTGAGTATGTTTCACCTCCTCCGCACTTCCGACTCTTAACAGCATAATCGTATTGTCCACTGTTTTAGTCCCCGATTGTATAATTAGTCACGTCTGTGTTGATTGCCAAATGGTTGCTGAACTCAGAGTGCCTACAGGGACACCTGGTGGGTAACTGCTGAAATTCATCTTGACAACCCAGATGGTCATTTGCTTGAGATTTTCTCCGGTCCCTACATATAAGACAGTATATATGAATGTAGACCTGCAATCATTCTGCGAAAAGTATACTATAACTAGCTATACGAGCTACGCATTTTGCTGACTATTATGAGGCTTAAGCTAAAGGAAAAATAAGAATGAGAGCCTACATCAGATATCTAATTTCAAACAGCTATCATTGGCATTTTGCTCACATGTATGTCTTGGTTATCTTGATATTATTTACATTTATTTTATATTTCCTTACTGTAGAGAATGAAATTCTATGTTTCACGGCAAACCTGGACAACTTTCATGGCACACCAGGTGGGGACCAGTGCTGTAAAGTCAACTGACACTGTGGAGTGTGATCAGACTCTGTGTGTTTGCCCTTAATTAAGTCGGGAGACGGACTTTGTACACAAACTTATTCCAGCCATTTATGCCTCTCCTTTACTTTTATCCGCACACTGTCTATCTGTTCCAGGATGAGCTGGTAGAGAAACAGGATGGCATCATGTGATGGAGGAGAGGGAGGGAGGGAGAGAGGCTGAGGGAACAGACAGGGAAATGTAAATAAAGCATTTGAAGCAATTTGCATTCACCACAATCGTACATGATTGTGAGGAAGAGAAAAATAAAATTATAAGACCATACTCACAAAAAAGGAAGAGAGGATCTCCCAGAGTAACTTATAAAGGGGAGCCAAAATAGGACATATATGCAAATGCTCCTAATAACTAACTATAATAAAATATCATCCTTACAACTGAGGACTGAGTTGAACTCTGATTTAGTCAAAGGACTAGACAGGGAAATCTGGAAATTTCAGTAGGAATGATAATAGAAATCATGAAGAACTGCTTAGGTTAACTTGAACATGTGCTGAATGTCCTGTTCACATACGGTCCCCAGAACGTCATATCTGTACTATTTTAACTATTTTAACAATTCTGTCCAAGGTGCACTGAAAGCAGATCATTTACTAGCATGATACTATAACAGTGTACAGCTGCAATGTACTGCAGATTTCTTGATTATTGATCATTTCCAGTAATTTACTGTAAAAACATTGGCCTACAGTGCTTTACAGTATACCGTAAGCATTCCATAACTACTGCATCACCTACAGCTTTGGGCAGTTTTCAGATTTTAAACCAATCATATCATCCTTTTAAAATGCCAGGGTATATGGTTTAACCGTCGTTGAGTGGTGGGGGAGGGTTTTACTGGACTGCTTTTAGATGATTAGCAATGGTTTGGTTATCGTGTGCTACACACCTTCCTCATCAGAGGGTGGCAACATGTTGCTGACTTAAATGAATGACTCTAGCTCAACCAAAATGGCTGTTATAAGCCAACTTATATATAGTCAAATAGCACTGCCATGTGGCCAAGCAAAATTGGCTACATACTGTATTGGATAGTTACTCACATAGTCCTGAACATGTGTGCTTAATCTCACGACTCCAAGTAAATCGGTTTAAGAAGTATAAATATTTTCCTGTTACAGCGCCACCATGTGGTGAATATGGACAGTTGTACTGTGGTTGACTCTTGGCATAGAGGTGAACCTACACTGCCCGTCCCCAAAAAAAGTCACACACTGTAATATTTCGTTTGACCGCCTTTAGCTTTGATTACGGAACGCATTCGCCGTGGCATTGTTTTGATAAGCTTCTGCAATGTCACAACATTTATTTTCGTCCAGAGTTGCATACATTTTTCACCAAGATCTTGTATTGATGATGGGAGAGTCGGACCACTGTGCAAAGTCTTCTCCAGCCCATCCCAAAGATTCTCAATGGGGTTAAGGTCTGGACCCTGTGGTGGCCAATCCATGTGTGAAAATGATGTCTCATGCTCCCTGAACCACTCTTTCACAATTTGAGCCCGATGAATCGTGGCATTGTCATCTTGGAATATGCCCGTGCCATCAGGGAAGAAAAAATCCATTGATGGAAAAACCTGGTCATTCAGTATATTCAGGTAGTCAGCTGACCTCATTCTGTGGGCACATAATGTTGCTGAACCCAGACCTGACCAACTGCAGCAACCCCAGATCGTAACACTGCCCCCACAGGCTTGTACGGTAGGCACTAGGCATGATGGGTGCATCACTTCATCCGCCTCTCTTCTTACCCTGATGCGCCCATCACTCTGGAACAGGATAAATCTGGACTCATCAGACCACATGACCTTCTTCCATTGCTCCAGAGTCCAATCGTTATGCTCCCTAGCAAATTGAAGCCTTTTTTCGATTAGCCTCACTGACAAGTGGTTTTCTTAAGGCTACACAGCTGTTTAGTCCCAATCCCTTGAGTTCCCTTCACATTGTGCATGTGGAAATGCTCTTACTTTCACTATTAAACATAGCCGTGAGTTCTACTGTTGATTTTTCCGATATGATTTCACCAAGCGTTTAAGTGATCGCCGATCACGATCATTCAAGATTTTTTCCGACCACATTTCTTCCTCAAAGATGATGATTCACCACTATCCTTCAGGTTTTAATAATGCGTTGGACAGTTCTTAACCCAATTTGAGTAGTTTCAGCAATCTCCTTAGTTGTTTTCTTTGCTTGATGCAGGCCAATAATTTGACCCTTCTGAAACAGATTAACATCTTTTCCACAACCACAGGATATGTCTTCCGGTTGTTTAAGAAATGAGAAGCTACTCACTGCATCAGTTAGGGTTAAATAACTTGTTGCCAGCTAAAACATATTAATCACTGCAGTAATTATCCAATGGAAGGCTCTTACCAATTTGCTTAGTTAAATCCAGGTGGTGACTTTTTTTTTGGCCAGGCAGTGTATATACTAAGTTTAATTTAAAACCGACCAAGCATATCTGTTTCATAAGCATGTATATGATAGGCCACACCTACATATTTTCAACTTAATTGACTCATAGCAGCCATGTTCTTTGAACTACAGTTCTGAATTGTATTGTTATAGATGAAATTGGTCCATAGACCAATTATTTGTGTTACCATGCACTACTAGGAGTGGAATCCTCAAGGAACAGCTGATTTTCAAATAATCAAATCAGTGAAATAATCAAAACCACTACAACTGATGTCAGGTGGAGGCCAATTAGCTTGGTGTGTGATCTGGAAGGTGATTGGTTATACCTGAGCAAGTTTATAATGGTTATTCTAAGGGGCCTGATCACTTTTCCAACCCTGTAATTCTAGTTTTTCATTTTTTATTAGTTATCACATATTGTGCCTTTTTTTATGTTGTAAGGCAAAATGTGTAAAGCTGGAAAAAGATGGATTTTATGTACTTTCATTTCAGGCTGTAAGACAAAAAAAGTGACTATTTCAAAAGGGTATGATGACTTTCTATAAGCACTGTATGTCTCCTTTCTACATGCCTGATAAATTACAATAAACAAAGTCAGGACGGTGTCAACTGAACAACAACACTGAACAACACTCTATCAATCACGTTTTCCAGAATAAGGTTAAAGCATTAACTACCTGTACTTACAAATGTTAAATTGCCTTTCTATTGTACACCACTAAAAGTTTAACCACCTGAACAACACCCCCATCAACGATTTTCAATGGCCTTGAACAAAAATAGCTTTCCTTCAGCATGTTAGAATCAGTCCTGAATGTGTACTGAGCTTACTTAAAAGATATGTGATAGCTGATGAGAATATGTCATCTTAAAAATGTAATACATAGCAATCTCCAGTAATCATTACAGTTCAGTTCATTACCATATACTTGATGCTACCCTTACAAAGGTATAGACTACTCAAAATATTATCTCACATATCTACAAGTCATCTACAAGTATAATATATTCTATTATATCTATATAGTTGCCAGATGTAGGCTACAACATTCACTGTTTATTTCTATTAGTGATTTTGTTTCAACTTTACTGCAGTAAAAAAGTACGTGTAAAAAAATAAACGAAAAGCTATATTGCGACATTTGTCAAAATAAATATAAATAAATAGAACTTTAACGTGTAGTGTTATGTATACGTAGCCTATGTTGTAGCATATGCAGTACTGTAAAATTAAATCTACATTTAAATGTACGTAGAATGACAACTTGCATTTTTACATGATTACTTGATTTTACATATATCAAAATGTTACAATAATTATTAGAAGACCTATGTCATATTTTAACACGGACATGCTCCTATTTGATACACAGGCACGTGACGATGAAAAACACATTAAAAATATCAAAAGTGTTCCAATTAGTACATACAAGTAGGTTTGTTCTGTGCAAAGATTTGGGTAACTACGTGTGCAGTAGATTATTTTGCCATATGTTAAGCTTGAGTACGAGAGCAATGGAATTTGGTTTCATTCACGCTTAGTTTACGTATATATTTCTTCCAATGCCTTTAAATGATTGATGACTCCAGTACCTATATATTTAAAAAGACATGTATCTAGAGGGAACAGGTAGTTCAACTAATATAGCTATTACGTAGCCTACTGTAAAATAAATTCAGCGCCCACGAATTAGGTTTCGCTATCGCCTGTGCAAACACAACAAGGGGCAATTTGCCCTCTACTGAACCATGAGTTGTTCAAAACTATATCCGCACGCTCCTTTCTACGCAGTATCAAACTTTTAAAACACACAATAGCAAGGGAACGAACAAATCAAACTTTGTTCATAAATGTGACAATAAATATGACAGTCGATAAGGTGGACTCACCTCTCCCTTTCCAGTCTGTCTGTGCAGCCACACTGTGGCATGGCAGGTGTACAGATGACTGTACACACCTCCGCTCGCGCACTCTCACTCTCTCTCACTCTCACGCTCTCTCTCTCTCTCTCTCTCTCTCTCTCTCTCTCTCTCTCTCAATCTCCTTTGTGCCTTGACCAGTAATATTAATGCATCACAAGCTATAACGTCATTAGGAAAAACATGAAACCCTTTTGCAATTTGCACACAACATGCATTTGAGCACGGCTACGCCTTTATGCAACAGTTTTGTTTGATAGCGAACTTTTATTTTTTACTTCCACTAGATGGCAATGTGTAGAAATGTGCAGATTTCTGGTGCATAATTTTCGTATTACCACATACAGGTGACTGCCAAAATGAAGGAAACGCTTGAGTAAAGGAAGGATTCTAGCGGTTCTGTTATGGTGTGGGTGCATTTTCCTGGCATGGTTTAGGTCCACTAAACCACTTAGGGTTAGGGTAAACACCAATAAATACAAAGCCATTCAGAGTTATCACCTTCATCATATAGTGAAGTATTTATATTCTGATGGGAGTGGTCTCTTCCAGGATGTCCCATCCTTTGTCTGCCTCCTTTGCCAAACTGAATAAGAGGGGTTACGCTGAAACAGATCTTAACACAATGCAGGTTTGGCTTTGTGCCAATCTGGCCAACAAATCCAAATTTGGTCATGGTTTTCCTTTCTCTCAGGTATTTAGAAGAAGAAGAAAAAATTGTTTTCCCCCAGGATTTTCTCCCAATTTAGTGACCAATTATACCCTCTATTTCTTTCTATTTACCCTCACCCTACGAATTCGCCGCCCGCCTCCACGGGACAAGCTAATACCTCGAGGCAATGTTCCGCCTGTCCTCTCCCTCTGGGGTGGACAGCCAATTGCCGCCCCCTAGCGACACTCCTGGTCAGGGCCAGACCAGAAGGGCAACTTGTGTCCCAGTTGGACGCTCTTACCGTTATGCCACTTGGGAGGCCTTCTCTCAGGTAGTTAATTGAACAATTAATGCAATTTATTGGCCAGAATGTCTTCACACCCAACTCCCAGGTAAAGGAAGGGTGGAAAAACAGCAGTGTGGAGGACCGTGGTTTGAGGAACCGTGTTTAGGACTTTCAGCTGTAGGCTAGGCACTGATTTCAGTTGTAGGTCTATCAATAAATCAATTAAAAATGTAACTGCTTTCAAAAGGAATCGTATCCCACAGCACATTACAGAAAATTAAAGTATTACTTGTCTGAGAACTGATCAAGTCCTTAAATTATATATACTATGTATTATTTTAACATGGCTATCTGTTTCTGATATGTTGCATTAAGGTAACGTTAAATCATCCCTCATTAGACATTAAAGGCGGCTAATTAAAAACACTTACCAACTTGTTATACTTCAGTAATTGCAATGTGGTTGAAACGAAAACCAACACGGTGATACTCCAAGTATAGGGTTTGAGAACGCCTACTCTTGGTAAAAGGTTTGCAGAGCAGACTGTCCAATAGCTGTTTAATCTCTATGCATAGATAGACACCCTGCCTCCATGTAAAAACAGTGCCAAACGTCAAACGAGGGGGAGACATACCTGTAAACGCAATGAGAAGAATAGATACCGACGTCAAAGAAACATCAGAAAAGCGTAGTCTACTTCAAAAATATACTTTTTAAATGTTTGAACTTCATTTATTGGTTAACGAGTTAACATTTTTATTTGCGCGGTGAGGTGTAACAAGACGACAGAGGCAAGCAGTAAGGGAAATGTGGCTACGTGCGTTATACACCGCAAAGCCCCGATAGCCACTTTATTCAAAACGTACAAACATGGGCGATACTGTGTCCTATACACCACACGACCCCAAATATCACCTTGGTTTCTTTCTTTTCAACTGGCGCTCCCCGAACGGGTCATGCAGGACACTCATCGGCCAACATGGAATACGTCACACAGGGAAATACAATGAACGCTGAATGCACTCTGCATAGTAGAACAGGCAGTGCTTAATTTGAGATCCTTCAAGGGCTGTGTAACTTGTTCTCCCGATGTCTCTGTGAACACTCTGAAAGCACAAATTGATATTTGGGGTGCAAAATCAGATTCTTGGCATTTGCTGGGCCTGGCACAAATTAAGCACTGAGAACAGGGCAACCGCACTATACAACAAATAGCTATCGGTCGCGGTGGCGACCCTCTTGGTCCCACCGCGACCAGTAGTTAACACACCAAACATTAGAGGCATACAACAATAACCAACACTTCAACATTTAAACACAGGCAATGTTCCCCCACAATGCCCTGCACACAACACACATTTACAGTAGCGACCACGGCGGATCGCTACAATATGCATGTTTTTTGATTAATACTTTTGGCACCAATTTGACTCCATAGTTGTTCCATAAGAGTTGTTCCAGAAGGTGTAGGTCAGTGGTAGGAAACCATAGTTCCGGAGAGCTGCAAGGTCTGCTGGCTTCTGTGTTCACCCTAAATCAGAAACCAATTCAGAAACCAGGTGAGGCAACTGTGTAATCAACTGCTTTAAATGATCAATTAAGTGAACAGCACACACTGCAGTTCTCCGGGACCAGGGTTCCCTACCCCTGGTGTAGGCGAAAGTTGGCCGTGGTCATGGCTAGATGGTAACCCTATTTTTTTCCAGATCTCGCGTATGCGCATTTGTCACTAAAGTGGTAAGTTATAAAGACAAGCTGGTAACCCTAACCCGAACGAGGGTTGGACGCTTTCTGTCGTTACAATGAGGACTCAGTCAAACCTCGCGAGAGTTGAACAAAATAGGGAAAAATATGGGGTGCGTTTGCATTTTGGGGGCACAATTGCGAGATCTCCTCGGTAGTCTCCTTCAGTGGAGGATGCACAGGTGCATCCTCATGCAGAAATGTTTTTCGATGATCTGTGACGTCAAAGACCCCACAAATCCTTGCAACAGACGCTTGAAAAAATAACAGAGATGGCGATACACATGAACACATCCCTACATCTGGAACTCTCTCCCCATAGAGATTCGCCAAGCCCCAACCCTGGACAGTTTCAAAGCTGCCCTCAAAACTCATCTGTTTTCTAAAACCTTTGTTTAGTCTCCGTTCTGTTGTGCTTGTATCTGCTTAAATGTATGTTTTATGTAACTATTATCTACTCCTCCCACTGTACTGCAACCTTGGGTTTCTTGAAAGGCGCATAACAAATAAAATGTATTATTATTATTATTACATTGTTATCTTTAGCTACGTTCATATTATGAACCATGCAATTCATAATTTAATTAAATATAGCTAGCGGTCTAACACACCAAACTTTGGCTGGTCCGGTGTGGCGTGCGTTGCCTGTCAGGGATGCGGTTCGAAACCCGCGTCTCTACCAGACGGCCCTGGTCGTCTGCCCGAGCAGGGGCGGCATTTGGCTGTCCGCCCCAGGGGGAGGGGGAAGGGAGAAGGGAGAGGCGGCTTGGGTCCACCGAGAAGCACGGAAAGGGAGCCTCCAGAACATGGGTGGGTGGGTGAGTTCCGTTTCGGAGGAAAAGCAGAGGTCGCTGCCCACGGAGAATTGGCTTGCCTCGAGTAGTCGGGCAACGGACCCGTGTGGGGAGGGTTAATCAAAATAAATAGGGTGCAATTGACCCTTCGCTAAACCACGCCCCGAAACGCAGACTGGCCAATCACAGCGCAGTATTTGCCAGACTCCGACAGAGGTCCGACAGTTTTTTGCTGCACTCCATTGACTTTGACGGAAAAATTTGAGATTTTCTTCATTTTCGAGCTGGTTTTGTGGACTTTTAGCTAGTTATGGTTAAATGTTGTGCCTGGGGCACTTGTAACAGTGACACTCGTTACCCAGAGAGGTTGGAAGGAGATATACGTTTTTTTTCCTTTACAAAACCAAAATCAAATCCTGAAAAGTGTTAGCCAGCTAAGCTAACGTGGCTACGGTCTGGATATACAGCTCCGGGTTGCAACGTTGGTAAAGTTAGACTAAATGTTAGCTTGGTTATTCGTGATCCAGCCAGCTTGCTAACGTTAAGATGTTACAGTCAAGCTCTAAAAAACCTGTGGGTAACGTTACCTTGATATCAAAATGTAATACTATTTTTTCATTACTATTTCAGCTCCGAAAGCTTGACGGACTTAGCAACAGTAACTACGGGGGCGTGGTTTAGCGAAGGGTCAATTGGCTACCGAATTGGGAGAAAAACGGGAAAAATCTGAAACAATATATATATAGCTAATGAATTATGAACGTTAACATTTGCGTGCCTGTCACATTTCATGAATTGAAGGGCTTACTTCTAAAACCTGTTAAGTCCATTTTGCTTGTAAGGAGAAAAACGCATTTTTCTGAAAAGTTGTTACCACTAACAGCAATGTTCATTTTATGAAAACTACGTTTGGTTACCATGGCAGACTATTTAAATAAAGGGTGTTTTTGAAATCTACTCTTCTTTGTTCTTATTATTTTGTCACTTTTTGTGCCAAAATGTCATGAAATTCATTCATCGCGATTACCGTGAGTTTCACACCAAGCATATGCATGTGTTATTTGTTCTTACTCAATTTTCCTGTCACTCTGGCTTACTGGACTATATTTTTTATAGTATTGTGGCATAATAGATGGATGATATAACACAAAGACAACGGTTATAAGAGCTCTAAAATGATGTTGGCACTTCGGTAAAAACAAGTTGCTTAGAAAACTTTTACTTTATTTTCAACATTTTGTTGTCTGAACGAAACATAAAGAGTACAGTCTTTTGTATTGGCAGAACTGTTAAAACGTACATTGGAATAGAGAAATAGTAAATGTTGTAGGAAAAAGAAACTAAAAAACGACATAATACTGACTTCAGACTGCAGACATATTATTTTGCAAGGAACACAACTAAAACGAAAAAAATTAAAATGTTGATAATGATATCACAGAAACCGATAAGCAGATGTGTAAACAACAATGCTAATGGTTGTTTATGTTAACACAATCTAAACACACGCATCATTGCCATAGTCAAATAACCATGTCACATTTTCATCTTCCCCGTCATCCACGGACTTGTTATCCAAAGCGGACTGACAGATGGGTTGATAGTATGGCTGCAACTTGGTTGCAGTTTCCAGGTTTATTCCTACAGCCATCAGCAGCTTTCCTACATCTGCAGCTTTGGCTGGCTTTATCACACTTTTGAGTGGTATCAGCTTTGCCTTAAATGTTGAAAGCGTTTTTCCTTTCTTGCCAATCGTGTGATAACAATATTCGCCATTGTACACCGATTTAACACCGACTTTCATATTTTCGTATCTGATTGTCTTTACCTCAGACAGCTTAAAACCCAATTTCACCTTCAAATGGGCCTTAAAATCACTTACACTAACGCTTTTCTTTCAAAATATTTTTCTTCCACTTTTCTGGGCATCTTTTACGCTTTCTACTTTTACTAGAAGGAGAAACAAGCTCGGAATAATCCTCACAAATATCTTCCGCCATAACAACTTGAACAAAATATCACGTGACGTTGAAAACCCCACGCTATTGGTTATCGACTTTAACAGGTTTTGGAAATGAAACCAGGTGGGACTTAATCGCTTTTGGAAACAACACAATAGTTTTATGGGCGGCTTCTATGGGACTAAACCGCTTTTAACGCTCAATTTACAGCAGAAACATGCGTTGCCATATGTAGTTGCAGGTGGTGCTCAGAACCATTTTTTGGCAAAAATGGACTTAACAGGTTTTGGAAGTAAGCCCTTCAATTCCAGGTTGACAAGCGTCTGTCCTGTAGAGGGTATTCCTCGCCACTAACGTCACTAAAAACGTGACGTTGATACAAGATGGCGTGTGAGTGAACAAGGACATTCAATTTCTTAAAACACGTTCGTTTCCTCTGTCTCTTCTCTTCGCATCTTTTCCTTGTTTCTTCGTGACGTTTCATTGGGGAATGGAGGAAGAGATGCGAGGAGACATCTACAAACAAATGGAATGCAGCCTTGGTATTAAGACAGTTTTGCGTTTTTCGTCCTATTGGTTAAGGTTAGGATTTGGGTAGAGTTGTTTGGTCCTGTGCCAGTGCTTACGGGCAACGTCTCCTTTCAGCGTTTCAAAAGCCTACGCAACACGTTTCTGCCGTAACGTAATCTTTCACGTATTCGCGCATAGCCAATAGTTTGACTGCCATTTTCCGAAATGGTGATAGCAGAGATTATAGATAATAATACAGATATTACACTCCCGTGTTATTGCATTGAAAGTTTGTGCCCTATTTTTTCGAACATTCCGTGTTCATAGAGGGCTCCTGCTCGTTCTGTCCTTACAACTTCAATGATAAAGGTACCCCATGCAAGCTTTTGTCCCTATTAAAACCGTTTTTTATATCATTTGTCTAAATTCCAATAACTGTTGCCTTCCTTGCCTTGTATATTTGATTCTGGCTATCGGTGAACAGGGCTCTGTTCTGTTCTCCAGAAGTGCTGTCCTAAAGCTCACTTGGTAATTAATCATCATAAGGGGGCGGGGTTAACTCGCGTTGCCTGGGTGCTTCTTTTTTGTTGACCAGTACAGGTGTGCTGTATTGCCAACAGAAGCGTTCCTGAGCGTTGCATAAATGCCAAATAAAACGTACAATAAGTATCAACCATGTCAAAACAAAGAACACACTCCAGTAGAATTGTGTCTGTTGTGATCAATACGCATTAAAACGTATTACGTTGTGACCGATTCAGATCAGTCTGAATATAGAATGAGGTACTTTATTCATTTTCAGTTAATAGAGGGAATTCAGCCGTGAGCGCTCTCTATGGTAGGCCTACTCGTGATTCGACGCCATCTGAACACGGAAGGCAGGAGTGGACCATCTCTACTTTATCTAGAATCTCTGGTCAAAGCTTGACCAGGTTTTTCTTATATCAACACTCTTGTCTCTTGTCGTTTTTGATGTCGATACATTTTGGAACATTATATCTTAATTTTTAAACACGATTTATTATTGTTTTGTTTCTGTAATTGCTTTAATTTCTACTCATTATGATTGTAATTTATTTCTCTTTTTTATTGATTTGCTTGAAATCAGAGCATATATAAATATTATACATTTTATTTGTTTATTTATTTATTTAACCGGGAATTAATGCATTCGAATTAAGATTCATCATGTTAAAGTCATTGCTATTTTAGGATATTGCAGGTAACAACTGTGAGACAACAAGATTCAAAAGTATATAATGTAAATGCCCCTCTATTAAGAGGTTGGCGGGGAAATTAGCCAAGTCTTTGTTTCCATGGGAGCCAAGGGAGAGTCAATGGGACTTAGGAACGACCATTGTTTACTGTAGTGCTGTGCAGAAGAGAGTGAGAGGCTGACGTATTCCGAAGTAAAGCGAAATTCAAGGTACCTATAAACCATGACTTCATGCTTTTGGTATTAACAAGTAGTCAACGATTCACAAAAAATAGCGATCATTAGTGTAACACTTGCTAGCTGCTATCTTCACACATTAGCACTAAGTTAGCAAGATGAGGATTTATTTAGCTACCTCGTAATGTTACTTGTCTACTTAACTAGCTACAGTTAGTATTCTGACTATCAAAATGGACAGAACACAGAATCTAGCTACTATTTGCTTATACATATTTGATGCGCTCATACTTAAGTGCAGCACATTGTAAAATGTATTTTTCTTGTTAATATTTCACTCATGGTCAGTTAACTAGCTAACGTTAGCTGATTTAGGTAGCTGTTAACTAAATGTATTCCGGCCATGTGCTTAAGTTATTTAATTAGGTAGCTAGCATCTGTAGAAATGATGGTGTTGGATGCAACATGCATAACTTGAATTTAACTAACGTTATCCTATCTACCGAGCTAGCTATATAGCAATAGCTCAGTTGGTGAATACTTAGTTAGCTAGATGGCTAAGGTTAGCGACATATCTATGATACACTGTGTATACGTTTGTACAAGATGGAAAACTAGCTGCTTGCTAGCCAACTATTTAAAAATGACTACTTGCGGTGTCATGGCTGCATAGTTGAAGATAGATAACCATTTAATCGCCAGCATTTAATGCTGCAATGGTTGGTAGCTAGCTAACATGATAAAGGATCAATTTCTGTTTCACAAACATAACAATTAACGTCAGCTAAATTAAATCAATTTCTGTAGGTTATCGGGGTTTTGAAGGACAACTCATGCATGGAGCAGAAAATTTGCGGGAACTGTGGACTGTCAAAGAGGGAAGTTTGTTAGAATTGTTTGAGTTTCTATGGAATGCAGGTTGGTTGGCCTTACACCCCAACTCCGCTGCCAGTTGAATAACGTCACAAAGTAACTTGATTTGAACGAGTAACATTCACTCTTAATCCAGATTAAACCGTTTTAAGTGTGTGTAGACTTTAATAGAATCTACCTGCTGTTTTCCTGCTTGAGTATGGCTCCTGAAGTTATTGAAACCAGGTCTAATCTCTTTCATACTGTCTGTGAGTACCTAGGAATATATCTGCTTCCACCAGCATCATGGGAAGTATGCTACTGTGTAGAATAACTAGGTATACTGAGACCTGCTGGGTAACTTGTCCTGCCACTTCTGTGCCCTGGTTCAGCATTATGCTAGTATTACAGAGAGAACATGAAATTAGTCTGTAAATTAGGTTATTTAATTTTTTAATCACTTGCAAAATATGTACTAATGTACATGTAATCCAGAGTCTATTGGATTGCTTACACATCTAGCAGATGCTAAAACCCACTACTGGTGTGCATGGTCAAAAAGCTGAATTGTGTCTCATCTGACCATAACACCCAGTTCCAATCAGAGTTTGGCATTGGAAGAAGCAAGCAAAAACAAGCAAGACAATGATACCAAGCATACCTCAAAATCAACCAAGAAGTGGTTAAGTGACCACAAAATGACTATTTTGCAATGGCCATCTCAGTCTTCTGACTTTTGTGGATTGCATTGAAGAGGGCAGTCCACAAGCACAGACTGAAGGATCTTGAAAGATTCTGTATGGTGGAATGGTCAAAGATCACCAATCTCATAATACACCATAGAAGACAACATGTTAATGCAGATTTATTTTTGTTAGATTTTCTTTGAAATAATTATTAGGGGTGTGAATAACTGTGACATTTATGTTTTTGGGAAATAAAATATAACTATAAATATATAAATATTTAAATATAAATATAACACCACAATGCTAGCTGTCACTGTTTCAGAACTGCCAAGCCTCATATACATAACAAACATAATTTTCCTTTATAAGACTTACAGTTGACATCCTCCACTCATCACACAGTTACTGACTCTAAATGTGTCTATTATACTTCACTGTGCACGTTGTATCCTCTATGAAACCACTTACCTGCTTATTTTTGTAAGTCGCTCTTGAACTTATGTTAAATTACTGTAATGTAATGTAAGAACACAGTTCTCGCCTCGGATTCACTGACTACATTAATAGGAGATAATTTGCAGCCATAATTCTGTCACATATTTTTTTAGCCTTGATATCAGTATTGGACAGGGTATAAATATGGAGTTGTAGTATCTGTAAATCTAGTGTGGTGTGGTCAAGGTAGCAAAGAGACAAGGATTGCGAGCTGTAATCTGTTTCACAGATGAGTGAACTCTTACACACCAGGAGATCAGTAGTTTGGCAGAGTGACTCTTATAAATTCAGGTAAAGCAGGAACAAGTTTATGTCCACGATCTGATCCTCCCAGCTATCAGTGTGTCAGTGTGTGAGCATCTGCTGTTTGTGTCCATCTTTCCGTTACTCAGTCACTCTGCTATCATAGGCATCAAGCTCACTTCAATTTCTGTAATTCCATTCTTTTCCCAGAATAATTGTCTGCTTTTGGGGGAACAACTTAAGATAGCTATTTGTAAGATAATTAGTAGGTATTTTTTATTAAATTAAATCATTTTTACAAGCTGTTTTCACCCTATGTGTTGAGTTTCATTTGTAGGCATTTGAAATATTATTTGAGGTCCCAGTAGATCTGGGAAAGGCAGAGTGTGCGAGAGTGTTTTCCACTGATCTCAAGATTAAGAATAAGAGGGAAATTAAGTGAGAGTGTTTTCACTCTGAAATTAAACTGACCTTCTGTCTGTCTGCCTGTGTAACAGTCTTACCTCCACTTCCTACTAGGGATGCTAATTTTAAGAAATGTACTTGATCAATTGTCACCCACGTTAACAAACAATTAATCAATTAATCTTAAAAAAACAAAACTGAAAAATGTAGTGCATGACCAAAAACTCAGAAATGCGGAAGTAACTTTATGCGTGCTTAGCGAATTCAAGAGACCATGCTATTGTCGGCTGAGGTAACGTTAGACCAGGGGCCCAGATTCGCAGTCGTCCTATCGTCTCAGACGACTAAAAATGAAGGACAACCTTCGATTTACAAGTGGTTGTCCTGCTGACGACTGAATTTAGGATTTTATTATTATTTTAATTAGCTAACTGTAACTATTTCTGTTTTACACTCACATCGTAACAAACACGTCATGCGGATATTCAAAAAGTATTTCCGAAGTTCCAAATGGGAAAAGCGGCACATTGTCACTCGCATGCAGTCTGTGTTCACCGCGTTTGTTGTTGTTGCTATGCCAGCAGTCAAGAAAGTTTGCGGATCGCTGCACATAGACACAACAGCGAGAACCAGCTAGTTAGTTAGCTAGCTAACGTTAGCGTTCACGGACATTGGATATTGATATCTGTGATATCTGATCATGCATTTATCACTTACCAAGCCTTGAATTAGCAAGCAATATCCGTGAACATTAGCTAGCTATTTACTGTCTATATTCAGTGCAGTGAGGCCTCCCGCCAGGCTGAAGAATTGCTGTGATTTTCCTGCAGTGATTTCTCATCTCCGTCCTACAGTCCAAGCACAAATCATCCCTGCTCGGTTAAATCTAGGAATTATTAGCTAGCTATTACGTTAGTTGCCATACCACACTCTAGTTGGGAATGGAAAAATCTCTCTCGTTCGAGTCCCAACTGGAGTGTACGTTATGATATACTGTACAGTCAGAGCACTAGTAGCTAATGCCACCTGCGGGCACCCGTCAGAGCTTTACTGCTACACAATCCCATGAGCACATGCTGCACAAGTCAAACATAAATATCCGTGTAGAAAAGAAATAACGTTAACTGTCGTGTCTATCTTTGGGCTACATGCGACGTAGTGATTTTCGAATATGTGGAGATTTATTGAGGGTGCAAGTCCACCCCCCACTAAAAAGGCTAAAACCAAAGAAAATCAGCTAAAATATGATTCAGAGAGCAGAGATTGCACTTTCCAGGAAAATTGGAAGGTGAATAGACCAAGGACAAGTAACTTTTAGGAAGGACAAGTATCTTTTCTAAGATACTTGCCCTTTGACAAGTATGACTTTTACCCTAATCTGGGCCCCTGTTAGACTATACAAAATATAACAAAAATGTTTTGTCGTCATAAATTGTTTCTTTTGTGAAATATTGCTAGATATATTTTATAAAATCAACAAGGTTTTAACTGTTGTTTCAAAGCAATATTATTACACTCACTAGAGTTTGTGCTATTGGATAACTCTGCTGTGCTGTGATACATAATCGTTAATTTGATATGCTTGATTAATTGGTCATAGATTAATCATTAACATCCCTACTTCCTACATAAAGCCCTGCCTTGTGTGTCTTTAAACCAATGTTTAAAGCTCAAGGTCGTGGGGTCAAACATCCGGTAGTCAATCACTGGTCTTATACTGGATAGATATTTTGACGACAACATAGTCAGCTCTAGTGATATCAGGTGTAGTCAGTGTTCGACTGGTATATATCACTTTCACAGGGTTTGCTGGTTTTCATTCTTACTCAGCACTTAATTAATCAATTAAAGCAGTCTCATGTGGCTATAATAGGTGGGTTTACGTAAAACGTTGCGGAAATAAGATGGATATACAGCATATACCTGCGCAACAGTATGACTACACCACAATATATTTCAAGAAATTGTTTACTGTATGGCTAACGTTATCACTTTCTGCATCACATTAGATTTCCTGTTAACATCATGCTTGTATGAAACATTTGCAGTATATTGTGTGTATGGTTGTATATCATAGGCTGACATTAGCAAAATGTGATTAATTTTAGATAAACATATAAAGGTAGCTTTAGAAGAAAGTAATGGACACTGAAAGTCTGTATCTTGTTTGAGAGCTGAGTTGGCAAATCACAATCTTTTCATATGAATTTCACCCATTTATTCAATGGACAGGGTCCTTCGGTAGAAAAACATTTTTACAGTTTTAGTATGTAATACCTACTAGCAATAGGTGTACAAAAACACGATGGCTAGTTACCAGCTAGTATACAAGATCTGCTATACACTTCATTGCCATATGCTAATAGTAGGAGGGGAATGCCTTGGTCCCACCCTGGGGATGATTGGTTCATTAGATGTGTGACATCACCTTTCTAGTATGTCCAAAACCGCCTTTTTATCAATGCCATGGAGAAACACTGTTTCAAAACTGCAATGCTCATACGCAACTTTGACAGCTGAATTTGCACTAAGATTTATATAAATTATAACAGAAATACTAGCTGGACGATTTAACCACTGATAAATAACGATTTTGACTGGAGGGGGTCTAATTTTGTATAAAATTTATATTTTTGAATCCAGTAGCCTTAACGGTTAACTGGCCTTGTTCAATGTTCAGCACTCATAATACTGAACACCAGTGGTATTGCGTGTTAAAGCCTTAAAAAGCAATAAAAAGTCTTAACTGTAATTTTGAAATTTAAGTCATAAATTTGTCTTACAAAGTCTTAAAATACATTTTATTATGTTGCGATTGTGCTGTAATTCTGACTGTAATGCACTTGGCAGAAACAGATCAGAACTCTGTTTAACCGGTTTAATCTCCCGATTTGACCCCCGAAGACCAATTTTTAAAACATTTTAAACTGGACGTAATCACATAGCTTAGCATTATACTTCTATATAGGCATTTTTCATTAGGTGTGAAAATCACAAGTCTCCACTCCTGTGACTGGGACCTCGCAGCTGGTACATTTCTTATCTCTTATCTCTTTCCAAACAGCATGATTCACACAGGACTTGAGCCTTTTTTCAACAGCTGGACTGGTACTGACAATTAAATAAATAAAATGCAGTAAGGAAAGTGGCAATAACAATGGTACAATAATGATTAGTAATAATTGTGCTTAGTACTGATAATAAGCACAATAAATAGTACTAATTTATAAGCATAATAAATGGAATAGTAATAAAAGTGTAAGGATAATATACATTTTCTTAATCCAACTGGTCTGAATAGCAATTAAGCTGTTACATTCATTGAATGCAAGCCAATTAAATGAATTGAATGCAAGCCATTTAAAAGGCACTCTTTCAGCATTTAGGACTTCACTGATTTCAGCTGTAGGTCTATCATTAATTTATAATGAATAAATCAGTTCTCCTCTTTCAAAGGGAATCATTTGCCACAGCACATTATGGAAAAGGAAAGTGTTAGTTGCCTGAGAATGGATTTGACTGATTAAAAGTCCTAAAATGATATAGTGTTACAAACCCATAAAAAACGCCCGCACTTCAATAGCCAAAATGGGACGTGACAAACAAATATTCCTTTGAGTTAACAAGTTAGATAAAAAGATACAGGATTTATTTATGACATAAGACAGATAGTAGACATACTCACACGACAACAAAGGGATATAATAAAAATCAATAAAACAGTCTGACTAAGCCCTACCACCAGAGAGGATAGGTTCTAAACTCACTCATGTGCAAGTCAAAAAGGACGTTCTCTTCCGCAGACTGCTTCCCCTACTCTACGCTTGCCTAGATATCAAAATGTACATAAGAACAAAAATATGCACAGGGAAAAACGGACAAGCAAATAAAGTAAAAATCTTTGCAAATGTTTTCCAAAAAGGCACAGCTGAATGGCACAAAGTCAAAGAAAGGAAAAAGCTTCTTCTCAAAAAAAAAGTTGCTCCACCCCTTATAAACTCTAGACAGGGGTGTGGCCAGATGAGGTCAAGGAGAGTGCAGCTAGGAACAATCCAATTCAGCGCCAGAGCGACCACACATCGGGAGCATGGCCTCAATCAGCAACCTGTCGTTTAAGAGTCTAGAATATACGTTTTTAACATTAATATCTGTTTCTGATATAATGTGGCATTAAGAGGGTAACATTAATCCATCCTTGATTAGAATTTAAAAACAATGAAGAGTTTATTATGCTTTATATATTATATTGCAATTATGGTTGGAACGAAGCACCAGCATACACGGTGGTACTCCAGGAGTTTGAGAACCACTGAGTTGGATAATGCATTCTATAACATTAACCTAATTTACCACAGGATGTGAATCCTTACAAGATTTTGAAGCAATTCTGTAATGCAGATATAAAGAGTAATAAAGAGTTATGCACATTGTTTTAGCTTTATTGTATTTAGGGATGTCATGGTGCACTGGTTTGACGATATACCATGGTGTGAGAATTGATGGTTATCATACCATAAAATTCCCCCCCCACCGTGATAACCGAGTTGGTGGTATATCATGGTATTTGATAAATAAATACACTGGTTTAATATGTGTTGAACTAAAAGTTGCATAAACACTCGATTTTACTAACGTGTTTGTTTTATGAGGTTGCTACGGCAGCGCGTGTCTCTAACTTGAGATTCAGTAGCTCAGTGTAGCACTTCATGATTCTATTTCGCGAGGATCTGTTTCTATTCCGCAGGGGTCAAGACAATGACGTTGTAATTGGAAGAAAAGTCAGACAGTGCAGGATGGTGCTCTCTCAAGTGGTGAACAGGTTGATTAACTAACTTATCTTGGAAATGTAATTTATAAGAATAAAATGTTACTGTAGAATTTGTTCTCCCTCTGCAACCGCTATTTATCAATCTGTCGGTCACCCCGAATACAGTAGGTAGCTTGCTAATTAGCTACAGACTGGCTACTCGAAACCAGAATTTCACTGAAGCCTTTAGTGCTATACATGAACGCTCAATTTTCAAATATACTTCAGAGCTACCTATTTAGACCGGTAAAGCAATTTTATTAAAGCGATAGGCCCTGATATATCAATAATATTGGCAGTGATACTTTGTATATTGAATATTGACATACACTGCCCGTCCAAAATAAAAGTCACACACTCTAATATTTAGTTGGACTTAGCTTTGATTACGGCACGCATTCGCCGTGGCATCGTTTCGATAAGCTTCTGCAATGTCACAACACAGTTGCATAAATGTTTCGCCAAGATCTTGTATTGATGATGGGAGAGTCAGACCGCTGCGCAAAGTCTTCTCCAGCACATCCCAAAGATTCTCAATGGGGCGTCTAAAGCTATAACTGTATTCATTATTCACTCTATACCCTCCTGAATGCATATGCAAAATAAGACAGTTGTTCAAATTCAGAACCTTTTTATATTGACTTCTAGCTGATGACAGACTGGTCAATAGAAATCCTGTGTACCTTCAATAAAACAAATACATGTAAAACATATCTGAAAATAAATGAAAGTTCTAGTAAACAATATGTATGCTATGTAGGATAGGCACTAACTAACAGAATGTTTTCTCCGTAGTCCCTGCCCATTGCTTAGCTGTCTGTAGATATGAATGCAAAAGCAGTCGCTAAAAGGTCGCAATATCTACATCAGATTTGAAGAAGCGGTTGCTAGGGGTAAAATTGCTATTTGGATGTACACTGCTCATCCCCAAAAAAGTCACACACTAATATTTAGTTGGACCGCCTTTAGCTTTGATTACGGCACGCATTCGCCGTGGCATCGTTTCGATAAGCTTCTGCAATGTCACAACATGTATTTCCATCCAGAGTTGCATACATTTTTCGCCAAGATCTTGTATTGATAATGGGAGAGTCGGACCGCTGCGCAAAGTCTTCTCCAGCACATCCCAAAGATTCTCAATGGGGTTAAGGTCTGGACTCTGTGTTGGCCAATCCATGTGTGAAAATTATGTCTCATGCTCCCTGAACCACTCTTTCACAATTTGAGCCCGATGAATCGTGGCATTGTCATCTTGGAATATGCCCGTGCCATCAGGGAAGAAAAAATCCATTGATGGAAAAACCTGGTCATTCAGTATATTCAGGTAGTCAGCTGACCTCATTCTTTGGGCACATAACGTTGCTGAACCTAGACCTGACCAACTGCAGCAACCCCAGATCATAACACTGCCCCCACAGGCTTGTACGGTAGGCACTAGGCATGATGGGTGCATCACTTCATCTGCCTCTCTTCTTACCCTGATGCGCCCATCACTCTGAAACAGGGTAAATCTGGACTCATCAGACCACATGACCTTCTTCCATTGCTCCAATCTTTATGCTCCCTACCAAATTGAAGCCTTTTTTTCTGATTAGCCTCACTGACAAGTGGTTTTCTTAAGGCTACACAGCTGTTTAGTCCCAATCCCTTGAGTTCCCTTCGCATTGTGCGTGTGGAAATGCTCTTACTTTCACTATTAAACATAGCCGTGAGTTCTACTGTTGATTTCACCAAATGTTTAAGTGATCGCCGATCACGATCATTCAAGATTTTTTTCCGACAACATTTCTTCCTCGAAGATGATAGTTCAGCACTATCCTTCCAGGTTTGAATAATGCGTTGGACAGTTCTTAACCCAATTTGAGTAGTTTCAGCAATCTCCTTAGCTGCTTTCTTTGCTTGATGCAGGCCAATAATTTGACCCTTCTGAAACAGATTAACATCCTTTGCACGACCACAGGATATGTCTTCCAACATGGTTGTTTAAGAAATGAGAAGCTACTCACTGCATCAGTTAGGGTTAAATAACTTGTTGCCAGCTAAAACATATTAATCACTGCAGTAATTATCCAATGGAAGGCTCTTACCTATTTGCTTAGTTAAATCCAGGTGGTGACTTTTTTTTGGGCCAGGCAGTGTACCTGCAACACCCTCTGTGTGCCAATATTAATATATGAGAATATGAATTCCAATGACTTTATATATATATATATATAGCAGAGTTAAAAAAATCAATAATAATTTTTATTTTTTATATATATATAAACATGAGACCGTTCCAAAGTATTTTAACTACAGTAGCCTATAGGCTACAGTTCCTGTAGACTTCATTCATACTCATTGATTGCTAGCTAACGTTAGCCATTTTGACTTATTCTAAAAATGTAAAGGTATATACACTCATACACTTCTGAACCACCGTAGTGTCCAGAATCCATTTTTTTCAGTTAATTAATCCAATTTTTTCTAACTGAAGGCCCAGAGTTGCTCATTCTTTAATAATTATGTCATTTTTAATGTTACTCGAAAAATTGTTTTTAAGTTCTGCAAAACGTTTCACATTTAAATGAACTTGGTTTATAGGCATATTGATAAAAAGTGGATATCAATGTTAGAAAGAGTGGTTAAAGTAGAAATGTTTACCTTTTTCATTATATTTTAATGTTTAGAATGTTCTGCTTTCCTGTGTGTCAGTAAGATTATGGTCTGGATTCAGTCAAGATTCGTCACTGGTTCAAAATAAAATGCAATTGTTCGATTTTGTCTTCAAAAACACAGTTTGGGCCTCCCGGGTGGTCTAGTGGTTACAACGTTCGACGCTGGCCACTGTGACCGGGATTCGATTCCACCAGCCGTGCCAGAGTTGGCTCTGGCTGGGAGTGCCACCGGGGGTGGTGATTGGCTGTCCGCCCCAGGGACAGGGGGAGGGGAGCCAACAGGAAGTTTGCTTCGCACAGGAGTGGCTCTGTAGTACCGGAGTTACGATTGACAGCCTGGCGAGTGCCGTCTCGGAGGAGACGATACTTCGCCTTTGTCACTGCCGGTCACAGGGCTATGGCAGCAAACTCACAATACGAGGGGGAATTGACATGAAAAATAGAAGGTGTAATTGGGTACTAAATTGGGAGAAAATTTATAAAATCAGAAACAAACAAAAAAAAAAATATATATATACAGTTTGGCCAATTCAGCGACCACCAAAGTTAACTCGCCAAACTGTTTGTGAAGAAAAAAATCTAACATTAGTTTTGAATATAATTGCGAGTCAAAGTTTAGGAAAAATGTCAATTGAATCCATGCCAATATGATGGGTCCTAAAGAACTGGTGCACGGCAGCCTGTGTAGATATTTAAGCAGTGCTATTCTTTGTGATGTGTTTGCCTATTCCAGTTTGTGTGACTGTCCCTGTTTTTAATCGGTCTTTGTGTTGTCTCTTTCTGTCTTTTACAGTCATCCCACTTAATTGCACAAAGATGGAATAACCAGTACTCTGCAGCCCCCAGTATGCCTTAGTCAGCAGTGAACATACATTAGCACATGCACCCCACCTAGTCCAGTTAAACTTTCCATGGCTTCTTTAAGCTCAAGATAGTGTCTTCTCCCAGTCTTACTATGACTAAGGCCTGGTCTGATGGTGTCTCTTTCCTCTGTCAGGTCAGATACTGCCCACATACCCTGACACTGAGTGCCTAAACACGCATGCACAGATACTGTTGCGTCCAATTTGAACTGAATTAGGCTCAGTCACACGCCCCCCCTCTTATTCAGAATAAAGGAGGCACATTCAGTCACATGCCCCCCCCCTCCTTCAAAATAAAGGGGGCACATTCAGTCACACGCCGCCCACATTCGGCCTGGCGATGCTCCAGACCAATAATTACTCACTGGTCCTGCTGATCCAGCTGGCTCTGCTGACCTACGACCTTTTCGTCAACTCCTTCAGTGAGCTGTTGCGGGCCGCACCTGTTGTACAGCTAGTGCTCTTCATGTGAGTCAAACGGGGAAGCAGGAAGAGGAGGATTGGAGAGCCAGCAGAGGACTATGTGTGAAGGGGAGAGGGGAGGGGGGTGTTTATGGATTGAAGGAGTGGAAGAGCATGACAAAACATAGAAGGGTATGCATTCTACAACAACAGATACAAGGCAGGGGAATTGGCCGCAGACAGCACTACTAAAATTAGGGGAAGACACACAGGATAACAAGTGTAGGTCAGGGTGCACAACACAGTTTCCCCCACTATCCCCGAACAATAACCCCACATACTGAAAAAAAAAAAAATGTCCATTGTACAAAGGCTCATGGGAGAACAGTGTAATGGACATTGTATACACATTGTATAGCATTGTATAGCTGTAGTGGTTCCGTGTGGCTCACTAGGTAGAGCATAGCGTGGGCAACGCTTAGGTTGTGGGTTCAATCCCCACTGGGACCACATATACTGAAAAATTTGTATACATTCATTACTGTAAGTCGCTTTGGATAAAAGCGTCTGCTAAATGGAATATTATATTGTAAAAAAATGTTTTCCAGCTTCCTGAAAATGTTCCCACAATGTGCAGTAGTATGCTGTAAAAAACATACACAGTGCATCTCTGATAGTACAGTAATGTAGTCCACCACTTCCAGTAGAACTTGGAGGTAGTTCGGAACTCATCAACTGCATTGTTTGTGACTCAGGGCCAGATTTACTAAGGGCATAATCGCAGTGCAACAGCAGTCGCTATGTTTCAGCTGTTTTGCGGTTGCAGTTACCAACACATTAACAAGAAATTTTAATAAGACTGGTAATTACACGATCAAAGAAATGAAATGCCCTCATTCACAATTTTGCGGTAGGAGACATCCATAAAAACAAGGCACACAAAAAAATAACTTTAAAGTAACATGGAGGTAATGGTCAACAAGGTACAGTCACAAAAAAATAAATCTTCATTAAGCTTAATAAAATGAACAGTAGATGATGTAAAGAAAATATGTTATGTGGCGTCTAAAAGAAAAAGATACAGGCGGTGGTCCAACCAGCTGAATGTGATCGGAGAAGGCCACAGAGCGTCTGAAGCTATAACTATTCATTATTCACTCTATACCCTCCTGAATGCATATGCAAAATAAGACAGTTGTTCAAATTCAGAACCTTTTTATATTGACTTCTAGCTGATGACAGACTGGTCAATAGAAATCCTGTGTACCTTCAATAAAACAAATACATGTAAAACATATCTGAAAATAAATGAAAGTTCTAGTAAACAATATGTATGCTATGTAGGATAGGCACTAACTAACAGAATGTTTTCTCCGTAGTCCCTGCCCATTGCTTAGCTGTCTGTAGATATGAATGCAAAAGCAGTCGCTAAAAGGTCGCAATATCTACATCAGATTTGAAGAAGCGGTTGCTAGGGGTAAAATTGCTATTTGGATGTACACTGCTCATCCCCCAAAAAAGTCACACACTAATATTTAGTTGGACCGCCTTTAGCTTTGATTACGGCACGCATTCGCCGTGGCATCATTTCGATAAGCTTCTGCAATGTCACAACATGTATTTCCATCCAGAGTTGCATACATTTTTCGCCAAGATCTTGTATTGATAATGGGAGAGTCGGACCGCTGCGCAAAGTCTTCTCCAGCACATCCCAAAGATTCTCAATGGGGTTAAGGTCTGGACTCTGTGGTGGCCAATCCATGTGTGAAAATGATGTCTCATGCTCCCTGAACCACTCTTTCACAATTTGAGCCCGATGAATCGTGGCATTGTCATCTTGGAATATGCCCGTGCCATCAGGGAAGATAAAAATCCATTGATGGAAAAACCTGGTCATTCAGTATATTCAGGTAGTCAGCTGACCTCATTCTTTGGGCACATAACATTGCTGAACCTAGACCCGACCAACTGCAGCAACCCCAGATCATAACACTGCCCCCACAGGCTTGTACGGTAGGCACTAGGCATGATGGGTGCATCACTTCATCTGCCTCTCTTCTTACCATGATGCGCCCATCACTCTGAAACAGGGTAAATCTGAACTCATCAGACCACATGACCTTCTTCCATTGCTCCAATCTTTATGCTCCCTACCAAATTGAAACCTTTTTTTCTGATTAGCCTCACTGACAAGTGGTTTTCTTAAGGCTACACAGCTGTTTAGTCCCAATCCCTTGAGTTCTCTTCGCATTGTGCATGTGGAAATGCTCTTACTTTCACTATTAAACATAGCTGTGAGTTCTACTGTTGATTTTTTACGATATGATTTCACCAAACGTTTAAGTGATTGCCGATCACGATCATTCAAGATTTTTTTCCGACAACATTTCTTCTTCGAAGATGATGGTTCACCACTATCCTTTTAATAATGCGTTGGACAGTTCTTAACCCAATTTGAGTAGTTTCAGCAATCTCCTTAGTTGTTTTCTTTGCTTGATGCAGGCCAATAATTTGACCCTTCTGAAACAGATTAACATCTTTTCCACAACCACAGGATATGTCTTCCGACATGGTTGTTTAAGAAATGAGAAGCTACTCACTGCATCAGTTAGGGTTAAATAACTTGTTGCCAGCTAAAACATATTAATCACTGCAGTAATTATCCAATGGAAGGCTCTTACCAATTTGCTTAGTTAAATCCAGGTGGTGACCTTTTTGTTGGCCAGGCAGTGTAATATGCGGATGTTAAATCACTTTGCGACTTTCCTTTAGATTAATAGTAAAATCTGTTCATGCATATGTATACATGGGGTGAACGTGCTAAAACAGCCTGGAGATTTTGTAAATTAGGTCGTTTAAGTATTTTATCTGATTTACTAAAGCATGCCTTAATTGTATGCCTCTCCTCTTTGCGTGAGAATTTTAAGAACTCTTGAAACCAGGCAGTATTTTATGAGTACTGATATCGCCTAGGGATTTCACAATTCCCGTTTTGTATTGTGCTTTCCGAGGTTCTAGTTGCTGTCCCAACGATGCAAAACAATAATCACAAATATTGTTGCAAAGTACCCTGGTTCATGTCACGACAGCTTTATTTTGAGGAATACCTGTATCTACAGACCGCTAAGTGAGAATTTTAAATATTTATTCTATATAGCATACATATTATTTACTTGAACTTGAAACAAAAATGATATGTAAGGACACAGGATTTCTATTGACTAACTTGTCATCAGCTAGCAGTTCTGAATTTGAACAGTCTTATTGTGCGTATGCGGTCAGGAGGGTATAGAATTAATCGTGAATACAGTTTTACTTTCAGATGCTTTGTGGCCTTCTCCCATCACAAGTTTAGCCATTTCTTTACTTTATTGTTATTCTAATATTCTTTCCTCGGTTGGACCAACTTTTTCCTGCATTATATTGTAGGAAAGGTTTTCTGTTGGATGCAACCTAACGTCATGTCATATTTTCTTTACATTATTGGTTGTTTGTTTTCTTTACATAATCTACTGTTCGTTTTGTTATGCCTAATTAATTATTTAATTATTTCTTCTCCATTGGTTGTTTTCCTATGCTGTAATATGGCATTGTGATGCTGTACCTCGTTCACCCATACTTCTATTTCCTGATCTGTAAATTTAAGTTTTCTTTTTCTCGTTTTTCCCTCGCTACTTGTGCCTGGTTACTGCGTATCCATTTCTTGCCATGATCTGGATATGTGAGCGTGCCATGGTGTTTCGGAAATTGTGAATGAGGGCGTTTCTTTTTATTTATTGCGCAATTAGAACCAGTCTTAGTAAATTGTTAATTAATGTGTCGCTATTTGCAACCGCAAAATAGCGTCTGTCTTTGCTCTGCTACTACAGTAAATCTGGCCCTGAGTTTAGAAGAATCACTTTAAAAAGAGATTGACTTTGGATGGGGAAAGGCTTTCGTTCAGGAGCCTCCCAGTTCTCTATGACAAAACACGCGCCACATCATGTCAACATGACACCATGTTGTTTGTTTATGCTCTGTATCATTTCTTGGTAGACCTTTGAATGAGCTTTGAAACTGAACTGTTTGCACTGTTAATCTTCTTTACCTCTCAGGCTCACCCTGGGCAAATATATATATTTGTACGTATACTTGTCTTGTGTATGTATTGTAGTCCATAACTACACCCTCTTGATTATCATTCTTTATTAACTCCACCATCTTCCTCCACTCCACTGGTCATTGATGTAACAAATTCTGTTTAAATACAGTATATAGGATGTAGGAAAGAGTTTATTAAGACAGAACAATTTTTAGGGTAATGCATACCTATTCAGCTTAATAGGGAATTATTGCCTGTTTATTTTGTGTGTGCAATATTTAGCAATTAAGTATTTTTAGAAAATTATGATATAACACTGCCGTTCAGCAAAGTCCATCCCAGCGCTTAAACGCTCTGTGCTTCCATCTCTCAGTATCCAGGACATCGCCATCCTGTTCAATGTGATCATCATCCTCCTGATGCTGTTCAACACCTACGTGTTCCAGGTGGGCCTGGTTTCCGTTCTCCTGGAGCGCTTCCGGGCCCTGCTGCTGCTGTCTGCCCTGTACTTGGCCCTCAGCATCGCCCTCCACTGCTGGATCCTGGTACTGTGGGCTGTGGCTGTCTGTGGCTGGGGGTGGTGGGGATGTGTTTGTGTTATTAGACTTACTGATCAGGTTGACACTCAGACACAAGTCAAAATCGATAAAAATATAATCGGTAAAATCCATGCACTAAGCAGTCTATAAAACAGCAGTCAGCCCAGATCCAAGTCAGAGGAACCCAGCTGCCATCAGAAGAAGGGAATATCCAAATTTGACGGAAGGTGGTGGTGAGTGTCTTTGCCTCACTTCTCTACAGTAACTGCTCATAACCATATGGTACTATGAACCTGACCAGGTTGACACTGATGTAATCCGAAGATGTACCTTGCTAATAAACCAATGGCTAGTTACTAGTTCTGATGAATCACAATCTTGTGTGGCTGAGGGGAAATTCAAGGACCACTGACCTGTTACTCAATGCAGATAAGGGAACCAATGATAACAAGATTATTAGTTGTGTTAAAGTGACTAGACTTACGATATGGATTTTCAGGTTATATATTCATAAATTCTCATTTGGCATTCATACAAAATTTCAATTGAGTGATAGTAGTTAGTAGCTACATCTATTTTTTATTTTAATCTAACCTCCAGGTTCCTTGCATGTTAATAACTGACGTTTTATGCATTTTTGGGTTAGCAACAAAAATCTCCGCAGCTGCAGTTAGCAGGCAGACTATGTACTAATATTTAAGCCTATTACAAGTGCAAAAGTGAAGAATCGAAAATGAGTGAACACGCATTGGTTAAAAAGAAAGGGGGCTCCTCTGTCGTTTGGAACTGGTTTGGGTCGACCAACAAACAATACTATGCAAGTTGTGTCGCCGCGTTGTTTTAGCCAAAGGTGGAAACACCAGCAACCTGTTTACCCACCTGAAAACCATGCATGTCCGTGAATATGAGGAATGTACCCGAATGCGTGAAACAGTTAGTCCAGGAGCTCGCCCGAAGACAAGCCAGACTCCCACTCAGCAATCAATCAAGTCATAATTCGCTGCCGGTACTCGCTATAACTCTTTCTGGTTATGTAAGGTTAAAATACATATTTTGCCTTAACTAATGTCATTTAACTAAGAAGGGCTATTAAAATGTGATTCAGATTTTTTTTCTCTCATATATCGTGATATCATATCGATATCGTCTGGACAGTGGAAAATATCGTGATATGAATTTTAGCTCATATCACCGACCCCTAAGTGGAACCCAATCTCACATACTGGAACTTCATTTTTCAGATGTTGGTTTCTGCTAGTGGAAGTCTAAAGATATGAGGGTGCTTCTCTGCTTCAGGGACTATCAAAATACAGAGCAAAATAGATGGAGCAAGATATAGACAAATCTTGGAGGAAAACCTGCAGTCTACAAGAGATCCGGGACTTGGGAGAAGATGTATATTCCAGCAGGACAATGACCCAAAACATACAGCAAAACCACAATGGAAATCTATGTCCTGGAGTGGCCCAGTCAAAGGCCGGACCTCAATCCCATTCAGAATCTGTAGAAAGATTTTGAAATTGCTGTTCACCAATGGTCCCTATCCAACCTGATGGAGCTCGAGAAATTTAGTGAAGAAGAATGGGCGAAAATTGCAGTGTCCAGGGCCCGTATTCACAAAGAATTTTATCTTACCACTAGGAGTACTTCTAAATCGCACTAAAACCTTTTAGTTAGGAGTCCCACCTTAAAACCTATTCACAAAGCTGCAAAGACAAACTCATACTAAGGAATTCCTAGAATTTTCAAGCTAAGAGTGAGGGCGGGGTTGACGTCGTTGCTATGGATGACGTTGTTTCTCATGAACGAGCTTACTCAGAATGCCCACAGCGATTGGCTGATATAGGGGATGGGTCTCTGCCCGCGATTTCAACCTAGCAAATAAATTATATGCTACTGTAAAAGTGTATGTAGGCCTACCTGTTCCTGTTATATTCTAGTGGTGTAACGGATCGCAGTTGATCCGTGATCCGTATGGATCAACCCCCACGGTTCGGCATGCATATGATCCGCGGATTATTAGCTAAATTGAACCATCATAGAGAAATACAGTTTTTCTGCCGCTGTTACGTTTTAAAGTAACAATTCCCTAAATCTCGATGCAGAGTTACAGTGAAGAGATAGACAACCATGTATGTTTTGGTTTGCTTTGTTTTTCATACTAAATGCCTTTCTGGGAGTCAGGTTTTTAGAAACGCGACCAAATTAAATAAAATGTAAACATTAGCGATCTTTAAATTTTTTATTAAATTAATTCAGGCATAAGACCACCCTAGTTAAATCGCATAAGGCGTACTGAATCTAAAAATGTATTTTGTGAAATTTTCGAATAAAGATTTAGTGAAATAACTTAAATTGAAAAACTGAAATTATCATTCATTCAATTCCTTGAGAATAGTTCCTGGTCATTTTTGGTGGAAACGCGCCTTTGGTCCCCGTTATTTTATTTTTTTGCTGATCCGAAAAATGATCCGATGCACCCCTATTATATTCTAATAAAGATTCTAAAATACAAATGTAGGCTACGTGTCACTGATTTAACATGAAACCAAGAATACTGACTAGTCAATTGGTTACATGTCTGCATCTCGTAAACAATCAGCGGGTATCTATATATAATATATATAATATTATATATATAATACCCTCGCAATTGAGGCGATACCTTTTTATGAGCTCTGTATCATTCAATATCTCTAGTGTTGACGCGATTGCGACAACAATTGCCAGCAGCAGCAGATTTTCGGATCGCCGTGAGTAGGTCTTTAGCGACTTAGAAGTCCTCTTGCCTGCTTCTAACTTCTCCTGGACTTAGGAGCTGTTTTTAGCTCTCAAACCCTTTGTAAATTTATGAGTGACACGGCCATTATTTTTCGGAGTTGCTCCTAAATTGCGGAGTTACGACCAACTTTTACCCTTAAAATGCTTTGTGAATACGGGCCCAGATGTGCAAAGCTGGTAGAGACTTACCCAAATAGACAGCTGCAATTGTAGTTAAACGTGCTTCTACCAATTATTTGGTCAAAGGGAGCAAATATTTATAGAATCAATTATCTGTTTTTTTATTTGTAATTAAGACAAAGCTTTATTTATCTTTTATCATTTGACATTATAGAATATTTTGTGTTGATCAGTGGCAGGAAATCCCAATTAGATCCATTTTGATTCCATGAAGTAAGAAAATACAATTTGAAAAATGCCAATGGGGTGAGTACTTTTTATGCCCACTAGTATATGACTATAATTACAATTTACTTTATCTTATATATGTATAATGTGTAATATAGCTACAGGAGTAGCCAAACCTCTCAACACAAGAATAGCTGACTTCTTCTACAGCACCAGCAGTGGTGAAAAGCACTCACGATTTGCGGTGTGTTATTGTACTGACTTGGCTTCAAGTCCATATTGAGGAAAATTAGTTTGTTACATTTTTTCATGTGTCAAATGAAACTGAAGAATCCAACTGTCCAGTGGAAACCACATCTGGCCACTCATTTTATCATGTTATCCTCCCACTTGCTGATCTTTGAGGGATGAAGGATTTCCCATATGTTTATTGGTGTGCTTCCAGCAACACTGAATTGCTGGAGTATGGTACGTTACATTACAGTCATTTTGCAGTTATTGCATGGGGAATATAATATATACTTTACCTGAATATTAATGAATTGCTGACTGATTCAAATTGGCAAAAACTGGAGGGCTTAAACCAAATCCAAAGGATGATGAGGTCAGGGAAATGGTGGATACTGTGTGCGTGTGTGTGTGTGTGTGCGTGTGTGTGTGCGTGTGTGTGTGTGTGTGTGTGTGTGTGTGTGTGTGTGTGTGTGTGTGTGTGTGTGTGTGTGTGTGTGTGTGTGTGTGTGTGTGTGTGTGTGTGTGTGTGTGTGGGCTATATGAGGACACATAATTATATGTACTCTATGAACAGTGTGGGGAAAACGTAAACAGTTGAAGATCCATAGTATATACAGAGCATTTAAACTTTTCAATTTCTCTGTTAATAGAACCTCCGTTGGCTGAACTCAAATCGTTTTGTGTGGACAGATGGACTACAAACATTTTTTGTCTTCCAGAGACTTGGTGAGTTTTACTGTAACATGATTATGCCCATACATACTGGACCTAATCCATGGTTCTTATTGGCAGCCAGACAAAAATGAGTAGAATAGTCTTATTGTCACTTCTTGTGTGCCTCAGAACATCCTTACACCTTGGTGTTGTTAGATTTTGGTATTTTCCTAAAGCAATGTTATTCACAGTCTCGAGTAAAATCTGTATGCCCCCACTACTCATCCTGTTTCCACCTGGGTGTTAAGTACCCTTTTCCAAATGCGAGATCTCCCCCGAGAGCAACCCTGGGTGAATATAAATTATGTCTGAAGAGTCATTGATCTAGCCAGGAAACAGGAACCGGGGAAGGAGGGAATTAACACAGGCATGAAGCCTTTCCTCCTGGCCAGACACCTTTTGTTTAAGACTGTATTTAACCTGTGACATTTTTACATGATGGTGTGTTAGACTTGAGATCTCGATACCACCAGAAGCTACACTGTACGAATAAAGAAACTCTTGTCTTTCACTAACGGAACTGTTTTAAGACTCTTCTATTGCCTGAATGAAATTGCAAGTACCAGCAACGAACAGAGTTTTAATTGAGGAGAGAAACGCAGCAATTCTTCAGTGTCCATGTGCAGGATACATCTCAGTAAATTGTAAACAAACAGTAAAACAGTTTCAACCATATGTGAGCCCTGGGTCTTTTAGTACTGGCTTTGCACTCAGATTTGAAGGTGTGGAGTGTTAGCACAGCTCGTGCAGTCATGATGACTAGGATGATGTTCAAGATAAATTGCAGCATACGTACAAAAATATCAGAAGCAGAAACAGTATAGACAGACATTCCCATAACATTAATGTGTGAACAAAGGACCACAGAACACATTATCATTTGACCAGTTAAAATTGTGACAGGCCCACAGGTAAAAAGCATTTTCAAGGCCTTCGATAGCGTAGCGGTCTAACGCACATGTGTTGGCAGGTGCTTTACGAGTGTGAGCTGCCTATCATGGTTGTGGTTTGAAACACGACTACCAGACCAGCCCTGGTGGGGAGCCCCGATCAGGGGCGGAATTTGGCTGTCTGTCCCAGGGAGAGGGGGGAGGGAGAGCTGGCACGAGCCCGCCGAGGAGCAGTAGGGCGACCTTGTAAACAGGGTTGGGCAAGTCCGGTCTCGGAGGAGATGAACATTGCCTCGAGGTATTTGCTTGTCCCACGGAGGTGGGCGACGAGTTTGTGGGGGAGGGTAAAGTCTAAAAGAAATAGAGGGTATAATTGGCTAACAAATTGGCAGAAATAAGGGGGGAAAAGCTGAAAAAAAGCATTTGGAGCATACTATTAGCAATGTTGGGTTTGAGACTGACTTTGGTGGAAGAAGGTAATAAGTAGGGGTGTGCAGATCTCATCGTACCCGTGTCTGTAATTGTATTGGTAAAATAGGACTGATCCTCATAATTGGATGATGCAGCAGCAGCAACTGGGCAGCCTCTCACGTAGCACATTGGCATCGACTAGCTCAACAACACAAAGGGATTATCCTATCAAAAAGCAATAAATGAACCCTTTTCTAACAGTAAGCAAGAGAAATGAGTTTAGTTCGACTTCCACCCCAAAGGTTGCTGAGTGGACAAGACAGGACTCCCTAGATCACAAGGGAGGCGGGAGCTAGCTAGCAACTTTTCCCTAGACTGACAGGCTTGCTAGCTCTGCAAACTTGACTGATGTTCTACAATTTCTAAATAATATTGTTTTCTTGCAGTCACAGCACTTGATCTAATGATTAATTATATATTTATTTTCTGACAGTACTGTCTGAAAGATTGTCTGCACCACACAGAGTAGGAGAAGGGAGGAGGGATGTGCACATAGCACACACCGCTGTAATACAATCACAGCAGCAGGATACTCATTGTCCATTTGCTTACAGGCAGCAACATTAGCCAATTGGAGTATTATTTTGAGCATGTGGCATCTTAAGAGAACCATTTTGATCATGAATAATATTGAAAAATACTTGTAAAGAAGTTGGATACTATGGAAAATGCTCCATTGCAAAGCAAGTCCTTGAAACTATTTGCATCCAGGAAAGTCATGGAGAGTGTTCAAATATCCCACTGTACTTGAATCTTCCTTGCTAACTAAATGGCTTGATTTCACTTACTATTAAGTCTTACAATATCAGTGTGCTGATAGTGCTAACAAATTGGACAGCTCACTGGTATGTACATTAATTACACTAATGAAAGTTATTGGTTACTGGGGAGTGAAGTATGTGCCTTTGTAGACACAGAATATTTTGAAAGTAATGTGCCTCAAAGTGTATGTCCACCTCACAAAAGTGCCCCTAATATAGCCCAAAGCAGTCCTGACTTGCACAAATAACCTACCTTAAAATGTTAAATGTAAATTTAAAAGTCAAGGAAAATATTTGTCTGACTTGAGTGTGAACCCAGCTAGGGGCATTTTTCTATTAATTTCCTGAATTGAAATGAAATTGACCCCAACCATGGTGTGTACTTATTTCAGTTACGTTTCTCTTTGTGCAGCGGCAGTGTTATATTACTACCTCTACAAGCGAGCAACAGAGTACCTGGGCGATCCCCGGCTCTATGAGGACTCCCCCTGGCTGCGAGACGCCTTCGTCCGAGCACGTCAGTGACAGTCACTGGTCAGACTGGTGAAACACTGCGATCCCTGACTCTGAGGATGAACTCTGCTTTGGATGATCAGCGTGGACTGAATAGACATGAGCGGAGGGAGAGAGAAACTGCAATGCGCAGAGCTGTAATGGAAGCCCATACACACACAGTTAGTCTGTGCAGAGGGAGAGAGAAACTGTGATGGGCAGAGCCATAATGGAAGACCATGCGCAGTTAGAGAAAAAGACAATATGATGGGCAGGATTGGAATGGAAACAAAATGGAGGGAGAGAGAGACTGTGATGGGCAGAGCCATAATGGAAGTCCATATGATTAATTTCATAATCACCATATTGATGATTGATTGATAGACCACTTGATGGGCATGGTTGGAATGGACACTTATGCAAACAGATTGAGCGACACCAATGGGTAGATCTATCAAAAAGTGATTCAGCTATTTCCGGCAGCGGAAGTACACCTCTTAAAAGGTCTGGCTATTGGGACTGCTGAGTTAACAAAGCATGTTTCTGAACAGATTGTTGATTGGAGTCTGAATCTATTCCTGACTGAGATTTGCTTGCACTGTGATTTGCTTACACTTGCAGGAACATCTGGTTGGGATTCCAAAAACTGTGGTAGCTGGACGTCAGGTGTAACAATGTGTTCAGTCTGCTCTTGGTGGCACTTCTTAACCTTACCATCCCTATTAATGCAAATTCAGTCCATATCAGACCTGAATGAACAATGTAAATGTATCAGAAGTGTGACTGGGTGTTACCGAGTGTACCATTCGGAATAACTGTTTAAACTGCTTTGAATAAGCTCACACAATCCACCATGCAAATGTATTTCTTTCAGGTGTGTTGATTAATTTAAAACAGTTAAGCCTTGGATTTTGGTAGGGAGTGGGCCAAAGAGCCGTTGCCTTGCTGTGTTTTTGGGGAGGACGTTTTATATGGCTTGAATGTGTTACGTTTTTATTCAATAAAGTATATTTAATAAAACAATGTGCTTTTGTATTGGTTCCTAACAGCTTTACCTGAAGCTATGCTTTAATAGGCTGTCAGCTCACAAAAGTCCTCAAGCTCAAGATCAATCATCAATATTTAATGCTATATAGAGACAGAGTTTATTTCACATCAGTACTGATGCATCATGCTACTCACAAACATATCTGGACTCAAGAGTGCAGTAAGGCACACTGAAGTGACAATGACAGTGAATCACATGAGCAGCGACCATGAGACACAGTGACAGCGCCACATGATCTCACACTGCCTACACCCTTGTTCAGAGAGCAGTAACGCAGACTTTAATTGAAAAAGCAGTCAGTTTGGCACACGGGGAGCATTGATGCACTCCTCACAGACAACATGCAGTCCCCCGAGGCAGGATGGCAATAGCAGACAGCCCTCTATTCTTAGCCCTGAGATTAATCTGGGATTGTGGCTTTAGGACCTACAAACAGACTGCCCTCCACAAAGGGGACATCCATGTTTGGAAACACACCAAGCTGCTATGCTTCAGTTTGTTTATGAGGAACTGCATCTGGTGCTATGTACCCAGTCCAGACTTTACATCGCATTAGTAGACCATGCTATAGAAGTCAAGAGATGTTGCAAACATTTCAGACTAACAGTGCAATGGTGTAATTTTTTCGATAAGAAAGTAAATTTACGAGTTAAAAGCCAAGAATCCAACAGTACAGTAATTATGATGTTATTTTTTTGAAATACTGAAATAAATAATGTATCTTTTTTATTGAAATAAGCACTGATATGTTTTGTTGGAAAATTGATGTTAGCTTATAAAGGCAATACTTTATAAGAACATTATAGTTCTATAGTAGAGTTTAAAAAAAAGACAATAGACAACTGACTATGTATTAGTCATTGTGTCCATTCAGGTTGGTAGACCCATTTTGTATGTACTCAGTAATGTATACCAAAGCGTAAACATAATCTTAAATGTACTATTTTGTACAGACAATATGATGTGCAGGAAACAAAGCCTAAATGAAACAAAACAGCTGTGGTTAGGAAACTACAATTTGGCTACCTGATTTTCCACTTTGGTTGCTTGTTAGATTTAAATAATCCCATTATACTCTCATGTCTGGCTAGCCACAAATAACTGCTGCCAGGGGGATGTTTTATGTTTGTTCTTTACAAGAAGTTTTCCTTAGGACAAATCATGATATTCTTTAAATACTGCTACCCAGTGCAACAAATGGTACTGCACCTTGAATGTAAAGTTACTAAATCTGGACGGTGCGTTTCCCTGCACACGTTGAGACGGACGAGCCCCCTACATTCTGTGATGGCATCATAAAGCGTTTTTATGGGCCCGTATGCCTTGAGAATGGATTGCCTTTACTCTCAACACCATATTTTGGCCTGAGACAAAAAAATACATAGCGATATTGTTTCTTGTTTGTGAGAAATGAGCCAAGCTGAACACACAGACACACACACAAAGATGAAGACGGACACCAGCACGGAAATGCACTAATAGACTGGCAAATTAACCATTCTGTACTGCAGATGTGGTGCTGAATAAAGATTTATTTAAAAATGACAAATTGGCTCACAAGCATCTTCACTCCTGGAGTCACTATCCCCTCAAAATACTCCTGTGAAAGAAATAAAAAAACGAATTGAATACCAACATAACTGAAAAACTGTGGTCTGCCACTGATTAATGATGTCAATTTGGTCTGTTCTTCCTTTAGGGATTTTATACACTGTTTCACTCTGGGCTAAGAGCATTCTAGAATGTCCATAGCCCCAAGCTAAGCTTTTTTCATACCTGCATGGTAAAAAATGGGATAGCACTGCACTGATCTTATATGGTCTATAAGCACTGGTTCTGTACCTGTGCTTGCGTCCTGTTCCCAAGTTATCCTTTGATTCTAATGGTTGCAACATTACAGAAGCTGAAACACAAATGCACAAGTGTGTCATAATTCTGTTGTGTAGTCCATTAGACTCAGTGCTTCCAATAGTCACACATGTCTGTACACTGGGGTTAGAAACAGGCCAGGCTCCAGGAATGTTTAATTGGGGGGGGCAGCCAACATTTTTGGGGGGGAGCCTGGAGCCTGGCCTGGTTAGAAATATATATGTAATTATGCACATACAACAAAGGTAAAGAACATGCATATTATTGCAGTGGTGGGCCGTCAGGGCCTGCAAGGCCTTCTCTGCTGGCCTAAAAAATATCTGAATCACAGACTGATGTTAATTATATTTTGTCCATGAATACTTATTAAATAATTCCAAATGGTCTGTCCGCTTCCTTTCATAGCTTTCCCCCTGGTTGCGCTGCTTCCAGACGTGTATTTTCATATAAAAGCATTTAACCAATCACATTTCAGCCATCATTTGTTGCCAGGGTCAAAGAAATCTGCCTGGAGGCCTTCACAATCAGTTCTGCAGGCCCTGTAGCATAAAATAACTGTCGATCAAACTGTTGCTTCAACCAATCAGATTTTGAGTTGGCGACACCAAGGCCTTCTAGCAGGCATACGGTAACGTCAGCGTATTCACACCCTTTGATTGGATAGTCAGAGAGTGTACTAGCCAGAGCTAGCTGTAGTGATGGGTACTAACACATGACCTGGTAGGAACCATCTAACGATGTATTGTTGTTGTGGGGAACAATAAAAGAGTTGCTTGAGTGACATGATCTTGCTGTTGCATGTTTATTGATTGTGCTCCACATGAGGTTTCATTGTACCTATCAAACAATACAACACTAGCGAGCGGACATTTTCAGCCCTAAAGCGAATTAAAACTTATGCCAGAAATACGACAGGGCAGGCTCGACTTTCAGCATTAGGACCGTTCGATGGCGATAGAAAAGGACTTCTTGATGGAACTGAAACGCACAGATAATAATATACGCCATTTAGCAGACGCTTTTATCCAAAGCGACTTACAGTAGTGAATGCATACATTTTCGGATAATCTGTCGGCTACGACACAGTAATTGAACTCTTTTTGAGGAAAGAAAGGAGGATGCATTTTGTGTACAACACACGCTGGTCTCATACACAATATGTCGGGAGCATCGTTTTATTATGTCCATGTATTGATATCTTAATAACAAAAATGTTGCCTACAGCAGCTTGTCATTGACACTTATCACCAGTGTTGCTATCGAGGAACAGAAGCATGGACACGTGGATTAGTTTGCTGAATCCTATGGATTAGCTTGTTGATGGATGAAAATATTTTTTCCGACGCATCCAAGGCGAGTGATGTGTTAATCAACCAATATGTTATTGAATGCAGTGAAAGTGTTATAACAGGCTTTCGTTGCTATGCACGTATACTCTTCCCCAGTCTATCAGTGTTACCTTACACTGATCTGCCCTGAGTTTAAAGTGTGGGGAAACAATGAGAGAAAGAGAAAAAACCTTCAATTTAAAAACCAATCCAACATCTCTGAGGGCGGAGCTTAGTTGGCACACAAGATCAGCATTTACATTTACATTTTACATTTTAAGTTAGCAGACGCTCTTATACACTTGATAAACGAGAACAATCAAAGGGACAAGATCAGTGCAGTAAAACGGCAAAAGACATCATTGCAGGCCTGAGTTTAAAGTGTGTTTTTTTTTTTTTTTAAAAAAATTTTTTTAAGCAAGTAAACAGATTGACTAGAACAATGGTAGTGGAGTCTGAAAGGTGGGTTTTGAGAAAAAACCTTCAATTTAAAAGGACCAATGCCAGGCGCCCAACATCTCTGAGGCGGCGGGCGGAGGGGTCTGGACGGGGTTAGGGCGTGATGAGTGACACACAAGATCATGACAATAAGCGATGGGGAGCCAATGCATAAACTTCGGCTGGTTGAACACCAGGCGAGCAGCAGTTCTGGACTAGTTGCAATGGCACAGGCCGGAAGGCCTGCCAGCGGCAGTAGTCAGAGGATCACCAGGGCCTGGACCAGGAGTGAGTGGCCTCTTGGGTGTCTGATCCTCCAGCAGTCCGAGATCGCTGCAAGGAAGACAGCCCTTACCCCAAGTGGATGTGCGGAGACACTTGCCTTGTTTAATCAATCTCGGGAGGGTGAGCTCTGTCTTAACCCAGGTGGTTTTGCGGAGATGTCAGTCAATAAATAATCAGTACCAAATCAAGTGGGTTCCTTTATAAGACCCCTTGTGGATGTGCGTTGTGTTTAAAACTGGGATGATAACCCATTTTTAATTGTCAATAAATAATCAGTAAAATCAATTATAACAGCCATGTTTTTTTACTTCATTAATTAAAACTCATCAGTATGGGTGATATATTACATTCCAATCTTATTCTATCAGATGGGGAGGGCAAATTACTAATGTCCTGAGGGCTTATATGGGCTCAAATTAATGCCAAAAGTATTTAGTCTCTGTAAGCAATGACTTGTGCTTGCAACTTATAGTTTGTGTTTGAACAATCTGAAATAAAACATTTTGTACTTGTAACCAATGACTTGAGCTTGTAACTTGTGGTCCGTGTTTGTACTTTACCATTTGTGAACAGAAATAGTATGAATGGAAAACAGTATTTACGTGCAACACTCGCTCTGCATGCAACGCTCAGTTTACAAGATTTATTTTACGTGCAACACTCGCTCTACATGCAACGCTCAGTTTACAAGATTTTTTTCTACACACAGACTTTTGGCACTGTTTTGCCGCTTCCGGTAAACTATCCAATCGGCATTGGAAACTATCCAAACCCACTCGTAAAAACTAGCTAACTTAACTTGCCAACCTAAACTGCCGTGTATCTCCAGTAAAAGACGTTCACTATTTAAATAGCTTACATTATATAAAGAGTCACGAGGAGCACACTTCACTCATCCACGTTGCTGCTTTATTTCTTGGTTTCTATGCAAAGCTGAAGCATTTTTTTAAAGGGATGGTTAGTATAGACTGTATTGGGCTCTCTGGGCTCTCTGCCCATCCATCTATTCATTCCTTCATTCAGCTGATGATGTTATTAAAGATTTACTACAGCATGGCTATTACAATACTCTGAATACTTCACCAAACTAAACATTCCATATCTCTATACTCAAGTATAGCTACTAGGCTACCCTACTACATCCTCTCTCTATCACTATCTATCCCTTCATCCAAGCTGATGATGTCATTTATAACATGCTACTACAAGGCTATTATCATTTTGAATTACAATACTTATAATACAATAATGACCAATTATTGTATTCAAACTAAAAGTATTATGAAAAAACATTAAAACCAATAAACCAAGCTTGAAAATTTGCCAGAGGCAAGCCAACTAAAGTTTGGAATGAAAACTAGCATACACAGGGGCACTCCAGGACCGAGGCTGAGAACCACTGAAACATGTCATTTGTTGTACCCTTGTCGACGACGTGACAAAAATTAAAGGCTTTTAAACAATCAGCTGCCAGCTATGCTGTTGAGTATTTGTATGTTTGAAATTCTTAAAATGCCTTTCAGGTGGACAGTTTGTGTGGTACAGCCTTCACTTTCTATAGGACTTCATTGAATTTAAGGGCATGCACAAAGGCATTAACACGTAGCATTGACATAAAGCTTACTATTATTACTATTAACATTGTTATTGTTAGTGGTGGTAGTAGCAATGAATAACAATAAATGTTATTAAATAAATAAACCCTTAGCTGTAATTTTATCTGTAATTACCATTTAATTAATAGAAACGCTTGAAAGATGGGACATGTCCATTAATCTTCCCAAGTGCATGCAGAAGCGATTGTTGATAACAATTGCATCCTTAAAATAGGGTCCATACTGTATGTACCAACACACACACTCAAACAAACATGTAGACATGCACACACACACCACACACTCACATGCTCTGGTAGTTTGTGAGGAAGCGCTCTGGGTCTTGCCCCGTGTTCCCAAGACTCTGGAAGTTAGGCATATTACGGACAAACCCTGAGCACTCCTGAAAAAAAAAATGTGTCACAGGCTGTCACCTTGGCAGAAATACTCTGAGACATTCACAATTTCCCTGTAAGAATTACATCATTATTCTGAGACACCTGACTCCATTATTCTGAAACATGTAACTCCACTGTTAACCCTTTAACTAAACAGGTGATAGGTACATGGGAGAAAACCGAGAAAGCAGTCTCACCTTCCTCCCGATAATTTTGTTATTGGACAGTGAGCTGGCCTTCGGGCTGCTGTTTTCAGGGTCAAGGTGGAAGAAGGTCTGAGAGGGAGAAACAGTATCACTGCAGGTAGAAGACTTACGGTAGCGGGGGGCCGGTAGGCCAGGGGGTTCCTGGTGCCTCGAGTGAAGCCTGATTCTTGCAAAGATTGATGTACTGGCTTGGACAACACCCCAGAGCACTGAAACACTGACCTCATCCCATCTTCTGCCTGAGCTAAGCCTGGACTGTCACAGAAACTGAAACAAGATAAAGAGCATCAACATGCACGCTCATACCTTATCCTGTCATGTTCTGTACAAGCTGTTGTCATTCCAGTAATGCTTGCACCAACGTACACATCAATCAGAACAATACATGATATTGCTCGATTGATGGCAATGATTTGTTTGTAGCTTTACTGATCTTTACTGTCTCTGGCTCTAGCAGTGGTTTTCTGGACATTTTAAATACACTTACAGTAAGTCCTTTGATTTAATAGCATCTGCTAAATGCCTAAATTGTCAATTGTACAAACACACATACACAAACACGCATACTCGCTCTTGTAGAAAGTGAGGAAGCGCTGAGGGTCATCCAGTGTCTGCCCCAGAATCTGTATGTTGGACATGTTGTGGATAAACCCAGAGTACTCCTACACTGTCACCATGACAGCACTACACTGAGATACCCAACACTCCTGTTTAAGCATGATATCTTATACGTGGACACCTGACTCTATCCCGACATCATAATGCAATGCTATGGCTTGAGCCAAACTGTTCAGTGGGTATAAGCCACATATACCCCCTTTTCAATGCAGATTGAAATTACATTGCTTCCATTGCAGTTGACGCTAAAAATGCAAAAACATGGACAGGAGAAAGGACCATTATGATCCATGATTATGGAAAACAAACACAGAAGTAGTATGAAGTGTACTTGCCTTCTTCCCAATTGTGCTGACCTTCAGGACACGGTTCTGAGGTGCAGGTAGTGAGCTGGCCTGAGAGAGAGGGCAAGAAAGTTTAACTGTTGGTAGAAACAATAACGCCTTTCACATCATCTTAGCCCTGGGCTATCCTTAACCTGGGCTAACTGTTGTCCTGGGCAATCTTAAACATTGACTCCCACCAGCTTTGTTTAACCTGGGGCTCACCAGCGGATTTGAATATTCTCTTAAACGTTCTGAGACTCCTCACCAGGCCCCATGGTGAGGCATTGTGAGAGAACTGACAATGAATGAGGAATGAGAGATGATAGAATGAGAGAAAGAAAAGAGGGGATGGTGTTCTCACAGGCCAGGCCAAGGGGTTCCTTTTGCCTCGAGTGAAGCCACTCTCACCATTCCCCTGGCTTACATAAGACACTGGCAAAGACAGGGAGTTGAGTGAATTGTTGGTAATCTGCCCTTTTGGGTTTCCCACACCAAGTGGGGGCTTGTCTATCTTCACCTGGTCATCCATTAGGGGTTCAATGGGACTATCCTCTGACAATGCTGACACACATTAAGAAAGCCTGGAACATATAAAGGTAAATGTAAGGTAATATTAGCTGCCACAGTAACAAACAAATAATCAAGCTTTTAAATCCATTTAAATTGATTTACATTACAGTAGAGCATTTCAGGAAAATATATTGAAGACCGAAGATTCTACTGCATTAAATAAGAGCATGGTTGAATTGTTCAAATAAATCAGTTTTCCTAATCATTATAACTACTATTATGTAGGCAACTTTTGTATTTTTCAAATGTACTTTTTCAAAGAAGTTAATTGCAAAGTAAAGGGTAAAGCTGATAGTAATTACTGTCATAAATCCTAAAATATTTCTGATGGGAAAGCCTTTCTTTACCTCTTGCTTTGCAGTTCTGTCAGCTTCAACATCTGGCCACATTATTTTTCGAACATACGTCACCAAGGAGACCATGTGACAAACCATTGTGACCTCGTAAAACATTGTGACGTGAAATGACTCTTATGTTCTCTTACTTGTTTGCTTCTTTCTTTGTTTCTTTTACTTGTATCGCATCCTTTTTTGTTTAATGCACTCGAACTCGAGGCTGAGACAGTTTTTGGTAAATAAATGAAGCTGATGATACAATAGAAATACAATTCTAACTTTATTCAAAATGTCTTTCATATCAATCTATTATCATGCTCCTGTTTGTTTAGAGGCCGGTTCAGATCATAATGCCATCATCAAAAGTAAAATAAAAAAATAAAGAAATAGAAGACAGAATTGAAATAAACAACAATAGCAAGGTAAAAGTAATCAGGCTAAAATGATGATACAAATAACAATAATTAAATATTATATTGATCATGAAGTAATCAATACTTAATTGATTACTTTTAGCAAGATTAAGATGACTATGAATTGCAACTGGTCTTTTTGAATGATGGTTTTTATGAAAAAATATTAATATGTTGTTTCCTAGCTTTTCTGAAATAAATGGCCAGCCTAGTGCATGATGCATATCAATGGAGGACATCCCACAACCAATTTGCTGAACTATTCTAGCCGCCTTGTTCTGGACAAGTTGTAGTCTCCGTTAGTCACCAGCTTTTGCATTACCCCAAACAACAGAGAAGTAGTTTACTTGACAGTATTAATGCTTGAGATACTTGTTTAAGAATTTTAACTGGTAGGAACTTTGCAATCCTTCTTATCATATAGAAGGTTCAGATTTTTGTACATAACTGTGTGATGTGAGGTCACCAAGATAGACTGTTATCTACCAAGACACCTAATAACCTAGCCTCAGAAACGTCTATAATACAGTATATTCCTCAACAATTTTCAGTTGCAGTGAAGACGTGAGTTTTTCTGTCTCTAGTAGAACATATCAACATAGATTTCGTTTTCTTCCATTTAAGACCATCTTATTTAGAGTGACCCAGTTTACAGGCTCAAGAACCTCTTGAATCTGGCTCACAGAATTACCTGACACGTGGATTAATGTATCATCTGCAAACAAACATGCTGTAGATTTAGTGAGCACCAGAGGGAGATCATTCGTATACATTAAGAACATAAGTGGTCCAAGGCAGCTTCCTTGTGGCACTACACACTCAATTGAATGAGGTTGAGAAGGAGTCTTGCATGTACATAATCTGCTTTATATTTGTCAGATAGGACTGTAACCATTTCAATAATGCTAGTCGGCTAACTTTTGCACATATTTTGAAAAACATCAGAATGCAGAATTGAATTTCACCCTATCCAATATATTTACTATTGAATTTCACCCTATTGAATATATTTATGAAATTTAGCTGTAAATCCGCTTTGGGAAATCCCCCGCAGTTTTCACCTCAATTCACGTATGTGTGCGTATGTGTATGGAAAGCCAAAAAGGAAACAATTCACAGCTTTTTTCTTGTTTTTCTTTTACTTTTACCTTTTATTTTTATTTTATTTTATTGAGAACAGAAAAAAACAACAGCAACAGACAAACATACAAACATTAACAACAAGAGGAATGGGCTAGGGTATTAGTATGTAATCTCATACTTATCAAAGATAATATATGTTTTAACAGCCTTATTATCCCAAACTTTACTTAATGTAGCCTAGTGCCATACTGAATTAAGTAATTTACACAATTAAAACAATTTGGCTTAGAATCTGTCCATTTTTTTTGATGGATGTGGGATATCCCCATAATTATCATGAATTGTATTAAATAACATACGTCTTACATTTACACATACATTTACATTTTAAGCATTTAGCAGACGCTCTTATCCAGAGCGACTTACAAGATGTGCATTAATACATGGTAGGAACAATCATAGTTAGCGCACGAGATCAGTGCAGTAATACAGCCATAGAAATTGCAGGCATCTGCGTACCATACCTGTAACACTGGGAAGGAAGAGGTTAGTGTATATATATAATTTTTTTTGGAGTATAGTGTTGAACAAGTAAACAGTGGTGAAGACAATTTAGCTAGTTCAGTGGTAGTGGAGTCGGAAGAGGTGGGTTTTGAGTCTCTTGCGGAAGATCGCAAGTGATTCCGCAGTCCTGACCGATTGCGGAAGGTCGTTCCACCAGCGAGGGATCAGGACAGAGAAGAGGCGAGACCACAAGGAGCGGCTGCCAGGCGCCCGGAGGGATGGGACTGTCAGTTTGCCAGAGGAAGCGGAGCGGAGGGGTCTGGGAGGGGTGTAGGGAGTGATGAGTGACTGGAGGTATGGGGGAGCAGTACCTCTGGCCGCTTGAAAACCAAGCACCAGTGATTTGAATCTGCGTGCTGCGATGGGGAGCCAGTGCAGAGAGGAGAGTAGAAGGGTGACGTGGGTGAACTTCGGCTGGTTGAACACCAGACGAGCGGCAGCGTTCTGGACTAGTTGCAGTGGCTTGATGGCACAGGCCGGAAGGCCTGCCAGCAAGGAATTGCAGAAGTCCAGATGTGAGATCACCAGGGCCTGGACCAGGAGTTGAGTGGCCTCTTGGGTGAGGAACGGTCGGATCCTCCGGATGTTGTGGAGGGGGAATCGGCAGGTCTGAGTGATTGCTGCAATATGGCTCGAGAAGCACAGCTGGTTGTCCAGGGTTACTCCAAGACTCCTGGCAGACTGGAACGGAGACACTATGGAGCCTTCCACGGTGATTGACGCATCAATCATCGGGGAGCCCTTCGCTGGGAGGAAGAGCAGCTCTGTCTTCCCCAGGTTCAGCTTCAGGTGGTGGGTGGACATCCATGCGGAGATGTCAGCCAGGCATGCAGAGATCCATGCCGGGACCTGGGTCTCAGATGGAGAGAAGGAGAGAAAGAGTTGAGTGTCATCGGCATAACAGTAGAAATAACAGAGCCAAGTGACTTGGTGTACAGAGAAAATAGGACGGGGCCTAGCACCGAGCCCTGTGGGACTCCGGTAGAGAGGGTGTGGGGAGAGGAGAGGGATCCTCTCCAGGCCACCTGGTAGGACCGGTCAGCCAGGTAGGACTCGAACCATGTCAACGCAGATCCAGAGATTCCCATCTCGAGGAGAGATGAGAGCAGGATCTGGTGGTCCACGGTGTCGAATGCTGCCGACAGGTTGAGGAGGAGGAGGACGGAGCTAAGGGATTGGGACTTAACCCCGTGAAGAGCCTCAGTGACCGCAAGGAGAGCAGTCTCTGTGGAGTGGCCTGCTCTGAACCCAGATTGGTTGGGATCAAGCAGGTCATTCTGTAAGAGATGAGCAGACAGTTGGTTATAGACAGCCCACTCTAATGTTTTGGAAAGGAATGGGAGGAGAGAGACAGGTCGGTAGTTTTAAATGACAGCAGGATTCAGAAAGGGTTTTTTGAGGAGGGGGACAACATGAGCGCATTTGAGGGAAGAGGGGACAGAGTTAATGACATTGGAGACAAAGGGGAGGATGTCCATAGCAATGGACTGGAAGATGGGGAAGGAATGGGATCAAGAGGGCAGGTGGTGGGACGGTGGGAGAGGACAAGTTGAAGGATGTCTGAGTCAGGGAGGGGCGAGAAGGAGGACAGAGGGGTGAGAGGTTTAGGTGGTGAGATGGGTGAGGGAGAGGTTGGGGGAAGGAGTTGCGAATGTCATCGACCTTCTCGTGAAAGAAGGATGCGAAGTCATCCGCGGTTAGAGAGGAGGGGGGTGGGGGAGGAGGAGGGGTGAGGAGAGAGGAAAACGTAGAGTACAGTTTACAAGGGTTAGAAACCGAAGATTGAATTTTGGAAAGGAAAAATGCAGACTTAGCAGAGGAGAGGTTAGAGGAGAAGGAAGCCAGGAGTGTGTGGAAATCAGTCAGAGCTACAGGGGATTTGGATTGTCTCCATTTCCTTTCTGCCGCTCGCAGTTTCAGTCGGTTAGCCCGAATGGAGTCGGTTAGCCAGGGGGGGGGGGCGGAGACGAGCAGGTTTAGTGGATAGAGGACAGAGTGAGTCAAAGGAGGAGGAGAGAGAGGAAAGTAGGGTGGATGATGCTTCCTCAGCAGGTAGGTGAGAGAAGGCATCAGTAGGGGGAAGGGAAGATAGAACAGTAGCTGACAGGGCAGCGGGGAGAGATGAGGATGGTTTAGGCACAGAGGAGAGGGGGAGGGAGAAAGACAGAAAGCAATGGTCAGGCACATGTAGAGGAGATACCGTAATGCTGGGTGATGCGCAGTTCCTAGTGAAGATCAGGTCCAGTTGGTTACCGGCCTTGTGGGTGGATGGGGATTCAGCCAGGGTGAAGTCGAAGGACTGAAGCAGGGGGAGGAATGCAGAGGCCTGAGGGGTCTCCAGCGGCAGGTTGAAGTCACCGAGGAGTAAGACGGGAGTGCCATCCTCAGGGAAAGCCCTGAGTAGGGCATCCATCTCATCTAGGAAACTCCCCAGTGGACCTGGAGGGCGATAAAGAACAATGATGTGTAGTTTACATGGAACAGTGACAGTGACAGCATGAAATTCAAAGGAGGAGGGTGAGAAGTGAGGAAGAGGAACAATACCAAATCTCCACAGGGGGGAGATCAGTATACCTGTCCCTCCACCTCTACCTGAGGGTTATGGAGTGTGAGTCTTTCAACATACATCTTGTCATTTCTGAAGTAAATCATAATGGCATTACCATGGAGCTCTATGACATGCCCAGTTTCTCTCCTTATAAAATGCTGTACATCAATCCAAAATATTCTACTGTAAATACAATGATAAAACAAATGAAAAATAGTTTCTTTTACCAGTGCACAGAAATCACAAGACTATTCAATATTCAACTTGAATCGTTCTAAAACATGTTTAACAGGATATATTATATGCAATATCTTGAAAGACACTTATCGTATATTATTATTAATACAATATTTGTTTGAGACTGTCCAAGCTTTACGCCACTTCAGATCACCAAAAATTGAAGACCAAAAAAGTCTTGCTGGGGGAAAAGTAACTTCTGTAATCATTTTTCTAATTTCCTTATTTCCACAGTTATCTTTTAGAATATTTATGTTACCAATAAAAATATTATCCCTTAAATTATTTAATTGGACAACACCATTCTTTATTAATTGTAATGCCCCTCTCTGAACAGCATCGAAGACAATAGCATATTCATTGGGTAAAATTGGAACCTTAAATTTGTCAAGAAATACCCCCTATGAGAGCAAATAGCCATCTGCATTCAATAGCTGTCCAACCAAAACAATATTGTTTTCAAACCATCTACAAAAGAAAAGTGATTTATTTTGAATATATCCTTGTTATTCCATATTAAGTATTTGTTCAGAGAAACATTATGTTTATTTGCCAGGGTCCAAGCTAGAAGAGCCTGTCTATGAAAGTTAGTCAATTTAACAGGTATCTTACCTACATCATAATTATATTTTAACAGAAATTCAAGGCCACCCACTGAGTAAAAAAGATACTTTGGAAAAATATTCCAAATGCTATCTTGGTTCTGTAAGTATTTAATAATCAAATAATATTCAATGTCTCAAAATCTAAAACCTCAAGACCTCCATTATCTCCACTATCTCTTGCAAAGAATATATATTTTTAAATAGTGAGGTTTATTCCTCCAAATGAAATTAAAGAGTAATTTATGAGTTCCTTATTGAATTTTGGAGCCATATCAAGTGATAAACTTGACCTTGATAACCCTTCAGCTTAAAGTCCTCCCAAATAATTATAGATCTCTTAAAAGCCTTGATTTGTTTTACGTTTTTTTCAATAATTGGATTAAAGTTCAAATCGCTGCGCCTTTTTTCATCTTTACATATTACAATCCCAAGATATGTCACATTATCTTTAATTGGAATACCACATGTCTCCTGCAGGTTACAATCCTTAAGTGGTAATAAAACGGATTTATTTACATTCATTTTCAGGCCTGAAACCAAGGTACATTTTTGAATACAATCAACCACCTTATTAACCTCATTCATATCTCTAAAAAATATTGTGGTGTCATCTGCTAATTGACAAAGCTCAAATTCCCTACCTAAAACAGATATGTCTTGAAAATGACCTTTTTTATATGAAGAGCCATAATTTGGGTCACCAATAAAAATAAAAATGGAGGAATTGGACAGCCTTGTCTTATTCCGTGACCAATGTAAAATCTCTGTGAAGTTCCATGCACTAATTTGACAGAGCTTGTACATCCACTATATAATGTTTGGACTGCTTCAAAAAATAATGACCAAATCCCCAAAACTGTATAGCTTTAAACATAAACCCATGCTCAACAGTGTCAAATGCCTTGTAAAAATCTATAAACATAATAAAACTCTCGCCCAAAATAAAGTTATTGTAATGAACTATATCCAAAATTAATCTGATATTATATTATTACTTCTACGCATGAAGCCAGTTTGTTCCTCGTCAATAATATCATCTAACCCTGGTTTAAGCCTTTTAGCAAATACTAACCCTAATAATTTGGCACCATTATTCAATAAGTGTATAGGTTTCACATTCCTTATATAAAGGTTGTCTTTGTTTGGCTTTGTTATCAAAGTAATTATGCCCTGCTTTAAAGATGCTGGTAATTCCCCATTATCAATAGACTCTTGAAACATTGAGACAATAAAGGGAGCCAGGTTGTCACTAAATGTTTTATAAAACTAGCTCGTAAGACCATCATTCCCTGGCAATCGATTATCTTTCTAAATTTTTGTTTCTGATTTTATTCAATTTTTCTCCCAATTTGGTAGCCAATTACACCCACTATTTTCAGGTAAATCCTTCCCTCGTATTGTGAGTTTGCTGCCGTAGCCCTGTGACCGGCGGTGACAAAGGCGAAGTATCGTCTCCTCCGACACACCACTCCCGGCCGGAGCCAAATCTGGTGCGGCCAGGGAATCGAAACCCGGTCGCCGTGGCCAGCATGGTATACGACAGCAAATAAAGGAGTAATAAAACCTGTCAGTGATGACACCAGGGATGCCCACGCTTGTTGATTTAGGTTAGGCCGGGCCATATTCTGTTTGCCTGGGAAGGATCATAAAATGCATAGCTACCCCGACAGAGGGGTGTTGGAGTTCCTTGGGTAGGAGGCCAGCAAAGAGGAGACCCGCTTTGAGAGGGCTGAAAGGTTAACTTTAGATCTTTTTCAAAAGTTGGTTGATAAAACATGATTTGCTTGTTTTTGTTTTTCCATAATTGTATTCATATATTTTAGTAATATATTATCGTCTGTCCAACATCAACTTTTTTTCCATTCTAACAGCAATATCTATTCTCAGCAGTTGTAAAACATGATTTGTGATCACTGCTTTTACATGGAAAGTTCACCCAAATGGTACAATTCTGTAATAAACCATGTATGTACTCTATGGACCAGCTGCATTGGCACACTGCCCCTTGGCTTATGCTGCTTCACTGTGGCTATTGTTAGCTTCATAATGTCATTTGAGTGTCTCACACTTTATGGCCTAGTAGTGTCATGGTTTTTCCCCAGACTCACCGCTGGGTGGCGGTGTGGCGCCTTCCTTGTGGGAGGTGTACAGGTGGGGATCATTTGGTAATTACCTTCCTATTTAAACCCCCACCTGTAGTTGCTCTGGACGAAATCGTAAGCCATCTTTGCGATCTAGCCGGTAAGGTAGTTGTGTATTTTTAAAGACGTAACACTCAAGACTTACTTTAGAAAATACTCTTTCTGTCCGAAACCCTCTCTAACTAAGAACATCTTTATTGTACCTTCAATAAGAACCTTGCTCTCTATTAGGAGCTTCCGTTTGGTTTCTTTTGTTCAGTCGGTTCGACTGTGTTTTGGGTTACATTCTTGTTCTTTTGGCTCTCCTAGCCCTTTTCTCGTTTTTGGACACTCTGTGTCTTTGGTTCATTTGATTGTTTTCTATTACCATTTGGTAATCCGGTGGACGTATTCCCACCACCGTGTGTTTTGTTTTCTTCAAAGAAATTAGTATAAGGTATTTTGTTTGTCGGGTGTTTTGCTACCCTTACCTTATTAACTCTGCAGAGTTTTCTTCTTTTGTTTGTGTCAGTGTTGACACCTCGTTGGGTGGTATTTTTCCGTTCCTCCCTTTTGTTCGTCCCTTCCCTATTTCTCTGTTTATCAGAGCTAGTGGTTAGACTGTAGGGCAGTACAGTGTAAGTTATTGATCCCCTGGGGTTCTGCAAGTGGTGCCTATCACCGCCCACCCTCACAAGTAGGTCTATATAGACTCTGAATTTTCATTGTGAAGCTAACATTAGCAGCAAAGCAGCAGAAGCAAAGGGGCAGTGTGACAACACTATAGTAGCACATTTGTGTTATTGTATTGGGAATTAAATACTTTTTTTTTTTATTGGGTAGTATGTGTTATATCATGTATTTGTAGAAACGCATTGTTTTTATGTGGTTGCAAAACACAAAATAATTTGTAGAAAACCAAAGAGATGTGTTAGTGAAATAAATGATTTATTAAAGCCACAGGCTTTCTTTGGGGGATGGGGGTTATGAATATGTGAACTATTTACAATATAAAATGCACAACATTAAATGGTAAAAAGGTCTGTTATTTTGTGTAAGTCAGTGGCAAGAAATCCTATTTATATCCATTTTGATTCCATGAAGTAAGAAAATAGAATGAAAAATCCCAAAGGGGATGAATACTTTTTATACCCAGTATACATATAATAACTATTATAAGGTTATAATGTCCTAGACTCATTTAATAAATAAATTCAAATGAAATACATTTTATATTAAGCATAAAGTCATACCCTGTTATATCAATTCTTATATGATCGTTGTATTATGTTATGTTGTACTATTCTTGGTTGTAGTATTAAAGAAGAATGGTATAACAAAACATTTCCCACAATTATCATACCTATAGCAGGACTGGAGATCAGGGCCCGTATTCACAAAGCATTTTATCTTACCACTAGGAGTATTTCTAAATCGCACTAAAACCTTTTAGTTAGGAGTCCCACCTTAAAACCTATTCACAAAGCTGCAAAGACAAACTCATACTAAGGAATTCCTATAATTGTCAAGCTAAGAGTGAGGGCGGGGTTGACGTCATTGCTAAGGATGACGTTGTTTCTCATGAACGAGCTTACTCAGAATGCCCACAGCTATTGGCTGATATAGGGGATGGGTCTCTGCTTGCGTACGGATCAACCCCCACGGTTCGGCACGCATATGATCCGCGGATTAATAGCTAAATTGAACCATCATAGAGAAATACAAATACAGCCGCTGTTATATAAACCATATATGTTTTGGTTTGCTTTGTTTTTCATACTAAATGCCTTTCTGGGAGGCATGTTTTTAGAAACGCGACCGAATTAAATAGAATTTAAACATTAGCGATCTTTTAATTTTTTATTAAATGAATTCAGGCATAAGACCACCCTAGTTAAATCGCCTAAGGTGTACTGAATCTAAAAATGTATTTTTATTCATTCAATTCCTTGAGAATAGTTCCTGGCAATTTTTGGTGGAAACGCGCCTTTGGTCCCATTATTATTATTTTTGCTGATCCAACAAATGATCCGATGCACCCCTATTATATTCTAATAAAGATTCTAAAATACAAATGTAGGCTATGTGTCACTGATTTAACATGAAACCAAGAATACTGACTAGTCAATTGGTTACATGTCTGCATCTCGTAAACAATCAGCGGGTATCTATATATAATATATATAATATTATATATATAATACCTTCGCGATTGAGGCGGTACCTTTTTATGAGCTCTGTATCATTCAATATCTCCAGTGTTGACGCGATTGCGACAACGATTGCCGCCAGCAGCAGATTTTCGGATCGCCGTGAGTAGGTCTTTAGCGACTTAGAAGTCCTCTTGCCTGCTTCTAACTTCTCCTGGACTTAGGAGCTGTTTTTAGCTCTCAAACCCTTTGTGAAATACTCTTATCTCAAAAATGTAGGAGTCCTAAATTTATGAGTGACACGCCCATTATTTTTCGGACTTGCTCCTAAATTACGTAGTTAGGACCAACTTTTACCCTTAAAATGCTTTGTGAATACGGGCCCAGGACAGACAGCTCTGTCTGCAGAGGCGGAGACAGAATTGTCCCCATGCTATACTTACAGATCATATTTGAGCATGTTGAGTGCAGAGGACCAACTTCAAAAAGCTTTGTTAGCTTGTCAACAGCTTCCCGTCCTACATCTCTATGCCGTAAGGCGTTCGCAGCATGCAGGTTGTGGGTGTGCACCTGTATTCGGGGTGAATGCTTTGACCGTTATGCAGAGACAGTATTGTGCACAGACTGTATTTTGATCAGTTCAGGAAATGTAGGCAGATGAGGTCTGTGCTTATAAGAAAAAAATATATTAAAAGGATGATAGCTATGCTTGTCATATGCAGACTGAATACACAAGATACACCACTTAAGAGTGCTGTGTTATTTTATTAAATTAGCAGTACTGTGTTATTTTATTCAGTTGAAATGTTCTCACCTTGTCTGTTTTCCTAGACTTACTTCAGTGATGCTCATTTTGGCAGGGCAATTTGTGTGTTTCTGGCTTTGTGACTCCTTTTGAGGTCTAGTGTTGTGCTGGCACCTGTAATCAGTGCATATTATATGAATATAATATTAAATTAATATTGAGTGAATATTATTATATTGTACATATTATTGCAATGATGTTATTGTACATTATGCTACATTGCAAATGTATGCACTGACAAAAAGGGTGATAAAGTGGAAAACATAATACTGATAAGACATCACTTCACACAGTCTTTGGATACAAGCATATTTTTATTAAGATGCAAATAATAAAGTAATGGCTTACCTTAACGATACATTTTTGGCCTTTGGTGGCCTGATTCTGTCTGTTCTCCAAGTCTCATCCTTTTAGGCACTGTTTTATATCTTCAGCTGTTTTTGTTGGCATGCGGATGGTGGCCTCATAATAAATATAGTCTTCTGACATCTTAATGAACTTAAAGTCATAGATATGGACACTGGTTGGTAAGTAGTCCTAAAAATCTACTCAAGTATGATAACGTTATAACGAAGGGCATTGTCACAATATAAAATCAGCTTGGCTACAATACAAACTAATTCAAAAAAAGTATATGTATAATTACCTCATTTCTGGTCCATTTGTCACATCTTGTCATGTTCAGATTATAACTTCAAAAACTGCAGTCAATTTTAGCTTACTGCGGAAACACTGACACCCACCTCTGCCTTTGAGCAGTCTCGTCAACATTGGCACTCCGAGAACTGTCCAATCACCGTACTCAAAGGGCTATTGGCACTATCCAATCACAGCAACTTGAGTTTATGGCATCACACTCCAACTGGGTGGGGGTGTGGTTTTACCAGAAAGCAGGTAGGAAAAAAGACGCTGTAGTTGCATGGAACAGAATCGGTGGAATGTAATACTAGGACACACATCCTAAATAGCTAAATCTGTCCCCCCCAATAAATCACAAATCACAAATCATTTTAAGTAGCCTGTGACTCCTTAGTCACTGTTTTATGTCTTCAACTGTTTCATGTTTATGTTTTAACTATTTTTCCATAACATTAGAGCAGTTATTACTATCAGAATGAGAGTTAGTCACAGGCAGGCACTGCTCTGATTACACCCTATGGTCCTAATTCTTGACATTTCTACTAGCCACTGACCCAGGGTCAGTTATTTATTTTCCCCTACTGTGCTGATTTCAAAGTAAAATGAAAGTGGCATTGTAATTTGATGGACTGTGATAAATATGTGCTAGATATACTAGCAGTAGAACAATATACTGTATGTGTGTATTAATTCCGTTCAGTTTTTGGAATTTGTAAAGTATCAGAGGCAAGTTTAAATTAGCTACCTTTAGCTATTGTAGAAAGCTAGCTAGGAAGACGAATCTCAAGCGACAAGATAGGTATGTCATTCATAAAATGTGTTGATTTAGTGTGAGCTGTGTTTACAATGTATTTCTGCTTCATATTGTTTCAGATTATTAAAGATTGTGAATACCCCCCGTATTGCAAACCACCTGTTGTTGTGTATCAAGTGTGTTACACATGTGCCTATGAGTTAACTTAGTTACTTCATCAGTACATGTTCAGTAAGTGTTAGACAGTAGGTGTCAGGAAGATAAGGTACCAGCCCAGCCCAGTGCAGACCAGTGGCGATTTATTTAAGACAACAGGGGAAGCTCGGCTTCCCCTAGAATTTTTTTGGGGGGGATGGGAAATATTTTTTCAATACAACATTAATAAAAATTTTATTTAATATTTATTTTTAAAAATACCACAGATAAGAGAGTGGTATTTCAATTCCATGGTATGTCACTTGTATGAAGCTGTCAGTGGAAGCTCAGCCAGTTGCAGTTGTCTATGGATTTCTGTGGACTTACTGTATGTAATGGAATAACGTGATTGGTTTTGGGGAATTTAATTGGACAATATTAACCTGCCTGGAAGCTCAGCTTCCAAGCCGAACGTCCAATCAGATTTTGACATGCCTCCGTCAATCAGGATCAGGCTCCATCCCTGCCCAATAAAAGATAGCTACAATATTTGCAACTTGGGCACAGGAGTTTTTGGAGAGTGATGTCTGTTACAGGTGAGGTTGGCAATAGTTTGAATTATTTGGTCTTTATTTGGTCTGGCTTATGAAGCGGCTAGAGGAACTGCTCCCCCTTACCTTCAGAGACTCATCACACCTTACATCCCAGCCAGATCCCTCCGCTCTGCCTCCTCTGGCATACTGACTGTCCCATCCCTCCGGGCGCCCGGCAGCGGCTCCTCGTGGTCTCGCCTCTTCTCTGTCCGCGGACCGCGGAATCACTGCTATCTTCCGCAAGAGACTCAAAACCCATCTTTTCCGACTCCACAACAAAACAACAGCAAAAAAATGTACTAACATTTTCCTTCCCAGTGTGTCTATCGCTGTATTACTGCACTGATCTCTTGTGCAAACAATGATTGTTCTAATGCACATCCTGTAAGTCACTCTGGATAAGATGTCGTGAAAAAGGCCGAACTCGGTTCAGGGCCAGATTGACCGAGAGACCCCACCACAATTGATACTTCTTCAAAAATAAAATAATCTTTAGAGTCTGTGGCAATAATAATAATTTATTAACATATAAAAGGTTACATTCAATGAGCCGTTGGTTCGCGAAGCAAGGACTGAAATTTCATATCCTGAACATCCCCTTTCTATCCTGATCTTGGTGCCTGTTTTTTTGTGTCAGTTACCCCACTCTTCCCTGCATTGGGGTGGAAATTTCCACAAAAACTCAGTCCTTCCCTTTCTTAGACTCCATTTTGATCTTATATAAGAAACCATTATTCATTATTAACATTCAACATAAACATTAAACCATCACTGGTACTGACCTACCATTAAATCCCTCCTTACTCCCCCTGCAGGCGAGGCACCGCTACTACTTAATGCAGAACAACCCCCGCCTATCCTTTAACAGTGAGCATTTTATTCCTAAGGTTTGATTGCATTCCCATTCTTTAATTCTTGTCCATCACTCTTCAATAAACCACCATAACAAAGATAGTCAAACACTTCAGCTAACCTAAATGTGCATTGTATGGTTATATTGATATAGATATATATTATATATCGTCTCAACGCCTTATTGTGAAAATAGTTGCCTCGTTCCCGCATGCTTTTATGCAAACAGCCCAATCCTAGGGGCTTACATCCTATCAGCCACGCGACTCGGGTACACTTAACAGTGAATGTAGCAAAATCTCTGAAACATTGGTGAATCCTTAAGCGTAGCGAAATGCATGCGCTCAATTTAATCCACGTTGTCCCCTCGGTGCCCTCGAAGTTGGTACTGGACTCATTAATCGCACTGATGGTTGCACCTGGGTGAAATTTCTTATGGTCTTCCATCATAAAGAGGGGAGGATTACAGTTAGACTACTGTATACATCAATCTGCAACACCAAGAGCTCAAGAGTCTAGATAGCACTGTCTGGGCCCTTCTCATGCTCCTAAGCATTATTTCATTGGATAGAGTCAGGTTCACGACTGTACATACAGACAGACGGACCTTCCATCTAAATTCCTGTTAGACATGATTCCTGTACTTCTTGCATAATGAGTTCTGTGCCGCTGCAGAATCCACATGCTGGACACATCATTTTATCACATGGGTACGTTTGGAAAACGCACCGGAGAGAAATTGCGAGCTGTTTCCAGCGCAAGTAGGCTATATGGCCGTAATTGCAAAAAGCCTTCTGAGTTTGAGTTTGCGGTTCATAATTGAAGGAAACAATACTGCTAGCCAACTAATATTTACAATAAAGATTCTCAAAATCTATGATGAACTATTCGTTTACCATGCCAAAAAATTGTAAGCACGTCGGAAGCATTTTTGAGGACGCCAGTCAAGCGTGGTGAACGCCCACTGGGCAATTTATTGCCTAGTATCGCCCGCTGTTAGACCGTAGGGTAACTCACATAGATACTGTTTGTGGCTGTGACAGTATTGAACCTTTCCTCATCACACAGACTGCCTGTGTGGCTTCTGCATGGCAAATCGTGGCCGTCTCACAGCAACATTTAATGTAGGCTGACCCCACAACAGAATACATGTCTTATATATCAAACTTAATACATGTCCTTCCCTTTCTTAGACTCCATTTTGATCTTATATAAGAAACCATTATTCATTATTAACATTCAACATAAACATTAAACCATCACTGGTACTGACCTACCATTAAATCCCTCCTTACTCCCCCTGCAGGCGAGGCACCGCTACTACTTAATGCAGAACAACCCCCGCCTATCCTTTAACAGTGAGCATTTTATTCCTAAGGTTTGATTGCATTCCCATTCTTTAATTCTTGTCCATCACTCTTCAATAAACCACCATAACAAAGATAGTCAAACACTTCAGCTAACCTAAATGTGCATTGTATGGTTATATTGATATAGATATATATTATATATCGCCTCAACGCCTTATTGTGATAAATAGTTGCCTCGTTCCGCATGCTTTTATGCAAACAGCCCAATCCTAGGGTTTACATCCTATCAGCCACGCGACTCGGGTACACTTAACAGATGGTAGTATTGTAATTGTAACAGTATGAAGATGGTTAGTGTTGTAATGTAGCAATGTGAAGATGGCACAGTGTGAGATGGTTAGTGTTGAAATGTAACAGTGTGATGCTTATGCTAGTGTTGTAATGATTAGTGATGGTAGTATTGTAATGTAACAATGTGAAGATGGTTCATGAACAGTGTGGAGATGGTTAGTATTGTAATGTGACAGTATGATGCCTATGCTAGTGTTGTAATGAATTCCTGTTGTAAAGCGCTTGAGCTGCATTTAATTGTATGAAAGGCGTTTATATAAATAAATTTACTTACTTACTTACTTAACAGTGAATGTAGCAAAATCTCTGAAACATTGGTGAATCCTGCCGTAGCGAAATGCATGTGCTCAATTTAATCCGTTGTCCTCGGGTGCCCACTGGATGGTTGCACCTGGGTGAAATTTATGGTCTTCCATCATAAAGAGGGAGGATTACAGTTAGACTACTGATACATCAATCTGCAACACCAAGAGCTCAAGAGTCTAGAGAGGCACTGTCTGGGCCCTTCTCATGCTCCTAAGCATGGTTTCATTGATAGAGTCAGGTTCACGACTGTACATACAGACAGACGGACCTTCCATCTAAATGTAACAATGTGAAGATGGTTCATGAACAGTGTGGAGATGGTTAGTATTGTAATGTGACAGTATGATGCCTATGCTAGTGTTGTAATGAATTCCTGTTGTAAAGCGCTTTGAGCTGCATTTAATTGTATGAAAGGCGCTATATAAATAAATTTTACTTACTTACTTACTTAACAGTGAATGTAGCAAAATCTCTGAAACATTGGTGAATCCTAAGCGAGCGTAAATGCATGTGCTCAATTTAATCCACGCTGTCCCCTCGGTGCCTCGGTTGGTACTGACTCATTAATCGCACTGATGGCTGCACCTGGGTGAAATTCTCATGGTCTTCCATCATAAAGAGGGAGGATTACAGCGACTACTGTATACATCAATCTGCACACCAAGAGCTCAAGAGTCTAGATAGCACTGTCTGGGCCCTTCTCATGCTCCTAAGCATTATTTCATTGATAGAGTAAGGTTCACGACTGTACATACAGACAGACGGATCTTCCATCTAAATTCCTGTTAGACATGATTCCTGTACTTCTTGCATAATGAGTTCTCTGCCGCTGCAGAATCCACATGCTGGACACATCAACCCAGCCCCCAGTGCCTCACCTCTAGGTGCAGCATATGGGTTCAGTACACTGATAACAGACTGACAGTGGCCCCTCCTCCTGCAGCCTGCAGTTAGTGAATGTTAATGCAGCCAGTTTTGCAGAATCTACAAGCATTGGACCATGTACAGATATTAAGTTACATAAATGATCTATTGAAAACATACGCTTTTCAAAAATTCCACCACATTCCCCTCCTCTGTGACTTTTTAATACAATTACCTTAGCAATAGGTTACAGTAATCATTGAACGTAATAAAGTTATACAGACGATACAGGTTATAACTTCACTGTAACAAATTTAGGTCAAATTTGAGTAAAATTTAGGTCAGCCTATATCAACTCACTGATGAGTAAATAACCCAACAGACTTCTACTGGGTTGTTCTGTTGATTCGTATGGACCACCAGTAAACCAATTTACCCAGCAGTCATCACTCAGGTTGCATCTGTACGACTTCAGTCCAACTCATTCAGCAATTCAGAACACTCGCACAGCAAATACCATATGGTTCTTCGCTATGTGAGCCCCCGCTAACCCTACGGCTCCAATGAAGGGCGATTCGGCAACTAGTTGCCGAAATGCATTGATTCTCTATGAGAGTGAGCGTACTCGTGCCTGACCCATTGCCCGATTTGTGGGTGTTTCCAGTGTCCCAGAAAAAGTTGAAAATTCTGAACTTTCGGGCAATGTTGCCCGGTAAGAGCCAGTCAAATTCATGTCTTGCTCTTTTTTTACCTACCACGGGAAACCAAACACATTTTTATCACATGGTACGTTTGGAAAACGCACCGAGAGAAATTGCGAGCTGTTTCAGCGCAAGTAGGCTATATGGCCGTAATTGCAAAAAGCCTTCTGAGTTTGAGTTTGCGGTTCATAATTGAAGGAAACAATACTGCTAGCCAACTAATATTTACAATAAAGATTCTCAAAATCTATGATGAACTATTCGTTTACCATGCCAAAAAATTGTAAGCACGTCGGAAGCATTTTTTGAGGACGCCAGTCAAGCGTGGTGAACGCCCACTGGGCAATTTATTGCCTAGTATCGCCCGCTGTTAGACCGTAGGGTAACTCACATAGATACTGTTTGTGGCTGTGACAGTATTGAACCTTTCCTCATCACACAGACTGCCTGTGTGGCTTCTGCATGGCAAATCGTGGCCGTCTCACAGCAACATTTAATGTAGGCTGACCCCACAACAGAATACATGTCTTATATATCAAACTTAATACATGTCCTTCCCTTTCTTAGACTCCATTTTGATCTTATATAAGAAACCATTATTCATTATTAACATTCAACATAAACATTAAACCATCACTGGTACTGACCTACCATTAAATCCCTCCTTACTCCCCCTGCAGGCGAGGCACCGCTACTACTTAATGCAGAACAACCCCCGCCTATCCTTTAACAGTGAGCATTTTATTCCTAAGGTTTGATTGCATTCCCATTCTTTAATTCTTGTCCATCACTCTTCAATAAACCACCATAACAAAGATAGTCAAACACTTCAGCTAACCTAAATGTGCATTGTATGGTTATATTGATATAGATATATATTATATATCGTCTCAACGCCTTATTGTGATAAATAGTTGCCTCGTTCCCGCATGCTTTTATGCAAACAGCCCAATCCTAGGGGTTTACATCCTATCAGCCACGCGACTCGGGTACACTTAACAGTGAATGTAGCAAAATCTCTGAAACATTGGTGAATCCTTAAGCGTAGCGAAATGCATGCGCTCAATTTAATCCACGTTGTCCCCTCGGTGCCCTCGAAGTTGGTACTGGACTCATTAATCGCACTGATGGTTGCACCTGGGTGAAATTTCTTATGGTCTTCCATCATAAAGAGGGGAGGATTACAGTTAGACTACTGTATACATCAATCTGCAACACCAAGAGCTCAAGAGTCTAGATAGCACTGTCTGGGCCCTTCTCATGCTCCTAAGCATTATTTCATTGGATAGAGTCAGGTTCACGACTGTACATACAGACAGACGGACCTTCCATCTAAATTCCTGTTAGACATGATTCCTGTACTTCTTGCATAATGAGTTCTGTGCCGCTGCAGAATCCACATGCTGGACACATCAACCCAAAGCCCCCAGTGCCTCACCTCTAGGTGCAGCATATGGGTTCAGTACACTGATAACAGACTGACAGTGGCCCCTCTCCTGCAGCCTAGTGAATGTTAATGCAGCCAGTTTTGCAGAATCTACAAGCATTGGACCATGTACAGATATTAAGTTACATAAATGATCTATTGGAAACATACGCTTTTCAAAAATTCCACCACATTCCCTCCTCTGTGACTTTTTAGTCACAATTACCTTAGCAATAGGTTACAGTAATCATTGAACGTAATAAAAGTTATACAGACGATACAGGTTATAACTTCACTGTAACAAATTTAGGTCAAATTTGAGTAAAATTTAGGTCAGCCTATATCAACTCACTGATGAGTAAATAACCCAACAGACTCCCTACTCGGCTGTTCTGTTGATTCGTATGGACCACCAGTAAACCAATTTACCCAGCAGTCATCACTCAGGTTGCATCTGTACGACTTCAGTCCAACTCATTCAGCAATTCAGAACACTCGGGCACGCAAATACCCATATGGTTCTTTCGTTATGTGAGCCCCCGCTAACCCTACGGTCTAACAGAGGGCGATTCGGCAACTAGTTGCCGGAAATGCATTGATTCTCTATGAGAGTGAGCGACTTCCGGTGCCTGACCCATTGCCCGATTTGTGGGTGTTTTGGTGTCCCAGAAAAGTTGAAAATTCTGAACTTTCGGGCAATGTTGCCCGGTAAGAGCCAGTCAAATTCATGTCTTGCTCTTTTTACCTACCACGCGGAAACCAACACAACACCGAAATGTTGTTCCTAGTTCTGACACTTCAACATGAGTGAGGAGAAACTGTTAACAGCGGTCTGCAGTACCCATACTTTATTTAATCCTAAAAGCATAAATATTTATAGCTAGCTAAACTTATATGGCCTACATACATCTTATTTAATGTTTGTGTAGGTTAAAAGGCTATTTTTTTTATCACATGGGTACGTTTGGAAAACGCACCGGAGAGAAATTGCGAGCTGTTTCCAGCGCAAGTAGGCTATATGGCCGTAATTGCAAAAAGCCTTCTGAGTTTGAGTTTGCGGTTCATAATTGAAGGAAACAATACTGCTAGCCAACTAATATTTACAATAAAGATTCTCAAAATCTATGATGAACTATTCGTTTACCATGCCAAAAAATTGTAAGCACGTCGGAAGCATTTTTGAGGACGCCAGTCAAGCGTGGTGAACGCCCACTGGGCAATTTATTGCCTAGTATCGCCCGCTGTTAGACCGTAGGGTAACTCACATAGATACTGTTTGTGGCTGTGACAGTATTGAACCTTTCCTCATCACACAGACTGCCTGTGTGGCTTCTGCATGGCAAATCGTGGCCGTCTCACAGCAACATTTAATGTAGGCTGACCCCACAACAGAATACATGTCTTATATATCAAACTTAATACATGAACTATATTCCAGTGTTTCATGTAATACTGCATATAGCATGAGTATGAGTTTACATAAGGTTATATAAAGAACCATCACCATCGTGAATATATACGATTACATATCATTTTAAGTCGGATAACATCTTCTCCTTTTCCATGTTTTCCTTCCAGTCGCCGTTGGCTATAATCTTCTCTGGCAGAGGTGTGTGAGATAACTATGTGTATGTTTTTACTCTATCTGCCATAGGTCAGGGAGCACCTGTCTCCTGCATGTGTTATCGCCTTCAGTCCATGTATGTGCGTTTAGTCAGTGTAAGTGTTTTCATTGACCCAGGTACCTTGCGCACCGTAGAGGGTCATCACAGCGGAGAGCGAGCCCCTCCACTCCTGCTGCATAGCGGCACGGATCACTCCTCCCCGTCCCGTCGCTGCCGGCCACCCGCAAACAGGTTTTCTCCCGCATAGTCGGCCCAGAATCGCGGATCCCTCACCAGCTGCGAAGCCTGGGGATGATAATACCAGCACTCCCATCCAGCACGTCCTCTCACGCCGTACTCGCAGAGGGGGTTCCCGAACGGACAATCCAGTGGACCACCTTTGGCATTTACCGGTCTTCCCCTTTCATCTCGATACTTGTTTGATCCTACTTGGATGACAAGTACAGTGAAACAACCCCCCTGTTTTCCCCCGAGTAGTATTTCATGTATTGGTTCACTCCGTTCCACAGAAGAATTGGGGGCACTCGGCTCAATCTGCTCCCCCTCAGCGTCTGCGTCCTCAGCGCCCCCTACTGGACCTAATGCGATAGGGAATTGTCCACTCACAGTTGCTATCATCTTTTTTTATCAGAGATTGGATAAAAGGAATTAGACAGCATGAGGCAAACAACATCATCAACAGCACCACTCCTATAACAATTCCTATTTTTACCAATGCTGCTTTCCATGATGCTAAGCTCAACCAGTCCAACCACCCCAGTCCTGATTATCCTGGTGTATTCTTAACATGCTCTTCCCTCATATCCTCCAACGCTTCTAGTGCTACTGTTAAATTTCCTCCTTTTCCCGTGTGCATTGGGATAATTGTACAACAGTCTTCTCCAAATCGCTCGCATACCCCCTGTGTCTCAGCAAGTAATGTGTCCAGAATCAACCGATTCTGTACTGTCATAATCGAGGTGGTGTGTAGCTGCTCTTTTATCCCTTGCAAGGATAATACCGTATAGTTAATAAACCTTTGTTGATTATACCATAAATAATTTACCCACTCAGAGTTTCTTTTAATCTGGACCCAAGGGAACAATATTATCAGAGTATTAGTGCCAATGTTATTCATTGCCTTGTGTTCTGGTGGGATGTTAATTGGACTTCCTAGATAACTTATCTGTACCTCCTCCTTTTGATTTGTTTTCCAATCTCGCCTCTGTCGTCCCGGCCCGTCGGGTGACACTAGTTCCACCACCGTCACTCGTCCAGTCAGAACAACTGGTGCACATATTCCTGTCCAATTTGCTTCAAGTACTGCTTTAACTTGCGTGCCTTTGCCACAGTACCAACAGTGGTGGGCCGTCAGGGCCTGCAAGGCCTTCTCTGCTGGCCTAAAAAATATCTGAATCACAGACTGATGTTAATTATATTTTGTCCATGAATACTTATTAAATAATTCCAAATGGTCTGTTCGCTTCCTTTCATAGCTGTTCCCCTGGTTGCGCTGCATCCAGACGTGTATTTTCATATTAAAGCATTTAACCAATCACATTCATTTGTTTCTTCAGTAAAGGCATTTATTCTGGATACACGAGTTATCTATCTGCGATGCAACGGCAACGGGTGCCTGTTCGGTTTGTTTTTGCACTTTGTTTATTTATCTTTCTTCAGTCATGTTTCATGAGAGAGAATGACAGCGATAGAGACGAGAGAGAATGACAGCGATAGTTAGAAGCGTGAGATAATTAGTGATTAGTAGTGTTAGTAACTTAATCTAAATCCCTAATGTTAGTAGATTAGTTGGTTAGTACTATATACATCTAACTAATATATACAAAGTGTAATTAGAAAGTAAGAAGGAAGTAAAACGAGATTAGAAACGAAGACGGAAAAACCGAAACAGAATTTCCCGAAGTGCATGACAGAACGAGAATGAAACATGACTGAAGAAAGATAAATAAACAAAGTGCAAAAACAAACCGAACAGACACTCAAAACATAACAATAAGATGGCTTTTATAGCCATAAAATAGTTATTGAGGGGTGGATTGATTCAGACGGAGCACTACTGAAGGTCTAGGTGTGAAATGCACGGCCCGCCACTGAGTACCAATATATGTCAACCAAAGGATGTGTGCCTCCAGAGAAATCTGGCACATTAAATTTAAACCTTGATTCTATCCCATTAAAATTTTCACTAAGAATCATGTCTCCGAAATTAGCAACTACTTCTCTGCATTTAATTTGCGCAGTATCGGTGGTAGAGTACGCTTGACAGCGACCCGCACCATCCCATTTGGTGCAATTAACTTGTGGCGGCTCGTCCCTGCTCCCATAGTGACGTAGATACAGCCCTATTGTTTCACCGTCCCACCACTGGCTTTCCAGCTTTTGGTCCCGTGCCACACATAGTGGGAATTCAATGATGTCAGGTATCACCACTAGCGGGGTTACTTGTACGTATAGACATACCCATCACTTTTGCTAGCGCGATTCAATGGCTGATGGAGTTTGGTGTCTTTAAGGTTTTTCCCATCCCACAACTCTAAATGCCTTCCTCATTTCGCCATATAATACAATATGCATTGCAGGTAACACCCTTGATCTCATTCCGCTGGTGTATATGGCAATGGTCTTATGTGGGGTGTTCTCTGTGCGTCGTAATTGTAGCATGTTATGCATGTCTTCTGAGTTACCTGTCTCGCTGAATATTCCAACCATCGATAAAACATATTTCCCCTCTTATGCAACGTGTGTATTGCTCCATGGCTCCATGTTCATAACACTGGCTGTGAAAAGGTCAATAGCCATACTACCTGAGGCATGAGTTTCCTCTGTACTCACCGAGACGCGAACCTCCTCGGTGTCCACCGGCTCATGAACCTTCTGCTGTGACAGGACTTGAGTCTTTGGTTGTGGTTGTACAACCCGAGTTCCTGGCCGGTCTAGCCGGTTATTGCGGTAAGCTTCCAGCTTTGGTGGTACTCTCTTTGCATGTTCCCAATGTGTCCTAAGTTGGGCCTGAGCCCCTATCACCATCCCCATTATTAATATTAACACCCCTATTTCTCTACCCCATATCCTGCTCTCCTTACACCATTTGTGTCTATGTCTCCCCTGGCCCCTCATCTTCTCCGTATTGAGGTTAGATGTTGTACATAACTTGACAATTCCATTTCAAGTTGCTCAAGCGGGGGTCCATTATATGGGCCCCGAAAGTACGGCACCGGCATGGGCCTTCCAGTTAGCATCTCATGCGGGGTTAGATGTGTGGTTCTGTTGGTGTGCATTCTCATGCTCATTAACGCTAATGGTAGTGCATCCACCCAATTGATTTTCCCACCAGCACATATTTGGGCGATTTTTACTTTTTAGAGTACCAATAGCCCTCTCCACCAGTCCTTGGGACTGCGAATGGTACACACACCCAAAGTTCTGTCGAATTCCCAACATTTTAGTTTTCACCACTTCGGCCACAAAATGTGCCCCATTATCTGAACTGATTTTGTCTGGAATCCCAAACCTGGGAAACACTTCTTTGCACAAAAACTTTACTACTGACTGAGCATCCGGATGACTTGTGGGTACTGCTTCTACCCATCTACTGAATCTGTCCACCACTACTAGCATGTATCTTTTACTCTGGACCCGCTTAAGCATATCTACATAATCTATTAAAATGTGTCTAAAGGGTCCATCAGGAGGTGAAATATGCCCAATTGGTGCTTAAAAGGCTTTCCTAATGTTGTAGTTTGCGCAGACCTCACAGTCATTCAGCGCTTTGTCTACCATAGCAGTTAAATATGGCCACCACCACGCATACTTAATGCATCTAATGACTTACCCCCTTGCGCAATGGTCTCGACCATGCGCATCCTTAATCAGGGTATGGATTAGTGCTGCAGGTGCCACAAAGTGTCCTGCTGGACCTCTCCATAACCTCTCATGGGGGCCCGCTTTTGTTTGTAAAGCCCCCCTTCTTAACCAAACACTTTTTCCACACACACTTGCCTTCTTTTGCGCTTCAATAAGTGAGTGAAGGTCTCCTGCAGGGTTAGGCTCCTCTGCCAATCCTACATTATACAATGCCCCAGAGCAGCTCGACGTGCTACTTCATCTGCCATGCTGTTCCCTTCAGCTAAAGAAGTATTTGTCTTCTGATGTGCTGGGCACTTGATAATGGCTATTGCTGCAGGTAATTTCATGGACTCTAGCAGTTCTGAAATTGCTCCTCCATGTGTGACTGGAGTGCCATCAGCCCTACGAAAACCTATTTGCTTCCAGATAGTACCATACACATGACACACACCATAAGTATATGCTGAATCTGTGTAAATGTTGACCCGTTTTCCCTTTGCTAGTTGGCACGCGGCTGTTAAGGCTTTGATTTTCGGCTAACTGAGCGGAGCACGGTTGCTCAATCCTCACAGCTCGTGCTTCAATGAAGGAAGTGCCATCATTGTTTAACTGTACTACCCCATATCCGGCATGAGTTCCTCCCTCTCTCTAGGGCGCAGCTCCAGGCTGGATCCCTTTCCGCTGAGTTCCTCCCCCCCCCAACTCTTCTGAGTGAAGGACCCTCAGCCTCTCTGCTTCCCAGTATTTTCTTTTCAAAAATACTGATCACAGAAAGCACTACTCACTTACTAACGCATTCAGTTTCAGCTTATAGTGGCCTGACTGTACATTGAGCCGGATGCCGTGGCCATCTCTCTTATGGTCTTAATGCCATCTGCAATCCAACCGGCTGGTGACCCAGTCAATAGCGATCCCTAGTCCTGCATCTAATCAGGACCCCGTAGTAGCTGTTAACCACCTGGTTAGGAACCGACGGTCTGATCCCTATCCCACCTTGCTATGGGTATAGAAACTTTGACCGTTTTCACCAGCTTTGCCTGTTCACAGAGGTCGTCTCTTACGCCCCTCTGCTAGCTATGGACTGTCATCCACGTACCACGTACTGCCTGCATACTTACATGCGACAGCCACGCCGACTAGACGGTACCACGGCAGTATGTCCATTCATACTTCATCAGACACGGAGGCCTTTAGTCTCCTCCCCTGCACTATATGCATCTTTAACGTGCCCTCGGAACTTTGCAATTCCGCCGCCGCCTGTTGTGGTCTAGGTTCGGGGTGCCTAATCCCCTGCCTACACCAATTTATGCCAATGCAAATAAGCGATGTCTTTTGTTTCCCACCCTGTGTCTCACACATTGACATAATTCTGTACAAACTCTCGCTATGGATGACTTCCCACTGCTCCCGTCCAATGTAAGCGAAAACGGCAGTCAGTTTATTCGACCTGAACATCCACTTCTCCAATACACCGTTTTCTGGCCCTAAACTCTGAATGTACCAATGTCTATGCAAAGTGTCTCTCATCAATACCACCATCAGCGTTCTCTTAGCAACATATGATTCCACACAATCAACACATAATCTCATGCTCTTATTTCTAAATTAAAACTTACTTTTCTAAATAACGACTTGTCGATATTATGTCCCCGTGTAATCTATTAGGGCCAGTAATGTGTGCATTTTTACTTTCTTTATTTGGGAACAAGGGTGATCATTTATTCATTAACCTTATTCATTTTATATGTCCCTTATTTCGGGCTCATTTGACTATCACTCAGGGGTCATGACCACGGTCCTTATCCTATAGACCATAGCCTCGACAAGTTTATTGCACTATTTCCGTATCTCAGACAAACTATATCATACACGCTTATTATAACAATAGTACAATTCCACTTTTCAAAATAACCCTTATCTGTAATACTGTAGGCCAGGGGTCACTAACAGGCGGACCGCGGTCCGGGTCCGGACCCAGAAGCCGTCCTATCCGGACCGCGTCCAAAAACCGATAAATTATTGAGAATTACTACATTTTGACGGAGCATTTCAATTTTCAATTTTCAATTACATTTTCTAGCATTTACGGCACTGGTTTATCATTGCACCAGGCGCAAAATTCCGAGGGGCGCAAAATTTAAGAAAACGTAAAAAAAAAGGGGCGCATTATTTCCTCGCGCGCCCCCCGTGCAGCTTTTTTTCGCGTAGCACCCCCCCGTCGACAGAAAATGGGGCGCCGTTACGTGCCTCGCACCACCGGACCTTGGCTTGAGGCCATTTTATCTAACTGGACCTCTTTGAATTTGACTTGAAGACCCCTGCTGTAGGCTATCTAACATTTTGCAAATTCCCCACACTCAAGCCTTATACATCGCGCGCGATATTTACAAGACAAAAAGACTCACACCCGTACAACAAACTCGCGATTGCGAAAACACTCATAGAAAAGTTCACGAAGTACACGCAAGATCACAAAAAATGACAGGACCCGCACGAGATACCAGATCTCTGAAAGCACATAAGAACCCCACTCAAACCATATAATATTCCCAGGCGACATTTGAGCTCACAAGACACACTTATCACAAAATTGCCGGCACATTCATACGTTTTGACCTAATTTGGACTGCCTTTGTTATCAGTCAATATCCAATCAAGACTGTCTTTGTTACCAGTTAATAAAAGAAAAACCCAATTTAGACCCAATCTGGACTGTCTTTGTTGCCAATCAATAAAATCCAATCTGGATTGTCTTTGTTACCAATCAGTAAAATCCAATCTGGATTGTCTTTGTTACCAATCAGTAAAATTCAATCTGGACTGTCTTCGTTACCAGTTAATAAAATCCAATCTGGACTGTTTTGATTACCAGTCAATTAAAATAGAAAAACTCAATTTAGATCCAATCTGGACTGTCTTCGTTACCAGTCAATAATAAAAAAAAAGAAAAACCCAAGTGCACCACACTCTCACTCACACACACACACACACATAGAATAAAAAATATTACCACAGACTCCCCCGACTTCCCCGCTATTTGAGATCTTTTTAGAGGAGGGGGTGACAACGTCAGCCTGGATGAATGCCCACTGTCCTCGATCCAATTATCTAGCAGACTTTTGTCAAAAAGGCGTCCGCTTACCTGTCCCTAAATGGCCACTTTGATTCAACGACAGTGTCCCATCCGAGCGTCTGTTGTCCCCGTGCTCTCCTGGCTGGCTCGCCAATTATTGTCGTGAAAAAGGCCGAACTCGGTTCAGGGCCAGATTGACCGAGAGACCCCACCACAATTGATACTTCTTCAAAAATAAAATAATCTTCAGAGTCTGTGGCAATAATTATTTATGAACATATAAAAGGTTACATTCAATGAGCCGTTGGTTCGTGAAGCAAGGACTGAAATTTCATATCCTGAACATCCCCTTTTTATCCTGATCTTGGTGCCTGTTTTTTAGTGTCACTCTGTACCAGTTACCCCACTCTTCCCTGCATTGGGGTGGAAATTTCCACAAAAACTCAGTCCCCCCTTTCTTAGACTCCATTTTTATCTTATATAAGAAACCATTATTCATCATTAACATTCAACATAAACATTAAACCATCACTGGCACTAATTAAATCCCTCCTTACTCCCCCTGCAGGCGAGGCACCGCTACTACTTAATGCAGAACAACCCCCGCCTATCCTTTAACAGTGAGCATTTTATTCCTAAGGATTGACTGTATTCCCATTCTTTAATTCTTGTCCATCACTCTTCAATAAACCAACATAACAAAGATAGACAAACACTTCAGCTAACCTAAATGTGCATTGTATGGTTATATTGATATAGATATATATTATATATCGTCTCAACGCCTTATTGTGATAAATAGTTGCCTTGTTCCCGCATGCTTTTATGCAAACAGCCCAATCCTAGGGGTTTACATCCTATCAGCCACGCGACTCGAGTACACTTAACAGTGAATGTAACAAAATCTCTGAAACATTGGTGAATCCTTAAGCGTAGCAAAATGCATGTGCTCAATTTAATCCACGTTGTCCCCTCGGTGCCCTCGAAGTTGGTACTGGACTCATTAATCACACTGATGGTTGCACCTGGGTGAAATTCCTTATGGTCTTCCATCATAAAGAGGGGAGGATTACAGTTAGACTACTGTATACATCAATCTGCAACACCAAGACCTCAAGAGTCTAGATAGCACTGTCTGGGCCCTTCTCATGCTCCTAAGCATTATTTCATTGGATAGAGTCAGGTTCACGACTGTACATACAGACAGACGGACCTTCCATCTAAATTCCTGTTAGACATGATTCCTGTACTTCTTGCATAATGAGTTCTGTGCCGCTGCAGAATCCACGTGCTGGACACATCAACCCAAAGCCCCCAGTGCCTCACGTCTAGGTGCAGCATATGGATTCAGTACACTGATAACAGACTGACAGTGGCCCCTCGTGAATGTTAATGCAGCCAGTTTTGCAGAATCTACAAGCATTGGACCATGTACAGATATTAAGTTACATAAATGATCTATTGGAAACATACGCTTTTCAAAAATGCCACCACAAAGAGCATCTGCTAAATGCTTAAAATGTAAAATGTTTAGTCCTCTATTATTGTAATTCGGTATTTTAATTGAACTGTTAATCATTTCTATCCTAAATTGATCTCTTGGAGTTTGAAAGTTAGCCACAGTAGCTAGCTAATGTTAGATAATTAGCTAGCTAGCTGACATTTGCAGTTCAGATCAAACATGAGATTTTATTTAGCTAGTTAGTTAGCATGGCGTTTTAGAAGAAAATCTTTGTATATTCAAAATGTCAAACAATTAGCTGCGGTTTTGTTCTAGCTAAAGTTAGCTACTAGTTAATGTTCATCGCTCGTCATTGTATAGGGCACTTTGTTAGGAAATAATGGAGATTAGAATTTGCTTACAAGGTAAGGGGACAGCCCATAATATTTATTTTTATATGTGGCAAAACAAATGTGTTAGCTTTTACTTTAACTAGGGCAATTATTTAGCTACCATACCCTGCATTGTTTCTCTATAACAGTTGACATTTAAAGGTAAACAATTTATTTGTGAGACTAGTAACTAAATGTACCAAAATTTATTTACTGTTATGTTGAATTACATTTGCATTACCTATGTTCCAAGTCTTTAATAAACTGCCAATTTATCTATTTATTTATTTCTAATGTTTCATTCTAATTTGATGAAAAAAGTACTCATTTGTTATTGAATGAAGATGGTATGATTGTCTTAAATGATATAATCTCAGGCTTTTAATGAGGATAATCCCTGTATTTTGCAGTAGTGAGGCAGGCAGGCAGCATCAGGGGCAGTGAGTGCATCATCATCATCATCATCAGAGCAGCAGTGGCAGTCAGCATTATCACCGGAGTTGCCACTGGTACAGACTCAGGGGCAGGACAGGATAATTAAATAATTTCAGGAAGAAATAGAAGTTTTCAATTTAAGTACCATTTTCATTAAATTTCAGTTTAGTTTCTGAATTGTGACTGAACTGACCCTGAACTGAACTGAACTGAACTGACCCTTTGATAATTTAATAATCAATCCCAAGATTGGGGTGGAATTGAGGGTACACCCAGTTTATGCACAAACCGGTGCGTACGCATGGTTCATAAATGAGGCCCCAGGAAACTACCAAACTACACAGAGGTGAGAAATGTTCTCTTTGCAATGGAAACCCGCAATTCCAATACCGCCCAGGTATATTTTCGCTACCGTCCTCACCAAACTAGAGCACCGCCAATGGGTGTACCCTCAATTACACACCAATCTTGGGATTGATTATCAAATAGGGTGTGCTACATTTAGAGTCAATGCTCATAGTATGCTTTGGGTTCCTTGAAAAGCACTATATAAATCCAATATTCGATTAAATTCAATTCAATAGTGTTGCCAAGATTATGGTGATTGTCTCTTTCCACCAGTGTCTCGTATGGAGTCGATGAATATGTCTGTGTCTCCATCTGGGATTATCCCCACCACTGACATCCTGCCTATGATTATGCGATGCACTGGTCATGGGGGTGGACGCCCGGTTCTACAGCCCCCTTCTTGTAGCTCGCACACTTGCTCCATTAGCTGCAATACACATTTTAGCGCTCACCTTAATGTCAGATCTGTTTTTGTTTTACTTCTGTCACGGTCTGTCTCTCAGAATGCGCTTAGAGTTTATAGCGGCTGTCTCCTCCTGCCATGGCTTTTTTTTGTTCGACAGGCCACTACAAAAAAGTGCCAAATAGAATGAGGCTTTTTGGCCTCATTCAAAAGGATTTCAATGTTACCTTCTGAGAAAATCTGTTTTTTTTTTGCCTCTCATCAGCTGCAATAGTTTTTTTAGAGCTTTCAATTACATTACATTACATTACAGGCATTTGGCAGACGCTCTTATCCAGAGCGACGTACAACAAAGTGTTAACCGTAGTCAAGAACAGTTTAGCTGAAAGCCACCCTAGTGGGAAGTACAGTTCCTGGGTGCTAGGAGCAACCACATAGTTAAACTAGGACCCTGTAGGTAAATCTGTAGCCACAATTCAAAGGTAGCAATAAAGCAATCAATGCAGAAAATAATGCCTAAGCCTAATACAATACATAAACAAATAGACATGTGTAAAACTAAGCAACTATGTCCCTAAGTTAACAAAAAACGGACTACGGGGAGAGGTGCACCCTGAAGAGGTGAGTCTTCAGACGTCGCTTGAAGGTGGCCAGGGTCTCAGCTGTTCTGACTTCCACAGGAAGGTCATTCCACCATCGTGGAGCCAGAACCGACAGGAGACATGACCGGGAATCGCAGGTGCGGAGGGGGGGAGGTGCTAGGCGTCCTGAGGTAGCAGAACGGAGTGGTCTGGCAGGTGTGTAGGGTTTGAAGATCTTGAGGAGGTATGTTGGGGCTGATCCCTTGACTGCCTGGTATGCTAGGACCAATGTCTTGAATTTGATGCGAGCTATAACAGGCAGCCAGTGGAGGGTAGTGAGCAGGGGGGTGACATGGGAGTGTCTAGGAAGGTTGTAGACCAGACGGGCTGCAGCGTTCTGGATGAGTTGCAGGGGTCTGATGGCAGATGCGGGAAGGCCAGCCAGGAGCAAGTTGCAATAGTCCAAGCGTGACAGTACCATTGCTTTGACCAGGAGCTGGGTAGAGTACGTGGTAAGGAAGGGACGGATTCTCCTGATGTTATACAGGAAGAATCTGCACGCCCGGCTTACCGCTGCAATGTTCATTGATAGGGACAGCCTGTTGTCCATCACCACACCGAGATTCTTCGTGCAGGGTGATGATGTCACCGGTGGGGAGAGTTTAGGGCAGGAATGAAGATTAGAATGAAGAATTAGGTCATTATTGATCCACCATATAAGGCTAATTAAGGGTGGTCAAGGGGCATGGAACTTAAGCTTGTGCACATTTGCTAATTTATAGGACAAGTGTGATTTATCAATGAAACAATGCTTATATGTGACACAACTTTGATAAATCCCTTTTTTTCCATGCTTTCGCAGGTTTATGGATTTCGGCATATGCTCAAATTTAGGATGACATTTACACAAAGGTTCCCTGGTCTGCAGTAAAGACATTTGTGTCACATGGGTTAGGCTGCACAATAGGGGGTGTGTATCAATAAAGAAATTTGGTGCTGTGCAAGCTTCTTGTCTGATAATCCACCTCTTAATTCAAATGCAGGCATTGTGTAATCCACAATTTGCATTGCAATCTGGATTCAACTAAGCAGTTAAAAGTATTTGAGCTTTGCACTTGTAAAGAGTGGTTCAATGCACTTAAATGAGAGACCATCTCTCAAACCACCACCCATCAAATGTAAATGTTTTTAAAAATAAATATATATATGTGTATGTACGGTTAACTGCCAATATAAATGAAACACCTGAGTAAATGAAGGGTTCTGGTGGCTCAGTTATGGTGTGGGGTGCATTTTCCTGGCATGGTTTAGGTCCAGTAAACCTCTTAGAGGGTAAGGTAAATAGCACTATATTCAAAGCCATTCTGAGTGATCACCTTCATCCTATGGTGAAGCATTTCTATCCTGTGTTCTCTTTCAGGATGACAAGGTCCCCATCCACAGGGAATGAGTGGTCACTGAATGGATCGATGAGCATGAAAACGATGTAAACCATATGCCATCAGTCTCAGTCACCAGATTTAACCCCAACAGTTGTAGGAGACCACCATCAACAAAACACCAAATTATCGAATTGCTCCTGTTGCATCCCTCCAATGGAGTTCATGAAGTGTCTTAATATGGGGTTGGGCCACCATGAGCTGTCAGGGGTGAATACTTATGGTATAAATTATTGTCTGTTTTTTATTTGTAATTGATTAAACCCTTGTATTATGTTTCAATGTTTAACCAATGAATAGTGTTTTGGCCAGAAATGGCCAGTGCTATACAAGTCACCTCAAAATTGTAAGATATACATATTTAACCTCCTCAAAAAGTTATTATTTAAAATTATCGTCACTGACTATCATTACAAACTTGACCAGATATATCAGTTTTTTGTCCATATAGGACAGGTTTCCCTTGATATTACACCACTCGTTTTTCATTACAAAGCACACAAAATGCACTAACTATTCATCAAACTGGCCATGATGGTCATAATGTACTTTAAAAAAAAATTGCTGCCATGTTTTTAGTATCTTACACATGTAATGTTTGTCTTGCATTTGATGAGGGGCAGATTTGGCACAATAACATCCATTATGACCTGTAACTCACATCAACGGATTGACGGACTACAATAAATCAGAGGATGATTAATTGTAGTCCGAATTACACTACCGGTCAAAAGTTTTAGAACACCCCCATTTTCCAGTTTTTACAGAAATGTAAGCAATTCAAGTCCAGTGAATAACCGGAAATGGTACAAAGGTAAGCGGTAAACTGCCAGAGGTTAAAAAAAAGTTTAGGTTACCAAAAACTGAAAAATAATGTACATTTCAGAGTTATAAAAAAAGGCCCTTTTCAGGGAACAAGCAATGGGTTAACGTGGGTTAACAGTCACTCTGTGCAAGTCGCCAACTCTGGATCCAGCAAAAGAGCCCCAGACCATCACGCTTCCTCCTCCAGTCTTCAGTAGTCCGCTGGCGGTGCTTCATGGACCAAGCAAGCCTCTTTTGATTATTTTGCCATCTTAGCAATGGCTTTCTTACTGCCACTCGACCTGTCAAACCTGCAGCTGGAAGTCTTCTCTTTAGAGTTGAAACTGAGACTTCCTTACTTTGACCAGTGTTAAGCTGTGCTTGAAGCTGTTGTCCTGTGAGCCGCCTATCACGCAAGCTGTTGACTTTCAGAAACTTGTCTTCTGATTTTGTCTTCTAGCTATACCATAGCAGGACAGCATTTCACTGCATATTGTTATGCACCTAGTTTCCTTCCTGAAACTTCCTGAAACCGTTCAAGTTGATTAAAACAACAACAGAACTTCAGTATGGGAAACAAATTCTTTCATTAAAAATAATGCCCCGATTTTGGACGTCATGCGACGCAACCGAGAATGGCGGCTTGAGAGGGAAGCTCCGAGCACCACCGCATTTATTTTGTTAAACCAACAAAAAGTGTGACAAAAGCAAGAAGGTCACAGACGATATCAGACCAGGCAAAAGTCTCCAGATATTCCTCAAGATGATGACGGAGCTGCTGAAAGCACCGAGGACGAGGCCTCCAACGCTGCTATCCACACACTGTTAAAAAAAATGTCCAAGGACCAGAAGAGCCAGCTCACCGACATTTGGAGAGCCACAGCTTCAATTGAGATGAGACTCTCTGAGGTACTTAGTCGTCTCTCCGACGTTGAGGGTCGGCTAAACTTTCTGGAGGATGCAGCAGCAGAGGCAAAAGCTAATCCTGCAGCGACCGCGACCGAGGTGGAATCATGCCGTCGAAGGCTGGATGAGATGGACGACCAATCTCGGCGCAATAATTTGCACCTCCTCGGCTTCCCCGAGGGATGTGAGGGGAAGGATGCCTTGGCTTTTATAACCGAGACGGTACCTGCCTTGCTAGGTTTGGACTTTCCCGGAGGTTTCCAGGTGGAGCGTGCGCACCGGTCATTGGGTCCCCGCAAGCCGAACGGGCCGAGTAGGTGTTCATCGTGAAATTTCTTCGATTCCAACAAAAGGAAAGTGTACGGAATGCGGCGAGAGTAATTGAAGGGCTTACTTCCAAAACCTGTTAAGTCCATTTTTGCCAAAAAATGGTTCTGAGCACCACCTGCAACTACATATGGCAACGCATGTTTCTGCTGTAAATTGAGCGTTAAAAGCGGTTTAGTCCCATAGAAGCCGCCCATACAACTATTGTGTTGTTTCCAAAAGCGATTAAGTCCCACCTGGTTTCATTTCCAAAACCTGTTAAAGTCGATAACCAATAGCGTGGGGTTTTCAACGTCACGTGATATTTTGTTCAAGTTGTTATGGCGGAAGATATTTGTGAGGATTATTCCGAGCTTGTTTCTCCTTCTAGTAAAAGTAGAAAGCGTAAAAGATGCCCAGAAAAGTGGAAGAAAAATATTTTGAAAGAAAAGCGTTAGTGTAAGTGATTTTAAGGCACAGTGCAAGGCCCATTTGAAGGTGAAATTGGGTTTTAAGCTGTCTGAGGTAAAGACAATCAGATACGAAAATATGAAAGTCGGTGTTAAGTCGGTGTACAATGGCGAATATTGTTATCACACGATTGGCAAGAAAGGAAAAAGCTTTCAACATTTAAGGCAAAGCTGATACCATTCAAAAGTGTGATAAAGCCAGCCAAAGCTGCAGATGTAGGAAAGCTGAATATTGATGGCTGAAAGGAATCAACATTTAAGGAAACTGCAACCAAAAGTTGCAGCCAAATGCTGATGGAAAGTCAGTTCTACCTGGAAACGCAGCCAAGTTGCAGCCGAACCGTGGATCTACCCGCAGCGAGCGACAAGAGAGCGATTAAGCTCGCGGAGCCAAAGACTCAAGTCTCTAACTCCGGGAACTAATCGTACTCTTATCCACGTCTGCAGCGGGTGCTCATTACTTGAGCTCACCCGCTATAGGCCGGGAGCCAGGTCCACCCCTCAGGATGTCGTTTGCTTAATTTTTTTCACTATTATTTCTTGTTAGCCTATACCTTGGGCCATCACAAGTTCATACTGACCACTCCCAACTCGGGGCCGTTTGGCCTCAGGGGCCAGAAAACCCCCTTTTCGGGAAATGTTTCTGGTGAAATTATGTAAATGCAAATATTAAGGTGGTGCAACTGCATAGATTGTCCTACACGTATGAAATTTTGCATGGAGTATCCTGACACATAGGGGAAACTAGCAGAATAGGATTTGGGGGCTTACTGCCTTTCTATTGTCAAATATAACCCTCATGATACCCCAAAAGACAAAAAAGTGTCAGTCCGCCTGACAAATTCTCATCAAAAGTGATTATTTTCAAGCACTTTATTGTACATGTCACTGCCCCATTTGTGTACAGAAAACTTCCCAGCTTTATGAGCTTCAATTTAAGCCCAAGATGAACCTTCTGTCTTGAAGATTACACTTGCTATGGCCTAAGTTCTTCACTGTACCTCAAATCGGAGAAAACTGAATTTTCAATCACTACCCTTCCAAATTAGTGGAGCAGATAACTGCAAATTACAGGAGAATCGTTCATTTCTGGAAACAAGCACCAAAATTGGCACACATACCCCTTGGGGATTGCTCTTTTGATAAAACCCGTTAGCCACCAAAAAATTCAAGATGGCGGCCATTTTTCAAGATGGCCGCCATTGAATATACAGTAATATTGCATTTCGCAATAAAATCGCAGAGACTTGTCCTATTTGAATGATCTTGGTGTCAAATCATACATTTTTCACTATGTAGAATCCGAATTTGGAACCATGGACTTACTCACTGGCTTCCTTGTACCATATATCAGTCTCGGAATCCTAATATTCTGCTAAATTAGAGGTTCATGTTACGTCTGACTCGGCTAAAATGCATGGTAGTGTATATCGTAGTAGTGTTAGAGGTTTAGGTAGGCTTTGTATAGTCATTCAATCTTATCGCATTATTCATTGACAGGACTAATGCTGTCCATATTCCATTCTAAACTGTCCGGGTTCTTCCGGCTCTGTATTTCTCACAGTTTCTCTGAATAAATGATATTGTACTATGTGGTGAAATGCATTAGCTTATGATAGAACTTCAGCGATCCGGTGAATTTTAATCATCATCACTTTCATCCTCTTCCTCATCATCATCCATAGTATGGATTTCATCAGCTATGTCATCCTCATCTGTGTCCTCTTCAGCTAGGACATCAACGAGGGCTTTGGGGATGACGTCGCCCTCAAACCATAGTGGTTCTAGCTTGCCAGTCTCAGAGTTAATATGAAACCCATGGTCAAGAGGAGATGGGATTTCCGGGTAGTGCTCATGAGCCCTCTTCCAGACGCATACTTGGAAGTTGACCCTTTTCATGTGCTCCAAGAGGACCCTCTTGCAAGGTGGGAAGGTTGAGAGGTCAACGGAGAGACCCTGTCGAAGCTCGAGGCTTGAGCCACAAATCTTCTTGATCTTAATCTCTCTTGCCTCATCAACTTTCTTGATTCGAGGACTAAAACCATAGAGGCGACAGGTGAAGTCTTCAGCACCACTGAGAACAAGCTCATCGATCTCCCAAGAGTCCCCCACTGCAGCAAAGATCTGAATGAACTTCATCGGTCGCACCTTTCCTTTGCCTTTGAATGCTGAAGTGCAGTCAGCACCAGTGAAGGCATGCAAGGCTAGCAGAGCTGAAATGTGTTCTTGTGAATAATTTTCAGCCAGCTGGTTGATGTCGATAAGTCTATCTCCCATGTCAAAGATGATGTTGACTGTTTATGATCTGGCATAAAAGAGGAGAATGAAGAAAATGTCAGAGTCTTTTGCTCTGACTCTGACTGTTCTGATGTGAGGCATTTTGGTTTGGATGTACTGCATGTAGACGATCACCCTCACATCTGTTTCTTCTGCCCAATATTTATTGATTTCACTTCCAATCACAAAAGAAAACATAGCTGGCCTATAGGAAGACAGTGCTTACCTTTATCAAAGAATAGCGTAACTGGGTTGCAGCATCTCTTGTAGGAGCATGAAGCAGCATATTATATCAAGTGTGGTCAAACTGGAATATGGAGTCGTAACATTAACGTTAGCACACCAAACAACTAATAATGAATATGCACACACACACACACAAGCGAGCACGTACACACACAGTGTAAAAAACCTAATGATAAGTGCAACCTAGTTAGCTAACATTAAGTACAGCAACGTTAGGTAAGAAGTTGCTGGCTAGCTAACGTAAACGTTAGCTCAGTAGTTGTGCTAGCTTGCGTTAACTTGAGATGTTTATCATAATCATACTGCTACGTCATCGTGTTAGATGATGAAGTTTTATTTCAGGAATCTCACATTTAGCTATAAGCCTTAGGCTACCATTGCTAATGTGAAACACTAACGTTAACTAACGTTAGCTACTGTAGAGCATGTGCGATCTTGATCACAATCATCCTGGGACTTGTTAACGTTACCTTGTATGGCTAACGTTAGATATAAGCTTAAATCATGTTAAGTATGGTTGAATATCAGTTCAAAAATCACCTAATCATTGTCTAAAACCAAATACATACCCTCAGTCTTTGGGAGCCTTGTGGTATTTCATTTCTTGTGATACCCACTGTTGTCAGTGCAGCTGACAAGGCTGCTCTGATTTGGGGTAACGTTACAGTGGATTGCTCTGATTTGGGGTACAGTGAAGTAGGCTTATTCTGGATATCTATCTATAGGTATACACACATACATACATATAGTATACATATATTTGATATATGATCTGGATTAAATATTGTTGCAAGAAATTTATTGATGCAAGAAATGTGCTGAATCCCATTTAGTGGAGCAGATAACTGTAACAATCGTTCATTTCTGGAAACAAGCACCAAAATTGGCACACATACTCCTTGGGGATTGCTCTTTTGATAAAACCCAGTAATATTGCATTTCGCAATAAAATCGCAGAGACTTGTCCTATTTGAATGATCTTGGTGTCAAATCATACATTTTTCACTATGTAGAATCCGAATTTGGAACCATGGACTTACTCACTGGCTTCCTTGTACCATATATCAGTCTCGAATCCTAATATTCTGCTAAATTAGAGGTTCATGTTACGCCTGACTCGCTAAAATGCATGGTAGTGTATATCGTAGTAGTGTTAGAGGTTTAGGTAGGCTTTGTATAGTCATTCAATCTTATCGCATTATTCATTGACAGGACTAATGCTGTCCATATTCCATTCTAAACTGTCCGGGTTCTTCCGGCTCTGTATTTCTCACAGTTTCTCTGAATAAATGATATTGTACTATGTGGTGAAATGCATTAGCTTATGATAGAACTTCAGCGATCCGGTGAATTTTAATCATCACTTTCATCCTCTTCCTCATCATCATCCATAGTATGGATTTCATCAGCTATGTCATCCTCATCTGTGTCCTCTTCAGCTAGGACATCAACGAGGGCTTTGGGGATGACGCTTCCTCAAACCATAGTGGTTCTAGCTTGCCAGTCTCAGAGTTAATATGAAACCCATGGTCAAGAGGAGATGGGATTTCGGGTAGTGCTCATGAGCCCTCTTCCAGACGATACTTGGAAGTTGACCCTTTTCATGTGCTCCAAGAGGACCCTTGCAAGGTGGGAAGGTTGAGAGGTCAACGGAGAGACCCTGTCGAAGCTCGAGGCTTGAGCCACAAATCTTCTTGATCTTAATCTCTCTTGCCTCATCAACTTTCTTGATTCGAGGACTAAAACCATAGAGGCGACAGGTGAAGTCTTCAGCACCACTGAGAACAAGCTCATCGATCTCCCAAGAGTCCCCACTGCAGCAAAGATCTGAATGAACTTCATCGGTCGCACCTTTCCTTGCCTTTGAATGCTGAAGTGCAGTCAGCACCAGTGAAGGCATGCAAGGCTAGCAGAGCTGAAATGTGTTCTTGTGAATAATTTTCAGCCAGCTGGTTGATGTCGATAAGTCTATCTCCATGTCAAAGATGATGTTGACTGTTTATGATCTGGCATAAAAGAGGAGAATGAAGAAAATGTCAGAGTCTTTTGCTCTGACTCTGACTGTTCTGATGAGGCATTTTGGTTTGGATGTACTGCATGTAGACGATCACCTCACATCTGTTTCTTCTGCCCAATATTTATTGATTTCACTTCCAATCACAAAAGAAAACATAGCTGGCCTATAGGAAGACAGTGCTTACCTTTATCAAAGAATAGCGTAACTGGGTTGCAGCATCTCTTGTAGGAGCATGAAGCAGCATATTATATCAAGTGTGGTCAAACTGGAATATGGAGTCGTAACATTAACGTTAGCACACCAAACAACTAATAATGAATATGCACACACACACACACAAGCGAGCACGTACACACACAGTGTAAAAACCTAATGATAAGTGCAACCTAGTTAGCTAACATTAAGTACAGCAACGTTAGGTAAGAAGTTGCTGGCTAGCTAACGAAACGTTAGCTCAGTAGTTGTGCTAGCTTGCGTTAACTTGAGATGTTTATCATAATCATACTGCTACGCCATCGTGTTAGATGATGAAGTTTTATTTCAGGAATCTCACATTTAGCTATAAGCCTTAGGCTACCATTGCTAATGTGAAACACTAACGTTAACTAACGTTAGCTACTGTAGAGCATGTGCGATCTTGATCACAATCATCCTGGGACTTGTTAACGTTACCTTGTATGGCTAACGTTAGATATAAGCTTAAATCATGTTAAGTATGGTTGAATATCAGTTCAAAAATCACCTAATCATTGTCTAAAACCAAATACATACCCTCAGTCTTTGGGAGCCTTGTGGTATTTCATTTCTTGTGATACCCACTGTTGTCAGTGCAGCTGACAAGGCTGCTCTGATTTGGGGTAACGTTACAGTGGATTGCTCTGATTTGGGTACAGTGAAGTAGGCTTATTCTGGATATCTATCTATAGGTATACACACATACATACATATAGTATACATATATTTGATATATGATCTGGATTAAATATTGTTGCAAGAAATTTATTGATGCAAGAAATGTGCTGAATCCCATTTAGTGGAGCAGATAACTGTAACAATCGTTCATTTCTGGAAACAAGCACCAAAATTGGCACATATACTCCTTGGGGATTGCTCTTTTGATAAAACCCTATTTGAATGATATTGGTGTCAAATCATACATTTTGACTATGTAGAATCCGAATTTGGAACTATGTACCTACTCACTAGCTTCTTTGTACCATAATATCAGTCCCGAATCATAATTAGGTAAAAGTGCCCATATCATAGGCACCATCAGTCCGATATATTATTGATGTACATGTAGGCAGTAGGCCTATACTTGTTTGTCACTTATTGTCTTGCTGCCTGGATGAGTATACTACAACGCTTCTAAACCTCTGCAGCTGCAGCACAGTGCCGTGCAGGTCAGACCAAAGCAGTAGCATTTGCATCGACTGCAGCATTCCGACTTGCATCCACACTTGGTCAGCTGCTGGCAACTCTCTGCAATGGGTGAGAGTTTCTGTCCAAACGATCTGCCACAGATCTCCTTTCTTGGTCCAGCCCCAGGTGGCAGGAGTCTGCGTTTCTGGTTGACGTATTGTTGACTGACTCCAGATGCAGCCCGCCTGGTAGGCAGCACGCTCAGCGCTTCAGCGCTCAGCGCTGATCGGGTTGGAGGAATGGCTTCATACGGCCCTCTGCTTCCGAGCAAACATGTCCAACCTCGCATCATCGACACCTTCAGCTGTAAAGGGATCTGTCGTACATCATGACCACGAACTCTCCAAGGTCTTCAGGTCTTCATCATCCACTACCGGTGGGTACTGGCTGAGTTTGCTGAAGACACCGGAAGCCTCATCACAAACATCCCAGGTTTGCCAAGCAGACTTCTTCCCTTTGCCACGGAATGCTGAAATGACATCGCAGCCAGTGAAGGCATGGAAGAAGAGCATCCCTTTGCTCTTTTCTGCAAGAGTGCAACACAAGTCATGTACAGGAACCCACCTCAGGTGCTGTCCTTGGCCAAAGGCAACCCACAACTGCTGCTGCAGACCTAGCTCCTGAAGTGCCTGCAGAACACTGACTGCGATGACGACAACATCTGTGTCGCTGGCTTTGACCATGATGACTTTGCTGCCTGCTTCTGTTGCATGCCTGGCATGCAAAAAGATCCGCGTGTCAGCTTCTTCATGACTGCATGGTGCCACCCCAGCCAGATTGATAGTGCGGTTGCTGACAGCATCTTCTTCCTTGGTCACAATGACCACATTTGGTGTGGCCACACGTGCAATCTTATCAGCCAGAAAGTTGAACAGCTCGGCTTTGTTGTCATTTTCTCTCAGGAAGTTTCGCCAGTTTGAGGGAATTTTGCCCTTCCCTGTCACCCTGCGTCTCACCCCGCGTCCTCGCTTTGATCTAGTTTCAGCTTTCAGACTAGATGGCCGGGTAGACATCAAACACAATGTCTGTTCTCTTGTACTTGGTAGAGTATGCTTGTATTGTAGGAAGGACATCGAGCATTGCATACTCTTTGAACGCCTTTGAACTCCGTGGGGGCAGACTGTTCACTAACGCTGCACCATCAATGATGATGGTGTCGGCGTCTGGCTCTGCCTCAGGGGTTGTAACTTGGCTCTCAAGAATGGTAGTGAGGTGGGATTGACAGGTGTGGAGCTTTCCACCATCACTGAGGGCAGCAGGATGTGACTGGTTCTCATGACGGAAGAACTCCTTCAAGTCACACTCTCTGCTCTGGCATGATATGAACAGCTTGGAGAACAGTTGACAGTCTTCCTTCAGCACTTTTTGCTTTGAAGAGTCAACAGAGGCTGGTACCTGTCTGAAGAAGTCAACCCTGTTCTTCTTGATTGGTTCATAGAAGGTGGATTCTTCTTCCCCTTCCAGTCCCTTCATAAACTCCTGGAAACGGACCTTGCATTTCTCAAGGTGTGTGCCAATCAGCTCGGCGGCAGTGTGGTGGGCAATATCCTTTGTATCAAGCGAAAGCAGGTCCCGACTCCTCCTGGAAAGGATTGCCCATATCTTTCATGGCTTGTGAGAGCTTTTTACGTTCTCAAAGAACACTCTTTGTGCTCGTTCTGTCTCCTCATGGTGGCTGGTGTGTTCAGTACCCTCTTTGGTCCCACATGCTGCCTCATACTGTGCAACCAAGTGGCTGACTTCAGGACCAGCTATCATCCATCTTCTCAGTGCTGATGGGTCTTCAGTCACGCCGATCGCTTGTTTCCAGAAATGAACGATTCTCCTGTAATTTCTGTAATAATCCTGCCCCCCCCCCCCACCGCATCGTGTCATGTCCAGTTTGGAAGCCTTGTACAGGAAGATGCTACACATACTAAACCTCTAACACTACTACAATATACACTACCATGCATTTTAGCCGAGTCAGACGTAACATGAACCTCTAATTTAGCAGAATATTAGGATTCCGAGACTGATATATGGTACAAGGAAGCCAGTGAGTAAGTCCATGGTTCCAAATTCGGATTCTACATAGTGAAAATGTATGATTTGACACCAAGATCATTCAAATAGGACAAGTCTCTGCGATTTTATTGCGAAATGCAATATTACTGTATATTCAATGGCGGTCATCTTGAAAAATGGCCGCCATCTTGAATTTTGGTGGCTAACGGGTTTTATCAAAAGAGCAATCCCCAAGGGGTATGTGTGCCAATTTTGGTGCTTGTTTCCAGAAATGAACGATTCTCCTGTAATTTGCAGTTATCTGCTCCACTAATTTGGAAGGGTAGTGATTGAAAATTCAGTTTTCTCCGATTTGAGGTACAGTGAAGAACTTAGGCCATAGCAAGTGTAATCTTCAAGACAGAAGGTTCATCTTGGGCTTAAATTGAAGCTCATAAAGCTGGGAAGTTTTCTGTACACAAATGGGGCAGTGACATGTACAATAAAGTGCTTGAAAATAATCACTTTTGATGAGAATTTGTCAGGCGGACTGACACTTTTTTGTCTTTTGGGGTATCATGAGGGTGATATTTGACAATAGAAAGGCAGTAAGCCCCCAAATCCTATTCTGCTAGTTTCCCTATGTGTCAGGATACTCCATGCAAAATTTCATACGTGTAGGACAATCTATGCAGTTGCACCACCTTAATATTTGCATTTACATAATTTCGCCAGAAACATTTCCCGAAAAGGGGGTTTTCTGGCCCCTGAGGCCAAACGCCCCGAGTTGGGAGTGGTCAGTATGAACTTGTGATGGGCCAAGGTATAGGCTAACAAGAAATAATAGTGAAAAAAATTAAGCAAACGACATCCTGAGGGGTGGACCTGGCTCCCGGCCTACTACACTCTCCCCCTCGAAACTCATGCGGCAGCAACCACGGCCCGACTGATTGACATCAGTCCTGACATCCGAGTCACGGCACCAATGTGACGGTGTCAGTTCTACCCGCGAGCGAAGTTTCGAACCGAGGGATCTCGACGCGACAAGAGAGCGATTAAGCTCGCGGAGCCAAAGACTCAAGTCTCTAACTCCGGGAACTAATCGTACTCTTATCCACGTCTGCAGCGGGTGCTCATTACTTGAGCTCACCCGCTACACTCTCCCCCTCGAAACTCATGCGGCAGCAACCACGGCCCGACTGATTGACATCAGTCCTGACATCCGAGTCACGGCACCAATGTGACGGTGTCAGTTCTACCCGCAGCGAGTTTCGAACCGAGGGATCTCGACGCGACAAGAGAGCGATTAAGCTCGCGGAGCCAAAGACTCAAGTCTCTAACTCCGGGAACTAATCGTACTCTTATCCACGTCTGCAGCGGGTGCTCATTACTTGAGCTCACCCGCTACACATACTATCAACCCATCTGTCAGTCCGCTTTGGATAACAAATCCGTGGATGACGGGGAAGATGAAAATGTGACATGGTTATTTGACTATGGCAATGATGCGTGTGTTTAGATTGTGTTAACATAAACAACCATTAGCATTATTGTTTACACATCTGCTTATCGGTTTCTGTGATATCATTATCAACATTTGAATTTTTTCGTTTTAGTTGTGTTCCTTGCAAAATAATATGTCTGCAGTCTGAAGTCAGTATTATGTCGTTTTTTAGTTTCTTTTTCCTACAACATTTACTATTTCTCTATTCCAATGTACGTTTTAACAGTTCTGCCAATACAAAAGACTGTACTCTTTATGTTTCGTTCAGACAACAAAATGTTGAAAATAAAGTAAAAGTTTTCTAAGCAACTTGTTTTTACCGAAGTGCCAACATCATTTTAGAGCTCTTATAACCGTTGTCTTTGTGTTATATCATCCATCTATTATGCCACAATACTATAAAAAATATAGTCCAGTAAGCCAGAGTGACAGGAAAATTGAGTAAGAACAAATAACACATGCATAATGCTTGGTGTGAAACTCACGGTAATCGCGATGAATGAATTTCATGACATTTTGGCACAAAAAGTGACAAAATAATAAGAACAAAGAAGAGTAGATTTCAAAAACACCCTTTATTTAAATAGTCTGCCATGGTAACCAAACATAGTTTTCATAAAATGAACATTGCTGTTAGTGGTAACAACTTTTCAGAAAAATGCGTTTTTCTCCTTACAAGCAAAATGGACTTAACAGGTTTTAGAAGTAAGCCCTTCAATTGGAGACGTACGATGGAAAGAGCATACGATCAGCATTTACCAAGATTACTCCAAGGGCACGCAGAACTGGCGACAGTCATTCTCGGAGTGTAAGAAGCTGCTGCATGAGCGCAAGATTGAGTTTGGTCTGAGCTACCAAGCGGTGTTGTGGTTTGCCACTGGCGGAGGAACCAAGCAACGATTTGACAACCCTAAGAGAGCATTGCAGTCAGTGGCGTAGCCACGGGTGTGCCAACTCATTTTGCAATCGCACAATAATCTTTTCACAAAATCCTGAGTCCGTCGGCTTTAACAGTCCTGACTGTAACATGAGATGGGTCAACTCAAAGACGGGATTTTTCTGTTCGGCTCCCCGCTCCAGTCTGGAAATCGTCGGCGGTGTACCTGCATGGGTGTGCCAGATTGACAGCTGGCCCACCCATTCAGATTCCTGAAAATAAATATATTTTTATAGGCCTAATACTTTTTTCTTTTTAGTTTAATTTTCACTAATGAAATGTTTTGTATTGGGAATCATTAGAATGATGTAGCCTATTAATAATAGGCCGTGGCCTAATAATAATAATTAAATAACTTCCTCTCTCGCGTTTGTTGACTGTTGTTACGTCTACGTTATGTAGCCTACCTACTCGCGCCAAAAGATTTGTCTGACTTTCGCGACCGTAGCAGCTGTTGTGCAACTGTGCAACTATGGCTAAATAAATAGCTAGCTATCATTGACCCGTTTACTTAAAAAAAACATGTCGGGAGGAAGGAGGATGAACATTTTTGGGATCAGGATATTGATAGAGAACTTCCCTTCACTAATTGCAGTAGCCTACTCGATAGCTGCCCTGCAGACATTTTCCCCAATAGGCTATTAACTGCCTGTTTAAGGGCAATCATACATTTTATCTGCAACAAATCGGATCCAGACACGCCTGAAATCATCAATGTTGAGTCTTGTTGACTGGTGTCAACTTGACACTTTTGTCTTTTGAAAGAGAACTAGCTAACAGACACGTTGGATTACGATGACATTGGGCTATGAACCTCTTCAATTCAAAACCCAGACGACTCTGCCTTGTGTAACCTAGAGCCGATAAGGTAGGCCAATACGGTTTCCTTTTTTTAGTCTGGCCTGCCGTGGCCCTCTGTGAGCGAGGGAGTTCTGAATTTGTGATATAGGCCTACTGTAGGCCTATGGTTATTTAATTTGTGCTTGTATTCCTGTCTGCGCACTAACGAGGGCCGGGCTATGCAACATGTTATTATCGCGAGCCCTGGCTGTTCACCTGGCTGGCCCATAGATATGTCTATTGTGATCTCTCTTAGTGGGTGATGTATTTAGGTGACACTTTTTACCAATTCAAACAGTTGTATAAGCAGATGTATAGGCCTAATAAACCAAATGTATACCGTCTTCACTCTGTCCCTCTGCATAACTATTGTACATCAGTCTAGCGGCGCCTATACTCTGTTGTAGAGAAAATTAAATGTGGCACACCCAGTTTTTACGATGCACACCCACCATCTTTTTTCTGGCTACGCTACTGATTGCAGTTCATAAAATCTCTGTAGGCTAACCGCGCTGGGTTGCCTTTTCCCCTGCTGTGGACTTTTTTTGCTTGATTCGGGGAGGACAATGCGCTGAGTAGCGGATGGATTCCGGAACTTCGGCGTTCAACTTCAACTTCAGCGAACTGTGTGTTTACTTTCGCCAGGTTAGTCTGCACTGGATGCTATCATTTAAATTTGCCCTATGATGTTTACTGTTAGCTTACCGCATATTTAATTTGCATGCTTACTGTTTAAATCTTTGAGTCATTGTTGTTCATAAGGTATGGGGCGCAGCATATTATACACCAGGTTTTGTAAATTTTACACAGCTACAATAGAACGCTTTTTGTTTGGTTTATTGGGCTACTGGGCCTATTAGTAATAGTAGGCCTATTACGTTCTCTCTCTCTCAGGGGAATATAAGAAAGCCAGTTGAATCGGTTATGTTATGTGGTTGATAACATGCTAAATTGTGTGATCTGCGGTGGTGCTACCTTTCAGGCTGCTGTTAGTTTGCGATTTACGGACTGCAGTTAACTGTTCACCGTCCACCAACCTGTTTTTTGGTGGGACCTTTTAATTTTTATCTTTTTATTTTATTTCCTTTCCATGCCTTTTCTTTTCTCCCTTGTTATTCAATTTGTTTTATATATATATATTTTTTTCTTCTTCTCGGGGGTAGTATCTCTTTTCCTTTTCACTTATCGTAGAGATGTGCTGGCTACAACATAACTTCAACATTAACAATGCAACCTGATAGGAAGGCAGGGGGATTGAGCTTCACTACGTGGAATGTTAAAGGCCTGAACCAGGTAACCAAAAGGAAAAAAAAATGTTTGTTGATCAAGCAGTCTAGACCAGGTATTGTCTTTATTCAGGAAAGCCACTTATCTGATGTGGAGTCGCAAAAACTGTGCAGGGATTGGGTGGGACATGTGTATGCCTCGCCGGGGTCCAGCAAGAGCAGAGGGGTTATAATTCTAGTTAGCAAATACTTGCCCTTTAAATGCATCAGAGAGTGTCGGGACAGTAATGGGCAAATTATTATCATTTTAGCTGAGTTACAGGGACAGAGGGTGATATTAGCGAACGTGTACGCACCTAATATAGATGACATGGCCTTCTTTGGAGACTTGGAACATAGACTTAGCACAATGGAGGATTACCCAATCATACTGGGTGGTGACTTTAACCAGGTTGTCGACCCAATACTGGATTGCAGCAAACCTCCCACTACTCGTCTCCGAAGGTCAGTTGGTGCTCTGAGTGCTGTTTGTAAGGCGTTGAGACTAGTGGACATTTGGCGACTTTTAATTCCGGTAACCCGTGACTACACATTCTATTCTCTCCCTCATAATATTTTTACCAGAATAGATTTTTTCCTTATCTCCAAGTCTTTAATTTCTTCATCACTTTCCTGCACAATTGGCAATATAGTTGTGTCTGATCACACCTCGGTGACTCTCTGTGTAGTTCCTTTTTTCGGAAACTAGTAAGTCACGCAGACACTGTTGGACGCCGCTTTCAAAGAACAATTAAGAACCCAAATTAAAATCTCCAAAGACATTAACCTTCCCTCTGCTCCTTCTTCAGGGGTAGCATGGGAGGCCCTAAAAGCTTTCATCAGGAGCTACATAATCCAGTATGCTTGCTACAAGAAAAAGGAGAGTGTGAAAAAACATCTATATCTAGAAAAACAAATTACTTTAGCGGAAAACACATTCAAACAAAATATGTCCAGCAATAATTTACGTCATTTAACACAGTTAAAATACGAATGTATTCCCAAAAGGTGGAATTTTCCCTCTTCAGAGCGAGACAGAAATATTTTGAGGAGGGAGACAAAGCCAGGAAATTACTTATATATATATATATATAAAAAATGAAAGGAATTTCTTGGTACTATACCTGCTATTAGGGACCAGCAGGACTCCCTGAAGACCTCCTCTGTAGATATAAACCAAACATTTAGAGATTTCTACGAAAAATTGTATAGCTCCGAGTCGGCAATGGAGAGTCACGAGGCCAAGGCTTTTTTAAATAAAGTAAATTTACTTACTCTATCCAGGGAGCAAAATGAAATACTAGAAGCCCCTATAACAGAGGACGAAGTTATAGATACAATTCATAATCTGCTGTCAGGAAAGGATCCTGGCCCTGATGGCTTTATAGCTAAGTTTTACAAGCTCTATGCTGCAGAGTTAGCCCCCATGATATTGGGTATGATATTGAATATGTTTTCTGACTCCCTGGAAAATGGCTTCCTCCCCCCAACCTTATATCAAGCACTCATTTCGCTAATTTTACAGAAAGAAAAGGATGCATGTGACTGTAAAAGATTTAGACCCATATCCCTAATTAATTGTGATGTTAAAATACTGGCTAAAATCTTAGCCAACAGACTGAACAAAGATGCCCGTTATCCCCTCTGCTTTTTGCGCTGGCCTTAGAGCCACTGGCTGCGGCCATCCGCCTGGACCCTAACTTCCCTGCCATCCAGATTGGGCCGTCCTGGCACAAGTTGATGCTATACACGGATGACATTCTTTTGTATGTCTCTGACCCAGTAAAATCAGTCCCATCTCCCAAACTATTGACTCGTTTTCTAAGTTTTCAGGCTACAAGATCAACTAGTGTGAGGCTCTTCCCCTTACCTCTTATTGCCCCAGGACCCTCTTTCAGGCAGGTTGCTTTAATTGGCCAGCAAAGGGTATAAGGTATCTGGGTATTTTATTTCCACCCCTGTTGTCCGACCTAACTAAAGTTAATTTAGAACCTCTTTTGGACCGCTTTAAATTAGATATTGATGGGTGGTCTCCCCTCTTTCTCTCTCTCTGGTTCATTGCCTGTGGAGCTGCCCAAAGGTTCAGGACCTATGGCTGACCATGCATGATTGTTTAGAAACCATTAGTGGGCTGAAGTTACCATATAGCCCTCTACTATACATCCTTGGGGACCCCTGTCATATCATAGATGTTCCCCCTCCTGAAGCTGACTGGATTTACACTGCGATCATGCTTGGCAGGAAACTATTAATACAAGAATGGAAGTCAGCTCAGACTTCTCCCACCTACGCTGGGAGAGTGGCATTTATTGTTGAGCAGGGTGGCAGCCTATGAAAGGCTATCTTTTAGACTTATAGGTAAACCAGACAAGTACCTGCCGAAATGGGGGAAATATTTGGAGTACATGAATGGTCCCTCCCACCGCTCCACACCACCATGATGAATGTTCCCAGCACAATCTCTCACTTCTTCAATCTTCTCCCCCCCCCTTGTCTTTAAAAAAAAAAGTTTTAATTTGCTGTTAAAATCATTTATTTATGTTTCACCATATATATTTTTCAATTTAATTTACTTGTTTTAATTCATACATTTTTTCATTTTGGTCTTATCATTTTATTGTCTTTGTGTGTGTGTGTGTGTGTGTGTACGTGTGTGCGAGCGCACGGGTCTGTGTTTGCGTGTTGTTCATTGTATGTTTATGTTCAGGAAAAACCAGCATTGTAATGTAACTCAAGTGAGGTTGTATAATTGTTATGTGCAATGCTAAAAACTAATAAAAACTACTGATCATTAAAAAAAAAGGCCCCAGTAACCTCAGAAAGCACGTGTGATTTATTTCTTCTTTGTTCTGTACTGTGTATATATTTTTACTGTGTGTGTTTTTGTGGGTACATGCACTTTTTGTACAATAAAATCTAAATGTTAAGGCCCTTCTACAGTCACAATGTAGAATGTCCTGACAATCTATTCAAGTCAATGAAGGGCCACAGCCATGACATAAAAATGCTTCTTTAATGTGTAACAAAATCAGCTTTCAGCCCCATAGTGCCTCCTACCCCAGATATGCAATTATAAGAAAGGGGGAGGGGGAAATCAACCAAGAAGATCACAGTCTGCTCAGCCAAAACAAACAAAAACACAAACAAAAAAACACAGGAGAAGTGAAAAAGCAAAGCACGACTGGGCTGGGTTAAAAAAAACTACCCCCCCAGGCCTCCCGCGTGGTCTAGTGGTTTCAACGTCTGACGCTGGCCACGGCGACCGGGGTTTGATTCCCCGTTGCATCAGAGTTGGCTCTGGCCGGGAGTGCCATCGTGGCGGCAATTGGCTGTCCGCCCCAGGGATGGGGGAGGGAAGCTGACACAGTTCGCTGTGCACAGGAGTGGTTCTGGGGTACCGGAATTACAGTCGACAGCTCGGTGAGTGCTGTCTCGGAGGAGGCAGCGCTTCGCCTTTGTCACTGCCGGTCACAGGACTACGGCAGCAAATTACGAGGGAGGGGATTGAACTAAGCACAGCGGGAGTAATTGGCTACCAAATTCTGAGAAAAACGGGGTAAAATCGGAAAAATACATTTAAAGAAAAAAACAACGACCCCATCTCACACAGATGGGCAGGTGGGACATTCTGCTTCTCGGACAAAATGTTGTGTGCATTAAATACATCACATCACATGTTTGGTGTTACCACAATTCTAACCATTAGAATAATTTCAACGGATACCATGAAAATATATTTTGCGGTAATAAGTGACCCAAAACAAAAATATAAAAAGGGATGTGAACCTGGCTTGCACAGGGCTTTCCCCCAAATCCTAAATTAATAGGAGGGAGGGAACCAACCCCCCCCCTCCAAGCACTTAAGGCCTCTGTATACTTAAAACAAAATTGAATTTGCCATGTTCGCACAGGCAAGATGGCGGGTTTACAACCAAAAGAATCACCACATTTGACTTTAATCGCCGCATTGTGTGTAGGCTGGCTAGGCGAACACATAGCCTCATTCACCGCCTCCCAATACACCATCGCCTGCAATTGGTCAACAATGTCATGTGATTGGTTGTGTTTTTACGTATGTCATTTGGCCCGCATGTTTTCGGTTGACATCTTATCATCGTGTCCAGCTGTTCCTGTACTTATATCGTTACCTAACATTAGCTTGCTACCAAAATCTTCATTAGTTATTTGACATTACCTTTTTGTCCTCAGTTCACCACCAATTGTGTGACATAGTCGAGCTGCTAATCAAGTTAACCAGCTTGTTAATTAGCTACAGCATATTAATACGGATAGTCAGATACCATTTATTCGAAGTGATCATCAAAAGAAAATTAACACAGTTTAGTAATGACAAGTGCTAATGCACAGTTGTCTAAATGTAATATAGGCCAAGCTAACCCATGGTCTACTACATCAAAAAATAAAATTCAAAAGTCACTTGATGCTATATACAACAAACAATGAGAAATTACATTTAGCAGTTTCTGGAGCACACTTTCTTATGTCTGTTACAGGATCCTATCATAAGGTATGATGGTTTAAACATAGGGTTATTTTGTATATGAAGCATGACTGTGTTGCACATTCGGCCATTGCTGATGTTTTCTTTGTCTTGGATTTCACCGTTGGTATTCATATTTCTGGTTCCGTAGTATAGCAATTAGCAAGCTCCCCCATCTGGCATGGAGCGTCATTAAAGGAACAGACCTGAAGTCACAGTGAGTACAATGACATTTGCTTGCAACGCCGTATTCAACATCAGTTGTGCGAACACACCAGTTTTAAGTATACCGAGCCCTTTAAAGTGAAACCTGTTGATGGCTTGAGCAGGGTTTTTTTCTTTTTTTTTCAGTTTAGAGGAGTCTAGCAATTCAAGGGTGATTCTACACATTCCTGCATTCTTGGGAGATCAGGGCCGGTATGTATCAACTATCTTAAGAATTACACTTAACATACCTAAGAGCTTACTTTGGAGTGAAATCATTCTTCACTTAAAACAAAGTTATCAAGCAGCTCACACTTTCTCATAGGTAAGTCTTTAAATATTCACAAGATTAACTCTTAAGTGTGTTTTTGAGACAATCATGGGTGCCACAAATTAAAATATTAAGATGAGGTAATCAATCGCTGAAATTGCCAAGAGGAAGAACTAATCTGCTTTTGGAAAATCTGTATTCTTTGATGGTCAACACAAGTTTACAACAAAGTGCAACAGACCCTCATTATAAAAGATGCCTTGTTGGCTAATGTTAGGCTAGCAAAATGGATTTAAAAAGAAAACCGAATTGTACTGTGGAGGAAACGATGATGTTAGTAGAGGAGGTAGACGGGAAAAGGAAATAATGAAGGGAAAAGTTTCCCCCACACTTACAAGTGTGGGGAAAAGAGGCATGGAGTCAGATTGCAGACAACATTAATGCAAGCTTCGCCTCCGCCATTCAGAGCCTGGAGAAAAGCGAAAAAAAATTAGACAATGTTCTATCCAAAGGGTGTCAGGAAAATCTCTGCTTTCAAAAAACATCTGGCACTGGTTTGTAGTCTTATTTATTTATTCATGAGACACATTTGTTTCATATTGTAATATTGCTGATGATGAACAACAACAGTTATTAAAATTATTTTGACTATTGAGCTACAATACTTTTATTGTAGTTAAACCTTTAAGTGCAATGGCAGAGGTAGTGTTCCGCATCCTCTGAGAAAATGCCACAATCAGTGAAGTGGGCAACTGTCAAGATGCTGGAATACACAAACTGCAGATCATATTAAGGTTGGTACTCAATTATATTGTATTGTAGTATTGTAAGTATTGTAGGTCAATAATTGTGAATAAAACATATATATAACTATATAACTATGTCAGGTGCTACAAGGGCTGTCACAGATTTTGCCACTACCCTGCTGATGGTGGATTGTGATGGTACCAAATCATCAGCATTACATAATTACATTTTCTCAGTGCCTAGGAAGTGCAATGTTAAAATAACTTGCATCTCTGCCGTAACTGCACTACTTCTCAAAGTTGCTGGCGATATTACATCCTGCACAGGATCAGTGACAAAGATGATTCCCTGATGATCTCAGCAATAATGTTTGATTAACTATGCATCATAAAACATTTCTAAGACATTCTTCCTGTCTTGGAAGGTGTGCGCACATCTCTGTCTTCGCAAATGTGCCGTCTTGCCTACTCCTAGCCGGGTAAAGAGAGCTCCAGAGGTCTCTTAAATACCTGACAATTTAAGAGTACTTTTAAGTCAAGAGATATTTGATAAATCACCTTTATTCTTAAATTTGAGTGTAGGAGTAAAAGTCACCATTTATTACACTTAAGTTACGCTTGAGACATTTGTTTTACTTTGAGTGGATTGATACATATGGCACCTGATCCCAGCTCACACCTCGGCTGCTTGTGTTTCAATTTGGTGAGACAAACTTGGTTTGGTATCTTTTTCTTCCATTTCATCTCTTTTGTTATTGTTACGTGTCATTTTTATGTATAGGATTGACTATTTGTTAAGGTAGTTGAACATTATGTTACATTTTGTACTTGTGGCAGAATGTCCTGTTCGTGTGGTGTTGGGGCCCTCTTTTCCCACCACACTTCATCCTTTTGGTGTCTCGCCACTTCTCTCACTGATTTGATTTGGTTTTGGATTTGGATTTGGAGTAAGGGCCCAGTGGAACCTTGAGAGGATCCACCCCTTTCAGAAACTGTTCAGCAGCTGGACAAGAGGCAGAGCCAGATGAGCATTGGTCAGTCAAAGTGTGTGCATTCATTGTCATTGTCAAATCAAGCAGGCCGTCTGCACCAGTGACAGCACAGTAATACAAATCTGGTCTTAACACATTTACATTTTGTTTTCAATGGAATGTCTGAAGCATTTCATTTCTGAGAAAATGTGAAGGAAGCACATGGGAGGGGTAGGGTCATTCGCTCCAAACTCACAGCCACAATCATTTACAGAACACAGGCACGCTGACAGAAAACATACAAACATACACAGGGGTCTGGGCAACACACTGCGGTTTTTTAATTGAGGCTCTGGGGGGGCCATGTTTTGACCCATTCTTGAATCAACAAAGATGGAAAAACAAGGGAGAAAAGCTGTTCTCGGTGCATACCTGGAGTGAGGTAGAGGGAGGTGGAGGAGGAAGCGTGAGAGGAAAATAAGGGAAAGATGGAATGAATGATCAAAGAGACACTAAGAGGGGGAAATCCAGATGAGTTCATATAAGGAGCCCCCTGTTATTTATATGCTCTGGAGAGACAGCCAGTGCTCTCTTTCAAAGTGGATCAATTTCTGGAGACATTTATAAGGAGGAAGGAAGAGAAACAAAGGGACAGGATGTGTGTCAGCTCCTGGTTCTGTGTGGCTCAGTAGGTAGAGCATGGCACTGACAACGCTTGTGGGTTTGATTTCCATTGGGACCACATTTACTGAAAAACATATGCATTCACTACTGTAAGTTGCTTTGGATAGAAGCGTCTGCTATGTTATAACTTGTATTTCCCACGCACCCTTTTTAGACACCCTACACGACATGTTGTGCAGCACAAGGTAGCAAACAAAAACGGAATGAGTAAAAGACAGACAGACGTTATGTTCCATAGGGTTCCTGTTCTGGTACAGTCACATGAGTAACAGACAGACAGACGTCACGTTCTCTAGGGTTCCTGTTCTGGTGCAGTCACATTCTGCAGGCTGCCAGAACTTCTCTGCGCCACGTAGAGAAACCAAGCGTGATAACAACGCTCACATTTTATCACCAGGTCATTCTTTTAGCCGAAGAAAAGACACCTTTGATATAATAAAGTCACATTTTTCCTAAAGTCTACACAGTTATTATATACATATGTATATATATTATATATTATATTATATTATACATATATTATATATATGTGTAGACTTTAGGAAAAAAATATATACAGTGGGTATAATACATATTCACCCCCTTTGGCATTTTTCACATTTTATTTTCTTACTTCATGGAGTCAAATTTGATTGTATTGGGATGTATAAACTAAAATACTTCATAATGCCAAATAAAAAATTAAAACTCTAAAGCTTTTTGTTAGTTAATTACAAATAAAATAATTGACAAGTATTCACCCCTTTTTCTAAGACATACCTAAATAAACTCTGGTGCAATCAATTATCTTCAAAGGTCACATTATTATTTGATTGGAGTCCACCTGTGTACAATTAAGGTGTTTCAAATGATTTCAAATTAAATACACCTGTCTGGTAGAGGTCCCACAGTTGGTTAGTGCATTTCCAAACAAGAGCTTCATCATGAAGACTAAATAACATTTAAAGCAAATCTGAGAAAAGGCTTTTCAAAGGCACCAACCAGGCGAAAGCCATAAAAAACATTTCAAAGACTTTGAATATCCCCCTGAGAACTGTTAAGCCCATCATAAAGAAATGGAGAGAATATAGCACAACTGTGAATCTGCCTAGAACAGGCCATCCTCCAAAACTGAGCATCCGTGCAAGAAGGGAACTTGTTAGGGAGGCCACCAAGAGGCCTATGGCAACTCTGACAGAGTTACAGTCTTCCATGGCAGAGATGAGAGAAACTTTCCATGGGACAACAATAGCCTTCACAAATATGCGCTTTAGGGAGTGTGGCAAAAATAAAACCATTGTTGAAGAAAACTGCGCATCATCCAAAGAACACTATACCTACCGTGAAACATGGTGGCGGGAGCCTAATGCTATGGGGATGCTTCTCTGCTTCATGGACTGGGAAACCTGTCAAGACAGAGGGCATAATGGATGGAGCAAGATATAGACAAATCTTGGAGGAAAACCTGCTGCAGTCTACAAGAGACCTGGGACTGGGAGATAATTTATATTCCAGCAGGACAATGACCCAAATTATACAACAAAGGCCACATTGGAGTGGCTTAAAAACAAAAAAATCTATTTCCTGCAAGGCCCAGTCAAAGGCCTGACCTCAAATCACACTGAGAATCTGTGGAAATATTTGAAAATTGGTGTTCACCACTGGTCCCCATCCAATCGGCAAAGATTGTAATGTCCAGATGTGCAAAGCTGGTAGAGACTTACCCAAATAGACTCACATCTGTAATTGCGGCTAAAGGTGCTTCTACCAAGTATTAAGTCAAGGGGGAGAATACTTATGTAATCAATTATTGTTTGTTTTTTACTTGTAATTAATTAAGAAAAAGCCTTGTTTTTTTTATTTGGCATTATAGAGAATTTGTGTTGAGTGGCATGACAATCCCAATTAAATCCATTTTTATTCCATGAAGTAAGAAAATAAAATGTGAAAAATGCCAGACAGGTTGAAAACTTATTATACCCACAGTATATATACACTATGCAAAGTTGACAAATATGAATAGAAATGATCGGAACATTAAATTATCTAAAATTAGATGCACATATCACAACTGTGCGTTGAAAGTCGTGACTCTGTTGGGGAGGAGGGATGGAAAGAGACAGACAAAAGAAAGAAAGAGGGAGAGAGAGGTGAAGTTGTCTTCTGCACCCCCCCCCCACACACACACACACTTGGCACTTGGGAGAAGAACACACAAAGCAAATCTCTTTCCCATCTAAGCAGTAGCTGTGTGGATTAATTAAAACCACATGAAATTATGCTTCAAAGCTGTCTTTGAAATTAAAAAATAATTAAAAAGATATTTCCCAATAAAACAGGTGATTATGATATGATGGGCTATATGCAAAAATGTTTATCATGGCATTACCCAAACCAAAAATAATTATATTTATATTATATGAACTTATATATTTATTTTTAAAAATGCACTTATGTATCGTATATTTAATTACCGAAATTATATTGAATGAATATGTTTTTAGTATATTATTTAAAGGACATGTTATATATGATAATATAATAGACTGGTCCAAAATGAATGGCACTCTTGATGAAAATGAGCAAAAAAGGCTGTATAAAATAAACAATACAGGTTATGAGCTATATTACATGCTCATATTATTATCATATTATTAATATTATTGTTCAGATTGGAACCTGATGTTATGGTCATGTTATGAACGTTTTGGCATGTACTCCGGTGGTGGGTTTTTATGTGATCAGAAGGGCGTTTATGCTGAAAAGACCCTATACCTATGGTGAAATACGGTGGTGGATCTTTAATGTTTTTTTCCCATCTACTGGTCCTGTGGCTTTTGTTAAGGATAATAGAATCATGGAATCCAGCAAGTACGAAAACATTTAGGCCAAAAACCTGGTTCCCCCTCCATACCAAGGAAGCTGACACTTATCCGCAAATTGATCTTTCAACAAGACAATTATTCCAAGCATACCTAAAAATCTAACAAAACATTATCTCCAGACTTGAACCCGATCTAAAATGTGTGGTTTGAATTGAAGAGCTGCAGTACAAAAGCACAGATTGAAGGATTTGAAGGATCTTGAAAGATTCTCTATGGATCAAACTTCGAGTCCTTTAAATCTAAGCTCAAAACTCACTTGTATTCCTTAGCGTTCCCCGACTCACACTGACTCCTGCCTTGTTTGTTTTGACGTGTTGTTTTGTTCCTTTGTATGTCTGTTGGTTGTTTATTTTCTGTTTATTTATTTTTACCCTTAGTCTACCTGTATTGTAAAGCACTTTGGTTGACGAGCGTCATGTTAAATGTGCTATATAAATAAATTTGATTGATTGAAACATCCTCCCAATATGTTCATCAATCTCATAAAACACAATAGAAGACAATAATATACGCCATTTAGCAGACGCTTTTATCCAAAGCGACTTACAGTAGTGAATGCATACATTTTTGTGGCCCCAGTGGGGATTGAACCCACAACCTAAGCGTTGCCAACGCTGTGCTCTACCAACTGAGCCACAGAGAACCACAAGATGTTAATGCAGATTTATTTCTGTATATATGCATATGTAACAAAATGAAGGATGAGTGATTGTAAATGGATACTTTGAATTGGACATAATGAGCATGTCCACGTGTTGAATGTTGTCCGGGCCTTGTTTTCTTACATCCTTGTCTTTAAAGTGTTGTTGTGCGTGTCAGGGAGCAGAGAGAACAGAAGAGAAGAGAAGAGAAGAAAATGCTATTTTTTGCTATTTAGCATTCAATATAGCTCATAACCAGCATTATTTATTTTATATAGCATTTTTTGCTCATTCTAATCAAGGGTGCCAATCATTCTGAATCTGACTGTATTAAATATGTTATATAATTTTGCACACATTTACCATATATTTCCAAACCCTTTTTGTATCATGAAAAGGCAGCAATTATGTATCTTTCATCTTTTCATGTTATGTACTTTTTTTTTAGGCTTATGTACTTTCTCAAATATTTGTAATATATGCTTTCTCTATATATTTATATGATTAATGCATTTTAAAATTGTATTTTATTTATATTTATTTTTGCTGTGGGTAAACCAGACATCATGTATGTGCACACCACTGTTTGTCAACGTTTGAAATAATTATACCAAGAGATTTTACAGCCGCATTTGCAATAAACAAGGCAACATTGACAAAAACATGAGCATTTCTTGTTTGTATGTCAATAAAGAGACATCGTCATGTTGTTACTGTTAAAATATAACACCAGGTAATGTCTGGTCTTAGGCAGGCAGAGAGTGGAGACAAATCGATTTTCAAGATCCTTTTCCATTTGAAGTGAAATAGCATGACCATGATTATAAATTAAGCAATGATCATGGTTATGTGCATGCTATATAATGGGTTAGCATTGCCACGGTAGTGTGGAATTAAGCATGAAGAGCCGTGTAATCACAGAGCTCTGTAAGCTCCAATGGTGTGAGTTGGAGTTTTACAGTCATCTGAGCTATTTTCACACTGAAAATCATTCAATGAAAATGACAGATTTTTGGGGGGTTTCCATAATGCTGTGCTACTTTTATTAGTAGAGTTCATTTAACAGTGAAAGTGAACAAATCTACACTCTCATCTTAAGTTTATGACTAGTTGTGCTTAGTTTGGCTACAAAACTGAGCAGAACTGGATTAATTCACTTGGACCCTGTACACTTATTTGACATACCCGAACATAGTGACTTATTAATGCACAATACCATGTATCTACTTTGCCATTGGTTGACATCTTCATTTTTTGTGATATTTGTGATAACTTATCAAAATTGTGATGAAACAATATAAAAAATGTTCAATCTTCAAAACTAAAGGAATCCCAACTGCAATTCAGTTCGGCCATGTGTGACAGGCTTATTTTTTATGAATCACTCATTTTTCAAGTTAATAATGTTGTTTTGTGCATATGCATTTATGTGTTTTATGAATGGTAATGCTTAAAGTCTAGTAAGAAGTCAAATGAACTTATCTAACAATATGAACCAGTAGTTTTTACTAAACAAGCTAAATAGTTCACACAGTTCACTGACAACTTTGCACATATCTGATTAACCAATGGACATTAATTTAGGCAATTTTATGTGGGTATACTTTTTAATGTGCATTATTCTGACAAAAAGCTTTGAAGAAATCAAATTAACAGGAGAACTTTGTGGTTCAGTACTTTTTTTAGGGTTTCATAATTAAGGTGATGGGGATTTGCCATATCAAGTCGTAAGCCTAGAAGGCAGTGGAATGTTTCAATTTAAAGAAAACTTCCCCCAGCTATATTAACATGTCCCCCATTCCTGTCCAGATCATTCACTGGAATTAAAAAAGAAAGCCAGTGGCTATTATCTACGTGGATATGTGTAAAAAATATTGTTCAGGAGGCAGCTTGGATAAGTATATGGTGTGTAGATGGTATTTGTACCATTGCCCTGCTTTGACTGTGAATGGAGCAGCATGCTGTGGACAAGCCTTCCTTGCGACTAGGATCCCTGCCAGAATCTCTGACGCAAAGCATATGATGCACTGTGAAAGGAATTCTGACACGTGCAGTTAAAAACACAAGCATGCTTTTCAGACATTATGTGGAAAGGGGACAGTGAGCGAGTATTAGGCTACTTCAGCACTGATGCATGGAACCACTCAGCCGTACCTGCCTTAAGTGTGACCAGAAATGCATGTGTACTAGACTGGGCAAAGGTTGAGGCTGATTTGTGTGCAACTGTCTGATCAAAAGTTTCCCTGGCAGGAATAATACACAGAGCATGTATGCTGGGGTTTCTAGAATCAAGCATAGCAGCTGATTGCTCTCTGCATGCTGGGGGTTCTAGAATCGAGAATAGCAGCTGATCTCTCTGCATGGTCTCTTCCAGAGCTGCTTTGCTTATTAAGCTTTTTTACCAGAATGTTGAACCACCCCCAACTCTTCAGTCTTATTTTCCACCCTGTTCCTCTCATGGACCCCGCATGAAGGGGTGGCTAAAGGGGTTGAAGATCCTTATTCCATTTGAGGCTCTCCCCAGACTACGGCATAAGGTGAAGGAAAGATCAATATACCAGAACTGTGAGAAAAGGCTTCAATTTATTGTGTTGATTTAGGGCCAAACCCTTTGCATCTGATGGTATAAGAGTCCTCTGAGCCAATGAGCTGTGGAGGCGTATCCCCAGAGCTCAAGACTGAGCCAATAAGCTGTGGAGGCATATCCCCAGAGCTCAACTCTGAGCCAATGAGCTGTGGAGGTGTATCCCCAGAGCTCACCACTGAGCCAATGAGCTGTGGAGGCATATCCCCAGAGCTCAACTCTGAGCCAATGAGCTGTGGAGGTGTTTCCCCAGAGCTCAACTCTGAGCCAATGAGCTGTGGAGGCGTTTCCCCAGAGATCAAGACTGAACATCCAGTCCTCAGCGACAGAATATGGCAGGGGAGACGTAGAGACAATGCCTCCACCCAACAGCACAGCACTAGAGCCAGTACCATTTGGTAACAGGGATTCTGTATAATACAATATGGATTTATTGTACTGTGATACTGTGTGATATTTTTTGATAGATTGGTTCTATATTTTTAATGGGAGATTCTATGAAGTTTGTACATATGAATCCCAGTCAGCTCTGCTTTGTTTTCATTAGATGGGAGCTGGAGTTGAACATAGTGCTGAGCGAGTGGGTAGGGCAGATATCCCTTTCTCCCGAACTGTCCTCTCTCCCAACCCGATGCCACCACCAACAAACATACAGCAGACATCAACCCCACTTTTTCAAGAAGGGCAAGTTATTATAATTATCATCAGCATTGTTAGCATCATTATTATTGTTTTGTCATTTAAAGTGACAAATTAAATCTCAGTGTACAATAAATATTAATACCCCGCCCCCCCCAACAATTTGCACAGAAAAAAGTTTTTAAAACAGAATAGGTCTCATCTCTGCAGCAGAGAAGTAAACCCAACAGAAGAACACCGAGCACACACATACACATAGACCAACAGTCAAATGTAAACATAAAATGATTATTACTCTTATGTTATTCATACTCATTATTATTATTATTATTCCGAATATCGCTATCTTGAACCCTGATCAGGAGGAGTCACATTGGTTTGACACCAGACGCTTAAAAAAAATGAAAGGGTCGAGCTGGGAGAGGCAGAGTCTGGTTAGACGGGCCCACACACACTCACACACAGACAGACGGACTGAGCTGGCGCTCCAGCAGACAGATACACTTTCCTGCTTATGCATATCCGTACTAAACACGCAATGGGAGATGGCAAATGGTGGGCACACTGACCGTATCTCAGAGTGGATATCACCCCAAGCGCCTGACCCTAATCTTAAACCTGACCATTTTGTGTAAAAACTTTTTTTACAGAGAATCTGATACAAACAATTTCTCTGCACCGCACCCACAGCTCACTCTTTGTGGAGCTGTCAGCTGCAGAGGAAACAGAGACAGATGGGAAACGGGAGGAAAAAGAGACAGTGATGTGAAATGGAAGGTGTCAGACATGAAGAGGTACAAACTGAGATGGGGGATGGGGGTGGTAATGGAGATGGGGGGTAGGTGTAGAACAACACCGCAGATATAGGGTTTGATCTACCAAAGGTAAGATGCTTGGTCAAGGGATATTCTCATCATAGATGCTGTCATATGGGCCGGGCGCTGTAAATACCATCGCAAACATTTATGTTTATGTTAATTTTATTTCATTTCATGTAACATCAGCTATGGCAAGTCTGCATCTTTGCAAAATGATAAAGAAACAAAAAAAAGAGAGGAAGGGAAAATGAAAACAGTTAAGAACAATGACAATTTTTGAAAATGATTTGGAAAAATGCTAAAACCTTTTAGCAGTACCGTGGGATCTAGAACCAGGCCTTTAGTAATCTGACCTTTAAACCAATAATTACTCTAAACCTGTTTCCATTTATATTCCTTTATTACTAATCAATGAATCAATTAGCTGAATAATCAATACCAACATGTATAGCAACTTTTAGTGTGATAGCATTTTTCTTTACATTGCAAAATTGTGTCTTATATGTACAGATTATCTAAACTTGTTCTGTGTCAGAATTCATGGAATATGACCCCATGAATTGAATGAAAAAGCACTGAGGTTTTCACCAAACTAAAGTCGGTGTTTGCAAGATTTTATTGTGCTTTGCTCAAAGCTAGTTGTACAGTTAACGCAGGGATTTAAGTGAATCTCTTCATTGAAATGATTCCATTGATTTTCACTCAATTAAATCACATATTGTCATTTATATTGTCTAACTATTGAGAAGGAGAGCTTTATGATTGCTTGCCAATTGATTATTCAAATAATTGCCATGCTTGTTAATCAAGCAAAATAAAGGAAAACCGGTTGAGACAAATGAACGGTTTAAAGATAAGGCTACTGAAGGAACAGTTGCAGATCCCATTATATGTTGCTGCCTTTTCATAACAATAAAGCTTTTAATCATGTCAAATTTGGGAGATGAGTGTGTGGAGACATGTCAGCTGAGCTTAGTTTCATCAGGAGAGAACTCCCTCCCCACTTTCTTAAATGGGGTGACGGGTGTTAAAGGCTTCCTTAGTGGGTAGTGAGCACATACCATAGCTGCAACTTTACAGAAATTTCACAATAACATCACGTGCCACCACATGCATCTGCTGGGTGCCTTAAGCTGATACATAACTTGCACTACATTGCATTTCATCTTAAGCATAGTAGTAATATTGCTTTCACTCACACTTTTCTTTGAACATACATGATCAAGTTTACAGCACAAAGATAACAAAGGAATTGTAGATACACTCAACGGTTAATTTGTTGAGAGCTTCACCTGGAAAAGTTGAAAAATATGCCTACAATTCCATCCAATACCCAAAACATTTTGGAGAATGTTAAGATAAGGGATGAGTGGCATATATTGAAGGATAGGCCGTCTAGGTGTGGGGTTACTTATAAAGCACTAACAAGTATTTTTACTTATATGCAAATTCTAGAAGCTGGTGCACTACCTGATGACTGAAAACAATACTGTATTATGCCAATACATAAGAAAGAGCGCTGTAAATTTTAGAAAAAATATAATCAAAATGCTAGAAAAAATATCACCATCAGGGATAGTCACTATGGTTTTCACAGAGGGAGATACTGCTTGAAATTCTCCAGGGCTTTGTTGAAGATGCTACAAAATGTTTCGATTCAAACTATGGTATATACCTGTATTTTCAAAAAAACCATTTAACAAAATACCACATGCGACACTCATAATAAAACTGAATTCAGAGGATTCAAAAATGGGCAGGAGGCTCACATCTGAACGATGCAAAGTGATGTGAGACATGGGGTTCACAAAGGATTGGAGTTAGGACTCCTGTTCTTCCTTATTTACATAAATGACCTTGATAAAAATACTAGTAGAATTTTTTTTTTCAATTGCCAAATACACGAAACATCAGGATGTAGCAAACAGTTTGGACACCACAAAAATAAGTCAATAGCAGTGCTGCTGTTCAAATGAACAAGTTGCGGTTTATTTACATAGTTAGTATTAGTAAATACCCTGTGAAAAGGAAACCATGTGGGGATCCTTTCTTTTTTTGCATCCCCAATGCTAATTACAGTTATCCTTAAATCTGCCCAATAGTGTTTTCAGGCCCTGTATAATGAGACTCTGGAGATTTTAATCAGGCAGGATTACATGCACTATTTTTGGTTGAGTTCTCTCTGCAAAACAAGAGGGATTAGGTGAACACAAGTAAATTTTGCACTGACACTACAAAGTATTTTTTCACACTGAGAGTAACTGATGCGTGAAATCGCTCATCAGAACTCTAGTAAAAGCAGAGACCCTTGAGATGTTCAAGAACACTGCTGGATACACTTTAGACCAGGGGTTTGTCAATCCTGGTCCTGGAGGGTCGTAACCAGTTTACACACAAGAAACTAGGTGAGGTGTGTAATCATCCACTTTAATTGATTAAATAAGAACTGAGAAACAACAAATAAGCAACATATCCTGCAGCCCTCCAGGACCAGGATTGAGAAACCCTGCTTTAGGCTGTAGGCAAAATAACAAGCCTAGCTGGGCTATTCTATTATTACCATGATAAAACATTCAGATTTTCTTATGTAACATTGTACTATGATGCAATCTGGTGTAAAGTATTTAGCAGCAGACTGTAATATAGTACAGTATGGTACAGTAGCACCCCATTAGCACAGCTGAAGCCCTAACCACCTGTTTACCTGTTCAATTCACTTAGGATCATCCAAGAAAGACAAGACATTGAAGGTCAGCAGAGGCCAAAAGTGGCGCGATTGATGTATTGTTTTTGAACATTTGAGTAACGTCATTCAACCACAGACAAATAATCTGACAGTGGGGACCAACTAATGAGAAATAGTCATTAATGCTTTGCCCATCACTGATGGCTTCAACTTCCAAAATCAATTTAGGACAAACAATTTCAAGCCTGGCCAATATAGGTGTGTCACCTTGATTGCCCATCTAATTCAGAACCCCCTCTGCTCAAGCAATGCAACTGTGCCCCTGTGTATTTCTATTTTTGGAGGAAGTCGCCTCCCCAAATTGGGCAAAGTGAAAGAATGTTGACAATTTAATGGGACTGTAATACACTGTGGCACCCTGGGCAGAGGCTGTCAAAACAGGTTGCCTCGTCACTGGCCCGGTCGATTGTTCCAAAGGCGCTGGAATGGCTCAGCATTGTCCCCCCCTTCCCCCCATCCCCAATCCCTCATCCCCCCCCAGTGTCATGGGCTCTTAGCAAATGCATACACATACTTCCTCCCCACCTCTGTCATACTCTTGCCTCTGTGCCTCTGTCCAGTTTGAATTTAGCTTGATGATGGGAAAGCCACACTTTGGGACCTGCTTCCCGAGGGGGGGAAGGGAGTGGGGGGGTTGAGTCATGTGATGTACTATCACAGTCACATGGCAGTTCCACCAATTGAGTGGTGAACCCTTGCTAGACTCAGGTTCAGCTGTTGGTGTCTTTCGTCATTGTTCCCCCTTGGTGCTCGGGCTGTGGGCACAAACAGTACAGATGCACAGTATGTACTCTGCAGCATTATGAAGCGTATGGGGACTCTGTAGTGGGCACTGTGAAAGGTTCAGGACACGAAGCAGGATTGGCACACAGCTCTACTCCACACTCCAGTCTCCGCTCTCACATCCACATGCTCAGAAACACTCAGGCTGTGTCGTTCCCATGTGCACACATCCAGTTACAACCTGCCGGCCTTGTTCTCATTTGTACACGCTCTGTAACATCCTACTGACCTCACCCTTATGTGCACATGTTCAGTAAGGACCTGCCAACCTCACTCTTATGTGCATATGCTCAGTAAAGATCTTCCAGCTTCACTCTTATGCGTACATGCTCAATAAAGGCCTGCCAGTCTCATTTCCCTGCACAATATGAACAAACATATGACAGTATGTCTAATCACAATTACCAATGCAAAATGGAACACCAGTTACAACAAGAGACCCCAGACTTTCACCCCTCTCTGCATTTCCCACAATGCTTTTCCCTGCCCGCAGACACACAACAGCTGGTGTAGAAGCCTCTCTTGGCCAAGAGAGCAGCGGCCAACCTCGTAGCCACACTCCAATGAAATCTCCTCCTGCCTCCTTGCTGTCACTCCCAAGGACAGCCTGCTGCCACTTTGTTTTCTGGAAGTTTACTCGAGTATCATAGTCCCCATATAAAAAAATTATATTTGTGCAAATGCATTGGGTGAAAGTAAGCAATATAATGCATATGTGAAACCAATATATAGGCACGCTATGTATAAGAACCCTTTGTCCCTTTTAGCAGATTAAAAAAACACTACGATTTTTTCCTATATAGTAATGACCTGGAGAATGCTCTGTTGTATTTGCGATCGGTATCGGCTGTGTGTGTTGTATCTCCAGTGTGCTGCTCTTGGATGTGGAGGCTCTGTGCATAACCTTTTGGTATGGGGTTATGTCACACAGCTCTGTCACATGCTGCTGTCACAATTACCTCCCTGTGTGAACACAGTCATATGCAACTTGTATCCCGTTACACAACAACACAGTCATGCAGCAAGGTTGTGTCTTCAGTCATACAGCATGGTTTAAAGATGTCCTCCATGCAACAGGAAGAATAGCGGCTACCTTGGTAGCAACTAATGGGGATCTCAATAAACTAATACATTCATAAACTAATAAAAAGCACAACCTTGATCCTCTCACACTTAACTTATTGTTTTACAAGCTGGTCACAAGCTGGAGGGACAACCTTGCAGAAAACTGAGACCCCCTGCGGTCAAGATTTGAAACAAAAAACAAAAAACAGTCACCACCATTGTTTCATTTCATCCTTCAAAAACACAACTTATTCAGCTTGGAAAGTATTTTAGAACAGCATTTAATACTGTATTTTCCAATAATGTAATGTTTTGATTGTGTAATATATTGGTGCATTGTATGTTTTATATTTGGTGTTTTTAACCTGCTGATGGACTACGGACGCAAATTAGCCACATGGCTAACACTTGCACATTTACATAGATATGTAAACTGAAATGTTTATTAATGTGTACTGTCTCTATCAAATAAACTGCTTAAATACAAATAAATACATTCCCTCTAGAACAGTACAATTATGTTTAAAAAAATCATGATTCCCTCCTTAACAGCACAACCATTTACAACTTAAAACGTACCTTTTTATTCAACTATTCCCTCTAACTAGTTATTTAGTAGCATGTAGAATTGATACTTGTTATTGTTTCTGTTATTGTTATTTTATCTCTTGTTTTTGTACATTGTAACGTGTCCTTGAATTTGAAAAGGTGCTATATTAATAAAATGAATAATAATAATAATTATTATTATCAACAACCATACAACAGTCAGTATGCCCACAACAACAGTGGGTAGTTATAGAGCAGTTATTGCTGCATAATCGTACAGCACAGCCATGATTCCTTCTAGAAGAGCACAATTGTACAACAGTCATTGTGCCTAGTTATACAGTATTTGCACAGCACTAGTCATACATCGATCATGATTCCCTCAGCCTTACAATTATACAGCAGAGTCAAGATGGCATCTTTACAACAGCACAACAACACATCACAGTTCACAAAGCTCTGCTGATATGGTCACCCCAATCATTAATGTCACACTGCCTGAACATCTACAGTGGTCCACTTGTGACAACACAGACATACATGCGCCATATGGCATGGCCATGCTGGCCAATGGGGGTAGGAACAGAAAGGTTGTATACAGAGTCCCCACAGCCAGACCCCACCTCCAAACCGACCCCAACTCCCCCAAACAGACCACCCCCTCCAGCCAGAACCCACCTCCGCAAGCCAGACTGCACCTCCCCTGTAGCTCGCCCTTTGCAACACACCTCCCTTGAAAACATTTGCATTTCCTCACAACTATCATCAAAAAGTGCAGATCAGCCTAAACCCCTGTCCCTCACATCATACAGTGAGGGTCTTTCACTGAGGGAAAGAAAGAAAGAAAGGAAAGATGGACAGGGGGTGATGGAGGAAGAGAGGAAAGAGGAGGATAAGTTAGAGAAACCTGGAGATAGGAGGCAGGGGGAGCCCACCAGATCTGTACACACAAGCATGAATACACACTTACACACACATACATGCACGCATACACACGCAGCGCGACTCAGAAAACTGTCTTTTTGCTTCTATTTTTCACTTTAAGTATGGAAGAACTTTTTGATTGGTTTCTTCACTTTCTTTTCCCAAAGAAAGAAATGACATCAGTTCCTTTTTCCCTTTTTCGCTCTTGGTTTTGTCATTCTCCTCCTTTGCCATCTTTCATTCCTCTTTCATTTCCGTGATTGGTGGGGAAAACCCGGACCGTCCATCCATTCTGTTGTTTCTTTTTTTGTATTTTTGTCTCTTTTTTAAAACACTACTTTTATTTGGAGCTACAGCACGGCACCCACGACACACACAGAAACAACAAGAGAGGGATTCTGACAGGGAAGGTTCACTATTATTGTGCCAGACACAGAGAGAAAAAAAAGGGGACGGGAGTGTTAGGTCTTAGCCCGAGAACAATGGATCTAGTTAAATCCTGTTGGTTCGTCTCCAGGTCAGTCATTATCAGTGTAAAGCATTTATAGCACTTTCTGGTTGTGTCCAGAAGCAGAGAGAGTGGAGAATGGAAAGAGAGGGAGAGGCTTTTATGATAGACTATGGGGGGGGGAGAAGGCAGGGGACTCCAGAATGAGACACAAGAGACCTGACCAGAGCATGCATAAACACCCCATGATTAGTGTAACCAAGGCCAAAGCACTCACACACCTTAAAAAGCACCCTTACACAACAGACCTGTTTATTGTAAGATTAAGTAGGACTGGGGTCTATGTGCTATGGGATTCTCTGTGGTCTGAACAGGATGTCTATCTAAGGAAACTCAATGACATGCCACACAGGCCTGTATCTGTGGAGGAGCTGGCAGCTAGGGCCAGTTCAACAGGAGGGAGAGAGTATGTGTCAGGTCTCCACAAGGAATACTCAGTCTGACACAGAAACAGGGGATGGAGAAGATGACCCAAAAACTAAAGTAGACAGAGCAAAACAAGTTTGAGAAGGAGGAGACAGTAGATAAGATATGAAATAAGAGAGGAGGACAGAACGGGGGGTTCAAAGAGACAGAGAATCCTGTGAATGGCTAATTGTACCCGTGTTTCACAGCCTGGCAGCATGTCAGTCTTGTGCATAAGGACAGGGGCTGGGGGAGGCGGGTGTTTAAGAGCAAGGGAGGGGCTTGGGGAGCGGTGGGTGGGGCAATCAAGCCTTCAGGGCATGCCATTGGGCCACTGCAGTGCGCGGGTGTCCCATCATATCCTTCCAGTGTTTTACTTCAGCTGGGCCGCTCTTCCACGAAAGGTAAATCTGAGGCAGAGAGAGAGAAAGAGCAAGATAGAGCGAGAGTGAGAGAGAGATAAAAATAATTCACAAAAATGCTAAATAAAAATATTACTTGAAAAATGGAAAGACAACAAGAGAAGTATGTAACAGAGGACATCTGTTGTAATGGAGATATTTTTGTCAGGCAAAATTATAGTTATGATAAAATGATAATCATGACAGTACTGTATTTGAATTTGAGAAAAACACAAGGATTGAGTACATGAGATGACACTTCCTGTAGCAATGCAGCTGACTCCCAAAACGTTCAATCACGAGAATCCCCAAACGTGACATGCTTGCCAAGTTTTGGCTCGATCGAGCGAAGTGGCGATATAGAAGTCCATCCCGGAAAAAAGTGAGACAAAATAAAACAACGCAAAAACATATATCCAACAGTTTAGATACGCATTGTTCTTGTCCACACATCAATGACAAACGCCACTGGCAGTGACTCATTTGTGCTACGGATATTCACAATGTTGCTGCGGTGTAGATGGATGAGAAAATTTTATCTTTCGTGCATGCAATTCCTATGCGTGTCTTTTGTGACGAAGCCCTGTTTTGTAGTCCTCTTCTGCCATCTAGTGGAAAAAAGTGAGAATTCATGAGTGCTTCCTAGCACATAATATTCAGATGCGATTCCATGGATTACAAAAACCGTTAACAATGATGCAGTTCTTTATATTCATACAAAGCATCAGGAAAGTAAGCAAAGCAAAAACACATTCCAATATCCAAGTTTAGATGTAAATAATGATTGCTGTACCGACAATAAATATATGCATAAAAACACTTTTAAGAGCTATAAATTAATATAGCTGTATATTTTTCCTTGAAATACGTATAGTTTTAAGTCCCTGTAAGGTGTGCCACGGGAGACTTACATGTGCCAGCGACAATATAAAAAACAAAACATTTTAAGCTCTGGAAAACATGAGTTCGCTGCGTATACGATTGGCTCTGGAGTACCGGAGTTATGGTCGATGGCTTGGCGAGTGCTCTCTCGGATGAGACGATACTTGACCTTTGTCACTGCCGGTCTCAGGGCTACGGCAGTGAACTCACAAGGGAGGATTGACATGAAAAAGAGAGGGTGTAATTGGCTACTAAATTGGGAGAAAAATGGGATAAAATCAGAAACAAAATCTTTAAAAAAATATATATATTTTGTGCATGTTGTAAGCAAAATGGTGCATGACATGGAGCGTGGCATGAAGACCATTCAAAATATGATCTAATGCTTCACAATTTAAGTGGTCCCATATGTCTAGTATATGCTTGCATGAAATCAAAACCCTGTGACTTATACTGTAGGAGGCTTGTGCATCAAAGTGAAGTATGAGAAACACCCCAATTTTGGGTGGTGCTCGAACATTAGAGGGCGTGACCACCAAAGCATACATTTGATCGCTTATTCCTTTGCAATTTAGATACTACACTCTCTAAGGACTAATGACAACCTAATTATAATGTTCTGCCAAGTTTTCCCCAGGGGGGGGGGCTTGTTTAGCCGAAAATGGTGCAAAAAAAGGCATGTTTTTTGGTATAGTGGGCGTGGCTTTTGGGCCAACGAGCGAGTCCAAACCAAACATGACATGCGTGCCGAGGTTTGTTTTGATCAAGCGAAGTGGCAATATAAAAGTCCACACTGGAAAAAAACTGAACCAAGTGGTCGAAATGTTCAAGCTTTTTGAAGGCCAAAACATTTCTGGCAAAAACAATAGGCTTCCGCCCTTTGGGCTTGGAGGCCTAAAGACAAAAAAATGTACAAATAAAAACAATACTGGCAAGAACAATAGGCTTCCATCCTTTGGGCTTGGAAGCCTAATTAATGACATTCGTGACACATTTTTCCCATCCACAAGAATAAGGCTGCAGATGTGGAACAAGCGATCAGGTAGTTGCAATGATTCATTTTTTCCACAAGAAGGCATCATTAACCACCAAAGGTCAGCTCAGAAATTGCATTTTTAAGATGGAAGTAGCCATTTTTCAGAGCACAATATGTCTGCCATATTACGCTCCTTCTTGGCACAACAAAACATATATTTTGAGTGCTGAATTTACTGCAGTTAAAATAGCTGGCTGCTGAATAAACTATTGGGCATACAGAGTTCTTACACAGATGGAAAATTAGTCTCAAACATCAATCTAAGAGATTAAGAAGATATATATGAAGTGAATATGACGAACAGGATGTCCATATCCGATGCACTGTTAAGATTAAGTCTAGCAGATTAAGTCACTAGTTAAGGCAAGAAGCCCAATACATTTTGACACAAATTGAATATGTTTCTGCTATAAAATATATTTTAAAACCAACAATTTAATATGTGCATTTTTCTAAAGCAACATGAGAGATCTAAAAGATTTTTGAAAGAGTTAAATAATTGGTGCCTGAACTGCAGGTGTGTCAGTCACAAAAATGGCAAAATTAATGTGTCAAGGGGAACAGTGTCGAAAATCATGTCGCATATGCCAATCAAGGAAAAACTGCATCAGGAAAGAGTGGTCGCAATTCGAAGCTCACTGACAGGGATAGATAGACACTTAGTTATAGTTGCTAAAAAACACAAAACATGTCATGAGCTTCACAAAGCTGACATTTATAGTGGGGCTGGCAATCAAAATAGAAATGAACTGCTTTCTTATTTCAGCCCTTTGGAATAAAAAACAGTAGTAGGTATGGTCATAAATGATTCTCACTCAACACTTTTAATTTACGATGAAGCTTGTTTAAAGCTAAGTCGTGTTTTACTCTTCTTACTTCTTCTTTACTTCTTCTTCTTTTCCCAACTGTTAAACATGCCAGTGGATTTGTTATTGTATGGGCAGCCATCTTGTGGGAATTATTGTGTGCGATTATTACTCTGCATTGTAGAATTACAGCTAAGGAATACAAAGCCATTTTAGGCAACCGGGGTCTGTCTCATGAAGCAGGATTAATGGGTTAGCGAGCTATCTTTGGGCTTAAACCTGGATTTTCGGTCCCACGACTGGGGCTCACTTTTAACCGGGTTGCATTGCCATGGTAACTTATGCTGTGAACCTTACCTGCTCTGGAGTAGATCAAATCCTATAAAAAGCCTGCCCCCTCACCAATCAGCTCTCTGGAAAATGGCCTCACCAATCCTAGGGAATTGCGTAATCTTATTTTTTTTATATCAGAGATACAGATTCTCCATGGAGGGAATATTGTATTTTAACAAGCTTCTAGAGATGCATGCCACAAATGCCACTTGTCAAAGCCATGCAATCACTATGGAGCAAACTGTATGTATTGCCCTACCTTTTCTAGCCACCGGTACATATACGTATTCCATTGGTAATGCAGAGAACCTGAGCAAACATACAGTTTATACTGACCAATTTGGTGCCCTAGGCAAGATTTTAGCTGGTGCCCCTTGCATCGCAGCCAATTCAACCACCAATCATTGTGTTCATACACTCACACAGAAACTACTGCATAGCTTTATGTCTTCGAGACTTAAAAAATCTCAGAATTACAGGGGCGTTTGGAAGAGGGGCATTTAGAAGAGCAAAGTATCTGCAAGGAAAGCAGTATGCTGCATCTTTGGACAGTGAATACTCTAGCTATGGGTGGGCCTTATACCACTCACTGTGGAAACTTCTCTTTGCACCCCCCTGAAAGGTTTTAGGGAATGCCTGTAAGTGTGGCTGCATCAGTCCCTCATTTCTGAATTTGGATATATAAATTTAAAAAAAATTAAAAAATGAAAAAAGTTCACACTAACATGGTAGGCTATAGCCTATACTCTACGCCGTACCTATTTAGTTCTGTATCAAGACTGCAACAACTAGCCTTACACTATCCTAACCCAAACCTGATATTTAAGCCTGATGATTAGGCCTTACTCTTACCATGGCTCCTGACCTGATTGTACCATTAGTGTAGGTTGCTATTGGTAATGAAACTGCTCTTAGGCTGGAAGTAAACTTACCCACTATAGCAGATAGTCCATAGCTAGAATATCTAGATTTAAATCCACTATAACAGGTAGTTTTACATTGATCTTTTTCATAGTGCTGATTGTACAGGCATGTTGCTGTGTTGGAATTTGTAAAAACAGAATTGACATACCATGAGGTCCAACTGGACTTGTGACAGGTGTCTCCTTGCCAGCAATGCCCTCCTCCTCACTATCCTCCTCCTCCTGTTGCTCTCTTTCCAGCTCCATCTCGGTCTCTGGCTCTCTCTCTTGCTCTCCTTCCAGCTCTTCAATCTCGCTCTCTTCCTCTGTCTCTGCATCTTTTTCTTACTCTGATTCTCTACCTCTCTGCCCCTTGTTTGAAATTTTTTTGCATAAAAAAGCTGAATCTATCGCCCTGCTTCCTCTTCATGTTCTCCCTACTCTCTTACACCTATACAATATGTAAAAGGACATCAATATCTCTAGTCCATAAACACATAGGGGTCCATGATCAATGTAACATCATTTTAAAAATAAAGAAATGGCAACAATATAACTAAAATTATCAACTGGAATGATATCTGGAATTTTACTTTGAAAGAGACAAATGCTAAACATGGTATAAGTATTTGTTAGGCTTTTAGATAGCTAGCTATTTTCTGACTGTTTCATGGAATATATCAATTAGGCATTGAAATTCATTGTAGACTGCTCGTTTTACAAATACACTGATACATTCATGTTCATGAACGTTAACGTTCTGCATAATCTAATGCAAATTGATTAACGTTAGCCTAAATGGTAGTCTGTAGCCTGACAGAGCCGTCCAATCAGTCTCAGTAGAAAATGCAACATAATGTTGTTAACATTATATTATGGGCAACAAAACGGATTCGAAAAGAGGTGAATTGATATAGGCTCTATGATTTTCCCAAGCCAAAACAATCCCATTGTGCAACATTGTCAGCTTATTATTCATACCTCAGTGACTGCAACATAGTTGATAATGTTATATTTTCCCTGCCGAGATATGATTGAAGAATCACACAGTAAATCAGAAATAGTCTGCCTTAACACATTTTGAAGAATAACCTGCCTGCTTAGCTAGCTAGCTAATGTTAGTAGTTTGCTAGTCTCTGGCCACACATATATTCGTAGTAACTGGATGAAGCTGTTATGAACTTAAAGCTAGCTAACTGTTAGATATGATCGCTAACGTTAACGTTAGCTAGTACATCTTTGCCCTGTAACGATACTAACGTTATATAATATTAATGCTATGAAACTAACTATACTGTATGCTCACATAGTAGCCTATATTAATAACAACTTAGATGGTTGTGGTGAAAATTGCCACAATGCTTAACCCATCCTCACCTCTCAGTTCAGGTTCAAAGTCAGTAGGCTTGTTCAGGAGAACCTTGCGCCAGCCAAACGCCAGGTCGCAGAATGGGCATATTCAGTTTCTGAATGGGTGTATTCGTGTGGTCTCATGAACCTGGCAGCAAACGCTATTCAGTGTTAAGATAAAATACATAAAATACAATTTTACAAAATTCTAACAAAAATACGAGTTTAGGGACATTGTAAGGAATGATTTATAGTATTTTCCAACTACCAAACTGTCTCTCTCCTCCCATTCCTCTCCAAAACACTAGAGTGGGCTGTCTATAACCAACTGTCTGCTCATCTCCTACAGAATGACCTGCTTGATCCTAACCAATATGGGTTCAAGGCAGGCCACTCCACAGAGACTGCTCTCCTTGCAGTCACTGAGGCTCTTCACATGGCCAAGTCCCAATCCCTTAGCTCTGTCCTCCTCCTCCTCGACTTGTCAGCTGCATTCGACACCGTGGACCACCAGAGCCTGCTCTCATCTCTCGTCGAGATGGGAATCTCTGGATCTGCATTGACATGGTTCAAGTCCTACCAGGCTGACCGGTCCTACCAGGTGGCCTGGAGCGGATCCCTCTCCTCTCCCCACACCCTCTCTACCAGAGTCCCGCAGACCTCGGTGCTAGGCCCCGTACTATTCTCCCTGTACACCAAGTCACTTGGTTCTGTTATCTCTGCTCACGGTTTTTCTTGATGACACTGTTATGCCGATGACACTCAACTCTTTCTCTCCTTCTCTCCATCTGAGACCTAGGTCCCAGCACGGATCTCTGCATGCCTGGCCGACATCTCTGCCTGGATGTCCACCCACCACCTGAAGCTGAACCTGGGGAAGACAGAGCTGCTCTTCCTCCCAGCGAAGGGATCCCCGATGATTGATGCTTCAATCACCGTGGAAGGCTCCATAGTTACTCCGTCCCAGCCTACCAGGAGTTTTGGAGTGACCCTGGACAACCAGCTGTGCTTCTCGGGCCACATTGCAGCGATCACTCGGACCTGCCGATTCTCCCGCCACAACATCCGGGTGGATCCGACCGTTCCTCACCCAAGAGGCCACACAACTCCTGGTCCAGACCCTGGTGATCTCACGCCTGGACTACTGCAATTCCTTGCTGGCAGGCCTACCGGCTTGTACCATCAAGCCACTGCAACTAGTCCAGAATGCTGCCGCACGTCTGGTGTTCAACCAGCCGAAGTTCACCCACGTCACCCCTCTACTCTCCTCTCTGCACTGGCTCCCCATCGCAGCACACATTGGCTTCAAATCACTGGTGCTTGCTTTGCTAGAGGTACTGCTCCCCCATACCTCCTGTCACCCATCACTCCCTACACCCCAACCAGACCCCTCCGCTCTGCCTCCTCTGGCAAACTGACTGCCCCATCCCTCTGGGCGCCTGGCAGCCGCTCCTCACGGTCTTGTCTCTTCTCTGTCCTGACCCCTCGGTGGTGGAACGACCTTCCGCAATCGGTCAGGACCGCGGAATCACTTGTGATCTCAAAACCCACCTTTTCAGACTCCACTACCACTGAATTCTGTACATCTAGCTAATTACATTACATTACATTACAGGCATTTAGCAGACACTCTTATCCAGAGCGACTTACAGTTTACAATTCTTTACAATCCATTTATACAGCTGGATATTTACTGAAGCAATTCAGGTTAAGTACCTTGCTCAAGGGTACAACAGCAGTGTCCCACCTGGGGATTGAACCTGCAACCTTAACGTTACAAGCCCAGTTCCCTAACCATTATACCACACTGCTGCCTGCTAATTGTCATCACCACTGCCTACTTGCTCAACACTATGTATCCCTGCTTACTCCATTAAAAAAAATAAATGTAAAAAAATAAAAAAATAAATTACTAACCTTTTCCTTCCCAGTGTTACAGGTATGGTACACAGCTGCCTGCAATGATGTCTATCACTGTATTACTGCACTGATCGCTTGCGCGAACTATGATTGTTCCAACCATGTATTTATGCACATCTTGTAAGTCGCTCTGGATAAGAGCGTCTGCTAAATGCTTAAAATGTTAAATGTAATACAATATATAACGTTATATATATATACTGGGGGTGATGCTGCGCCGCGGCCGTGGGCAACACAGAAAATAGGACCTATTTAATAGGCTATGTAAATATGTTGTTGTGAGCTTTTTTGTAATATTTGGAAATAGTATTTTAATTAAGAAAATTTTGTTTAAAAAGAAGAGCGACACTGCATATTTTTTCTTCTCTTTTTCCCTTTTATATTTTTCCCTCTCCCTTATTTGGCTCGCCCCCTATGGATGGACAGCGCCCCTACAATTCGCCTATATCGCCTATGCCACAGACCGGCTCTGAGTTTATATAGTTATATATACTGTATATATAGTTATCAATAAAGAATAAAATGTACTGTATGATTCCCATATGATTCCAGAGTAATTGGTGCAATAGATTGCACTCACATTACCATCACCCACAGCCCTGGGTGAGCCACAGTCGTGAGACCAAAAACCCAGGGTTAAGCCCAAATTTAGCTCGCTAACCCACCAATCCTGCTTCATGAAACACTGCGAGAAGTGTTAGCTGCCCCCATCAACCCTCACCCCTACGCCAACCCCAGTTCCTGGATCTGGACCCTCTCCACGTGGTTTAGCCCCCCCCACTGACTACCTAACTCAGGAGGGGCAAAGTCTTTCAGCCCTGAGCCACCTTGGACTGACCATGACATGGTCTTTTTTTGGACATACCCTGTGCCGGCCAGAAGAGGATGGGCTCCCCCCCTTTTTAGTCTGGTTCCTCCCAAGGTTTCTCCCTACCAAGGGAGTTTTTCCTTGCCACTGTTGCCGTTAGGCTTGCTTTTGGGGGGGTCTAGGCCTGGGTTCCCCCTCTGTTAAGCATTTTGTGGCAATTCTATTGTGAAAAGCGCTATACAAATAAACTTGATTTGATTTGATTTGATTTGATTTGATAACCATTGTCGTGAGACAGGTTAGCTGTAATTGCCTTTATTAGGCTTTGTGTAGCCAACTAATGCAAAGATACCCAGACTATGTTGAACTTCCTTCGTGAGACTGGCCCCAGGTGCAGCCTATGGTGTAAATATTGTTTCCCTGAGATGTTCCCATATTCCAACACAATAATGCCCCCATACACAGGCTAAACGGATTCAAGTGTGGTTTAATGAACACCAGGATGAAGTCAAAGACCTTCCATGGCTTCCCCAATCACCAGATCTAATCATCATTGAACCTTTTTGGGAAGTTCTGGAACAGAGAGGAGTATATTTCCACCACCTTCATCTCTCAAAGAACTGGAGGGTTTCCTTCTTGAAGAATAGTCCAATATCCCATTAGTAACTGTTCAAAGCATGTACTGTATAACACCATTCCAAGAAGGATTGAGGCTGTTCTGAGCTCCTTATTAATTCATAAATATTCATATTTCGTTTGGTGTTCAGATTATTATGTCTACCCCGGTATATCACAACCCAAACATAATCCAAAACTGAGATTTGCTCTATTTTGTTGCTTGAACCATTACTAATGCTAAATAAGTCACATGCATATAGAAATTATGGTTGCACTTTATATTACGGTACACAAATTATTTATTATTTATGAGGTGAGTATGTATTAGGTGGCATGGTGGTGCAGTGGATAGCACTGTCTCCCTGTTCTCCCTGTGTTTGTGTGGGTTCCCTCCGCGTACTCCAGTTTCGTCCCACAGTCCAAAGACATGCACATTAGGCTAATTGACTTTAATTACCCCCTGAATTGAACTGATAATTCTAGAGGTTCACATATTTTTTCCAACAAAGAATTTCGATGTTGTGTCATTTTGCTCAGTAAATACATTTAAAAAAGGCATATGTGTTTTTTAAATAAATACATGTTATGTTACATTATGTTCAATATTAAACGTTCACTACAATAAAATGTAGGCTCCATAATTGGCCAGTGTATCATGGTGCAATGCCCTGAGCGATTACAGAGGTTGAATATAATTGCATGGGAGAGGATTACAATGAGGAATGATAACAAACAAAAAATAATAAGAAGATAAGAATACATAATGACAGGCCATTCATCCCATCTAGACTCATCATTTCCTAGTCTAAATATATATCCAGTATACAGTACTGCATCAAGCCTGGACTTGAATACCTGAGGTGTTTCTGCTTCAACTACCTGACCTGGCAAGCTGCTCCAGGCATTGTCAACTGTCTGTGTAAAAAAAAACGTCCTGATATCAGTGCAGAATCTTTCTACCTGTGTCCCTTGTTCTGCTGACTGAACGTATCTTAAGTAATCTTTGGTAGTTCACTTTGTTAATCCCTTTTAGGAATCCAAAAACCTCAATCAAATCTCCATTTGCTAAGCTTGAATAGATTGTCTTTCCTTGTAGCTTTTACCTTTCATACCAGGTACCAATTTAGTTGCCCTTATTTATACTTTTTCAAGAGCTTTTCTTGTAGTGTGGTGCCCAGAACTGCACACAGTACTCTAAGTGAGGTCTGACAAAGGCATTATATAGCATCAATATAACCTCCTGGTGGCCTCAAGTGCAAGTGCCCTTCTCACACAGATGCTCAGTTTTGGAGGACGGAAAATTCACAGTTGTGCCACATTCTCTTCATGTCTTTATGATGGACTTAACGGTGCTCCAGAAAAAACCTTTTCTCTGATTTTCTTTGGATGTTCTTTGATCTCCATGATGCAGCTCTTGTTTGGAAATGCACTAACCAGCTGGGACCTCTCACGGACAGGTGTATTTAATTTGAAATAATTGTAAACACCTCAACCTATACACAGGTGGACTAATTAATGATCTCTTAAGACAAATGATTGCACCAGAGTTTATTTAGATGTGTCTTAGAAAAAGGAGTGAATGCTTACGTAAGCAATCAATTATTGTCTGTTTTTTATTTGTAATTAATTAACCAAAAGATTCATATTTTGTATTGATCAGTGGCAGGAAATCCCAATAAAATCCATTTTGATTCCATGAAGTAAGAAAATAAAATGTGAAAAATGCTTATTATGCCCACTGTATATCATACCACACAATACTACATGCTTTGCAATCACATGCAAACAGAGTTTCTTTTGAAACCCTATCTAATGTAGTGGAAAAAATTGCATTGAAAGTGGTAGGGGCAAAACTGCATTTTCAAAAAAGTGATAGAGACACGTCCCTATCAGTTATATGGGAAACTATGCCCATGCTGGTAAGTACTGGTGATTTCCTCCTGAGATTTCTTCCCACTGGGGAGTTTTTTCTTGCCACTGTTGAAGTGTTTTTCTCTTCCCAATGGGGAGTTTTTGCCTCACTTCATGCTTTTTGGGGGTTCAGGTTTTCTTGTTCTCCTATCAGTTTTCTGTAAAGCGTCTTTGTGACCATACTTTCATTTTACAAAATAAATTCCATTGAATTGTACCAGGTATTGACTATTGTTACAACAAAAATGTATTAGGAAATACGTACCTAACATACCATGCATATTTTAAATGTATTCTTTTATTACCTTTTCTAATCATGTAATTACTAAGTAAATACTGATATAATTTTGATTTGTTACCAAATGATTACCTTTTAGTTTAATAGGAATGGTTAAAATAATTACCAGTTATTACTAATTATTACTACATTCTTAGTAAATAGTAGGTAATAAGCGTACTGTAAAATATAGCGCTACGATTTTTTTTTATCAGGCTAAGCAAAATAATCTAAACACTGTTCAGACATAAGTTACAAGTCAGACTGATACTCTGTCAGCCAAACTATAGAGTAGTCTGTCATGTTGTAAGTCAGACTGTGGCTCAGTCTACAGTATCAGTTTTAGTCAGTCCACCTTTCAGTGCTGGCAGCCTTGGCTCTTGAGAGATACCTTGCCGATGACATCATTGCGACTCAGCCTATCCTTGTCCATGACAGTGATGATGATGGTGGTCTCTCTCAGCACATGGGCAGGGACGTCAAAAGGGAAGGACTCATTGAAGATGGGATTCAGGCAGCGCTTCATCACCACAGTCTTCTTCTTCTCTATCCGCTTGTCTTTGTGCATCAGCCATACCTTCACGTAGGGGTCTGAGGGCAGAGGTGACACACAAAGAATGGTGAGATACAGTCAGGAGGCAGGACAGATGGATCATGTAATACATGATCCCAGAGGAATACAATCCGGCTGGGATCACAATCCTTACTCTCTTTAAATCACGAGTGTTCTCAGAACTGTGATTTACCTGACTGTGTCTTACTAAGGGGGTCCTGGCACTGCAGTTCAGATTCAAGAGTTGGCAATGACATTTTGCAGGGACATATTAACAGTGCAGCTTTCTGCAGAAAGAATACAGACAACCGTCCCCCTTCCAGGAAAAAACTACCGTAAATTCCGGACTATTGAGCGCACCTGAATATTAGCCGCACCCACTAAGTTTAAAAAGAAAAACGATTTTGTACATATATAGGCCGCAGTTGTCTATAAGCCGCAGATGTCCGCGTTGTAACATGGGATATTTACACAGAAAATGTTACACGGAAAGATTTTTTAAACTTTTAATGAAATGAATGCTTTTTTCCGAATAGTGCCTGTAACACGGCTGGTTAAAGAAAAACACAGTAGCCTACGAGAAAAGTCATTGATCACTATCTTCATCTTCCTCCTGCGCACTAAAACCACTAAAGTCGTCTTCTTCAGTGTCGGAATTGAACAGCCTCAGAATTACTTCGTCACACACTTTCTCACTGTCACTTTCGTCTCGAGACAAATTCGCACTTGAGCTTGTGCTGTCCTCTTCATCATGCAGCAGTCCAGCCTTTCGAAACCCGTTGGTGATAGTGGATTTTTTGACACTGTTCCACGCTGTCAGGATCCACTGGCAGACTTGAGCAAAAGTTGCTCTTCGCATGCGGCCAGTTTTGGTAAATGATTTCTCGCCGCTAGTCATCCAAGTCTCCCACTCAACTCGGAGTGCCACTTTAAATGCACGATTCACACTGATGTCGAGTGGCTGCAAATACTTCGTTGTGCCCCCAGGAATCACAGCTGGAATTGAGTTTGTCTTCTTGATGACTGCTTTTACAGAATCTGTTATATGGGCCCTCATGCTGTCCAAAACGCAATGCTTTTTTTCTGTTAAAAAATCCCCCCGGTCGGTTACCGTAAAATCCATAAATTAGCCGCATCATTGTTTAAGCCGCAGGGTTCAAAGCGTGAGAAAAAAGTAGCGGCTTATAGTCCGGAAATTATGGTATGCTAATTGTTTTAAAGGAAAAGGCTTACAGAATTAGTGTTTGCTTACAGTATAAGGCCTTTTTACTCACAGCCAATGAAAAAGCAGGAGGCAAAGTAGGAGGCAAACTGTTCATCCCACGAAGTGGATAACTGACTCTCTACATCTGACCACCTCATCATCCCCCTACATCTGATTGGCTAAACAATCCCTTACATTCCACATCCACTTTGATTCCTCAGGTCGTCACTACAAAAGAGAACTGAGTTCTCAGGTGACAAACCTGATTACCTGATTAGGTCAAAAACAGCGGTTAAGTGCTCAATTACAGCAAATGCAAGTCGCACAATGCAGGTGGCAAGCAAATTTGAAGATGGAAAATCTTACTAAGACTTGGCAAGGGACAGAGTCTCTGACTTTCCATCGGGTGCTGAAGGACACTGAGAACATTGGAATGATCGCAGGGGCTTGGCAGATTGTCAGACGATACCTGATGTTCCCCCGATGTCCATGGCTTTGAGGTTGCGCGCTTTGATAATGTTCACAGTGATGATGTTGACTGTGGGGTTGTAGCACAGGGACACTAGCAGATCTCCACGGCGACCCTGGGAGATATATGATACAGGAAGTCACTCAAAAAGTACATGCAGAGGAAGGGTTAAACACGCGCAGTCATGCATGTTGCCTGTAGTGTTTATCTGAGAAGTACTAGTACCAGGGCACACAGGATGACATCAGAGTCTAATCATTTTTATCATTCGTACAAGAGAGCCACTTCATAGCTCTTCATTTTCTATACCAAAAAATAATAAAAATAATATAATTAAATAATTATGTTTCAAATATATGATATGCAGTATGTTCTTTGCACTGATGACACATTTCTGTCATTTTTCTTATTTTGTTATTCTCATTTCAAATTCTGTTAAAGTACTGCTTAAATATACCTTTAATATATTATTGAAAGTATATGTAACATACACAGACAACATAATATAATAAACATAATATACTATATAATACAATATAATTCCCTTTTGCATGCGTTTACCATATATTTTTAAAACACTTTTTGCATTTTATCATGAAAAGGTACCAATTACTGTGCATTTTTCATACATTTTATGTTCTCTAAATGTAAGGTCCATGTATTTTCTCATATGTTTCTAATATATTCCTTATCTATATGATTTATATGATTAATACATTTTAAAATATATATATATTCATATTTATGAATGGGGAACCAGGTTTTAAAGTGGTGTAATGCTCAGTAGCAGCCACATCCTAACAGTTCAAAGGTTAAAAGCTTCTTAGGTCTGCACTTACATTGTAACCCTTCCCAGCCCAGCCCACCCCAGCACCATTCCCACCCATGTCCCGCCTGCCTTACACTGCCGTCGCTGCAAGGCTTCAGCTCCTTCCAGAAGGTCTGCATGTGCGCCAGGTCCACCTTGTTGAGCGGGATGCACACCTCCCCGATGGGGTCATTGCGGCTGAATCGGTCATAGTCCAGCACCTGCAGGTACAGGGTCCGCTGGACCACTTTCTCGTACGGGAACCCTAAGGCAGACGGGCAAATAGACAGGTAGAGAGACAGAGGCTGCCTTTAAGTAGCTCAAAAGATGGTACAACACATTGTTTCTGTTTCTCAGTTTTTCATTCAAATATTAAAAAACTGGAAAATACACACATACAGTACATATAATAGTTATCTAATTCTACAAGTTATGCTGGGGAATTGAAAATGTAAGGAGAGAGTGAAAGTGACAGATTGGGAAACCAGCACATGGCCACTTTACACACCATGATTTTAAAACACAAACATTGTGCATTGTGAGAGGGCAGCATAATAATAACATTAGCGTTGAAATCAAATGAGTGCAGATAAGCAATTAAACATGCCTGAAAGGAAAAAAAGAAATATAAAAATGTAAAAATGTAATTTATAAATACAATTGACCAGAATTAGATTACAATTTATGGCCACTATCTACTGCATCCATCAAAATCAATACTGGGATAAAAAGGCTAGATAAGGGTTATGTTTTATAAATGAGGAGTCCATTGAGTGTCATTTCCTTGAGGAAAGGTGTGTGCACGCATCGACTGCTTATAGCAGCACTTATACAAAAAAGAGATAACGCCTGACTGATAAGATTAGCGAGAGAGAGAGAGAGAGGGAGGGGTGACATTATCGCCACTCTGACCTTCAAACAGGAAGGTCTCATTCCAGTGGGGATTGAGGTTCTTCCTCTTGACCTTGGTCTCCAGCTTGTGCTTCTTGTCGGGCAGCAGGTAGATCTTGACGAAGGGGTCAGAGGTCCCGGAGAAGTCCTTGGCAGGCAGCTCCTGGCCCTTCATGATCTTGACAGTGAGGGTGGAATCCTGGAAGTTGTAGCCCACGCTGAACTGGATCCGTCCCAGCTTCTCGCTGACGGGGCCTTCATGGTCGTCCTCCTCCGAGCCTGGGGACAGCTGAGGCGAGGGAGGAAGTTTTATGCTTTCCGCTGCACCACTCTGTTGCCATGACCACGTTTACATGCACAGAACACTCTGATTATGGTAAATACTTGACAAAAATGTGATTAAGCCGTTTACATGCTCTGAAAAAGTATGAGATTCCATAATATTACCAATTACATGCAAGTGGTATGTAGTTCGATAAATTTTTTTTTTAATAATTTGTTTCCGATTTTTCTCCCATTCTCTCCCAATTTAGTAGCCAATTATACCCACAATTTTTCATGTCAATCCCCCTCATATTGTGAGTTCACTACCGTAGCCCTGTGACCGGCAGTGACAAAGGCAAAGTATCATCTCCTCTGAGACGGCATTCGCCAGGCTGTCGACCATAACTCCGGTACCCCAGAGCCACTCTTGTCGGCTTCCCTCCCCCCTCCCTGGGGCGGCCAATTGCTACTACTTTTTGTCCATCACATTTCCCAATACCGTAATTTCCGCTAAGATAGGTTCCACAAAATAAAAGTTAATTTTAGAGGTTACAGTTTTGGTTGTTATTGTTATAATATTTGTAATAAATATTGTTATAATAATTGTAATATTATTATATTATATTATATATTATATTATTGTTTTTTAGTATAGTTCTTATCGTACTTTTTGTTACTACTGTTACTACTAGGTCTTCAATACTTTGTGCACTTTGGAGTATTCACACTCCTCTAAAAACCTCTGTCTTTCAAGACATTTAACATTAAGGCAGTCTCCGCTTTCCTCCAGAAATATTGGCTTCTGTTGGCCATTTTGCCCCCCAAACTACCCAGCAGGTTAACAACAACAACTGATCATCATACGATTACACTCTCGTAATTGCACGCACATGCACCATGTAGGTATACATCTTGAAATACTTCCCATGTCCTAATAATCCGATAATAATTCAAATGATAGCTCAAAAAACCACTACGATTAAGAACCCAAAATTTAGGAAATTGTGGCAGAAGCAATGAGTGTCTGTGCAGTTTGTTCCTGTTATTTATTGTATGGATTATGACAGCTACTAGCTAACCTGTTACTGTGCACTAGCTTGCTAGCTAGTGCTAGCTCGATTCATGTCCATTCGCTACTAACGTTAGCTCAATTAATTGAGTCAATAAACTGAAAATGTTAACAAACTTATATGGAAATGAAATGAAATGAACAGTACTAACATGTCCTGTGTCTTACACCAGTTCAGCATGCTATATTAGTTTAGGCTTATCCTTAAAAAGTGAATTAACGAGATGCACCATTGTATTTAGAATGTGTATCTCCAGCCGGTTGCTGCTATGTACGTTACTTCGTTGATGACGCTGCATATAATTGAATACTGACTGAAGGGCTTGTGCACCATCCACTGTATATATTGGAGCATTGAATCCACTCACTATTTTGGGAATATTATGTAATAGTTGGGCCACCACCATCATCTTTTTGTGCTCCTATATGTGAGACAGACATAGAGGTCAAGAAAAAGCTTTTTCAACAAATGAATGTTTGTATGTTAATATGTCATAGATACATATTTAATATTTTATATTTACATGCCTTGTATATACTTTGACAATATTGCTCTGATTATCCTGCCAATAAAACCACCATTGAATTTAATTGAAATGAGAAAGAGAGAGAGAGAAAGATGGGGGGGAGGCATGAGGAAGGTTGACTTCCTAGACTTGCAGCGCTTATTATCCCGAACTGTATTCTCCCTGTGCATCTCTCTCTCTCTCTCTTTCTTTCTCTCTCTCTTTCTCCTGCTCCCTCTCTTTCCCTCTCTCAGGCCTGATTGGGTTAGCAGGGGGATGGGAAGAAGGGATGGTGGAGGAAGATAACAGCTCCCCACAGACCAGCAAGCCTTCCCAGCTCTCACTTCCACCCTGGCTCTTCCTAATGAGGGGATCTTATCTGCTGCCTTTAATGGAGAGAGCACACGCAACGGGACACACAGTTGGGTAATCCATTTGGTATTGTGTGTGTGTGTGTGTGTAGAGAGAGGGACCTGCCCTTTGAATAGACGTTTAACCTCAGCCGTTTCGATTTGCACAGATCTCGCTCGCACGAGTTGCAGATTGGCAGTGTGGAATAGACATTTATGATGCATTTACACCACCCACACACGTCATCTCCACCTCGCATGCCCACACTCAGACTCCCACGCAAAGTCTACACACACAAGGGCACAGACAGAAACATCCACAGTTGAACACACAGTGCTAAAACAGTACTACAGAACCATTGCACATAATGTAATGTTATGTGGCTATAAAACTGTGAGACAAAATGTTGTATAGTTCAAATATAATTCTCCATTGCATTTTTGCATGTTCCTAGACAAAGCACAAGGACCTTCCAGTTCACTTTGCATCATCTGCTAATACCCAGCCAATACAACTGCAAAGTAAAACTTCCTTCAATGTGATTTTGAGCCTTACATGTTTTTATACAAACTTTATCTTCTTTACACATGATATAATGTGATGGCTGCAGGTCTGAAGTTCTTAGATTTTTTTTTAAACTTCATTTATTCCATGCCTTTTCTTTTCCTTCTCAATTTGTAACACTCAGTCGTGATTGTAGGCCTGTTCCATTGCTGCAACATCCTCAACAAATTTGGAAAGGCATGCAGTAACATGCACATCCTCTGAAACACATGCTACCAGCCATTGCTTCTATCCTCTTCACCATCCACCAGCTGAGCTACGCAGTCACTGTGCCAGAGGACTGTGCAAATGGTGCTACTAGTTTGGCAGACCATAGGCCAGCTGCATACCCTGCCAACTAAAAACCCTCCCTGGGCAGTCCAAAGGCCAATGTGTCAACATACAGTGATCCCAGCCACAGTCGGAACGGGCATGGTCAGGACTCGATCCAGACTGTGGAGTGTATCACTGCGCTATGAACTGCATATACCGGTGGATCCCAAGCTCGTGACCCACTTAATGAATGAATAGATTTTCTGTGACCAAGCCCCTTTATTTAAATGGAGCTAAATGTGGAATTCAAATGTTTTTAACATGTAAAAACAGCGGCACAACACTGTAACTAATGCAGCTGTGTAAGTTACAGTAAAGTAGTAAAGCGTGATGCTTAGTTTGACTGGTGTGAATGGTGTCTATGGGAAGTGTATAACATTCAGAGGTTGTTTTTTTTATGTCTATCTTGTGATAGTATTTTGTGACCTACCACAACCCCTCTCACAACCCACCAGTGGGTACTGACCCACAGTTTGGGAAACCCTGGCATAGACCGTGAGGTGCATTGTTGCACTAGAGCCTCAGCTGAATCCTTCACCCAGAATCGTGGTCTTTGATTTATAGAAGCTCGGTCTATAACATCACTGAAAGTGGCCCTCTCTAGAACCATGCATAACAGATATCTGAGACCTCTATTGAAAATCATTTGCAGATCTTTATGGGAAATTGGAACCTAGTGGTTTCTGGGAAACATTTGTCCACCCATTCTAATGCAACTTTGTAATTATAACAACATAGTGGTGTATAGTGAAGGCTATATTTGACCTCTTTATATACAACTGCAGCTTAACTTAGGCTAAGCGGGATGCTTACAGTCCAAGTTGTTTATTAATAATCGTCAATATTGACAATACATAAATATATCACCATGTTGTGGAAGGCGTCGGTCTCAGAAGCTAATCAGGACGATTAGCGGCCACGCCTACTGGCAGAGCAGCAAGTGCACACACCGGTCCTGTGTCTAATAATTACATCTGTGTGCTTTAAAACTGCTCTGCTCCCTTCAGTAGGTGGCTGGAACCCAAAAGGAGAAGGGTGAGAGACCGAGGAGAGGAAGCACGGAGAAAGAAAGAAAGAAAGAAAGAAAGAAAGAAAGAAAGAAAGAAAGAAAGAAAGAAAGAAAGAAAGAAAAGTAAAGCAAAGTAAAGTAAAGTAAAGTAAAGCAAAGTAAAAGGAAAAGGAAAATTAAAAAATCGAACGGAGACTGAAAAGTTCCGATTCGATATTGTTTAATTTGCTTTTGTTATTTTCAGTTCATCGTGTTTACCCAAAAGCTTTGCGGCAAGTAGGGTAAAGATTTTGTGTTTGTGTTTGTTTTATTTTACCCTCCCGGTTCTCGTTCTCTGCCCCGTGTATAGGGGAAAGAGAACTCGGCTTAATTAATAAAAATCCAGTCCGTGGACCGCAGAAATCCACTCCGTCTCCAGACTGCTCTGTTCCCATCCAGGGATTGTCACGTGGCGTGTGACACATGTCTTTTCACATGTATTTACCAAGTCCATGTTCTCAGCAAGTGCAGACTACCAATCATACAACTTCACGTCATAGTCAGCAGGGTCAATTTATTTATCTGTTAAACCCCTCTGTCGATATAAGCAAAAATACAAATTCAGTCACCTTTATCTTGGTATTGTTGTGAATGTTTAATGAATTTAGAATGAAGCTAATTCAGTCTACAATGAGTCAATGTTTTTGTCATTCTAGAAGACCTTAGGTTTATGTTGGCTTAATCTCTGTACATGTTTGAGTGAATCTAGCAGGAGTAAATGTACCTTTTTCCAACTCAGAAACAAATAACATAAATAACTGCAGGCATGCTAATTACTGCTTACTTCAACACTACACTACACAACTCCTTGTCGCGAGGTAACAGCATTCATATCATGGTTTCATTCTGTTAATTATTAGGTTTTGTAGTGTTGTATAAGGGCTGTGGTTTGGGCTCTTGTAAGCCCCTTCGGTTACTTTGGTTGAGTTTCTTGGCATGTCAGCTGACAAAACTCATCATTCTTTTCTACACTCTTATATCTGGAGTCTGTGTCCTGCATGCTATATTTATCCGAAGCAACATTTTATAATTATTGTGGTTTGTTGTAACCATCACAGGTCACCTTGTATATAGCTGAAAAGCCAGACACATGGATGAATAGATACAAGCATAACTGACAGAAGAAAGGGCTTACCATCACCATCTCGCTGGTGAGGGAGTTTGCCAGGTCAGAGACGGAGGAGTGCCCATCAGCGTCGGGAGGCTGACCCTTGGGGCTGTTGCTCAGCTTGTTTCCCCCGGCCCTGTGAGGATAGAGTGCAGGGTCACTCGGCATAGCTGATTGGCTGATGAAGCAGCGCGGGTCTACCCCGCCCCACAGGGGTGTGCGGAGCTTTCCCTGTGCGCACAACGCAGGACACACCTGGCCCACCTTGGCGTGCTGCCAGGGTTCAGTACATGGACACTGAAACAGAAGCATTGACTTGAACCTGAAAACTGTGTAAGGAAACTAAATGACACACCTGGTACCTAAGAACTGGATGTACTCTATCTCCAGTTCTGTTTGGGCCCTCTGCCTTTAGTGGTATAATCCCATGCACTTCTGTGGAGGATCTGCCCACAATGTTCTGTGTAGGAGAAGCAGCTCTAAACATAATGCTGCGCAGGGAAACACCCACTCACAACCTACTCACACCACTCTGGTCTGTTTCTAACATGATTCATAATGGGAATTTAAGAGCTTAAGAGTTATCTCCCAGTGTTACAGGTATGGTATGCAGCTGCCTACAACAATGTCTATCGCTGTATTACTGCACTGATCTCTTGCGCAAACTATGATTGTTCCTACCATGTATTAATGAACATCTTGTAAGTCGCTCTGGATAAGAGCGTCTGCTAAATGCTTAAATGTAAATGTAAATGTAGTTATTGTAACCATAGTGACGGTAGTGGGCTTGGCTGCAAATTACAAGCACAAGCTGCAGTAATTGACCACTGACAATGATAACAGCATCAGAAACCCTCTGAGAAGTTGCTAAAACAGAGCGTAGCTTTAATCTCATGCATCTACTCTATGTATGATAACTGTGAGCATGCAAATTGAAAACTTGTGGTGTTGGTGAAGGAAATGTGCTAATTCCTTAACACTTGTATGGAGGTTCAGAAATGGATACATGTTCAAAACATTTTGGAAACACATAATCCCCACTCAAAAATGTGCAGGATATCCTGCTAAAGGATTATTTTCCATTGTTTTCCATGTTCTGTGTGTGATTTAGGGGTTAAGATTAGAGGGAGGTATTGAGAACCACTGGAACAGCAAATTAATTAGTTCAGTTTAAATATAAAGCTGGGCCAGTGGTATATGATATATAAAGTATAATAATACAAAGCTGGACCAATGGTAGTCAAACTTTTTTTATAATTCAGCTCGCCACTACATAAACGCTGTTAACATATTGCAAAACAGCTACTTTTCCTGTGCATTTCTGCTGGAGTTAGGGAGGTTATGTAATCTGGCAACACTGCATGTTTTTTAGAGCAGCACTCTCAAACCAGCCAGTGCTCTCTGAGCAAACTTCTATTTCTGAGCAGGATTTTTGTAAGGCGTTTGAGCCAATATGCGTAAGATCCCAGCTTGTACGTTTTCCAAAGTGCATCTACAATAACACACAACCACCCACCATCTGATAAGGACACGCTTCAGATCATTACTGAGAGCAATCCTAGTTCTGATGCTCATGATGATCCAATCACATTCGTAGTGATTTATCAAACTCGGGATTTGATACACAGCTGCAGCAAAAATGCCAAATTAGTCAATTAATTGATGAGTAAGGAAGCAAGATGTTTGAAAATAATAATATTATATTATCCCGTACTGACACACATACACACACTCAAGCGCGCACACATGTACACTCCTTCCTTCCTCCTTTTTTTGTAGTGCAGCCCAATGTTACTTAAGTGGCCAAGGAGTGTGTCTGGAACAGGGGTAGGCAATCCTGAGTGCCAGAGATGTTTCTGGTTTTTGCTCCATCCAAACCCCTAACTACACAACTAGATAAATTGTTAGGCTTAGTGTACACAGGAGACCATGGGCTGGAGGCAATCAGTGTTTCACCATTCAGACTGAATATTCAAGATCAGACTCTTAATAATCAATCAAACATGAGCCCCAGGGCCTGGTATCAAATCCAGACCATGCCAGTGCTGACTGTGGCCAGCAGCCCTGCAGAGCAACGCATAATTGGTGGTAGTGGCACCCAGGGAGGGAGGGATTCAGTTGGCATGGATGACCATGTGTCGTTGCACACCAGCGAACCCACGTTAGTCAATCAGGCAGCCACAGTTTGCCTGTATAAAGTTGTGCGTGAAGTGTCTTCCTTCAGCTCATGTCTGCGCAAGCTTAGCTTGGCACGGCACTCTAGGGCCATGGTTGCCAACACCTGGTCTTTAAGAATCATCCTGGTGGCCTTGAAGAGTGGAGATGAAATGGTGCAAGTGATGATGACAGAAAATGTGTTAAGAACAGGGACCTCCGGAGGGCGGGAGGGTGAGCGTCTGTGTACGTGTGAGAGGGTTTATGTACGGGGTCCTAGTGCGGAACTGCGGACTGAGACCTACTGGCAGGGGTAGGTATGGATGAGTATTAGTTGATTAACAAAGGTAGACATATAGAGGCAAAGTTAAAAGAATACAAACTTAATGATACTATTGTTCATAATGTGCCAGAGTGCAGCAACAACAACAACATTAACATCAACAACAGAGGGTCAAAACTGTGTGAGAGAGAGACACACAGAGAGAGAGAGAGAGAAAGAGAGAGAGAGAGAGAGAGAGAGAGAGAGAGAGAGACAGAGAGAGACAGAGAGAGAGACAGAGAGAAAGAAAGAGAGACTCTTCCCAGTCAAAGACTGGTTATAGTTTAGTGAACTGCTGACATATAGCACTCCATTGTCAATACAACAGTCAAGGCACATTGAAAGGCAAGACACTAATAAGCTGTTAGGAGACAAAGCAATAGAAAGAGAGAGAAATTTACATTGTGGAAGGGGAGGCAGAATGGACAGACACGCAGTGGAAGAGGCACATGAAAATTACAAGAAGCTGCTGTGGAGAAGACAGGTATAGAAAGATTGAGAGAGAGAGAGACAGAGAAAGGGAGAGAGAGAGAGAGGGAGAGAGACATTTATCTGTGTTAAGAGGAAAGGCAGTAGATTAATAGCATGAACAAAGTGAGGGTTGCACAATTTTTAAAAATGGGAGTAAGACATCAACAGACACCAGCGCATATGTTTTTTTAAAATTGAGCTGCAAGAAAGAAGGAGAAGGAAGGTAAAGAGAAACACAAGAAAGACTTAGTTTTGTTCATAAAATGATAATAAAAAAACTACCAAGAGAAAGAAAATCAGCAAAGATGTATACACACAGTAAGAGAAAGGCTGTCTGGGGGCGGGGGGCAGAGAATATGGTGAGATAGAGATACAGGAGCAGGGGAAAACCACAACAAAAACAGAACTAAATTAGATACAAAAACAATTAGAAACAAAGACAAGGAATGTGCAGTTTAAAGTAGGAGTGAGGGAGAAACAAGAGATAGATGGAGAGATTAAAAAAAGACTAAAGACTAAAGGAGAGGGGAGAAAACAGTGAGTTAGGGGTTATACACTATACACTGTAGATATACAGGGTGATGTCAGAGAAGTGAACAGACTATGCAGGGAACAAGGGACTAGTGACAGCACCAGAGACATTTGAAATACAGGGCCTTTCTCTGCCCTTCAATTTTCCACAATATGTAATACCAAAAATAATCATGTTAACAAAATTTCAGGACAAGACAAGAGACAGATATATATGTTTTTTAACTTAAAGAGTGGTGTTAACAAACTGACAATGAATAGCAGTGAATTGCAAGACAGGACAAAGTTAGATCTGTTTATTCCCACTTCCCGCACTATATACCCCCCCCCCCCAAGACTACAGGAACCAGAGTGGGATGGGCTGCTTTCTCTTGGCTGGGAGCAGCTGAACCACAACATTACTACGGACCATGATCTGATGTCTGTGTCCTTCAGTCAGTCAGTCAGTCAGGAGCAGGGTGAGTGGTTAAGGGAGGGGATGTCAGTGTATTTGGAATTTGGGTTTAGGAACAGACTTCAGAGGGGAAACGCACAAGCAGTCATTCTAGCAAGGATGAGGTCCTTGGGCCTTGCACAGTCAATGGGCAAGAATCCCACAGACTGTCTGTCTAGTGTTCTGTCTGTCTGTCTGATGATATGGGGGATATGGGGGCGGGGGTGCAGATGGACATAATGAATACTCTTGGCATGGAGAAAAGATGCACAACTAAATGAGTAACAAAAAAAGAATATGTTTTATCTTTGGGGGAAAACAGACATATCTGGACAAAATGACAGACAGAAAGACAGACATCAAAATGCATGCATAGCAACACAGTCAGCAGGACAGACAGACAGTTACTTTGACCAGTAGATGTTCCAGAAAGACACAAGGGAGGCTTCTGTAAGCTGTTTGGGCATAATCATGGGATTCATTTAATGAGACTATAGAATCCTCATTGGAAGAAGGCCCATGAGGTGGATCCACACACCACAATGCAGGCAGAGGTAATGAGTGCAGGACTGTTTTTAAAGCAAGGAAATAAAAAAGGAACCTTCCAAGAAGGAGTCTGAAGAAAGTGAAAGATTTTTTCGAGGTGTGAGGGGCTGAGGGTGAGGTAAGAGGTGCTGCACGGGAAGTGGGAGGGGCCAAGGGTGGTGAAGGGGCAAATGGAAAGCGAGGGTGGATAAGGGCAGGTTCCTGGCAGAAATCTGAAGGCCATGGCCAACTAATCTTCCTCCCCACTATCAATGGAGAAGAAGAGAGTCCTTTAAACTTAAAAATGCCCTGAATAATTTAATCCATCACCTCCTATTCAGGAGAACCAGCCCCTGTCCAGATAAAAACTACTGCAGCCCAACGGCCTTTATTCAGTTCCCGCGCTACAATAGTTCACAGCAGAAAATTGCCTGGACTGTACTGATGTGACGGAATGACATTCATGGGTGGTATGTGGGAAGAATCTGAATGAGTAGCTGCAAATATAAGTGCCTGAAACAGTAAAGCTGTTACCTGACTGACAATGATTATGGTAGATTGGCCAGTCTTTCAATTGGCCAGCATGAGAACTTTGACAGCCTGTTGAAAAATCCACTACATTGTCCTGATATGTCACTGTCTTCTTACTATAAACTGAATATGACATTTAATTCCTCAACCAAAAAGCCATAGGTGGCTCATATACATTTCTGAAGTGATAACATTTAAAATAGGCATATGGACCAAGCCACACGAGTTCACAGTGTAAATACTGCAATCCAGTCTATTTGACACTGTAGTGACAAGTCATGGCTATGCATTATTACAATTATACAAGTGCATCTGCCAAACAAATGCGTTGGACTCCGAGTGGTATTGGTACCCAAACAAATGCATAGGACTCACGGTGGTATTTGGTACCAGTACGGATGGGAGTATAGTAGAGAGTATGAGCGATATGTAGAGGTGAATGTCAGCCTGCAGTGGTGTGTAGCAGAGTGGGCACAGAGCTAGTATGGAACCGCCCACTGTTCCAATGAAGTGCACTGGCAGCACAGAAACAGCTGGCGAAATGGGGGTGGGGGGGGAAGGGTCAGCAAACAGGCAGACACATGGAGAACAGGGCAGAGCAGGATATATAACAGGTACAGGTGAGAGCCTCATAGGAGACATGCACTTGGGCACTCACACACAGAGGTGGGCGGGGCCACTCTGGGTTCACCGTGACCTGTGATACTATCCTTTATGCGTATTACCTGAACGAGGGTGGCCTGCTCGCTGAAGGGGAGGGGAGAAGGGGCAGACACTCCACTTCCGGGCTGGAGAGAAACGCGAGAAAGAGAGAGGCCCAATCTCCCCCCAAAAAAACCCATCTCCTCAAAACCCCACCACCCATTACCCACACACACACACACACACACCCACACACACACACACACACACACACACACACACACACACACAGACATACAAGCACACACACACACACACACACCTTTCAATAACAGTTCTCAGTCCACCATGGGTCTGTCTCAGGCTCACTGCAGGCCACAGCTTCAGCCAATGGTCAGTTATTTTGATGAATCATGATCTTGTGTCCTTGTATAGGTGGGGCTCCAATTAAAGGCAGCAATTCAAGCCAACTCAATCACTAACCTATAACATAACGCTGATTAAAACTTGTTAAAACCAATCAGACTGCAACAAACCAACCTCACAAACTGCAAACTCCCTTTCCAGATGCTCAAGAAAGAGAGAGCATCTGGGGTCACGACTATATAGCTACTGTATAAGCACACAGGAATTTGGGAGTGGATGGAGAGCTGGTGCCTCCCAGTATTGTCTGTGTGGAGGCTTGGTTTGGGTATAGCTTGGGTACAGGGAAGGCAAAGTACAAGGTGCATCGGTACCAACAAACATTAATTTAATTTAGAGTGGGTATAAAACGTATTCACCCCTTTGGCATTTTTCACATTTTATTTTATTACTTTTGAAATTGATTTAATTGGGATTTCTTGCCACTGACTAACACAAAATGTCAAAAACAACAACTCTAAAGGTTTTTCTTAATTAATTACAAATAAAAAACAAACAATAATTGATTGCATCAATTGCTATGCTGAGACACACCTAAATAAACTCTGGTGCAATCTATTGTCTTCAGAGGCCACATAATTATTTGATTGGAGTCAACCTGTGTACAAGTTGTTTCAAATGCTTTCAAATTAAAGGAGAGGTCCCACAGTTGGTGCATTTCCAAAGAAGAAATGTAATCAGAAGACCAAAGAACATTCAAAGCAAATCAGAGAAAAGGTTTTTCAAAAGCACCAGGGGAAAGATATAAGAAGACTTTGGATATCCCCCGAAGCAATGTTAAGTCCATCATAAAGAAATGGAGAGAAATGGCACAACTGAATTTGCCTAGAACAGGCTGTCCTATCAAACTGAGCATCCATGCAAGAAAGGTACTTGTTAGGGAGGCCACCAAGAGGTATATGGCAACTCTGATGGAGTTACAGCCTTCCATGGCATAGATGTGAGAAACTGTCCATGGGACAACAATCTTGCTTCACAGATATGCGCTTTATGGGAGGGTGACAAAAAGGAAAGCTATTGTTGAAGAAACCTCACATGAAATGTGCCAGAGGCAGAAAGGAGACTCTCAAGCCAAGTGGAGGAATCAATGTTAGGCACTATGTTTAGCACAAACCTAACACTGCACATCATCCCAAGAACACTATCTCTACCATGGTGGGAGCTTAATGCTATGGGGATGCTTCTCTGCTTCAGGGACTGGAAAACTTGTCAGTATAGAGTGCAAAATGGATGATGCAAGATATAAACAAATCTTGGAGGAAAACCTGCTGCAGTCTGCAAGAGTGCAGCAGGTGCTTGTGACTTGGGAGAAGATTTATATTCCAGCAGGATAATGACCCAAAGCATACAGCAAAAGCCACATTGGAGTGGTTTAAAAACAAACAAAAAATCTATGTCTTGGAGTGGCCCAGTCAAGTTCAGACCTCAATCCCATTGAGAATCTGTGAAAAGATTAGAAAATTACTGTTCAACCACTGGTATCCATCTAACCTGATGGAGTTTGAGCAATTTGTAAAGAAGAATGGGCGAAAATATCCAGATGTGCAAAGCTGGTTGAGGCTGGAGAGACTCACAGCTGTAATTGTAGCTAAAGGTGTTTCAACCAAGTATTAAGTTGGGGGGGTGAATACTTATATAATCAATTATTGCCTGTTTTTTATTTGTAATGAATTAAGAAAAAGCTTTAGAGTTGTTTTTTTAAATTTGATGTTATAAAGTATTTTGTGTTGATCAGTGGCAAGAAATCCCAATGAAATCCATTTGATTCCATGTGAGAAAATAAAAAGTGAAAAATGCCAAAGGGGGTGAATGCTTTTTATGCCCACATTGAAAATAAATTGTTCTCTTCTCCATTTTCATTTTGTGGGCGCTCTTCTGATGATTTCAGCTTGTGGCACAGAGTACCCTGCTGTTCTGCCCCTCATCTCCCATTCACTTCACCGTGCCCTCCAGCCTGCTGTGTACTATGGCTTTGGCTCTTACATAATGGAGACTTCCTCAGAGGGTAGTGGGGCTGAGACAGAGAGCTGGACTGGAAGAGAACACTCATTCACCATCTTCAGCTTCCCTCTTCGGTCAAGGGCACTTTTACCTCTGAGGATCCCCAGGCTATCATGGGACACCCACTTACCCTACTTCTCCATCCCTCCCCTACCCCACCGCTCAAACCCTGATTCCTCATCCCACCCCCTCCTTACCCTTTCTCTTTTTTACCACACTAGGTGTTAGACCTTTCTTCAAAAACCTGTAAAATTAGAGCAAACATTGAGGTCAAATGGTAGTGTTACTTCCTTTTATTTCAATTTCACCAGGGGGCCTTGTGGTACATAAAAAGGAAAATAATGGGTGACTGGAGACTTCTTCTCTTCACTGTAACAGACTTTTCTCTCTATTTGTCTCTCACCCCTTCCCCACCCCCATTAAATCTATTAACTAGCACAGAAATTTGATTACGCCGCAAAGCACAATCCTCACCTCCCAGACCATGTCAGGTGATGGAGCAAAAGCTGCTTCCTGAGTAATTGAAAACTGTGCCAGATATACTAACAAAATAGTCACGGCACAACAACAGTCACTATAATGTGGCTGTTTTGCAGTCACAGATACATACACATTATCGGCCAACTTACTAACACTGCTTCTAATTATGCAATCAGAGAAATTAAATGCACTCATTCACAATTTTGCAGTAGGAGACACCCATAAAAATGGGTCCAAAACCATATCGCACGCTTACATGTCCAGATCACAATGCGTCAAGAAATGAATAAGCTACATAGCAACCAGGTAGCGAGGGAACCACAAGAAAAATAAAACTTACATTTACAGATCAGCAAATAGAAGTAATGGTCAACAAGGTACAGCATCACAACGCCATATTACAGCATAGGAATACAACACCAACAGAGAGGAGAAACATTTGGAGTGGCATCACAAAAAAAATTATTAGGCATAGCCAAATTAACAGTATATGATGTAAAGAAAAGAGGGAAAGACGGAATTAGGCAGCGCACAAAAGAAAAATGGTCCTACAACATAATCAGGGCAAAAGACACAGGCGGGGGTCCAACCGATGAAAGAATATTAACAGAGATAGAACAACGGGTAAAACAATCCACATTGTAAAAACCTTGTTTTGTTTGTTAAATGTCTTCCTTGTCTACTGGAAAATATATGTAAAGGCGTGCTCGCTGGGACAAAGGCCCCATTTACACTTGTCTTTTTATCTGACATATATACGATTTCTTCCGTATTCTATATGTGTCACATTCAAAAGATTCTAGTCTAAACACACAAAACTGGATATGTATTGGATGTTTACAAATTCAATATGAACCACATCATATTGGTATATCCATCATATTGGAGGTAGTCTGTCGTATCCTATTGGTATCAGATATGAGTGTAAATGTTCTGTCCTTTTGCCTATGCGTCTTGTCCTTTTGCTAACATTCTACTGGCAAGTAACATCCTACAATAAGCGTCAGCATAAAAAGTCCATTGTTCGCGCTATGTCGAAACAATGGACCATTGTGTACTGTTGATGTCTGAGCTTGAACTTGACTTGCACCGTATACGGCTGATGTGGTAAAATATTGTTACCACAATCCTGACTTGTTTATTGTGTGATTATTTTGTTATCTTCTGGCTTTGTGTGCCTTTATTCCATCATTTCAATACTTCAGACAGCACAAGTAGCTAAGGTAGCTGCTATCAATTTACGCCAGGGAACCAAACAAACTATAACAAAACAATCCAATTGTTGCAACTTCTTATGAATGCGGGTCTGGAGAACTCAGATTAGGTTGCTAGGTATTTGTCTTTGCTAGGAATGTATCAGTGGTTCTGTGTGGCTCAGTAGGTAAAGCATGGCATTGGCAAGGTTCCCACTGGGACCACATATACTGAAAAATTTATGCATTCACTATTGTGAGTCGCTTTGGGTAAAAGCGTCTGCTAAATGGCATATATAAATTGTCTTCATCTAGCTAGGTAGCTCTGCTTATAAACTAGGCTTCTAACATTAGCTAATTAAAATAAGCTATATAGCATATATTTTTATCTGCATCATGTGTTAATTTAGTCACCTCTTAACTAGCTAGCTGTGTTAAAAACATTCATGTTTGGATATTGTATGTGTGTGTGAGTGAGTGAAATGACACCTTAAGCAAACAACGCCGGAAAGCATTTTATAAAGCTTCACTGTCTTACTGCATGTATCACTAACTCACTATTAAAGGCTCAGCTGGTGATGTAGAATGCTACCAGTTAACAGGTTAACAACCTTTCCCATCCGCGACAGCACAAAACATCCAAAGAAAAGAAAAAAGTGGGAACACTATCTCAATGACCCCCAAAATTTTGGTATAATTCCAATTCTGTCTTTAAGGGGGGTTTTAATCTTTGAAAGACCATTGAATAATTGATCTAGATCATATTTGTCTGTGATAAACTTTGACTTAAATTTTCTTTTGTAACTTATTTTTTTATTTTCAAACCAGTTCAATTGTAATCACATTCTTTGAAGAGTTTATAGTGTGAGAGTTAGGCTATATCAGCAAAATACTGCCTGCTTTTTAGGCCTTAAATTTCTCACACAAATTGCTATTAAGGCATTGTTCTGATTCTAAAAATAAGAAAACATATCCTAAAAGTTTGAAAGTGAGGACTTAATGATCTTAGTGACCGCACACTACATCCAAAATGTAGTAATTGCAAGACTACTTTTGTCGAAAAATTGCTTTAGTAAATCTCCATCTGTTGTAAATTGTAAATATTTCTCAAATTGCAAATGGGGCATTTAATTTATTTTTATTGCATAATTAGAAGCAGTCATAGTAAATTGGTCATTAATTTGGTAGTTTAATGGTCTATCCATCCAACGATGGTGCAATGGGGAGTGTGACAATGAAAACATAAGGCGAGATGCAAGTTTTGTGTGTGATAATTTGCTCATTTTCATCCATGAAAATATCCATCTTAACTCAAATGCAGGACAAATAGGATGAATTTATGACACATATCCATATTTTACAGATTGGTGACATTATTTAATGCACATATATGAACAAATAGGGCAGATAAATTGGGTGACCAGATGTCCCATCCACATTTTAATAAAATAATTACATAACGGATGAAAATGAGCAAAACACACCAAAACTCAACAATATTCATCACCATTAAACCCCGAAGGTGAGAAATATTCCATTTACAAAAAATGTAGTTTCAAATTATTTCGATTATTACATGTTAAGAGCTCTTGATGTAACAATTTGACACAGCGCTAACTGTCATGTGCATATTGAATATCTCTACTTACATATCACAACATCCCAGATAGCACAAAGTGTTAGTAAGGTTGTAGTGAATAACAACCATATAGCAACAATTTTACAACATTTCTCTTTTACCACCCCCAAATCACAACTTTCCTGCTACATTGTAAATATGTCTAGATCACACATCTGCAGGATTGTGAGCTGATAAGATCGACAGTGTTTTCACAACTGTCTGCAATCTAAGAAATGTTGTAAAAATGTTATTTGGCTAGCTGGGAGGAGTTTCAGATATTATCAGTGGCCAAAATTAGTCCTATTGTGTCCATCAACACAAAAGTGTACCAGTGACACCCAGCTAGGCTAGCCTTAGCCTCACCTGTATGGTTCATAACGGTATGGTACTATGAACCTGAACAGTTTGACACTTTGATATGTGATAACTCTGGATCGGCTTGGCGAATAATTCAATGGTCAGTCCTGATGAATCATGAATTAATGTAGGTGGTGCTTCAAATGGAGGTGGCGATTCAGATAATTCTCTGGTGGTGCCTCATTAAACTTGCTTGTTATAACCAATGAGAATGCAGATTTTTTTTGGCAGAAACCAATGTCACAAACTGTAACTTCCCTTTCCAGATGCTCCATCTCTAGAGAATATTCTAGCCTTGACATGTGTTAGCCGGATGCCGCTGGCCCAGACCCTAGCTGCTGGTTCCATCCCCCGCCCTGCCCTGGTATCTGGAGGGATGAGGTCCACCCCACTCCTACACTTAGAATGCCCCTCCGGTGGTCTGTTAAGCCACATGAGCCTCAAGGACTATTTGTGTTGTTTCTCTCTGTATCCCACAATTTTCCAGGAGTTCATCTCGACCGCCTTTTAAGAGGTCAGGGAATAATTTTCCAGTCTCCCACATTGGCTCCAATGGTTTTCTGTTTTTTTGATTCCCTCTGGAAAATGCCAATTGTGAAGCGCTGTGTGACAACCTGTTTGTAAATGGCGCTATACAAAAATAAAGATTGATTGATTGATTGATTGACTCAAGAAAGATATCTTCTCCACCTCTCACTAATCTTAACCACACCCCCATTCCCATCTACTGCCCTCTGTTTCTCTACATTGCAGTCCCGTGACCACCCCACAAGCTTCTCTCATCCAACTCTCCATCCCTCATATTACACATGTGCAAACCTACTTTTCTTATCCTCTCTTTCCTCTACTAGCCATTCCAGGTTTTCTTAGCATGACAGTGGTCAGCTGCCATTGCCAGTGTGTGGGTCTGCGAGAACGGGGCTTTAATAAACATGACATGAATCTACTGTTTCAAGTATCGCACAGACGGCTTTTCTCCCCTTCCCTCTGTATGTGTATGAATGTATTTGTCACAGAGAGCTTCAGCAATGGGTAGCTGAGCTCAGAAAGTCCCCTGGCATTGCTAACACTCACGCACACACACACACATACACACACACTCTCTTCCAAAATTCACTCAACAAAAACAAGTGCCAAAGTGTGAGCTCAAAAGAACGCAAAAACTCCACTCCACAGAATAGGGAATTTAGAATTAGAAGAAAGTACAAATGTGAATGTGACTATCAACAGGCCACACTTTAGGTCTGGTCTTTACCCCTTTTAATATTTTTATTTTGGGTCACTTACCAACACAATATATGTTTTTAAGGTTATCATTGAAAAGATCTTCTAATGATGAATATTGTGGTGACAAACATTGCTACAGTCAGGTCCAGAATTATTGGCACCCTTGAGGAAAATACCATTCCTGAGATATACTGTAATTTTCAAAAATATTTCAAAAATATTTTAAATTGTATTAGTATAAAACATATAATTTTTAAATAATAAAATATAACTCATTACCTGTATTGCCTACTTTAGTCATCTTTATCAAGCATGTGCATATTTTGGAGGGTACTGTATGTACAAAGACACAGACTGCTTCAAAATACACACACAGTCAGTACCTTGCACTCATGCACATTCTCTCTCCCAAACTGTACTCTCATTACAACAAATATTTACAAATATGAAAACTAGATTTATGTTTCTACTCATGTATGTATATATCATCGTTATTTGCCATATAAGCCTACACTTTATACTTTATTTATGTACACTACACTTTTATAACAATATCAGTACATGCAAACACAGAGGAGCCTTGCCCCTCATGGGGGTTGCAGTCATTTCAAGAGATTTGCACAAACATGAAAATCTATGAATCCTATTCCCTACTGTACTTACAATGGTACGGTACTAAAAGCTAATGTACAAAAGGGATTTTTTTTATGGCAATGTGATTCAAATGATTAATACTCACATTCATATTGACATGTTTATGATATGGTACAGGATTAAAGACTGCTGCCTGAATACTTCCAAACATGAAAGGAAAGTGTATTAATTCTCAGGGTCTGCTTATACAAGAATTTCCAGATAAATGTAGTAAATTTAAGGTGAAGAAATATAATATAATATTTATTTTATGATTTTCCAGTAGACCAATGTTAAACAACAAGAGGTACATAGACCATAGGAAATGTTCGTTCTTGTTTCTAAAACCAGAGGTTGAAGTCAGTCCTTCAGGGAATATCTTGTTCTCCTCCCCTTCATTGTTGTAAATACAGCAGCCACACTCAAGTTACACACCCTTTCTCCCTCCTACACACACGGACATGATACATAAGTATACATAAAAATGATACACACAAAACACACACATACACACAAATAAAAACACATACACAACAATGTGTGGAAGAAATACATTTCTCTTTCTTTCTAACCTGGTATTTAACCTATGCACACAACCTATTCACACAAACTGTAGTTAAGGTTAGTTATGGTTCTTAGTTACGGCAGTTGCTATTGGCCTTTAATGATAAAATACAGTTAACCAATTCATGTTTTTAAAATGATTTCTGGGTTACGGAAAGTTCTGAAAACATTGTGTTCCTGTAATTTTAAGAGGTTGCAAAAAAGAATAAGAACAATCTGGGTTTGTTTACAACACAGTAGCTCCAAAGTGGTGGTTTGGGAGTTCAAAATATTAATTATAAAACATGCTAATTCATTATGGTACAACTTTGCTATTCACCACAAACCTTCCTGTAATGTTGTACAAAAGTTGCAATAATGTTTTGTACTCGCTAAGAACAAACAGCATCTGAATTAGTACAAAGAGATGTAAATGAGGGGGATGCTGATAAACACTGGCAGTGCCCCTTCCCCCATCGTCAACAGCATTTCCAGTTTCCACCTCCTACACTCATCTCTCCATCCCCACCTCATTACAGAAACAGATACCTCACCTTTAATGAGGCCTTAACCCCCCCACCCTTCCAAATCACCACAGACACTTGACCTGGAAGGGATTAAAGGCAGTGCGAAATGACACCATTAATCTCTGCTAAATCCGATTTTAAAAGATTGCTGAAAATGAATTATGTTCAGGAGTGAGAGAAAATACATATTGCACTCAAAAGGGCATACAAGAAATCTTATCTGTGATGAAAAGAAATGGTAAATAAAAGATCAAAATAAAACATGCCAACCACCATATAATTCAGAATTGAAGACTGCAGAAAATTTATTTGATTACATTTATTTTAATTTGAAAGATAAAAGACATTGCTCAAATCAAATACTTTAATGCAAATATACAGGGAATTGCTAATATTTTCCTGTTGTAAAAATAATTTACATGCAACAATAACATGGTGTTATGTACAGTTTAAGTAATATACAGTCTAACTACTTTCCTAAAATTCACTAGTAAATTTGTAAATCACAATTTGTACATTTGTAAGTGCAATTGTAAATAAATGATTAAAAATAGTTTTTTTTTGGAATGGCACCTTTTGTGCACCTTGATTTACCACAGAGCCACCTACACCCCTCGTGAGTAAGCCTGCCGCTGAAACACGCGCAGTCTTCAGATGCACTCACCCGCAAGCACATACGTTACACCCTGCAGGACAACTCAGCACGTTAGGCTTGCACAACACAGCACAACAGGAATGCTAGCACAGTATGGAGAAGAGGCATCTTTCTCAATGACAACTAGTAGCCTCTGGGTACCCACCGCTGGGGGGAAATAATCCATCAGAAAACCCTTGCCGAGTCATACTTCTTACAGAACAAAGCCAACCGGTCCCGCCACTGTGGACTCCCTGTCACAGTCGACTAAAGACATAACCATAACCTGCGATGTTTCAGCTATAGGGCCCACTCCGCTCTTGTAGCGCACACTTTTACTGACTGAGCCACTCGGAAAGTACTTGTAAATCACAATATGTATCCTACGTTGTTAATCCAAAGTGAAAATAATTGTGTATTCAGTTAAATCATTCATAATATTAACCTGAATCATAATGCATTAAGTATATATTTCACAATGTGACAGATGTTCTAGGCTGATTTCTGCTGAGAAATCATCAACCCAATGCAAACTTGACCCAGGGGAAAACAGACCATAAATGTAAATGCATGTAAAACCTTTGTTATGCGATAGGTTGGTCAATATCACCACCTGGGATAATATGCGACTTTGAGATTAATATCTCTCAGCATCTGATTCCTGGGTTGCTCTGTGGACAACCCACCACTCTCACTACCAAACACAAGGCAACCACCAGCAAAAATGGAGGGCTTTGTTTAAAATGTAAATAGAAAGTTAGTCATCTTAATTATGCTATTTTGCTAATTATTTCTGATATGTTGTATATCACAAAAAATAAACAATATAAAATTGTACCTTAAGTGACAGTGGGAATAACTGTAATAAAATAGCCACAGGTTAGCTATAACTTGCTAACTTTATACTTATCATATCAAGTTAATGTTAGCTAAGAATATCAATGTTGGCAAAATGCAACTAACATTAGCTAACATATCAGTCAGCTACTGTTGTTACGGTACTTCTTACATTTTTCTTGTTAGATAATCTGAGGCTTGACATCTAAGGCTTCATTAGGCTTGCTCTAATGACATCTTCAAGTGGGTTCTAAATGAACTGAAATGTAAGCATACTGCACCCTTGTATACTGCGAGCTATGTTCTCGCTAGTATGCTAGGAAGAATGTACTACCAAGTATGGAAGCTACTGTACTGCACTGTACCATCTTATTTTAAGGAGGCGGTCGTTCAGCCCCTCCTTAAAAAGCCTCATCTAGACCCCTCCCTTCCCAATAACTATAGACCCATCTCTAAGCTCCCCTTTGTTTCAAAGGTGCTAGAGAAAGTGGTAGCCAGTCAGCTCACTACCTATTTGTCAACCTATAACATCTCAGACAAATTTCAATCAGGTTTCCGTAAAAAACACTCCACTGAAACTGCCCTACTCAGAGTTGCAAACGACATTATGATGTCCTCTGATGCCGGCAAATGCACAGTCCTGGTCCTCTTAGATCTCAGCGCCGCGTTCGATACTATAGATCACGGGATCATGTTAGATAGGCTTAGGGAGTGGGTAGGCATCTCAGGGAGCGCCCTAAGCTGGTTTGCGTCCTACCTCAAAGAGGCTTTTCTCTGTCGCCGTAGGCCCATTCAAATCAGACTCCTCCCCCCTTACGTGTGGCGTGCCACAGGGTTCTGTGCTGGCACCATTGCTTTTCGCCCTTTACATGCTTCCCCTAGGACTCCTAATCAGTTCATTTAAAGGCATCTCTTATCATTGCTATGCAGATGACATCCAGCTCCAGTTTTCATTCAAGCCTGACAATTTGGAGGGTCTCAACATCCTACACCAGTGCCTTTCCTCCATTGAGCAATGGATGGAGAGTAACTTTCTCCAACTAAATGCAGGAAAGACAGAAGTGCTGATCATAGCTACTGACAAGATAGCAACTAGAGTGGCTGATCATATGGGGTCTCTTAAGGGAAATATACGCCCTCACTTAAGAAACCTAGGTGTCATCTTTGACCAGTCTATGCTTTTGGACAAACATGTCAATTCTCTCACCCGCTCCTGCTTCTTTCACCTCAGAAATATCGCCAAACTACGGTCCATCATTTCACATGCTGAATTAGAAACCTCTGTACACGCTTTCATTTCATCTAGACTGGATTATTGTAACTCACTGTTTACCTGCCTTGACAAAGGTTATGTGGACCGCCTTCAACTCATTCAAAATGCTGCGGCAAGGCTACTCACTAGATCTAGGAAGTCGTGTCGCATCACCCCCATCCTAGCCTCTCTGCACTGGCTCCCAGTACACTTCAGGATTCACTTTAAAGTCCTGGTGTTCACCTACAGAGCCCTCCACGGTGACACCCCTGCTTACATCTCCGAGCTTCTCCATCGGTACTCGCCCAGTCGTTCCCTGAGGTCCTCCGACTCGGAGCTCCTGGCGGTGCCCCGGACCAGGTTAAAAACCAAGGGGGACAGAGCTTTTGGGGTGGTTGCCCCAAGGCTCTGGAATGCCCTCCCCCAGGACTTGAAAACCTCGCCCTCTGAACCAATGTTCAAAAATCTGCTAAAAACCCACCTGTTCAGACAGGCATTTGACAATATTTAGCCTAGTTTGCTGCTGCTTGTAACGTTGTCACGTCTGTTGTCTGTATTGTATCGTTAAGTGTGCACTTTTTGTCTGATTGATTTGTGTTTTAATTGTATTTTTACTGCTGTGAAGCACTCTGTGCATTCGTGCTATGAAGGGCGCTATACAAATAAATACTTACTTACTTACTTTACTAAATGCCCTTGTTTAATATTCAGCGCTCTGAATACTGAACACAAGTAGTATTATGTGAAAACACTGATCACTTATGCTAGCAGGGTTTCCACGGGTCCTTAAAAATAATCAATAAAACCAATAATCAGAATTTTAGGCCTTAAAAAGTCTTAAAATCATCATCATCTCATCTCATCTTCAGCCGCTTATTCCTAGTTAGGGTCGTGGGGGCTGGATCCTATCCCAGCATGCATTGGGGCGAGAGGCAGGAATACACCCTGGACAGGTCGCCAATCCATCGCAGGGCGTCTTAAAATGTCTTAAATACAATTTTGGTAGGTCTTAAAAATTGATTGGATTATGAAGTTACTTCTATAATGTTGTGTTCAGTCTTGCTTTTAAATGTGTTAGGGAAAAATGTCCGGGCTGCAAAGTTTGTATTAGTAGTACCGTCTATATTGGTCCATGTTCCATCTATATTGGCTCCACAATTCGTATGGACCACGCTGTAACAAAACTACAAAACAAAACCAACATGGAATCAATAACCACTAATGCAAACTTTTCAGCCCAGTCAGAATTTATCGGAGAACACCCAGCTAGTGTGTCGCAATGTGGTGTATGGGCTAAATTACAAAAATCTTTTGTTACTCCTGTTACTTCCATCTACTATGGGTAAGTGCAAGTTTAACAAGACCTGGCTGCAGAACAGCGTGTTTAGTGCTTAGTTGAAGCCAGTTGAATGAAACAAATTTGAAGCCCGCTAAACCTGCAATAAAACGCAAAAATTAGGAACTTTGGGTATAAAGAAGCCCAGCCCCAGCGCGCCCCAGTCTGCACTAACGTTACCTCTAAAATAACGTTACAACTCCTGCAACGCCGTTAAGCGACCTCCGGACAATGTTTGTGTCTACGTCAACATTAAAAGCGGAGGTGCTGTGGACTTTACACACGGTAGCTAAACACCAGTCATATATAGGCAATGATGACATAGGTGAGCTGTTTCAGACCATGTTCCCTGATTCTGACATCACTAAAGCTTTCAAGTGTGTAAAGGAGAAAATGTCTTACATTACATGATTTGGATTGGCAGAACTCATTAAGAGAGACCTCATCTCAAAAGTTAATAAGGGCCCGTTTGTGAAGCAAGTGGAGTGCAATATTCAGGAGGACACTATTGTTGCACAGAGGCTTGTGTGTGATTATGTCACTCTACACGGAAGGGTTACCATGGTCCCCCTCACAAAAGAGCTCCTGAATTCTGTGGCATCAGCCAGGTCCAGGTACCATGTCCACCTCGATCAAGAGAGAAGAAGAAGGAGTCTGATGCACAGGGCCAGAAGAGAAAGGCTACAGAGGACTACCTGGAGGAACCAAAAAAGAAAAAGAAAACCATCCAAGAGGTGTCTAAAAGTCTGGCCAGAGACACAGACAGGTTTGCAGAAGAGGCTGAGGGCAAGGCTGGCAGTCTGATGGCCCAGCTCATCATGAAATCAAAACCTCTGAGGAGGGGCCACAAGGACAAGTTGGCTGAGCTCAAGAATATTGAGGAGAAGATTGCAGGCAAGGGAGAAGAGCTCAGAAGAATGTAGCTCTTGTATCCACACACACACACACACACACACACACACACACACACACACACACACACACACACACACACACACACACACACACACACACACACACATGCTCTCACATACACACAGTTCTGTGTACTGTCATGTTTGGTCATTGTTCTTGTATATGTTGTATGTGAATAAATTCATTTACTTTATAAGGAATTCTGGGACTTATTTGAATTCATACCGATTTTCCTTCATATCCTTCATACATTTTTGCCAGTATGGCCGTGAAATAGGTACTAAATTGCATTCAAAGTGGTCTTAAAAAGGTCTTAGAAAGTCTTAAATTTAACATGTTGAAATCTGCAGAAACCCTGTGCTAGATGTAAAATATATTTTATTTGATTTCATTTCATTATTACATATGATGGCAATTATTAATTAAATTAAGAGATAGTTTATTATAAGTTACAGCACATAATAAACCAGTGGTACTACACAACCTACACAACTAGAGAGCACATTAAAAATGAACAGTAACCTAAAGAGCCACATGGTCCCATGGGCCTCGCCCCAACAACACTGACAACATTAATGCACGGTAATACTGCATTATTTTCACTAAATAAATGTTTGAAATAATCTCAAATAAAGGAATATACAACTAAAAGATACGTTCAATTGAAAATGAAGCAATAATACCAATATATGAATACACAGGATAGCAGTCGGTGGGTAGGGCAGGCTAGAATTTTAGTGGTGTCAAACAGTGTCGAACTCTTCACATACCTTGCACCTGCCCTGAGAAAATTCTCCAGTTCAATTACATTCCCCATCATGTCATTTAGAGACTGAAATTTAGCAAATAATTATTGCTGGTGCATGAGTCGCTACCCCATTTGCCTTCAGTGCACCTTTCCTTAAACCCTGCTTCTCTTACAAACAAAAGCCTTGTTTTACATCTTTATTATCAAAAATCCAAAAAGAGGCATTATATCAAGTTATAACCCCCTGGGAAAAGATATACAATATTATCAAATATAAAGAAAATGTGGCAACCATGCATAGCCTATGTCAGCGGTCCCCAACCTTTTTTGCACCACATTTCATGCAAGACCATTTTTCCACGGAGGGGGATACTAATAAACGAATATTTAGCGAACCTGAAATTATGTTTTTTTGTCTCCTCTGTCCATTTTATTACCTCTAGCTTCATATGTGTTTGTACTTGAAGAAACTCAAACCACAATCCATAATTTCATGATGTACTACTTATGACATGTCTTGTTGATCCATCCACATGGCGTCGTTGATACTTTTGCGTAATTTATGTCTGTAGGTCTTAATTGTTTTACGCAATGCTAGTGAAGCAGCAAGTGTTGTTGGTAGCAAGAAAGGAGACAGTTCAGCACCATATCTACTAACTACTATAATAGCCATCTAGCTATATAACTAGCTAATTTTATTTAATAAACATGAACTGTGAATCAAATAAAAAATAGCAACAATAGAATGAGTTTGCTAGCACTGTTTCACATTATAGCAACCTAGAAACATATCCAAATACTGTGTGTTCTCATGATTAGTTAAAGTGTCTAACTTCACTATTGTAGCTAACCAGCTAAGTTGTTAACATTACATTTGTATAATTAAATTTTTCATAACTAGCTAACTTGCAAGATAGATAATAACATTAAATGATAGGCTACATTACAAAACATTATTAACGTTACCTACTCATTCAAAAGCCAGCCATCCGGTCCTGGTTTAGATAGCTTTTTCCTGTTTATTTTAGGTATACTAACGTTTTTAGCACTCTGAAATGTAAATGGCTATAGAACTCCATATGATTTGTCAAACACCTTGTGGTATCAATATTTGTCTCTTTTTCAGCGGCTGCAATTTCTTCTAAGTTAGCGTTGTCACGGCCAGATCCCATTCACTGCACCACTAACATTTGTCTTTGGTGGGCTTCAGGAGACAGTGCCTGTATCTGCCCCACCAATAGTTTCTTGGATTTTATACTTCTTCATAACCTGTCCTTTCACGTCCCAAAGCTAACATTAGCTGAGCAAAACAATATGAGTTACAGTTAGCCTTGGTGATTTTGGTATGTAGTTTGTCATTGTGAATCATTGAGCAATTGAATCCCATTATATTTGCCATTTGACTGCTCACGGCTCACATGGAAATGGACATAAAAGTATCAACAACGCCAAGTGGATGGATTAACACAACATATATAGTAAGTAGTAGAAGAAGACCATGACTGTAGCCTCACTTGACTAATTACTCCAGTGTGGTATAACTGTGGTATAACTCAGTGTGATCCAACTTCCAGAGATGTACTTTGCTCATAAACCAATGATCTAGTTCTACTTCTGGCAAATCCCAAAATAGAGTGGCTGTGTGAATGACCTAAGCCAACCATTATACATCTGCTGGTTCCACTCAGACTACAGGAAGCCTAGGTCATAAAAGTTAACAAAGAGATCCAGATGCTCTGTCAGAGACTGAGCGTCTGGACTCGAGATTACCACAACTGCAAAATCTAGAACAACGGTGAGTATCTGTCAGTGGTGGAGATTGTTACAGCATGACAGGTGTATGTACTGCCCAATTGTAGACACATTCTCTCCTTCTCACTTTATAAAACTTGAATGAATTTCAACAAAGCATAAATATCTCCAATTTGTCCCTTGTCAACTTGTCAATCCAAATTCATTTGAAATATCTAAACGGACTAAAAAGCATACAAAGCTTTTAATTACCACTCACTAATGTCAATGTGGTATTATCCTAATATAAAATAATCATAGACCAGGATTTAAATACAAGTACATTATCTGATAAATGCAAAAGACAACTGTAATTAACAATGTGAACCATACCAGGGAGTAGTATCTCTTCACTAAGACTGCTGGCAGGCAAAGGTTTATTTATAGCAAGCTGTTTACGTCACTTACTCTTAGCATTCCTGAATAATGAAGATATTCACATATGCTTTCCTGCAAAGACATGTAGAAGTACTCTCTCTAAGCTACTGGTGAGCAATGAATGAGGCTAGTCAGAGAGAGATCGGGAGGAAAAAAATCATGGAAGTTTGAAAAAACCCAGAGGAACAGAGATGAGAAAAGAAAATGGGGGTAGGGTGGGTGGTGGGAGGTGGGTAGAGGAAAAGAGAGACAGTATGATGAAGAAAAATAATAAAACATCTTAGAAAGATGAACAGTGGGGAAGGAGCTCTACTGTTGCTGTGAAAGAATCCAATTAAATACAACAAGCCCCACCATTCCCAACGATTCATAAGTCAGACAATGACTGATCATCTAGTCTCAGTTTGGCACAGAGAAACCACAGCCGACAATCCCATTAAAATGATTTACCAGCTCATTATATATTAACAACTCACAGTGAAAGTGCTTAATCCCATTATTACTCACTCCTAGCTCCCCAAGGGAGAGGGTAGCAAATGTGTCAAATTAGACTGGAGCCAACCAGCCTTATTTAATGGCCTTTCACATAATGTCCACACCTCTACAGATAGACCGTCCCCATTGACTCTCATTGTTAACCATTGCAGTGTTTAACAAAGTTCAAACCATCCTGCAAAATAGGTTAAATAACTAAAATGAATCTCCCTGCCAGGAGAAATGATCCCATCACACTCCAACTCTGCCACACCCAGTCCATCTTCCCTTCTCTCACACACACTCATCTCCTCACTCCCACATCGCATTTCCCCTCACTCTCTTTCTCTCTTTCCCTCTTTCCTTCACCCCTTCCTCCTTCTCCTCATGCTCTCACTGGTACCTCTTTTCAGGGGGGGTCTCCTGGCTCGGAGGCGCCTCCTGTAGGTCAGGGATGTTGGCGAAGTCATCCTGCTCGGCCAGCCCGATCGCCAGAGACAGAACAACCATCTTCCCTTCGCTGTGCCCACAAAGATAGGACAGGGAGAGAGATGGTGGTGTCGAATAGAGGAGATTTGAACGGAGGGAGAGTGAAAAGAAAGGGAAATTTACCAAATGAAAGTTAAGAAAACAATAAAGGAAGGCAGAGAGATGGGAGGGGTGCAAAGATTGCAGAAATGTGAGTTATAGAATGAAAGAAAGAGAGGTGTGAAAAGGAGAGAAAGGGGAGAAAAGAAGGGATAAAGGGTATCACACAAGACAGGGAGCAAACAAGAACATACTGAGAAGATAGAAGAAGAGATCCCGCACAGGCTGTGCTGCTTGTCTGATTTTAGGAAACAATGTCAGAGGGCAGGACAAAAGGAATAACACAGGAATAAAAGGTTTCAGATGAACACTGCTGTGAGCAATACGAGTATGGGTTTCCATATCTCCATACATCTCTCGTCGAAATGAAATCCATAAACAGCCCAGGAAATGAACCTTGATCATTTTCTTGCGACATTCACAAAAATGTCCTTTCTCTACCTCTTCCCTCTCTTACACACATGCACGCATGCACCCACACATACACACACACACACACACACATACCCTCCCACGCTCCCCCAAGACTCTGCTTCCCATAATCCTCCCTCCCTCTCTCCCTACTCCAGAGTTATTTTTTCTACTCCAGATTTAATTAAGCATTATCTATCATTAAGATTATCTGGACTAATTGTTTCTATTTGGGTGTCTGAGTATCCTGAGGTGCTAGGTGTGTTACCATTTTCTGGGTCATAGGTTTGTCTTCTCATTATCTCCTGATCACCACTGCTGTCCCTCTGCAAATCCCATTTTACGCATTCCCCTATTCTCTCTCTTTCATACTTTCTCAGTCTTCCTCTCCGTTCACATTATTTTCCCTTCATCCCCTCTGTCTCTCAAATTATCCATCGTGTTATTCTCATCCCTCTCTCCAGACTCTCATGCCATTCACCCCATGAATTAAGCTTTCCACTTAATCCATCTCTCAATCCCCATTCTCCCATCCACTGTGATGTTAACATTTCCTTCATCACAGCAGTCTTTCTTCCCCTTAGCTCTTCTTCCTCCACCATCTTTGTTGTCTTATCTGTCCATTTTCTCCACATTTACCCTTTCAGATCCCTTCCCAGTATTTATCCTTTAAGATTCATCCCGGTTCACATTGCTCCATTTTCATTACATTTCAGGGTTCCACTCTTGACACAAACTAATTTGTGCTTAAATAACTGGACAGCAGTATTGTTGAACCACCTAAACCAAGGAATTTAAAACATGCATTGGAGACTCATCTGCTTTTAAAAATAAAGCGCATCTGGGTGTGAGATACGCACTGCAGCCTTCTTGAACAATTACTAATCTCTGAGGAGGAAAGGGTCAAGACTCCAATTAACTGAGCTGGGACACTGAGTTCAGAGGTTGGTGTCTGCCACTGAACATTTCTGAAATCAATCCACTATATTTGTAAGAACAAATTCCTTTTCAATTATGTAAGGAATAGACCACGACAACCCCTGCATTTTCTGGATATATAAATACACCTGGGGTGTTACTGTGCCACAAGGCTGAAAGCAGAGTGTCGTTCCCACCCCAGAGTATACAATCTAGAGTATATATCCAGAGAATGCATGGGTTGCCATGGTTTATTCCGCTTGTACCACAATTACTTACTACAATAATGTATCTATAAATACATTAGCATAAATAAATATCCAAATGTAAAAAAATGAAAACATACTTGAAAAAATATCACATTTGGGTATGTGTAAATCTGTCAAGAAATACAGTTCCAGCAAGAGATTTACATTTAGGTATTTAGCACACGCTCTTATCCAGAGCGACTTACAAAGTGCGTATAGAAATGTGTCAAGGTAGGCTTGATACGGGTGATAGCTTGGGAGGAGGAAAGATCTTGGCATCGGTGTTAATAAGCTGAGCCACTTTCAGCTCTTGCCATGTCAAAAATGCCTATCCATGTTTACACGTTTTCTACACCTGTTTTCAATGTTTCCTCGTTTTTTTTTACTTTTAGTTTCCGTAGCTAGATAGTGTTATTATTTTCTTTTTCTAACATAAATTAGGTGGTGGACAAGAACAACTAGTGCCGGATTAGCCGGTATGGCTAATGGTTGGATTGCCATTCATATGCTTCCAGCGCATTTATTTAGGAAGTTGCCCCGCCACTGAACGATGATGTCAAATCATTTAGTATACCTTTAAGTACCATAGTAGGTGCAAGAGGGAGTTAGTGGATATGGTGTTGGATATAGTATATAGTAACATAAGGAATAAGGTCAGAGTTAGTTTGTTGAGCCAAGATGCAGTTTATAGGTGGGTTTTTAGTTTAGTCAGAATATGAACAGTGACTAGGCTGTCCTAACTGTAGTGGGGAACTCATTCCACCGCTGAGGGGCAGGAGTAAAGAAGAGTGTAGGTTAGAGAGTGCAGTTCCTCTTACTGCCCCATACGCTAGGACAAAAGTTTTGTATTTTGACTAGTAGACAGTGGAGGGAGACAAGGAGTGGCATGGCATGCAATTGTGTTGACTGCTTATGGACAAGACAAGCAGCAGAATTCTGGATTCTGTGTTACTTTTACCATGTTAGCAGTTAAGGATGGTTTCCATAGACTACACCCAGATTCTTAGCAGTCTGGGATGCAGAAACCATCATGCTATCAAGGGTAATGTAGAGACCCCTAAGAGGGGAGAAATTAGCTGGTAGGTAGAGTAGCTCAGTGTTGGGGATATTGAGGTGACTGATGATCCAACTCGATATATCAGAAAGGCTGTAAGTCAATATGCGCATTGTTGGGTGAAAAAGAGAGAAAAACCTGGATATTCATATCAAGGCGGGCTGGCGGATAGCGTAGCGGTCTAACGCACCACACTTTGGCTGGTCCGGTGTGGTGTGCGCTGCCTGTCAGGGACGCGTTTCGAAACCCGCGTCTCTACCAGACCGGCCCTGGTCGTCAGCTATGATCGGAGGTGCCGTTTGGCTGTCTACCTCCGGGGGAAGGGGGAGGGTGAGCCGGCACAAGTCCGTCGAGGAGCAGGAAAAAGGCGTCCGTGGTAGATTTCCGTCTCGGAAGAGGCAGATAAAAATCGGCCCGGAAATATTGTCTCGCCCCGGAGGACAGGCGGCGGACTCGTGGGGGAGGGTGAATTGAAATAAATAGAGGGTATAATTGGCAACCAAATTGGGAGAAAAACGGGGAAAATTTTGAAAACATTTATAAAATAAATATTCATATCAAGGCTTGGATAAATACTCAATTCTGATTGGCTGATAACTATGCATATAAATCATGCATATATACCATGTTTTATCTTTGTATACATTCATGGTAAAAAAAGTATATATGCAGGGCAATATGCCTATATAAATCCAATGTTCATTCAAATACGTTTTATTTGAAGAGGTGGAAAATGTTTATATAAAATGAGCAACCTGCCCTACAGTGTTAAAACATATTTCAAGCTATTTCCAGCAGGGGCATGTCAATAAAAACATTGAGGCAGTTGTGGATGTCACATTGGAAAAAATCCAGTGCCCTAAAATTTAATGTAAAATGTTAAGTTATGTGTGAAAACCCTCCCTATAAGATTCCCCACACTTCTACTGGCAGAATTAGTAATCACTGACAAGTAGATCAATTAAATCATGTTGGATCTCTCTGTGCTTTCCCCTTACACTTTTTTTCACAGCTGGTACCCATAGCATAGTGAAAGGGAAAACATTATTCAAATCAATTTTGGGTGAACTATCACTGTAAGTGCTGGTCTATTCATATTTCTTGTGTGGTCTAAACATAAGTTGCAAGATGTGCAAAATAAATTAAACCTATGCAGTATGCAATGTAACAGTTGGAGCTTTGGAGACTCTGTCACCCCTAAGTCAATCCTGAACAGATACACGTAAGGGCGAATGTCGTAGATAAGCACTTGGGGAGGGGTTTTCCAGAAATGAGTGGATCCCTTGGTGTCAAAGTAACGAGCATCCTGAAGAAGGGCTTAAGTTCATTTTCTTTATACCATATTCAAGAGCTGGAAATGGTGGAATAAGTAGAGTGATTTTGTGTAAATAGTTTATATTTCAGCAAGCCAATAGATTTTGTTGGACAAAACTAGAAGTAGAAAACAGGTGTATTTGAAGATTATTCATTAAGGGTCATTAACAACACTAATAAGCATATGTTTGCATTTGGAGGGAGAACTTATGTGAACATAGTTTTGTTCCTTGTGAAATTATAATAATCAAATATGGAGGGAAGTATTTTATGTGAAAGGTAATTTATATTTTCTTCTAAAAGGTTTTATGGTTAAACCACTTTGACATAGTGGCCTAAAATCAACGGACATTTTTTTTCTCATTATTAAAGGTTCAAGTGTGTTACAGTCAGCAGACTTGACTTATCTGAACTCAGTAAGGATTTTTATCGACCACTAGAGGGGTGTGTCTACATTGGGCAAATTAGCATTGGACAGGCCACATTTTATCGTACTTCCCACTCTCTGACTTACAGGGCATAGACAAAATATTGGAAACACCAAACAATATATGAATATGTATTTACTAATTCGGATTTGGGCCGCAGTTTGCCAATCCTCCTTGGAATGCTGTAATACAAGTTGAACTGTTTATAGTGGGACCTTGGACCATTCTTCAAGAAGTAAGCCTCCAGTTCTTTGAATGGGATGAAGGCAGTGGAAATCTACTCACTATCTACGCACAAATCTACGCACTCTGCATTCCAGAATTTCCCATAAACTTGTGGAGGCCATGGAAGGTGTTTCATGGTGTTCACAAAACCATTCTTGAATGCGTTTAGCAGGAACAAAACCCCTTTCAGTATATATTGCTTACTATTACTAAGTCACCCATGCCTTGTAGGACTGAATAATGGGTTTATAGAGGAAAAATGCAATGGAATAGAAAAAAAAATGGGGAAAAATGAATGTTTTCCATCCACCTTTATGCATGCGCATGCAATTATGATTGAACGCAGACACAATCATAATAAAATAATGATTGGTAAGCAGCAGAAGTGGTGGTGTACATAATTTATGAAGGAAGCAAAGTAAACTACTGAAAACACCTCCGTCATCTTGCTAGTCAACCAATCATCATCTGTGTATGAACATGGCTTCTGCGGCCCCGTATGCATTGCTTCAAAGTTTGAGTATATAACTTTGAATAAATAATAATATACCACTCTAGGCTGTAACAATAATAGTAGGCTGTAACAATAATAATAAATAATAATATACCACTCTAGGCTGTACATTTCCGTTATATAAGGTACTTAAAATACATTTATATTTTGTCAATTTGTGCTGCTGGATGCTTACTTCAAAGGAATCACCCGTGCCCAAGGACAGACGTGTGTTATACCAAGGATTCCATACTTTTTATTGATCATATTTCATATTGGTTTCTCGATGTATGGCGAGCTGCATGAAAATCATACTTACATTTAATGAATGGTTACATCACATTTTCATCAAATTTCATAAAATATATGCAGATTTCACTTATATTTCACTTCCATTTTAAAACGTAGCTCATGAAATTCTCTCCCTCCTCTTCATGCTCCCTCTCTCTATCCTTTATTATTGTGGCCAGCAGTGACAATCCATCAGGGATGTAATGGTCCTTTCGACAAAGGATCAATGCTATGTGGAGAGCGGGGTTAACAGGCATCCACAGAAAGCAGCTTAACCCTCGTCTCTACAGTGATATACACTGACACTCTCTTACATAAATACACACACACACCCACAGGCATGCAAACAACAACCTGCAGCGGTTTTCTGTGCGATTCGTAAAAGTGTGGGATATTAGCTGTAGCCACTATGGGCCGAATCCTGAAGAAAGATGTGTGCTTAACTGCCACATTGACGTAAATCAGAACAATTCAGAGACTCTATGACACCTAGCAGTACAAAACAGGTGTATTTGAAGTTTATTCTTTAAATATCATTAACAACACTAATAGGCATATGTTTGTATTTTGAGGGCAAACTTATGTAAACATTTTTTAATTTTTTATTTATTGTAACACATTGTAAAACTTGAAAGGTAATTTATATTATTTTAAATTTAAATGTTTTTTTCTAAGTTAAACCACTTTGATATAATTGCCTAAATTTAACAGACCTTTTTTATCGTTATCAAAGGTACAAATGTGTTGCAGTCGGCAGGCATACCATTTTCAATAGAGAAACTTGACTTATGTAAGTTCTTATACAGGTATAAGCTTGGTTGCAGGTGAGGTCACCAACTTGCTAATGCTGATGCATTAAGCCGTTTGCCACTACAAAGCCGTTGGCTGAAACCCTGATCAGGCATCCACATTTTAAAATAAGCGTCGGGCCCAGCAATGGACAAGCAGTTTGAGAAATTTGTCAACCATTCACATGCCAGAAATATTCAATCCAAGGCCCCAGTACATCTCTGAGAGTTGGCCAGGAAGAGATTGATTCTGCAGGCCCTTTTCAAGGAAAGGTTTTCCTCATTGTGGTAGATTCCTATTCGGCTACACGGCTCTGTGTCCTCCAGCACCACAGTCAGCGCCCTCCAGCTCCTGCTTGCGATGCACAGACTGCCTGACATCATTGTGTCTAATAATAGCACGGCTTTCACCTCAACCAGGTTCCAGCAGTTTACAAGCTGAAATGTAATTAGACATCACCCCTCGTCCAATGGGCAGGGTGGACACACGGTGCGGACTACTGAAGAGGCATTGTTCAGGATTACAACAGGTGATTGGCAAACGCACCTTGCCTGGTCCCTGCTGGCGCAGCGCACATGCCTAAAAAAGTCCTGCCGAGTCGCTGATGAATCGATGAGTGACGACAGCACTCGAGCGCCTCTCATCGTGATTTTGGGGCAGAAGGCTGCCACCACTCCCTGGCATTCCTGAATCATTCCCCAGCAGCCCATCTGTGAGTGTTCTGGTGTCTCAGCAGCCTGACTCACTGCCAGAAGGACGGACGATCCCCCCCCTTGGTGCCAGAGGCTGCCGCACTGGCCAAGGACATTATCTCACCAGCCGCTCTTCCAACACTACCGGCTCACACGCGGGTCGGACTGAGACATCTCCAGGACCGCGTGAACTGGTAGGGAGGGGTGCGATGCACTGATGTTTCCAAATGCACCCCTCCTACTTAGTTTGTTGATGTTGCAATAGGAGCATTTTTAGATGGTGCACCAAAAACAGCTGTATGTGGTTGTTACCTCTGAGCACTCAGTCGATATAGAAGAAGAGAGAGAGAAAGTATAACTTTTCTAAACTGCCAGATAATAAATATAATATTTTGTATTGTATTCCTCCTGACTAAGACTAAGAAATATGACCATATAACACCTTGGCTCCCAATTAAATACTGTGCTGGTTACAAAATCTTGTTACTAACCTATAAAGCATGACATGATTTTGATCGCCCAGGACCCTACAATTAGGAACCTACAATTACAAAAAGTGGACAAACAACACAACTCAAGTAGGGTATAGATTTGGATTATAAGGGACATGTGTTGAACTAGAGGCTAAAAAGGTCACTCTTGACTTGATTTAAAGGCAGAGCTTTTAGCGTCAGGGCTCCCAAGCTTTGGAATGACCTTCCCCAGATTCCTTCCCCAGATTCCCCAGACGGAAAGTACAGACTGAATTGGTCTTTAAATCAAGAGTCAAGAGTGACATTTTTAGTCTCTAGCTCAACACATGTCCCTTATAATCCAAATCTATACCCTACTTGAGTTGTGTTGTTCTTAAAACTACGACCTGAAAACCTGTAGCCAGCAGGCTGTCTGTGAAGCACTATGTGATCATTTGTTTGTACACAAATCAAGGATGGATTGATTGAGGTTGGTTTAACATCTCAACCAGAAGGCAAAATGTCCAAAATTATTTCAAATACATTCAGTAAAAAGAATCAAACTGCCCACAAGTAAACACACACAACCTCAAGCAAACTGGCACAGTTATGCTGTGTGTTAATCAAGTTATTTAGCAGTGTCCTGCCCTCGGACATCAATAAAGAAGCAGTACAGAGACCCTTAGGTAAATAGTGACAGAGATATAGAAGAAGAGAAAAAGACAGTATAACCAGAAATAAACAGGCCATATGAAATGCTACTATAAGGGAAGCTGATATACAGGTTGAAAGTGTTGGATTTACAGGGGACAGTACAAAAACGGAAGAGCAGGTAAGCAGGTTTAAAAAGAGATAAAGGACAACAGCATATTCAAAACAGCAGAACTACTGAATAACTCCAGACTAATTGAGATAGGTAAAGAGCAGTAAAATCCAGATTGATTAAAGGTGATATAAGCAGTCAGAACAGATTACAGATTGGACAGGTAGCAAGTGAAACAGTATAAATTAGATGGATTGAACATTAGGTAAAAACTGGTGGTGCTAAATGGAGAAGCATGCAGTATATGAAACAAAGAGGTGTAGACAGTAAATACTGTAATAAGTGATATATAGTACATATGGGTCATGCACAGAACCTCAAGGATGCAGGAGTAGAAACTCCTTTAAATGACAGCCAGAGACTCACAGGAAGGATTTGACGTCCAGGCCGCGGTTCCGGATCTGGCCCATCATGTGGTCCCAGCTGCCTGGGTTGGAGCGTGAGCGCCCCCCTCCGGCCCCCCTGTGCCGCGAGGCTCCGCTCCCTGCCGGGCTCCCCCGTACCCCCCTGGGGCCCCCACGCAGGCCTGGCCCCGAGTGCAGCTGGCCCAGGCTTTGGGAGGTTGGGGGCAGGGCATCAGGGCCTGGGGGTGGCGGGTGGGAGAGGGGTTGCTGCAGGCTCTGCTGCCGGACCAGGGTACGAGGCCGGGGAAATGCAGAAGAAGGGATGTGCTCCAGGGTGGAGGCGGAGGAGAGGGAGGGGTCCCCGAAACTGGGCGGGCACAAGAGCAGGGAGGGGAGGGAACGGGAGGAGGGGCGGCGTCGGCAGGGGTGAGGGCGGGGCAGGAGGAGGAGGGAGGGAGGGGCCAGTAGAAAATTGCGGGGGGAGAGGGTGGGGCCAGGGGGGCGGAGATGATGGGGAGAGAGAGGGCAGGAGGCATTGAGGGGGTAATGGGAGGGGCCAGGTGGGTAGCGGGAGGGGCCAGGGTAGATGAAAGGCAGGTGGATGTGAGAGGACAGAGAGAGGAGAGGGGCAGGGGGAGGAAGGGAGGGGCAAACGAGGTTGAGGAAGGGCAAAGGGCAGTATGGAGGAGGGAGAGAGGGCATGGGAGGTGGAGTGAGGGAATGGGAGGAGGAGAGAAAGGGAGAAGAGTGGGGAGGGGGTGAGAGGAGGAGCAGAAGGGAGAGAGAGAGCAGAGTGAGGCAGCAGCAGTAGCAGCAGTAGCAGAAGTAGCAATAGAAACTGCAACCAGTCTCTGTGGTGTGTGTCTGCACAGCATGTGTTTGTGCGCTATGCAGCCGTCCTGGGCACGTCTGCGTTGCCTGTGACTGTGCTGCACGCGTTTGAGCCATCTGTCCTTGCGTGGAGTGCGTCTGCGCAGCTGGTGTCTGTGCTGGCCGTGTCTGCACGGTCCGCTTCTGCAGTGCTCTTGTCTGCACAGCCCTCGTCTGCGTTAGGCGTGTCTGCGTGCCGCGCACGTGTCTGGGCATGTGCTGTGTGGCATTGTGACGTCCGCTAGTGGACCGTCTGTGCATGGGGTGCGTGTGCAAGATCCTCATGTCTTCTTCCACTCTTTTTTCGGTCCCCACCTATTCCCCCACTACTCTTTCTCTCGTTTCTATCATCCGTCAAGGTGTATATGTGTCTCTTTCTCTCCTTTCTCATTTTTAAACACTCGCTTGTTCCCTAGAGAAGAACTGTCAGCCAACCAACTTCCACCCCTCCCTCTGCCTATTAATTTACCCCACCCCTACTGTCTCCCTCAAGCTCTTTCTATCTGCCTCTTTTCTAACCTGTTTTACCAAGCATCTTTTTCATTCATTCTCTTTCTCTCCTTAGTCCAGGTGAAGAGTTCGATATAATGTTTTGAGCATGTGAACGCATTCATTGCACTTTATTGATCATGTGATACTTGCAGAGCACTGGAAAGCCCCACAGATTATGCGATTTGTGGAACAAATGATTACTTGCAATAACCCTTGCTCTCTCTGTTGTACACACATCACCCTACAGTCTGAGTATACATACAAGGTGCCATAATTACTAATGTGAGTAATTTTGTGAGTGATTTTGCATTATATTATACTGAGGATTCAGAGGTTACTTGTACTTGAGTGATTTTTCAAGAGATCTGTACTTTTAAAGGTGAAAATATGTGATGTGATCTTTTAAAAGTGACGTGGACTGTACTTTTACTTATGTAAGTAAATTGTGAAGGGAAAAGCTTTTTACTTTTTACTCCATTACGCTTGACTAATTCTCCATTACATTTTCCCACTGATTAGATTAGAGATAACATTTCTCGTCCTATCTTGTAAACACGGGATAACATTCACAGTATGCTGGACCTAGGTCCTGTTTATTCAAGGTGCACACATTCTGTAAGTTGCAGCTTGCAGCATGCATGGTTATTGAGCAATTTATTGGGTTTTATTTAGATCATTACACTTAGCATTTACATTGCTATCTCATGCTCATCAGATAACCGGTTTCCAGTATGCAGGACTACCTATCTTTTGTCTACCTATGACCTATTAACCTGTTTCTTTTCATATTAATTGGTAGTAAGCTAAGGATTCATTACTGTAGTTGTAGTTAAGCTAGCTATCAGTGTGACATGTCAGTTTGGGGGATGTAGCAAGAGGCCTCACCCCATGCAAATACTAGGTTTGCATTTTCGCCTTAACAAAGGACTGATTGAGAGTGAAACAATATGGACTTCCAGATCAAAGTACAAAGCTTGCTGTGTACCGTGGTCTGGGTGTTACTAAAATAAATGTGTTTACAATGAAATTTGTAACTTGTACAAGTAGATTTGGACCAAATACTTGTATTCCCCTAACTCAAATAGTTTTGTAGGATGGCTACTTTCACTTCTACTTCTACTAGTACATTTTCCATTCAGTGGCTACTTTTACTTGAACTCTCTGAATAATGACAAAGTTAGATAGCATTAAGCACAGGAGTGAATTTAAGTGAAGTGAAGTGAAGTGAAGTGAAGATAAACATATGAATGAATATTTTATCCATTTCACTCCCTCCAAAAGCCAAACAGTCTCTTTTAAAGTCCTGTGTTCTTCACGTCTACTTCTTTAGTATTGTCTTAGTCTAACTTGCATCTAGTAACAAATAAAGAAAATATGGCAGGTGAAGACTGAACATTTATGGAAGAACAGAGCAAAAAATATGCTGGAGAACAAACAGAGGAGGTGGCATTGGTTCTGAAAAAGAGAGAAAGAGAGAGACAAAGATGGATGGCGAGAATGGAGTGTGAGATGCACGTGCACACACACAGGAGACAAAGTCACTACTTATAGGTGCCTGAAAATAGAATCCAATTATAGAGAAGATGGGGGGGGGATGGAGGAGTGAAGGAGTGGAGGGAAATTGGGGGCTGGGTAAAGTGTCAGGAGGGCACAGCAGACATGAGGTGTGGAAGAAAGGTGTGAAATGAAGAATGAGAGAAATCATAGTGCAAGAAAACCTGTAGGACCCGCTACATTACTGGCACACTTGCGAATGTGCCCGAAACCATGTTTCATCAAACTTTGCAAGGGATATCACATGTCTTCTCCATCCATTCCCTGCCGATCAAAGCTGAGAGGACAATAATGTTACTGCTATGTATGGACTGCTGACACAGCATCGATTGAAATGCAATTACCTAGGCCATCCTTTTCTATGCTGGGAAGAAGCTCAGTCAAGCTTTAGAGGGAGAACGTGCATTCAGGTTGTAGGGAGGGTATGCTTATCACAGCAAACTGATGTGCTTTGAAGTGCTGGATCATACAGTTTAAATCTGTATTTGTCTGAAACTAATCTAAATGTGTTCAACGTGACCATGAACTGCCAACAGTAAAATAAAAACCAATATGTAGTTTTACCACCTAGGCCTTTATGCTACCAAAATATAAAAAAATGTGTATCTTTCTCTCAATGGGTGGGGGGGGGGGTCTGTTTATGAATATTTACATTTGGGAATAATGGACACTTCTATGTACGATTTAATCCAGTTTTAACCAAATTTTTACCCAATTTAAATCTATCGATATTACTGTGGAAAGGCTTTATACAATAGATCTTCTGAACAATCCATCAAGGAATGCATGCTTGAGACTAAAATACCATCAAATCTCTTTCAAATGGATTTATAACCTATAATAAATTATTTTTGAAAGGTTGAGTTTGGTTATATTTTTTATATTTTTTATACATATTTATATACGAATATTGAAAAAAGGAATTTGTTTATTTTGTGTTTTTGTGTGTGAGTAGTTATGCTGTCGGGGAGGAAGAGGGCCCTGAAGTGTGATTTTGAAATTCCTCCACTGTGTGTATACAGTGCCCCTTTAAAGTCTACACCCTGTGTCAAAAATGTCACTTTTTTTGCCTTACCGCCTGAAATGTAAACGTATTAAATCAGACTTCTTCCACCTTTATTTACACATTTTACCCAACAACTTCCAAGTGAAAAAAAGATTTGTATTTTTAATCCATGTTCAGAAATTTTGAGAATTTTTATTTCACTTGGAAGTTGTAGGGTAAAATGTATACAGTATATAGGTAGGTAACTACCAAAATAAAGGAAACACTTGAGTAAATGTGAGATACAAAATATATGTGTGGTTCCCAAGTTAATGAAGCAATTGTGGTCAGATGAGTCATCCTTCACCATATCTTAACGAGTGCATGTGTGGCACACACTAAAAAACCTACAGAATGCTTGGTTCCCACAGTGAATGGTTCCAGTGGCCTTGTTATGGTGTGGGGTGATTTTTTTTGTTGTTGCATGGTTTAGGTCGACTCAACCCCTTAGAGGGCAAGGTAAATGCTAATAAATACAAAGTCATTCTGAGTGACTCTCATGCCATCACCTTCATGCTATGGTGAAGCATTTATATCCTGATGGGAGTGGTCTCTTCCAGGATGACAATGTCCCCCTCCACAGGGAACAAGTAGTTGCTGAATGGTTTGATGAACATGAAAACGATGTAAACCATATGCCATGGCCGTCTCAGTCACCCGATCCCAATTCAATTGAACACTTATGGGAGATTCTGGAGCGTTTTCCACCACCATCAACAAAACACAAAATGATGGATTTTTTCATGGAAGAATGGTGTTGCATGCCCCCAGTATAGTTCCAGACACTTGTAGAATCTATTCTAAGGTGCATTGAAGCTGCTCTGGTGGCTTGTGGTGGCCCAACACCCTATTGAGTCTTTATGTTGGAGTTTCCTTTATTTTGGTAATTACCTGTAGATATACATACACACACACACACACACACACACACACAAACACACACACACACACAGGGGGTAAACAAAATAATGGAAGCACCAAAAAAGATATGATTTAAAAAAATGTATATTAAGTAATAAGGAGTTTGGCTGCCCTTGGCCTTCAGAACAGCTTCAATTGTTTTTGGAATGCTGCTGTAAAGTTTTGAACTGTTTCTAATAGGATATTGAACCATTCTTCAAGGAGGAAAGACAGTTTTTTGAGATATTTCCGATAAAGGTTCAATGATGTTTAGATCTGGTGATTGGGGAGGCCATGAAAGGTGTTTGACTTCATCCTGGTGTTCATGAAATGTTTAGGAGTAGATGTGGGGGAGTTTTATCGTGTATGTGTTATCATGTTGGAATATGGGAACATTTTGAGGAAACATTTTGTATTCCTTGGCCGTAATTCTACCATGGAGAATAATCATCGGACCCAATGACTCCCACGAGATGGCTGCCCATACCAACAGATACACCACCATCTTTAACAGCTGGGAACAGGTAATGTGGGTTGAAAGCTTCCTTTGGCTTTCTCCAAACATAAACCCATCCAGATGCCATCAGACTATTAGTTTCTTCCACTGCTCAGAAGTCCAGGTTTTGTGCTCATTATGCCTAGATATGTGTTGTTGTACATTGGCCTTGGTTACAAGTGTTTTTTTGTATGGCAGCCCTACCATAAATGTAGACATTTTGTGAAACTCATGATGTACAGTTATTTTTTTGACTGAGTCACAGAGGTGTAGATTCAGTTATGTGGTAATTTTTCAGGCTGTGATTTTGTGGTTTTTAGCAACTATCCTCTTAAGTGTTTGTCTTTCACCATTAGTGAACTTCAACTTGTGACCACTGTTCCTCTTTCCTGTTGCCAGTTTTCCTTGTTTGACGTATGTCGTCATAATTTTTGATACAGTTCCCCTTGACACATTAAATAATGTTGCCGTTTCTGTCCTTTCAAATGAAAGTCCTTTTTTATTTTTATGTTTCCATTATTTTGTCTACCCCCTGTACATGCATATAAATACATATAATCACACAAATAAAGTAGGAATAGTTCAACAATTGACCTATTTTGACACATTTTTACAATAATAAAAAATATATAATTTGAAACAATATATGTTTTGACATGCTACGTTCTCACTTGAAAATGAGTGAGAATGGTTGAGAATCGTCTACTCTGAAATGGCAGTAATTCCTTTGTAAGTCCTGGAGGGATTGAAACGCCACTTTGAATGGATATGCAGTTGTATGCATCATATTACTGGGCACCCAAGCATCCTCATGTTCCATTTACTCATTTTCATCTGTGTAGGCCAACTTATAGTCACTTAGGCAGCAGCTCATTTGCTTCAAAACAAACTGGTCCCTCATTTTCCTTATTCCCTCACTATGTTGTATTGCATTAGCAGTTTTGTATTGCATTAGCAGTTTGAGTCTACCATAGTGTGCCAGCTTAAGATGTGAATTGGTGGTGGCTGTGTTGCTGTTATTAGTCCTTAGTGTACATCAGGGGCATCCAATCTTATCCGAGAAGGGCCAGTGTGGGTGCTGGCCTCTGTCCAGCCAAGCACTAAAACACCTGATTCAATTACTCAACTAAGCATGGATTTCTTCAGTGAAATCCTTAATTAGTTGAATGATGTGTTTCAGTGCTGGGCTAGAACAAAAGCTTGCACCCACACAGGACCTTCTCAGATAAGACACCCCTGGAGTAAACTGCTCTTACACCTCGATTAAATCACATCCCCTCAGTCATTCCCATTCACCCACATTATACTCTCACAGTGACATAACACGTACCCACTCCCTGCGTGCCTTATGCCCCACAAAATTCCATCAATGTTACCCTGATATTCCCCCAATTCTTCCCACCCCCCTTCCCTACTCACTTGCTGGGCCTCAGGCCTCCGGAATGCATGTGGCTCTGGACGGTTTGCCATCTCCCCACTTTGCTGCACCCCGTTACCATGCTCTTCATACTGTCGCTGAGACAGGGCCCACCCTCATCCCCGCCCCCGCCCGATGCCCCCCTCTGACCAGACACTGCCCCGCTGAGGAGGAGAGAGGAAGTCGGAGGGGGAAGGGAAATGAAGAGAAAGGAGGATATTGACAGGGCAGTCAGCCAATCAGCATGGTAGAACAGCCCCATTGTAAACCACACAGCCAGGCAAAGGGTGAGGGACAGGTGATGATTGCTCTGCAGTTCTCCAGTTCACAGGAAGGTGGCAGCCAGGTACATTAGGTGAGTGGGTATGTGGTACAGGGTTAGCTGGGAGAGGAAAGTCTGGCTGTGGGGGTGGGGGGGTGTAGGGGTCTGGCTGCACATTGAACAATGTGCTGGCTGTGTATGATGTTGCTTGTACTGAGGAATTGCAGATTGGATGACCAAATGTCTTTGTGTCCAGTGCTCCCTGTTGCTGGCCTGAGCAAGAAATGTTACCTTTCTTTCTAATAGTTCTGGTAAGAACATCTCACTGTCTGAATAGCTAATACTGCTATTGCAAGAATTGTATGCTGCCCTAACATACCAGGTATGCCTGAATAATCTAAAGCAGGAATCAGAAACCTGCATTGCCTCATCCTGCCTTACGTAGGATAGGCCCAAGGTAAGAACATGGCAGCCCAGTTATGCAGGGCTCATGCCTTTGAGACAGTGAAGCCTTGCTTCAACTATGAAAGCCTGTGTTTGTAACTAGAGAAATAAGAACAGAATATGTTCACCACATCAATGCATGACACTTTGAATGGGTAAGGGATCCACAGGACGAATGCTACCAGCGGGCTGCATACATTACTGGGGGCATCTACAACATGACGTTCTAGCACCTAGGGCACCTACAGCATGATTTTCAGCCATGGGGGAATATGTACAAAATTGATGGCAGGAGTTAAGATCAAAGTAAAGAACAGTGGTGCCCTCTGGTGGTAACAATGTAACACTTGCAACTATTTGAATCTTATAACAGTAAGAACCTTTCGGTCATTCACCATTATGAGGTATAAGGTTTACATTATAAAATATTTATAAAATATACTTAGTTACTATTTGAGTTTGTAGTCAGTTTTTGGAGGGAATATAGGTCTACAGTTCCTCACCCCAGTGAATATCACTACACAGGTCAATATCCTGCTCCCAAGTAACCCTGACCAGTTGACTGTCCTCAAATACAATATGACATTGACAACACTAAACACAACTACAAGTATGAGAAGGGTAGCATTATAACTTTTTTTGAGAAAACTGTCACTATTAAGATGGCAAGCTGAAGATTCCAACAAAATCCAGACAGGGATCACCCTTCCAAGGAGATTTTACACTGACCTCTGGGATAAGAGGAAGAAGGAATCAAGTTGTTGTAATGATGGCTTTGTTCCACTTTACAAACAGTGCTTCCAAATGTTGCCTGTCTGTGCCATTCTTGGAAACGGCTCTAGATGGCCTCATGTTTTTAAAGATACATCAAACTGATCACACAATAAATATTTTTCATTCTGCTTCCACATTGTATGGAAAATAGTGAGCATGAAGACCTGACAAGGATACACATTTTAATGTTTCTCAGACCTTTCTAAAAAGGTTTCTAAAGACCTTTTCTTAGCAACTTCAGGTGAGATTTGGTGAAGATCTGCTGCCACCATCTTAAATAAGTGCCCTGGTCAAGAAGACATACCCTTCCTCTAATTAATCCAACAGTTTTCCCATTTATGCAGTCATACTTCTAAAGACATGGGGCTCATGTTCATCTAACAGCACCATTGGATGTAAGCAATGCAAGTGGTCCAAGTCATTCATATAGGTGGAACACTAACCCTGAATTCTCCACAGCTGGAGCCTACCAAGCCCCAGTGGCCCCTGAGAAAGCTACTTGGACTGGGTCTCACCCCATCACACTGCATGACATGGGCCACCCAATCTTTAGAGAGCAGAAGGTCAAGGTAAAACCTATTTGGATTAAGAAGGCGAGCATGTGGGTTTCAGAGACCTCAAATTAATATTAATTAGTAGTGTTGTTAATAGGGACAGCCAGCCAGTCAGTGAGAAGCTAGGAAGGTGCAAAGGGCAAGTGAGAGGCAAATAAAATGAAAATAATCCAAAGCAGGGCATACTGTATAACACACAGCCAAAAAAGGGAAGCCACACCATGCCCAAGTCCAACGGTCAACCCTCAAAAAAGCTGAGAGGACATTTCAAACAGGGGAAAGGAAGAGAGGTTTATCCTCTAGAAGTCACAGTGGGATTGGCGGTGGACTAAGGTGTGTGTGCGTGCGCACATGTGTCTGTATGTGTTTTGGGGGATGGGAGGGTGATAAGTAGGGTTTGTACGAGGGTTGTCCGTCTCCATGATTGCACCCCATGGGCTAAAGGTGAAAGGGTAGACATTAGGTGGTAGTGAGAACTGCAGGGCTATAGCTGTAGGGGGTTTGTAATGTATGGTTGTCATTCAGAGAGTTGAGGAGTGAGATGCAAAAGAACAGGTCTGAGGAACGAACAGAGGGAGGATGACAGTCTTGGTTCTGTAATTTGTGCAGTGTCTGGCTTGGCAAATACAGGTATTTATAGCCTTGAGAAACAGCTGTATAATGTGCATATGCAACAATGTGTGTGTCAGTGTGTGAGGGTGGTATATGTAATAATGCCTCTATGCATTGAAAGAAAATACCCCAATGGGAGCTGTATTAACAAACAAAAGGCAACATGTTGACTGTGTGTTATGTGTAATTGATGGCTTTTTAATGTGAAATGTCAATGTATGTTGAATTTAATTCTAGCTGAGCCAAAATTATAGGGTAGGCAATGGAAAATATTGATCAAGTTATGTATGTGAGTATAAGCATTGTAACACCCAAAATATCCTAATTAGGGCTGTACATCTATTTTCTAAATTATAAGAGCTATTGGGTGACTGCTAGCGGTCTACAAGTTGAATTAATTGTCCCTCTACAATCATGTGCAAGAAATGTATGCCAAAAACGTACATTCTGCGTGCCTATGGTGGCTGATGTCAGACACTCTTTAAAAGCTCTACTTCAGCTGCTATCTTCCTCTTCCTGAAGCATCAAAGCAACAGCCTGTGACAGTCAGAGACACCCACCGCTAGTAGTCCATAATTACATTCATAACTTATTTCAGTCTCTGATTACTTAGAGTGAACTACAAGTGACTCATACCAACAGGGTTGTGATGGAGCCAAGGGAAAAGAGTGAAGGTTAACTGAACTCGTAGACCGCTAGCGGTCATCCTCTGCTCACAGAACCACAGTTACATTTGTAACCTAGGTTCACATGTGTACGTGTATGGGTCTGTGCATGTTTATCTTAAAAATTAGACTTTATGTTAGAGTAAATATATGTTAATGAGGTGGGGTAGAACAACATACAGAGGACAGAGAAGGGAGGGCCCCCTTCAGTACAGCCCTGTACAGAGAGAAGTCTCTTACCAGCCGCAACCGAGACTCACTTGAGTGAGAGGCGTGGATCTCCGTAAGGGGCATAGGGAGAAATGTTTAGTACGAACTCCTTCGGTGGATAGGAGCTCCATTTCTGCTGTACTGTGCTGCTGTCATTGTTATTCCAAAAGTCTCTGTCTAGATCGCTGTGGCCAAAGAGAGAGACAGGTCAAAGCAACACAACCAATCACAGCTGTCGGGTTGGGAGGCCTTCAGCTCTCAGTAGTGGGACTAGAGTTTTATTTTCATGAAGAATGTGGGGAAAGGCCACGATCTCTGACAATATAGTGAGAGGGTCTTGTATTCAGAGATTACCCTTATGTGTTGAGGATTATAAGGTTACGTGGAGGCAAAAAGGGACATGCCCTGAGATAGATGTGCCAGTGGCTGACAAAGGGAGGTCAGTTAAGGATAACTGTGGGAGGAGCCAAGGGAAATGGGCATGGCCATATAACCAATATCCCCCCATATTGTCATGCAAACAATGGAAAGACAGATATAAAGAGAGAGATCAGAGGAAAAATCAGTCACAAGACTATATTCTCGAGCATCAGTTGTTTTCCAGGACTTAAAAAGCTGGAATGATTTTGAAGCAAAAGGAGAGAGGTGGGGAGGAATCTGACATACGTACAAATCTTTTAATTTCATTCTTATCAGGTGGTAATTTGATTTAGTAACACAACACAGACAGAGAAAAACAAGATTAAAAAGTAGATTCAGGCATTCCTTTCATTCGGGGAAGGAAGAAACAGTAAAGGTACAATTATACAGAGAATAACATGGCAAATATAAAGGAGAGAAGGAAAGATAAGAGACTGAAGTGAGGAGACAGAGTGACATTCTACACTGTACAATACACAATATAGTGCAGTTCAAAGGTGATGTAAGGAAAGAAAAGGTTGTTAGCTGGAAGCAGTATGGTTGGCTATCGAGGCTGAAGTTGTAAAAAGGCCAACAATGCTACAACCAAGGAGGAAGGAAGGAAGCAAGGTTACAAACATGTTAAAAGCACCAGGACATTCATATGAAGAATCTAAATAACACCACAAAATGATCCATAAACACAACAGAGCACAGCAAAGAGAAAGAATTATAGGAATAATTCTAGTTTACCTTGGTATGGTGTATTTCTTGGTACTGGTATAGGTATAATAGTTGTTTAATATAATTTACAGTATAATGGGGCAAAGATGATTTGCATTTGTATATGTGTTGCTCACATCTGTATTGAGCTATTGAAAGAAAGTTTTACACTTATTTTACATAGTCATAACTAAGAGGTAACACAAGTTCCAACAGCAATGGGTTATACTATTGTCAATTTCCTCAATATATGTATACGTTGTAGATGGCCAACCTGGACCTGACCCGAACCTGACCCAAGCCTGAGGTTAATCATTTCTTCCCATAACTGACCTGGGGTGGGATTCCCGAAGATGTTGAATGCTACAGATTAACTTGCGACTTTACGATGAACGTAGGAAAAGTATGTGCTACATCTACGTGGGTTTCCCAAAAGCCGTCGTCTTTGAGTATTAGCTGGCATTTTACGTATGAGTTTAACGTGCGTATTAGTTAACTCCAGCACCAGTCCGGCAAAAAGCAAAGCAAGTTGATAATCAAACAACCGATTGACAAATCTCTGCAACATCTAGTTTGTCATGTCTGTTTTTTGTGACATTTGCATGATGCAAATTAATTAGAAATAGTTACAAATAATTATAACAGTACATTTTGAAGAATACAATACAGGGAAAGGTATAAATAAGCACAAAATTGGACAACTAATCTCTCTAAAATAAAATAAAATGGCAGAACCTGCAAGAAAGAGAAAAGAACACTTCTCTAAAGATGTGTTCTACTTCTTTTGGATGAAGTAGCACAACATAAACAAATGTTATTTTCAAATTATTAATATTGATTTTCATTTTAGAGATTCTGTTTCTACATTTCTCAGAAACTATTTTAAAGTTTTTTTTTTTTTATGCTGCATTGTGAGCTGCTTCTATCCTTTTTAATGTAAAGCACTTTGAGCTGCATGTTCTTAAATTGTTCATAAATTGATTGTTGATCCTGTCCAATGAACATATGTAACTACTCGACGACGCTGCAAATGAGTGTAATTACTCAGTGTAATTTTCGAGTATAAATAAAGCTTGAATGAATGAATGAAAAGGCTGGGGGCAGTCTCTCCAACACTGAGAAAAACAATTGAGACATCGCAAGCAGGAACAATTGTTTATTTATTTTTATAATCTTAGAATTAATTTTCCTCTCATATCAAGAGGTGTCATTTTATAGTAAATAAAGAGTATGGCATGCGACTGGCTAAAACCATGTAACCACTTTATATTAGTGTCTTTGGTTTAAATGGAGGATTCTCTGAACCGCTGACACTATTAAGATAACCCGATTAGGCCTACCTGCTGCTCTTATTTTAAGGTGTTGAGTTAATTGATAATCTTAGGTGGCAAGTTAATTGAAACTCAACCTAATATGGAACCTGGGAAAAGTCTTAATCTTTATAGGCTATTCTTGGGACCAATTAAAATGCATATGCCATTTAGCAGATGCTTTTTTACAAAGCGACTTACAGTAGTGAATGCAAACATTTTTCTCTGTATGTGGTCCCAATGGGAATTGAACCCACAACATAAGCATTGTCAGCTCCTTGCTCTACCTACTGAGCCACACAGAACCACGTAGGCTATAGTCTATAGAATTACCGTATGTGTAGGCTACAAATACAGATGTTTGTATCTTTACAAATTAAACCAAATTACATAATTTTAGCTTTAGTGCTTTTACATTGGTTATCCAATGTAATAGTCTAATATGATGTTATGTCTTATTTTATATGTATGTAAATAAAACACTCCAAATAAATTTAATAAACCAAATAAATCCAAGTATATGGCTAAATGTCCACATTTCAGGAATGCACAGTGACTTGAATTTAAAGTACTCTTTGTGGCAGACAGTGTCTGCACTGAAGAGCAGAGCCAGCAAAAGTGAACATATATTTTTAACGTGTAGGTCGGGTAGCAAGTTAATTAACGATGGAGATAACATGCTACTTTAGTTACGAAGGGTTTCGGGAAACCCGTGTAAATTAATAATGGATCTTATGATGGAACTTTCGATGCACTTAGCGCAACAATGCTTTTGGAAAACCCACCCCTGACCCAATGCACAGTGAAAAACAAATCACGTTTTTTAAAACTACCTGTGTCCTTTCAATTAATCACAGGTTTAAAATATCGGGCTACTAAAAATGAAAAGGACATAGCGAATGTCTCCAGTGGCCATCGTTTAGGCCTACGATTCCGTTTCCATGGTATTGAATTCAGAGCGTTACCTACCATAACTCAAAACAAAAAAAAACTAAAAATAAGCCCACTGTAGCAAAATGTCTTTCCATGTCTTTCCATGTGGCTAATTGTCCCGCAAGTGTGACGCAGATGAATTAACGTCATTATAGTGGATGTATTCTGAAATTAACTTGCATTTTATTGAATAAAAAATATTGGCAGATAAAATTTCAGCCCAGCTAGGCCCAGCCAGAACCAGATACCTTGTCAGGACATAAAACCCAACCCAACCCCATGCCTTCAGGTCCCATCCGGTTTGGGTTAGGTACCAAAGGCCTTAATACACAGCTCATTTTCACAGTAGTGCTTTTTTACACTAGAACCATATATTATGATTACTAGTTTGTTTGCAGTGGTATTAAGCTGGCATCCATTAAAATGGCAGCTTATTCATCATCATGCATACCGATTAATGACAATATCATAAACCTGGTATAAAAACACAAATGTCTTTATTGTTTCTACATATATCACACATATAGATTTAATGAATTTCATTCTAGTGAGCCATGTATCCTTATATATGCATGGACCATTGGAGTTTATATCTTACACACATTTGTGTATACATGACATGATTTCAATACTATATATATGGGTAACTTGTCACATAATATACCATAGTGCGGCATGGTAATTCCAATAGACTTGTTACTGCCAGTTAGCAGTGGCATGGGTAAAGCACTATTACCTGGAGGCTGATGAGTCAAGCTGGCTGTTACTGCGGTTGCGTCAATGTGAGGGACAAACATACAGCTGTCTGAGGCACTGACTCACATCCAGAGAGAAGGAATGTGTGACCAAGTGTGAAGCAATGGACCCAAGCCTCTTGTTTTCATGTTGTCTTGCTCTTATATATACGCACACCTCTTGACCTGACAACGATAGCACTTTACTGGCTTTAAATGTGGAAAAAAAATATTTTTCTGTGAAGTACGGCCCCCTTTTCTGGAATGATTTCCATCTCATATCCAACCCTGGCTTTGAATGTGCATCATCCATATTAATTAACTTAAATTATGTGGCCACATTTGAGATTAGCGAGAGATTAAGCAGAATCTATCTACAACCACAGGCTGCAGTCAAAGCGTTCTGACACATATCCTCAAATGAGTTCAGTTTTATCACGTCGAATACATTTGCTATATATGAATACGAAACTACAAACTGTTTTTGGGTAGATGGGCAATTTTATCATTACAGATGTTCTCCAGAGCTTTTATATTACATGTATCTACATTTGCATCACTTCAAGCAAACTGTTGATCAGAGCAAAGTTTTTCCACATGGTTTTGTGCATTTTAAATCCATCACAAAGCAGAGAGGTTTTATTTTGGGATGGCAACCAAAGCTAAAGGAACACTTCTGGTTAGCCGAAGGGGTCAGCTGGAACATTATGCTAGTGTACACGGGGAGGCAGAGCAGTTCTTAGGCCCTGGCATTATGGAGATGGTAGAGGTTGTACTGAATACGGATTAATTATGATAAAATCAAATTGGCATCATCCCCCCCCTAGTACCCAGGCACCTACTTGATGGCTTTCTTCTCTCCTCGTCCACGAGCCAAATCTGGAGTGTTTGCTGTCTCCACCCCAGGTTTATTTCGCTTCCCCTACAGATAAGGAGAGGGAGGGAGGGAGAAAAAGGGCATGATAGTGTTGTCATAGTTCTCACTGTCCAGAGACAACTGCTATCGCGTTATTTAGATCACTAGGGCATACAAACTAGAAATATTCCATCTGAGCTTGTCCTTGGGTGGGTGTACAAGAGAAACTAGAACTAGGTGAAAGGTAAACAATATTGCCTGAATAAGTCATAAATGTTACTCAGAGATTAAGCAGAGTACATACTTTCATTAGCAATGGACTACTTATATGGTCTTCTGTTGTGTAAAGTTTGATGAATGTGTGCTAGAGAGTCACTCGTGAGAATTGCAAAAACACAAATATTTTTTCAAATTTGAAAAAATGTATCAGGAGACTGTAATCATTAAAAGGTTTTACTCTTTCATTTGAGGTTCAATAGGGTCTGTGGAACAGTAAGGGGAACCTGTGTAAAGTGACCAAGAGCAGTGCCTGGGTTAGAAATAGGAAATCAGGAGCCTTTGCCATCTTAATCTTTTCATTGTGACCAAGAAAGCAGCAGCATCAAAAGCCATGTATAATTTCATGAGGTCGATACTATAAAACAAAAAAATCAAGAGATTCTATGACCTTGGTGTCTCACCTTGCAACCTGAAAATCCAAAGTCATCTGAGTAAAAGGGAGGATATCATTTCTGTCAGGCATCATTAAAATGTCTTCATATCTGGCTGAATAAGAAGTCATAAATCCAAAAACCTATTACATTTGTGACCTTGACGTTTGACCTGAAAATCAACAGATCTGGGGATCAATGAAGATGTCTGCCTTGTTTCACTGGAATCCATGCATAACTGCACAATTAAGAGACAAGAACCTTTGAACATTTGGGCAAAAGTGAGGTTAGGTTCTGGGTCAAGTCAAGTTTAATCAGAATCCAAACATTAATTGGCCATAATTTGACTGTACAGCAGAAGAAAAGAATCTCACAAAAACATACACACCCGTTTTGACAAGCAGGACACCATGATTCAATTTGATTATTCAGCTTACATCAGTATGTAGAAAATCCTCCCATTATTTTGTCAACAATTCCCATTGTTTTATACTGTAAATTGAATGCTTGTGTACAGTAGAAATATATAGATCTCATTTATAAAGTTATCCATTTCCTTGGAGATTTGAGGCAAACTCTGATAAATGGATGACCCTGATTCCATTTTAACATTCTATTGGAAACACAGAAGTGCAGAAGTTAAATTAAGCTATACCCATTTTTGCAATTGTTGCCCATTTTCCATTCTTCTAAACAACATCTAATAACTTCTAAATTATGATGCACACATGCATGTTTCTGGTATCATTTGAGAAAAAAAACGCTTATGGAATTGTGAAGAAATGGGAGAAAATCATGTCTTATCTACTCTTATCTACAAGTTATTGTAGAATTTGAAGAGGAAGAACCAATTTTTTCAAAAATTAAACAAAAAAGTAATTTCTTTTACAATTTATTCAAAAACTTTTTTGGTTTGAGTAAATCTTGTGTCAGTAAACAGTAAAAGAAAAAAGAAAGAAAGAAAGACAATGGAATAACGAAACACAACTGTTTTATTTCACTTTTTCCCACAGATTATGCTGGAAAGCCACAGCCTTTCTTTAGGAGCTGGAATATCTTGCTCAAAGCACTCCACAAACGATATATGTCTGCTGCATACATTGAGGCAAAGGGTTTGTACAACTCATGAGTTTGTGACGGATTCTGGCAAAAAGGGGCAGGTACAAAATTATGGTTCATTCACTGGAATCATCCAATTTGCATATTCTTAATTTTCAGAGTTCTGCAACTTTGAAAGCGTTAAAACATGGAAAATTCACTTTTGAGAAAACCTCCAAACTTCCAAAGTTTGAAGGGATTTTCACCCATTTTCCAATAACTCCTTAGAAACCATATACAGTGGGTATAACAAGTATTCGCCCCCTTTGGCATTTTTCACATTTTATTTTCTGGATTTAATTGGGATTTCTTGCCACTGATCAACACAAAATATTATATAATGCCAAATAAGAAAACAAAAAACTCTAAACCTTTTTCTTTAAATTAAACTTGAAAACAATTTTTTTTACATTTACATTTACATTTACAAAGATTACATTTTTTCATGAACTGAATTTGAAATGTTTTTGGAAGTTGAATGTAAATGTATCCAATTAACTTGAACTTTACTTTGAAGTATGTCAATTTGATGATTGTCATCTTCAAATGGTTTTTCAAGTGAAATTAAGTTGAATATTTGTTGAATCTGAATTTTTTTACGTGAATTGAAATTGAATTGAGATTGAATTTGAATGTAATGATTAAATTCAATTACAAACCATTAGTTTCAATTTCATATTGCGAAAAACAGATTCAATTATTCAATTGCTGGTTTTTGCTTTCACCTTAAAACCAGCAACCAATTCAGATGAAAAAAGATCAAGTGAGGTGACCTAACTGTAATCAACTGCTTTATTTGATTAATTAAGTGCTGAGCAACAACGAAAACCAGCAGACGCTATGGCTCACAAGGATCAGAGTTCGGGACCCCTGATTTAGATTATACCCCCAGAGAAAGCCTTGTCAGTGTTCTTGATGAAATTGTACGCTGCGTAATGTTATCATTTATATCCAGTGAAGCATTTTATTGAATACTTATCACCATCATCCATGTTCAGAATTTCAAAACATTTTCAACTTGGTGTTTGAAATGGCAAACACTGGCAGCAGCTCAATTGTTCTCAGTTTAAGGGTTTCAACAGACTTTCATTGGCCATTTATACCTTTAACATTATCAGGTTTCTTTGTTACAGTGAAAGTGGTTTTGTAACCCATACCTTGCCCTTATTTGCTCACAGTTTTTCTTGAATGTTTTCTTGACTGTAGTAAATTACATCTTTGTGTCACTTTTTTCTTTCTAATTTAAAAAGGGACACAATTAGGGGTGTGAATCTTTGGGTTAACAGTGATACGATACATATATATAGTTGTCAATGCGATACAAGGGCACTGTTGTCCGATTTAGGACAATTAATTGTGATACGATTCAATCCATTGCGAATCAAAGTAACTTCTTTAGCTAAAAATACAATACAAGTGTGAAATAAATACCTGGAATAGTGCATGATTCCTCCAAGCCTTTCTTGTGTAGCAGGTGGGAGCTACAAGCTCAGCGTGTTAGGACAGACTATGCCACTCTCTAATAAGGGAAGAGAGACCCCGGAGTCATGGGCTAATGGGTTCCCCACCGAGGGAGTTCAACTAAATGAACCAAGACATAGGTTTAAGTACAAAAATATAATGTTTATTTAATCTAAAAATACAAATATAGTAGTAGTAGTGGCAGGTTGGTAGCAGACTCCCAGACAAGTCCCAGAGAAGGGACTTAGGCGTGGCTGAGCCCCCCCCAAAGGGAAAAGTATCATCGCACTTCACACCAAAATTACTTAAAGCTAAGGAGGGGGGCCACAGAGGACGCTGCCAGGATTCAGACTAAAATAGATTATCACGGCACACCAGGTAAATTATTGCACACAGGTACGTGCTCATAGGGGTAGTAGAAAAAGGGCAAAGGAATGGCGCCAGTCACTAACCTGAACAGCCCCCATTGGCCTAACAACCTAGGAACCCACATGGGCAGGGACCTACCACCTCTGCAGAAAGGGGAGGGAGGGCCTGAACCCCAAAATGACAAGAAAGGGAAATCAACAAAGCAAACATAACAAGGGCACTGTTAGTAGGGGGCACAATTATAGACGAAGATCAATAAATTAGATATATAATGCCAGATATAGATCCTGCTGTATTATATGAGGTACCGATAAGTTGTGTATTATCTTTATGAATAAGTGGATAGATAAGGACAAAGGAATCGGACATATCATACAAGGTACAAATACTGCTGTATGTATTATATGAGATAATAATAACTTATGTGTATAAACCGCCCAAAGAGTAGAATAATGCTCACTCACACAGCATAGCAATGGTACACTAACAATTAAGTGGGGAAAACAAGGGTCAGTAGTAGCTAGGCTGCTGCTTCTCCTTCTTCTACCATTCACAGTAAGAAACCATTAGTCGGCCTCCCGTGTGGTCTAGTGGTTTCAACGTCCGACGCTGGCCATGGCGACCAGGGTTCAATTCCCCATCGCGCCGGAGTCGGCTCTGGCCGGGAGTGCCATCGGGGCGGCAATTGACTGTCCACCCCAGGGAGGGGGGAGGGAAGTGGACACACAGTTCGCTGCGCACAGGAGTGGTTCTGGGGTACCGGAATTACAGTCAACAGCACGATGAGTGCTGTCTTGGAGGAGGCAGTGCTTCACCTTTGTCACTGCCGGTCACAGGACTATGGCAGCAAACTATGAGGGAGGGGATTGAACTAAGCACAGCGGGAGTAATTGGCTACCAAATTGGGAGAAAAACGGGCTAAAAATCAGAAAAATTTAATTATATATATATATATTTTTTAAAGAAACCATTAGTTGGTCTGACCCAACAGTGTGATGACAAAACGAGATACCTGCCTCACTTAGCGAACAGGGTAGCTTGCTGCTTGAGCCCATTGGGAGGGTTCAGACTCAGCTACAACACAGCCAATTCTTCCAGCGAAGCAACCAAACAGGAGCACACATGCGAAATGACAGTTCTCAGGGAGAGCAAAATTCTTGTGAACTACAACCTTAATCTGGGTGGGGACACCAGGGCAGGGGACATCTATCAGTCCTACCACCTACACTCGTAAGGCATGAAGGAATTATCGACTTAATGCACATGCAAATCAGTAAACATAATAAGTAGACACAATGAAATGTAACTTTGTTTTCTTCCACATTTGTGAGTAATTCAAAGAACAGAAGGCTGGATATGAGCATGGCTATAAAAACTTGTACATTCATATAAACATTTTAAATTGTTGTAATGTAATAAAACTGCAAACATGGCACTAAAAGTTTTGTGTCGGGGGAATTTGTGGATAACTCCACATTGCTAGGACAGTCCTATTTCTTTAAATGTACAATTATGAATCAATATATTATTGACTATAAAATATATGCAGTATTAAATATATAATTGCCAATTTATCAGTCTCTGTAATAAAGTGGTGAACTTGACAGCCCGGTATAACCAGAGTAATATGTGGCCATAACCTTGCAATTGCAATGTAAGAATAGGAAAAAAATGATTTATTAATTTCCCATGCAAGGATTGTTTAATTTAATACTGTTTAATATGCACAGATTGGAAGGTAAAATCCAATCTGGCTTCATTCCTCATTCTTGTAGCCTCATCTAAAATTCCTTTATTCCAAACTGCTTTGTGCTTCAGCCATCATCCCTGGCTGTATGTGAGCGGTGTGATTAATGCACATACGTATTATTAGCCCTCAAGTTTTTCTTAAAATTTCTTACTGATGTGACATGCAAGACACTCAGGAGTAGGGTGACCAGATGTTCTGCATTGTGTCGGACAGTCCCGCATTTTGACTGGTTGTCCCGTATCTCACAGCAACAGACAAATTTTAATAAAATAATATGTCATCATCCCCGTATCAGAAAACAAATTATCCCGAATGTAAAAAAAACTTTTACGGATAAAAAATATGCATAAGCTCAACAATATCTACTCAAAAATATTATCAGCACCCAGGAGTGACTTGCAAAAGTTTATACAAAAGAGGCTAGGCAAGTGTAAGGTTTGATAATAGACTGGAGGTATGAGGGCACATTTCCTCTTGCTGCCCCATAGGCTGAGGCCAGAGTTTTTTTTAAATTCTGGCCACAACTGTTAACCAGTCAAGGGAGTCCAAGAGCGGCATAACATGTGAGTATTTTGGCTGGTTATGGGCAAGATGCGCAGCAGCATTCTGGGTGAGCTGGAGAGGTCTGATAACACATGCGGGAAGACTGGCAAGGAAAGAGTTGGAGTAGGCCAGTCGGGACAGCACCAGGGCCTGGACTATGAGTTGGGTAGCGCATGTTGTGGGAAATGTACGGATTTTATGTATATTGCACAGAAGGTATTGACAGCTGTTGCTATTTTAGCAGCGACGGACAGCTTGTCAGGTTCTTGGCAGTCTGTGATAAGGAAAGCATTGTGTTATCAACAGTAATGGAGAAGTCCCTTCAGGAGGAACACTTAGCTTGTAGGTAGAGCAGCTCAGTTTTGGGGAGATTGAGTTTGAGATGATGACTGATAATCCAGCTTGATATACCATTGAGGCAAGCTTTGCAGTGTGAAGCAACCTGCTCATCAGTGGATGGAACAGAGAGAAAAAGCTGAGTATCATAGCATGGTGGTGGTAGGCGAGGCCATGTCTGGATATTATTGAGCTGAGAAGTTTTGTATAGAAGGAGAATAGGAGGGGACCAAGGACGGATCCCTGAGGGACTCCTGTGGTAAGATTGTGGGATTTTGAAACAGACCCATGCAAGGTCACCTGGTAAGAGCAGTCAGAGAGGTAGGATCACAACCATGTGTGGACGTTGCCAGATGTGCCCATTTCCGACAATGTTTTCAAAGGGACCTGATGGTCAACTATATCAAAGGTAGCAGAGAGATCAAGTATAATCAGGACAAAGGAGGATGCTTTATCAGATTTGACTGCCTGTCGGTCGCCAGTCACAGAGAGAAAAAACACTTCAGTAGTTTTGGACTGCGGAGGGGTCCATGGATGTTTTTTTGAGTAAGGGAATGACTTGAGCCTTCTTAAATTCACTGGGGACACAGCCAGTGATCAGTGAGGAATTGATCAGGGAGGAGATGAATGGGATTAGTGCAGGGGCAGAGAGAGGAAGAAGGTGGAGGGGAGGAGGGTTCAGCAAGGAGGAGAATACTTTGTGTAGGTTGTTTATAGTGGCTTTAATTTTGATTTGCAGATATGAAGCCTTAGCAGATAAGACTGCAGAGGAAAATACAGAGAAGACACTGGCAAGCATCCTTATTTCTGAGGAACGCAGTTTAGCCCTATCTGCATGCATCGGACAGCCATGGGTTGGAGGGGGTGACTTAGCAGGCCGGGAACCCAGAGGGCAAAGTGGATGGCATCATTGACCAGAAGTTGTGAGAAGGCGTCAATGTGTGGTAAGGATGACAGCACCTTGTCTGACAAGGTGGAGGGTGAGAGGTTACACAGGTTGCGGTGAAATGTAACCATGGGTTTGGATGCCAGTGTAGCAGGCCCATGAGAAACAGGAAGAGTAGAAGAGTTGAAGTAATAGTCAGAGAGATGGAGTGGGTTCACATCAAGACCACATAGGCTACAGTTTATTTTAAATAAGAAATTGCAGCATTGCAAACTGCATTATTTCAAATTCATCCTGCTTGTTCTGCATTAGGACTGTTTGAATCTGGTCACCCTAATCAGGAATCACTTATGGTGCTTTTCCACCGGTACGGTACGGCATGTTAAACATCAAGTCCCTGTGTCATTTTTCCATCGCACAACAGAACTGTGAAGATAGGAGGAGTTATCTGAAGTGGAGTTAAAGAATGCGACCGCTGTGGTGACATTAGTAACATTGACCTTGTAAACATTCCAGCTCAAATTCAAAAAAGCAGAACACAGCTTTCCCCCATAACATTAGCTACAATTTTCTTGTCCAGGGCAGCAAGTGCAGGAGGTACCATAGAGTGACTTCACACTAGGCTATATAATCTTTCATATTTGGCTATATTTATATATATATGTATATACTTAGTGGCCACTTTATTAGGCACACCTTTCTAGTACTGGGTAATACCCCCCTTTGCCCCCAGAACAGCCTGAATTCTTTGTGGCTGGGATTCAACAAGGTGATGGAAACATTCCTCAGAGATTCTGGTCCATGTTGACATGATAGCATCACGCAGTTGCTGCAGATTTGTCGGCTGCCCATTCATGTTGCGAATCTCTTGTTCCACCACATCCCAAAGGTGCTCTATTGGACTGAGATCTGGTGACTGTGGAGGCCATTGGAATACATTGAACTCATTGTCATGTTCTAGGAACCAGCTTGAGATGACGTGTGCTTTGTGACATGGCGCGTTATCCTGCTGGAAGTAGCCATTAGAAGATGGGTAGACTGTGGCCATAAAGGGATGCACATGGTCAGCAACAAGACTCAGGTAGGCGGTGGAATTTAAACGATGCTCAATTGGTATTAAGGGGCCTAATGTGTGCTAAGAAAACATTCCTCATACCATTACACCACCATCACCAGCCAGAACCATTGACACAAGGCAGGATGGATGCATGGATTAATGTTGTTTATGCCAAATTCTGACCCTACCATCTGCATGTCGCAGCAGGAATCGAGATGCAGTGGAAAAATCGACAAAATGTGGGATCATGGACTGGTTACCGTGCTGTACCATACCGTTCTGTGCGGTGGAAAAGCGCAATAGCTAACTAGTAGGTACAATAGGTCAGCAGATAGGTCAGCAGATAGTCTTAAGCAAACAAATAATTAATTGTCATTTCTAATGCATCGCTAGCTAGCTAAATATCTGTACAGAATATCAACATCAAACAGTTAGCTATGTTGTAAGATTTAACCAAAATGTTTGAACAACTTTTGAAAGAAGCAGCTCGGTTACCAACATAACCAGGCAGCTAGTCAAAAGTTTTTAGATAACTGTAGCCAAGTTCAATGATCTTATATGATTCTGTTATATTTGCAATATTTGTAAACCTAGAAACATTATGTGTTCTGGTAGTTAGCTACTGTAGCGACACATTTTAAATATTCATTCAGTCTTTTTAGATATGATTACAATGTGACAATAGCTGAATTAAATGTAGGCATTGTAGTTAAATTACTTACCTGGTTTTGGCTGATCTACCAACTCTAGTTAGTTAGCAGAGTTGGAGTCAATTTAATTTCAATTCAGTAAATTCAGGAAATGAATCAAAATTCAATTCATTAATTGAAAACTTCTCACAGAATGAATGGGCATTTTTCCAATATATTAACTGAATTTCAATTAAATTTCTGAATAGACTGAATTGGTATGGAGTTGACCCTAACCCTGCTAGCTAGCTTGCTAGATATATTGAGTGCATCTATTTGTTTTGCTAGTTAGTTAGTTTGTACTAACCAGACCCATATATCTTTTTGCTAGTGACACATAGGGTAGCTAAAAAGTATCACGTAAAATGTACATCAAATCTCACGCATAGTCACAAGTCTTTGGTTTATGGTATTAGTCCATAATACGTAGCTGAGGCAAAAAAGACTTAATAAACTGTTGACAGAGACACATAGTTTTAAGCTTTACTTATTTGTTCTTTCAATACTCCTCTTTAATTGTTATAAAAAGATAGCTTTTTTAATAAACAATATGCTATAAGCCAACCAAATTGCAGGTATTTATTTATGGCTGACTTCATTACTGAAATCCATAATGTACATTTATAAAAATATATACCTTTTATAAACCAATTGGTGACATGGTATGGCCACAACTTTTTGGAATTTCATTGCACAATTATTGATATTTACCACTGTTAAGTCATTATGAAACTTTGTACAAATTCTCATATCACAAGGAACATTATTGTAATTTACACTTGTTCACCATATTCCACTACCATATTCAAATTTCACCATATGCAAATTGCCATGACCTCACATTTCTTTAAAAGATATTAATTGACATCTCCTCCTAGATTTCTTGGTGTATAAACATGGATGCTCTTCTTTCAGACATATTCACAGATTATTCCTGAATTGAAGAGAATTTGCGACCCAAATACAAATCGATCTCTTTGAAATACCTTAAAGACATATACTGCCATGAAAATCAGTTAATTTATATAGACTTTTTATCTAGTTTTGTGTGATCTAATATTTGATGAATTGTGGGTCACATACCTTAACATTGGCCCTAGCTTGCAACTATATACATTTTTTTATTATTAAAGAAATTACAGATTAGGGATGACAAGACCATTGCAATAGTCATGTTATGCAATTCCTCAAACCATTGGAATGCTCAAAATACAATCAGGTGTTTGGACAGGTCAGGACGTACACCTTAATGCAGCCCTCACTTGAAGAACTGCATGTGCTAAAGGCAAAGGAATAATTAATTCATTTGCATAAAGTAAATTTAAAAAAAGAGCAGATGTAGCACTGTATGATAGCAATTAAATCATAATGCATTTTTAATAAAACATTAATGAACTATCTCAATCCTACCTGTAATTCATTAGTAGAAGCATGGAATACCTTTTTAAGGACAGCAATCCATGAGAACTGGAATCAGAGAACAGGCCCTATGCTAACAATGTGAGAAAATAATGATGCCCTGTGGTGGTGGTCCATGTGCTTATTTAAATGTAATGTGGCAACCATCCTGCCAGGCTAGTGCACAATCATACCTTTGCCACAGCTTCTATTCAGTAGCTCACCAGCCCACTTGCACCATGTGTGGTAGTGCCATAAGAATACTAAAACTTGTCTATTTATCTGTGCTAGCTGCTTGCTGTGTGCATTTGCCAACTGTGTTTGAATCTTCAAAATAACACCCATTCACTGCCAGCAGCATGAAATCAAGCAAACCCAAGTTGAACACTGACCAAAGTTTCTATTTAAACCACTCCACTGGCACATAATACTGTCAGTAATGCATCTAATATTGCAGTACCTTAATTACATATATAAACATGTGAACTTTTCAGATGCCTCTTCATGTCATCTGTGTTTACTATGAATGGGAGTAGACTGAATAGACTATAAGTGTGTTTGGAAATGCCTGCTATATTGTTACATTTAATGGCTTAATATAGCAATTAAAGATGGGATGGTAAATTCTGTAAACATTTAAATAGTCACCTACTTTAAGAATGTCCTGGGGGGGGGTAACACTGAGCTCTCTCCTTCTATAAACCTTCCAGCACATGCATGATAAGGCTACAACACTGAGTGATATGTGAAAAAGATAAATGGCCAACACTCACACAGTCTCAAAAGTCTTAATTTTCTGCTTTACATAGTAGTCTATATTCGGACAATGTCGCATTTCAGCAATCTTGCTTTGTCAGCCTTACATCATTCTTATACAGTGTCATCCTTTAGAAACTGTGTGGGTGCTGGCCATTTATACTTTTATTTAGTTTTTTATTTCATAGTTTTTTCATTTAATTTAGTTTGTTGAGTTGTGAGTTGCACATCAAACAAACCAGTGCAACCCTAAATGAACCTGTATATTTAAACTCATAAACAAAATGGCTCATTATGAACCTATTGGCAAAATAATTATATTATTGAAGGAACAGGTCTAGAGAAATAGATTTCAACCACATAAATTACATATTCGCTATACACAGTATGTCCACTAAAGCATGTGATTCAACCAATTGTTATTCATACTGTGATCAAACCTGTAACAACCAAGGGTTATGTAAGTCACAGATCAAGAGTAATAGCTGTGAGGCACACTGGCGTATGCTCACAATGCACGATATGGCCAACACCCAGCATGGTCAATACGGCCAACACACAATGGCCAGCATATTTTAATTCACATATCAAAGGGATTTTACATTATGAACTTATTTGCCCGCTATACACGTAAAAGATTATGGAAATAGCTGTCAATCAAATTAACGTATATTTGCCAGCCAAGGCATATGACCCTGCTTGTGGCTTCTGATACACATATCAAAGAAACATTACATCATGAACCTCTTTGTAAGACTTGGAGGTTATGCAAGTGGCAGATCAAGAGAAATGTCTTCAAGTACATTCATATTTAGTTGCCATAATAAATATTCCCAGCAGCCCATGCAACTGAGACAGCTGTAATTGTAATATTATTGATGCATTCAAGTATTTTAGCCTACACTGTGTTTGCTTGTAGGTGTTCAAAAGAGGCACCCACATTTTTGATTAATTTCCAGATTCATCTCAACAAGGTCAACTGCCTCTCATTCTGCCCCTATTAATATTTGCTGGTGCAGAAGTTGAAAAGATATCAAAATATATGTAACTTAGTCAGATAAAAGGGTTAATTTTCTTTTGGAATGTTTTTTATTAACCTTCAAGTTATCCATCACTTGGATGCATGTGCATGTGATGGCCAATGTACCAACTAATATTGGTACGTCAAAATACAATTTCCAGAGTAAAAGTTATTTTAGCTGCTAACAATAGAAGTTACCATTACATTTTTTTTAAATTAAATAAAAAATGCAAAGCTGCACAACCAGTAAAATCAATCAAAAGCGCCGAGGCTGCACCAGCCTGACTCTGGCCAGCAACTGGCTGTCCGCCCCCAGGGGGAGGGGGGAAGGGGAGGGACCCAGCATGAGTTAGCTGGGTGCAAACAGTTCTGTGTGTGAGTTGCAAGTTCCATCTCAGAGTAGACAGTTTGGCGTCTTTGTCCTTGCTGCATGGTCCCAGAGTTGCAGCAGCAAACTTGCAATGCATGATGATTATGGAGTTCAAAGTTTTAGCAATATCATACATACATACCCTTCAGGTTGGCTAAAGGTGTTAGCATTCTGCCATTAGCCTAACACTGCTGTCTGAAGATGATCACAATCAGTCAAAACACACTGCTGCATGCTGTAGCACCCTGCACACATACCGCCATGCCTAGCACCGCATAATACTGTGCAGCCTGCTTGTAAGTACAGTATATTGGATGTATGAATAACCTAAATGCTGTGATGAAAAGCCATATGAAGGAAATGTTCCTATTCAAATGCTGTGAATGTAATAATTAACCACTCTTGTTCCATTGTCAAAGTGCAACACGCAGACAGTAGCGTTAATTCAGGATGGTGGCGCATTGTCCAATTCCAAATTGTAGCGCACCTGTAGCACTTGTAAAATAGGTTGGTTTAAGAATAATACATTCCCTGTGGGTGTGGTGTGGGTTTGGTGCATTATGGCCAATCAAATCATCAGCTTTTTTCCCTTTAATAGCTTTGTCATAGTGGACTGGCAATTTCGTCATGTCTAAAGAAATGCAAGTACCTTGGCTTGCAAAGAACTTGAGAACAAAGAATTGTATGAGATTTGTCACAAAACTACCGGAATGGACAAAGACATGCTTTAACGCACCTTCGTCCTGGAAGTGCTACTGTTTGACAACAAAAGGAGAGCCCTGAATATTCATACAATGCACAACCTAGTAACGTCTTTTAATTATTTTTAACATTTTTCATATTTTAGTTTGAAATCGGTGTATCCTCTTGACTCTTTTATTAAAGAGTAACTTTGTTATGTGATTGCTGTCAATTGACGTGAGTGAAACGGTTTATTTATGTCTAAAATGTTCAATTGTCAGCAACAGCATTTCTGGCCATACATTTAGAATAAGCAATGCAGCTGCATTATTAAAAACGAGTGAAGTCAAAATAAGATCAATTTTACGTTTCAATTATGTGGACTGCACTGCTAGGCTGACAGTGCATTTAGCCTCAGTTTGGATACAGCATTGTGGTGAAATTCTCATAAAGATTTGTGTGAGAAAGATTATTGTTTTACTGTACAATGTAGTATAACTACTGTTTTTGGTTAAAAGCAGTTTTTTAAGAAAAAGCACAGCCTTTTTCACTGATATTAAGTTAATAAAATGTGCCTGTATTTATGAATACTTTTTGTTGACACAAATGTAGTTGTTCCTTTCACGTAAATATACAATACCCTTACAATAATATTGTGCTTGTAAGAATAAAATCGTTGGGGATAACACAAAAGGCAGATATGTGATATAGTTATAAGTGATATAACCCAATGGGATGTTTTTTGCGTGGAATGTTATTTGAAATTTAGATGGATTATTACAATAGCAACAGTTAATATTATGCATGCAGGAACTCTTGTCTTACCAAGAGTTAAGAGGCTGTATAAAGCAGCTGTCAGAGACAGTAAACTGTACATGCGTGCAATATGTATTTGCACATATTGGAAAGTATTGGTTGGAAGTAAGAAAATGTGAACTTTGAGCTCTGCATCAGAAAAAAGGCTGTATTAAAATAATAATACAGGTAATGAGCTACATTGTTTGCTCAAAAAAAGGGAAAATTATATTCTGTTATACTAATACTATTGCTCAGAGAAAAATAAACTTTTTTTTGTGCCAAAACGTGTGTCACAATTTGCATATTCACACCCCTGTTTTCAGTACTTGTTGCAACCTCTCCTCCAAAGGATAACACTACTGAGTCATCTTCTATCGTGTTTTATAAGATTGGTGAACATATTGGGTGGGAGGACATTTTCCACCATACAGAATCTTTCAAAATCCTTCAGTCTGCGCTTGTGGATTTCCCTCTTCAATTCAAAAAACACATTTTTTGATTGTGTTCAAGTCTGGAGACTGAGATGGCCATTGCAAAACAGTAATTTTGTGGTCAGTTAACCATTTATTGGTTCATTTTGTTGGGAAAGTAGGATTTTCTCAAATTTAGGGTGTGGCAGCTCTGAATCCAGACACTGTGTACTAGTCATTATCCCCTTATAACAGGTGTAAGGGAAAAATTTAATTAGGCCTTGGGACAGGCCGCTTTCAGCTTTACTAAGTTGTTTCTGCTTCCACAAGCAGGTCAAACATTTTGTCTTCATATCGCGTACCATCCTGTAAGGAAGAGATAAGTGTGTATTGCTAGAAGTGGGAGAGAAACAACTCGTGAAAGTATGAGAAGCAAGGCATGTTTGGGCTGGGGAGCAGGAAGCGTCAAGGTCAGCGCCTTGGGAATGAGTTTCATTATTGCACTGTATAAATCATAATAACACGGATGGAAAGTTGATACTGGGTGATGGGTGAGAGTTGCCCCATCCTAATGTATGCAAGAAATTTGTATGTTGGGAGGGTAAAACGTATGTCTGGACCCATCAATAAAGGAGGGGTTTCAACCATGACCAATGGGTGAAACTCCAAGGGGCGATGGTCACCTCGAATGTAAAAGATATATACTGTTGTATTTCCTTTATCTCGTCGGAGATACTCTGACATTCTTCACGCGAGAGTGTTAGACTGCTCCCCTGTTTCGAAAATTGAGAACACAGTCTCGCTTCCTTTGAATAGTAGAATTTCCATGACACAGGTTACCCCTCTAAAAGATAAGCAAGGGAGCAAGGAACAGAAGACTCCTAAATGTTGTACATGTATAATAATATCTGACAAATGTAATTAATTAATTATTATTAAAGATAATAATTTATTTAACAGTAACAGGTGGAATCAACCTGCAAATCTAAATCAGATTAAAGATGAAGTATTAAGTATATTTAAGTATGTTTATTAAGTAGGTTACACGCAAGACACTGAAAGAGAAACACAAATATAATTCATGCAAAGTGAGTGTAGGCTCACTACTTCTAATTATCGAAATATAATATATTAAACAAGCAATTATAATGAAAAATTACCAGCAGAGAGACCGGATAAAATCAGACATTACCAAAGGAATAAGAGAAAGAAAGAGAGAATCAAAGATGCACAAGGAACCACCACAATGAAAACTATTCTCTTCTCCCAACTTGTTCAATCAATTGATATTGTCAATTCAAAATTCAATAATAGGGAACTTTATGGCATTCAACTTTAGGGAACTGTAAATAACCCTCTGGATCAACTGATCGTCCTAGCACCACTAGCCCACATTCCCAAGTTCTCTGGTGTAATAAAACCTGTCAGTGGTAACACCCCACATTTGTTGATGTATATTAGGTTAATCGGCTTGTCTTTTACCTGCCCAAGGAGTTCCCTTTGAGGGGACAGACACCAAGACACAGAGAGGACAGACACAAGTTGGAGATTTAGCCCAGAGAGAACAGGTCACTGGGTTACAATTAAATATTGTAAGACCCTGAACCAATAACCTAATATCAACATACTGTGCCTCTCTCATATAACATATTCTAAAACCTAGGTATCTGGCAATTTTGAGGTATGCTTGGGATCATTGTCTAGCAGAAGGATCCAATTGTGACCAAGTTTCCTGGCAGAGGAAAGGTTTTAGGCCAATCGGCACTGGGACAGTCTGGATTTGATACCTGACCGTAGGGCTCATCCACACACTAGAACATTGCATTACCATTATTGGAAAGTATTAGTTGCTAAGGAAGAAACAAAATGTGAACTTATTTAAAACAAAGTACAAACTTTTATGCATGTAAAATACGGACATCAGCAATGGCTTCATTATTTTTTGTTATTCTTCTCCATATGATGAAGGTGATCATTCAGAATGGCTTGGTATTTATTGATATTTACCTTGCCCTCTAAGGGGTTGAGTAGAACTAAACCATTCCAGGAAAATGCACCCTACACCATAAAAGAGCCACCAGAACCCTTCACTATGCGAAACAAGCACGTAGGCCACTTTAGTTGCAAACATGCATTTTTAGGTGTAACCATATTATCCCTCTCTGTGAAGTTATTGAGGGACTGTTGTTGATGACTGCACATGCCATAGAATTATATTTGCAGTTAACTATTTTAAAGTTGCTTGTCTGTTTTGCATGCACCTCAAAACAATGCACGGTTGAGGAGTATGCGCTTTTGACCACAGATGCCCCAAGTTGATGATGTATTTCCCTCAGAAATCCATGCCAACATTACCATAGCCACTGTTTCTACTGGAACATCAGTAAGTTGAGCAGTCTTAGTCACTGAAGCTCCTGCCATATAATTTTCTCAGATGAAAACTGATATGTCTGGGAGGAAAAGTGTGATACAGGTTACTTTAGTTCAGTCTTTTCATTAAAGTCGCATATATTAAAATGTATTTATTAACAATATTAACTATGTTTCATTGATGCACCTGTGATGCTCCGCATTGGATGTCCCTCGTCCTGCAACTACGGATGTTCATCTCATCTTCAGCCGCTTATTCCTAGTTAGGGTCGCGGGGGGGCTGGAGCCTATCCCAGCATGCATTGGGGCGAGAGGCAGGAATACACCCTGGACAGGTCGCCAATCCATCGCAGGGCACTACATACACCATTCACTCACACACTCATACCTACGGGCAATTTAGACTCTCCAATTAGCCTAACGTGCATGTCTTTGGACTGTGGGAAGAAACCGGAGTACCCGGAGGAAACCCACGCGGACACGGGAGAACATGCAAACTCCACACAGAAAGGCCCCCGGCCTGGATTCGAACCCGAGACCTTCTTGCTGTGAGGCGACAGTGCTATCCACTGCACCACCGTGCCGCCACTACGGATGTTGTCCCGCATAAAAAATATATCCATTATGTTATTATGACATGTAATATCCATTAGCCCTCTCACAAATACAATCGCCCTGTGTCAATTCATGGCGTTTCAGAATTCTATTGCTGTTGCATACATACATTTATTTATTTAAAAAATGCATCTTGCACAATTACATGGGTATAGAAACGGTCTCTCTCATTCACATGCATTGAACCATTCCTTACAAGTGCAAAAGTGAAATACTTTGAACTGCTTAGTTGAATATGGATTGTATTTAAAATAGTATTTTCTTGAACAATTTTCCTCTGATTGAGGTGAAATACAGAACATCCACAAAACAGTCTTGTGTGATGGGGTATTTATTGCATATCTTTCTCATCTGTTCATATATATCCATTAATAATGTCACCAAACTAGCACATAATAATACCCTGTGTTTGAGTTAAGAGGTGGTCTTTGTGGACAAAAACGCAAACAAATTATCACACACAAAACTTGCACATCACCTAATGTTTTTATTGACACATCCCGCATTTCACTGCCCAACACATGATGCAAACACCTTTATTGCTGAGCAGGAAACTACCAAACTGGGAGGAGGTGGGAAATATTCTGTATGTGACAGCCGAAACTACCAATTACAATACCATCTAGGTGTGCTTTTGCTACCATCCTCCCAAACTAGAGACCAATGTCTAACTTCTAGTTAACCAGGCTAAATGCCCTGTAAGATGGAATAAGGAGTGTGTAAATATGCCCCTACTGGTTATCAATTGTAGTAATCCAAGGATTGACACCAACACTTACCAATAATAATAATAATAATAATAATAATAATAACTTAATATAAAATGAATTGGAAAGGGAAATAATAGTGTTTATATTCTTCTTATTTTATTATTATTATTATCATCATTGTCATCGTTCAATTTCTCATCTATCATTGACAGTGTTAAGTGTTAATATTAAGTCGGTTGTCATTTCTTTCTTTTAACAGAGCCATGAGCCAGCTCTAAAGACTAGCACAAAGAATTCAAGCTCCTCCATTGCTTTTGCCTTGTTCTCTTTCACCATTATTGTACTTACTATAGAATTAGCCAGACATGTGTTTTTATGGGGCTGTATTATAATTTAGTGGGGGTGGGATTTATTGTTTAATGGTTCTGTCAGTATATGTGTAGACTGTTAAATTGGAAGTTTTTTAAATAAAATAGGTTACATATGCTGTCAATGAAGTTCTCAAAGTGTTTTTATCAAACAAGATAACTTCAAGGATTATCAGTGACCACCAGTAGACAGAATGTAAATGTATTCTCCTGGCTCAGGCCAGGGCTGTTTGGTAGTTACCTGTAGCTACTAATCATTAAGAAATTCATATCCGTTGCGTTATAATTTTCACATTCACCTGGAATGAAAGTTGCCACTGCAGCTGCGCTGCCACCTGATCGGGGGTGGCGTTTGGCTGTCCGCCCCAGGGCGGAGGGGGAAAGGAGAGCCGGCACGAGCTCACCGAGGAGCGGTAGGGCAACCTTGTAAACATAGTTGGGCGAGTTCCATCTCAGAGGAGGCGAACATTGCTTTGAGGTATTAGCTTGTCTCGTGGAGGCGGGTGGCGAAATCGTGGGGGATTGTAAATAAAAATTAAAAATATATATAATTGGCTACCAAATTGGGAGAAAAACTGGGGGAAATCGGAAACCAAAAAAAATGAAGCATGCGAGACAACATCCGTCATTGTGGGACAATGCGGGGATCTGGTCACCCTTATTATATACGATACGATATGTTACACTTTATTAATCCCCAGAGGGGATACTGGATTGTCAGCAAACATATAGGACATACAGTACATGACAACAGGTAGGACAATAACAAGAACAGGCATACAACACAAGGCAGTAAACCTAGGATCAACCTGTCAGTTAAATATATATATATATATCAACATTAGTTATCATCATCATCATCATCATCATCATCATCATCATCATCATCACCACCATCATCATCATCAAACTCCATCAACATCAACATCAACAATGCTTGTTGAAATACCTGACTGCTGCTGGTACAAAAGACTTCGAGTCTCACCCCTCCAATCTCATTCACCCTCCTAGATCCACCGGTGTCGATGTGGTGGTAACAGGTGGCGTTTGGAACTGCCAGTCCGCTGTCCGCAAGGCCGATTTCATCTCGGCCCAGGCCTCCATACTCTCCCTGCACTTCCTCGCACTCGCTGAAACATGGATCACTCCGCAGAACACAGCCACTCCTGCTACTCTCTCCGCTGCCTACACCTTCTCCCACACTCCTCGACCCACAGGTAGAGGTGGAGGGACTGGTATACTGATCTCCCCCCTGTGGAGATTTGGTATCGTTCCTCTTCCTCCTCCTTTGAATTTCATGCTGTCACTGTCACTGTTCCATGCAAACTACACATCATGTTATCTATCACCCACCAGGTCCGCTGGGGAGTCACCTAGATGAGATGGATGCCCTACTCAGCTCCTTCCCTGAGGATGGCACTCCCATCCTACTTCTAGGCGACTTCAACCTGCTGCTGGACACCCCTCAGTCCTCTGCATTCCTCCCCCTGCTTCAATCCTTTGACTTCACCATGAATCCCCATCCACCCACAAGGCCGGCATTCAACTGGACCTGGTCTTCACTAGGAACTGCACCTCACCCAACATTGTACTATCTCCTCTGCATGTGTCTGACCACTGCTTTCTGTCTTTTTCCCTCCCCCTCCCCTCTGTGCCTAAACCCTCTTCACCTGCCCCCACTGTCTCTGTCCATCACAACCTCCTCTCTCTCTCCTCCGCAGCCCTATCAGCTACTGTTCTATCATCCCTTCTCCTTACCGATGCCTTCTCTCAGCTACCTACTGAGGAAGCCTTAGCCACCCTACTGTCCCCTCCTTCTCCTTTGATTCACTCTGTCCTCACCATTCGGGCCGACCGACTCAAACTACAAGTGGCAGAAAGAAAAATCCAAATCCCCTGTGGCCCTGACTGACTTCCACACACTCCTGGCTACCTTTTCCTCTAAACTCTCCTCTGCTAAATCTGCATTTTTCTTTTCCAAGATTCAATCTTCTGCTTCTAATCCTCGCAAACTGTAGTGTTTTCCTGTCATTTCTAACAACTGACCTGTCTCTCTCCTCCCATTTATTTACAAAACACTAGAGCGGGCTGTCTATATCCAACTCATCTCCTACAGAACGACCTGCTTCATCCCAACCAATCTGGGTTCAAGGCAGGCCACTCCACAGAGACTGCTCTGCTCACAGTCACTGAGGCTCTACAAGTGGCCAAGTCCCAATCTCTTAGCTCCGTCCTCCTTCTCCTCGACCTGTCAGCTGCATTCGACACCGTGGACCACCAGATCTTGCTCTTATCTCTCGTCGAGATGGGAATCACTGGATCTGGACTGACATGGTTCAAGCCATACCTGGCTGACTGGTCCTAGCAGGTGGCCTGGAGAGGATCCCTCTCCTCTCCCCACACCCTCTCCACCGGAATCCCACAGGACTCGGTGCTAGGCCCCGTCCTATTCTCCCTGTACACCAAGTCACTTGGTTCCTTCATCTCTGCTCATGTTTTTTCTTATCACTGTTATGTCGACGACACTCATCTCTTTCTCTCCTTCTGAGACCCAGGTCCCGGCGCGGATGTCGGCATGCCTGGCAGACATCTCTGCCTGGATATCCACCCACCACCTGAAGCTGAACCTGGGGAAGACAGAGCTGCTCTTCCTCCCAGTGAAGGGCTCCTCAATGATTGATGCTTCCATCACTGTGGAAGGCTCCATAGTGTTTCCATCCCAGTCTGCCAGGGGTCTTGGAGTGACCATGGACGACCAGCTGTGCTTCTCAGGCCACATCGCCGTGATAACACGGACCTGCGTATTCTCCCTCCATAACATCCAGAGGATCTGATTGTTCCTCACCCAAAAGGCCACACAACTCCTGGTCCAGACCCTGGTGATCTCACCTCTGGACTACTACAATTCCTTGCTGGCAGGCCTACCAGCCTGTGCCATCAAGCCACTGCAACTAGTCCAGACTGCTCCTGCACATCTGGTGTTCAATCAACCAAAGTTCACCCCTCTACTCTCCTCTCCGCACTGGCTCGCCATCGCAGCACGCATCAGATTCAAATCACTGGAGCTGGCTTATCAAGCGACTAGAGAAATTGCTCCCCCTTACCACCAGACACTCATCACACCCTACACCCCAGCTAGACCCCTCCGCTCTGCCTCCTCTGGCAAACTGACTGTCCCATCCCTCCAGGCGCCCGGCAGCTGCTCCTCACGGTCTCGCCTCTTCTCTATCCTGACCCCTCGGTGGGGGAATGATCTTCCGCACTCAGTCAGGACCAAAGATACTTTGATAAACCACATATAGAAGTTTCCTGCTAACTTCAAATGAACTGATAGCACTGGTGTTCACTGGTGTTCTCCCTCCAGTTCAGCTTGTTATCCACATGAACACCCAGGTATTTGTATGAGGGGATGATGTCAACTGCCCGTCCTTTAACCCTTAGGAGTCGCCGATCACGCCTGCGTGATCAAATCAGTAACTGGTTCAAGACGCCGTAGCTTTAAAACGAAGTCACTTTGAGCATTGCCGTCAACTTCACTCGAAAGTGCTGGGTTGAAACCCCATGCTAGTTTTTAATGACGTTGAAAGACCAAGTAAAAACTGAGATATTATCATTTTAATTTGATATAAAAATTATATTTACGCGTGCGTAAAAGCGCCTACAGTATGTGAGGCAGGCATCGCATTTGTTTGAATATCTTCTGCATTTCTTGTCATATTATGAAACGGAAAAAAATGCCTAGCTAGTTTTTGGAGTTGGAGTTGGAGTTTTTGTGGAGGAGAAATGAGGCGAGTTGAGCCTCGTGTGAGGCGAATGCTAAATGTACCACAAACCTTGCTTTTGTACGTTGAGGATGACAAACTCGAAGAAATTATTGGTATCTGACATCGAGAGTGATGCTGACGACGAAATTGACGACCCGTCTTTTGTCCTCGACAACGAGACAAAATAGCCCAAGACCTCTAAGGGTTAATCAGGACAGGGGTCACCACAGCCTTCTTTCTTCTAAAATATATAAGAAGCTCCTTAATCTTTCCTACATTCAGGATGAGCTGGCTTTCCTCACACCACTTGACAAAGCTGTCCACCTCCTGTTGGTAGGCTAAGTCATTGTCTTTTAAAATGTGACCGATTAGAGCAGAATCATCAGAGAATTGGGTGGCGGATAGCATAGCGGTCTAACGCACTGTATTTTGGCAAGTCCAATACGGTGTGCGCTGCCTGGCAGCGGTTTAAAACCCACGTCTCTACCAGACCAGCCCTGGTCGTCAGCCCAGATCGGGGGCGGCATTTGCCTGCCCCAGGGGGAGGGAGGAGGGTGAGCCGGCTCAAGTCCACTGTGAAGCATGTAAAAGGAGTCTCCAGAATGTGGGTGGGCGAATTCCATCTCGAAGAAGGGGAGTTCGCTGCCCTCTGATAATTAGCTTGCCTCGTAGAGACGAGCAGTGGACTCGTGTGGGGAGGGTAAATCGAAATAAATAGAGGGTGTAATTAGCTACCATATTGGGAGAAAAACTGGGAAAAAACAGAAACAAATGTAAAAAAACAAAACAAAAAAAGAATCATCAGATAATTTGTGTAGGTGGCAGGATTCTTGGCTGTGCATACGAATGTATACAAAGTAAATAAAAACGGGGATAAAACTGTGCCCTGAGGCGCGCCTGTATTGGTGATGATGATATCAGACATATTGCCATGAAGCCTCACATTAAACATTAAAAGCACAGGACAAATCAAAAAACATGACTCTCACTGATTCTCACTGACTGACTCCAGATGGCTGTAGATTCTGTGAAGCATATAGAGCAGGGCATCATCCACTCCTACTCCTTTCCTATAAGCAAATTGGAGTGGGTCTTGGTAAGCACTGACCTGTTTGCTAAAATGCCGTAGGACAACCCTTTCAAAGCATTTCATAACTTGTGAGGTGAGAGCAATAGGACGGAGGTCTTTAAGTGCCCAGGCATTTGGCTTTTTGGGCACAGGCACTATGCATGATGTTTTCCACCTCACAGGGATCTTGGATCTTGGTGAATATGCACTGAAGCACATCACATAGTTAGTCTGCACACACCTTGAGGGCATGTGACATGACTCTATCCAGGCCTGGTGCCTTGTTTGCATTGAGCCTCCAAGAATAAAGTAAAATACAATTAGCTTTCTTTAAGTATATACAGTATATACACTACCAGTCAAAAGTTTTAGAACACCCCCATTTTCCAGTTTTTACTGAAATTTAAGCAGTTTTTACTTAAATTTAAGTCCAGTGAATAACCTGAAATGGTACAAAGGTAAGCGGTAAACTGCCAGAGGTTAAAAAAAAAAGTTTAGGTTACCAAAAACTGAAAAATAGAGTCACAAGTAATGAGTTAACGTGGGTTAACAGTCACTCTGTGCAAGTCGTCGACTCTGGATCCAGCAAAAGACAGACCATCATGCTTCCTCCTCCATGTTTGACAGTTGGTGTCACACACTGAGGAACCATGCTTCCGCCTACTCGACGGCGTACAAAAACCCTGCGTGATGAACCGAAGATTTCAAATTTGGATTCATCGGTCCATAAGACTTTCTTCCAGTCTTCAGTAGTCCACTGGCAGTGTTTCATGGCCCAGACAAGCCTCTTTTTCTTATTTTGCCATCTTAGCAATGGCTTTCTTACTGCCATTTGACCTGTCAAACCTGCAGCTCGAAGTCTTCTCTTCACAGTTGAAACTGAGACTTCCTTACTTCTCCCAGTGTTAAGCTGTGCTTCAAGCTGTTGTCTTGTGAGCTGCCTATCATGCAAGCTGTTTACTCTCAGAAACTTGTCTTCTGATTTTGTTGTGGCTTTAGGTCTGTCAGACCTCTTCCTGTCAGAGTTTCCTCCAGTTTCCAAGTGCCTTTTGATGGTGTAGGAAACTACTCACTGCCAAAATTTTACATTCTTTTTCAGTTTTTGGTAACCATTTTTCTTTTTAAAACCTCTGGCAGTTTACCTTTGTACCATTTCAGGTTATTCACTGGACTTGAACTGCTTAAATTTCTGTAAAAACTGGAAAATGGGGGTGTTCTAAAACTTTTGACCGGTAGTGTATATATATATATACTGTATATATTGTGGTGTCCCTAGGGGTTGGGCAACATTCACGGACCTTGCAGAGGGCGTAGGCAGGTTAAATAACCCGAAGGAAGCAAAATTAAAAACAATGGTTTATTAACCAAATCTTGATAACACACAAAACAAAGGGCGGGGTATTCGGGGTATCCAAAAACACGAAGTCCACAATCCTACTCGTCATCATTGTTCGTAATCCAGGGTCCAAATTCCATTCCGCAATTCCAGGTCAGTAGTCAGTACACAAAGTGGGGTCCTCACAACAATCCAGGTCGAACACTATAAACAATCCACTTGTGGATCTACCCAGGGATCTACATCTTCAGAACTGAGACTAAAAACTATTGTGCACAATATCACTATATATATATCAATATCACTATATATATATATATATATATATATATATATATAGTGATATTGTGCACAATAGTTTTTAGTCTCAGTTCTGAAGATGTAGATCCCTGGGTAGATCGCCATTCCATAAAGGAAAAATCTCTCCGTCAAATCCCTTTGTCATCCTTTACCATGGAGAAATCCAAAGAATTGTCAAATCAAAAGAAACAGATGGTTGTTGACCTACACAATTTTGGAAATGGGTACCAAAAATGCATAAATGGTTAAACATACCACTAAGCATTTTGAGAGCAATAATAAAAAAGTTTCAAACATCTGGAACAGTTACAAACTTGCCAGGAAGAGGTTGCAAGTGCATGTTGTCCCCATGCACACTGAGGAAGATGGTCAGGGAGGCCAAGAGGAACCCAAGGACCACAGTTGAAGAACTGCAGACTTTAGTTGCATCTTGGGGTCATAAAGTCTCAAAATCAACCATAAGACACCACCTCCAAAACAACAGGCTCTTTGGAAGGGTTGCACGAAGAAAGCCCTCACTGAGAGAAACCAACAAATTCAAGCATCTGGAGTCTGCCAAAAGTCACTGGAATGAGACCAAATGCATTTTTTGGCCATGTAAACCATTGTATGATGCAGGTTTGGCATCAAAAAAGAGAGATGCATAGAAGGAAAATAACCTCATACCTACTGTCAATTATGATGGTGGATCTGTGATGTTATGGGGTTGTTTTGCATCTACTGGTCCTGGGGCTCTTGTTTTGATCAATTGAATCATGAACTCCAGCAAGTATCAAGACATTTTGGCCAATTTTGGTTCCCACTGCCAGGAAGCTGAAACTGCAAATTGATCTTTCAGGAGGCCATTGATCCCAAGCATACCTCAACATCAACCAAGACCTTTAACTTAAACTTGAACTTTTCCTGGATGCCCCCTAGCATTTTGACCAGTAACGGTCAAAGAAATATGATTCAGCACAAATCCAGAATGCATGCATTGGTCAAAATTTGCACTATACTTTTTGGCAGTGAATTCTACCATTTTGAGCCCAATCTGATTCTCCATAAACTCAGGGCAATACAAAATGTGACCCCTCTCCAGCGCTATGCCAACTATTATAACCTGTGCCACATCATAAACTTATTTTTTCCCCATTTATACAGTCACTGCATTTTGTAAAATTTCATGTCCACAAATCAATTAGTCTTTTAGCTTTCAGGACAGCGCATTCAAATGCTTCAGAGTGCCTGATGAAGTATTGTATAATAATGTTCTTCAATCTATTCACATTTCAGCCACTTCTGATAAGTCCAACACACCATGCTTCATATGGATATAGTGTTTACAAATATGAATATTATCCACAGGAACCCGCTGTAAAACAAAGCACGGAAATCCACTGGAGTTGTTTCTAACGCGTTGTCAGCTGACAGCCAAACTTGTAGCTTTCCTTGGAGCATGTTGTGTACCAAACTCATTACACAGATCCAGGAAGAAGGGTGTGCATTTTGTCCTCTGGGCAATGATAGGTTAAATTGCATGTCATTTCAGGTAGTTAGTTTTGTTAGTTCAGTTTTGTTTACCATGGTTCAGCAGACACAGTCACACTCAGCTGCAGTGTACAGTCATGTCAAGAAGACCTGTCTGGCAAGATTCCATTCTTTACTGCCAGGTGGCATTTGCTTTATATGGAATGAGGGAAGAATTGAAGCAGCATGGGTGAACTGAGAACAGGATAAACAAGCTGTACAAAGCATCTTAAAGAAACAGGCGAGAATTAATGGAAAGCACACGGAAAGCATTACAGGCCTTATAGAATTCAAATGCTTTAATACATCCGCACCAAATTTGCTGCACATGTGGTATACATGTTGGGGATGAACGGTATGTAATAACTTACCCCTGGTTGATGTATAATTTGTCATAATGAAAAGTACAGTAAGTGCAGTATGAAACGATTTCCTCTTTTTTTTACCATTAATATATTCTCACATATTTCATAAGTCTTGATGGTACCCTTATGCCCTTCAAATCCTGCCATCAATCTTGTATTGCAAAGTTATAAGGCTTTATTTAAGATTAGTGCAGAACAGGTGGAAATTGCTGGTTAACTGACCACAAATTTATTGATTTGCAATGGCCATCTCAGTCTCCAGACTTGAACCTGATTGAAAATATGTGGTTTGAATTGGGCAATCCATAAGCACAGACCGAAGGATCTGAAGGATGTTGAATCTGTATGGGGAAATGTTAAAAGATTCCTGCCCCAATATGTTCACCAATTTCATGAAACACGACAGAGGATGACTCAGTAGTATAACCCTTACGAGGGGAGGGTGCACAAAGCACTGAAAACGGGGGTGTGAATAACTCTTTTGGGAGGAAAAAAGCATTACCTGTTAAACAAAATATTTTTCTCTGAACAATTGTATTAATAAAAAAGAATATAATTTCCCCATTTTTTGAGGATACAACATAGCTCATTACCAGCATTGTTTATTTTAAACAGCCTTCTTTGCTAATCTTTATCAAATGTGTGAATTATTTTGGGAGGGTACTGTATGTGCAGCCTGCTGGACAGCCTTTCATTCAACAGCCATTGTGCTGGAGGACAGCACTTCATATGCAGCTTATGGAGGTAGACTGTCAGTACCCGAAACCAGGAGTCACTAGTGCACAAAGAGTTGGGGGTTCCCTACTGACTGAAACCCCTTCCCTGGGAGATGCTATCTTACTATGCTATGCTATGAAGCTATGCTACAGTCAGCACTGGCATGGTCAGGATTTGATTCCAGACTGTGGAGTTCAGCAAGACTCTGCCAAGATCTAGTGCTTTTGCTGATATGCTAACATGTCTTTAATATTCCATAATTTGTATCTTCATTTCTGTTGCTGCCTATTCTATACACATTGGTGGTATAGCGAAATAGCACCATAGCTCTCTGTTTACTGTGCTGTATCTCACTCCCTGTGCAGTATCTCTTGTCCCTGTGCTGTACTTCACTTTGACTGTGTATTATCTTTCTATCACTGTGCTTCAGGGGCGATTCTAGGATTTGACCTTTAGGTGGGCTCAGCCCCCAATGAGAATGTGAGAAGTACACATACAAAGCACAAGCCTACATTTTTAATTAATTTACTGTTACATTCCCCAAAACAAAAACACCACAATGGTGGTCGCTCTCAAAATTGAAATGCCGCTCTCTAGCTGTGGTATTTTAAAAAATGGATATTAACTAAAAATGTTTTTAGAAAAGAATGACTAAACATTTTCAGGGGGTCTGAGATGAAAGACAGGGGGGCTAAAGCCTCCCTAAATAGGGTCTAAAATCGCCACTGCTGTGCTGTATCCCACAGTCACTGTGCTGTATCTCACTGTCACTGTGGTTTAACTGTCACTGTGCTGTATCTCACAATGACTGCTGTATCTCACTGTCAATGTACTGTACTTCACTGTCACTGTGCTGTACCTCACTGTGACTGTGCAGTATCTTTCGGTAACTTTGCTGTATCCCACAGTCACTGTGCTGTATCTCACTGTCACTGTGGTTTAACTGTCACTGCACTGTACTTCACTGTCACTGTGCTGTACCTCACTTTGACTGTGCTTACCTCACTGTCACTCTGCTGTATTTCAGTGTCACTGTGATGTACCTCACTGTCACTCTGCTGTACTTCAGTGTCACTGTGATGTACCTCACTGTCACTGCATTCAGTGTGCTATACTCCATTGTTACTGTGCTGTACTCCAGTGTAACTGTGCTGTTCGGAGATACACATATTCATTGTTTTCTGTGCAGCACCATAATACAAACCATAATTGTAAAGCAGCTAGTGTGGATCACTCAGACAAACTCACCTCACTGGAAATAATTCAGAGTACCATTCTCTACTCAGAATTAAAATATACTTCACTCTTTCACACAAAGCAAACATTGTAAGATATTCATGCCCGCATGCCCCATCCTGGTAATGTCCCCACCCTCTTCCCTATTTCTCACAAGCATGAGTCAAACCACTTTGAAAGCCTAATTTCCAATGATTTACAATTCATTAAGCATATTTCAACTAAAGAAGTCGGCAAATGGTACAGTTTAAAATGAGGGTCACAGCCTAAAATGCTGACCCGCTTACGCCTCTGTATAGGTTCAGTGAGGCACCTCAGTAGTTTTAATGGGACGTGCACCAGAAAGGACTCAGGCAGCAGTGCATTATGGGTACATGCAGTGGCAGAGTGCTGTACCATTTCCTCTTCACCATGCAGCATGTATTGTTGCGTGGGTTCAAAACAGGCTGCACCTCAGAACAGGAAGTACTCTGCAGCTCTCCCGCCCCCGTGGACCCGCCTCTCCTGCAACATTCCAAACACACAGTCAGGGCAGGAAATGGTCGTGTCTGTCGCTGTCCAAACACTCAGTCAGAGCAGGAAGTGGGAGAGTCCGTTGCATTCCAAACATACAGTCATAGGAAACATAACAGTCATACGCCCTCACAGCCCTCCCATGCCCCACCTCTTTCCCTCTCTCCAGCTCCTGTCTTGTCCATCTCTCTCTCCTTCTCTGCATGGGAAGTGCTATGGCACCTGTCAGCTGGTGTCAGTGTACAAGGCTAGTCATATCAAAAAGGAATATAGATTAAATATATTGTAAAATGTATTACTCAGTTAAAATGTAGAGTGAAGGCATGTATTAGGAATATATGAGAAAGTACGTAAACCTTATATTTCACATATGAAAATGTATTGAAAATTCACAAAGATTTGTGCCTTTTCATGATAACAAGGATTTGGAAAATGTAAATGCATGCAAAATGTATGGTAACCATATTACATATTGTATAATAAGTTATTATGATGCCTATGTTCAGGTAACTCTTGATGGGAGTGGTCTCTTCCAGGATGACAATACCCCCATCCACAGGGCACAAGTGGTCACTGAAAGGTTTGATGAGGGTGAAAATGTTGTAAACCATATGCCATGGCTGTCTCAGTCACCAGATCTCAAACCAATTGAACACTTATGGGAGATTCTGGAGTGGCATCTGAGACTGTGTTGTCCACCATCAACAAAACAACAAATGATGGAATTTATTGTGGAGGAATGGTGTTGCATCTACACTTCCAGACACTTGTAGAATGTATGCCAAGATGCATTGAAGCTCTTCTCTTGGCTCATGGTGGCGCAACACCCTATTAAGACACTTTATGTTGGCAGTTGCCTGTATGTCACATTGTATTATTATATTTTGCTGCCTATGTATGTCACATAAACTTTCTTAATATATAAAAGATATATTTATGACATGCATTTTCTGAAATGGAAATATAATATAAATGCATTTTTAAGTTAATATATTGGAAATGAAATTTGTTTTAGCATGGGTAGGAGAGCAGCATTGTGTCAATATTGTTTGTGCAGTATGCTTTGTTATACACTTGTTATGTTCAATGTTATTGTGTGTCAGTGCATGTATACACTAGTGTGTTCATGTCTGAGTTTTAAACCTCAGTGGGTATAAAAAGCATTCACCCCCTTTGGCATTTATCACATTTTATTTTCTTACTTCATGGAATCAAAATTGATTGAATTGGGATTTCTTGCCACTGACCAACACAAAATACTCTATAATGTCAAATAACAAAAACAACTGGAATTTTTTTAATTTATTAATTACAAATAAAAAACAGCCAATAATTTATTGCCTAAATATTCACCCCTTTTTCTAAGACACACCTAAATAAACTCTGGTGCAATCAATTGCCTATGTCACATAATTATTTGATTGGAGTCAACCTGTGTACAGTTAAGTGTTTCAAATCATTTCAAATTAAATACACCTGTCTGTGAGAGGCCCCACAGTTGGTTAGTGCATTTCCAAACAAGAGCTTCATCATGAAGACCAAAGAACATTCAAAGCAAATCCAAGAAAAGGTTCTTCAAAAGCACCAATCAGGGGAAGGATATAAGAAGATTCCAAAGACTTTGAATATCCCTCGGAGCACCATTAAGTCCATCATGAAGAAATGGAGAGAATATGGCACAACTGTGAATTTGCCTAGAACAAGCCGTCCTTCAAAACTGAGCATCCGTGCGAGAAGGGCACTTGTTACGGAGGCCACCAAGAGGCTTATGGCAGAGATGGGAGCAACAGTCCATGGAAAAAGAATAGACAGGCCATTTCAAAAATCTGCGCTTTATGGAAGGGTGGCAAAAAGAAAACCATTGTGGAAGAAAACTCACATAAAATCTCACCTAGTTTTCCAGAAGGCATGTGCAAGACTCTCAAACCAAGTGGAGGAAGATTCTATGTTCTGATGAGACCAAGATTGAACTTTTTGGCCTCAACATTAGACGCTATGTTTGGCACAAGTCTAAAGCTGCGCATCACTGCAAGAACACTATCCCTACCATGAAACATGGTGGTGGGAGCCTAATGCTATTGAGATGCTTCTCTGCTTCAAGGACTTGTCTTTACACAAATCTTTGAGGAAAACCTGCTGTAGTCTGCAAGAGACCTGTGACTTGAGAGAAGATCTATATTCCAGCAGGACAATGACCCAAAGTATACAGCAAAAGCCACATTGGAGTGGTTTAAAAACAAAAAATTCCTGGAGTGGCTCAGTCAAAGCCCAGACCTCAATCGCATTGAGGATCTGTGGAAAGATTTGAAAACTGCAGTTCAACAAGTGTCCCCATCCAACCTGGACCTGGATGGAGCTTGAGCAATTTTGTAAAGAAGAATGGGCGAAAATTGCAGTGTCCAGATGTGCAAAGCTGGTAGATACTTACCCAAATAAACTCACAGCTGTAATTGCAGCCAAAGGTGCTTCTAATCTAAGTCAAGGGGGGTTAATACTTATTGACTCCAATAAGTATTCCATAAGTACTCCATTTTGATTCAATGAAGTGAGGAAATAAAATGTGAGAAATGTCAAAGGGGGTGAATACTTTTTATATCTACTGTATGTATCTGTCATTGAGTCAGTTAATATCAAAACCAGCACTCACATTTCAAACATTGTCACTGTGTCAATCAAAACATCAGAGCCAATCTTTTAGTTCCTGTGTGTCAGTATTGATTTAAGTTTTTTGTTTGGATTATTGTATTATCACTAGGGGAAAGCATTAGTGTGCCAGTCAGAGTGTGTGTACTCAATATGTAAGGAATGTGAATCCATTATGTAATGACTTTTCTGTACGTAGAAACTAAAAAGCATGCATGCAAGTTGAGACAAAAAATTGCATACAAAAACCTGGCAGACAACCATTTATGTGGGTGAAGGTCTGCATTTTAGCTGCTTTATACATATGATTATAAAGTATCCCAATGACCTTGAGAGGATCATGGGTAATGTAGTTGCTTCTGAGGCCTCCACTCATTCCTGCCTTAACTACAGGGCCTACATTACCATTTCAAAGCTCTGGCTCCTGACCTGCCAGCTCACCACAGCACTCCATCTATTTGAAGACAAGCTTTGGCAGCAGGAAAATGAACTGAAATCATTCACCTCTTATCCTAAATGTTTTACAAGCACACAATGAATCAGCACTCAACATCAAACACATAAAAATAAAGGAATCCATGGAGTGAAGGGGAACTTTGCTGTACAAGGCTACTTAATGAATGCCCACGTCCTTTTAACAAATCACATTTCATACTGCATAATCAGCCTGGACACACCCCAAGAAAGGGGTCAGACAATTAATTTTTTTCCTGGTTTTCAGGATGTGCAAATCATCTCATGTTCAGCCCAAAGTCCATTCCACTGTTTGATTGGGTACCAGGTTAGACAATACTATTTATGTTAATCTATAGTATTATAGGAATTCGATATGTTACCTTACTGTACATTAATTGGTACACTAGGTATTTATTGCCTGTTTTGTGAATGTTCAAGGACTAATTTCTCCTTCATCCAGTGAGGAATGTCTATGAAGTAGGTACCAATAAGGAGCCTGAGCTTACTTCAATATCCATACACAGGGAAGTGTACATATGTGTGATTACTGTTTACATATTTAATATAATTGGTACCTACCTTCTACATATAATTGAACCTCTGGAGCATATCTTTGAAACAATATCTATAGCACAGTTTGATTTAGCACAATGTAATTAATGTGCTAATGGGAACAATAATAATCTGAGTCATACTTTCTTAAAATATTTAATAAAAATAAAAATTTACATTCTATGAAATTCCTAATACTCCAGCACTCCTTACATTAAAAAGTACTAAATTATTAATGATAATACATATTTTAAATAATAAATATATGGATATTTTAATTACAAGGAACCCTCTGTTGGTACTGTACCTGTCTACAAGGAACTAATGTGATCAGAGTAGACTATTTTGGTTTTATGAAGGTGCTGTTGCTGCACGTAATGTGTGTGTTATATAATGTGTGCATGCTTATGGACAGTATACATTGTGAGTGTGAGACTGGATAGGGTATGCGTGTATTGTAATTGTATGCTGTAGAAAGGCAGTGGTTCCCTTCAACTCACTTGAGTGAATACATTTGAGTGATCCACCCCTTATTATATTTTAGTCTGATATAATATATATTAATGCAAAAAACTATGTTTTAAGTGAGCGATCATGGTTGGCAAAAGTCAAAGAAGATGGGAAATTCACACAAGCACCTCAACCATTATCTATAGCCAATACACTGACAAATCTTCCAACACATAATGTTCTGATACCATCTACAGTGCTGTAACTATGTTAGTCTACTTCAAACAATGTACTCACCACTGAATCAAACTTTCCGTTTAAATCAACAACCAAATACATTATTTTCAGACGAACACGGAACATTTTTAGAAAACAATTTGGTAAGTATTTGGTTGCCAAATTGTACATGTATATGTACTTAAAATTGACAACTGTCTGCTCTATAAAAGACAGTAAAATAAGTAATCACTGTCAAATTAGTCTACATAAATACATAGTTTATATCTGAACTAATGGTTGCCTTTTATCCCCGGCCCCCCTAGTGGTTTGACTGGTAAAATAATTATGACTCGTACCACATCCATAATGTATAAAATCATATCAGATAAACGCAACACAATCTCACACTCACAGCCTTCACTTGCCTAGCTTATGGCTAACAACACAGTTTTGAACCCAATCAGCTCTTGCTCCAGCTCAGGGCAATAAAAAATGCACAACCCCCCACCCCCGGCTCTCATTGCACTCTGTACTGCATCATAAACCTTTTTCCCCCTAATTTCTAGTCATATATATGTACACAATCCTGAAACAAAGAGGATTTAAGAGACAAAAAGACAGACGTTTCGGTCAAATGACCATCATCAGTACTTCTTGTCTCTTAAATCCTCTTTGTTTCACTTTTATGGATTAAAAGACTTTTGAATTGAACATCGAGCCTTCGCCTTGTTTTGGGATATTCCCTTTTTTTGCACACAGTGTGCGGTTTCAACCTTCATTCATATATAGTGGCTATTGCAGCTTTTAACCTACGCACCTGTGGTTACTCCTATCCGGTTGGCGCGGCTTCATCTCTCTACAACGATTTAGGGTAACGGTTTAAATATTTTTTCCCGGCATGAAAATAGCTTTGCCACGTGATCTACTATCACGTTATTACATTAGGTTTATGATGGTACTATTGCAAATTTTAATATCATGATATACCGTCATACCAGTATACCGTCACACCCCTAGTTGGAAGACTTGGCAGTACATAGGTCAAGATAATGGTCGAGGTGCTTATGTGTATTTCCCATCTTTTTATTTTTTGAAAATTAAAAATATCTTAAATCACTTAAAATATTGTTTTTGGGTTTAATGTCTGATCTTTTTGGACTTTTGCCAACCATTATCTTTCACATAAAACACAGTTTTATACAGTTCACAGCAGCGCCTCTCCAGACCCACCATTTGGGAACCAGTGTAGTATGGTATAGCATGGTTGTGAGCTGTATGAGCTGTGTTTTTGATCGTTAAGTGATGCTGTTTCTGATGGCTGAGAGACACTCACCAGTTTCCGCTGACACCACCCGCAGACTCCGCATAGAGTGACCAGCCACACGCCACACACAGTCACTGCTAGAGACACCAGGAACACACTGAGAGACACTGAGCCTTGGGAGAGACAGAGAGGGGAGATGGGTTAGGGTTTAACTTACTTTATTACCCCCTCGGGGGACAATATGGGTTGCAGCGCAGACAGCCTCAGGCATAAAGACATCAGCAAAACATTTATTTTATATAGAAAACACAAAAAATACAAAACACAGACATTCACATAAAATATCCACATCTTGACATGACCCGATTGCAAAAACTCTGAACTAAATAAATAGATGATATTGATTAAAATGAATGAAATGACGAGACTTTTAAATATTGTAGATCAAAACTTTATGAAATATTGTGATTCGGTAGGAATAAATAGACAATATTTAATTAATAAACCTTTCATTATTAAAAGAAGTGGTGGCAACTGAGCTGCCACAAATTAATCTTTGCCACAACAAAAGATCAAAGTGTTATGAGATACCTTTCATTGTTGAAAAATCTCTTTGTGGTTTTCAAACACAAATTCAATGTTGCCCTGGCACAGCAGGGTATACAGTAAAATGTGTTATGATTAGCATATTTCATAAATAATTATTAGTGTTTCGTGTGCCTCATTGGAAACTTTCAAATTAGCATGCACTTTCATCAATTTCATTCAATTGCATTCATAGCATCATCATTAGGTAAACATACAAATGTATTCATATACAACCAAGCGTCATTATGCTAACCTACCTGGTGCACATGATTGAAGATGCTGGCGAATGCTATTCTAGTTTGTTTTCAGTTCTAAAATGATGCTAGCTAATTAACGTTATTGCTATATGTAAATCCCCCCTATTGCCAGCCATTGCATTTATTTTTCCAAAATCTTGATAATGACATTTATATTGCACTACAGCTATGAATATTTATTTGTAGTGAATGCATTAAATGACAACACTTTTATTGCCAAGGTAGGTAGATATGTCAAAGTAGAATGCTCAAATAAAACTATGCAATTAAACTATACTGACACAGTTAGAGTCATTTAACTCATCTTTGACTACTGCGTAATTCTGCGATGCTTCCTAATGCCAACCCCAACTCTGGCTCTGGAGAGAAACACGGCCCACTGGGAACCACACCCTGGTCCTGGAGAGCCACAGGGTCTGCTAGTTTCCATTGTTACTCAGCACTTAATTGATCAACTGAACAAATTTCTAGGTTTAAGCCATAAAAGTGAAAGGCAACAATAGCTAGCAGGATATGTATTTATTTATTTATTTGTTTATTTGTCAGGGACGTAGCAAAAGCATTGTTGCAATGTTAAAATAACAAGCATAAACTACATAAGCAACCACATAAAAAGGTATACATCAAAAAAAAAAAAAAGAAAATAAATGCATGCAAGAATGCATTAGAAACAGTACATCCACTCAAGCAAAATATCTAATAAAAAAGCAAAACAACACAATTATACAATGAGAGCAACCATAGATACAAACCTGGCATGTAGCTCAAATATAATTTCAATAATTGCATATTTATGCTTAATCATTATAATAAAAGCACTGATGTTATTATTGTAATTATTATTGCATACTATTGCATGTTATTGCACACATACCCACGTTTCATTAATAAATCACTAAAGGTTTCCTTATATGGTGGCTTATTATCTCTATTTAATTTGCTTGGACATGGAATATGGAAGTCTGCCCAGTCTCTAAAAACGTGCACACAGGGTAACGGTCCATTTGCAAGATCTGCTAACAGTCATAGCTCAGCTAAGCTAGCTCAAATGAGAATAGCTTACAGAGCTTCATAGCTTCAGTTTTTATATTCACGTGCCTATAATGATTTAATATTTCACATCCAAAAAGTGATTCACATATTATTTCTTCAAGTTGATAATGCAAACATTTTGTAAATGGAGGCCCAGGTTTCATGGGTCTGAATTGGTTGCTGATTTTAAGATGAAAACAAAAACCAGCAGACCCTGTGGCTCTCCAGGACCAGGGTTGGGTAACTGGCACCCATGTGCTACAATCCAATACAAATTTGTTGTATTCCATTACAGAGATACAATAATTGAGCTCAATGCCTTTTGCCATTTATTTTTATTAAAGGCAGAGGTCTGGCCTTTTAAAAAAGACCTGCTGGGCAGAGAGAAACTGGTCTGTCAGTGCAACTTTGAGTACAGAGTGCTCCCATAAAACATCTCATTAAATGGGTTCCAAAAATGGATGAACGCATCTGTCAAACATATCATCGTTAGAGTCATTGCTTGTTTACTGTTCAACTGGATGTGGAGAAAACTACATGAGAGAGATTGAGAGAGAGATGAAGGGTGGGAGAGAGGCAGATACAGGGAGATAGAGGGGGGGATAGAGAGATGAGGGACACCGTGAGAGAGAGAGAAAAGAGGTGGCAGGGGATGAGAGCGAGTGATTTATGGTATATCTGGAGAGAGAACGGCGGGGGGGGGTGATGAAGGGAGGAAATGTGTGGGATGGTAATTTGTTTTTCACCCTCTCTATTTATCATGTGAAACACAGAGAATGACTGACCTATCAGTGAAAAGGACCTCTCAAGATATGGAGAAAAATGCATTTAAAACTGGAAAGTCTGTTACAAGTCATTAATACAGTGTTTGTACAAGTAGAAGACAATTAAGTCATTATATTTAAATCAATTAAACCACTTGGTGGCAGACGTGTTATGTTATCTTATTGTTTGCATCTATCTGACTGCATTCCATTCATACAGGGTTTAGCATGTTCATCCGTCAAATCTAACGAAACAGGCACAGCCTTGAGAGATGAAAGAATCCGAGGACCTTGGGGAGGGACAAAAATACACATTTTTTATTCTTGATTTACATGATTCTCCCATTCTTTTCCTCCCCCTTCTTGCTGAATCTAAAGAGCATTATGACAAACAATATTTTAATTTAATTTTCCCTTTCCCTCACTCTCACTCTCTCTCTGCAGACTGGGAGTAGATTTAGAGTGGTGGCAACTGTGCCTTTATCTTTAACAGAAGAATAAATCATTTCAGGAATATTGAGTCTTTTCAGAATGAGGGTGATAGCCTGCTGCCACAGTCTCCTCTCAGGGTTACTCTAGATGGCCCAGGGTAGACTCCCTATTGCTCTTCTTTGTGAGAGTCTGGCTGGTGCAGGATGTCCCAGGATGAGGGACTGTGTGCTGAGCCATAATGAGCTCTTAGCGCTAGAATGATTACAATGGTTCTACACTTTTAAAGCAAGGGCAGAATATAAGCAAGAGCTCAGCGGCAACACCATGCAGGCCTGAATCAGAATTTTTCTAATTGAAGCCTCCTTCTCTCCTTTCGTACCCTTCTGATAACACACCTGTCAAGGGCATGGCTCCTTCCTGCCTACAATTCATAACCAGAACCTATCCCCCACAGAGATCTCCATTCAGCAAACCCCCCAGGACCTCTATCCCCACGAGCTCTCTGCTTTGTAGACCCCCAGGACCTCCATCCCCACAAGCTCTTTGCTCTGCAACCCCCAGGACCTCTATCCCCCAGGGGCTCTCCATTCAGCAAACCCCCCAGGACCTCTATCCCCATGGGCTCTCTACTCGGCAACCCCCCCAGGACCTCCATCCACCAGGGGCTCTCCATTCAGCAAACCCCCCAGGACCTCCATTGCCACAAGCTCTTTGCTCTTTAGACCCCCAGGACCTACATCCCCACGTGCCACTCTTCCACAAGAAATTCAATAAATTCACGTTCAGTTGATGGACGTAGAAAACGCTGTCTCAGGCGTCATTCCAGAACATCCTATAAATTCTTGATTGGGTTCAAATCTGGTGACTGAGAAGGCAATGACATATGGATGTTGGTGTCATGCTCTTCAAACCATTTGACAACTACTCATGTTCTCTGGACAGGGGAATTGTCAACTTGAAAGACACCCCTTTCTGCAGGAAAGACATCACTCAGTACCATTAATTAATTATTGAAATCAACCTTGATTATATGGGTATGAGTGCATTAAAACCATGGCAGGAAATTGCACCCTACAGCATTAGAAACATTAGAAAACCACTAGAACCCTTCATTGCATTTTCATTTTTTGTTCACTACCTATGTATCTTGTTGAAAAAAAAAACAATTGAGAGTGTAGCTCTTGTTAGGCACTATGAGTATTATAGTATGTTGCAAGGCAATGTTACTGCTAAGGATAATTGCTAAGCCTTATGTGTATGCTAAGCAATTACTGCTGTATGCTTGTTGTTAAGGACACATTGAATATCATCTGTATGGAAGCAGTGAAGTCTCTGTCATTTTTTCCAAAGGGTAACACAGGCATGGAAATATGCCGTTTCCTCTGTCCTCACCTTATTCAGGCTGTGTCTATGAGGAACTCTCCAGAAGTCAGAGACTGTAGCTAGTACTGAGCCACTGGAGTACCATGGCAAGCCACTGGAGCAGCATAGAACACCTTAATCAGGGGGTGTTAATATGAGGGAAAGCATACTGCTTAAAAACTGTTAATATGTATACAAAGAGCGGTGCTTAAACAGTGTCAATATGGAGACAAATAGCACTGGTTAAACTGTGTCAATACGGGAACAAAGTTTACTGACAGAAAGCAAGGTGTGATAAATTGAATGGGATGTGCAGGTAACAATCAATCGCTACGCCCTTCTGACTTCCCCCTTGCTGTCAAGGCAACCAGAGGACATATGGAGTGTGGCGACTGCCCGCAGCAACACTGCTCAGCCAGGGAGGGGACAAGAGGGGCAGCTCATGGGGAATATGAGAGGCAACCAGGAGGCAAATGAAGGGGGACTATATGAGCAAAAACACAGGACAAATACAATTAAATCAAATAAAAATAAACTTTCTCAGATTAATCCGGCACCGTATCGCAATAAAGCCTGTTTAAGTCAGTATCTCTATGGTGGTAGAAATAAGGCATTGTAGCCAAATGAAAGTTTGTACTCAGCAAGTGATTGGAACCATCGATTGCCTCTGATTGGTCAGGTAGACCCAAAAATACCTCATGGTGCTAAATATGTCTGTTTGGGTTGCATTTTTGCTATATCCAGATTAATTTACAGCATTAGAAAGTTTTCATTGTTATTATTTTTATTATATCATTGTTGCTACTTCAAAATGATTTTCAACCATCTTAGTAAGCAAGAAAAGTACACTTTGCGGTGTTATTGCTGCGTGTGATTTAAGAATGAAACAAGCATAACAGTCATTTTATTTTAATCTTAGCAAACGAGGGGTGATTTGATTGAGGTTTTTAAATTCCTAAAAAAGATTAACAAAGTGAACTACCAAAGATTTTTTAAGATAGGTTTGGTTAGCAGAACAAGAGGCCACAGTTGGAAATTAGTTAAAGGCAAATTCTGCACAGATATTAGGAAGTTTTTCTTTACACAGAGAGTTGTCAATGCTGGATTGGCGACCTGTCCAGGGTGTATTCCTGCCTCTCGCCCCAATGCATGCTGGGATAGGCTCCAGCCCCCCCGCAACCCTAACTAGGAATAAGCGGCTGAAGATGAGATGAGATGAGATGAGTTGTCAATGCCTGGAACAGCTTGCCAGGTCAGGTAGTAGAGGCAGAAACACTTGGCCTATTCCCATCCCTTTTGCAATAAAAGGGGTTCATGTCCATTGAATCAGCCATGGAATAACGTGACATTTCAGTGTATCACACAGCAGGGCACTGAAGCCAATCAGTTCGGTCTTATATTCATAAAGGTTTTCGTAAGTGGATGTTTTCATGTGGAGCTTCACTAATTGGCTCTACTTGGGAATGATGTAGAACAACTCCCTGGTGCAAAGGGCGAAAACAGGTTACTATTGCTGACATATAAGGCCAATTCCCAGCCAGCAGTAAAATAGACTGACATGCAAAGGAGCCTATCGCAGCTGCGATAGGGCACCTGGACAAAGAAGTCTGAACTATCAGAGGGCACACAACCATAGCCAACTTGAGTCTGATAGCAATCAAGGATCTAGTTTGCCCAAGCTGTCCACAGGACAACAGCGAAACAGAGAGGGGAAACAGGACAATGGGGAAACAGAAAGACCACTCAGCGCCACATCAAGCAGCCTCGTCATCGAGGTGACACGTCTCTGGTCAGCAACTCCGTTTGGTAGCTAATGGCACAGAAATAAGACATATTCATCTCCAAGTCACTAGCAAGCCAGCTAGGAAGTGGATATATAGTGCCTCTGTCACGTTAGCACACCAGCCAAGAAGGGATAGAAGTGAAGAGGGGTGCACCAAGCCCCACCACAATTCGGCAATGACAGAGAACAAGGCCAGCTAATAGCCAAGCATAACCAGCAATTGCATATTTCAATGCAATATGCAGGGAATCCCATTAGATAAAGGGCAGACTGAACTGAACAGGGTGTGCCATATAAGACGATAGCTCTCTGACCCACATCAGTCTGGCGAAGTCTGTGAAGGCACTGAACCGAGCACAGTGAGAGAAAGTATTACCTGTGGTACCGATGATGTAGAACTGGACAAAGGCGCAAGGCGAGCAAATGTCCTGCACACATACCTCTTTAACCCCTTCCTATCAATGCCTAAAATGTCTATTTCTGCTTGTTTTTCACTACTACTACACCTGTTTTCACAAAAGTACACATTGCAATGAGACTCATAATCCACTTTATAAGTACATAAAATTTAAGATAAAGACCAAATGATTTACAGCCTACTAATATGATGATTTTTCCCTCTAAAGCAACACATTGGTGTGTGTACTGGATGCAAATATCTAAAAGCAATCCAATTCTACAGTATTGTTACTAAAAATAGGACCCAGGTCCCCAAATCTGTGGTTGCATGTTGTTAACCAGTCACATGCCATACTGTATGGGTTTTTTTTAACGATACAATTGCACATCATGTACAGATATTGGAAGAAAATGAAAGAAAATGAAATGGAAAAAAGTTTATTGTGGTTCCTGCATCAGATAATAAGTGTCCAGAAACCTATCCAAAATGTACTATAAATCAGTTTTGTAGTACACATCTATTCAACCAGAGCCCCGTTGGCCAGAATGCTTTCCAGGTGGATCCAAACAGATTGTCATGGTAACAACAACAACGTACACATGAATCACCCTCTGAAAACAAGTCAGCACCTTCATATGTATTCAAAAACCTCTTCTAAGACACTAAAGCAATGGCAACTTGCAGCTATCATGAAGTATAAATGATTACTAATTTAATTTTTATTCAAATCGCCCAGAACCCAGAATTTATATGTGCCCCCAGTTTTCACATGTGTACGCAGTGCTTTTCTGTGATTTTCAGTGGAACTGGACCGGTTAGATACGGGTTGACCTATCTCAGCCCAACAGTGACTATTGAGAGCTTGTTTAAAAGCTTAGAATCTGACCAATGTAACTGTGACAATGGCTTCCATGTACAACCAACCAATAGCTAATCAGATGATAAACCCCAGAGCCCACATTTGGTGGCTGGATACAGGCGCATGGTTGGTGCTTCTGTGTATCAGTCAAAATCTCATGAAATATACAATGGTGCGAAGACACTTTTTTTCTACGAGCAAAACAACCTTGGCTTTCATTCACTAAGGGAAATGAGTTGATACGCACGTCTTTGCCCTGAAGAGACTGCCTCAAACACACAGCAAGGAAGTGAGTTGAATGTAAACACAGTGAGAAGGTATGACAAAACAAGTTATATCAATTATTGAACGCATCCCTGAGACATCTGAATGGGATTTCCTTTTAGCTGAAATGGAATATAATTTTTTAAAGCAAAGATTTACAACTTTTGGTCACTGGAGAATTTATACAAGAGTAAAGTTTAGCATGTGCATTTGGGTGTAATAAGGTGGGGTGATAAAAAAATATGGGTTAGCATAACAACAACTTTCCCAGACTCATTAATCACTTTTTAATACAATGACATGTAAAACATGTAAATAACTATTACAATTCATAATATTTATGAATTTTGAATGATGAATTATGCTAATTCTGATAGCATCAGTGCCATACTGCTAGGGGGCTGACAGCAAGAGGTCAAACAAAGGCCATGATGTAGCAATCTCCTGAGGCAATTGCGCCCAAAGGCCAGGTGGAAGCTCTTCACCAGCATTCTCATAAGCGTGTTTAATTGCATCGGTAATCCGGTGAGAAAGCCTCTTCTTCGAGAGTGGTCTGTCCCTAGAAGGGGGGCCATAACAAAGGCATCACTGCCTGGTTCTGGTCTATATAAATAGGAGATACGGATGTCTTTCTGACACCGCTAAAAGAAGGAGGGATTCAAGCGAATTGCAATGAGTAACCCTTTTATTATAGTATACCCGATTATTGCATGCTCTGGCCCACTTTTGTAAGCGAGATATTAAAGGGGAGGGGGCAAGGGTCTGACAGCTTGCCCAGTGTAACAAAAACTGGCAGAGTGGTTTTTATTATCAAAAACCTTGCCAGGTCTACAGCTGGTATTGCGTTCACAATGACATGTATTCAAACTACTGCCCAATGGTGAAGAGACAGCCATGCCCCTCCCTACTCAGCTGTCCCTTTAGCTTACCTAACAGCTCGGCCTGATAAATAGTGAGGATTGTCAAATTATTCATAGCCGCCGTGCCCTGAGCAGCACAGACATAAGACATGTCCGCAAGAGAGGTGGTTACATGATCTTTGCAGTTGGGGAGCTGTTTTTTTTATATTAGACCAGTGAAATGCTGGTGGTCGGAGGTAGTGGGTGAGGGAGTCCTCGAATCTTGGGGCGCCATCGCTAACTTGGGCCTGTTTGCTGTTCACCACTGTGACTGGCGAGTAAGAGGCACCGGGGCCTTTGGCAGAGTATGGAGAGCCCCATGGAAACCATACACACTAGGACAGGCGGGGGAAGGGTGCATGGCACACTTGTAGCAGGGCTTCTTGTAGAAGAAGCCGAGGAGCTGGACGACCAGTGGAGGGGGAGGGGGAGGCAGAGGGAGCTTAGCCACAGCCGACACCTTTGCCATAAGGATGGGGAAATCCCTGAACAAAGAGCGAGCACTGGACACCTCCTGCGCCGTGGTCACCTCATTGGTAGTTCTGAACTCGGTGGTGCTTCCGCCTCGATCAGATAGGTACATCCTTGTTACTAGCTATGTGCTCGTCCTCACCAGAAGCTGAGTCAGAGAGCACATGACCTTGTGCTGAGGGGAGGGAAGATGGCGACTTGCCTCTGCAGTGCACCACATCTGCCTCTTTCTTCTTGCTGCTGTGGCCAGCAGCAATGAGGTCGATGTGGGGAGGGTAGTCACCCTAGGTGACACGGCCCCCGAACAAGGAATAGTGGTGATACAGGGCAGTTATCTTCATAGCCATCGTGAATTGTGCATGCTCCTTCTCCAGACAAAGAACATATGTGGCTGTCAGAGAGCGGCAGAGCCCCACTGCAGGAATCACACTTTTTGTAACTGCTAAACTCCATGGTGGAGAATTTCCATTCTGATGTGAGCTCAGTGAGTCAGTCCCCTTTCTCAGAGGTGGGAACTTGTCTAAAGTGTCTTCATAGGACATTGGGCCACCATGAGAACAGCTTCAGTGCACCATGGCATAGATTCTATAAGTGTCTGGAACTCTATTGGAGGGATGAAATGCCATTATTCCATGGGAAATTCCATAATCAGGTATTTTGTTAATGATGGTGGAAAACAGCTGAGACAGCTCAGTCACCCCTTCAAAATCTCCCATAAGTGTTCAATTGCGTTGGCATCTGGTGACTGAGACAGCCATGGCATATGGTTTACATTGTTTTCATGCTCACCAAACCATTCAGTGACCACTCATGCCCTGTAGCTGGGGGCATTGTCATCCTGGAAGAGACCATTTCCATCCGGATAGAAATGCTTCACCATAGGATGAAGGTGATCACTCAGAGTGGCATTCTATGTATTGGTGTTTACCTTGCCCTCTAAGGGGTTGAGTGGACTTAAACCATGCCAGGAAAATGCACCCCACACCATAACAGTGCCATCAGTATCCCTCATTTACCTAAGTGTTTCCTTTGTTTTGGTCAGTTACCTGTACATCAGTATTATAGTGATTTTCAGTCCAAGGTCATTACTTTGTATGCCTGCTTTACTTTAATGCTATATACAAATGAGGCAAGCAACAATATTAGGCAAAACAAAGATGTGTCTGTTTATTATTATACTGCGCTAGGCAGGTCAATCACTCAGTGGGGTGCGATCAATGTCAGCGGCTCAATGTCTTTATATGCCAGTTAGAAGATGTTGTTATCCAAAGCATATGGCACAAATATGACCAAAAAGCAGGAAGAAACTACATTAGTCCATTTCTTTATGCCTAAAATGTTGCATTAATCAAAATTAAAGTATAATGATATTCTTTAATTTAGCTCTTTTTCTTGGAGAATGTTATATTTCATGAATTTCCTAAAAACAGCATAAAGTTAAAGACAGGCAAACAGTCACCTCAGATTTCAGGTCACACCTTTTCCTGTTTCCTGGATTTTCAATCCTTATGAACACAAGGTTTATGATGATAAGGTTGGTTTGATTTAATCCAGATTAAACTTAAATCTTGTCAATTTGAATTGCCTTTGCCCTTATTTGGTCTGTTTGTTTATTCAAATCTCAACCCTAATCTTTCTCACAATCTCATATTTATTGCTATAAAGCAATTATCTTTCACACAAGACAATGGTTAAAGTGTGACTTTAAAAATATGGGACATTCTCATATCTGCATTGAGGTTTCTTGCATTTCCATTTCCCTTGTCTGCATCATTAGTGGTAAAAGTAACATGTGTAAGTATTGTGGCATCCCAAGAGGGCGCACAGGGAAATAGCTGCCTGGTCCTTTAACTCTTGTGAGCCACTAGAGTCATCAGGACTACAGCTCCCAGCAGCCTGCAGTCCCGATCCTGAGTAAAAAAAGGTAAAAAATTGGGACTGCTGACAGCTGAAGCCAATTTGGGGAGGAAATAAAAGATGCACCTTTTCCCCAAGCAAAGTACCTTAAGAAAATGCGTGGTGAGTGAGTGAGTGAGTGAGTGAGTGAGTGAGTGAGTGAGTGAGTGAGTGAGTGAGTGAGTGAGTGAGTATTTTGGAATTGTTTTGGATTGTTTACTTAGATTGAATTGGATTGTTTTGAGAGCCCTGTTTGCGTATCGACTGTGGATTGCATGAGGACCTGGCTTGCAACAACAAGGACAAAAACAACAAGGAAAGGATTGTGGACTGTATGTGTTTTGGTTTCCCCGATTACCCATCCTTTTCTGTTTTTGTCAATAATTGAATTAATAAAATTATAGTTTTATTTTTAATACTGCCTCCTCCGGATTCTTCAATTGACTACGCCCTCTGAAAAGGTCCTTGAGTGTCACCCACCCCCAGTGACACTACAGTATGTATAGAATCAGGGCTTGGTTGGGAGTGGGGAAGAAGTTACTGGCTCAGTATAAATAAGCTGTGTCTTTTTGAAGAGAACAGAACTTGAACAGAAATTATTGATAAGAATGATGGAGAAGGGATTGCTTTGGAGGGCTTGATTTCCCTTGGTATCGATTACTTTGTATTTCCAGCCATTGCCTAAAAGCTGTTTCCCACATGCAATTTGTACTTAAACAATGTATTTACTACTTTAGTGGTGAGGATCGAAGCAAAGGGGGGTAGGTGTTTTTTATTGTATGTGTGCAGGTGTTACTATTTTTGTGTTCTCCCAGGTGGAGAGGGATGACCCGTTAATTAGACAGGCATTACTGGAGCTGTGACCACAGTCAGCACTTCTGCCCAGGAAGATTTGTGTGATGCAGTTGATGCAGTTGTGTGCACATCTCATACACCTGGGCTTCTATAGTGTGTGTTTCTCTGGGCTGGGGCTAGCCTCACCTCTCATGCTCATAACCTTACAGTGCTATGAGCCTGATCAGGTTTACACTCTGATGTGAGAGAAGTCCGCCCTTCTTCTGATGAATCATGGTCTTGTGTACAGTAGGTAGGGCTCCAATCGAAGGCAGTGAGGCACCACATTGGTCAAAATGAAGCTTTTGTGGTACCCATACCAAAAATAAAAATAAAATACATTTGAATATGTATTACTCACATAAACTACATAGAGAAGGGATACATTAGGAATAAAAAAACAAAAAAAGCAACTTATATTTAGAGAAAATAAAATGTATGAAAAATACAGGATTGGTGGCTTTTTCAAAGATTTGGAAAATATATGGTAAATGCATATAAAATGTATGGCAATAATATTGTATTATATTGTATTGTGTTGTGATGTCTATGTATGCCACATATATTTTAGGATGATGCATTATGTATTTTCTGAAATTGACACTGAATAGACAGAATATACATATCTGCGACTTCACGATAAACTTCGCAGCATATATTTCAACATAATTCATTGCAGGTGTGTTCAACAGCGAACAGCTAAGCTAATCAATTAACCAAACCTTTTTGTTCAGTCTTTTTGGTATGGACAGTTGTCTGCTATAGCGATAGTGTTCTTCATAGTGCCAATGTATCTGTTTTCTCTTCACAGCGATAGTCTACCTGTGTGCTCTTCACAGCGCACCACAATGATGTAGCTATTTATCTCGCTAAAACATATTCACATCCCACAGCACTACTCTGTCTGTGTGCCCTTCACATCGCTACTCTGTCTGTGTGCTCTTCACAGCGCTAATGTATCTGTGCACTATACTGTGAAGAGCACACAGATAGACTATCACTGTGAAGAAAACACAGACAAGAGTTACGCTGTGCAGAGAACACAGATAGAGTAAATTGCTTAAGGGCACAGCTGCAGTGTTGCGTTCATGATTTGAACCTATGACCTCACCAGAAACAATGGCAGACTTGGCAATAGCTAGTCCAAAGGAGTGCTTCTGCTTCCTTTAACAGGAGGGAAGAAAAAAAATGTGTGCATGAGAAAACAATGTGTGCATTATTGTTCCTATAGTGTTTTTGTAAAGATGACCAAGGAGATGTTACTCAAGTTAACCTTTTTACTGCTATTGACTTAAAACAAACTCTCTCATGACACATTACTAGTACACATTTCTGATACCTAGTTCTTAGCCTCATTTGTCCAGCTCATAACCTTACGGTACTATGACCAGGTTAACATTCTGTGTGAGAGTCCACCCAAATTCCGGTGATGTTCTTTGATAATGAACCAATGGTAAGTTAATTCTCCTGAACTTTCATGATGTCATGTAGGTGGGGCTCAAATTGGAGGCAGTGATATAAGTCAATTCAGTCATTTACCTATAGCATAATGCTGGCAAAAACTTTCTAGAAGCAATCAAATTGCAGAAAACTAATCTCACAACCTGTAACTTCCCTTTCCAGATGTTCTGCAGAACAGTCTGGGGTTGAGATAACCTGGTTCTAGAATGACCAAAAACCAATAAAACCTCTGAATATCATCTGAATGTGCAATGTGCAGTAATGCAATTCACATTAAACTACAGTTCCAGCATATCTTACTCTGTTTATGCATAACCACCTGGCGAGCACACAGCTCCAGTGTACAGTTTTTTTTGTTACAGCCAAACTAAAATGCCGCTTAATGATATCACATGATGTGATATCCCTTGGGGCGGTACAATGCTTTGCAAAAGGAGTTTGATGAAAACATGGAAGTAGTTTTGGATAAATGTGTCTGCTAAATAACTAATTATTCATTAGTAATTAAACTAATTAAACTATGAGTTTGACTGACAGATATGTTTATCAGTGAAACAACGGAGTAGTGCCAGGACAGATTATCAATGTCAATATTTACATACATGTGACATAATTAGAGCCTGGAGAAATCTTGGGTTCTTATCTCGCATGCATTTCAGTTCCACACCACCTAAATGAATCTTTCAATGACCACCTAATCAGGCACGTGAGAAAATATACATATATTTATCAGACTCAGTGTAGTGTATTAAACAATGTGGCAATAAATTAAAATGTCCACCAAGCCCGGCTCTTTGGCCATGAGCTTGCTGCAGACACAGTGATTCTGATAACTTATTTGTGTGTATCAGAATCACAGTTGACAGCTTGGCGAGTGCTGTCTCAAAGGAGGTGGATAGGCACTTTTGTCACTACCGCTCCCAGAGTAGCAGCTGGTCCCATAGTTGCAGAAGAACCATGACCAAGAAGACCTAAAAGAGTTTGAGGTGGGATGTTTTCTACATCCAGACTGCAAAAACTGCAAAAATCTGGACAGCCTTCAGAAATTTGTGAGCTGGTGGATGAACCGTGTTTTATTTTTCAAGTGATCACGGTTGTTATATCCTGTGCGCTTTTGTGTTCTATCTGTGCCATGGCGGTTTATTTTTCTGTCTGTCCTGTGAACCTGTTGTGCCTGTGTTTGAGATGCACTCATCAGCTCCTCCAGTTTATTGTAGGTTTCGTGCATTCTGCCTTCCCAATTCTCAAACCACTGGAGGGGTTATATCGGTCTCTTACATTGTTGCGCGACGAGAGAGATCCGCTTCTCCAATGCCCCTGTTAAATAATAAAATAAATCAAGCTGGTTCTTACTGCTCTCTTTCCCCTTATGCTTTTTGACAGCTGTTTCTCCCTTGCCGTATACGTCTCTGACTCCTTTTTAGTATTTTGGTCCATTGTAAGTTTGTCATGTCATCTAAGGTAATTTGCAAGATGTGCCACATAAATTAAAGCTGTTGGTATGCAATATACCAATAAGACATTGTTTTACTCTATAATCGATGAAAATGTGTCGTGATATTGTTTGTACATTAATATTTCACTTCCTCCACACTTAAAACAACTGTAATTATAAAGATTTTTGAAAAAATGGAAGTGTTTAAACTGACACCTATAAAATTGAGCTAGACTGATAACAACAAATGTTGTTCCAATCACTGCCAGAGCGATTTTAGTATGTTTTCTCCTCCCATTGTTTCTCCAGTGGGCCAAGTCAAGTCTTCAGTCTCTGCATTCATCCTTTTCATTTTGTTTTTCTCAATGAAGAGGAGTCAAGTCACGCAGTTATTGTCAGATATCAATTGTGGGGGTGCATGACTGTTTATCATTGATTGACATCTTTACATTAACAATAAAAATGTAATTGGCATATATGCAAAACAATGTGTTGTCGTTATTGTTATAGTTATCTGTTCTGGTGGTACATGGCCCTTTACCCATAACAGATAGCTGCTGAACTTCAGCTTGATAGCCCAGATGGTCATGTGCTCAACATAAACTCTGGGTGCTAGATATAATGCTTGTAATAAAGACAGATTCAAGGACCTCTCTGAACAACAGTGATATATGTGTTACAGTGTGTGCGTCATGAGAAAAATCTATAAAAGAAACAGAGACTATATGTGAGGGAGCATGATGAGGGTTAAAGAGAGATAGGGCCGGTCAAAGAGATACATGGACATCACTACTCCAGGACAGACATGTTATGCTATGGATAAAGGGAATGTTATATCTGCTTAAATAAAATATATTGTGTAATTTATCGTACATTTTATGTATACAATACATGTAACGTCCATCACCCAGCTTCATAGTTAATGTTAGCATACTAGACACAGTACTGAATGGGCATTGGTGACTGTCAGTGGCCCCAAGATTTTGAGGTTTGCTGTATCCAAACCACTCCTGCTGATGCTCAGGATGGATAATAAGGACTCCATTACCAGAGACCGTAATCTTTGGTTCCTTTCCTTCACCAGACATATTTTTTTCAGCAGTTTTTTTTGTTTCAGGTGGAATTTTGTCATTTGAATCTTCTGCATTTATGCAAATGTGAGAACTACTATGCTCGTCTAGAGTGACAGTAGATTAATTTAGCATTTATATCAGGTTTCACTGTTGTCAAATTGGTATATCTATTGGCCTTTGCGGCTGTGTAGCCTATGTGTGTGTGTGTGTGTGTGTGTGTGTGTTTGTGTGTCCCAGCAACAGAAAGACAGGATAGCGAATCACACATTATCTTCTATAGGCTATTTTCTAATGCTTACCATGAAAAAAAAATCTTCCAAATATCATTGATCAGCTTCAGATGCATTTCCGAATAGGGTATTCAGGTTCAGATACACCCTTCATTTATATATCCCAAATATCCAGCTAATTGATTCTTCTCGAGATATGATATATACCCATGTCCATGTCCTTGAACAACATTTTTCTGTTACTGTAGAAAGAACATCTTTAAGCGTAAAATTCATATAGACACTTATTTTTAAAGTGAAAAAAAGTCATTATTTTTAAAAGAATGATAACTCTATACATAGGATGTAAATTAGAACTGAAATAATTTACTGCACACTGCAAAGAGAAAATGTTAAGAAACAAAACCCAAGAACATATTGGAAATCCCTGTATGTACATTAGAAATTAATAGGACTAATAGTGTCTACAAGCAATTTAGCCAGGCATATTTTTTAACTCTGCTTATATTAACAATGAGCATCAGACATGTACATGTTTTATAATAATAATTCTAGTTATTTTAGTGTTTCCATGATTATAATATAAATAATAACAACTTTATTTGTATTTAAAATGTAGGTCATTATCTAGAGTGACTCCCAGGTTTCTCATTTCTAATTTTGTCTGTGAAGCCAAGTTGCCCAGTGTGGTATATAGTAGCCTACATCTGTCTTTTGTTTTGGGACCGACTAGTAGAACCTCACTTTTATTTGTTTGTTGTTTGTTACTGAGAGCCAATCTGTTTCTGGATTTCATGCCAACTTCTGCTCTTAATTATTTAATTAGCCCCAATTTATTTTATCTAACAGTTTTTGAGTCATCAGCTTCAGCTGAAGGGCTGCACATGTATCCCAGGTAAAAACATTTTTATTGTGGTCCAATATTGGAGTGAACCAGCATTGATTGATGTCAGCATTGAGTGATTTATGTGCATTGTTAATGATCTGAGCTTTCCAGATAGCAACAGACACATTCTTAACTGTCACTCAGTTAGAAAAATATATTTTGCTACCCAATTTACTGATACTCAGCTGTGCAAGTTAAGACTAATGTACTTTGGAAATCCGTCTGGTTAAAAGCATTAGTAACAAACAAGTTATAAACAAGGTTAAATCTGTTGTCATCAGTATGACGCAAAGAATTTGAAGCTCTGCTCAGGGAGAAATTCTGTTTAGGATAGTCTTTTGACATAATGGATTAAATTGATGAAACATAGTGTTGCTCTGAGGACAGTAATTCCTGTCCTTGTCGCTCATTACACCAGAAACCAAGGAAACAACATCCACCACGAGGTGAGGCTTTCCTTTGATATGATCATACAGAGTAAAAAGATTAGAAAGATCATGCACATTTTCCCATCATTAAATCCTGAGACAGAGCAGGTCAATTATAATAGGGAAATACAAACAGATTTGATATCGTCATAAGGAACACATCACACCAGGGACCAGAATTCTGTAATGACGCTTTATGAAGTCTACAAAATGGCAGATAAATATAATGCCTCCCATCCCCAGCATCATTGGAAAAAATTTAATCCCACAGCATGTCATTATCCACTAGCTCAGCATATGCCCTTAGCTAAGCAACTTACGTTGCTGTCATTTAAAAAAAAAAAACTGTTTCTACAGCTGGGTGTTTACTCTGCAATTCAGGTTAAGTGCCTCATTCAAGGCTGCCCACAAGGGATTCAAGCCCTAACTCCCTGATCTGATGTGCTTTGCATTTACATGGGGAAGTGGCTTGTTCCACTCCAGGTTTGTTCTGGACACGTGCCAGGGTGACCAGGACGAAGTTGCGTATGCGTTTGTTTTCCACCCACCGCCAACCCCTCAGTAATCAGTGTACGCATTAGTGTACTGAATAGTGGAAGTGGCAATGGTCACATTTATTCCACTCTCTACCTCTCCCTCTACAAAGTTACATTTGTGAATACCTATAAATGACCATAATCAGTCATTATATTTCACCTTTTATTCTCTCTTTTCTCCATCTATCCTCCTCCCGTCATAATCTCCCTTCCCATCTCATTTTATCTCAGCACCTTATTTGAAACCTTATTTCACTCTCACTCACACTCTCACCCTCTTTCACTCTCTCTATCTCTCTCTTACACGCACATTAACAACACACCCTTCTTTCTTGCCAGCCGCTGACATTAAAGACACATAGCGCGCTCCCATTGACATTTTTCACATTTCATTTTATTACTTCATGGAATCAAATTTGATTTAATTGGGATTTCTTGCCAAGAATCAACACAAAGTACTCTCCAATTTCAAATAAAAAACAACTCTAAAGCTTTTGCTTCATTAATTAAAAATAAAAAACAGACAATAATTGATTCCATAAGTATTAACCCCCCCTTGACTTAATACTATAAGCACCTTTAGCTGAAATTACAGCTGTGAGTGTATTTATGTGCAAAGTCTCTACCAGCTTTGCACATCTAAACACTGGACTTTTGCCAATTCTTCTTTACAAAATTGCTCAAGCTCTATCGGGTTGGATGGGGACACTTGGTGAACACCAATTTTCAAATCTTTCCACAAATTCTCAATGGGATTGAGATCTGGGCTTTGACTGGGCCACTCCAGGACATCGTTTTTTTGTTTGTTTTTAAACCACTCCAATGTGACTGTTGCTGTATGCTTTGGGTCATTGTCCTGTTGGAACATAAATCTTTTGAAGAAGGCCAAACACAAATAGGTTATGAGATAATTCTGCTTAGTTACTAAATACCTCTAACAAAAATGGGAAATTTACTCCTGCTTTCGAAACAGAGGTGATATTTGTAAATAATAACTGTCAAGTCCAACCACTTGTGGAATTTCCATTTTCAGGTAAAGTCTCAACAAAATTACTGACATGGGATTAAGATGTTTAATTGATATTGTCAATTAGCATCAAGATTGACAAAGCCAATCGATTTTCTTGACATGTGGAAAGATTTTTTTTCCTAAAAACAATAATTGACAACTTACACAAACATTTTTGTAATCTTTAATAGAAAATTAAGATTGCAGCCTGGTCTCACTAAAACACATTTCAAAAAAAAAAAAAATGACAATTCTTTTTTGTGCAAATTAAATTCTGATGAATAAAAAGTCTCAGCCTTTAAGTAATAAATAAAAAGAAACATTACTGACATGGGATTAAGATGTTTAATTGATATTGTCAATTGAACGTTACAGATTCAAGATTCAACACAAGGCATTACATTTTTAGGAAAACTTTGATATGGACACTTAGATAAAAAGTGTTTAACCCTCTGAGTTTGTTTGGTCACCTTCATGGACACAATTTGTGGTTTAGCTAGAAATCGTTAGATGAATTTATCATTAGGTCTAATAAGTTCGATTTGTATGAGTGAATAAAAACACATACCTATAAGTGCTTGCAGGGCCCAGGTTTATTCATGTTCCAAGGAGTAATAAAAACCTGTCAGCTAAGACTGGGTGATGACCTGATTAGGTTGGGGAAGCCCCGCTTATTTTGTTCATGACAAACTGCAAGCTTTAAGTCGTCTTTTGGTCAATCAGTGTGCGTCATCTGATCTGTTTGCATTTCACAGAGAAAAAGAGAAAGACCCAAGATGGAGATTTACATTAGGCCAGGTTATGATCCTGGGTCACATTGCCGCCAAAAAACACATACCTATAAGTGCCCTTCATCCAAGGAGTAATAAAACCTGTCAGCTAAGACACCAGGGAAGCCCACGTTTTGTTCATGGGTATTTGGTCAATCAGTGTGTCGTTTACAGAGGAGGCAAGATGGAGAACAAACTGCATAGAGCTATCCTGGCAACAAACTGAAGTTACTTTGGTGTGTCTTTTTCCTAGTGTTTATATAGTTTGCACACTTACCCTGCAATAGAGCATGGGCATCATTTACTAATACACCTTTGCCAATTTACACTACAATATCTTAAAGAAACATTTACAAAATACACAAAAAAGAACAGAGAACACTTCAAAATTGCATGCTCGTCTACATGCTAATTTCAGTGTCCAGAGAAGAATTTGAATGGATATTCAATACAACACACTGCAAAATATCCTGTTCGTTCGACCAAACAAAATTTCATTTCAGTGAGATTTCAACACACTCAGAGCAGCGTTTCTAAGAACTTTGACCTTGGTGTTTCAAATCGCCTAAATGGGTGTGAGCTCAGTTGCCACCAATTCAAGGGTTTAAAAAATACTTTCTTTCATCAGTGTAACTTCTCCTATCCTCTCTTTTGAATTCAGCAAATCTGTCCTTTATTCTCTATTCTGAACCTGTCCTGTCCTCTCTGCACTGACAGAGTAAATCTGTCCTGTCCTCTCTCTGCTCTGACAGAGTAAATCTGTCCTGTCCTCACTCTGCCGATAAGTAGACCTGTGTTGTCGTCTCTGTGCCGAAAAAGGTAAATCTTGCAGCGCGTGACCTCGCCGTTCTCCTCACACTTCCACCCTCAGAGACAAGGGGGTGATTTACTGCTCTCCAACACTGCAGTTGGGGACCAGGAGAACAAAAGCAGGTCTCATTTACATCAGGCTGTGCCACAGAGAGAAGGGTCACTGTAGGTGAGCACTGGTATATTTAGACATTTAAAAAAATTAGGACCTATTTATATTCACTCCTAGTGTCTGCCTTACCGAAGCTTTTAAAAAAACTACAAAATCACACAGCTAGTGTGTGGACTAGCTCTCAAGGTCAAGGCCAGAATGAAAAGGGAAATTGCTTTTGTTCTGGACCGATAAACGCCCTTGGTCACATACAGTACCATCCATTTCCTTTATTGATACTCACTCACCCTTTTGAATAAGGGGGTGCATTCTTATTGCTCATTGTGGCACATGATTTACACAAGATACCCAAACCAGGCAACATACTCGGCTTATATTTAACATAACAACAACATTCATACTGCTGTATCAATAATATTATCAAACCTAATGTGCTATGTACTACTCAAAATTGTAACACTAACCAATTAATTGTATTAATTCATTTTACCTGCCTACTCACTGATCTGTATTTCCTATTTAACAAAGTATGATCTGCTGAGCAGCCCTGGTGACCTGTAGCAGCCTAGATATTTATATTCCCATTGCTGCAGCTATAACATTGTAATAACATTGGGATCACATTGAGCACAAATTGCCGTTTATGTGCAGACCTGAAAAGCACACTTTTTTCTCAGTCATTACAACATGTTGAAACATGCTGCATGTATGTCTTCACTAGAGGATTCAACTACTTTTAAATGTACTATGAAACCCATGGGAAAATGACAATGAATGTGATATAATTTTCATTTAACCAGCATGCCCAAGAGAGGAATAATGGGCAAAAAAAGAATAATGGGCACTGTCTCTGAGCCAATAAAAAAAGCCAAGTAACAAAAAAAGTAAGTAGCAAAAAGTATTTAAAAAAGCAAAGTAACCGGTGTTTATTGAGGACAGAAGTTCACCCACCCTGGGGACCAACGCTACGCAGAGAAACACCTGCTTAGACCTACAGAATCACAAACAAAGCCCTGAGCATCCAGCTCCAATGCTGTGGAAACTGGCCCGCATAAACTTAGCATTGCATGACAACACAAGATTGCACCCAATTTACAACTTTCTGGACTGGAGGGCTGCCTGTCCAGAAGTTATGTAGAGGTTATGTAATTTTTGCCCGACCAGACAACAGGCAGATAACTTGTTGTCATGTCGCCAGGCCACCTGCGCATGGTGGCATGTTGTAAAGTCATGAATGTATGAATGTTACTGTGGTCTTAGGACCTGCCTGAACAAACACTAGTTCAAAAATGCAAGGAAAGGTGTACATACAGCAATATATTTTTCACATACAGCAAATATGGTAATATGGATGCAGGCAAGCTCAGAACAAATTTATTTCAGCTTCATTGAGGTGTCAAGGGGCTGTGTATGTATATTAAACCCCCCAAAAAACAAAAAAACTATATTTTAAGTGAGAGATAATGGTTGGCAAAAGCTGAAAAAGATGGGAAATTCACACAGTAAATTCACCCCATGGCCACAGTACTTTAGCCATTCTGGTCTACTAAACATTGTACTCACCACAGAAAACAATCTATAACTCTTGACAATAATTGTTTCTAGAAATTTTGAGGATTAGTATGAATAGTCTGTCCTTTACCAAAGAAAGAAATAATCTACATTGGTTCTGGTTTGTGTAAAGAGGAGATTTTGAATGTAAACAACGTGCAACCATGATATATACCAAATATACCAAATATACCACCCATGACCGGTGCATTAAATAAGGGGATGTGATTACAATGTTCTGAAAATGTATAACTCCTGTGAGCACAAACGCCAAATGGGGGTTCCAGGTGGCATATTCAGTATCCTTGGTGCGGTATTGAGCCCCATCGTCCAGAATGAATCTTGACCCGGACCGTGCTGACTGTGGTTGGGATTCCTGCAAGGTGAGACATAATGGGCCATAGCATCAACCCAAGGAGGGAGGGCTTTGATCCGCAGGCTATTCCCCACATTATCACGCGATAGTGTCGTCTCTGTCAGACCCAGTGCCTGCAGTCAGCCTATGCCAGCTGCTTAAATACTACAGTCCTCCACTGCAGCAACTGCGCAACTCAGCTGCAGGATGCCAGAGACTAAAAGGAGTCTTCACAGACTGCCCTCTAGTAACAGCAGTATGTTTAAAGGTGGTATTACCCAATTAAAACAAGATTATCCTCCTAATGATAAAGGAATGCAAGTCTACAGTAACCATTGCTCTATAGAAGATGATATCCATTTCCAAGGTGCCATAAGTTTAAATGATGTACATTGACACTAATTTCCTATGTTATAATAGGGGATTACAGTCCTGACCAAGGGCCTGATGCCCACCATTTTATAGAAATGACTGTGAATGTCATATTTAATCAACAATGAGTCATCTATTAATTATATGCACCATACAGTATAAAGATTAAAGCTGAACTCAAAGCTACACAGTGCTGAGTTTGATCCTGTATCCACAAAATTGAAAGTCTTCTCAGCCACAGGTCCTACACTTTGGCTTGAGATTTGAGGCTGTTCTTTTAATTAACCACTTATTTGAACAGTTTCCTATAATAGTTTGCATAGGAATACAAGCTAGGTCCAATTGCCTACTGATTTCAGTTTGGGCAAATCACTCTCTCTAAGATTAATCATGTTGGTTTTCACTTTAAATGTAATGTTTTGTCAACGTTTCTTATTAGAATCATCACTGTCACCAGCACTGGTTTTTTACTTGTATTGGATATCTTTATTGAGTGAATATAAATACAGGGACCACAACAAACATACACCCCACAACACATTAAGAATGAGCCACCACCAACACAAGAGTTACTAAGTGGTTTATCCTGCTAAGATACTAGGTTCCGGCGATGCGCCCCACTGGCATTGAAAATGTACCTTTCCAGTGCTGCCTGTGGGCATCATATAATTGGTTGTAGTATGCCCAGGAAGGAAGGGTTGGCGGGATTGCTTTACTCTACGAATAACTCCTCTGGTCAATCGGGCACCTGGAGTCTACCTGCACCAACTGTGCATGAAGCATACTCAATGACTGTGTGTAACAGGGGCAGGTATGCTGCAGCAACCTCAGCCGACTGATAGGCATCCGTTGTATTATCCAAGTCACTGGCACCACAGTAACTGTTGGGTCTTCTGCCAGTTTTGAACCAAGGCCCTAGAACTAATTATAGCCATATTGCTTCTCCAGCAGTGACGTCACAGCCTGTGAACATCGCTCACACGCTAGCTCACATCTCTGAACTGGCAGAAAGCATTTCAGGGAAGAGCGCATGCTTGTCTGCTGCAGCAATGAGACGGGCCTTGGAATATAACTGGGTATTCCAAATTGGAAGAAAATTTAAAAAATGGGGTTAAAAATTGGAACGAAATTGTGTTGTGTTGATGACCTCCTACTGTTTGATTTTTCTCCTATAGTGTTATTTACACTGACAGAATGAGCACACCCTAATTACAAGGCTACCCAAGGGGTGTAATGGAGCCAGAGTAGGACATCGTGGTCCTCTGGTAAATATTAATATGGCATATTCTCACATTTCAAATATGTATTTTCACTTAACATTTCCTTTTTCTGTTTTGTCTTTCAACACATTCAATTCAAATGATCAACAACTAGACATAGAGTTCCAGAAGAAAATCTGTTTGCTTGCCGAAGGCTAAAGTGGTATATTTAAAATAGTATGTTACTACTTCCAGTAAGTATAACAAGTACTTCAGTAATATAATTTGAAAGTGGTGATAGCAATAGCAGTTGTAGAAATAGTAATCAAAGTATTATAAATATTTGCTCAGAAAAGCGAGTAAACTATCATTATACCTGTACACTACAGTATTATACCTGTAGAATACAATATTATTGCTGTACAGCACTAGAGTATTATACCTGTACACTACAATATTATACCTATACAGCACTACGGTATCATTATGCCTGTGTACTACTACAATTATACAGTACAGCCCTACAATATCTTTATACCTGTACATTACAGTATTATTATACATGTACAATATATTGCTATTATACCTGTACAGTCAATACTGCATGCATAGTTGTTAGCAAGCTAACCAGCAAGCTTCATAGATTGTTAGAGCCATGTGTACATAAGGTTTGTTATTGTAATTTGCTCGACATGCCATTGTCCACTGGTGGGGAGTTGGGACCCCCTACTGGTATAATTGAGGATAGAATTGAATTAATAAGCAGCAAAGCTAATCACTGGTGGGAGCAAATGTAACAAGTTTATACAGCTACGGTGGTAATTTTAAGTGCATTTGACAACATTTGCTGTCATTCATTTTATGAATGACCAACCCTACATAGCATGATTTTAGCTAGCTAGTTACAAGCCAGAACTGACAAGATATTACAGAGATTTTAAATAATAAAAATAGAGACTGTGGCAACCTCGGAGGCTTTCAAGCCCTGTGCAACAATATTTTTTCCCAAAGACCTTAATCAAAAGGACACCACACTTAAAATGTGTTTTGGAGTGTATAAGGGAAAATTTCAGGGAGAAAAAGTTTGTTTCCCAAATTAGCACGTATTTGTGCAAGAAATAGCTTGAAATGAAAATAACGCACATTCATTGTAAGAAATATGGCCACCAAGTCATGTGACCTGCCATGTTTTGTGTTATGTATGTGCTGTGTATGGAATATACTACACTGCTTGGCCCCAAAAAAAGTCACCACCTGGATTTAACTAAGCAAATAGGTAAGAGCCTTCCATTGGATAATTACTGCAGTGATTAATATGTTTTAGCTGACAACAAGTTATTTAACCCTAACTGATGCAGTGAGTAGCTTCTCATTTCTTAAACAACCATGTCGGAAGACATATCCTGTGGTCGTGGAAAATATGTTAATCTGTTTCAGAAGGGTCAAATTATTGGCCTGCATCAAGCAAAGAAAACAACTAAGGACATTGCTGAAACTACAAAAATTGGGTTAAGAACTGTCCAACGCATTATTAAAACCTGGAAGGATAGTGGTGAACCACCATCTTTGAGGAAGAAATGTGGTCGGAAAAAAATCTTGAATGATCGTGATCGGCAATCACTTAAACGTTTGATGAAATCATATCGTAAAAAATCAACAGTAGAACTCACGGCTATGTTTAATAGTGAAAGTAAGAGCATTTCCACATGCACAATGCAAAGGGAACTCAAGGGATTGGGACTAAACAGCTGTGTAGCCTTAAGAAAACCACTTGCCAGTGAGGCTAATCGGAAAAAAAGCCTTCAATTTGCTAGGGAGCATAAAGATTGGTTTCATGTTAAATCAGTGGCACGTAGCCTACATTTGTATTTTAGAATCTTTATTAGAATATAATAGGGGTGCATCGGATCATTTTTCGGATCAGCAAAAAAAATTATAACGGGGGCCAAAGGCGCGTTTCCACCAAAAATTACCAGGGACTATTCTCAAGGAATTGAATGAATGATCATTTCAGTTTTTCAATTTAAGTTATTTCACTAAATCTTCATTCTAGAATTTCACAAAATACATTTTTAGATTCAGTACGCCTTAGGCGATTTAACTAGGGTGGTCTTACGCCTGAATTAGTTTAATAAAAAATTTAAAGATCGCTAATGTTTAAATTTTATTTAATTCGGTCGCGTTTCTAAAAACCTGCCTCCCAGAAAGGCATTTAGTATGAAAAACAAAGCAAACCAAAACATACATGGTTGTCTACCTCTTCACTGTAACTCTGCATCGAGATTTAGGAATTGTTACTTTTAAAACGTAACAGCGGCAGAAAAACTGTATTTCTCTATGATGGTTCAATTTAGCTATTAATCCGCGGATCATATGCGTGCCGAACCATGGGGGTTGATCTGTACGGATCACGGATGAACTGCGATCCGTTACACCACTAGAATATAACAGGAACAGGTAGGCCTACATACCCCTTTACAGTAGCATATAATTTATTTTCTAGGTTGAAATCGCGGGCAGAGACCCATCCCCTATATCAGCCAATCGCTGTGGGCATTCTGAGTAAGCTCGTTCATGAGACACAACGTCATCCATAGCAACGACGTCAACCCCGCCCTCACTCTTAGCTTGAAAATTCTAGGACTTCCTTAGTATGAGTTTGTCTTTGCAGCTTTGTGAATAGGTTTTAAGAGGGGACTCCTAACTAAAATGTTTTAGTGCAATTTAGGAGTACTCCTAGTGGTAAGATAAAATTATTTGTGAATACCGGCCCAGACCTTAACCCCATTGAGAATCTTTGGGATGTGCTGGAGAAGACTTTGCGCAGCGGTCGACTCTCCCATCATCAATACAAGATCTTGGCGAAAAATGAATGCAACTCTGGACGGAAATAAATGTTGTGACATTGCAGAAGCTTATCAAAACGATGCCATGGCGAATGCGTGCCGTAATCAAAGCTAAAGGCGGTCCAACTAAATATTAGAGTGTGTGACTTTTATTTTGGACGGGCAGTGTATGTCCTCATGTGATAACCAAAAATGTAGTGACAATGGGATGCTGGGCCCTGTAAAAGGGTATCCAAGACCGATCAAATATTTTACTATTAATTATACTTATAAATTTCTAAAACAGCAATCTTAGTTAATCGATCTCATATAATTCATTTTAAAATTACGATTATGAATTTTAATATAAATTAATAAAATGACAATAATCAGTAACTTAGCAATAGGCATAAGTTCTTTAAGGTGGTAGGCTCAAGTATTTATCCAAACAATAAGCAGACTGATGACCAGGTTTAACAAAATATAATTTATGAACACAACAAGACAGATTAAAATTTGCAGTGGTGAAAAGGGGATAAATTAAAGTAAAAACGACATTGTGATGTAATGGTAGGACGGATATAGGATGGGAACAATGTGTGTGTGTGCGTGCACAGATACACACGTATCTGTATGCGCGCACAGCGCTGAACCAAGTTTAGTTATTTAGCTATTGACTAGCTAATTAGTCTAGCGAATATTCACCAGAATGAATAAGATCAAATACCTAATGTGTTAGATATTAGTGGAAAGGTTAACACAATCGCATGCAGAGATCTCGGTTAAAAGAAGGAGGGTCGTAAAGAAACATTAATAGATGGTGCCACTATCCAAGCTATGTGATGGAGGTTAGCTGTAGCTGTGTGGTATGGGTATGCAAAGCACAAAACACAATCAATAGACACTGGAATACATTTAAAATAAACAACAAACATAAGTCCACTAATTAGCATGGATGTTTGTATCAGTCTTACTGCGTTTGCAGGAAAGTCCTCCTGGCTGGTTGAGTCAGGTTGAGTCACTGGCGCTGGAGAAGGGTTGTTTGCGGATGTCCGATTAAATTAATCCATATTTATTTCTTTTCATTGCTTGTGGGAGGGATTTGTCTGTCCTCTCGATGCGTCGTTCCTGCAGCTTGTTGGCGGATTTAGACTCAATAGATCGTAGTTTGCGTGCGTGTTGAAGTTCACTTGCTATGTTGCAGAATGATAGCGAAGGGTGGCTAATAAAACTGATCCCGTGGTGGATAGTCAGGTTTCGACAGGGTTGCCGAAGTAAACGCGTCAGCTTCTAATTCAAAACGTTTTAGCTCAGAGTTAGATAAAGTGAGGCCTGTCTCTCCTCAGAGATTTTCGCTCCATTTCATTAGGGGGCATGGCCAGCAAAGCGTATGAGATAATGATTATTCCTTCGCAATCCAGTTCCCCACCACATAAGGATTATGTGTGATGTACTTAAAAAACTCTGCGATGTTTGCTGTGGAAGGCTTGCTTTTTTTTTTAACTGGCGAAAAAACATCAGAGAATGTTGTAAACAAAATGACAAACAAGATGGGGCGTGGCACGAACATGGCTGAAGATAGCTACAATCTAATGCTTAGCAATTTAAGTGAGTCATATGCCCATATGTCTACTATAAGCATGCAAGAAATCAACCTGCAATTTATGGTGTTGGAGGATTGCACGTCAAAGCGAGGAATGAGAAATCTGTTGGTGGTTCGCAAACATTAGGGGGCATGGCCGCCAAAGAATATGGGCGATCGCTTATTCCTTTCCGCAATTTAGATACTACACGTGCTAAGGACTAATGACAACCTAATTATAATCTGATCTGCTAAATTGGCCCCGGGAGGCTTGTTTCGACAAAATGCTACAAAACAAGGCATGTTTTTTTTTTTTTTTTGGGACGTGGCTTTTGGGCGAATGCTTCCAAAAGTTGTAAATCTTTGCTTTAAAAAATCGCATTCCATTTCAGCTAAAAGAAAATCACATTCACATCCATTCACAATCACATTCTCAGGCATGCATACAATAATTTATATACATTTATGTTTTCATACCTTCTCACCATGTTTATGTTCAATTCACTTCCTCGCAGTGTATTTGAGGCAGTCTCTTCGGGGCGGAGACGTGTGTATCAACTCATTTCGCTTAGTGAATGAGAGCCAAGATTGTTTTGCTCATAGAAAAAAAGTTTCTTCCCCATAGCCTTTATAATTCATGAGATTTTGACTGATGAACCAAAACACGAACCATGCGCCTCTATCCAGTCACCGAATGTGGGCTCTGGGGTTTATCATCTGAATAGCTATTGAATGGTTGTACACAGCAGCTGAGCTCTCACTGGCTTCTCATGGTTATTGCTGGGCTGCAAGAGGTCTACGCATATCTGTTCTGTCCAGTTCCGCTGAAAATCAGGGAAGCACTGCGTACACGTGAAATCTGGGGGTACATACCACTTCTGGGTTTTGGGTGATTTGAACAAAAATAAAATTAGTTAGGCTATCATTTATTCTTTATGAGCTGATTTATAGTACATTTTGGATAGGTTTCTGGACACTTGGATAAACTATTATCTGATGCAGGAACCACAGAAAACCACATTTTTAATAATCTTAGAACTGTCCTCTCATATCTGTACAATTGTTATGTTCTGCATGTCTGTTCGGTTTGTTTTTGTACTTTGTTTATTTTTCATTCATCATTCTTGTTTCATTCACGTTCTGTTCCCCGTCTGTCATTGTTCCTGTTTGTTTCGATATCCACTCCTTGTCTTTGTCATGCACTTCGGGAAATTCTAGTTTTCGGTTTTTCGGTCTTAGTTTCTAATCTCGTTGTACTTCCTTCTTTCTTCCTATAACACTTTGTATATATTAGTTAGATGTATATAGTACTAACCTACTAATCTACTAACATTAGGGATTTAGATTTAGTTACTAACATTACTAATTACTAATTATCTCACACTTCTATCTATCGCTATCATTCTCTCTCTTGTTGTCCTATCCCTGTACGTTTCTCACGTTTCACTTGCACGCAGTTTCTCTCTATGCGTTCCTCCCCTTCGAACTGTGCACGTGTCTGCCTGCTCTTCCAGGTCGTATATTGTCTATGTGTCTGTGTTATTCCCAGTCCGTGTCTTTCGTTTCCCCTTGTTATTGTATTAGCGAATCCCATCGTTTTCACCTGTGTTCCTGCCCCTCTCTCCTCCCAGTCACACCTGATTCCTATTGTGTTTGCCTTCCCTGCTTGTATTTAAGTTCCGTGTTTATGTTCTATCCTTGTCAGAACGTTGATCTTCATTCCCTGTGCCGATTGATTGTAAGCCAGAGTCTGTAGCATTTTCCCAAGACACCCCTTCTGTTTTCACTTCGCGTTTGCCTGCCGATTCTGTTTGTTTGCCTTTTCTGATTTCTTGGTTTTGACTTTTGGATTGTTTGTTGACTACTCTTTGATTTTGATTTTGTACCTTCGCTACTCTGACTTCTGGTTTTGACCCCTGCCTGAATTAAACGATCCTTTTTGCCTAAATCCTGATCTGCGTCTGGGTCCTTATCCCGTACCTCACAGTACGTTCTGACATATGATGGACCCAACAAATCCTGACCAGCTACGCTTTGCTCTCGAGCAGCAGGGTGCCATGCTCGGGCGTCATCAGACCCATCTGGAGATGGTCACCCACCACCTTCAGACCCTTACCTCCAGTTTGGCGGAACCCACCATGACGCTGCGAGTTCCTGCACCTAGCCCCGCACCTCAGCAAATCGCTGAACCACCCCATCCCGGGTTTCCTTCAGCGCCAGTGCGCGAACCCCGTCTGCCTCCCCCGGAGAAGTACGCCGGTGAACCGGGCGGCTGTCGTGCTTTTCTCACTCAATGTCAGCTGATCTTCCAGCTACAGCCATTGACGCTTCCCAGTGAGCTTTCCAAGGTGGCTTACGTCATCACCCAACTGCTCGGTCGAGCCAAGACCTGGGGAACCACTGCTTGGGAGGAGTCATTTCCCTACTGCCAGAGCTTCAACATGTTTTCCGAGGAGATGAAGAGGGTCTTCGACCGTTCCAAACATGGTCACGAAGCTGCTAGGGAGATGCTCTACTTACGCCAGGAAGGTAGATCTGTCTCGGATTACGCCATCAGTTTCCAGACGTTGGCTAACTCCTGTGGATGGGGGAGGAAGGCGCTCTATGACGCCTTCATCTTCGGATTATCCGAGCAGCTCAAGGATGAGATCCTGACCCGCGACCTACCTGAGTCCTTCGACGACCTCATCAGCTTGGCCATCCGGCCGATTCCAGGCTACATGAGCGTTGTCGTTTCCGGAGTTCTGGGGTTTTTCCTGGGCCTGAGGCTGAAGGGTTCAGGATTCCTGCCAGAATCTTCACCCATCCTAAAGCGGCGCCTTCACCCAGTTCTGAACCTGAACCTATGCAGCTGGATCGTGCTCGACTTTCCCGTCAGGAACGCGACCGTAGGATGGCTACCAGGTCCTGCCTTTACTGCGGTCAATCAGGACATTTCATTTCCACCTGTCTGTTAAAAGACAACGCCCACTAGTGAGTAGAGGAGCACTAGTGGGTGTCACTCCGGTTGAATGCTCCTCCAAACAACGAACCTGCCTGCTGGTTACCATCGAGTGGGAGGGTCAGAAGCAAGAGACCACCGCTCTCATTGACTCGGGCGCCGAGGAGAGTTTTGTTGATGCTGGTTTGGTTACTAAGTGGGGCATTCCGGTTTCCAGGCTTTCACGCCCCCTAGTGGCTAACTCACTCAACGGGCAGAGAATTGCTCACATAACCCTTACCAGCTCCCCCTTGACTTTGCACATCTCCGGGAACCATCAGGAGAGGATAAGTAAGTAAGTAAGTAAGTAAAGTTTATTTATATAGCACCTATCACAGACCAGGGTCACAAAGTGCTTCACATGTAAAAACATCATTAAAGTGCAAAGAAGATAGCAGGTTCAACTTCAAGTTGATTATTCATTAATATAAGTTAATAAAACAAGTAGGCCTAAAAATAAAAAAAAACAAGAAAAAAACAGCAAGGGCATAAAAATAATAAAGAAGACACAGCAAAGGGTTTAGGCGAAAGCCTGTCTGAACAGGAGAGTCTTTAGCTGCTTTTTAAAAGCTTCGACTGAGACCACTGATCTTAAGTCCAGGGGAAGAGCATTCCATAGTCTGGGAGCCACAGTTTGAAAAGCTCGATCACCTTTTGTTTTAGCCTGGAACGAGGGACAACCAACAAACCCTGGTCAGAGGACCTGAGAGACCTACTGGTGATGTAGGGATGCAGTAGGTCACAGATGTAAGCAGGTGCCTGACCATGAAGGGCTCTGTAGGTGATGACAAGAATCTTAAACTGAATCCTAAATTTGATGGGGAGCCAGTGTAGGGAAACCAAGATGGGGGTGATACGACATGACTTTCTGGACCTAGTCAACAGCCTTGCAGCTGCATTTTGGACTAATTGTAGCCGGTCTAGGGTGGACATGTCGAGACAGGTGAACAAGGAGTTGCAATAGTCCAGGCGAGATGACACAAAGGCGTGGATAATCATTTCCAACTCAACATGGGACACAACAGACCGAAGTTTTGCAATGTTTCGCAGATGGAAAAAAGCATTGATTGGTCAAAAATAACACCAAGATTTCTGAGCATAGTCCTTACTGTTGTTGAGAGGGTCCCCATACAGGTAGCTACTTTTGAAGTGACTTTATCTGAACCAATAATAAGAACCTCTGTCTTCTCTGCGTTTAGCTGTAGGAAGTTGTTAGCCATCCAGTCCTTAACAGCAGTCAGACAGTCATGTAAGGCAGAAAGCTTGTCAGTTTGGTCTGGCTTGAACGAGATGTATAATTGGATGTCGTCTGCGTAACAGTGGTAAGAGACATCTTTAAACTTGCTAATTATTATACCTAGGGGCAGCATGTAAAAGTGCAAACAAAGTCGGAGCCAAAACAGAGCCCTGAGGCACACCACAGGACAAGGCAGCAGTTTCAGATGTAAAAGGGCCGGCAGACACAGAGAAACTCCTATCATGAAGGTAAGAGGAGAACCAGTCCAGGGCGCTCCCAGTGATACCAGCCCACTGCCTAAGTCTTTCGATCAGAATGCAGTGATCAACAGTATCAAACGCTGCACTCAGATCTAATAACACCAGAACAGAGCATTTTCCCACATCAGATGAACTCATGATGTCATTAGAGACTCTGAGGAGAGCTGTTTCGGTGGAGTGCTTCTGACGGAAACCGGATTGGAATTTATCAAAAATGGAGTGTGCATTCAGAGCAGCAGTGAGTTGATTGGCAACAACCTTCTCTGTGATTTTGAGATGAATGGTAATTTTGATATGGGCCTATAGTTTTGGGGGAGGGAGGGATCAAGGTTCAGCTTCTTTAAGAGAGGCTGAACAACTGCTTGTTTAAAATATAATGGGACACAACCAGTTTGCAGGGAGCAGTTTATAATGGAAACCAGACACGGGCCGATGGAAGTGAGTAGGCCTACATTTTTAAGCATACATGTTGGTATAATATCTAATGGGCTTGAGGAGGTTTTCATAGAGCCCACCAGTTCTATAAGGTCCTTCAGGGAGATGGGAGAGAAGTCACTAAGAATTGATGGGCGGGGGGGAGAGATGGGAGGGGGGGTGGGGGAGGGGATGATGCTAGCCCTAACTAAATTAACCTTGCTCACAAAGAAGGAAAGAAAAACACTGCAGTCCTTATTTGAAAATATGGGTAAAACCGGGGGTGCAGGGGTAACAATGTTAGAGATGGTGTCAAATAACACTTTCGGGTTCCGTTTACTAGTTCTAATTAAATTAGCAAAGTAGGAAACTCTCGCATCTTTAACCATATTGTTAAAATCAGTTAGCAATTCTTTTAAATAAAGACGGTAAATAAGGCTGCACGTCATCGAATCTCCTCACTCACCCATTGTCCTTAGCCATCCCTGGTTAGTCAAACATAACCCTTCCCTGGAGTGGAGCAGTCACAAGATTGTGGGTTGGAGCCCACAATGTCTGTCTCAGTGCCTGCATCAAGCCCATTCTTCTGTTCCGAGTCCCCTGTTTTCCGAGAAGAACCCTGACCTGTCTGTCTTCCCCTCTGAGTACCTGGACCCCCATAGTTCTTCTGTAAATCCCGAGCCAGCCACCTGCTTGTTTCCCCCATCGCCCCTATTATTGCGTCTTCTGTTCCAAGTTCCCTTTTTCCCCAAGAACCCCTAACCTGTCTGAGATCCCGTCCCGTGTTTTGACCCTTGCCTGCCTGAGTTCCCTCCGCCTAGCCGATTCCTGACCTGTCTGAGATCCTGCCCCATGTTTGACCCGCATCTGCCTTATTTCCCTCCACCTAGCATCCTGGACTGTCTGTTTATCTGTCTTCGTGAGCCTTATCTTGTTGAAACGCCAAGAGGCATTTCTTAGGGAGGAGGTACTGTTATGTTCTGCATGTCTGTTCGGTTTGTTTTTGTACTTTGTTTATTTGTCATTCATCATTCTCATTTCATTCACGTTCTGTTCCCCGTCTGTCATTGTTCCTGTTTGTTTCGAGATCCACTCCTTGTCTTTGTCATGCACTTTGGGAAATTCTAGTTTTCGGTTTTTCGGTCTTAGTTTCTAATCTCGTTTCACTTCCTTCTTTCTTCCTATAACACTTTGTATATATTAGTTAGATGTATATATTACTAACATTAGGGATTTAGATTTAGTTACTAACATAATTAGTAATTAGTAATCTCACGCTTCTATCTATCGCTATCATTCTCTCTCTCGTTGTCCTATCCCTGTATGCTTCTCACGTTTCACTTCATTTGCACGCAGTTTCTCTCTATGCGTTCCTCCCCTTCGAGCTGTGCACGTGTCTGCCTGCTCTTCCAGGTCGTATATTGTCTATGTGTCTGTGTTATTCCCAGTCTATCCTTGTCAGAACGTTGATCTTCATTCCCTGTGCCGATTTATTGTAAGCCAGAGTCTGTAGCATTTTCCCGAGACACCCCTTCTGTTTTCACTTCGCGTTTGCCTGCCGATTCTGTTTGTTTGCCTTTTCTGATTTCTTGGTTTTGACTTTTGGATTGTTTGTTGACTACTCTTTGGATTTTGATTTTGTACCTTCGCTACTCGGACTTCTGGTTTTGACCCCTGCCTGAATTAAACGATCCTTTTTGCCTAAATCCTGATCTGCGTCTGGGTCCTTATCCCGTACCTCACACAATGAGAGGTGTTAGTTACAATACAGGTGTTCTTTTATTGTAACTGGCTAAAAACATGTAACCACTGGATAGATTTTGGGACACTGAGTCCTGTTTTTACTATATTGCTTTTAGATATTTGCATCCAGTTTTTTGGGGGAATGGTAAAACCCCTTGGGGTAGCGCATACAACAATTCATTATATTAGTAGGATGTAAATCGTTTTGTCTTTATTCAACATTTTATGTACTTATAAAGTCCATCATGAGTCTCATAGGTAGCTGTTACGGTTAGCCAAAACTTGATCACTAAGAGACTGTTAAACGGCAGGTGCTTGATTGCCAATTGACGCCACCCTGGGAAGGCATGATCAAGCTGTCTGTGATTGGACTGTTTTCAGATTCTCTGGTCTGATACACAAATTGAACTTTTTGGCATGAATGCCAAGCGCTACCATAAAGGCCTGATTGATGGAGTGCTGCAGAGATGGTTGTCCTTCTGCCAGGTTCTCCCATTGCTGCAGAGGAACTCTGAATCTCTCTTAGAGTGGCCATTGGGTTCTTGGTCACCTCCCTGACCAAGGCCCTTCTTGCCCGGTTACTGAGTTTGGCCGGACGGCCAGCTCTAAGAAGAGTTGTGGTGGTTCTAAACTTATTCCATTTCACAATGATGGAGCCCACTGTGCTCCTGGGGTCTTTCAATGCTTTAGCAATGTTTTTATACCCTTCCCCAGATCGTGCCTCAACACAATTCTATCTCGGAGGTCTATGGAGAGTTCCTAGAACTCTGGGACAAGTATGTATGTACAATCAATTGAATTTGCCACAGGTGGACTACAATTAAGTTCTAGAGACATCTCAAGGATGATCAAAGGTAACAGGATGCATCTGAGCTCAATTTCGAGTGTCATAGCAAAGGGTCTGAATACTTATGTAAATGTCTCATCTTATCTCATTGTCTAAGCAGCTTATTCCTGGTCAGGGTCACGGGGGGGCTGGAGCCTATCCCAGCATGGATAGGGGCGGGAGGCAGGAATAAACCCTGGACAGGTCGCCAATCCATCGCAGGGTACACACACCATTCACTCACACACTCATACCTACGGGCAATTTTAGACTCTCCAATTAGGCTAGTGCATGTCTTTGGACTGTGGGAGGAAACCGCAGTACCCGGAGGAAACCCACGCGGACACGGGGAGAACATGCAAACTCCACACAGAAAGGCCCCCGGCCTGGATTCGAACCCGAGACCTTCTTGCTGTGAGGCGACAGTGCTATCCACTGCACCACCGTGCCGCCCCTCTTATGTAAATGTGATATTATAATTGTTATTTTTTTTATACATTTGCAAAAATTTCTAAAAAGCTGTTTTTGCTTTGTCATTATTGGGTATTGTCTGTACATTGATGAGGGGAAAAAATGAATTTAATCCATTTTAGAATAAGGCTGTAACATAACAAAATATGGAAAAAGTTAGGGGGTCTGAATACTTTCCGAATGCACTACACATACACATACACATACACAAGGACTGAGGTAAGCTACCTCAGTCCTTCTTCTCTCTCTATCCAGCCATCTATCTATCCCTTAATCCAGCTGATGATGCCATGAAAGCTTCACTATTGCATAGCTATTACAATTCTCTGAATTATAATACTTTACCAATAGAAATTGTACACACAGGTATAAAACTAGGCTAGCCTACAACATCCTCTTTCTATCTGTCCATCCATCTATCCCTTCACCCCTCCTTCCAAGCTGATGGTGTTATTTATAACTACTACTCTAAGGCTATTAAAATTGTATGAATTACAATCATTTAGTATTGTATTAAAACTAAAAGTATAATGAAAAAACATAAAACTCTCTTAATACTACTTTTTGAGCTTTGAAAATTCTCTGGAGTCAAGCCAGCTAAATGTTGTTTTTCAAACTTTCTAATCTTGTTTAACACTGCATCAGTGGGGCCAGCTGGCAGCAGAGGGCGCAGACATGAATACATTACCTCTGCATCACTTTAAGTACAGGTAACTGCCAAAATAGAGGAAAAACAAGAGCAAATGAAGGGTTCTGGAGGCTCTGTTATGGTGTGGGGTTCATTTTCCTGGCATGGTTTAGATCCCCTCAACCTCTTACAGGGCAAGTTAAATGCCAATACATACAAAGCCATTGTGATCACCTTCATCCTACAGTGAAGCATTCCTATCCCGACGGGAGTGGAAGTAACATTCTAAAATCACTCAGAGTGATTGCAACATTTGTTGTGATCAGTCTAGCTCAGTTGTATAGTTAGTATTGTATAATTGTATAGTTAACACTTCCATTCATAAAATTAGAATTAGAACATTTTTTATCTTTATAATTATTGTTATAGTTATTTTAAGTATGTAAGGTGTGAAACATGGATGCACAAAGAATGTCAGGACGCACTTCCATTGAGTGCAGAGTAAAAGGATATCTTAATGATATATTGTATACCTACAGATTTAGTTTACTTCTTTAGACCACGCGACAAAGGTTACAATAGATCAGCACGTAAAGACCTTGGTAGATATTTTAATTTATTGCCACATTGTCTAATGCACTACACTGAGTCCGACACTTAAGTCCGATAAATGTCAACGGACATAATAATATAATAATAATAATATAATTTGCAGACTTTATACTTACAGTAGTGAATGCATACATTTTCAGTATATGTGGCCCCAGTGGGGATTGAACCCACAAAGTCAACGCCATGCCAACGCCATGCTCTACCAACTGAGCCACAGAGAACAAATGCACCACTCATAAACATTGAGCTGTCATTCTTCTCATGCCCCTGATTAAATGGTTATTGAATGATTAACTGAGATGATTGCCACAATTAAATTAATAATTGTTTGACGACACATGGCTTGAAATAGAGGCTCCATCGACCCCTTGGTGGTGGAGGACTGAAATGCATGCGAGACAACAACCCAAGATTTTTTCAGGGCCCTAACTATAACTGCTGATGTCACAGATGGAACGGATACAAAGAAGGTCAAAAGCAGGCTGGCCAGTAGTGACTAGTGTAATTCATCTTCCAATACAAGTTCTTTCATTTATGCTATACACATCAAGCCATACGAATTTACATAAATATTCACACTCCACAAATAACATTGATGTCTGTTTTGCATGTACAATAAGAATGTGGATCATACTCACACTCCAATTTTCCAACTGAGCTTTGTACTGCCACACAAATACAAAGATGTCTGCAAGTCTGACCTTTGAGCTCTTTCAAATTTAAAGCTATCTGGGGAACGCTTCCACACAAACAGAGACTCTAATAGTATCTCTATGGGATAGGATTCATTCATATTCAATGCCATCTACAGCAGAATCATGTGACTGCTGTCTGCTGGGACCAGAGCACTTCTGGTTTTAGAGGTACCTTTCAACAAGCAATTAATGTAGACCTAGAAATACAGCTTCATTTGCATTTAAGGTCCACTACCGACTGAGCTGAAAGCAGTCCAAATGTTGGTTGCACATTAAATCAGCTAAATAATTCATTCATATATTGCAATGCAATTTCTTCATAGTGGATCCAGCCATGGTTCAAACTTTGAGATTATCTGTAGGATCATAAAAAAAGCAATAATTCTACAGAAAAACAAGCTAGAAAAGGGGTTGATTTAATAATCAGACACAATAATAACTTAAATGGGGTTACATACACCCAGTGGTTCATATGCACATACTCATGTAATACTTGGATTTGTGTGAAATATATATATTATATAGTATATAATAGTCACCCTTTCACTTATATTATATGTTGGCACCCCTGAACTGTGTAGGACATGCAAATTACAGTGAATTACCAACAAACCTATTTGAAACACCATTATATTTTACTGTGAAATTCTGGAATAAATATGAAAATATTAATTCATATTAGTCAATTTAAAGGTTAAATGCACCTCCCCTGATTATACATGATCATACAGCATTTTGAGTTTAACACACAACTATGACTTTCATCATTCATCACTTGTTAACCACACTTTTGTGCTTTCTGTTCACAGAAATAGATATTTCAACACACATTTCTTTTAAGAATTTTGGCAATTCAACATCATTCATCATTCCATTCCTCTTTGGATATGACCATTGTTATTGCAAAGGACATTTATTTATTCCTCTGTGCTAGCAGGACATGGTTCTATTTTCCAAATTAAGCCTCTTAAGATAATGCATCTGAATTGAAACAAGGTCCTTAAGACTTGAGAAAGTAATTTAAATTTGGTTAATTGTTGGATACTGTTTCTAGTTTCCAAACACTGCCTTTGCCATGCAGGCGCAGAATAAATATGTGAAGTGCAAGGGTATGAAACGTATACATAAAACTGATCATCAGGTTTGTTTACATAGTAAAGGCTAATACTGTCTGTTTATACGGATTCATGAACTGGCAGGATCTTTACATTACAACAATAAAACAGTAGAAGGCACAGGAAACATTAACCACATTCTGAATAGTAGTGGTAAAACATTACTGTCAAATTAAGGATAGCATGGGGCCCCGGGTAGCGTAGCGGTCTAACGCACTCTGCTGGGAGTGCAAGCTGCCTACTGTAGTCACAGTTCGGAACCCGACTACATCAGTCTGACTCTGGCCGGGAGCCCCGATCGGGGGGCTTTTGGCTGTCCGCCCCAGGGGGTGGGGTGAGGGAAATTCGGCACAAGCTCGCTGAGAAGCAATAGGGCCTTCCAAAAGAGCAGGTTGGCTCTAAAAGTTCTAAGTTTAGCATTATAATGTATGGAGGTGTTGATCATTTTTATTTTTATATTTATTTTTATTAGATATTATTTGTATAAAAGAAGGCCATAAATATCAGAATTCCCATATGATGTATTCAATTTCCTTTATTCACCTAAAACAACTGATTTTGGATACAAACATTGATTGGTGAAAGCACAGCATAACACCCCTTTCAGTTTGCACAGAACATCCTTCATTTCAGTTCCGCAATATTTATATAATTGGAAAAACATTTATCCTAAAACACATTAGCTCTACCTGAGCAACAGAGACCGTGTTAAGCTTTCTGTGCAGCACACGGTGAATAATCAATTCGTATGGTTTGCTGGGATCAGCTCCGTAATTTAATTCATTAATTTCCTTCAGTTAATGGACATAACCTTTTAATCTTTCATCTGCAGTGGAGTAAACATAACACACACCCAATTCCTACCTAGGGTTCCATGCATAGTATGTTGACATTTTTGGTCTTTCAAACACAGCAGTAGAAGTTCTGGGGGTTTGGCATAATCAGAAAGGACACAGCAGGCGTCTAGGTGCCAAGACTAATGTTGACATGGTTACACATGTAAATGTACACTAGAAAACAAGTATTCACATTCTATTTGAGTCCCTTATGTATGGCTCATACTTCCAAGAAGAGACTATTTCTTGAAGTACATCTAGAAATCTACCTTTCCTCATATTGCATAATTTCCTCATATTGCATAATTAACCGAATTGTACTTGTGTGCACAGACCACTATTTCCATGAATGGAACACAGGGTTATGTTTTCCATTAAAAAACACTAATACATTTTAACGTTTCATTAAAATTAGCCTACAATCTAAGAGCAACTTCTTTTCATGTATTATTACTCTTTTAGTATTGTTCCTGGGTATTGGACAAGATCATTTAAAAACACTCTTATCTGTGGTGTTGATGTTCATTTACTTTCAAGAGCTGACAGCCCATATCAAATAGAATTCTCAATATATGAAAGTATAAATGTATTGCCTGTCTTTCAGACAAGGTGTTAAACCAAGGATATCATATAAAGCACTATATAAATGCAATCCATTATTATTATTATTATTATTATTATTATTATTATTATTATGCATGTATAATATATTTCATTCCAGAAAATGTGTTGCATAAATATATATTTAATATATTATTAAAAGTGTATGTGACATAATAAACATTATAATATAGTAAATTAAAATATATTTACAAAATGCACCAATTCATGTGTGGTTTTCATACATTTTATGTTCCCTAAATTTAAGGTTCATGTATATTCCATTAGCCTATATAATTTCTCTTCTTTTTTGGTTTTATCAGAGCAATACATTTTTCAATATATTTTATTTATAATTGTTTTTGGTATGGGAGTGGACCACGATGTTAATATTTATATTGTCTGTGTTCCTGTGTGCTAGTGCATTCATGTGTGCCTGTTTGTGAATGTGTGCCTTTTTGCATGTGCCTGTTCATACATGCATGCATGAGTTGCCTCAGGGTGAATATAATTGCTGGCCTACTCCACCAATAGATGACGGGTGACTCACAGGGCTGTTCTGGGGGACCCTCTGTGTGGGCAGAGGATGGAGGAAGTGAGAGGAGAGGGGGAAAGGGGACAGTTAGATGTAGAGGAGAGATGGAAGGGGCGATGGAAGGAGATGAGCAGAGAGTGAATAGAGGATGGTGGGCGATAAGGAGAGAGCCATGATGGTTCACAAGCTCCCCTGTCCTTCCTAACTTTCACCCATCAGATGATAATTGGAGAATGTTCTAGAGCTGTGTGCAGTTGGATGGTGGCAGACAGGAAAGAGAGATGGGAAAGAAACAGCTTGACACCAAAATCTCCCCTCACCTCAGCATATTTGCAAACCTTTCAGTTTATGTATGTTTAAGCTTCATAGAATGTATTTTGAAGAACCAATTACAATCGGGTCAATACTGGTAGTCATAGCTAGGGAGGCAAGCTTTGTACAAATAGATTTCAAACTTAATTTAAGTCCTCTGTCCCTGACATGGAGGATGTAATTGCTTCACTATCACCAATCATTCCAGTACCCAAAATATCATCATCTCAGTGACATCAATTATGGTTCCTAAATGGTGCTTATTGGTAACCATGTAGTATGACTATGAGTGGCCCCTAGTGCATGTATTTCATAAGAAGAATCATTTGAAACTATATATACATCATACACATCAGCACCATTTACAACATATTTTATATTAACATACAATATGGTAAGATGGTATATGAGAAGATGATACAGCACAATATTTGAAACAATATGATAGCCCTGCACTATCAATGGCATAAAGCAATGTTACAATGTTAAAAAAAAACAAGCGTCAGAAACAGTCAACGATAAGCTTTTATAGCCAAAGCCTAATTTCCAACACTTATCTCAAAATACAAATCCTGAAGATCCTAAATCCTAAATTTAGCTCTTTGGTAAAAACTAGGAAGAATCCATTCCATTCATTTCTATTATCAACAAAACTGATCACTGACATTATTCAAAGCTGAAACAGTGTATACGAAGAAGGCCACATCACTCTTGTTTGATCTATGGCATGACAGTGCTTTCCAGGACACACTGATTCAAAAGGTTACTGTATCATTCGTGTCCTTCATTTCAGACAAAATGTGCTCAACAATTGGCAGGCCAGTGTTGCAGGTTGGACAGAAATGTTCCGTTATCTAAAAATTGATGTGAATGAACCTAAATATGAATGGCAAAAGAATTCAAATAAAATAAGTTGTACAGTGTCTATAATCATGGTATCACATTTTACATTGACATTTTAAGCATTTAGCAGATGCTGTTATCCAGAGTGACTTACAAGATGTGCATTAGTACATGGTATGATCAATCATTGTTCACGCAAGAGATCAGTGCAGTAATACAGCGATAAACATCATTGTTGGCAGCTGCATACCATACCTGTAACACCGGGAAGGAAAAGATGAGTAATTATTATTATTTTATTATTTTTTGAAGTTTTAAACAAGTATACATATACAAAAAGCAGTATGAGACATGTTGGCAGTGGTGATGACAGTTGGCCATCACAAAAAAAGAAAGTAGCTTCTAACACCACACAACACTGTGACCTTTTGTTAACTACTTTGCACGTGAGTATGAACTGATACTTCTCAGAATCACCTTTAATAGAAGCCCTACTATACTGCTATGTACAATATGTAAATTATACTGTTATAGTTATTAACAGTAGTATAAAGCTGATGCACAGCGGTATAGAGTGCTTAACACGAAAAGCCTCTGAACTTGGCACTAGGCACAGAGCTATATATTCAGTTGTCAGGAATCACATTAGTATCCTGCATTACCCCCACCCCACACGTCATACCGTCAAGCTGTCCAAGGTCTGATGTCTAGCGCAAGGTGGGTGGAAAGGGGGCTGGGCCAGTCGTTTGGGGGTGTGGACTGGTACAAACGCATGGCATCATGGTATTTTAACAGATTTAAGGGGTGTGCGTGCTGGGTGTGGATTGGTATTTTAACAGATTTAAGGGGGGTGTGGATTTGTATTTTAATAGAGTTAATGGATGTGGGTATTGGGTGTGGATTGGTATTTTAACAGATTTAAGGGGTGTGGGTATTGGGTGTGGATTGGTATTTTAACAGATTTAAGGGGTCTGAAGATTCCACCACCAGAAACCTGGTCATAGCACAGAGGCAACCACGTGCCAGCAATACGTTGACATGGGGCAATTATGAAAAAAATAAAGTGCATTTGTTGGAATATGTTGTGAGGACATCCACATATACAAGGAGTAGACAAAATAATGGAGACAGGAGGCCGCTCTTTGCCTTGCCTTCAGAATAGTTTAAATGCTTGGAATTCTAAAATGTTTAACTGTTTCGAAGTGGGATATTGGACCATTCTTCAAGAGGGAAAGCCTCCAGTTCTTTGAGAGATGAAGGTGATGGCAATCTACTCTGCACTCTACGTCCCGAAATTCCCATAAAGGTTCAATGATGTTTAGATCTGGTGATTGAGGAGGCTATGGATTGTGTTTGACTTCATGTCGGTGTTCATGAAACTATACTTTATCAGTTTAATCCATTTAGCAGTGTGTATGGGGGGCATTATCATCTTGGAATATAGGAACATCTTGGGGAGACAATGTTTGCACCATCGGGTGCACCCGATCGCATACAATGGCATCCTTAGCTGTAATTCTACCATGCAGAGTAATAATAGGACCAAATGACTCCCACAAGATGGCTACACATACCATAATAGATCCATGACCATGTTTAACAGTTGGGAACAGGCAATGTGGGTTGATTGATCATGCGTTGATGTCAGCAAAGTAAGAGAAAGCCAGACTTAAAAAAAAAAGATTTTGCTTTGTGTCAAAAGCAGATAAATCCACAATCAGATTTTTTTGCTAAATTGAAATTGGTTCACCCAGAGTGAGATTCAGCCATTGCACTCCGGTTATGCTACCCATTGCGAATTTCCCAAATGTGGAAATCTCGACTGCATAATTTCTGGTTGTGAGGGACTGTGTTTGCTCTCTTCCCTGATATTATGGTGAAAATACCGATCTTGTCTTCATTCGCGTCATAGGTCCCTGTTCTGAATTGTACTGCACGGTTGTGTGAATTTAGTACGTCATGCCTTTTAAAGGATAAAATACAGTAGTGGATATCTCGGTTTGTGCTAAAAAGAGGGCACGGCGTGTATCAGTTTCTGCAACAAAACTGTACATAAAGCATGCAATATATCGAGTTTTGCAACAAAATGATTTGGAAATTGCAAAGACGGCACTGTGAACTCAATCCAAGCTTGTTTGGTTTAGTTTTGGCAGGATTGACATTTATCATTTTTTGTGTATGAACTCTTCAAATATTTAATATCATGTTAATCATGCAATAGCCTGGTTCAAGTCAAAACACTTTGGAGCTTCCTCAAAGAAGTCCATGAGGTTTATTAGGCATGACCTCCCCCTGAAAAAAACATGTTGGCTATCCCTTAAAATACTATTCTTTTTCAGGAATAGTTCTAACTTACATTCCAGTATTTTACATGAGATGTAAGTTAAATTAACAGGCCTATAGTTCCCTGGGTGAGTATGGTTACTCTTCTTATACATTGAAATTATACTACCTGAAGTCATCTGATATTTCTCCAGTGTTTAGGGATAGCATAAAAATATCTGTCAATGGTTTATAAATAATCTCCCAAAGTTCCTTGAGTACTCTAGAATATATGCCATCGGGGCCTGTGTAAACTTTTGTAGTTTTCTAGTCTTTCTAGTCTTTCTAGTCTAGTAGTTCCCTTATCTCAATGTCCTCTAAAACATTCTGTACATTGGCTGTACTATTAGTCATATTTATAACCTCTTCTCTGGTAACAGTATCAGCAATATTCATGTTATTATAAAGCAAAGCTCCTCCCTTATTCTTAATGCACTTAACCTCTTCATCAACTTTCCTTTTTCTACTGCAATATTGATACAACATTTTAGGATTACTTTTTGCATCTTGGGAAATTATAATTTCAAAGTGCCTTTTAGCTGCCCCTTTTAGTCTTAGCCCACATATTACAATAATGTACCTATGACATTTTCTGTGCAGATCTTATTTTTAGTTTTGCAATCTAGAAGTTTTAATCAATCTGTATTATTTCAATCTCACTTCTTTAAAGTAAGCTAGTCTTAAATTAAAAATTCTTAAAAATAGAGCAGGTACTCTTAACTTGCCAAAAACCAAAAGTGACTGCACTATGATCACTTGTCCCTAGTGGTTCCACTACCTCTGAGCTGAAAATGTTCTCAGGATTATTACACAAAACCAGATTCAGAATTGATTTCCCTCTCGTAGAGTGAGTAACAGGCTGCAATTACTGCATATTAATATGAAGCACAAGTGTAGACTCCTTTTTAATTGTGATTTAGTTACTTTTGTTACTACCTTTTTCATTTGGTGTTACCATTATTTTGTCTACCCTCTGTAGATAACACTGCAGTAACAATATCTTATTTGAATCAATCATAGCAAAATAAATAATCTTCATACATTTATTCTATAACAGTTTTTTTCATCTTATATTCCCAAAGGAATCTGTAAGCATATGATTAAAAATAGATAATGTGATTATCGAAGAATCTTTTTATGGTGCTTATTAAATCTCCCCTTTCGCTCTCTTGCTCTCTCTTTCTCTGTCTCTCATACATTTTTCATGAGAGTGTAGAAGTTGTCTGGGAGAGTATGTAGGTTATTTTGCTTGCACATCTGTGTGATTCTGTGAGTATGTACGCTTCTTAACGCCCCACACCCCTCCCCCCACCCGCTTCCTCAGACAGAGCGTGTATGACTGCTCAAGCCTTTCCATGAATTATTAACAGCATATAAATAAACACAGCCTGCTGACTGCAATCCTACGCTACCACTCCCTCCATCCATCCCTATCGTTGTTTGCTCCCTCTCTCTCTTTCAACATCTCTCCGGCACAGCTCCATCCCCCATACTCCCCCTCTCATTTCCTGCTCCTCTCTACCAGGCTCTATGCCCAGAGTCCTATCCTTCCACCCCTCCATCTCCTTCTCCTGTCTTATCCCTTGCTGCCGCTGTAATTGAGCATTTGGAAGTCCAATGGACTGAGAAAGAAGAAGGAGTGAGTAACACATGGGGCTAAAGGAATGAAAGAAGGAAAAGAGAGAAAGAACAGCTTGGAATCAGTCCCTACAACACTTTTACACGGTAACATGGCTACATGGGTGTGAATCTCCTGAGGAAACTGCAGGAGCTTTGAAAGAGAAATTTGTGAGCACAGGCAGATTACTGTTGATGATATTCATGTTAATTATTATAATTATAATATTGTGCCTGAATGGTGCTTGTGGTATGCTGGATATCACTGTAGTGTAATAATCTCTGTTGTTATGATGGAGCTGAGATGGTTGTGTGAGCTCTGTGCAATGAGCATGTTTGCCTTCCCTCATGCTGAGGCAGGTTTCATACTATTGCCAAACTGCCAGAGCTGAGAACGGGCGCTGAAATGATACACCCGCCCACAACGTGCACGTCTGTGTAGGTGCAGATAAGCAATCCTGACTAAATATGTCAATTTGTATCAATGGCAAAATGTGAAAAAAAATATTTGGCTGGAATTCAAACATATTGACAAATGCAAACCAATCTAATAAATCTAAACCTTTCCGGATTAATCCGGTGCTGTGTCTCAATAAAGTTTGTTTAATGCGCCATATCTCTCTAAGATGGTGGAAGTGAGAGATTGTTCTGAATAAAAACTTGTACTAAAGGAGTGATTGACACCATGGGGTCTAATTGGCCAGTCATAGAAAAAACTGTCTCTTCATGCTAAATATCTTTTTTGAATTTCAATTTTACTGCATGCTATATCCGTACATGGTCATATCTCCATAGAACAGCATTAGGAAGATACTATTACCCCATGGGAAACAGTGCCTCACCTGGGTTATTTGGTCTGAATTAGTTGCTGATTTTAAAGTGAACACAAAAGCAGACCCAGTAGCTAGGACCAGACTAGGAGACCCCTGCCCTAAACCATCTAGAATGTACATACAGCTTCAGTTCTGATTTACAGTACCCTCTTGGTTGCAACAACTGACAGTATTGCCAAAGCAAACAACAGATAAATGCTGGCCTAAATAAGACAGATGACTACTGATGGGAACAAAGAGAAGCACTCCAGCTCTGTTTCTCCCAGGGAGGGAGGATGGGAGGAGAGGAGGAGAAGGAAGATAGATGGTGCCTTGCCTATCTCTCGTTCTCTTTCATCTCCCAGTGTTTGAAGGCATGGCAGCTACCAACAAAACCCAGAGGGCAGTCTGCCTGTCTCTGCATGAGAGAGACAGAGAGAGAGAGTCTTCATTTGTATTTGTGCTTGGGTGTGTGTGTGCATGTGTGTGTGTGTGTGTTTGATATTGGCTTATCTGTAAGTTTGAGAGAAGGTCTGTTTCCCCATCTGTTTCTGTGTACTGTATGTATGTGTATGTACACTGTGTGTGTGTGTGTGTGTGTGTGTGTGTGTGTGTGTGTGTGTGTGTGTGTGTGTTTCTCTCTCTGCCTGAGAGTGCTGGATGCTAAACAATAAAATATGTGTCTTGTATGTCTTCTTTTTATTGTGTCTATGTTTGTCTTACTTACCAGTCTGTTTTTAAGGGCAGTTGTCTGTGTGTCTATATATGTCTGTATATCTGTCAGTGTGTACCTCAACAAACCTGGGCAGTGCAAAAACAAAAAAGGCAGCTTGTAGGCCCTATAAAGCATCCGTTCTCAACCTGGGGGTCGCCAAATGATTTTTCGAATGTCCTCAAAAAAAGGAAAATCTGGAAAAAAATATATTTTTGGAAAAAAGAATTTATAAAAAATAGTTAATTTCCTGTTAAATAATTCAGTGCACAACGAAAAATATTAAATTAATAACAGACCAACGGTATAGACGGATTAAAACTGATCAAACTCATTACACATGAGCGGAAATTTAACACCCCCCGAAATATCCGGTTTACTTCTGTAAATAGACAACGTAGCTAGCCTGTTCAAAGTTTACTCAGCTAGCTAGCAAAATGTGTAGTCAATATTTTTGTGGACTGCCAAATGAGGACAAACAAATATACTTGGAGAAACTAAACATTGTTTCTCTTAGCTTAACAAACCCATTCGATATATTCTTGCAATACAGTATATTTTCTCAGAATCTGAGAGATAACTCAAGACACATATTTGAGTAGCTTACTTGGTCGAATCCGAGTGTATTTGTATGACGGAGGCCTTCCGAGCCAGAGTTTGGATGACTAAAATAAGCAGCTCTCCAAGCAGTATTCTGCCTGATTGTAGCAGCAAAAAATGGAGAGATCAGTAGCTGAGACTGCACTCAAATGGCTAGCTACATAAGGGTAAATCAACTGGATAGCTAATGAAGACCCAGCTTTAAAAGGCCAATCTTTAATTTGGTTAACTATTTGTTGGAATACATAATGTACTTTCAGTGTCGGTTCATCATTTATTTTAAAAGAGGTAGCTATATGGCAATATATCAGGGGTGGACAAGGAGGGCTGTATCTGTTTCTGGATTTCATGTCAACTGCCCTTAATTATATACTTAGAGTAATCATTTGCATAAACTGTCATTTTAGCTACATTTATTGACAAGCTTATGGATGCCAGCTGTTGTGTTCCAGAAAGCAGGCCCAGCCATCTCATTAAAATGAGTAAGTTTTAATATTCATCTCATCTCATTGTCTAAGCCACTTATTCCTGGTCAGGGTCACGGGGGGGCTGGAGCCTATCCCAGCATGCATAGGGGCGAGAGGCAGGAATAAACCCTGGACAGGTCGCCAATCCATCGCAGGGCACACACACCATTCACTCACACACTCATACCTACGGGCAATTTAGACTCTCCAATTAGGCTAACGTGCATGTCTTTGGACTGTGGGAGGAAACCGGAGTACCCGGAGGAAACCCACACGGACACGGGGAGAACATGCAAACTCCACACAGAAAGGCCCCCGGCCTGGATTTGAACCCGAGACCTTCTTGCTGTGAGGCAACAGTGCTATCCACTGCACCACCGTGCCGCCCCAAGTTGTAATATTGCTCCTCTTATTAAAAGCCCTGTGTAAGAAAATGTGCCTATATTAAAGCCATAACCCATACGTAATACAGCTGGTTTTGCTATTTCACTTATTATTATGGGCATTACAGCAGTGCATGTGCGCGTGTGCTTAGCACGTGTGCCCATATGCGCTCAGTGCATGTGTGTGTTCAGTGTATGAATGCTATTGTTAGATCGAGAAGGAGGGGGGTTGCAAAACTTGGCCAATATTTTGTTAGGAGATCGCCAGCTGAAAAGGTTGAGAACCACTAGTATAAAACACAAAAAGCAAAAATGGAGAAATCTTGATATTCAAAGCAAATACACTTATTGCCATTGCTGTGTGGCATGGATCTTGTAACTTAAAGCTGTTTATATGTTATTGTATTCATGTGATTTGATCATTTTAGTTTATTTTTTAGTGCAATCGAATCTACAAGCTCCACACTAAAAAGAATAATAATATGACCTGAGGGCCTTTTTTACTTTCTGTGTCTATAAGTACACCTGTCTGTATCTATGCATCTGTCTGTTCCTGTATGTGTGCCTATGTGCCTGATTATTCACCTGCAGCTGTAGTTTCATTTGTCTGTCTCTATATTTAGCTTTCTGTTTTTGTGCATTTCTTTGTCCTTGTTAGACGTTTGTTTTTTCCCCATTTGTTTGTATCCCCGTCTGTGTTTGTTCCATCTTTATCAGGGTTTAACATGCACCTGTCTTTATAAACCATGTGTCTCTCAATCACTAACCCCCCCCAACTTTAGCAAAACTCTCCCTCCATCTGTGCTGCTGCTTATTTTATCCCTCCCTCTTTCAGGAGCGCTGGTGGGTCCCGGAGGCAGCTGGAAAGAGGGATGCCAGAAAGATGGAACACATCATCTCCATCCAATCCTCCTGTCCCACTCCTCCAGTGCAATAACGCAGCACAGCAAACCCTCACAGCCCTGCCCCTACACCCTTCCCAGATCCATGATGTGGGCGGGAGGTTGTTCCTCTCGACAGGATAAGAGCGTCCTATCTCCCATTCTGATTGGCCGAGCAGCAATTTTCACTCACTCATGTGAATAAGGTTAGGTTGCATTAGGAAAGCACAGTCTGGTACATGTAATTTAACAGCTAACTGCACTAATGATGACTGCAATAACCATGGTGATGAGACTTTGTGTTTTCCACTCACAGCGCAGGTTTCCCCACCAGATCCCCCCCAAAGATTGTCAAGATGCAGTGTGTTCTTTGGCTCCACTTTGTTAAACCCATCAGAGCCTTGATCCCCTGCAGAGAGGTTCAGTCTGTCCACTCGGCTCTGACTAGCTTTGCCGTTTTGCCCAGATCAGCCCAGAATGGTGGTGATGTTCATGCGCACACACTCTTGTTCTTTTCTCACCTTTCCCTCAGCATTCAAACTCACTATCAAGGGTTGCCACCCATCCCAGATTTTCCGGGATTGTTCTCTTTTTTGAACAACTGTCCCGGAAAATCTGTATTCCTTTCCGGGACACTAATTGTCCCGTTTTTTTTTGTCAAAATGCACTTCTATAGTTTCATGACTGTTTCTAAGAAATCTGAGGTTTCGTCAGACTCGTTTAATTTATCTCTGTGCTGTTTTCTTCCTGATTGTCAATGTGACTATTGTATGCATCCAATGACAAGTCGCAAAAACAAAACCACGTCATTTTATTTGATTGAAAGCCAAACTGAGAGCGTTACCTTATTGCCTAGCAACTGCCTGGGTTGTGTGTGCTTGTGACAGTTCTAACTTTGGTTCAGTAACAGTAATGTTAGCAAACGAGCTGCTTTTCAAAAACATTTACATGTTTATGTTTTAGTTTGTTGCTTATATTTTTCCAAATTATTGGGGGAGAAACAGACAAGGAGGATAACAGCAGCAGCCAGCCAACCAAAAAGAAAAAACGTTGTACAACATAACACTGAATGGGCCAAAAAATAATATTTTGCAGAATGGGTAGGGCCTACCCAAGGGGATCCATTTTCTGCAACCTGTCTTGTATGTCCAGCCAAAATAGTAGTCAAATATGAAGGTAAAACGGCACTTGAAATGCACGCAAAGTCAAATAAGCATCAGAGTTTTGTACAAAGTAAACACAGGAATCTGAGCATTGCAACGTTCATGACAAAAAAGAGTTCCTCTGAGAGGAGGAGTTGCAGTAGCAGAATTCACTTCAGTATATCATGGCGTGCAGCATTGACACAGCTACTTATCTACAGACTGTGGCTATAAGGTTAGTGCTAAAAGTGTTGAAAAACGCTCCTTATTTTTCTGTGTGTTCTGGCGCATCAAACTCTGGCCATGCTAAACTTTACCCATACACAGTCCAGTATTTCCATAAAGCAGAGGGTGTTAAGTATGGACTATTGGAATTTTACGAAGACCCTGAGGAAACTAGCAGAGCTATTTACAAGCAGATTGTCAACATCACAGAAAGTAATGGCCTGTCTGTCAGTCAAATTAGTGCCTATGGTGCCAATAATGCATCAGTTAATTTTGGCCAGCAATCATTTTTTCATATTAGCTAATGTATTAAATACCCCTTTTTAATCAATAGGGCGGCAGTGGCTAGCAAGTGGAGGGTTGCTGGTTCGAATCCCAGGAAGGCCAACAAAAAAACAATGAACTGGAAACCAGAGGGAGGCTAGTTCACTTCCTGGGACACTGCCGAAGTGCCCTTGAGCAAGGCACTGAACCCCTAAACTGCTCCGGGGGCACCGTACTATGGCTGACCCTGCACTCTGACCTCTGATGGAATACATATGTATAGGGGTCTATGTGTGTGTGTGTGTATCTAGGAGAGATATGTGAAAATACAAATTCCAATTACCTTGTGTAACATGGCAAATAAAGTATATTATTATTAAATGCTGTAAATTGAATGTAAATGCCGTGCTACCACTATCTAAACACTGCGTGACCGCTGTTTAGCTTTAGACCAAGGTTTATTGAAATTTGACAGATGATATTCATTTGTTAAACAGACATCTTTGTTCAGGGCAAAGTTTCCACAGCACAAACATGCTGCCATCTGTTATTATAGATCAATGACTGATCCAAATTTCAGCCACCTCCAAAAGATCATAAAGTAACTGACCATTGGTTTATTAGTAAAGCGCTTCCCTGGAAGTTTGGCGGTGCATGGTGTCTCACATTCACTGACACTTATGCATGGTGTCTCACATTCACTGACACTTATGCATGGTGTCTCACATTCACTGACAGTTAAGCATTGTGTCTCACATCCACTGACAGTTATGCATGGTGTCTCACATCCACTGACACTTAAGCATTGTGTCTCACATCCACTGACAGTTATGCATGGCATCTCACATCCACTGACACTTAAGCATTGTGTCTCACATCCACTGACAGTTATGCAAGGTGTCTCACATCCACTGACAGTTATGCATGGTGTCTCACACATCATGCCAATGCACAGCACAGATGGATTCAGACAGAGGCCTGGATTCAATCAACATTGGTCCTTAACTTTGACTCACAATTAAACACAAAATTTTTTTGGGGGTTGGTCATAATAACCTAAATTAACTCACCAACCTGTTTGTAAAGAGGAAAGAAACATTTTAAATGAATCATGATTAAAATGTTCATTTAAATTGTGGCCAGAGTCTTAGACATCCACAGATAAGCTCATATGTTCATTTTCTTGTCTTTGCTCTCTGAATGTTGTTGTTGCTTGGTTTTACACTGATCCCTTGCTTTTAAAACTAGAAAACAAGGAAAAGGGTAGTTGTTTGTTGTGGATGGAGAGAAATGAAGAAAGAAAAAGATAAGGAAGTCACAGACTTAAGCATGCAGGCACACGCACACATAAACATAAGTAATTCTAGATCTCTGCTACTCCAAGGGATTTCACTCAACCGGAGCGAGAGTTATGTAACTACAGAACACATAGGCACACACAATACACATGAACACACACACAGCACACCATTGACCACCCCACCCCCACATTCAATCTCAATTTCCTTTCAATCCTTGTCAATTGTAATCTACAGCAATTTTATTGGAGCTGCCCAGGCCATTCCAGTAAAGTATTGCAGTGTATATAAAATCATCCACTAATATGTGCATACAGCCTCTTCTACTCATTCCTCTTTCTATTTCACAACCATAACAACTGTTGGCCTTTCATCCCTCAATGTCGAGTGCTTATTTTCCCATGCCTTACTCTTTCCCTCCTGCAAACAGGCACAAACACACACACACACACACACACACTCATTCTCTCTCTCTCTCTCTCTCTCTCTCTCTCTCACACACACACACACACACACACACACACAAACAGGCATACAATCACCTTCACGCACACTTGGATACACACTCCTGTCCTCTCTGTGACCTTGACAACCTGGCAGCATGGGTTCTCTCTGTCTCTTATTCCCTCGCTCCTTCTCATTCTCTTGATTTACTTTGCCCAGCCTTCACAATTCCCAGACAACACAGTAGCTTCGACTCGTCATATCACTGTTGAATTTAATTTGAATATTGTCGGTATCACGTTTTCCCCCCAAACCTTCCCCTCCTCTGACATCAGCACTGGATGGCAAGTTATCAAGCAGGGACAGCCAGATCAAAGGACAGTCCACTTCTGGAACATGGAAACTGGACACCTAATTTCCTCAGAATGGGAAAGGAGATAAGACTTGCTGTCTATCACAAGTGAACATTTGTCTTCTAGGCCATGGGGCCTGCCTCTGCACTGAGACTACCTTATCTGTTCAGTCAAAGACATGGTGGAAGAGTTATGAGTTTGTTCATAGCCCAGTTATATCTTTATGGTTATTTACTAAGTTCTCATTTTGACACATTACTCAAATCAAACAGGTTGTACCATACAAATGTATGAATTAGTCATTGCTAACACCAATCACTAAGCAGTTACAGCTATTGCAAGTCGAATTCAAGGTCAGAAACATAAGAAGAGACTCTCGAGTTAAGTCACCATGATGTCACCTGCACCTGCTCAGCAGGTGCACTGCAGCTAAAGCACCTGCGCTCCTCAAATGCACTCATCTGTGAGCCAGTGGCATTTTTTCACCATAAAATCCACACAGAGCTACAGGAGAGTGCAAACACCAATCCAAAGAGAGGCATAGTTATGTTCACAACAGCAGTGAATATTTCACTCTGCTGAACAACATGAAGGGAACATTATCCCAGATGTCATTGCTCTCTATGAGACAAAGGTGGTCACTACTGCAGGCGAGGGTGGGCTGAATGCCGAGGTGGCTTAACTTTCATGCAAGTTGAACAAATCTCAACTTTTTCAAGTCTCCCACAACGGCATAGACCAGGTGACGGCAAAAAAAAACTGAAATTGATTCACTGTCAAAATGGAGAACAAAGGGTTATTGTGGCTATTGAGCTTCACTTATCATCGAGCGGGTGCTATATGATCAGACCCTGAAAGCATACAAGGATTTAGGGAAGGTGGCTCTGGCATAGAGAGCCATCAGTGATGGTCAAGGAATAGCAGATAACTGTTGCTAGCTGGTTTAGTTAGCTAGCTAGTAGCTACACAAGTAGCTACTATGATAAAGTATGTAGCTAACATTAGCTTGCTAGCATATAACCTAGCTAGCTAGATAATTTTACTTACTTGGGTACATGTGCACAGAATCAGCATGTATTAACCTTTGGGTTCCCTAGCAGATCAAGCTAACCTATGCTCTTCATTGTAATTTATATTTGGGTTTAATAGAAACAAATTGGCATGTTTATTTTACTGATACCAGAAAAATTGTGCCGCCTTGCCCTCTAGCATAACCAAATTTACAGTGAATCACTAGCCATCTTGGTGGGAAGAGGTTGATTGTGTCAGCCCTGGTCATAATCAGTTGATCAATAGATTTTGGACTTGCGCACCTGGCACACTCATTAGATATGGACTTGAACAAGGCTCAACCTTTTTGAACAAGTCATAGTTGTAGATGATATAATGTACCCATACTGATGAAAATGAAAATGTTACAAAGAAGGTCATTTTAAAAAAATGCAAATGTATAAGTAAAGCTTTATTTGTATAGCGCCCTTCATAGCACGAATGCACAGAGTGCTTCACAGCAGTAAAAAATACAATTAAAAAAACAAAACAGCAGTACTCAGATAAAAAGTGCACACTTAATGATACAGTACAGACAACAAACATAACAACGTTACAAGCAGCAGCAAACTAGGCTAAATATGGTCAAATGCCTGTCTGAACAGGTGGGTTTTTAACAGTTTTTTGAACATTGGTTCAGAGGGCGAGGTTCTCAAGTCCTGGGGGAGGGCATTCCAGAGCCTTGGGGCAACCACCCCAAAAGCTCTGTCCCCCTTGGTTTTTAACCTGGTCCGGGGCACCGCCAGGAGCTCCAAGTCAGAGGACCTCAGGGAATGTGATTAGGGAGCTTGCACTCTGCCTGTCAGTGCTTTTAGAACAGGGGTAGGGAACCCTGGTCCTGGAGAGCAACAAGGTCTACTGGCTTCTATGTTCGCCCTAAATCAGCAAACAATTCAGGACCAAGAAACCAGGTGAGGAAACAACTGCTTTAATTGTTGTGTAATCAACTGCTTTAATTGTTAAATTAACTCTTGAGTAATAACAAAAACCAGCATACCCTGCGGCTCTCCAGGACCAGGGTTCCCTACCCCTGATTTGGCAGTCATGGTCTCTCACCAGGCAGAGCACTGCACTAGTGCAAAAAATACAAACTTTTCCCAATACAGAACCTTGGGAGATAACAACACATTGAGAATAGAGGTATTTTTGAACTTTGAAAGTGGCAACAAAATGTGCCAATTTAACCTTTTGGAGAGTAGGCCAAGTTCTGAAAAATAACTTGACTTGGTGAGTGAGGTCTTTTTTATAATGTGACTAAAAATAATGTTTGATTCTCCAAGCAAGATAACCTACTTATTTATATTATCTGTCAGAAAGATTTGTTTGCATAAATTATAAGAGGACTGTGCTCAGTCTAAGGTTGTTGCTCTATGTTGATTTCCATAACAATGTGATTGACACTTCACAAATCTGCGCTTTATGGGAGGGTGGAAAAAAGAAAGCCAACTGAAGAAAACTCAAGTGAAATCTTGCCTAGAGCCAGAAGGCATGTAGGAGACTCTAAAACCAGGTGGAGGAAGATTCCAAGATTGACTAAGATTGAACATTTTGGCATCAACGTCAGGCGCAAGCCTAACACTGCATGTCATCCCAAGAACTCTATCCCTACCGTGAAACGGGTGGGGGCCTAATGCTTTGGGGATACTTCTTTGCTTCAGGGACTGGAAAACTTGTCAATATAGAGTGCAAAATGGATGGTGCAAGATATAGACAAATCTTGGAGGAAAATCTACTACAGTTTGCAAGAGACCAGGGACTTGTGAGAAGATTTATAGACTTACTTAAATAGACTCACAGTTGTAATTGTAGCTAAAGGCGCTTCTACTGAGTATTAAGTTAAGGGGGGTGAATACTCATGTAATCAATTATTGTCTGTTTTTCATTTGTAATTAATTAAGAAAAAAGCTTTTTAATTGTTTTAAAGTTGTTTTCTTGAATTTTACATTATAGAGTAGTTTGTGTTGATCAGTGGCAATAAATCCCAATTAAATCAATTTTGATTCCATGAAGTAAGAAGCTAAAATGTAAAGAATGTCAAAGGGGGTGAATACTTTTTATACCCACTGTGTATCTATTAGCCACAAATCAAACATTTTTATATATTGGAAGGGATGTGCCCTTGAGGTCTGGAATTGAATTGCCCTGGTGTAGAGTGAATGCATACTTCAAATTTTGTCAAAGTTACTATGACATCCAGGTACTTGAAACACACTATGATTTGCACACTAGTTTTCTAATCCTGCATACTCACAAATGCATACTAAATATTACATGGTATGGGTATTCGTCACGGCCGTTGTGTCACCAAATGGGTATGCACCAAGCCTTTAAATTTCAGATCAGCTCACAGGTATTAGTCAATTGAGGCCAAATCAACCAGACATTACTCTATCAATTGAAACAAATGTCATACTTGTTGTCAAACAAGTACCATATTAGCAGTGGTCCTTTGCAATCATCCAAAGAGATACAAGCTAATTTCATGGTTGCTATGGTTTATGAAATTGCTCCTTGATCCCTTGTAAATCCTGCATGTAAGCTAAGTTCATTGCAATCACCCCTTTGAGACATAGGCTGGAATTAATTAATTCTAAAATACCACATTTGGTAAAATAATACACCTTAACACACCATTCCAAAGCTTTGTATTTGACTGACTTTTCACTGTTTAGAACAGTGGTATTCACCCACTTCACTCCTGCCCTTGGTGACCCACATGGCTGCTGTTTTTTTCCACCTTAAAATCAGAAACCAATTCAGACCCAAGAAACCAGGTGAGGTGAGTTAACTTTGTAATCAACTACTTTAATTGATCAATTGAGTTAACAAAGAAAATCTGCACAACCTCCAGGTCTCCAAAAGCAAAAATGAATACCATGGGTTTAGAAGATAAATGGCTTGACCTAAATAGAGGCTTTGTTTTTAAATGAAGCCTCTATTTGCGCATCTTGTCATTATTGAATATCTGTGGGTTAAGGATATAATTGAATCATGCCCATTGGCAAAATAACCGAATATTTAAATTAGGGGTGTCAAGTTTCATCGACTCCATCAATGCACCATTTTAATTTTCTTACGAGACAACTTCGACTACATCAATATGCAAACAGACATTTTTCAAACAAATGTGACTTGCATTGGTCTATAATCAATTTAGAATGTAAAGAATCGGTCACATCAATATTAAGAAATTCCACTTTGCAGGGCTGGAATTTCAGCACACAATTGTGAGAATCATGCATATAATTAGCCAATGCTGCACATTAGTCCAGCCTAAAGCAATGCATTCATGCAAAATATTTAAATTCATAATTCGTACACAAAATTCAAGGTCAGTTTGAGTGCACGGGATAAAGTATGCAAGTTTCAATAAAAATGACTAAAATTGCATTCGAGTGGCATCGCTGTTCATGCTGCTGATTTGAGATTGGAAGTGGGAAGTCTTGCGTGATGCTATGTCGAAAAGACTTACTCAAGTTGGCTAATGTATGCTTGAATATCTCTCAATTTGGTCTCGATTTGGTCATTTCACTATCCCCACCCCATTTAATCAGGGGGCATGAACAAATCTGGAGGGCACTATATATATGTATCAATAATAATATACTTGATATTACATACTGTTTGAGAAAATATCTGAATGAAAATATGTAAAAATTGCATTCTGTGTGAGTTTGAAACAGAACCACAAGAAACTTTTTACTCAGCATTATGGCATTATTCAGTATTTTACATAACAGGTGGCCATCCTACTTAGGTGAGGTGAGCACAAACCAATAACACAAAGGTTAATCTAAAGATGAATGCAAGCATGCTGCATACAGTCAGGTCTATAATTATTGGCATCCTTGATGAAAATGATCAAAAAAAGTCTGTATAAAATAAACAACACAGATAATGAGCTATATTTTTTGCTCAAACATAGGAAAACTACTGTAAATACTTTTATTTTAATACAACCATTTTAATTTTAATTTTCTATTTATTGTGTAATATTATTTTGTCTGAAAAACATTGGTGTGAAAATTATTTGCACCCCTAAAGATTATTTTAAATAAAACCAAATAAAGTTAAATCTGCAATAAAATCCTATTTATTAATTAATCTCAGTCCCTTCCATCACTTCCTGTTTCACTAAGGTATAAAAATGAGGTAACACACATGTAAAATCCCTTTGTCATTCATCAGCATGGGGAAAGCCAAAGAACTGTCAAATGAAAAGAGATGGATGATTGTTCTCCTACACAAGTCTAAATGTCATTGGAACTATGACTGTAACCGGGTGCTGTGGTCAGATGAGACCAATTGGAACTTTTGGCCATGTCCAGCATCAGCATGTTTGGTGTCAAAAGAAGGATGCATACAAGGAAAGGCTCATCATACCTACTGTCAAATATGGTGGTGGATCATTGATGCTTTGGGGCTGTTTTGCTGGCAGTGGTCCAAGGGTCCTAATCTCTTGTTAAGATTAATGGCATAATAAATTCCACCGAGTACCAGGACATTTAAACCAAAAATGTGGTTCTTTGGTGGTTCTTTGGTTCTCAGCTTCCTCTCCCAGGAAGCTGAGACTTGCCCATAGGTGGACCTTCCAACAAGGCAATGACCCCAAACATACCTCAAAATCAAGACAGAAATAGTGCCATTTAACTCAAATCTATGTTTTGTGATGGCCATCACAGTCTCTGGAATTAAACCCTATCGAAAACGTATTTTTAAAGAAATGTATAATATAAAAAATATGTTATGTTGGTTGATTCCATTGAATCATTAATAAAGTAAAATGTTAGATATTTAGCTATCAAGATAAGCTAGATCTCAAGATAGACCAACGAGATAGCTCAGTCCGCTTGCTAACGTTGGTACCCTTTTCTTCAAGCTAGCTATATTTTTTTATTATCATAGACAATGATGGCTAGCAACAGCTAGCTAGAGGAGTTTGTTGTTAAAAACCGAACAAGAAAGTAGCGTCATTGTGACTAGATAGTTACAACCAAGGCAAGGACTGAACAGGGTTTACAGTACACAATTATAATATTAGCTGCATAAAATTCCGCCCAAACTTTTTGTGCCATATTTAATAACAAATGACATAGGAATATACCAAAGGATAAGGCTAAGTTACCTGGCTAGCTTCTTAAAATTAAACTAGCTGCACAAATATAGCTAATAAAAGTATTTCAGTGAAATAAGAATATAGTAATATGGTCTTTGTCTGTAAAGTTAAATTTTTATTAAAAGTGTCATGACTAGATAGCTAGCCAGCTGCAACATGGAGACACGCCAGTTAGCCCAAAGCCTCAAGCTTGCAGTATAATGTTTGTGCTGTTACAATTATTTTTCTTACATCAGCACTCGAAATAGTAATACAATCATTTATCTCTCCAGAGAAGAAAATTAATATCTTACAATTAATCATATTTGTTTAAAAACAGAGCGGCACGGTGGTGCAGTGGATAGCACTGTCGCCTCACAGCAAGAAGGTCTCGGGTTCGAATCCAGGCCGGGGGCCTTTCTGTGCGGAGTTTGCATGTTCTCCCCGTGTCCGCGTGGGTTTCCTCCGGGTACTCCGGTTTCCTCCCACAGTCCAAAGACATGCACGTTAGGCTAATTGGAGAGTCTAAATTGCCCGTAGGTATGAGTGTGTGAGTGAATGGTGTGTGTGCCCTGCGATGGATTGGCGACCTGTCCAGGGTGTATTCCTGCCTCTCGCCCGGAACGCATGCTGGGATAGGCTCCAGCCCCCGCGACCCTGACCAGGAATAAGCGGCTTAGATAATGGATGGATGGATGGATGTTTAAAAACACCTGTTATATGCACACCATAACGGACATTTTCAAATATGACTCCTGGACTCGATGTGCTTGAAGGACTGGAATTTTGAAAGGATATAGAGATTCATCATGTATTGAGTAAGTATCAAATGGATTCTGGTCTCACTTTGATGTAAAAATATCCTGTGGTGCATCGATTTACGGTCTCCCTCTGCTCTCTCCCATTATGCTAACGAGTGCAACACTTGTCATATCCTCTCCGCTGCTAGCTATTGTCGGGAAAACACACAGTGCACATAGTGATGTATGCCAGGCCTTCACAAAAAATGTCCCACCCATTACAAATCAAAATATGTTTGACTAATACACCTGTCACTCCAAACATCCCTTATTCACTTGAATAGCAGACACCTTCAATCCAGCCAGGAGGAGTCAAAGTTAGATTGTTCTCCCAAGAGTCTGCCAAAAGAAAAATCCTGATTGGACCTTTTTTCTAGTCACTTTAAATCAGGGGTGTCAAACTCATTCCATCGTGGGCCGAGTGTATGCAGGTTTTTGTTGCAACCAGTGCACTACACCAGGTGATTTCAATTAGTTCCCCTCCTTGGTTGAAGAAGGAAGCTAATTAGTGAAATCACCTGGTGTAGTGCACTGGTTGCAACAAAAACCTGCATACACTCGGCCCACGATGGAATGAGTTTGACACCCCTGCTTTAAATGAACCCTTCCCTTTCCAAAACAAACTAAATCACAAGAGTCGAGACATAATTATGACCAATATCATATGAAGGAATCAAAACAATAAATCTAAATTCTATTTTGATTTATTAGATTTCAAAATTACATACATTTTTCTTAGGCCTTCACTGAAGGCGTAGAAGACCTGGACGATTCCCCTCTGTATATGTATACATAAATGTTCGACCAGCCCACTAACATCAAACAACAAACCTGGAACCATAGGCATGTTACAGAGTAAAACAGGGTGACATTTTGAGCTCTATTTTCATTGTCAAAGTGCAATGCGCAGACAGTAGCGCTAATCCTAGATATTTACATTTTGCATTTTAGGCATTTAGCAGACGCTCTTATCCAGAGCGACTTATAAAAAGTGCATTCATACATGGTAAGATTATATGAAGGCACATTAAGGCATGTCATTGTCTATTCTGGTAGTTTCCTGACAAGAGATGGTAATGCACCTGTAGCGCAGTTGTAAAAGAAGTTAGTTTAAGAAGAATAAATCATCCGTGGGTGTAGTGAGGGTTTGGTGCATTATGGCCAATCAGATCATCAACTTTTTCCCCCTTTAAAACCTTTGCCATAGTGAAATGGCAATCCCGTCATGTCTAATGAAGAGCAAGCGCCATGGGTTGTGAAGAGCACATTATAAGACTTATTTTCACTACAATAAAATGGAGTATGTAATTGGAGGGTATCATGTGGCAATACAAAACTAAATGAAACTAGCATGCATGTGTATCCATATCCTACTGAGAAACCTATTTTCCCAGTAGGAAACTGATATAGGTTTCCAGGAGAAGGAAGAGGAGAAAATGTGTTGCATACGTTTAGTTTAGTTTGTGTCTTTTCATCAAAGCCACATATATTAACACGTGTTTATTAACAATATTAACTATGTTTCATTGATGCACTTGTGATCTGGCCCGCGTTAACCTATTGGGCAACATGGGCTGCAGCCCAGGGCCCCGGCCACTAGGGGGCCCCGGGAATAGCAGGTTACTGTAGGCCTACATAGAATTTTTGAATGCGGGTACATTTTGGTCCACTTTCCCACCTGTAGTAGTCCACATTGTCCTGTTCCAACAATCAGTGTCAGTGAGAGTGTGTTTGTATAGTTTGTTCCCTTTTGCGTAAGGACGGCTTTGTCTCTGGAGCTCGATTCTACAAGTGGAAATCGCCGTCGGTCCAACTCGGTGTGTCGGAGGACTTTCATCTGTTGCTGTAGCATCACGAGCAGAGGTAAACCTGTCGCGCAGCGCAATCACGTCGCTACATGTATGCGCGCTGTCGTTCTGCTTTAGTGAAATTAGAAAATGACCTATGTCAATTTCACGTGCCATAACATTTTGATACTTTAGTTGCTGAAATTGGCGAGAGAAACGCACTTAGCTAGAGCTATAACCTGAGATGTCCAACCAGAAAGTAATAAATTACTATTTATAACAGCAAAATACTGTTGTAGCCCCAAGCAACCACCATTTTATAACTGCCAACAAACTATTTCAGATCAATTCATCTTAATTCGAGTTCGACTGAAGAAAACGAAGTGGGCTAATTGTGCATGACCGAATAGCTTAGTTGTGTTGCTAAGTAAGTAACATTAGCTAGCTGAACAACAATAACGCAATTTAATAGCCTAGTGTTCTCTAGCAAGTTGGCCAGTAATTTGTAGCAATGTTTGGACAAAAGTATTTTTTAAAACCAGTATAAACTTAAATAATGTCAAGTTTGCTGTATGCATTCGCATTTATTGTATTAGATGCAGGTGTTAATGCTACGTGTTGAAATTAAAACGGTAGCTCAATTAACTTACACAAAGGATGATACTTTGTCATATAGGTGAGTTAAATAATTTATATCAATGCTTGTTTTGTTGGTGCTAGTGGTTGAACGGGAAGTGTATTGTTCTGTGCATTGTCATTTGTGGTCAAATTTCTGGTTTGTAGGCCTACTTTGTACACTAGGCTACTACTCTGTTTCATTATCCTGCCATGCTGGGCAAGGTTGGTCATGACTTGAACTTGAACTCATGCGTTCGGGTAACAGACGTGAATATTTAGAGAGAACTGTAATATAAGAGTCGGTACTCTTTGACGGCTTTTAATACATTACAACGTTCAAAGTTTTCAATTGGAGGTCTCATTCTGTAACATATTCACTATCTACTTCTTATATCCTTTGTCATAGGCCTATTTGTCGAACTTGCGGCATGTCTTTATCGTTGCCAGGCCTGGTCGCGTCAATGGGCTTTTACTTTTCCAGTTGAAATTCGTGGACATAGGGCCCTGGGAGGTGTGTTAGCCCTGGGCCCCGAGGAGGCTTAACGCGGCCCTGCTTGTGATGCTCCGCATAGCGTGCCCATATATCCTGCATTTTGACTTGTTGTCCCGCATAAAAAATGTATCTGTTATGTTATTATTTTATTAAGTAATATCCATTACCCCGCTCAACAATATAATCGCCTATAACATAAACCAGTGCGAATACATACACTCAGTGGCCACTTTATTAGGTACACCTGTACACCTGCTCGTTAATGCAATTATCTAATCAGCCAATCATGTGGGAGAAACTCAATGCATAAAAGCATGCAGACATGGTCAAGAGGTTCAGTTGTTGTTCAGACCAAAAATCTGAATGGGGAATAAATGTGATCTAAGTGACTTTGACCATGGAATGATTGTTGGTGCCAGACGGGGTGGTGTGAGTATCTCAGAAACTGCTGATCTCATGGGAGTTTCACACACAACAGTCTCTAGAGTTTACAAAGAATGGTGTGAAAAAACAAAAAACATCCAGTGAGCAGCAGTTCTGTGGGCAAAATCGTCTTTTTCATGAGAGAGGTCAGAGGAGAATGGCCAGACTGTTTCAAGCTGACAGGAAGCGACAGTAACTCAAATAACCACACGTTACAACAGTGGTACACAGAAGAGCATTTCTGAATGCACAGCATGTTGAACCTTGAAGTGGATGGGCTACAGAAGCAGAAGACCACACCGGGTTCAACTCCTGTCAGCTAAGAACAGGAAAGTGAGGCTACAGTGGGCACAGGCTTACCAAAACTGGACAGTTGAAGATTGGAAAAACATCGCCTGGTCTGACAAATCTCGATTTCTGCTGCGACATGCAGATGATAGGGTCAGAATTTGATGTAAACAACATGAATCCATGCATTCATCCTGCCTTGTGTCAACGGTTCAGGCTGGTGGTGTAATGGTGTGGGGAATGTTTTCTTGGCACACATTAGGCCCCTTAATACCAACTGAGCATGAGTCTTGTTGCTGACCATGTGCATCCCTTTATGGCCACAGTCTACCCATCTTCCTTTAATGGCTACTTCTAGCAGGATAATGCGCCATGTCACAAAGCACACGTTACCTCAAGCTGATTCCACAAACATGACAATGAGTTCAGTGTACTCCAATGACCTCCACAGTCACTGGATCTCAGTCCAATAGAGCACCTTTGGGATGTGGTGGAACGAGAGATTCGCAACATGAATGTGCAGCCAACAAATCTGCAGCAACTGCGTGATGCTATCATGTCAACATGGACCCGAATTTCTGAGGAATGTTTCCAGCACCTTGTTGAATCCATGCCATGAAGAATTCAGTCTGTTCTGGGGGCAAAGGGGGGTCCTACCCAGTTCTAAAAAAGGTGTACCTAATAAAGTGGCCACTGAGTGTATATATATTCGTTTAAAAGACACATATCTTACACAATTACACAAGTATGGAAACCATTGAACCATTCCTTACAAGTGCAATGCTCATATTGAACTGCTTAGTTGAATAAGGTTTTTATTTCAAATAGTTGTATATTGAACAATTTGCCTCAGAGTGGGCTGAAATGCAGAACATCCATAAAGCAGTCTTGTGTCATGGGGGATTTATTGCATATCTGCCCTGTCTGTCCTTATGTACCCAATAATAACCGAACTAGCACATAATGGCCTGCGTTTAAGTTAAGAGCTGGTAAGGGTGGAAGAAACCACAAACGAATGATCAAACGCGAAAGTTGCACATTGCCTAATGTTTATATTGACACACCACCCATTGCACTGCCCAACCTATGTTGACTTTAAATGCCTTTATTGCCGACCATGAAACTACAAAACTGGGTGGAGGCAAGAAATATTTCCTTTGCAATGGTCCAAACTAGCAATTACACTACCGTCCAGATGTATTTTTGCTACCATCCTCCCCAAACTAGACCTTCATGTCATATTTTGACATTGTTATCATTACAAGAGAGATTTTCTTGCAGTATGTACTGGTCTAATTCCAACCGGTATTCTATGTAGTATTAGGAATGGGGGACTGCACTTTTGCATAAAATGGATCCATGTCTATACTTGTGAATCTCTGGGAATCTCTTGCCCAACCCAAACCCACTGTGTTTCTACAGGCTACTCCCAGAATTCTATCCCTGACCTGGCCCATGCTTTAATATCACCTGTGGCATCATCATCTGTAAGCACTCACACATCAGCCAGTTGATTAATAAAAAGAGCAATCAATACGTTCATGAGCTCTTGGTTTATTTCATTATACTGAGTGCTACAGCCTGGTTTAAATGCCCCATATTATTCCAAACTGGAGCTGCCACTGTTTTGCCTCACCTGCTCCCACCCCTTCCGTGGGTAATTTTGGCACAGTACTGGGTTTATTCTGTGTACTGCACATGAAACTGCTGTTTTTGTCCAAGAGCAAGGAATCACACAAAACTTACTGCAATGAAAAATCTAGCAGTGTAAGGGAAGAAGAGATGATATTTAAGTGATTTCTTGGATGTGAGCTTTTGCCAAGCAAACTGACAATCATCATGAATATCACACTGATACATGGCTCACGCATCACAACAGATGTTAATACCATTTGAAATCCATAGAAATTGGCAGCTGAACTGACTTAAAATATGGGTATTGGATCTAGTTTATTATCCTGCATCATTCTTTTGAATCATTTATTATATTGCTGTGTGTGTGTTTGTGTGTGTGTGTGTGTGTGTGTGTAATTGGCTCTAAAATTAATTCATTGAACAGGTGTAGTGTGTTTCCAAGAGACAGATTATTTAAGATGTAATCCTGGTTGGAAAGGGGCTGTTTGTTTCATTCAACTGGATACTAGCCTCACTTTTCAAGCTCATAACCTTACAGTACTATGAGCCTGACTAGGTTGACACTGATGTGAGATAAGTCCACTAAACATAGGACAATGTACTTTGCTAAAAAATCAATGGTCAGTTACTTCTAATGATCTTGTGTAGGTGGGGCTCCAAATGCTGGCGCCAAATAAAACCATGTTACTGCTCCCTAAAACTTGCTAGAACCAATCAGCTTACAGGATTTCTAGCAGAAACCAATCTCACAAACTGTAGCTTCCATGTCCAGATGCTCTAGAGTCTGTGAGGGGTCGAAACTATATTGAAATTAACCCCAGCAGAGACTTGGTCCCAGTCATTTCTGGAACTCAAGAAAACATGCAAATGTACTAATAGCATACCTGTCCCCAGACGCACTCTAGAACACATGTTGCATTCTGTGATTTTAAATAAAACTGTGAAGCCCCATCATTTTTCACATTTATTTTATTCTAAAACCTAAGGTCTTAGTTGCTGCTTATAGCCCATATGAAATCAGACTAGCCCTGGCCTATCCAGTCAGATATAAACTGAAAGAATCTTTAAATATTGCAATGCAATTTTCACGAGGCATATCCACCAACTACAATCCCACGCATCCTTTGATGTCCTCTGCAGCAAGATAAAATCACAAACGTATACCAAAATAACAGCCCACTCAAGACGGTTGATTTAAAAATCGAATTAAAAAACTCCAGAGTGGGGTTAGATGTACACAAATATGTGCATGTGAGTGTGGGAAACATAGAAAGGAACATGAAGTAAAATAGTTGATACTTCATGAATATTTTCAATGTAAAATAAATGACCAACAAAAATACAATAAGATTTGTTGCAAAGTATGCAAATTATATCCAAGAAATATGGGATAAGCAAATTGAGTTGCTGTTTTGAAACAATTTCAGCCTGGAAATATGGAGTACATGTGTATAAAGATAAACATCAATCATTTGAAATAAAATGTCAGCCAATAACCCTTCCAGTTTCATAACATAGCAGTTGTCGCATGGTAAAGCATGCTGATAATGTAATCGTTTTTGCAGGGCCTGTCCTGCGTTGTGTTTTGAATGAAAATGTCCACCCAAACATGGAACACACACTACACTGTGTCTCCAGCTGATGGGTCTTTTTTTATTGCTGTATCGTGTCTCTGTTCAGAGACCAGTCACAGACTGGTAACATAGCATAGCTCATATAGCAGGGTTCCTCAAATCACGGTCCTCATGGGCCGAGCACTGCTGTTTTTCCACCCTCCTTTACCTGGGAGTCAGGTGTGAAGACACTCTGGCCAATCAATTGCATTAATCGTTCAATTAACTACCCGGGAGAAAAGAACACCAGGAAATTTGGATTTGTGGGGCAGATTTGAGGAACTCTGTCATATAGATTTATTTAAACCACATGATGGCACCAAATGGCAAGCTTAATCAGAAGGTCTAAAAACCTTTATAATTGTCTTTAACTGGCTTAAACATGATTTGTACTATGAAATCTGGGTGATGCACTTGATAGGACACAAACATTGCCTCGTAGAACCTCATCATATATTCAGTGCTGTCATTCTGAATGTGATATAATGGCTGTGTCTCAGTCGCAAGTCAGCTGCCTGCTGCAGGCTGCATAGAAGATGATGAGGCACCTCAAAAAGGAAAATATTTCAGATGCACTTTGAAGGTAGAATTACCTCAGGGAGGGTTTGAGAACCTCACACGAGGTCAGTGTTTGCAGCAGTGGTGGCTGAGGGCTTATGGTCTGATGGCCAAATAAAAAAATTATATACTTTTCAAGAGTCTCTTTATCTAGAAGGCTACTTGTTTCACTAAAACCAAATTATTACAATAACTGTTTTGGTAAAACTTGACGATCATTTTTGCTGATCAGTTGAACACCCACCTTCACAGTTTGCTGGTTAAGGTACATTATAGTGGCAAAACATCCAAACTATTACTCAGATATATTCCACAATTACAAACATTATTTTTTTAGACATAACTACATCAAATGATTGATCCACAACACTTGTAAAACACCTCCAGTGTCAGTACTCAATCACAGCCGTGACACCAGGTGCCGTTGTTTTAACAGAAGACTTATGGGATATCAGGCACCTTAAAAGGACACATTTTTGATTACTTCTGATTGGAGCAGCCTTTAAAGGGAAAGTGTACTAAAATGTGCTTAAAATGCATCCTTCCGCAGGCAGCTGCCTTGCAATTAAGACACAGCCAATGAACGTGATGATGTATTGATTTGCCTGAATGTGAGGAAGACTACTGTAGTATGTTTCCCTGATCCTAAAGAACTCAACAAAGCTTTTAATAATCAAGAATTTTGAAAAAATTCTCTTTTATCTCAAATTTAAAAAAACTTTGGCTTTTACATATGTCGGGCAAGTGAAAATTTAATAAAAAAATGTCTACTCTCTGAATCCAGTAGTCTCAACAGTCAAATACCTTTGTTTAAGGTTCAGCACTCTGAATACTGAACACAAGTGGTATTATGTGTTAAAACCCCACACTTATCCTACATGCAAAATATATTGATTTAATTCAATATAATAATTATTGCACAGGATACCAATTATCCATTAAATCACATAACTCGTTGATAGGTAGAGCAATCTGGTGGATCAACCTTTGTCAAAAATATACAGCTCACAATTCAATTAAAATTAACAACTGGTTTATTGAGTTACAACAGTTAGACAAAGACTAAATATTCAACGTCCAATCTACAGACACAGGTTCAACTAACTTAACAAATACTAAATCTTAGACATAAAAAATGACATCACAATCACAAAAGAGATTAAATGGAAAACGATTATGCCAAACTAAGTTTATCTCTCCCCAAAACACAGACACACGCAGCCAGGAAATAAAGCAAAAGGAGCCTAAGGTTTGAGCCAAGACCAGTTCTCCCTAGAATACCGGAATGTGTAGACTCAGACCCTAGAATTTCCAGGCCTAAAACGGAGGGTCCCTCCCCCTTTAGGCCATGCCTGATTAATTTATGATTTGGGGAAGTACCAGGACAAGCCTGTTTCTGACCCCTTTTTATATTTTTATTGTGGATCACTTACTGCCACAAGACATCTTTTCAAGGTCATTATTGAAATTATCCTCTCATGGTGAGCATCATGGTGACAGTAAACATCAACAAGGCATGGGAAAGACGTTATAAAATCACTCCCTACCATTTTAAGGCCAATAACACAATGTCAAAAGCGGGCAATTCTCCAATTCTCCCTCTAAACCTCACACAAATGAACTGTTAACACCAACTCCTGCCTCAACACATTGGGCTACTGATGTTTCTGGGGCTATGGCTGCTCTCCTTCAACCCCAGAGCATATTAAATTAAAATAGTGTGGTCATACGTGTAAAAGGGGATGAAAAAAGGCATCACCTGTGCTTAAACTAGCAGCCTTGTGCAGGAGACAAGCATTGGAAAATTAACAATGACATCAAAACAAGTTGGTTTCACCTTGCTTATCCACCCAATTTTCTGCTCACACTCTCACAAAAATGCCTGAAGGTCAGGGGATGATTAAACAGCTCACTGGTGCATAAACTGAACTTATTTCTAGCCAGGGAAAAACTGGCCAATGTAATAAACATTTAGCCATGTTTGATGCTATGATAGAAAGTGCACAAATTTTGGCTTAATAAAGAGCATGTTTGTGTTTAGGCTGGTAGGCACTGACATTTTTAACTGGAATTTCCACAGGTCCACAATCAATACACGTCTCACAATACTCTGTCTGTCACCACTCACTCAGATACACACACATACACACACACACACACCATCTTTGTAACTCCACCTTGAGACGTGCGGAGAATTCACAAAGAGGACCACAGTGTGGGAACCACCCGCGGGAAAAGAAGAGAACGATCCCCGGTCTCCGGCCACTCCATGTCACCCCCCTTACCAAGTAGACAAACGAACAGCCAATCAGGGCAGACTGAAGCCTAGTGGCACGCGCTCACGCATCGATACACGAGCTCAACAACTTGCTATAGACAGAGGTAGAAAAAAAAACTTTAGGGTATTTGTTCATTGCACAAGGAAGTTGCATCACATTTAAGTGACCTATAACTGTTCACCGGACCAACGATGTTATTTTGTCTGCAGCTATGTGTCCAGGACTGTTTTCGGCGTATTTTTGAGCAATCCATTGCATTGTTTTCGTATCTGTTTAAAATAACAGTTGTGGATCGATTGGGAAATACGTTACCAAAGTAACAATAATTTCAAAGCAGTGAAAGACAATTTTCTTCCGTGACAGGGTACCATTTTCTCAGTACAGCATGTCCTTCCTTATTATTCCCAGCTGTGCGCTGACACTACACACACCGTACTTCACAACGAAGTCTCATTATCCTATCACTGACACTGCACAGAATCATTAACTAACATCAAAAAGAACAGAACAAAAAAACCTGCACCCTCTCTTTCCCTCCCACTCCTTCAAGAGCAGCAGGTGTTAATCTTGTGTACCGAGTGTTTCCTTGATAATTAGAATCGTGTTCCCTGTCCCACGGCGAAATGACGCTAGAAATGTACTGCTATAATTGGAAAAGGAGGCAGCATAGCAGAAAGGAAATTCTTCCGAACATCACAAAATTGTGCAATCAAGCCAAAATATGTGCAATAAATAATACAAATAGATGCCTCCTTGTCATGCCTACTGGTATTTTAAATCTCTGAACAATTTCATTAGGCATCCACCGCGAGTAGACGAGCAAGGAGCGCATCCGGACGGTGGTGACCAGAGAGGCAGGGAGGGAGACACACAGATACACACATACACATATACTTGTGGCCGTGAATGTGAATGCTATGACCTTGTATTTGGTTCTCCTGACAAGTGATAAAGATGTGAACAATGCACAACATTGTAAACAATCAAGAGATATAGGTGGGCAAGTAACCCACGTCTATTATAAAATTGGAGTTCCATATTTAAGATTATTATAACGGTTATCTTCATAGGACACTGTAACGCACATCTCCTGCTGGGAATCCAAATGACGAAAGATATGTCAATGGCAGTGTACGACATGCACCAATATAGAAATACCATCGTAGCCTATGTGTTTTACTAATAACGGTGACAACGCGTAGTATTAATAATACTCATATCTTGAGTGCCCCTGGTAACGACTCTTAAAGAAACATGTTGCCTACGCACAATTACATCAGTAAATACCACATCGTAAATCGTAAATACCACAAACCAAAGGCAAGATCATATTTTAATTTTTACAAACATAAACACTACACGCTGGAAAAATAATAATATATCAAAAATATATCTTGACTTTCATTGTTACCTTTGCTGTTCTCCGCTTCTCTGTTCAGATACATGGCTTTAGACTTTCTTCTTCAAAATTAAGTAGTTTGACCGGGTTATTTGGATGTATGTTAATCCTCTGAAAAACTCTTCAAGTCCCGTCTCCTATCTCTTGTTTATTGTCTTGTTGGTCAGTTAGTGTGCTTGTAGGCAAACGTGCTTGTAGCTTGGCCGTATTTCGTTCGAGCAGGTAGTCAGTCTTTCTGTCGTTTATTTTTCTCCTCCTATCTCTGCTCCCTCCCTCCGTTTTATCTCCTCCTCTCTCCTTTTCCACTCCCTCTAGATTGTACCGCTCATAGAACTGGCCGCCGGAGAGTGTGCAGAGAGCAACAAGGAGATGGAGCTGCAATTCGACAGGAAAGCGTTTCCACTGCCTTCATCTGCGCTCCTCACGACTTGATCGACGCCTCTTTCCTGGCCTAACGATAAATTCCATTCATTTATTCGTTTTTAATTCAATTTACGTTTATTAGATTTTTTTCGCATGCGATTACACCCCCACTACATTTTACACAGCCCGTTTGTTCCCCTTTGTCAATAGGTCTAGCTAGTCATAAAAAAACACCAGCATCACCAATATCATCAGTTAACTCCATTATCATCATCACCAATCATTTTTCTATAAAGAAAATATGAAATAAACACACACACACATATATATATGTGTGTGTGTGTGTGTGTGTGTGTGTGTGTGTGTGTGTGTGTGTGTGTGTGTGTGTGTGTGTGTGTAAAACGGGCTCGTTATAGATAGACTGTTTACCCTGAAATCCGTGTATATTTAAATGATACGTTTGCCAGGCAAAGCCATTGTCTCTATGCCAATTTGCAACTGTCAGATATGCTTTTGCAATTAGATTTAATTGAATGTTGGCAAATATGCAACTGTTGGTTTCAACACTGTATTCAGACATTTAGCAGGCCAGTAAGAGAAATTAAGGCAGGTTCAATAAACTGGTGATGAAACGAAGAAGAGTAGGTGGCGCCCCCTTCGCGTGCGCAGAACAGTCTCCCCTCCCTCGTTTGGTTTTAGCCTGTCAGCAGCTGCAAACGTAGGCAATGAAAAAGTAAATAGGTCCGTGGAGCCTTTCTGTATTTTCCAATACACGCACTCTCACACACGGTCAATCGCACACGGGCACGTACATATACACCGCACAAGGCTGATCCTTCGCGGCTGTTCGAAATACGTGGTTGACTAGCGACCTCTACCGGTGTTTCAATGGAACAGCATGCACAAGCTAACGTTTATACAGTTACGAAAGACCTAAAATTCACACATCCCAAAATGAGGCTTTTAGAAGTAACACAAAGCATTCGTCATGAAAATGTTTCCAAACACTATAATTTAACCCAACTGCTGTATTTACCACCAATTTAGGTGTATGTAGTCTGCCAATAGAAAATAGTTTCGCCTGTCATTAGAATATCACGTGACTCAAAATCTCAACATACAAGAAGCACTTATTTATTTATTTAACCTTGATTTAACCAGGAAGTCCCATTGAGATGAAAATCTCCTTTTCAAGGGAGACCTGGCCAAGAAATCAGCAGCCATTAATACAGACAATTTTTCAGTCAGTAAAATACAATACTATACAGTACAGCAACATTGCACACCATTATTATCCAGCCTACAATAAACATTTGCACTCCTCTTGAGGGGCACTAGTACATCTAAGTGGAGTGTGGTTTTCAGATTATTCTAATGACTCCTTTGGTGCACAGTATGAAAAGGCAGTCTTAACCAGCTCAGTAGTGGCCCTGGGGACATCAAGTGATAGCCATCTATTAGATTGTGTCTGGTAGGTGCTAGTGGTGAAGGACAGAAGTCTACAGAGGTAAAGAGGGTCTGTGTTCAAAACCGTTCCCTATTCCCTAAATAGTGCATTATATAGTGTGTTCGCCAATTTGTTCAACACACTATATAGTGCACTATTTAGGGAATAGGGAACGGTTTCGAACACAGCCAGGGAGTTTCCCAATAATGGCTTTATAGATTAACTTGTACCAGTGTAGCTTGTCTTCGTGTATAGAGTGAGGTTCAACCCACAATTTGATATAGGGTGCAGTGATGAGTAAGTGAATTAGCTTTTATAATGACACGTAGGGAGGTATGATAGACTGAGTCTAACCTCTGCAATACAGAGCAGTTTTATGTTTCAAATGGGAAACAAGACTTATTTAGAAAATATAACCCTAACTTAAATTTAAGTTTCATAACCAGATGGTCAGATGGAGTTTTATAGGAAAGGTTCTCATCCAACCATATGCCTAAATATTTGTAGCATGACATTTTTTCAATAAGTGTGCCTCTAGATGTGAGAATGCTAATCTTCTCTTGTTTAGATTGAGCTTGAGTGAAAGTCATGAATTTTGTTTTCTGCATATTCAAGACTAATTTAAGATTATGCAAAGAGGTCTACAACATCTGAAAGGCATTCTGGAGGCTTGAACCAGTGAAGAAGCATTTGTTTAAATAATGGTATCATTAGCATAAAGATGTAGCTTGGCTAATTTGCATCCCTTTTCCCAAATCATTTATAAAGATAAAAAATATGACAGGATCTAACATGGAACCCTGGGGTACACCTCTTGTTATCTGGAGAAAGCTAGACTTGTTCTCAAGACATACACATTGGGTTCTATCTCCAAGATCATTTCTGAACCATTTTATAGCTTCTTCACATCATTTTCCACGATCATCAAGCTTGGAGATGGGGCAATAGTTATTTACATTACACGAGGAATCACCACAATTAAATAATGGGAGAATATATGCAGATTTCCAAACTTTAGGTATGGAGTTTGTTGAGAGGCTTACATTAAAAATATGAGTCAAGGGCTCAGCAATAATAATAGCTGCAGTCTTTAAAAGATATGGATCTAAATGATCTGGTCCTGTATATTTACCAGTCTTAGTTTTTTATAGACCACATCATAATAAACTGGTCTAAAGTTAAAATGGTTTGCATGCAGGCCTGTGTTGGAGCCCTTTGTGACAGGACTTGCATTTGAGGCATAAAGCCTGTCATTAGTAAAAACTGAACCAGCCAATAATGAATGTTTGTTAAAAACATGTTTGAACAAAAGCCTGCACCCACACCAGCCCTTCTCGGATAAGATTGGAGACCCCTGAAACAAAGTGTTTTGAAACCCTTAAAGTGGTGGCAAATTCAAGTTCTGGGTGTTATAAAACTTCATCAGTTTACAAAACAAATTGGTGTTTTGAGATACCAATTAAATGTTGCCTTGTCAGAGCAAGATATATGGTGATATATGGTAACAAGCTATATATACCCAGCATGCAATTTTATATTAAAAAACTGATTATGTTTTCTCTGTACCTTTGGGGGTATACATTGAAGAATTATTTTATGTACTGCAACATCATTTCTGGGAGGTGCATCCAGAAATTCTGTGTAGCAAGATAAGAGAAGAAATAAATATAGCGAAATATAGAAACAATAAACTTGAAATGAGGGCTGACGTATTTGTTGGATTCAAAAAGAACTGAATGTGCCTACAGTATATTTAATATGAGGGTGTGATAAAATACATAATAGTTGCTATTTCAGTCATTTATACTGTAATTAATTAATCGAAATTAACGCGTTAAATATATATATATATATATATATATACAGTAAATCAAATTACAGCCACCCCAGTATGTGTTGGATACTGTATGCAGATCAAATTAATGTCCTAAAAACTGCTTAAAATACCAATTCAAGGGGGCGGCGGATAGCATATCGGTCTAACGCAGGGGTGGGCAATCTTACCCTGTGTGGGCCGGTGTGGGTGCAGGCTTTTGTTCCAACTGAACAGTGACACACCTGATTCCACTAATCAAAGTCCTGATTGAAGACTTTGATTAGCTGATTAGTCAAATCAGGTGAGCTACTGCTCGGCTGGAACAAAAGCCTGCACCCACACCGGCCCACACAGGGTAAGATTGCCCACCCCTGGTCTAACGCATCATATTTTGGCTGGTTCGATACGGTGTGCATTGCCTGTCAGGGACGCGGTTTGAAACCCATCTATATCAGACCGGCCCTGGTCGTCATCCCCTATCGGGGGCGGAATTTGGCTGTCCACCCCAGGGGGAGGGGGGAAGGGGGAGGGCAAGCCAGCTTATTTTACATTACATTTGACATTTTAAGCATTTAGCAGACTCTCTTATCCAGAGCGACTTACAAGATGTGCATTAATACATGGTAGGAACAATCATCAGGTCCGCCGTGAAGCAGAACGTCTCCAGAATGTGGGTGGGCAAATTTTGTCTTGAAGGAAGCAGAGTTCGCTGCCCTCTGAGAATTAGCTTGCCTCGTAGAAATGAGCGGTGGACTCGTGTGGGGAGGGTAAATCTAAATAAATAGAGGGTGTAATTGGCAACCAAATTGGGAGATAAAGGGGAAAAACTAATTTAAAAAAATAAAAAATTAAATAAATTTAAAAATGTACACTTTAATTTTACCTAGCCTATAAGCCACTCATGTGCAAAAATGTCAACCTTACTAAAAGCTTTTTTTAAAAACCTGAATTCATTCATTTCTGTGTTAACAATGTTTAAACGTTTAATGTAACAATTTAACGTTAGTTGTTCCATTGTGGTCTTATTAGGTTGCAACCACATTTTACATTTCTTCTTATGAAAAACCTTGTTTCTGTTGATTTAGTGACTTATATACAGTCAGGTCCAGAATTGTTGGCACCGTTGACAAAAATCTGCCAAAAAGACTTTAGAAAAACAATATATTGAGATATATTGTCATTTTCCAACATGTGGAAAATATTTTATTTAATTATTCAATGAAATTATAAACTTTGTTCCAAAAAAAAATAAAGTTTTCACAATTATTGGCACAGTTGTTTTTAGTACTTGGTTCAGCCTCCCCTGGCAAGGATAATGCCACTGAGCCTATTCCTATAATGTTTAATAAGGTTGGAGGGATCTTGGAACATTTTTCCATGCAGAACCTTTCAAGATCCTGATATTCTTAGGTTTGCACTTATGGGTTGCCCTCTTCAATTCAGACCACATGTTTTCGATAGGGTTTAAATCCAGAGGCTGAGATGGCAATTGCAAAACATTTATTTTGTTTTCACAGGACAATTTGTCTGCATACATTTTAAGGTATGTTTTGGGTCATTGTCTTGTTGGAAGTCTCAGCTTCCAGGCAAAGGCAACTAGGGTTTGGGCTAAAATGTCCTGGTACCTGGTGGAATTCATTATGCCATTGATCTTAACAAGAGCCCCTGGACTACTAGCAGCAAAACATCCCCAAAGCATCAATGATCCACCACCATATCTGATGGTAAAATGAGATGCTTATCCTTGTATACATCCCTCTTTTGACACTAAATAGTGTACATGGCCCAAAAAGTTCAATTTTTGAATTGAACATTGGATTTACATTGGATTCTTCATGCAACCCTTACAAAGAGCCTGTTGGTATAGAGGTCATGTCAATTTTGAGACTTTGTGACCCCAAGACACAACTAAAGTCAACAGTTCTTGAAATGAATTGTGGAAACCTACACACACACATCTCAAAATCTACAGTATCGATGTTGCCTCCTTTTACTCTCGTTATTTTATTTTTTGGGGTGTTAAGTTCTCAACATTGCTTCCTTGTCATTTCTACTGGTAAAATGTTCCTTTTCAATAGCCTGATTCATACAGCACTTTTCTCCCCCAGGATGATTTGCATTTGTTGAGTTTCAGACAGGGGTAGGAAGTTGTTTGGTTTTTAAATTTTAAGGTCAAAGTTCTGGGCAGCTAGGTCTACTGGTATAAGCTGGCCTCTATTAGCAGGCTGTATTCATTGAGTCTGTACTGTGTTCATGTTTTTCTGGGCTTGTAATTTCTCACAGTGGTCAGGTAGTTTGCGACAGTGTATTTTCATTTTAAGGCCAGGTAGCAAATCAATTTGCTTTATTTCTTCCCCAGTTTGTATTGTATTGTTTGTGTGTGTTGTGTTATAATTTGGTTGACTCTGATTTGTTTTGTCAGAATGGTGCTGGCCTGAAGCCTGAGTTAGTGAACTGAGCCTCAGGACCAGCTGGTACAGGGGGCTCTTTTCCTGGGCATATCTCTTGGCATCTCAATGCCTTGACATTAAATGAGTGGAGGTTGTTTTTATTAATCGGTGCTTCCAGAATTTAATTACTTTATTGGATGCTAATTAATAATTTATTAAAAATGTTGGTAGTTAATAAATTAACTTTTTTGTCATGTATTCTATATTAATTGTCCCTTGAAGTTATGTCTGATTTCCTGAGATCTAGATCTTTTCTGGAAAATTATTATTTTCACATATTCACTCATTCTACTGGTTACTCTTTCTGTTCGTCTCTCTTGCCTCTATCTGACCCTCTTTCTCTGGCTGTCTCTATTTGGGAAGAAAGTAAGAAATTCTGGAATCAGAGGGAAAACAGCATCTGTAGGAAGACATATAACAGATTAACAGTAATAGATTAATGGGAAAATGTGTGTAATGTAATGAAAATCATGGGGAAATGATCAACATTAATCTTTGTTCATTTAGATAATCATGGTTTATCATGACCTATAAAGTTGAGCAATATCAGTCCCAATTTCTGAGAGTTAATGTCTTCTTTCACAGTGCAAAATCCATTGGAGACAGCAGGGTTTGACTGCTCTTGTTAATGCTTACATAGATATCTTAATTCCAACCACAGTTAAAGGATTTAAAGTGTGGGAATTGGGGATTATGTTCAAAATATAATTTGAAGTTGACACATATTTGGTAATTACAAATAACACATTTTTGGGGGATATTAAATATTGGCAGAGATTATTGAGCATTGCATATATTTCTTCCCCATTGTGTAAAATGTTTTTGTTGGAGGCCACATATACAGCATACATAGCATTCATCTCCCACTGACCTTTTTCTTTTCAACACTGTGGGTAGAATAGAATAGAATAGAATATACTTTATTGCCATGTTACACAAGGTAATTGGAATTTGTCTTTCCACATATCTCTCCTAGATACACATAGACCACTGTACATATGTATTCCATCAGAGAGGTCAGAGTGCAGGGTCAGCCATAGTACGGTGCCCCTGGAGCAGTTTTAGGGGTTCAGTGCCTTGCTCAAGGGCACTTCGGCAGTGCCCCAGGAAGTGAACTAGCCTCCCTCCGGTTTCCAGTTCATTGTTTTTTTTGTTTGGCCTTCCTGGGATTCGAACCAGCAATTCTCCACTTGCCAGCCTGTGTCGCTGACCACTGAGCCACTGCCGCCGTAATATTATATACAGTACATGTACATAGTGTGCACATGGTGTGTGTTTATCTAGTGGTCTCCCTACACTGTGTGTGTGTTGTGGGTGGGTAAAAAGTACTGGTCCTGGGTGATGAAGGCAGATGGGGATTTTACCACTATTTCATGAATCAATGAAAATGTATGCATGTATACATTTATGCAGCAGGACTAAAATTTGATTGGATTGGTCATTCTAGTGTGCATTTCATATTGCTTAGGAATATCTACACATAGGGATTTCCTTTCTTCCAGTAAGCCATTATGACATTACAACGCACACTACACTTCCGGGGGATGCATGTTCAAAAATAGGGGTGTATATATTTCCCCCCAAATTGGTTCAAGTTTCTACCACAGCCTCTCTTAGAATATCCAGCTCTGTGGTCAATGTAAGCGGTCATTGAGGCTCCTTTACTTGTCACAATGCATTGCACTAGAAAAATCGACAGCAGCCAGTGTGTCTCATACCCCTCAACCTCATATTTAACCATCTGCTACCATGATGTTTCAATGCAACAAATACTGTATTTACAAACAATGATTGCATTGAATGTTGCTACTTGTATGCTAATTCCAATCAAGGATAAGGCAGCAATAAGGTTGCAATAATCATTTGGACATTTGGGCACTACCTTTCTGTGGACTTTGCTACCAACAACATTTAGTAATCAGCAAAGGTGTGTTTTAACAGTGGATTGAATGGAGACCAAAGTTTCCCAGGTCAGACATGCCAATGAAACCTGGATTTGAAATAAAAATCACTATCACAGTGTGACAAAAACAGTATGTTTGGACCTTTTGTAATGGGAGGGGTAGTATATAGGCATATGCTTAACATAAATTAAATTCAGTAAATTGTATCTACCCATCACCCCTCCAGCATGTGTGAGACATCTATAATTATAAGTGGAATTGGACCAATGTAGGACATGCAATTGTGTTCTCAGCATTCAGGGTGGTATAGATTTTTGTTGCTCTGCTTTAGAGGTTGTTGTTGTTGCTGTACCGAATGGTAGTGAATAAATAAGAAGTGACATCCTCCACCCCCCTATCTCTGAAGAAAAAGACTGGCATGACATCCCTGCATACTATCCATCCTCTGCCTCTCTCTCTCTCTATCTGTTCTCTCTCATGCTCACACACACACACAAACACATATTCAGACAAAATTATGCATGCATACATAAATACATACATAGTGACAAATGTATACAAATCTTTACACACAATAAAATATTTACACATAAATAAAACTAATGTCTGCATATAGTATGGTTATACAACACCAATCTTCTATGAGAAATTCCATCATTTGGTGATTTGTTGGTGGTGGAAAACACTTTCTCAGGCACCACTCCAGAATCTCCCATAAGTGTTGAATTAGGTTGAGATCTGGTGACTGAGACAGCCATGGCATATCTTTTACATCATTTTCATGCTCATCAAACCATTCAGTAACCACTCATGCTCTGCGGACAGGGGCCTTTTCATCCTGGAAGAGACCATTAGAATATACAGTGGGTTTAAGTAAAAGTATTCACCTCCTTTGCCATTTTTTTTAAATAACACTTTTTGTTAAATAATTACAAATAAAAAACAGACAATAATTACAAATAAAAAACAGACAATAATTGATTGCATAACATAGTATTATATTAAATTAAATTGAAATGTATAATAGTATTTTGTGTCAATCGGTGGCAAGAAATCACAATTACATCCATTAAGTAAGAAAATAAAATGTGAAAAATTAGCTAGCTTGCCAGGTGTTACTAGCCAGACATGTTAGCAAGATATGGAATACATACATTATATGAAATGAGCTAGCACCCCTATTAACTTGTTCTAGCTCCTTGATTGTGGTACGAATCCCACAAACTCTGATAGAAAGCTGGCTTTATGAATTGTTAGGTAACTAATCTAGCTGGCTAAGTTAGCTCCCTGCGACAATGTACTATGCTTGGCTAGTTTACAAGCTTGTAACAAGAAAATTAGGAACTATATTTCTCGTTGGATTTACACATGCCAAAATGTGATAAGCGTCTGCTAACATATTGTGGTGTCCCCAGGGGTTGAGCGACACACACGGACCTTGCAGAGGGCGTAGGCAAGTTTAAGAACACGGAGGAGGCAGTATTAAAAAAACAAAACAATGATTTATGATTTACACACCCTCCTCCTCAGCTCTGACCTCGGTAGGGCTGAGCAGCCACCAGGAGAGCCACCATCTCCAGGTCCCCTCAGGAAGTGTCCCCCCTGGGTCAAACATCTGGCTTCTATAGTCTCCATTCACCTCCTGTAACAGCCTCAGACAGACGTTAGTAAATGGCGCAAGTTGCTCACCTTGTCTGCAAGAAAATGGCCACCAGTGGGTACAGGCTCTGGGCTCCACAGACAGACAGATGACAGATCAGATCACCCCTCACCCCTCACCCCTCACCCCTCACCCCTCACCCCTCACCCTCACCCCTCACCCCTCACCCCTCACCCCCTCACCCCTCACCCCTCACCCCTCCTCACACAATCCAATTCCAAACACCAAAAACACTCTTTCTCCAAATACTGGCTGGTCAATAGACTTCACAGTACTCACTCTTACAAAGACACTCAGCAACTCCTTCCCACACACGTTCCTACTCCTCTCCCAGTGTGATGGGAATCAGACCTTTAAATAGGCCTTGAAATGGCCTTCAGCTGGTCATTAGTCCCCATTGCTTGACTTGGCTCAGGTGTGACTGTGGCCTGCTGGGAAATGTAGTGTTTCCTGGCTCCCATGTGTTGTAGGCCAGGCAGCCATTTCCTTGTGCAGCCCCTTGGGCTGCCACAATATATTATTTATATATATTCTATATTAATATTACATATATTATATATATTATAATTTTTACATGAGAATGGTTTGCATTTTTAATACTTTTGCATTTTTATATTTTTTATGGCAAGTAGTGTATGGTGTAAGTAAAATAAACCATGACAAGCCAGGCATTATCAGACTATACTGTATATGCACACCTGGGGTGGTGTTGCAGCATGAGGCTGTCAAGCCGAGTGCCATTCCCACCACAGAAGTGCATATATATCCTAAGAACACACAGCTTGTTAATGTATTGTGGTATCCCAAGGGGCTGTATAAGAAAATGGCTGCCTGGCCCTTTCATTCTTGGGAGCCATTGGAACCGAAAAGGACTACAATTCCCAGCAGCCTGCAATCCCACACCTGATGAACAGCTGAAGCAAGACAAACAATTGGGACTACTGACAGTTAAAGGCAATTTGGGGAACTATTTAAAGGACTGTTTGTGTCACATTGGGAGAGAGGAGTAGGTTGGTGGATTAGAGTGGTGATGAGTGAGAAACAATTGTTTTGGATTGCCTTTTGGCTTGGATTTTGGCTTGGATTTTGGCTTGTTTTGAGGACCCTGTTTTGTGTATCAACTCGGACTGCTTGAGGAACTGTGTTGGATTGCGACCCTGGATTACAGACTAAGACAAAGCTAAGGATTGTGGACTTTATGTGTTTGGTTTCAAATTACCCTACCCTTTTTTGTGTTTTTGTCAAGATTAATTTAATAAAGTCATTGTTTGTTTTGAATACTGCCTCTTCCGGGTTATTTAACTGCCTACGCCCTCTGCAAAGGTCCATGAGTGTCGCCCCACCCCAAGGGACACCGCAGTATATATGCATGTTAATATTCCTTACATATGAATCTACACATAGGGTTTCTGCTCAAATTTAAGTTAACTTGGCAGCAAAAACTACGCCTTTGGATGGTGTACCATTGTTTCAGTAGCTATGAAACTCAAGTTAAATTATATATCGGTATTATAACTATTGTTGTTGCATTGTATGCCTGCTTTGCTTTAATGCTATGCTAACTAGACAAGCAATCCATATTAGGTGAAACATTGATGCCTCTGTTCATTATTATGCAGTGCTAGGCTACGACAATGTACTATACTTGGTTAGTTTACAAGCTTGTTAAGTTAGATCATTAATGTTAGCTAGCTAGCTAGTGTTAACTTACATATTTTTATCTTCATTGCTAACGTTACTTTGAGCTAATCTTGACTCAAGCTAACAGGCTTTTTGCTATAATTCTGTCTGTATTCTTGACAACAATGATGTGACTGGAATACGTGTCTGTTTCCAACAGTTTTACAAACATATCTCAATCTACATATCAAATATCGCCATCTACTATGCAAGTAATTAATGTTTTCATCTCTTCCTGAACCTGGGAAAATGAGGAACTATATTTCTTGTTGGATTTCCACATACCAAAATGTGATAAGCGTCTGCTAATATATATTATTTATATATATTATATATATTATAATTTTATAATAGAGATTATAATTTTTACATGACTATATAATTTTGTAGCGATCCAGGGGGGGTCGCTGCATAGAAATGTGTGTGCGGGGCATTATGGGGGAACGCTGTTGTGTGTTTGTTCTTCCCCCTGTGTTAAATAGATTTATGTTCAGTAAACCATGTTGCGTGTGTTATTGTTTAGCCTTTGTGCGTGTTAGATTGATGGTCATGGTGAGCTAAGTGTTAGAGCCACCGCGACCAGTGTGTGTGTACTGTTCAGGGTAGTCGCCTGAAGTTATGTGTCAAAAGTGTTACCACACACACGCACACACTGCTGGCGCAACACATGTGCACAAAACAGGGGGAGACTTTCTCTTGCCTTACAGGCAAAACAGTATTATTCTTACATTATTTCCCAGATGCTTAGCACGTGGCTTATTTGCACCTATGTGCAGTTTATATAATTGATTTGAATTGGTGTGTAGGGATGCACCCACTCCTCCTCCTCCTTTTTTTGGACATAGTCATAAAGGGAATCAACTTATTTGTCATTAATTAATCCAACAAGGCAGTAAGCAAAATTTGTCATCTGCCCAGGATCCCAGACTTAGTTCAGATCCTGATACTTAATTTCCGAGGCTATAAACGCATTCGTACATGTCAGAAATAAAAACTGAGGGGATCCACATAGAGGGTAAAGGTCACAGTAAACAGTCAGAGGAGGACTCAAGTTTTATATCTACAGTCTGTTTTTAGGGGGGAAGCCTTAGCCTTGGGCTGCAGATGAAACCTCTGGGTCTGGACCAATGGGAGCATTCATTATCATTTTCTAAAGCTCTGCGGAAAATATGTACATTATTTGTGAATACCTGTTCGTATGTTTGTCTATGCACTCATCTGGGGCTGTGCTTATCTTAAGCATGCATCTCTCTGGGTTTGTATGCCTGTCCATTCAGTCCTCAGCCATAATGCTGCATTACTATAGTGAGGGCTGCCAGTTTCCATGGTGATAGCACAGGCCTACTCATATGAATGTGTCAGAGGTGGTGAGACCAAGGAGTACTAATGATATTTTGTGAACGATTAGACAATAAATTAAATAATATATGTGGAAACATATCCCAGAACATTGTTGTTTGATTCAGTTTGGAACTGTAAGTCACCCTGGTGTTGGTATTTTATGTTTCTTATTTGTAAGTGCCTTTTCAGACATCTAGAAACAATTCAAGAGTCTGTTTTAATATAGCAGTAGAGGTTGTGTGGCCCATTTGCATTGGGAGTGGTATTCACTTTATCAATTTAGAGCACCTGTCTTTTGGGCAATTAACAGGGGTGTGGCCTTCATTCATATCCAGGTCTTTCTTACTTAATTGAAGCCACTGATTGGATTGGATCACATGAATCATATACTGTTCCAGGTATCAATAATCTGCTGACTGATATATCTCTAAAGCTTTGAAGACAATAACTGAAGATCTCGAGCCTGGAATGGATACCATGAGTTTAAAAGAGTTTAAAAGAGTTTAAAAGCTGAACCAGTGGCAAAAAACAGCAGCTATACCACATATTAATTCTGTAAGCACAACTGTATGTTCATCTCTCTTTGTGCTGGTGGACCTACTGTAGACACCATGAGGGATTAGATATTTTATTGGAGGCGAAAGCTTGATCGAGGCAGCAGAATGAACACAGGAATTCTTCAGGAACACAATTTGTCAGTAACAGCACATGAAAAATTGATAAAGAAATGAGCAAAGTGGTAAAGCATGGTGAGACTTGTTGACTGTGTTGGCCATTCAGAGGGTTCAGCCACACATCAATAGCTATTCAATTCCGTTAGCATCAACTGAGTCATACAGGGGTGTGTGTGATTCAATGGTTAAAGTGGTTTGCAGCCAGCTAAGAGTCAGTGGCAGCTCTTCCATTGAGGCAAAGAGGCTTAGCCTCTAATACATCTAGTAATTATTTACTAAATCTAGTAATTGTTATTAATTGTAATAATATGAATTTTGTTAGTTCATTGAGTGAGATTGCAGCATTTAAATTTGTATTCTACAACGGTTTCTTCCTCCCTGGCAGTCTTGTGTAAACAGGAAGCTTAAACAAGGTCTATGGTCTATTTGTTATTCCCAGTTTGTTTCTGAGTAGCTGTGTGCACAGGGCTCTGAGGCTGTGGCTCTCTTAGGCTTTGTTCACATGGACAATATAGTTGCGTCAGATTAACAGATAGGTATGAGTTGGGGGTTTCGCGGGCAGAGGGTGGGCAGAGCACGTGATTGTTGTCATCAATGTTTTACTGTTTTTTGTTAGCTAACAGGCTACCCAGGTAGCTAGGTTTTATATCGTCACCTTCTTAACCCATTTAGACCGGATGCAGCATTTGTGTGTTTATACCTTTAAGGCCGGATGCAGCATTTGTGTGTTTATCCCTTTAAGACCGGGAGTGACGTTTTGGTCTCTTCGATTTTGCGATTAATGAAATGCGCTGTGATTCGCTGAAATAGACGTGTACACATTTATTTTTTATTCATTTTAATTTTAATTTTTAATATTTTTTGTTGTTTATTGATTTTTTTTTTTAAATGTCAATGCACATTAGGGCAAAGCAAGGAAGTTCCAATAAAAGCCCAAGTCTCAAATGTTTTTTATTTCATGTTTCTATCTGCTCCAGAGGCTGAGATATGAAGGTTTTAGTGAACATTGACAATTCGGAAATTTTTTCCAGAAAACCCTCAGGTTTTAAGAGGTTGTGTAGAATAATTGCTTAGGTTTTAATAGGCGTTTTTAGCAGGCGTTTTAGGTCTAAATGGGTTAAAAGAATGGCCTAAGTCATATTTTTCAAAAAAATGAATAAACTTAACCAAATATAGAATATATGATATTTATTAATCATTTCACACAAAAAGGTTATGACAATATATGACTATTGACATACAAATAACGCTGTCTGTCAATTATGTAACATAAGAGGATTAGATTACTTAGGCCAATTTACGAACATGCCGTTGTGACTTAGGCAATTTTAAACCTGACTTAGGCCAAATTACTTCTGGAGTAAGTGACTTAGGCAAGCAGCCGCCATCTTGAAAGCTTGTAAAATTGCCTAAGTCACATTGTCTTGACATAGGCCATTATACTACCAGGGTAGGAACAGCATGATCTTTTCAATTAAGGATGTAGGCAATTTTACCAGAGGTGTGCCAGCATCATGAAGAGATGACTTAGGCAAAAAAATCATTTTCCTCAAAAAATGACTTAGGCCATTATTTTAAGAAGGTGACGATATGGAAAACAAGACAATTGAACTTTACTGGAATTTAAAAATACATATATGTATACACCAATATTTACATTTTTCACTAACCCATCATATCCTAGTGATGCATATATGTTAACTAGCCTAGTCTTTGTGAGGTAATGAGCATTTTCGCTAATATTTCATATCATGTACTGCTGTATCTTGTTATGAATTATTTTCATATTGTAAAATATCTTATTTTTATCTGAGCTAGTTAGTTTACCTCATGAATGAAGGTCTTGTCCAGTTTTGGCTGTTTGGGATCCACAGATTTAGGCACTGACTGTCGGAAAACATCCACGCCAAAACATAGCATTATTTTTATCCGCTTTGGTTTTGAACCCAAAATGCACCCACACTGTGGGAGGTGCTGAACGGAGGTTAAAAAAAGTTCATAAGAAAAAAACATTTGATCGACCAAATCTGTATCAACGTAGCTAGCAATGCAAGCAAGCGTGTTAGCTAGCTATCAAGAAGAAATCATTGATTGAGCTTTTACATTTTTGTTTGGACATTTTTAGCTCAAAAACGAATGAGTGAATTCTTCAAAAAGCCTTTCTGACTTTGTGTTGTGATTATAAAGTAACAAAGCTGCCGCTGTGCATCACAAGTTGTGTCAATGCAATTTTAAAGGACATTGCAGCTATTGTAGCAAGCAGTGGTAGCTAGTTCGCCATGAAGCGAATGTTTCTATGCGTGCCTCCATGTTTGTTTATGTATCGCTATTTGCCTTGACAACCTATCCACATTCCAAGGCTGAACTGCAGCTCTGTAGCAGCCAGCACTGACATGCTGTTAGTATGTCATCTTGTTTTCATGTTCTGGCCATGTCCTTCTACATGTCACTACAATTTAAATATGTATTTAATAACTTGAAACACTAAATACATTACAAATGTCATGTCAAGGAACTGAATGCTGCATCAAAATTATACAAAACAATACTAGGTGCTGGCAATTGCTAATGCACGGATGGTTCAATGGGCCTTCTGCGCTACTTGAAGTAGCTGTGAAAAGATCGCTGGGGTGACACCTACAGAAGTAAGTTCTTGATAAAAGAAAAATGAAATCTGCTCGTTTTATAACGTAGAGATCGATACCTGGATTAAAAGAATCGATACTGAATTAGAAAAAATAATATCAATATGTATTGTGTGTATCCATTTTTTTACCCAGCCCTAAAATGTATAGTTAAGTATATTTTATGAGACTGATATACTAAAACTAATGAGACTGATATAAGAGTACTTACATTTTTGGGTGCTCCCATGTGAGGAATTAACAAGCCTTACATTGTGGTATCAACCGTATTAGAATCTTAATTTCTAGAGAGATAGGCCCTACAATAGCAATTAGAGATGCACCGATTGCGATTTTCTTGGCCGATTCCGATTTCCAATTTTTGATTAGTCTGACCTGCCGATACCGATTTTGGCCGATTCCGATTTTTTTCTCCTAAAAACAATAATTGACAACTTACACAAACATTTTTGTAACTTTGCTTTAATAGAAAATTAAGATTGACAATTCTGAGGTAGGTCAGAAGCATGAGGTAGGTCTCACTAAAACACATTTCAAAATAAAAAAAGTGTTCCAGGTTACTGGACAGAGCTTTTCTTTTTTTGTGCAAATTAAATTCAATGATGAATAAAAGAGAATCCAACAACAGTGGCATGTAGCCTTTAAGTAATAAATAAAAAGAAACAAGAGTAGTTTAAATTTACTGACATGGTGACAGACCATTAGTCCGAAATATTTTTTAAAACACTAACGTTATATTCTGATGACAGATGACACAAGCCCTTTTTCCATTAAATAATTATATGGCTTCAACTTGATGTGCATCAGAAAGTTATTGCGACAATGCTAATGGAAAACAGGTTAGTTCGAACCTTTGATGCGCTAGACTAATTTGTTTGCTAGAGGTGGATTAGAGTAGATCCCAATTCTATACAGTGCAATGGAAAACACTTGTAGCGATATAAGGGCGGATGTTTCAGTTGCGGAGCTTGTCAAAGGCATTGAAACAAGCCGCTCTTCAGCAGAATTTCGTTATTTGCGTGAGTCAGGTAGCCTAACGACTACGACTTTAACTAGCTTCAAAGCTTAGATAAAAATGTTTCAAACTAGGAGTAATTGGAAAAGAGGCGATGCTGCTGTTTCTGAGTTTGTTTGATAGTGGAAACGCACAGCTGGCACCTTCATGCACAACACAGTTAATACACCATTTGTGGTTTAGCTAGAAATCGTTAGATGAATTTATCATTAGGTCTAATAAGTTCGATTTGTATGAGTGAATAGCACTGTTTCATAACGTCACTCATTAGCGAACATAATGATTTCAGTGCAATTCAGTGCTTCAGCAGGGCATTATTACGTCAGGTTTATGCACTACCACTATGTTCTATTAATGGAAAATGGTTCAGAGGAACCGAACTAGCGCAACAAAGTTAATTGTTAATTAACCCGGTACCTACGGTACTGTAGAAAAAACGACTACCGTCAGAATTTGGGCATCGACTTGGTACCTGGGTGATGACTTTTCAAGTGTCTGATTAGGTTGGTCGTTCCGAACGTTTTCGAGGTTGTTCCTCCGCGGCTTATTTTCGATTGACATGTATGACAAACTGCAAGCTTTAAGTCGTCTTCACTGACTGTGAAAAACGCCCATACTAAGGACATGTTGAGGCGTTTTCAGCGCTGCGCTCATCTGATCTGTTTGCATTGGCTCACGGGTGCGCGCACGTCACGTGAAAAAGAGGGGGGCGAGGAGCCAACCGGTGCACAGAATCGGCTATGTGGAGTGATCGGGATCAAGTCACCGATTGAGGCCGATCAGCTGAAAATCGGCCATTTCCGGTCAGAGGCCGATCGATCGGTGCATCTCTAATAGCAATGCTTTGGTTTGTTGAGAGAAGAAAGCTTAGTGTTGACAAAGAGCTTGTGGCTTAATTTGAGTTAGTAAAATTGGATAGGTAACATGTTAATTAATTGTAGCACTTATATATATTTCACTCTTTTTGTATAAATCAGTCAATCAGCATTGAACTGGAGGATTTAATAGTTAGTGATTTAAGAGATATACTGCTACCAGCCAGCTTGCTCACCTTGTTTCAGTGGGAGCAAAATTGAGGTTTAGATAACTAAGTGACCTCTGCATGCTTATCAATATGCTATGTCCAGAACGAAACAACAAACTTGACATCCCCGCCCCCCAGCCTCCTCAACCCTGTAGGGCACCAGCCATCCCTGCTAAGATTATCCACCACGATCCACCTGCAGTCACAAAGAGGCAGGCATGTAGATACACATATAAATACACACCCACACTCACACATGAAGAGGCATGCTGAACATTCTCAAAGATTATTGAAGAATGGATTGTTCTCACTGGCAGAACAGCCCAAACAGCCCAAATAAATTACCAACAAAACAAGTCTTTTCTCCCAATGATAAACAACACCACCACCAACCTTCAACTCAGCAATCATTTAATGAGACAGTACAGCTTCCTGGGCACACATTTCATCACATGGCAGCACACAGAACTCAATATACACATACTAAAACATAGTCATCTCCATAGAGCCTCACGATTACACCCGTGTCTTTCCCTATCCCACAAAAAAGACCAGTGGGTTTGGATTCAGGGCCCGAACATTACAAGGCAGTCCATCCCCAGCACCAAAACCAAAACCCCAGCACTCACTTTGACATATAAAAAACACACAATACATAGTAGTGCAACCTGCTTAATACCTAGAAGAGCTTCAAGTGTCCACTGCTCATTCGCCAAAGGACGACGACTCTTGTTACATCTACGCCGCCCCCCCCCCAAAAAAAAACGTAAATATTTAAATATTTAACTGAGGCGATAAGGACTCTGGGCCTGCATTCATAAAGTGTCTCAGAGCTCTGCTGACCTAAAATCTGTTTTGCCTTTAAGCTCATTGTGGATAAGGTTAGGATATAGACAGCAGAAACCTGATCTTAGTTCAGCACTCTGAGACAATTAGCAACAATTCTACAGCGCTTCAAGTGTTAATTACCAATTCAGGAAGGGATGATTTTATGAATATGGGCCTAGGTCTCCTCCTCGTCCACACCTTCCTATTCTTACCTTCCCATTAGTGTTCAATCTCTATCACCCTCCCCTCCACACAGCAACTGCCTCCACCCATAGAGTAATGAGTAAACCAGGAAGAAATGGGATGAGACGGTCTGTTACAAGGTGTATGTGTATATATATATATATCAGTGGTGGCTGGTGAGCTGGCAATAGAGGAAATCTTACCTTTAAAACCGACCATTGGTCTCAATTGGTTTTCATTTATTTTGCTTACTTAACAAGTGAGCCAAATAACTGAATAATCCATTGGCAAGATCTCACAAAGCCTGTTAATTGTGTATCACGTTGTAACATTCTCTTTCTTCACATCATATTAAGAGAAAGTAAATGACATTGACAGATTTAATTGAGTAAAAATCTACGGAATAATTATAGAGAATACACTACAGTGTTAATCTAAATCCCACTGTTAACTGTATAGTGTACTAGCTTTGAAAAATGTGCAATAAAGTCTAGCCTACCAGTTCGGTGAAAGCTTTGGTGCTTTTTAATGAGCATTGGACGACCTGATATGCACAGATCAGGATATTTACAAAGTCAATGCTTCTTGAATTAGGGTACGGAGAACGAAGAGTGGGCAACATTTATCCATGAGTTCAGATGATCTGTAGATATAGCAAATGTTAAAACAATTTTGTGATGTGAAACCAATGCTATCACAAAATAAAATTGGGAAGCTATACCTATTCATATTGATTATTCAGTTAAATAATTGCTTGATTGGGAATATAAACGGCAACAGGTTGAGAGTAATCGTCGGTTTAAAGGTATGGGGTTTTTCCTCCTAAATCTGATCAATAATTTGACTTCAGAGGATGATATTGCAACCCTGAAGTGTTCACTGCCTGATATTTATATTTGTGTAGATCTACAGAGAAGACCTGCTCAATGCTGATTCAGTGCTGGACACTGAATGGAGAGGTGAGTTGTGGAGGATTCCCTGTTGCACTTGCACTGTCACTTCTCAGTGAAAAGGTGTGCCTGGACTCGTCGGGCCTTCTCGATGCTCTCGAATGTCGGTGTTCCATGGGGAAGAGCCAAACGGTCATGCTCTGCTACCATGATGTCTTCGGCCTCCCCTGGAACAACATGCATGCGAGCTCAATATTCTGAATATGAATGAATTTGAATGACGCCTAATGAAGTTCAGAACTTGCATTAATTTCTGTCATAAGAACATTCATTATTAAGCCTCAAAATGCTTTAATTCACTCATGTCTTTATTCAGACAGCCACTCATTTGCCTCTCTTCCTCTCTACAGGGAGAACAATTCATTCATTCACCTATGATGATGCAGTTTATATGCAGAGAGAGCTGGGATACAATATGCAGGTCAGGTCATTATATAAAATACAATTAATAATGTATAATTAAGTTTTATGATTGTGCTGTAATGTCTGAAATTTGGAACTGTTCAACTGTTTTGAAGCAGCCACAATGGTAATGTCTGTAACGTTGAATAAGAAATAGACAGTGAAGAGAGAGACTATATTTAGACCATATTTGACCTTTTCCAACCCTGTTATTCCAGTTTTTCATTTTTTATTAATTATCAGAAATGTTGCCCTTTTTTCTTTTTCACTTGAATGTTGTAAGGCAAAATGTGTAAATAAAGCTGGAAAAATATGGATTTTATGTACTTTCATTTCAGGCTGTAAGACAAAAAAAGTGACTATTTCAAAAGGGTATGATGACTTTCTATAGGCCCTGTACTGCATGGTATTATTAACATCTCAAATATTAAAAAAAAACAAGTGTGAGTAATACACAAATTATGTAAATGATTTCCTAGTTATGTAAATTGTCAGCCTGCAAAACCCTATTTTTTGTTGTCTCTTAATGATAGGTTCAATGCTAATGACATACTTTATGGAATATACTGGTCAAATTATGTCAGTTCATCATATACACCTTAACGGTAAATGTGAAAGAAGTTTAATTAGGAAATAAGTAACTAAGTAACACAGGTTGACATTAATATGGAATTGCCCATTACCGATAATCACAAATGTTCTTCAATTAGGCTATGACATTATGACATTTACTTAGCAATCATTTAAATACTGAAAACCTGCACCTTCAAATTAATTAATTTGAATACATTTCAAAACTTAAAACCGGTGGCAGAGCCTTTGGCTTTAGAGCTCCCAAGCTTTGGAAAGACCTTCCAAAGATCATGCAGGAAGCATGACTCTTTCGACACCTGTGCCCTATAATCCAACTCCATACCCTACTTGAGTTGTGTTGTTCTTAAACTGCAGCCGGAAAACAAGTGACAAGGCCAACTGTGAAGCACCTGTGTGACTGTGTAATTGTTTGACGGTAATCCTCTGTACTTCACAAGTATGCAAAATGTGTAGTTGGAGGCGTTTTTGCAGTGGAAACACATGGACAGAGTGGATTTACCTTTTATGCTGTACTTTATGTGCATGCGACAACGTCAATTTACCTTTGATGCGGTGCATTAGGGACCCATATGCCAAGTCTATCTGGTAGGCCAGGATGAAGCTGAGGGGCACCAAAGGAACAAAGAGCCCTGGCCTCTTCCTTCTTAGAGCTCTGAGAAAAAAAACATTTGTCATGTGTTCATATGTATAATTACACTAAACGTACACTACTTTTAATTTTTTTTTTTATTCGAATGGTATACAAAATCAATCCACTATGCTAAAGGCTGCTTGGTACAAAGACGCCAGATTTAGCTTTTATCTTTTGTAAAAAATAATATAGGGTTTTGGTATTCACAAGCCTTGCTTGTCAGGCTCATAACTTTAACTATAAGGCTGACCAGGTTAAAGGCCAATGCATGTTTTACTATGGCAATAGCAAACAAAATGACGTCAGGCACAAGAGAACTGTTCACAGAGGCTGTTATATATGCTATATGACTATGTCACTGTTGAAAGCAGGAGATCACTGGAGATGGACCGCAACTGTCAAAATTGTTATGCATTTCACCCCCACTGTGAACCCACCATAATGACAGGGAAAGTCATGTTTTTTTCCCCAAGACCCCAAATTGAGAAAATTGTGGCAGAAGCAATGGGTGTCTGTGCAGTTATATTAACAAACACATTTGTTACTGTCATTTATTTTATTAATTATTACACTGCCCGTCACACACTCCAATATTTAGTTGGACCGCCTTTAGCTTTGATTATGGCATGCATTCGCCGTGGCATCGTTTCGATAAGCTTCTGCAATGTCAATGTCAACATTTATTTCCGTCCAGAGTTGCATACATTTTTCGCCAAGATCTTTGATGATGGGAGAGTCAGACCGCTGCGCAAAGTCTTCTCCAGCACATCCCAAAGATTCTCAATGGGGTTAAGGTCTGGACTCTGTGGTGGCCAATCCATGTGTGAAAATGATGTCTCATGCTCCACGAACCACTCTTTCACAATTTGAGCCCAATGACTTGTGGCATTGTCATCTTGGAATATGCCCGTGCCATCAGGGAAGAAAAAATTCATTGATGGAAAAACCTGGTCATTCAGTATATTCAGGTAGTCAGCTGACCTCATTCTTTTGGCACATAATGTTGCTGAACCTAGACCTGACCAACTGCAGCAACCCCAGATCATAACACTGCCCCCACAGGCTTGTACGGTAGGCACTAGGCATGATGGGTGCATCACTTCATCCGCCTCTCTTCTGACCCTGATGCGCCCATCACTCTGGAACAGGGTAAATCTGGACTCATCAGACCACATGACCTTCTTCCATTGCTCCAGAGTCCAATCTTTATGCTCCCTAGCAAATTGAAGCCTTTTTGTCCGATTAGCCTCACTGACAAGTGGTTTTCTTAAGGCTACACAGCTGTTTAGTCCCAATCCCTTGAGTTCCCTTCGCATTGTGTGTGTGGATTTCTAGAGTTCTACTGTTGATTTTTTACGATATGATTTCACCAAACGTTTAAGTGATCGCCGATCACGATCATTCAAGATTTTTTTCCGACCACATTTCTTCGTCGAAGATGATGGTTCACCACTATCCTTCCAGGTTTTAATAATGCGATGGACAGTTCTTAACCCAATTTTTGTAGTTTCAGCAATCTCCTTAGTTGTTTTCTTTGCTTGATGCAAGCCAATAATTTGACCCTTCTTAAACAGATGAACATCTTTTCCATGACCAGAGGATATGTCTTCTGACATGGTTGTTTAAGAAATGAGAAGCTACTCACTGCATCAGTTAGGGTTAAATAACTTGTTGCCAGCTAAAACATATTAATCACTGCAGTAATTATCCAATAGAAGGCTCTTACCTATTTGCTTAGTTAAATCCAGATGGTGACTTTTTTTTGGCCAGGCAGTGTATAATGTTGGATAAGTACTAATAAGCTAATGTGTTACTGGACACCAACTAGCTAGCTACATTAATGTTAATTTTCTACTAATCTTAGCTCAGTTAATCGAGTGAGTCAAAAATAAAAAATGTAAACACACATGGAAATGAAATTAACCGTACTATATGGCCTGCATCTTACACTAGTTCAGCATGCTATATTAGTTTAGGCTTATCCTTAAAATGAGATGTCATGAATTAGCAAGATGCACCATTGTATTTGGATTGTGTCTCTCCAGCCAGTTGTTGCTATGTACGTTACTACGCTGGGACATGAACTTCACTCTAGTGGAGAAAATCGAAATTCTCGCTTTTGGCTTCGCTTTACCCAGGCGAATTTTGACGTCTGCCCAACTTCTTGGGATGTGCTTTCTAATAAACCAATGGTAATTTACTTCTGACAAATCATAATCTTGTGTAGGTGGGATCACCTTCAATCACCACTCCAATTAGATGCGGTGACTGAAGCCAACTCAACCATAGCATAGTCGTGGCTAACACTTGGTAGAACCAATCAGATTGCAAGAAAAACGAATCCACATTCTGCAACTTCTCTTTCCAGTAGCTATAGTGTCTGGGGTCGAGACTAAGGAATCACTGACACATTCTTACAAAAATATGTGGATATACACTACCGGTCAAAAGTTTTAGAACACCTCTATTTATCCAGTTTTTATTTAAATTGTGGCAGCCGGCAGAGGTACATGAGAGGGGAGGTGATAGAAAGCCGATATGTGCGCTTCCCTGTGTTTACCTCTATGCCCATACATGGAGTTCCTGCGTTACCACCGTCTATATTGACAATCAAGCCAATGCCCATATATGGAGTTCCTCAGCAATCGGTGAGATTAACAACACCTGTTCCTGATTCACGGAGCCCAGCTGCAGTGAATCAGCGCACGGATTGGAGGCGCAGAAAAAGGTAAACACACACACACACACACACACACACAGGAGAGTACCTTAACAAAAATCAATGGTGGATGTGAGGAGAGAGAAAGAGAGAGAGAAAGAATAATTAATGCACTGTGTATGATTTTGTTTGAAAGGAGGAAGCTGCTGTGTGCCATTGCCCTGGACTGTCTGAGATCCCACCCCGTGTTTGACCCTCGCCTGCCTGACTTCCCTCCGCCTAGCCCAATCCTGGACTGTCTGAGAATCTGTCTTCGTGTGCCAAACCCTGCTCACGGATATCGACGATTCTATTGTACTGTGGATTGGACTGTTGCATTACAACTAAACTCTTGATCTTGCTTCCAACAAACAGAAAATAAATTGTTGAATTACATTTATTTGGTTGTGGACAGTGACTTTATAATTTTCAGTCAAGTGAACACTATCCACCCTCGAGTGTGTCACAGTTTAATGTTTCAATGTACTCTGAAATTAAAGCATAGAACAAATAAACAATTGGAGATAAAAAAAGAAATCATGGAATCGTTTTGTTTAACAAAATGTAATAACAAAAATGTACTCATCAAAGTAGCCACCTTTTGCAGATATAACAGCCGCACACACTCGTGGCATTCTTTATACAATGGAGATCAAATATTGTTCGGAAAGTTATTCCCAATACTTTTGCAGAAGTTCCCACAAATGTGTTGCACTTGTAGGTTGCTTTGCTTTCACCCTTCTGTCCAGTTCATCCCAAACCGGGTTCAGGGTGCCAGTCACTCTGTGCAAGTCGCCGACTCTGGGTCCAGCAAAAGAGCCCCAGACCATCACGCTTCCTCCTCCATGTTTGACAGTTGGTGTCACACACTGAGGAACCATCCTTTCGCCTACTCGACGGTGTACAAAAACCCTGTGTGATGAACCAAAGATTTCAAATTTGGATTCATCGATCCATAAGACCTTCTTCCAGTCTTCAGTAGTCCACTGGCGGTGCTTCATGGCCCAGGCAAGCCTCTTTTTCTTATTTTGCCATCTTGGCAATGTCTTTCTTACTGCCACTCGACCTGTCAAACCTGCAGCTCAAAGTCTTCTCTTCACAGTTGAAACTGAAACTTCCTTACTTCGACCAGTGTTAAGCTGTGCTTGAAGCTGTTGTCCTGTAAGCCGCCTATCACGCAACTGTTGACGCTCAGAAACTTGTCTTCTTATTTTTTCGTTGTGGCTTTGGGTCTGCCAGACCTCTTCCTGTCAGAGTTTCCTCCAGTTTCCAAATGCCTTTTGATGGTGTAGGAAACTGTACTCACTGACACCTTGGCCTTCTTTGCAATTTCTCTAAAGGAAAAACCTACACTTTTAAGGGTTATAATGGTCTATCTGTCTTCATTTGTTAATTGCCTTTTTCTCGCCATTTTGATAGCAATATATTACTTCCTGCAGTCCAAATAATGCTTCAGAGGGTGTAGTAACATAGTCTGTTCCAACACTGCTTTTATACAGACAGAGGGTTTGTAAGTAATAAACAAAAGTTGGGACACCTGTAGGAATTGTTTGTATCAACTTTCAAGGCTTAATTTACTTCCATTGCTGCAGATCAGCTGTAAGTTGTTAACCCATTACTTGTTCCCTGAAAAGAGCCTTTTTTTTTTATAACTCTGAAATGTACATTATTTTTCAGTTTTTGGTAACCAAAATTATTATTATTATTATTATTATTATTATTATTATTTTTTTTTTTTTAAACCTCAGTTTACCGCTTACCTTTGTACCATTTCAGGTTATTTACTGGACTTGAACCGCTTAAATTTCAGTAAAAACTGGAAAAATGGGGGTGTTCTAAAACATTTGACCGGTAGTGTATGTACAATTTAATTTTCAGTAGGAATCCAAGTTGTGTTTAAATCAGGTGGTTCTAATCTGTATTGAGTGATACCATAGCTATACCCTGCAGGGCTGCCAGCCATAGACAGTACTGGCACAGTCAGGATTTAATATGCCACTTCACTTACCGAACGAGCCATTCGTCAGTCTCCACAATTCTTTTGTTTCCACTTTCATCAAAGTTATTTAGTATAGGTCTTCATTATTTATTAATGCCAAGAAAATATTATAACCTCCACAGTGCACATGGGTCTGAACTAGTCAGTCCCCCAGCACTATCTTTAGACCATCTGGAAAGGGAAGTTACAATTTGTAAGATTTGTTTCCCCAGTAAACATTCTGCAATCTGATTGGTTATAGCAAGTCTTATCCAGCATTGAGTTGGTTGGTACGGGAGTTTACAGATGCAGCAGATTTAAAGGTTAATAGTACTGTAACAGTATGTAAGTAACTGTGGTAAGTGAGGCTGTGTCTGAACTGAACCTACCCAGCAGTGATCCCCAGGGTTGCCAGGCTGAAGAATGCACCATAGTAGTTCAGGAACTCTCTGGACCAGGCAATCTGCATTGCCATCTGCCTCTCTCTCATCTGGTTCTGCATTTGAATCTGGCGCTCCATCTGAGTACAGAACACAAAAAAAGAATTAAAATGCAGGAGTAAGGAAGAGGATTAACAAGTTCAACCATGTTACTTTTAAAGAAAACGTTCTACATCATTATAATTTCCCATACATCTAATCCAACAGATTGTATAGTTATGGAATCATTTATTTCATAATAAAATTGGTTGTGAGTAACTGTCAATACTGTAGTGCTACACACGCTAATTATATGCTTTAGTGTGCTGGCGTCTTTCCAACCATTTGGACAGCAACTATCATCATTACTTTGCGGTGCATATTGAGCCTTGAACAAGTGATGGAAATACAACTAGATTAGCTAGATAAAGTTAAACAACTTTGTACATTACCTATCCCAACTAACTACATATATTTAATAAACATTGTTCTGACAGGAAATCAGTAATATCTACTGAACAAATTCAACAAGACAAACATTTGATAATGCTCAACAGCTATCACAAATGTTCACCTGCTAATGTAAACTGCTTTCTATTTTCAATGCAGTACTGCCTCATGTTCAACAAGCAAAGCGAATAACTGAGCTAAATAAAAAGGAGATGGATGTACCCACCATGAAAACGTTTTGGCATTTCTATTTCTCTGTTAAGGGTTCCATGGTGGCAGCAACGTTTAGGGTTTGGGTTAGTGTTAGGGTTCCTATAGAACCCACACATCTGTAAAAGGTGTTGTACCTCTTTGTGCGTCCTGGGACTGGGTAGACCTGCAATTGCCTGTAGTTTTGCTGCCCGAGGGCACTACCATCCCGACCAACCAAATGGCCCAAGTAAGCTTTTTCCATGTTCACTTTTGGGGAGATTAATGATGAGACTGGCCGCAGCCACTCTTTGAAATAACTGGGTCACGTGAACAATATGCTCATCCCATGACTCACTATAAAACCACCACATCACCAATATAGGTCACACAATTGCAGGCTCTCTGGGATCTGAGGTGCTTTACATATCATGTGGTGTTTACGTATCATCACGGGTAGGAAAAGTGGACACCTCCTGAGCACAATCTGACAGAGGCACCCATTTTAAAGGTCAAATTTGGACACAAACTTTGCATCACCAATCCTATCTATAAAATCTTAAAATAATATAATATATACAGTCAAGCCGGAAAGTCTGCACACCCCTTTCACCTTCTCCACGTTTAATTGCGTTACAGACTTATTCTACAATAGATTAAGTTCATTTTTTGTCTCAACATTCTACACAAAATAGCCCATAATGACAAAGTGAAAACAGGTTTTTAGACATTTGTGCTAATTTATAAAAAATCTAAATGTAAAATATCATATGTACACAAGTGTGCACATCCTTTGACATATGACACCCAAAAGTGAGCTGAGGTGCATTTTGTTTCCACTGATACTGCTTGAGATGTTTCTACAACTTGATTCTAGTCCACCTGTGGTAAATTCAATTGATTGGACATGATTTGGAAAGGCACACACCTGTCTATATAAGGTCCCACAGTTGACAGTGCATGTCAGAGTAAAAACCAAGCCATGAACCACCACAACTCTTCTTAGAGCTGGCCGTCCGGCCAAACTCAGTAACCGGGCAAGAAGGGCCATGGTCAGGGAGGTGACCAAGAACCCAATGGCCACTCTAAGAGAGCTTCAGAGTTCCTCTGCAGCGATGGGAGAACTTGGCAGAAGGACAACCATCTCTGCACCACTCCATCAATCAGGCCTTTGCATGCGCTGCGGGGAGCCTGAGCAGACTGCCGACCACATAATCACCATCTGTCCCCTGTATAGACCTCCTTCGGAGGATGGCCTCTTCCGAGTGGGACCAGAGACGAGGGCGTGGCTGCACGACACTGAGTTGGACATCTGATGGCGATACACGAAAGAAGAAAAAAGAAGTCCAACGGCCCCCCTGGAACTGTGGATGATAAATCTAAGAAGTTAACTGTCTGATGCTTAACTCACACATTGCCCCCTGGAACACCCCAGACATAAAAATTGATTCCTGATCTGACTGTACTTCTTTTCGAAGCAGATACTGTGTAAAACACTTGGGAAGTTTATCAAGAGCAGATTTCTCCATTTCTCAATGGAATCCCTGCAAGGAACTGAGTAGTGACATCCATTACTGTCAAAAGATACTGGTTTATTGCTTTTTGGTCATTACTGTCTAGATAAAACCCCTTAGGCTTAATCGCATTAATGGTTACTGCAATTTCACAAAATCTCTTAATAACCGTATCACTCTGCTGTTCTGTTATGAGGCTGTCTGGAGTAAATTTATCTTCGGGAGCATCCACGTTTGCAAAGAACGTCTCAGCTAAAATTACACTGGTCTCCACCACAGCCACTACCTCTGCTTCCATCTTTCTCATGCAGGCCTGTGAATAGGTAATGACACAAGTTGGAAAGAGTCCTGGAAATCCCTCCTTCAGCTCCTAAGTTGCAGGGGAATTCACTGGTGTTTTTGACACAAGGGGGTTAACACAGACATTATCCCCCACTGGGTTCCTCTTTTCCAATTGAGAGAACGGTGGTTTCATATTCACAAAATGAACCTGGTGGATGGGCTCATACCCCTCGAACTGCTGTCGAATACGGCGTTGCGAGTAAATGTCAGTATACTTGCTGCGACTTGAGGTCTGCTCATTTAATAACGCTCCAGGATGCCAGATGGGGGAGTTTGCTAGTCGCTAGACTACGGAACCACAAATATAAATACCAAAGCATCAGCAAGGGCCGAATGTGCAATGCAGTCATGCTTGATGTACAAAATAACCCTATGCTTAAACCATCATACCTTATGATAGGATCCTGTAACAGACATAAGAATGTGTGCTCCAGAAACTGCAAAATGTCATTTCTTATTGTACATTCTATATAGCATCAAGTGACTGTGAATTTTATTTTTTTATGTAGTAGACCATGGGTTAGCCTGGCCTATATTACATTTAGAGAACTGTGCATCAGCAATTGTTATTACTAAGCAGGGTTCATTTTATTTTGATGATAACTTAGAATAAATGGTATCTGACTATCCATATTAATATAATGTAGCTAATTAGCAGGCTGGTTAACTTGATTAGCAACTAGCCTATGTCACACAATTGGTGGTGAACTGAGGTCAAATAGATAACGTAAAATTATTATTGAGGATTGAGTGTATTGGGAGGGGCTGTGAGAAAAGTTCGACAAGTTCGGCTAGCCAGCCTGCAGCACTGCGGTGATCACAGCCCAATGCTGCGCTTCGTTTTGGTCACAAACCCACCATCTTGCCTGTGCGGACACACCAAATTCGATTTCTATGGCACACACTCACTAACCACATAAAATCTACTATACAACTTCTGGGAGATTCATAATCCCAATATAGCAAAACAATGTTAAAACTCTGTCTCAAATGACCATTTACAACATTATGGGAATTTTTAAACTTTTTTTTAAAGAATTCCACTTTGGAACACATCCAGACGAAGCTCCCAATTGTTATGAACCAACTTCCCCGAAGTTGCCTTTTCCCCCGGTTCCCTGTTCTCCTAGCTTCCCAAACATCCCCCAAAATGGTTATCAGAGATGCCAACATTGGAATCCTGTAATCAGGAGGATCTGTCAAGCGCAGCGAGTGAAGCAAGCGGCGCACATATTGACTGTTTTCTTGGCTATACTAACAAAGAACTAAACTGTTAGAACTGTTAGAACTAAAAGTCAACTAGAGCTTAGGAGAGGATTCTATCCCAATGTGTATGGTGTACCAGCTGTCCTCTCCGGGGTACACAGATTCCGAGAGTTGGTGAGCTCAGTCAGCAGGCCTCTTGGTCAGCACAATAGCATATTTGATTTCTCTTGGTTATTTTATTTAGTTAGTGAAAAATAAACAAAAGGGAAAAAACAAACACTTGCACACAAAGGTAGGCCAAAAGGGAAGACTGGCAGCCACAACTGTGAGAGTCTGGGGGTCAAGGGTCAAGTTTGAGTCGCCATTTAAAAACAACAGAACACCTTTAACGGTGCGATTTCACCTCTTCATTCTTAACTGCTCACCATATCATCCTTTTGAGCCTGTCCCAAAAAAGGGGACCGCCCTCCCTGATTTTACATCATGCAGCTTTATGCCAAATTAAAGAAACTATAACTAAATGTGTTCAAGTGACCCTAACCCAAGGACACCTAACACTGTGCATGCCCTCCGCATCCCTCCCAACTTCACACACACACAGACTTGACACTTCCAGTAAAAAAAAAATGTTTCCCCCTTTGTCACTATGCCAATAAGTATATGCAGCCCGCCCTGTGCAAACTTAGGGTGCATTTGACAAGCCATCTCCTTTGTTAATTGCTAACACAGTACCACAGAATGTACAAATGTCACAAACACTCTATGGCAGGGGTACTCAAACTTTTTTATTAATGGTCCACTTATACATTTTACACAAAATCAGAGGTCTCTAAAACTATACACATTCAACAATGCAGCATGGTGGCTTTAATCAGTTGGAGAAATGGCACGGTTTTCCTGTAACCAATGCTTTGAACCTGGGTACAAAAGGTGTGATAACCAGGCGGAGGCACTGAGGCAAGTGTTAATTGGTTAAGGGTTAATTGCGGTAAATAAATGACAACCTTGTTAAGGTGGAGAACATTTGCTGCAGTAAATATGTTGTTTAGTTATATACCACATGAGGCTAGCTAGATATTTTTTGTGTTTTGTTTTATTAATAGATGAAAAGCTAGCTTTCAATATAACATTGTTATTTTAAACTATGTGCTAGATAAGCCACTATGCAATCATGTCACCTAGCTAGCAAGGTAATGTTCTGTAGATATACCTGGCTAGCAAAGCTAACGTTACTTCTTGATTTCAGATTGTTCCATGGCTGTCAGCCAAAGCTTGATAATGTCTAATGTGCAAATTAAAACTTTGATTTGAGGATATGATCTTATATAAAGCATCATATTTATATAAGTATGATAAAGTAAGTTTTATGGAGGGGAGAAAGAGGGACCCACCAGTGTTTTTACCACTTTTTTCATTCATACAGAAAGTAGACCAACTTTATCATAAAATAAAGCAAGATCCAGTCTTTGATGGATTGATGATGAGTAGTGGGTCATTTGAATATTTAACAATTCAATGATACGTGGAGGATATTGAACTTGCTGCGATATCTAATCGAAAATCGAAAATAATCAAAAATTTCAATTGCTTAGCCTATTACTGATTATTGAGTTTTCTTATTTGTAGGGATGTTCTCCCAAATATACAGGCATCATGAAGAGCCTGTCAGAAGGGACACAATGAGTAGAGACCATGGAGAAGTTTTTATCCACACCCAGAGAAATCAAATGTAGTGAAAGAAACTGTACGATGTTTCGGAAGAACGGAAGAAATGTAATTTGCATTGCTGTTTTTTTTCATTGTATTTTCTGTTATTGCTCTAAATAAAATCAGTGTTTGCGCATGAGGTGACACCCCCTCCCATGTAAGACTGCATAACAACAACCCCATTGGAGGGCCTGAATTCTGTTTTGCTAATATAATAATACATTTCCAATAATTTTTTTCAGAAAATGAAATAAGGACAGTATTGAAATAGAGCCAGAGTGGCAGTTGGTATGAAGCAGGACTTAATCCTTGGTTCCCCAGCTAGGATCCCACATTACTGTTTCACAGTGAAACAGTGAAGAAGAGACAAACACACTGCCTCCTGCTGCAGACATTCAATTTCATCTTCCCTAATATGTGAATTTAATATTGAATGCACATTTAAAGACAGCTTTACATGAAGGCTAGGTGGCTAAAAGGCTGAGGCTAATGTGACTGCCTTCATCAGTAAAATGGTGCTATGTGCAGATGGCAGTATTACATACCAAAGTCTAGACTCTAGAGCGTCACCACAGGTGTACAAGCGAATTATGGCTCCTCATTAATTATCTTGTACACCTGTGGTGATGCTTTAGAGTTAGGTATGTAAGACTCATCAGCATATAACACCATTCACTGATGAAGACAGAGTGCTGATCTTTCATGTAGAAATATGTTCTTTTAAAATTGTAGAATAAAGAGCTACAAATCTCACCTGGAGTCGCGAGTTGAGGACCATGAATTCCTGTTGCTTCTTCAAGTTCTGATCCATGGACTTAGACATCAGAAATCCCATTGTGCTACTGGTGAATTAAAAACATACATGTATCAGTGTTTAAATATCAGTGTGGGTTATTCATTCCAGTTATATTTAATACAACAGGCTCTCATAAAATAGAGACATTTTGTGAGGAAGCACTAATTTATTACTACTCTAGATAAAAGGGGTCACACTCCCACTGAAATGAGGGTCAGTGCATACTTTTGTCAGCCTTTAAAACAAATAATAAAAAAACAGCAGACTTGCGGGATACTTAGGAAGCTATGAGGTTTTTGTACACTAACATAATAAAATAAAATATATTCTATTTAGTAGATGCTTTTATCCAAAACAACTTACAGTAGTGAATGCATACATTTTTCAGTATATAACCCAAAAGCCACACAGAACCACTAGACAATAAAGTATTATCAAATTATCTAATCTAATCTAGCCAATTCATTATAACAACAAGAATGATGTAAAACAGAAAATAATACTTTAACCATCATTTGAAGAAACTGGTCAACACACATTGCCTGAAAACAGTAGTTTTTATCTTCAAAAGGCTGTGACCTCTGGGGTCAACCTCCAATAATAACCGCCAACAATAAAAGCCTCAGTATACTTCAAACTAAATCGAATTTGGTGTGTCCGAACAGGCAAGATGGCGGGATTGCGACCAAAACGAAGTGCCGCATTGGGCTTCTATCGCTGCCGCAGTGTGCAGGCTGGCTAGCCGAACTTGTCGAACCTTTCGCACAGCCCCTCCCAATACACCATCACCTATTCGCATATTTGCGGTTCCGTAGTCTATCGACTAGCAAGCTCCCCCATCAGGCAGCAAGTATACTGACATTATACAACGCTGTAGTCGGACAGCAGTTCAACAGCCTGTGCGAACACGCCAAATTCGATTTCGTTTAAAGTATACTGGGGCCTTAAGGAAGATCACAAAATGTGGACCCATCCTACAATTCTTCAGAAAAACCCACCGGCTGGGCAGAATACACAACTACAATTCAGGATTCCTAAAAAATACAAAGGAAATTCAACCACATTAAATGCAGTCATTTATTGCAGCATTCAAGCATAGAAAAACCCAAGCCTCTTATCAAAACAAAGCCCTTTTACAATTAGAATTTGAATATTTAAGTTTTATGTCCCTTTCACACCTACCCTGTATGGTCCGTTTTAATCGAACCATGGTGCGTTTACTCCGTTAGTCCGGTTCGTTTGGAGAGGTGAGAACACGCATTCAAACTCTGGTGCGGACCAAACAATCGAACCATGGTCCTCCCGTAAAGTCGGGATTCGGTCCGGTTCCAAGTGAACCACTGTTTGGTTCGTTACATATGTGAACGCAATCGGACTTAATATAGGACCGAATATAGGAAGCAAACCAAAATACAGTGCATTGCGGGTTGAAAGCGGATGTTGACACTTGTCAGAGACAGCTGAGCAAGGGATGAAATGACTGTAATAAATACACGGAGAACATATCGTAGGCATCCATTAGGGCCCGCCTTCTCCATTGGTGGCCTCTTGTACGTCTCCTCTGTATTGTGTGAAGCAATAAGCCTACATTGTTCACACGTCTCGAGATGTGCTCACACGTTCCCGCTGTTCTTATTTGGTTGGAAGACCAAATCATAATTATGAAAGCGATGATCGCGATCGCAATTGCAATACGCTGCTGTTGCTCCATTTTGTCCGCGACCAGAAAGTGATTTTCCCATGGAAATGTTCTGTCCAATGGATGAACGACCTGTACGACCGCGTGTCATTTGTTCACAAATTTAGGTTCGCCACAGGACCGTGTGGACACTAACCGGACCTAATGAAAAATGTAACAAAGTAGCAACTTGGTCTTGGATCGAACCAAATCTATCGAACTATAGATGTGAAAGCGACATTATTTTGTGATCTCTTATCTTTTTTAACTTTTTTTTAAATGTGTTTTTCTTCTGAGCTATTGAGTGGTTTTTATTGTGGTCACTCTAAAAAAGCAGTGCAGTGCTACGATTAATAATCTTAATTATAATTAAAATATAAAATAGCTATGTCGTCCTTAGCATGATCATTTTAATTACATTGTATTGCCTTTCAAATCCAACCGCCTAGTAGGATCTTTTTCAGTGTTGAAAGCCCCAACTTTAAGGTTTAATTCAATCCAAATGCCGACATCATATCAGAAAACCTTCGAAAAACCGGACCCATGCGACCAACTCTGACGTAAATGGAAACCAGTCCTGTACGGCTTCACTGTAGGCCTATACACAAGAACATATCTAACCTATATTTGTTTTAATTCATTTTAATTTCAGTGCAACACCTGGTGTGGTGGTCTTGTTTCTGCTGCTGGCTTGTGTCTCTGCTATGTAAAATAACTTTTCCACCTCTGAGAAACTGACAGATGATAGAGAATCTGATAAAAACCATGAACGGGATTACAAACATGTCAAGCCTGATAGCCGTACCAGACAAAACAATTTACGTAAAAACTTCCCTTCTAAATTATGATCAAACTCAACCGGTCTCTGTGATAAACTGTCTCTACAGACAAACAGACCGAGAGTAGGTAGAGTGCGCAATGCAATGTGCAATTTGTAGGAAATCATGTTTATAACGAAGCAACATCATAATCGGAATCCGGAATTTAAAACCACATTACACATTGTCTAATGTTTTAAACCACAAACGTCAACAGCAGACAAGGTTAATGTTCTGCAGTTCCATGGTCAGTTTCAAACAGTAGTTCCAACTCTGGGATCAAAGGGTTAAGAAACACTGATGGCATCCAAATAATTGTGCGTTTGACTTACATTACATTACAGGCATTTAGCAGACGCTCTTATCCAGAGCGACTTACAGTTGACATTTCTTTACAATCCATTTTACAGATGGATATTAACTGAAGCAATTCAGGTTAAGTACCTTGCTCAAGGGTACGGCAGTGTCCCACCTGGGGATTGAACCTGCAACCTTAACGTTACAAGCCCAGTTCCCTAACCTTAGACCTGGTCAACCACTGTCAGTTAAGTTAGCTATAGCTATAGGGTTTACTAGTGTTAACCTCTGGATAAGGGCGTCTGCTAAATAAATATTATGTTAGTTGTGATACGTTCGCACTGCATTGACTGACAGAGTAACGTTGTAATTATAGTTTCAGATACAGTACTTTGAGAGAAGTGACATTCTGCTGCAGACTGACAGAGAAAGTATCATTAGGTGAAGATCATTTATAAGTCTTGGCGTTGTTCAGCTAATTTAAAGACAAACTCACAGGCTGAATTGCGCACTGCTGCATTGACCAGAATGTTAACAAGCTACAAAGCAGTTAAGAGTCAAATACCGAGCAAACAACTAACGTTAGCAAGTATAAATGGCCCGGAATGGAAAAGATCCTGGTTTAGCTAGGTAACATTAGCTAGCCAACTTATTTGGCACGGTAAAAATCCATCCAGCTCGACATATATTCATGAAAGGCAACGTACCTTTTGTTAAATTTTTGAAGTTATTCAACAGACTTGTGACCTAAATGTTATTCTTATGAAAGAAGAAAACTATCTATAACGTGAGACCAAAGTCAGATTTTGCAGGTTGGCGTTGAAAATGGTAATTATTGCAAAGTACGACAGCGCTTGCACTCCTTGCCGCCCACACACATCAAACAACCTAGGTTTTCATTGGTCTGTTTGTGTGTGTGTGTGTGTGTGTGTGTGTGATATGGGAAACGTCAAGGGCACCGGTTATTTTGAGTCTGGTCTGGTCTGAGGATGTAGCTATCAAGAGTGATATTATTTATCTAATTGACTATTTTAGATAATATTTAAAGCAGTTAAATTCGCCAAACTCTTGGAATTATAATTAAAATATATTTCGTTTTGTGAATTTTTCTCAAGAGTTTATTTTACCAACTAAATGTAGTGTCATACTCAGGTGCCCTTTTGCTACTCTATCTGTGGAATGACGAGCGGTCAGCCAACGTAGTAAATTTATCCAGGATGAGTGCGAGCCCCAATAACAATCCGACTTCCGGTTTAGTTTCCCGACCGAGTTTCAAAATAAAATAAAGTTAACTTCCGGTTTAGTTTCCCGACTAAGTTTCAAAATAAGAGAACTGTTTTTAAGGTCATTGACATTCATTGTATTTCACATGTTTTCAAACTGTAAAACCTTTACTTTTTCCTGATTAAAATGCTCAGAATTTGAGATATAGCCTATGTCTTATCTCTCATTGGTGAGAATGAGTAGGCAGGTCACTCGGTTTTAAAATGATTAACCTACAAAATTGAAATGGTATTATATATACATCCAACCTGATGAAGCTCGAGCAATTTTGTAAAGTAAAATTGCAGAAACTGTACAGCTTGTAATTGCAGCTAAAGGTGCTTCTACAAATTATTAAGTCAAGGGGGGTGAATACTTATGGAATCAATTAATCAACAAATCAATGTCTGTTTTTTATTTGTAATTAATTCATAAAAAGCTGACATGTTTTGTGTTGATCAGTGACAAGAAATCCCAGTTAAATCCATTTTCATTCCATGAAGTAAGAAAATAAAATGTAAAAAATGCAAAAGGAGGTGAATACTGTATGTGTATGTGTATGTGCTAATTGTGCATTTTTGGCCACTTAGGTGAAAAAGCCAACAATCTGTGAGAGGTAAATGTGATACAAGTTTCTTTTTTTGTTATACTGATACTAATTGATCAGTTTTACCTCTGTCATGGAGGCACTACATATAGCATTTCCAATGGAGGCAGATATATTTAGCATACATTCGAAAATTATGCATTTTTTAATTCTGTGGGGAAAAATGTGGTTTGTGTGGAACTCCCTGTGGTTTTCATGTAGAAATTAATGGTAATTTATAGGTTTTGTGTGGTGCTTATGTGGTAACAGTCCCAAATAACAGCTGCCTCATCCACTACTAAAATGACATTACCCTAGAGATGTTGAGTCTTCAACTCAGAGAAGGATCATGTGGGAGTTAAAGTGTGCCCCATACAATGGGGTACCCTTTCAGGTTGTGGGGACCAAAATCTTTGAATGCCATCAGGGAAAAGACAGAAATGTTTCACAAACTGACTTGTGGCAAAGGTGGCATCCTATGACAGTTTAAAGTCACTGAGCTCTTTACGAACCATTCTGAATTCTAAATGTTTGTCAGTGGAGATTGCATGGCTATGTGCTGGATTTTATGCACCTGTTGGCAATGGGTGTGGCTGAAACACCTGAACTCAATAATTAGTAGGGGTGTCCACTGACTTTTGGCCATATAGTGTATCTGACATCACAGCAGCTAGCTCATTACAAGTCAGTTACCTTTGGAAATGAGCGAACATTGAAAACTGTGACAGTCCTTTAACTATTATTAGTACTGTTGAGTAAAAATGTGACCTCATCAGTTCTGAGATGCTGTGCATAACATTGTTAATCACCTTAGCCACCCCACAGACCTAAGTATTGAAACAATGTCACCTTGTCTTTGCTTCAAACCTGCAATGTGATTGTAATGTAAATGTAATATTATGGATGAAAATATTCACAAAATGAAAGTGTCATCAGTACTGGCTTTTTGTGCAATTGCTTATTTAATTTTATTTGAATCTTTACATTTCTTAACATTAACAGTACATTAACATTATCAGGAGTACCAGTAAAATGAAGACTGTACAATATCCATCTTAGTACTCTTGAGTAAAAGTGTGACCTCATCAGTTATGAGATGCTGTGCATAACAGTGTTAATCATCTTATCCACCACACAGACCTAAGTATTGAAACAATGTCACCTTGTCTTTGCTTCAAACCTGCAATGTGATTGTAATGTAAATGTCTATTTCCCCCGGAAAGGCAGAATAACAGAGTGCTTGTGAAACAGACACAATGAGAGAGAGAGAGAGAGAGAGAGAGAGAGAGAGAGAGAGAGAGAGAGAGAGAGAGAGAAAGAAAGAAAACAAAGGAAGATGAAGGGGAAAGAGATTTGGTAATGAACAGACATGCTTTCCAGGGTCCTGGCGGGGCTGATGTGGTCCCAGCTCTCCTATTAGCAGCGGTTTCCAGTAGCGACTGACAAGCTGGCAGTCAGTGTGCTGTGAAGGGACATAATAGAGAATGGTAGAGAGAGGAGATTAACACAAAATAAGAAATACTGATTTCCTCTTCACTTAATTTAGCCTACTTGTTGCCTTACAGAGTTGGAGTCAATTCCATTTCAATTCAAGCAATTTGGGATATTAATTGAAATTCAATTCATGAATTGTAAAATGGCCATAGAATATTATGGCCAATATAAATTAATTTCCTGTATTAGCTGAATTGAAATTGAATTGACCCCAAACCTGTTGCCTTCACTTTAGTAATTGCTGTATGATAAACATGCATACATATTTTTTTTTTAAAATAAAAATAAATTAAAATGTGATTATTAAAATAATGGACAATAGCACACTAACAATTGTCTTAGTTGATTGTCACAATGATTGCTAACATTTCTGAACTCGGTATTTCTTGAGATATCGTCACTGGCCAGTGTATTGTGCGATGAGCGTTGATCCACCTGGGTGACATCTTCGAAAACGGGTGATTCCATACACCTGCCTGTCAATCACCAACTATCCTCTCGCCCGCCACCCTTGTCTTGGATCTCAAGCCAAGTCAAATAGCGCAGCGACGCGGTCCCTTCGGAGTACATCTCTTCGGTCCAGTTAGGACCAATACCAAATATTAAGTTTCTCCGCAGATGTATTCATTTCCCCAAAAAAGTGTCTGCGATTCTTCCGCTCAGCTATTAGTTACACGTGGCACTTGTGTGTTAAAAGTTCTTTTTTTTGGTTCCGCATAGAAGTGTTAGTATGAGTGTCATTGACCACCAAGTGGTGCGGCACCTTCTCTGTGCCGCACCACTTTCCACGACAAATATTTGTGGACGGCACCTCTGATCCAAACCCTGCCCATCCCTGCGGAATGCCCTGTTCATTGACGCACCTTCACGTCATTAATCTTCCAACTCATCAGGTCAGATGATCATCCTGTGTAATACTACTCCAAGCGCCTGTTACCCCTCTCCGAGCTGTTAAAGTGAATTTAAAGACACAGTAGCAGCCATAATAGTGATGGACTACCAGCATCCATATTAATAAATTAATAAAAACAAGACTTCGCATAAAATAATTAATGTCACTCATTATCTCAGTTTATGGGTTGGCATGGGTCACAGTGTGAGGTTAAGAATATTCCATATTTGAATGGTAGCGAATATAGAGCACGTTACACACATGTAGGCCTACAACCGAAGAAAGAAAGAAATAGTTAAGCCACGTTTTTATGTATAAGTTAATAATTTTTACGATACGGAACACGCCTTTAGCAATATCGCCACTGTTCCAACAAAACAATGGTAGCACACAGGGGAAACGCTCCGTTGATCTCTATCCTTTCTTTCATAGAAGAGAGCCTACCACTCCACCCCATCTTATGAAAAACCTCTGGCTGTCAGAATCTCAGAACACAATGGCCATAGAATAATATTATTACTAGTGAACATACATATATGAACACAATAATATAATGCCCTAGTCACATATCAAAACCACTCAAACCTAAGCCCTGTATAGTTGCAGCGTCGGGCTTGTCATTGAAACAATATAGTTGTACTTTAATTGTTATTAAATTGCTACAGTAGTAAATGTGTAAACGTTGAACTGATATTTTAGAATTTATTTCCATGCAATACAATACAATTGTGATTCCTAGGAAAATAATGTGGACGTCGGAATATTTATATCAAGCATTTTAAATCTTAACCAATCCTTGGCACCTCCCGCCCCCTTCTCTCTCTCTCTCTCTCTCTCTCTCTCTCTCTCTCTCTCTCTCTCTCTCTCTCTCTCTCTCCCTCCCTCCCTCCCTCCCTCACTCATTTTCGAAAGAGCAGTTCTGCACCAATTGCAATTATGCCAGTCGCGCAGAAGATGCCGCGGATTGGACCAGAAGCCCTCGAATGATCAGCTTGGAAATTAAGTGCATTGAATGAGTGAGGAGAGAAAGAGAGCGAGAGAAAGAGAGAAAAGAGAGAGAGAGATGATGACGATAATGATGAGACAAGAGTTTAACTGGCTGAGGATGGAAGCGTGAGAAAGACAAAAAGAAAGGTGAGTTATGGTACATGGGCATATTCACGAAATTATGCAAATGTTAGCTAAATAAGTACTTTAATGTTATAATAATTATTACGAATATACAATTAATATTGCAGTAATGTTGTGGTGAAATGGACATAGGATAATATGAACAAGATGAAAAGTTAAAGAAACAATCAAATGAATGTAATTGCCTACATGTCAAACTTAGCTATCGTCTAATACAATCATCTTAAAACATTTAACTTAACACAGTGACGGAAATCGTGGAATGTTATATATAGGCTATATTGTTTCGAACTGTTTAGATTAACTATTTAGTGATATGTCTAACTAGTCAGCTCAATAGGTAGCGATGTAATTATTTATAAAGGATATCGGATACGGTAAGAGGGTAAGATACTGCTCAATGATTTAAAAGCGCGAAATAAAACATGGAGATTTAATTAAACATGCATGTGTCAATTAATTATCAAAATGGTCATTCGGTGACGTTACTGGACAGGGAACTGGATTCTATTACAAACGATGTGTCGTTTTATCACTCGTTATTTGTAAATTAATCATTCACTTATGTGATTAATTTATTTATATAGCTATATATTATTTTCCTTGAAGTTCATCCATGGGAAATGTGACTTGAATCTATGTGCAACAGGTTTGGAGAAAAAAAACGGTTCTCCATTTTTCATGTCTGCATCGCAATTTAGTTTGCTCATTATCACTTGCCAGCACTGATGTAAGCTTGATTTTGAGGAACACCTAGTACCGCTGCCTCCCCCTGCTCTCCAAATCTCTTTTTCGCCGCTTCGCTTTAACCCAGTCTCCTGTTTGCCTTATGCGAATGATTACATTTTGTTTATTGTTTGCAATTGTAAAAGGATTTCGGAAATGTAGGGCAGTATATCCTCTGTGGAAGAACACAGTGCCTGAGTTGTATTCAATAGAAGAGATTGGAGACGAAGCAGCCATTCCAATAGGCAGATATAACACGTATTTTCCTTTATTTTTTCTCATATAGTTGACAAGACCACAGAATCCACAGGGAGTGAGACAGATCGGGAGAGTAATGGGAGGCGGAGGGAAGCAGACACAGCTCGAGTCAAGCTGTGGGCGAGAAGGCGGTGTTTTCACCTGGGAGGAAGTGGAGAGGCATTCTCAAAAGAGCGACCAGTGGCTGGTGATTGACAGAAAGGTGTACAACGTCACCGATTGGGTCAAGAGGCATCCGGGCGGGACCCGGGTCATAAGTCACTATGCTGGGGAGGACGCCACGGTAATCAGACAACCTTTCAGTTGATTCCTTTTGTAATTATTTTCAAAAAAAGAAACAAACACAACATTTTAAACTATATCTAGTATTCGTATTAACTAGTTACTGACTGAATATTTCCATTATTTGAGGAATGAAATAATAACATGAATTATTAAAAAGTAACACGAATTTCACATGTGAAATGACTAAAAAAGCATGTGTGATTACATGTGAATACTTGTGAAGATATTGTGACAAAATGTGACAATATGTGGTATACATGTGGACATGTCTGGCATACATGTTTATCACATGTGAAAGGTCCAAAAAACACATGATTCACATATGCTTTCATGTGATTTTACCTTAAGGGTTCCTACAAGAGGGATCCCACAATCTACAAACTTTCTAGTGCAAAAATATAATTCACTTGGCCTATAGCTATATATTTTACTGTTCTGTATATTTGTGCTATCATGCAACCCTGTAAATACCATACAAGGCTACATGTACCCACCCTGAAGATATATGCTGCAAATGATTAAATCACACCTCTTTTATAACTTTCCATCCATAAAAAATATTTGTATTCTGAATTCACCACAGAGGATCTCAAAATTTGCATGGCACTTTATCAGGTTGTATTCTTACAACTTAACCCTTAACCCAGTCAGTAATATTAGTTATTAAGTTGGTGGTGAGCAACCTGGTATTGTGTAGTCTATAAGTATATATGTGAGTGTAAACAAAACAAAACTTGATAAATCTGTTGAAAACTGTACAAACATCTGTTGATACTTGCAGTGAGGCGGTTTTAGCCCAATAGCTTGAGGGGTAGGTGACTCACTCAGTCTGACGTTTCCCACCATACACGTTTCCCACCTGGCAAATCCAGTGTTCAGGCCCAACTACAAGGAGAACATTGTTTCCTGGCATTTCTCCCTTTTGTTGGACATCAGTTCATTGTATTGTGTTGAAATTCCCAGTGAGTGAAAATGTATTTGAAACAAAAATAAATGATTAGAAATACTAATGTGGCCAGAAAACATCCACTCTCTAACAGTGTTACCAAATGGATTTAGCAAACTCAGCAGAAAGTTTGTTTCTCCCAATGTATTAAAAAAGGACAAAACTAGGGGCGGCGGATGGCGTAGCGGTCTAACGCGCCACACTTTGGTGTGGCGTGCGCTGCCTGTCAGGGACGCGGTTCGAAATCCGCGTCTCTACCAGACCGACCTGGCATTTGGCTGTCCGCCTCCGGGGGAAGGGGGAGGGTGAGCTGGCACGAGTCCGTCGAGGAGAAGGTAAAAGGCGTCCGTGGAAGAATTTCCGTCTCGGAAGAGGCGGGAACAATCGGCCAGGAATGTGTGTCTTGCTCCCGGAGGACGGGCGGTGGACTCGTGGGGGTGGGGAATTGAAATAAATAGAGGGTATAATTGGCAACCAAATTGGGAGAAAAAATAAATAAATTTTTAAATAAAATAAAAAAGGACAAAACTATCTTGAGCACCAAAATACTTATCCCAACATAATTCCAAAATGATTAAATGATAGTTCTGTTCCTTCTTGCTGATTGGTCCACACCACATTCCAGCCGTGCTATAATGGATGATGTAGTTACGGCTAAGCCTGCTCACCATTCAAAATAAATAATCACTGAACAACATCAAAACAATATCATGTAACATTACTAATTATTAGGGCTGTCCCCAACTAAAACAAATCTTGGTCGACCAACAGTAGTCCGTTTTTTCCGATTGGTCGAAACTTTAAAAAAGATATACTGTATATGACACCCTATTTGTTTTAATAAATACAACTATATGCACACTGCACTTGTCTCATGTTTTATAACTTTCTTAAGTGAATGACACAAATGAGTAACAATAGGCTAATGTCTTTATGGAGCCAGAGTTTAAGATAACCTGAAAGGGAAAAAAACGTCTCAGTTTCTAGCCTCTTCATGCTGCTCTTGCAGATTCTGCCGTTGCGCTTGTGAAGTTGCGGTATGGCCACATAATAGGTTGATGCTTTTATTTGACCACAACCATAACACATTCTAATATTTTATTTAATTAACCAGGTTGGTCTCATTGGGATTTAAAATCTCTTTAGCAAAAAATGGGTTAACAAACGAATGATCACACATAGCCTAATGTCTTAAATTGTAGCCTAAATCTGAACATAAAGTGGCTATAGCCTTTCAAAAATAACTTACTGGAGTTGGAGACCATCCGATGGCCTACTTCCCCAGTCGTTTCATGTTATGGCACAGGAACACTAGCTTGTTCCTTGTTCCAAAAGGCCGCTCCTTGTTTTATTAACGATAAACCCTGCGCTTGCAAAGTTTACATTCCACTTTTTTTGGATCGTCCGTGACTAAAACGAAATGCTGCCATACTCCAGATTTTTTCTTTCACATTCATTATGTTCTTAGGTTATATCGAAATGAGTCATTAAAGTATGCCTATATCACTCATCTTAACTGTAGGCAAATCTTAGGCTACAATTAAAATGCACATTCGCGTGCCTAAAACAAGAAGGATACAATATAGGCTACATGAAAGGGGGTGTTACGCATGTTAGTTATAAATATATAAACCATACAATTAGCAAAGCACATTTATTATAAAATTTAACTTTTATTCGTTTTGCAGAATTATTCACAACATTACTATTACCTTAACTGCCTAATATAATTTAAAGAGAACATATATAAGCCTAGATATGTTAAGAGTGAGGGACTGTCACTGCCATACCCACGGCATCCAGAATGGATTATTCTACTGGCAAGCGCGCCGAACTTTGGTGCGAATCTAGGTGTCTCATGCTGCGTGGAGAATTTATTTCTTTTCTTTTTTTCACGCGACTGCTTAACCAAAACAAATCTCGGTTGACCAACAGGCCATCGACCAAACAATCGACCAGTCGACTAAATGGGGTCAGCCCTACTAATTATTGACATTAAGGAGCACATTTGGAGGGGGGCGTCTACTTACCACCTGAAGAAAGTTCACAAATTTCATAAAATTCACAAGTAACTTTTGGTAGTGAAAACGATCAAACCAGCCACAGGACTGCATGTGCCAGCTAGCTGTATGACTGTAGCTAGTTCACATCGCTAACCAGTTGGCAAACACAACTCTGGTCAGAAAACATGCTGCATACTTCAGCGCTGGGAAGTGTTCAAAGGAGAAGAGGGATACACAGGGTCCTAATGGCATATTTTCATTTAATATCATAGAGTATTCTAAATGTGAAAGACAAACTTTTCTTAGACAGGATCCCTGTAATAAGACCTGAAAAATGCAAGAAAAATGCACCATTATTACATCCCATAAAATGGGTTGCCCCATTCCCCCCCTCTTTTTTCATAGAATGAGTGGGAAAGTCAATAGCCTTCTTGAAGCTGCAGAGGAGATGGGATGGAATGGGATGGGATAGGGAGTGTAGCAGTGTTCCCAACTTGAGATGTTTCACACCCAATCTTGTCATTGTGTGGGAACAAAATGCATTCGGTGGGTGTTTATATTTTAGGTAACTTTTCTTCCTGAAAGTACCACATTAATTGAACAGGTTTTAGTGTATGCCCCCATTGTTTATACCATCACTGCAATTCCTGGATTATCACCAATCACAATATATGATGCAACATTTACCATAGTCTCTGTCCAATGAATGCAGGCTGCGCTTCCTCATAGTCTACTGAGAGAAAGTTCATCTGCCACAAATTCTAGAGACCTTTCTTGTACTCTGCCGCATGAACGTAGTCAACATGCCTTCCCTGTATACAGATCAATCAAATCCCCTGAAGTTCCTGCTTAGTTTCCTGTGATAAAACCCAATACTTCTGCTACACCTGAGAGCGATGGTCCTGGGGAGATAAGAACCCCAGAGGGTTTTGGTTTCAATTTAATCAGTCACCTTCTGGCTCCAGGCCACACCCCGTTCAGTCATTCTCTTTGCATAGGATTTAAAACATAGGCAAACCACCCCACCCAAATGTCAGTATCATAGCCCATTACAGCCTCAATGGAAAACTGCATAGTGACCACCTTCCTTTAAGAATAGCTTAACTTCACTTTTCCAGGACTTTTCTCGCCCCTAGGGCATTTGAAAAGCTCACTTCAGAGGCCATGTCCACACTAATGCGGATTCATTTAAAAATGCATATTATTTTCTCCGCTTTGATCTTCCATCCACACTAAGATGGTGTTTTCGTCCACCGAAAACTGACATTTTCAAAGACGCTTTCCCAAGTGGATACATTTGAAAATGCCGGTCTCGCGTTGTAGTATAGACGAGGAAGACAGAGGGTTTAGAAAATGCTGATTTATGATTGTCATGTGATTGCCAGGCTGTAGCAAAAAACATTCAACATGGTGGGTGAAGTTGTGCAAGTGCTGTTCCCTCTACTATCTAATTTGATTGCTTTATTGGAATTAAACATAGCTTTGTATAATGTACAAGCAGCATTCCTATGTAAGAGACAAAGTACATTTTACATTTACATTTTAAGCATTTAGCAGACACTCTTATCCAGAGCGACTTACAAGATGAAAGTGCTTTATATTCACAGCTGCTGTGCAACGGATCTCCGCGAGGACAATAGCTTTACAAAACGTAAAAGGAACATAAACCTGCTCTGTTGCTGCCTCAGGTTTCCTGCACATGCCCATTAAAGAAATGTAAGCGTTTTTGGCGTTTCAGTGTGGACGGCTAACTTTTAGAAAAAGTTGTGAAAATGCTAGTGTGGACGAAAAACATTTTGACACGACAACAGCAGTTTTAAAGGTATCCACATTAGTGTGAACATAGCCAGAGACTTCTATGGAAGGTTGAAAACCAATGCCCAAACCTCTTCACTGGACCAAATGGTTATATTCCAATTGAGTCCTTCTAGTCACTATTGGGGGTAGGATAGGTGCTGGTCTGGGGTTGGTTGTTTTTCCCTCTGGAAGTCAAGCTAGGGCTTGGTGGTGGCATTGGCATCAATAGCTCCTCCATTGCAGTGGATCCCAGTCAGTGTCCTTGCACTATGGCACCTTGCCCCAGAATTGAGTTCAGTCTTTATACTGTCTGTTGGAGTAGGCCCTTGGGTTATCTTAGGATGTTAAGTGTCTGGGAAATCAATGCAGGAATGGGAAAAATGGTGATTCTCCCAAGGGGGGACCTTTGAGCAGTCCTTCCCTGTTGGAAAAATCAAGGTTTTGTCAACACTATGGTTGCTGTCATTTCTTTTGGAGGTAAAACCTATAGATGTTTAGCCTCCATAGTCTGCAGGGTCTTCATGTAATGTAGAAGACCCTAATTGGAACGCACTAATCCAGAATGCTCAATGCATTAAAGATGTTAGTTAGTTCAGTTGATTTTGTCTCTTAATGTTCTTTAGAGCTTATAAACCTGTGCGCTCGACCTGAAAAAATTGAGTCTACATAATCTTGAAGGCCTTTGCCTTCAGGATGGGACTGCAGGGAGTATGTCCTTCTAGATATATGTAAACATCCTGTTCCACCAAAAGGCAAAAGGCATGGAATTCCCAATTCATAAAACAGAACTGAAACCCACAAAAGTGTGGGATAAACTGAGCCACAAATCTGTAAGTAACAGAAAGAAAGATTTCTTATGGATACTTTTTGATGGGTGTCTTAGCACCAAGTTGTTTGATAACTTTACTCTCCCTGGGGTAGATTTTATAGAAAAAAATATAATTAAATGTTTTCTTGTCTATGCTAAGTACATACATAAATAATCTAAATAATAAATAATAGTAAATAACTTCTTACTTTTTTATTAAATAATCATAATCATAAAATCATGTTTTTGTAAAAGCATTTTATGTGTGATATAAATACCTATATAAGTCCCTAACCCAGAGTTCTGGGCCCGTATTCACAAAGCATTTTAAGGGTAAAAGTTGGTCCTAACTCCGCAATTTAGGAGCAACTCCGAAAAATAATGGGCGTGTCACTCCTAAATTTAGGACTCCTAAATTTTTGGGATAAGAGTATTTCACAAAGGGTTTGAGAGCTAAAAACAGTTCCTAAGTCCAGGAGAAGTTAGAAGCAGGACTTCTAAGTCGCTAAAGACCTACTGACAGCGATCTGAAAATGGCTGCTGCCGGCAATCGTCCTCGCAATCGCGTAAACACTTTGGAGATATTGAATGATACAGAGCTCATAAATAGGTACCGCCTCAATCGCGAGGGTATTATATGTATAATATTATATATATTATATATAGATACCCGCTGATTGTTTACGAGATGCAGACATGTAACCAATTGACTAGTCAGTATTCTTGGTTTCATGTTAAATCAGTGACACGTAGGCTACATTTGTATTTTAGAATCTTTATTAGAATATAGCCTAATAGGGGTGCATCGGATCATTTTTCGGATCAGCAAAAAAAAAAATAACGGGGACCAAAGGCGCGTTTCCACCAAAAATTTGCAGGAACTATTCTCAAGGAATTGAATGAATGATAATTTCAGTTTTTCAATTTAAGTTATTTCACTAAATCTTTATTCGAAAATTTCACAAACTACATTTTTAGATTCAGTACGCCTTAGGCGATTTAACTAGGGTGGTCTTATGCCTGAATTAATTTAATAAAAAATTAAAAGATCGCTAATGTATACATTTTATTTAATTCGGTCACGTTTCTAAAAACATGCCTCCCAGAAAGGCATTTAGTATGAAAAACAAAGCAAACCAAAACATACATGGTTGTCTATCTCTTCACTGTAACTCTGCATCGAGATTTAGGGAATTGTTACTTTAAAACGTAACAGCGGCAGAAAAACTGTATTTCTCTATGATGGTTCAATTTAGCTATTAATCCGTCCCATCCCCTATATCAGCCAATCGCTGTGGGCATTCTGAGTAAGCTCGTTCATGAGAAACAACGTCATCCCTAGCAACGACGTCAACCCCGCCCTCGCTCTTAGCTTGAAAATTCTAGGAATTCCTTAGTATGAGTTTGTCTTTGCAGCTTTGTGAATAGGTTTTAAGGTGGGACTCCTAACTAAAAGGTTTTAGTGCGATTTAGAAGTACTCCTAGTGGTAAGATAAAATTATTTGTGAATACAGGCCCTGATCCTTTGCTGTGCATTTTATGAAAAAGTATGAAAATAAATAAATATTTACTACACATTACTGAACAAAGAGTAAAATAAAATAAATGTATATAAAAATGTATGTGTGTAAGCCATTTAAAAAAATAAAATACGGTTGTCCCTCAGTATTGTTGTCATTACCATCACTTAAAACAAATTACTGGACAATAAAACATTTTCAAAAGTTAATTTACTTGGTCATCAAGGAAATGAAAATTGACTGTTGGAGCACACGGACAGTTGGAGGAAGATTACGATTTTTAAGACCAGAAATGTAAGAAAAATCAAGGTAAATATTGCTTGCCAAGAGAATATTTGTGTTGTACGTCACTACCAAATACATTTAGAGTACATTATATGCTAGCTGTTCAGTTGGATTTAGCAGAGCAAGCCACTTTTTCTCAAAAAAGTAAGACAAGCAATTACTACCACGTATCATCACTACCACACAATTAGCCGTGATGGTAAATACAGAATGTGGTGGTAATGACAAATGTCCAATTGCTTACAGTGTAGACTGTTTAAAAACATAGCAAGATAAAACAAATGTTGACATTTGGCTGGTTGGCAAGCTGAAGACAATCTCTCAGCTATCAAAGCGTAAAAGGAGGGAATAGGAGGTGAATCAAAGGAACAGGAGAGAAAATATTCAGGAAATAAATGTGATACAGACATTCCGGTCAGGGAACACACCACCAGAGGCCACACAAGGCCAACAGCCACAAGAGGAAAACAACCATCCTCCCCCTCAATTTCAGCTAGTGAAACACCATGACAGAAAGGATGTAAAACAATACAAAAGAATAGATCAAAATCTTTCTGGGATCTATAGATGGCAAATATGAAGCTGGAAAATGGTGCAAGTTGGAAAAGTACAAAAAGAGATATGACAGGCTGTCAAAGAAGTCTCCAAGAGCAAAAACAAAATGCCACCTGCAGTGAAACCCAAATAGTCTCAGAAGGGTTATTCCACAATACTACTGTCCCTGAACTGCGAGAAACATATTATAATCTGCAGAGCATCAAAGACAAGCAAACCATTTCCAAGATTTTGGCTGGGAAAATTCTTAATAAATACTGCATGGTGAAAATGGCAATTTGTATTCAACCAAATCAGTTGGTAATCAGTTCATTACCAAGGTTATGGTCCAGATCAGCTGGGTAGGCAGATGAAAGCACCTTTGAACGTGCTACTATATCACTGTGTTGTGTCTCATTGTCCATGAACAAAGGCCCAAACAGGTCAGTCAGGTGCTTGTAAGCTCCAAGACGATGGTCTAAAGAGCTCACCAAGTTGTCAATGATGACATAAAAAGTCAATTTTAAACTGGTCCCTCCCGGCCAGAGCCACACCTTCCTCTGTGCTTTCGTCCACGAAAGTTTTCCATTTTCTTGTGCGCCTGTTGTCATGTTTATAGGATTTGCTCACACCTGGTATGGCTAGTGCCACATTTTCAAAACTGTCAAAAGCATCTCTCTGCGTCAGGACAAATGCGCGCAGTGACTCAAGGAGTCTCACTGCGGTCAACAAATTAACATTTGCTTTACGCTTTTCTGTAATAGTGAACTAGTGACATTGAATCGCTCCAGGATGACATTCCAAAAATTAGCCATAAAGGCCATCTCGAGTGTGTCCAGCTTAGTGCGTAATGCCAGCGCTTAATTTCTTGTGTCCCTTTTTTCGGTTTCTGAGTTTGACATGTCGCTTAAAGCCTGCTTGATATTAACATAATTTTGCCATTTGCACATTTGTAGAGTCTGCTCTGGCACTCCACCGTGTGCTTGACAAAGATTTGAAAGTGAGGTAAATTCTAATATTACTGTTGCAAAATATCTTTCCCCATCTATGGGTAGACGAAGAACAAAAGCTACTGTATATAAAGACTGCAAGGTGTCTAAATAACTTCCAGCCTCTGGACAGCACTCTACTATATGTACTCCCACCAAATTTAAAGAGTGAGCTGCACAGGGGACGTAGTGTATAAGTGGGTTCTTCTGCTTAGGATGGGCTTGAAGGCCTTGATATTTGCCCGACATGTTTGACGCATTATCGTAAGATTGACCCCTGCAGTTTGCCAGATCTAGCCCAAGGCCATCAACCATTGAAATGACTGTCTCTGCTAAACTTTCACCTGTATGGCTTTCAATCGCCTGGAAACGCTCAGTAACAGCGCCACCATCCTTATTAATAAATAGGAATATAAAGGTTAACTGATCGACGTGTGAAAGATCTGGCGTGGAATCAACTATCACTGAAAAATATTTCGCATCACGCAGCTCATTTGCGATTATTTGCTTTATCTTTTCACCCATTAATGTCACGGTTGTACCTTGCTCAGCCGCTGGAGGGCGCTTGACCATGTGATGGCTGGTTTTCTTTGGTTTTGTGTCAGGAATCATTGTTATAACCACCTTCCTTATATGGCCTTTCGTCGGTGTGTTTCCCTATCACGCCCAGCTGCGGATTATCAGTGCTCATTCCGCCTCCTATTTAAGGGCTGCGTTTTCATCACACAAACGCTTCTGTGTAAACCATTATTACGCTCTAGCCGGTACTTCTAACCAAAAGTTAGTTTTCCACTCTGTGGTCTCTCAGTTAAAGAGAGAGAGTACTTCGCTTTATTTCTAACCAAAAGTTAGTTTTCCCACTCTGTGGTCTCTCAGTTAAAGAGAGAGGGTATTTTGTTTTACTTCTAACTAAAGGTTCGCTTACCACCCTGTGGTTCTCTCAGTTAAAGAGAGAGGGTATTATTTAGTTATCTTCACTCTTTGTTTGTCGGGGCTATTGTTCCCCAGAGCTAAAGTATAGCTATTTGTTTTCAAAGCACCTCGTTGAGGAGCGTCAGCCCTACTAGGGTTGTTTCTGTTGGGTTTATTCCCGTGGAGTTTGTCCGGGGGTTTTCTTTTGTTTCCCCGCTCCATAGTCTGTTCTCAGATTTAGTGGCTGGTCGCTTGCGTCCAGCTTTTAGATACCCGTGAAATCTACGTGTGGCTCTTCCACCTTCGACCCACATTACAGTACACAGAAGTCAACATGACAGAGCCAGCAAAAATCACGAGTATCGAATTTATTGTGGCTGCACAACAAACATTGTTAGCCGAACAAGTGGAGGCTATTCAACAGTTGCATTTCCAACTAGCAGACGCCAGTGAGCAACAAAAGGAGACTTATGCGAGATTGTTCGCTATGGAAAGCTCTATGAGAGAATTAGTGGAGAGCTGTTCCCGACTAGCTAATGGGCACACCCCCGTCGCTTCCCATATTCAGGTTACCGAGGATCATACAGTTTCACAAGCACTTCTCTCCCCTCGTGAACCTAAAATCCAACTTCCTCCACGTTATGACAGAGAGTCGGGCAAATGTAGAGGTTTTACTACACAATGCCTGATTGTTTATAGGGCTCAACCCTCTTCTTATCAGTCCGAGAATTTGCGAGTTGCTCTTATTTTATCTCTCCTGACCGGTGCTGCACTCGAGTGGGCTGTTCCGCTCATACGGTCGCAGGCACCGATTTTAGACGATTCCACGAAACTTATGAAGGAGATGGAGGTGGCGTTTGATCATGAAATCTCGGGAAAAGAGGCAGCTATGAGACTGGCGCGGATTCGTCAGGGTTCGCTAACGCAGCAGAGTTTTCTATCCGATTCAGGTCACTAGCAGGTGAGACAGGCTGGTCGGAGGGTCCACTTAGTACGCTATTCACTAACGCATTATCGGAGCCAGTTAAAGACGCGTTGGCGGCTCTTGGTTCACCAGATACGCTTGATGCCTTGGTTTCTACCGCGATAAGGATTGATAATCGCATTCGAGAACGGGAGAGAGATAGGCATGACAAACGGAATCGTTCCACGTCTAAGGGCCTCTGGTTTCCCCAGCCCACTGTAGCTCCCGAAACATCGCCGAGCTCTCTGGATGGGCTCGATGAACCCATGCAAGTAGGCAGCAGGTCTATACAGGACTTGAAAAGGGCCAACCCTCGCTCAGAATGGTGTCGCTATTGTAAACGAAAGGGTCACACTAAAGTGAATTGTCCTAAACTTACAGGAAAACGGTCAGTCCCGCTAGTAGGTCGAAAGACACTAGCGAAACACCATACTACATCCCTTCGAACATTTTTGCCGGTAGAGTTGTTATGGAATAAACAATCCACTAAGATCAACGCCTTTTTGGATTCAGGGGCGGTGGATTGCTTTATGGATGCCGGGTGGGCTCGGGATGCAAGGTTACCGGTGCGTTCTCTTTCTCAGCCTCGTTGTATTACGGCACTCGACGGTCGCTCACTGGGTACAGGGATTATTCAAGAAAACACTGAAAATGTGTGTATGCGTGTTTCTTATAAGGGTCACTCTGAGCTAATTAAATTCTTCTTAGTTGACTCGCCTACATATCCCCTTATATTGGGTCATTCGTGGCTTAGTCAACATCAGCCACATATCAATTGGGGAGAGAAGAGAGAAGTAATCAGTCAGTGGGGTCCTCAGTGTACCCACCATTGTTGACAGGACTTCTCTTCTTTTTACAGTCGGGGCACTAAGAGTGAAATTAGTTCACTCGCGGATGAGGCAGACATGTGTCCTTTGGATCGGGACACGTCCTCTCAAATATCAGAGTTTGATCGCTGACAGGCGTCGTCGTCCGGCGCTTTCGTATCGTATTATTCGTGATTTCCACCAACATGGCTCAGAGGGTTCGGCTGGGGCCGCTCCTTAAGGGGGGGGGTCCTGTCACGGTTTTACCTTGCTCAGCCGCTGGAGGGCGCTTGACCATGTATTCTAATTCTAATATTACTGTTGCAAAATATCTTTCCCCATCTATGGGTAGACGAAGAACAAAAGCTATATAAAGACTGCAAGGTGTCTAAATAACTTCCAGCCTCTGGACAGCACTCTACTATATCAATCAATCAATCTTTATTTTTGTATAGCGCCATTTACAAACAGGTTGTCACACAGCGCTTCACAATTGGCATTTTCCAGAGGGAATCAAAAAACCAGAAAACCATTGGAGCCAATGTAGGAAACTGGAAAATTATTCCCTGACCCCTTAAAAGGCGGTCGAGATGAACTCCTGGAAAATTGTGGGATACAGAGAAAAACAACACAAATAGTCCTTGAGGCTCATGTGGCTTAACAGACCACTGGAAGGGCATTCTAAGTGTAGGAGTGGGGTGGACCTCATCCTCCAGATACCAGGGCAGGGCGGGGATGGAACCAGCAGCTAGGGTCTGGGCCAGCGGCATCCGGCTAACACATGGCAGGGGTGGGGGTTGACTCTGGGGCAGGTGAGCTCCGGGCAGGTGCCACGAAGCCGGGGAGAAAAGAGGAAAGGTGCAATTATGACTATGATAAATATCACACCGGATCAGGGGGAAGAGTAGTGATAACACTTTTGCACCAGCAGAAGTAATCTAGGGCAGCATAACTAATTAGGTGAGTGGCACAGGGAGCACGCAGCCATGAGGGCACTCAGAGACCATCCCACCACATCATCAGCAGTCCTGATAGGGGCGGATCATCACTTATGATTGGTGACAGTAAGGATAGCTCATTGCACCAGAAGGCTCTATTGCTACGCCCCCTCTACATCTGCACCTAATGACTATAAGAGAGACTAAAGAGATGCGTTTTTAACCTAGACTTGAAAATTGAGACCGTGTCTGACTCCTTCACAGAGATGGGTAGACTGTTCCACAGTAAAGGAGCTCTACAGGAGAAAGCTCTGCCACCTGCTGTATTTTTTGATATTCTAGGGACTACCAAGTTGCCTGCATCTTGTGAGTGAAGTGAACGTGGGGGATTGTACGGATGAAGTAGATCCGTCAAGTAAGAGGGTGCAAGTCCATGCAACACCTTATAGGTTAAGAGGAGTACCTTATAGTCTACACGATAGTTTATAGGAAGCCAGTGAAGTGACGCTAACACAGGACTAATGTGCTCATATTTCTTTGTTCTAGTTCTAGTACTATATGTACTCCCACCAAATTTAAAGAGTGAGCTGCACAGGGGACGTAGTGTATAAGTGGGTTCTTCTGCTTAGGATGGGCTTGAAGGCCTTGATATTTGCCCGACATGTTTGACGCATTATCGTAAGATTGACCCCTGCAGTTTGCCAGATCTAGCCCAAGGCCATCAACCATTGAAATGACTGTCTCTGCTAAACTTTCACCTGTATGGCTTTCAATCGCCTGGAAACGCTCAGTAACAGCGCCACCATCCTTATTAATAAATAGGAATATAAAGGTTAACTGATCGACGTGTGAAAGATCTGGCGTGGAATAAACTATCACTGAAAAATATTTCGCATCACACAGCTCATTTGCGATTGTTTGCTTTATCTTTTCACCCATTAATGTCACGGTTGTACCTTGCTCAGCCGCTGGAGGGCGCTTGACCATGTGATGGCTGGTTTTCTTTGGTTTTGTGTCAGGAATCATTGTTATAACCACCTTCCTTATATGGCCTTTCGTCGGTGTGTTTCCCTATCACGCCCAGCTGCGGATTATCAGTGCTCATTCCGCCTCCTATTTAAGGGCTGCGTTTTCATCACACAAACGCTTCTGTGTAAACCATTATTACGCTCTAGCCGGTACTTCTAACCAAAAGTTAGTTTTCCACTCTGTGGTCTCTCAGTTAAAGAGAGAGGGTACTTCGCTTTATTTCTAACCAAAAGTTAGTTTTCCACTCTGTGGTCTCTCAGTTAAAGAGAGATGGTATTTTGTTTTACTTCTAACTAAAGGTTAGCTTACCACCCTGTGGTTCTCTCAGTTAAAGAGAGAGGGTATTATTTAGCTATCTTTACTCTTTGTTTGTTGGGGCTATAATATAGCTATTTGTTTTCAACGCACCTCGTTGAGGAGCGTCAGCCCTACTAGGGTTGTTTCTGTTGGGTTTATTCCCGTGGAGTTTGTCCCGGGGTTTTCTTTTGTTTCCCCGCTCCATAGTCTGTTCTCAGATTTAGTGGCTGGTTGCTTGCGTCCAGCTTTTAGATACCCGTGAAATCTGCGTGTGGCTCTTCCACCTTCGACCCACATTACAATTAAATCTATACTCCTCACATGTAGTCGTCGACTAATAAGATACCCTGCCCCTGCCTTTCTGTCCGTAGTTCCCAAGGTGCCCAGCCAAAAATGGGTAGAATTTAGCTATCAGTTTGAGGATACCTAGAAAATTTCCATTGTGGGGAGAATGCAATAATTCATCATCCCCCCGAAAAGGCAGCCCTCGCTCAGCAAGAAATTTAATAACTGTCACAACTCTCCTGAGTACTTCTCGCCAGTAACGTTTCTCCTCATTAACTTGTTTTTCAAAGCCAGAGTTAACGGCCTCGATTCCCTTAGACCTTTTCAGGAGAGCAAACATACATGACCTGTGTTCCTCACTCCTCTCATGGCCACTAACCCTACGTTCTAACAGGGAGCGATGCTAGGCGATGCTAGGCGAATAAATTGCCCAGTGGGCGTTCACCGCGCTTGACTGGCGTCCTCAAAAATGCTTCCGACGTGCTTACAATTTTTTGGCATCGTAAGCGAATAGTTCATCATTGGTTTTGAGAATCTGTATTGGAAATAGTAGTTGGCTAGCAGTATTGTTTCCTTCAATTATGAACGATAAACTGAAACGCAGAAGGCTTTTAGTAATTGCGGCTTTGTACTTGCGCTGCAAACGCCGGAGGTCCCGTGTGTGGGTCCACAGAATTTTGCAGACCCGCCGGCAGCACGGCGAATATCACAGGCTGGTGCAGGAGCTGCGGCTGGATGGAGAGAGGTTCCAGCGGTACTTCAGGCTGGACCGTGCCCAGTTCGAGAATTTTTGATGCAAAAGAAAAGTTTGTACATATCTAATGATATTGCAATACAAAAATTATGTTCTTGAATTAATTGGACCGTTTTATTCAATAGTTTAACTTGGGGTATTTCTGACTCCAGTCAGTCTTTTTGTATATAAAATATGTTAGTCACTTGAGGGTTAAAAGAGCTAAACCTCCATTACTCCAGGTTGAAAGATAAATGTACACATTTCTTACAACAGCTTTTTCCAGTTTACACAAGCACACAAATGTCTAACAACTACTGTAGATGCAGTTAACACAAACATTCTTTTTAGAACCATCCATATTGTAAGATATTGAACTGTAGGCAGACGGGTAAATCATATCACAATTACAAAGGATCTGTGCGGCCAAATGGAGACAGTCATTGACATATGAATAGGTGATTGAGAGGAAGAGACATTAGCAATACAATAGAGTGAATAAATCACACACTAGAGTATTCTAGAGCCATTGAGTTGGGAGAAATACATTCAGACGAACTCGGCTGAGTCCAGAGTGCTTGCTGATATTCTTGTATTACCCGTCATTTACTTTGTCACTGTCGCTAACGAAATAAAACCTTCATCAAGATCAGAGCGCTGCCATATTTCTTACAATATTCATATTTAGAACCATCCCTATTCAAATGTCACATACAGCCACTGTATAGCAACAACTAGTTGACCCATGTCCCCAATATTATATAATAAATAGGATGACTTGAAACTTTAAAAAAAAAGTCTTTATTGTTTTGCAATGTAAAACACAACCATTTATAGACCATTCCAAATACACATCTCTGTTTCCAGCCTCAGAAGAACAAAGCCGAAAAAGAGTATTCTTTAACAAATAAATAAAAGGGCTTATAAATAAGAGGGGATTATGGCGTTACACTGTACTGAAATGCATTGAGGAAAGGGAAAGCAGCTAGCTAGCGCAGGCTAGATTTGTTACACTGTATGATCAGCTGTCTTTATATTAAATATTTTCTACCTAGCCTACCATGTCTACGTCTTTTCCGTTTCTTTTGTTTTAATCACAAGTAGCTAGCTAGCTAATTTGATAAATCTACATAGCTCAGTTATGGTATATAATTATTAACACATCGTTATTGTAATATGGGTGCTAGCTAGCTTAGCTGCGCTGGTATATGATATCCAAAACCATGTGCGACGGAATAAACTGTGCATAACTTTTGCCTGGCTAAATAAAGGTTAAATAAATAAAATAAATAACGTTTTACTATCATACAATCTATTCCAAACACGTTGCTGCAATGGTTTTGGCTAATTACAAGACCCTCCGTCACTCGCGTATGCCTCTATAGCCGCATCTATAACGTTACCAATTAATAAAAGGAATTGACTTGAATTGAAAACTGACCAGGAAACAAACAACTGCTGCCACCGCTGTCAGCGTTTTTTTTTTTTTTTTTGTCCCTGTACTCCTGCAGGGAAACATTGTACAGTATGGGAGTATTGCAGACCGCTGCTATCAGTTTCTCCTCCATGTTGAAGTGTCGGAACGATGTCGGTTTTGTGTTGGTTTCCACGTGGAAGGTAAAAACAGCAAGACATTAATTTGATTGGCTCTTACCGGGCAACTTTCCCGGAAAGTTCAGAAATTTGAACTTTTCTGGGACACCGAAACGCCGATTAATCGGGAAATAGGACCTGTTGGCCACAGTCGCCGGAAGTCGCACACTCTCATAGAGAATCAATGCATTTCCCACAACTCGTTGCCGAATCGCTCCCTGTTAGAACGTAGGGTTAGACGTTCGGGGTGCTTCCAATCACAAAATCCGTCCACAAATTGGTTGGACTTAGTAGACAGTAATTTGCAGGCCAAACAATATATGTTTCCTGTTCTTGGTGAGTAAATTAACCAGTCTCTACCCACTGTTTGACCATTTGGCAACCGGGAAACCAGCATGTCATTATTCAAGGATCTTGCCTTGCCCCCTATGAGTCTGTCCCTGGCTGAGGCAGAGTAATTACATCTGCGGTTGTGGAAAGAAGCGGCTCCTCTATCAATAAGTATTGTTTTTATGCGGTCGCTAGATGCATCACCCCACAAGGCAGGGTTGGTGATGGTGAAGACCCAAGTCTCCAATTCCTCCTTTGGCTCTTGCTGGCTCTCACCACTTTGGACCTCCGGTTGCTCCGCCTCCACCTCGTCCTCTCTCATGCTGTAGAGACTATCATCCTCCTCAGTTTCCCTGTCTCTGCCGCGGTCGTTGCTGGAACCTGCCATTGTCACAAAATATTTTTCCTCAATTTGTGCTAAGTGGAATGCACTACAAGGCTTTTTGAGTCTTCTTCGTAGCATATATTATGCATAACAAATAGCCTAACTTTAGGGATGGGAGCTTCAGGTAGCCGGTTAACTACATAGCTAACTTTCGTTAATGGCAATTCTATTAATTCCCTAGTAACAAACACAAACAGTACTGTAACTTGGGTAACCTATACAGGCAGGGTAAACTAGCTAGCTACCTTCTGTGTCGTTGGCATCAACATCGGTAACGTCCTCCTCGTTCACAGCCACCGGCGTTGCACTAGAACTAGCCACAGCTTGGCTGCTAAGTTCACTATTGAGCTGGCTGGCAGTGCGTACATCCACTGCAACAGGTTTAAAATAATTCGAAATTGCGGGAATAGCCGCCAGCATTGCAGACTCTTTTATTTCCCTTTCTTTCTTTTGCTTTCTTTTTTTTGCCCCACTGTTCCCCCGTCTATCCATTTTGATTTTTCCTATTAGTTTTTTTACCAAACCCAGACGCTATTCTACACAAAGCTAACTAACGCTAACTTCAGTAAAAGCTGGCGATTAAGTACCCTCATCATGATTGGTCCAATTAAATCACCCTATAAAGATGAAAGCCAATAATATAACACATACGTATTTTTTTTAAACTTAACCGTTAAACTCAGTGGATCAGAGGGGGGAAAAAACCAGAAAGTGGGATGCGCTAGCTAGTTGCACAGGCCAGTTGATTCCTTAGAGGCGGGAGGCGGTTTCTCAGTGGGAGTTACGCTGCGTGTATTCAACTGTCTATTTGTGAGAGCGAGTGATGGGACGGGGCCCTTTGGGCTCAAGGGCCCATGGGCAACGGCCCAATCGGCCCGGTTCAAGATCCGTGCTTGACTATGGGGCAGTACCAAAAGATGCGTAATAATGATTCTATATCACCATGACAAAATCTATACATTGGAGATTGTTCAATGCCCCATATATTTAACATTTGTTTTGTAGCTAAAATTCTGTACAATAGCTTTGAAAAGCTCACATAAAGGAATCAATGGTTGTTTTATATATAATTTTATATGTCAGAGGTAGGGTGACCAGGTCCCAACCAACCAAATGTGGGACAAAGAGGATGTTTGTGTGGGACAATGTGGGACATGTTACCAATGCTTCGAGGTAGTCTAAAATTAGATATAATGTCTATCCAACTTAAAAAATAAACATTTCTATTCTGCCCCTTAGCTCGTAACATCTCTATGCTTTGCCCTCTGGTTGATTCAGTAGCACCCAATAGACTATGCAGATAAAAACTTAACAAATTATATAACAAATATATTTGAAGGCAAATAAAACAGAGGAGCTCACAATAAAGTCTGTAGTTTTCAAGAGGTCTGACCAAGTCAACTTCACTGCAGTCCCAAGTTAGTCTCTTGTCTTGAGGCACAAGTCTCTAGCCAAGTCCCAAGCCTAAATGTAGATTACAAAGTCATGCCCAATGTCCAGTCTCAAGCCTAAATATAGAGCAGCAAGTGAAGTCAGAGTCCAGTATCAATTTAGTATCTTAATGAAATAAAACTAGCCTAAACGTAACTAAAACAGCAGGCATTATTCACTTCAAGTCTTTATAAATGCATTTATTAAGCCAAATCAAACTATGCATTTCTTTTAAAAGTAGGCACAAAATAAATTAATAGATCAAATAAAACCAGAAATACAAATCAAAGCTGGTCAGGAGGGAACAAAAACAAAAATTTTAGATACTGTACATAAATAAAATAAAACATATTTTCTGTTTTGTCCATCACAGCAACAACTGCAGGCAGGCCCACACAGGCTATGCACTCCCAGCACCAAGGAAAGCACCTGGCTGAAATATTTTCAATTTTGTCCATCACAAATCTTTTCAGTTTTCTCCATCACAGCAACAGCTGCAGGCGGGCCCCCACACACAGGCTATGCACTCCCAGCACCATGGAAAGCACCTGGCAGTGAAACAGAAACACAAGAATAGCAGCACCGTATTAAAATCTAACACCATATTGGCCCACAATATCCTACTCTATATTCTAAACAAAGTTTATCTTACCTTAGAAGTTCTTCCTGACTTTGTACTTTTTGTTTGAGCGTGCAGCTTCCAATAAGGCCTTCTCCTTGAGTGCACATGTGTAGAATTCCTTACAACTGTATCCAAAGTTGTTCTTGACTTGAATTTCAGACTTGATAAGCTCCACAGAGCACTGGTTCCGCTGGTCAGTCCACGCTGCCGTCATGTGGGAAAACACTCTCTCTACCGAAGCATTAGTGATGGGGATGCTGAAGAGAAAGGATGCCACAGCAGTCAGATTTGGTGTCTTTGTGCCTTGAAGCAAGGTGGACCACTTCTCCACAACAGGAGCTCTTCTCTCCACAATGTCCTGCTGGCGTGGCAAAGTCACACAGTATTCGTCATACAGTTCATCCATGTCCAGTTTCCCCCTTATCTGTAGGGCATCCACTGCATCACAGAGATGGGAGAATGTGAACTTGCTCTTCAGTGCCAAGCTTGCAACATTCTTCTGGTAGTTGTTGTCTGTGAAGTCATACCACTTCTCAAGGTAGTTGAGAGCAGCCTGGTAGAAGATGGAAAGATCATGTTTGATTGCTGCTGCCTTTGCGTCTGGAAACTGTTGGAGGATAGCACTGGTCTCCATTCCAAAGAAGGAATCCATCTGTCGTTGTTGGAGCTTTGTCTTGAGAGTGAGCATCATGTCATATAGCTCACAGACGGTCCCGTCCTCTCCCTCCAACAGCAGCACAACATCATGGAAGATCTTCAGCACATTATTGAGGAAGGACAGGTAGACCTGCAGCTCAAGGGGTTTCCCATCACCATCCTCATCGTCTTTGAACAGCTGCCACAGTGACTTTGGGCACTGATCCTCTCCCAGTGACAAGAAGTAGCTCTTGATAGCTGTCCAGCTATCATGTAGCCTCTTGACAGCAGGCCAAAGACTCAACCATCTTGTGGGTACGTGTCTCCGCACAACCTGATACTGTTCTTCCACGAAGGCGAACACTGCTTTCAATGCTTCTGTACGTTTTGCAGATGATGAAAAGTGACTGAATATTTTGTTCACTACGGACTCAATGTCGATGTTCAACCTGTCTCCAGCATGTTTTGCACTGTTGTGCACTATGTGGGCCATACAGTTAGCCTTTATGATGCCACTGTTGTCTGCTTTTAGCTTCTGGAAAACGGAATTGTTTTTCCCGTAATTTACACTTGCATTGTCGGCAGTGTATGCTGAAATCATGTCAAGTTTCAGGCCATTTTCTTCTAACTTGCTCGTAATCTGGCGGTGTATGGTAGCAGCTGACTCATCACTATCCTCATAAAAGTCAAGGATCTTGCTTTTCAAACCCAACTCTGGGGTCCAATATCTCAGAGACAGTGGGAAGAGTTTTGTAGTGCCATGATTTGAAGCATCTGAAGCCACTGAAAAAAATGGCGTGTGGGCTATTTTGTCACTTGGAAGTTGTTGAACCACTGGCGTGTTTAACTCTCTCAAACAACTCTCCACGGAGGCAGGTGCGAGCACATTTGTTACTATGGACGCTGTTTTGTACGACCACATGCCATTTTCTTTGCAATCTCCGAGTCTGGAAAAATGGTCGGTGCTAGCTTGTTACCACAGTCACTTGACCTGTATGACTGGGAGTGTTGCACTGTATGGTAAACGCTGGTTATTTCAGCTGCTGTTACCTTGTCAGAGTGGCAATCATCTTTGGGCTTCAGTAGGAATGCCTCCATAGACTGGGACGTCTCTTTTTGTGCATGTCGTTTCTTGTGGGTCTCGCATTCTCTGTGTCTTTTGACGTCGTATTCTCCTCCATGTGAAATTGAAAAAGAACTCTTGCAAAGATTGCAAAAAACTCTCTGAGCATCACCCTGCACTGGCTTCACCCACGGATAACTAGTTTCCCAGTCCTTGTTGTAGCTGCATCTCCTTTTTTTGTCGTAGTTTCCATTTTCCAGCATTTTCCAAATCGACTGTCTTGTTCGTAGTTGTTGTTCGGGGGGCGAGGGCGTAACTAGCGTTACTAGGCAGATAAGATGCCGACAGGTTAACCTCATTGGCCCCTTGACCCCAGCACCCCACGTGTGCTGCAGTTTGATTGACAGCAAACACAGCCCCGTGATGACAGCCCTTGCTGCTTTCTCCACAGCCATTGGATAAGCCTGATTTTAGAAACGCGTCTTTGAAAACTAGAGCCAATCAAAATGAAATAGGAGGGACATCTTCTCAATTTGCGGGACGCACGAAAAGTCATGAAAATGCTGTGCAGTCCCGCGCAATGCGGGACATCTGGTCACCCTAGTCAGAGGTCAGGGGAGGGGTATATCAAAAAGCTGTTCCCATTTACGTATATTGAATCGTATATGGTCTATCAAATACACCTTTGGTTTTTAAGTAAAAGCAATATATTTCTGTGTTTATATTTGTGTTTTTAGTCCATTTATTGCTTTTGATGTAGGGCCTACAAACCATTAATTTGTTAGATGCCTTAATACTTTCCCTTTTCCATTTTGGTGGCAGGGATGCAAGCAGTTGATTATAGCTCTGCATTGAACCAACCTGTCCATACATTTTTGTCATTTGTTTATATGACAAAAGCTTACCTTCATTGTTTAAAATATCATTCACAAAAATAATTATTTTTTCAAACATTTATTTCATAAATATTGGTTTATTTTCCATTACTATGTTTGAATTGAACCATATAATCTGTTGAGCTATTTGATCATTTTTTTCTGGGCGATGGTATTGGAATTGTAACAAACTTTGTAAGGATTCACTTAGAAATGGTGATAATTCAAAATACATTTGCTTCTCAAATCATTCAATGTGGAGCGCATCAAGCTGTAAAAAGGCAAAAAGACTACCCATAAATAAGGGCTAAATAACCTACTACAAAACCAATCAGGATTTAAACAAAATTTCCCAATTAGTGAGGATTTCCCCATTTTTCTCCCAATTTGGTGGTCAATTATACTCTCTATTTATCTCAATTTACCCTCCCCCCATGAGTCCGCCGACTGTTCTCCAGGTAACAAGCCAATTTTTCCTGGGCCGGTAGATCCGCCTCCTCCGATATGGAACCCGACCACGGACGCCCTTCCTGCTCCTAGACGAACTTGTGCTGGCTCACCCTCCCCCCTTCCCCTGGGGCAGACAGCCAAATGCCGGCCCTGATCGGGGCTAATAGCCAGGGTCGGTCTGGCAGAGATGGGTTTCGAGCCGTGTCCCTGATAGGCAGCCGTACTCGTATCGGACCGCTACGCTATCCGCCGTCCCTCAGAGAGAGGTTTAATATTTTAATATCCAGTAATTGTACACCTCGAAGTTCATATTCATTGTATAAGCATGTTTGTTTAATTTTATGTGGTTTTCCGTTCCAAATCAAATTAAATATTTCATTCATTTTGAAAAATGAGTACTGTTAAATGAGCATCCGGACTGGATAAGGACATAAATATAAACTGTTATATTGCTAGAGTTAATTAAAGCTGTTTTACCATATATGGTCAAGTTGTTGCCTTGCCATGGTTGCAGTCCATTTTATATAGTTTTCTTTGGAAATGTATTGTTGAAAGTTTACTTAGTTTTTTGGGATGTGAATTCCTAACATGTCTATACCACCATCTGTCCATTTTATTGGCAGACTACAGGGTAGTGTAAAAGTTGTGTGTTTTTTTAAAGGTTAGTACATTTTTTGTAAAAAAAAAGATTTTGAGGAGTCTCTTCTTCAAGGATTTTATCAGGAGAGTCTAAGACTGTTCCCTCGGTTGTTACAAGTTTTCGTATATTCTTCTTATGAGTATTTTGATGTTGAAGTTTCAAAAATACTTTTTCACCATTTTCTATCCATTGTGCTTTATCTTTGAAATATGTATTAGTTGACCTTCCTTCAATCAATTCATCCAGTCCTTGAGTTATCACTATCTGAGTCTACCAATATATCACTATCTGAGTCTACCAATATTGTTCGTTTTTCTATTTCATCTGATATTGTTTTTGTTTCAGTGATGAATATTGAATCGTGTGGCCCCTGAAGGCACACTTCAGAAAGTATCCCAAACAATTAGTGGGCTGGCAGATTTGAGGTTGTGAAAGAAAAAGTCTGCTATGAAATCATTTGTGTTGTTTATATAGACAGTATAATTTAATAAGCTCTGGTTACATTTGTAGTAGCCTCGCCCATGTGGGATTTCACTCACCATAATGTTGAAGACAATAATGTGATGGTCAGACTTCATTCAACCTCCAATGAGTGTTTAACATTTGGAAAGGAAATTTAAAAATAGTCAATACGGGCCTCCCGCGTGGTTTCAACATCCGGCGCTGGCCACGGCGACCGGGGTTCAATTTACGTAAAGTAGAGTCGAGCTTTACTTTACGAGCTCGGAGATTGAAGTACTACTATCTGAAATAAGTAACCGAAAGCACATACTATTTAAGAGCGTCAAGAGGGGAATTAAGGGACCTGTTAAAACCACGGAGTGGGAAAAAAATTACTTGTGCAGTTAATGCAGTATCATCTGTTGCCCGTAGCATCACATAATACGAGAAAATTGGTGAATGCGGGAAATCTGCGAGTGATTTATGAACGAATTTTTGTGTAAAAGTGGTTCTTGCATCTGGCCCAATGGCACAAGGGGTCATGGGGAACTGGCACGCAAGGAATCATGGGAGACTGAACACATAACAATAACAATGGCAGTCCCCAAGCTTACTTAGCATATGATGTGGCTAAGCTAACATTCATTACTACTGAACTTATTTACACCGTTATAATAGGATGGGATTCTATTTTGATGTCTGACTGGTACTTTATTATATGGGACAAGGAATGTCTCGTACTGGACAAGCCAAATTTGGCCCAAAAACGGGATGTCCCGGCTAATACGGGACAGTTAGCAACCCTAGCAATGGATGGCTATCTAGCTAACTAATATATGACTAAAAAGTTAGCTAGGTTGTGCACTGTTGCCTGTTGTTAATGAAACACCTGAAGGTCTTACCTAGTCACCCTGGCTATGAAACACAAATGAATATCATGCAGGGTTTAGAAGTGTAATGATACAAATCATTTTAGAGTTGCATTTTTGTTGGACACATAAATTAAAATTAATAAAGTTACAAGTCTATAAGAAATAGTATTTCAATCTTCTGGTGTTATGAGTTAGCAAGTTAGCCAGAAAAATGATGTCTAATATATTTTTTTGAGCATGTTCTATTGGCTGAAATAGCCTCACATGTGCACATCCTTTTCAGTGTTGTCAAATGCATGATATTTTATTCAATTGCATCTTCAATTGACTCCCATACAAATGTTTTAAGACTTCCTCCATACATTATTTTAAACCCCCCATCTGTCATTCAATCTCATACATTTTTGCTTTGAAAGTCCCTACAATTGGCAACCCTGATCCTGTAAAAAAAATGTTGTTTTTTGCTATGGTATCGTTTCCCACAACTACGGAAAGATTGTGCTATTAGTAGAAGTAGATGTGAAAAATTCATGCTATTGATCGAGCTTGGCTGAAGGTTAACAAGAATGAATGTAAATTAAAGTGAGGTATTTAATTATTATACTATGTGCCATAATAGTTGCTTAAGAGTATGGTGGGATACATGTCACTACTTAATAAATTGTATTTGACCTCAGCAGACAATCAGTAAATAATGATGGTGTACACCGAGGATGATGGTGTACTCTGTGGATGATAGTGCACACTGGATGATAATGCACTCTGAGGACGATAGGGTGCACTATCATCCAGGGTGCACTGAGGATGACAGTGCTCTCCTTCTAATATTTTTCCAGGATGCGTTTGCTGCATTCCATCCAGAGCCTAACTTTGTGCGCAAGTTTCTGAAGCCGCTTCTGATTGGCCAACTGGCACCCTCCGAGCCCAGTCAAGACCGGGAGAAGAGCGTAAGCCCCGCCCATTCTTACTGCAATCCATTTCTTAATTTGCATTCAAATTTGCATTTGTAAAAGGTTTATTTGTAGAAATGTAAACAAATGTTTCTAGTTATTGAGTTATGTTACCTGGGGCCTGGTCTTCCTAGTAATAATGGCTCTAGACAAAGAAAAGACAATTGCAGAGGGGGTCAAAGTAATTAGAAAATAATATTATTATTTGTTGATACTTCTTTTTTTATTATTATTATGGTATATATACACTGCCCGTTCCGAAAAAAAGTCACTCTCTAATATTTTGTTGGACCACCTTTAGCTTTGATTACGGCACGCATTCGCCGTGGCATTGTTTCGATAAGCTTCTGCAATGTCACAACATTTATTTCCGTCCAGAGTTGCATACATTTTTCACCAAGATCTTGTATTGATGATGGGAGAGTCGGACCGCTGCGCAAAGTCTTCTCCAGCACATCCCAAAGATTTTCAATGGGACTGTATTGAATGTATTGAACTTGTGGATCAATGGAACCTACTCATCCATGGCCAAATTCAAGGTATATTGACAGGGTATATGTCACACGCCACGTGGCAAACCCTGGATGGGAACAGAGCAGTCTGGAGACGGAGTGGAGTTTGTCGGTCTACGGACCGGATTTAAAAAAATTTTTCCGGTCTCTCCCCCCAGACATGGGGAAGAGACAGTGGGAGTAGCAGGTTAACATATAACAAACACAAAATCCTCACCCTACTCGCTGCGAAGCTTTCGGGTAAAAACAACAAACTAAAATAACAAACTAAAATAATCATAACTTACGGGACACCGCGCCTCTTCTTCCAGAGTTCCCCTGGAACCTCCCCAGGCACACACATATCCAGTGACCTTTCAAGTGCTTCCCACCCATGCAACTGAGACACTCAAACTTTGCAGTCCGAGTGCTCCAACCCATGCATACAGACACTCGCCACTCCCCACAGTGACAGTTCTCTTTCAATCACACCGAGGGCGAGAGGCGGATCCTCTTTCAGGGCACCCTCTCGCTCTCTTTCCCACTCACAGGAAGCACTCTACTCAGTCACTTTCGACAAACGCACACAAAACTCAACAAACATCCAACATCCAACAATCAAACACTCCACAATCCACAATCCACAATACGCATGCACGCACACACTCACAACAACACAAGACTCACTCTACAATATGTACACACGACAATCAATTCCATACACACATGACACGACAAGACTGACTCTCAACACTCACACATAATGACAAGACCAAAACACACATGAAAGACAAAGACAAAAGACTAACTGATTACCCACTCACCCCACCTGCTCTTAAATAGGCTCACTTTCTGCCTGGCTCAGGTGGGACTCGTGAGGCAATCACCCATCTATCAATCACTCACTCACATTCTCACACAGACACCCAATCAGCCAATTGACTTCCATATCAATTAACTGATTGACACCAATTAAATTATAATTAAATCAACTATGGCCTTTGGAGCAACCTTCCGGGCGACAGTTCACTCTCACACCCTGTGAGAGTGCCAAACCTGCCCCCGGAAAGTCTCCCTGCTCCAAAGGCCTCCACAACGTATAAAACACAGGCAACCATGCCACTCCCACGTGGCCGAGACCGACGTCCTCCACAGTATAGATCCATTCATCTGTTCTGTGCATCATGACAAAGCATGTTTCTATATATCTATATATTTGGTGATAGTGTAAAGAGAAAGGTAGTGTGGGAATGTGCCTTTTGCTGATGCTAGCTTCGGTGAATGGCAGATCCAAAATCACACTTAAGCTATAGTGTAAAGACGGCCTAAATATTTAGAATATGTAACCCAATGTTCATGATGAGTTCATGAGAATGCCCAAAGCTCAAAATATAAAGAGCAATCTGTGATGTTCAATTGAATTGAACATATTAATCCCATGAAAGTAGTGGTTGTTGAGGTTTCCTAGCTTGGAATGAAGCATTTTCCAGGTCACACCAAATAGAAATGGAGGACTTTGTGTCATGATTGGCCTTGTTAGGTTCATTAACACAGATATTACAAAAGACTATTGAAACATTAGCCTTCTTGCATAGTTTTCAATATTGCAAAGTGCCAATCTTTATTGACTGATACATTACCAAGCCATATGCTGTAACCAAAAAGCTACTTCAGTCATTCCTCTCTCTATCTGTCCTTTTATCCCTTCATCTCTCTATCCAGCTGATAATGTCATTAAAGCCTTACTACTGCAAGCCTATTGTAATGTCTCAATTACAATACTTTACCAAGCCATAATTCTGTATACACATGTATAACCAAAAAGCTACCTCATTCCTTCTCCCCATCTGTCCATCTATTACTCCCTTCACCATATATCCCTTCATCCAGCTGACAAGCATTATTACTGCATGGCTACTGCAGGTTTCTAAATTATAATACTTTAATGAACGAAATATTCCATATCTCTATACACAAGTATAGTTACTAAGCTACCCTACTAGATCCTCTATATCTATCCATCCATCTTTCCCTTCATCCCTCCATCCAAGCTGACATGTCAGTACAATTTTGTACAAAGTATTCTATTCAAAGTAAAAGTATTATGAAAAAATCATAAAACTCTGGCTGGCAGATAACGTAGCGGTCTAACGCACCACACTTTGGCTGGTTCGGTGTGGTGTGCGCTGCCTGTCAGGGATGCGGTTCGAAACCCGCATCTCTACCAGACCGGCCCTGGTTGTCAGACCGATCGGAGGCGGCGTTTGGCTGTCCGCCTCCGGGGGAGGGGGGAGGGTGAGCCGGCATGAGTCCGTCAAGGAGCAGGAAAAAGGCGTCCGTGGTAGAATTCCGTCTCGGAAGAGGAGGATAAAATTCGGCCCGGAAATAATGTCTCGCCCCGGAGGACGGGCGGCGGACTCGTGGGGGAGGGGGAATTGAGCTAAATAGAGGGTATAATTGGCAACCAAATTGGGAGAAAAAACGGGGGGAAAATTAGAAATAAATTTATTTAAAAAATATATATATATCATAAAACTCCATACTGCCATTTCTTTGAATGGAGGCAATCTAACTAAAGTTTGTTTTTCAAACTTTCTAACCTATTATTATTATTTCAAATATCTACATAAAAGTATCTACATAAATGTACTAAACTCCACTGTGCTATCAGTAATATATTTCAGTGCACTAATCAACTAGCTTATATCAAATATCCTATATATCACATATCCATTGTAAAGGATCTCAGTCCTGGACACAACAGTGTCTTGTGGCTTTTCAACAGTTGGGAGTTTATTCTATTGCTTTTGCTTATATTGTAACTAATCTTTCTTCATGTGTCTCTCCTCTTTTTTTGCTCTTCATGTCATCCTCATTCCATGCTTCTCACTTTTCATTTGCTCTTCCCCTGTTCTTTCTTCCCCTTCACCCTTCACCCTTACCCATTTACTAATCTCTGCTGCATTCCAAAACTAACTAACTAACTAACTCCTCCTCTCTCTTTCACCCCTCCTTCCTTGCTTTCCTCCTCCTCTCTCTCCTCCTTCCCTACATACCCAGGCTGTATTGGTACAGGCCTTCCGGGCCCTGCGCGAGCATGTGGAGAGGGAAGGGTTGTTCCAGGCGCGGCCCCTGTTCTTCTGTCTTCACCTGGCTCACATCCTGGTACTGGAGGCCCTGGCTCTGCTGCTGGTGTGGACCTGGGGCACAGGCTGGCCCCAAACCCTGCTGTGTGCGCTCATACTTGCCACCTCCCAGGTATTGCCATCATCGTCTTCATCACCATCTTCACTCCCTTCACTTCCTGCTCAAAGAACAAATATTCATATTATTGTTTATTTTGTTGTAGTAACAACATTATTGCAGTTCTGCTGGAAGTAAAAGTGATTTACAGGTAACTATCAAAATAAAGGAAACACCAACATAAAGTGTCTTAATAGAGCGCTGGGCCACTACGAACCACCAACAGCTTCAATACACATATTGGCATAGATTCTACAAGTGCCTGGAAGTCTATTGGAGGGATGCAACATTATTCTTCCACAAGAAATTCCATCACTTGGTATTTTGTTGATGGTGGTAATAATATGTATAAACGCATGTGACAGCGTTTTCCATTGGGGGTGGAATATACTGTCTCAGGCTCCACTCCAGAATCTCCCATAAGTGTTCAATTGGGTTGAGATCTGGTGACTGAGACGGCCATGGCATATGGTTTGCATCGTTTTCATGCTCATCAATCCATTCAGTGGCCACTTGTGCCCTGTGGATGGGGGCATTGTCATCCTGGAAGAGACCACTCCCATCAGGATAGAAATGCTTCACCATAGGATGAAGGTGCTCACTCAGAATGGCTTTGTATTTATTGGCATTTACCAAGGGGCTGAGTGGACCTAAACCATGCCAGGAAAATACATCCCACACCATCATAGAGCCGCCAGAACCCTTCAACATGGGCAATAAGCACCATATAATGCATCAGACCATATTACTTTTTTCCACCACCCAGTGGACCGCTGCCTGTGTTCTTTTCACCACAAAACATGTAGTTTTAGTTGTAATAAGGGGTTTATGCACTGCAACCTATCCATAATATCCCTCTCTGTGAAGTTCTCAATTGACTGTTCTTGATGAAACTGCCTGCTCACCCCCTAGATCAGGGGTGCTCAAGTTCGGTCCTGGAGATCTACTGGCCGTGCAGGCTTTTGTTCCAGCCCTTCACTAACACACCTGATTTGAACATTCATTGCCTTGACAAGCAGTTGATTACTGGAATCAGGTGTGTTAGTGAAGTGATTAATGGAATCAGGTGTGTTAGTGCTGGGCTGAAACAAAAGCCTGCATGCCCAGTAGATCTCCAGGACCGAACTTGGGCACCCCTGCCCTAGATTGATATTTGTAATTAGCAATTTGGCTGTTTTACCTTGCATCTCAAACCAATGCACAGATATCACAGTCGAGGAGTATGCACTTTCGACCACAGTTGCCCCTAGTTGATGATGTCTTTGCCTCAGACTTCCATGTCAACATCACCTTAGGCACTGATCCTCTTCAAACATCAGCAAGTTGAGCAGTCTTTGTCACTGAAGCTCCTGCTGAATGTGCCCCAATCACCCCTCTTTAGAAATCATAGAGATCTCTTCTGCTAGACATGGTATCCAAAATAATGGGCAACTGGGCCTTCCCAGCATTTTTATCCATGATGTTAATTGCTTAATTAACTCAAGAGCCACACCTGTGTGGAAGCACCTGCTTTCAAAAAACTTTGTATGCCTCATTTACTCAAGTGTTCCCTTTATTTTGTCAGTTACCTGTAGTTGCTATAGAAAGTCAGTAGAATTTGAGGTTGACGAGAGAACTGAAGGAGTTTGAGGACATTGTAGAAAGAAGAGGAGAGAAAGAGAGGTAGAGAGAGCAAGAGATAGGAAGAGGGACAGAGAGCGAATAAGGTGCAATATGAAGGGGTCATAACCAAGCTGATGTCCAGACAGATTTCTCCACTGACTGCACTGAGCAGTAAATTAGTCCTTAAATTATTGCACCAACTGTAACTGGCAGCTGTGTATTATTAGTTACCTATAACAGACATTACTAAAAGTTGAAAACAATGCTCTCTCAGTCCCAGGCTGGATGGCTTCAGCATGACTTTGGCCACCTTTCTGTCTTCAAGAAATCCCGCTGGAACCACCTACTGCATAAGTTTGTCATTGGACACCTTAAGGTACAGTGATAGGGAGAGGGGCATATGTGTGTTTTGTGTTTGTCAACTCAAATTAAAATACTAGTTGGTTTATATGTAGGAAACATATAGATGTAGATATTGCCAAAGCGTACAAAAATACATTTAAATATCAATATGGAGGAATAATCTGTCAACTGTAATTGATTAATTAACATAAAAATAAATCATTAGTTCTTTATAATCAGAATAATTTGTGGACATATACTTTTCTTATTTTTGAGTATTTTATGCAATAAAGGAGGAAGTGCATCTCTGTCTCCTCTCCTATCTTACAGTGACCACATATATGTTCATCTTTTGGAAACCATGAGTTTTTGTGTCAGGCTTTACCTCCTGTACATGAGCAGGATGTGTCTCTGCTTTAAATCTCTGGCAGAGAAGAGATACTCTGCAAAGGCCTTTTTTTAGGGTCAGATAGCAATTTAGTGAACCTTGTATTTTGGTTTCCCTATCCCAATGTTCCAATTAAAATATTTTTGTCATATTTTCTAATTTTAATACTTAGTTTTTCTAAATATCCTCATTGTTTATAGTGCACCTTGAACTTTTACTTTTAATGCATTTACTGCCATGCTAATATTTAATGATGAAATTATGTCAGAAAGTGCTCAGAATGTGCCCTAGGGGAGTGTTGCCAACATTTAAATTGTATCAGTTTTCCTGACACCTGGGTTCTTTTTGGAAAATTGTCATCTTTGTCTTTTAAAAATTTACTGCCAGGGCCCAGTTCTGACAGTATTGCTCCAGCAAATCCAGATTTTGCTGTAACCCTTTGTTTGGTGAGTGACAGCAGGACCAGGTTATTTGCAAAGACTACCTATTTGTCAAGCAGTGTGAGACCAGGATCTGCAACAACACCAATAACTCATTAATATATATATTGAACATTGGCATTCATACATTATTTTGACCTCCTACAAGGAGTAATTAAAGCTAATTAAATAGGTATGTCAGCAGTTTACAGAGAGCAGTACAGTGACACTGTGCACTGACACTTTTAGTCCAAACCCATTCTTAAAAGAAACAGGAAACAGCTTGCAACAGATGCTCCAAGATGGTAACCATGGTCATTGTGGCTAAATATGTTTATATAGAGTTAGTATTACAACACAATTACATACATCTTACCAACATAGTTTCATATTGATGCTAAATTAAAGAATAAACATGCTCTTTGGGAAACCAATGCTTTGCCAGTTGCATTGGTGACGTCACTCCCTGCTGAAAGTAGCTCAGTTGGTAGAGCATGGCACTGGCAATGCCAAGGTTGTGGGTTCGATCCCACAGGACTACATGTCCGTCGTTCGGATGGGACGGTAAAAACCGAGGTCCTGACTCTCTGGGGTCATAAAAAGATCCCACGGCACTTCTCGATAAGAGTAGGGTGTTAACCCGGTGTCCTGGCCAAATTCCTAACCCAGACAATATCTATACAATTCATTCCCTCCCTCCTCGCCTCTCCACTGTGTATCTGATGTGTGGCGAGTTTGTACTGGCGCACTATGGCTGCACTATGGCACCCAGGTGGGTGCTGCACATTGGTGGTGGTTGAGGTGAGTTACTCCTATCATTGTAAAGCGCTTTGGGTTCCTTGAAAAGCGCTATATAAAATCCAATGTTCAATCAATCAATCAATCAAAGCTAGCCTGCTTGGCATGATATAAATGATATCCATGTTCAGCTATCTTAGAAAGAAAGAAAATTATAGTCTGTCAGCTAGCATGTCCTATTACCCTACCCTCCCACAGTCTAATACGTATCCCAAAAACAGTCAACATCAATATGAAACATTCATTAAACTGTGCTTATATACCTTGGATGGCTGAAATATCGATCATCTTTGTTACACGATTTGTTACACAAAATGCAAAAAGCACATATTATATAGGCCTACTATCAGATATAAAGATGGCAGAATACCATGGTCACCATTAAATAAAAATGACAGAATGATGAGAAATTCTATAAAGGAAAAGTGAACACAGTACCACATATACATCCAGTCTCGAGAAAATAGGTATTAGAATGAATAACAAACGAGAACATGTGTCTGTATTATTATTGTTGCTGATAATAATAATAATAATTATAAGACCCAGATGATGAATAGGTCTTCTTATTGTGCTTATTCTTATAATACACAAATACATTTGGATACAAAGTGGTTGAAAATGTACTTAAGAGCTTATTTATCGTTTTTCTTTATTTTTTAACACAAATTGCACAAATACCTTTGAAAGAAAAATTATGTTTTAAGAAGACGGTTAACAAGTGTCAAGTTAAACAAGTGTCATCACCCTTCTCATTGAATCTCCCCTGTCCTCACTGACTCATCAGGTCATCAGTCCAGACAGATCAAGCACAACTCCACACCTTCGCCAGGAAAGCCTGCCTAGTCATGCCCACAGCTGTGCATGTCAGAATTACCAACGGAGCCACGCTGAGGTTGTCAGAGGAGAAGTAGACATGGAAAGCCCGCCTATACCTCCAACAATATCAGAGCCACATGAAAAACTGAAATTGAAGCAGTCATTATGTGTGACACCAACAGTACATTTCTCAGAGAGAGATATTTCCGGGCATGTTTAGTGAGAAAGATCTGATGCCCAACCCCAGCGAGTGGCCTGGAGTTATTATCAGATGTCAATCTAAGTGAGGCCAAGCATATAATAATTTGAATATATATATAAAATATCTAATTATAATTATAATATAAAAAAGGGAACTAATGACCTAAAAGCAATGAGAGGACAAGTGGTGCCTGCAATACTGCCAAAGCTTCAGAGAGATTCCCCAATTCTAACGTTACCATCTCCACATGGAGATGTTCCCTTCCACATCATACAGAGTACTAATGCAGAGCTGTCCAGAGGTTGTCTTCTTATGCATAATGTGTATCCGGTGTACCACCGTGACATCCTTCCCAACCTCATTTATGACCACATACCTCTTAATGAACAGGGAGTAAAAGTATTTACAAAGATACTTAAGGACACTGCTTTGGAACAAATTAACCGCCACTAGAAAAAGAGGGAATACACCTTACAGCCCACAGGAACTACCACATTTTTCATTACAGCCACCAACAAAACATACTGGACCTACCCGGCAGCACAGTGACAGAACTCACAGCACACGCTGCTCAGTCAGTGCCAGTAGCCCAGCCGGACATTTATGCAGCCATAGCATGCAAGTCAGAGAATCCGGTGGCATCTGAACTGAACCAGATGAAGACTCTACTGAATATAATTTATAGTAAATGAATGCACTGATAGCATTTCTTTATTTATAAAAAAAATAATAATCTTTCACTTATTCTGTTGAAATTAAATTTAAAAACCCTAAGAATGACTTAAACCCAAAATATTTAGTTCAGACAATATAGAAGAAAAGAAACAGTGAACCTTTAAAACCTTTAAAATGGATAGCCATGCTAAGACTCTGTGGGACCACAAATTAAAACCCAAGGGAAATTTTGGTTGGCACTTGAATATCAGAAGTGTCTCTTCTAAAAGTGAACAAATGAAAATACATTTTCTAGATGCTAAGACTTGGTTAAACAAGACAACTCCTGCAAGTGTTTATACAGTACCTGGATTTTTAGATGTGAATTAACTCATGGGAGGGGGGGTGGGATGCTGGTGTATGTGAAGGATGGGATTAGGCGTGACAAAAGTTAATTCATCAGTAAAGTTCCCCTAGAGTGTAATCGGCATAACTATAACCTTATCTCCACAAATGTTATTTAACATTGTTGGATTGTATAAACCCAATCATCTAATGATGTGTTTCTGAACATTTAACTGGCTGAAAGAATGTAACCACAATAAGGAGCCATTTTTTATGGGTGATTTAAATTTAAATTTGTCTGACACGACAAAAAAAATAAAAAGTTGAAGATTATCACAGACAAATATGATCAATTACTCAATGGTTCAACAAGGATAACAAAATCCGCAAAGACACAATTAGACTAACTAAATTAGATATTTTAAAATAGACTGAAATACTAAAACATATAATTTGATAACTGGGATCTCAGACCGTAATTTACTGTTATTTGCAAAACAATGTTCTAAACACAGATTAAAACTCAATATTCCAGGAAAGCAAAACAATTAGTTTTACTATATACCTAAGAAGGATTTAATTTATTTTTTCAAATGACTGCAATGTGCTCAAATTAACTCACTCAAAAGACAAATTCACAAAGAAATATATTACTAAATATAAAAGTAAACACAATCTTCCTTGGTTAAATGACACCTTATGGTAGTTAATGAAAAACATAGATTTTATGCACTAAAATCTGGATTAGATACTGACTAAATTATATTCAGGCCTAAGAAATAAGGTTACTTCAAAACTTAGGAAAGCACAAGCCAACTTCTTTATTAACATTATAAATGAGACTAAGGGCAATTATAAACTCATTTAGAAAAGTATAGATAATCGAAATGTCAAGGGACATGCTAAAACAACTCAGTTACAACTCAAGGTACAGAGAGAACTACTTCAGGATAGCTAATCAATTTCTTTAACTTTTATTAATTTATTTCTGGATTCTGTTCAAGAGTTAAGTCAAAACTTCAAAATGGGAGAATTGAATATTACACCATGTACTGATTCACTTCAAGGTTTTAATTCATCACCAACTACAGAGAATAAAATATATAATATATTGAGCTCTTTATTTTTTCTCCCAATTGGTCCCTATAGACAAATTATTATATTGCCAGAAAAGGTGTTTGTTGATAAGCTAACTTTCAATATAAATACTATCCATGTTCCTTGTAGTTTGGCTTCAGAGCAAACCACTCTACTGAGACAGCATGTTGTTATCTTTTGGAGAATTAATCTAAACTTACTCCTAGTAGTAGTAGTAAACAGTTTATTTGCTTATACAAAATAAGATACCGTAATGTACAACCAAGCTGAATTGAAATTACATTTTACATAGGTATAATTTATAAAATAATCGAATAAAAATAAAAATGTAAAGCGTAAACTGCAACATTAAAAGCATAAAATAGACCAACACACTCATTACATGGTTCACTTATTTAGAAGTCCCATGTGTGGGATAGCACTCCGCCAGTAGCGCTTAGTTCTACACTGGTCCAGTTTTGATGAGTACTGTGTCTGGTGGTGGCTTACGGCGGATCACTCAGGTGGAATCAACTTGCGGAACAGGGGGGGATTTGTGGATTGAGTTGGTGCAGACTTTGGTGAGGTCATCACGCCGTGAGCAGAGGGGTGGGAGCTCAAGGCCACTACATGCCTCGCTGTAAGAAGTGATGGTGACTCAGGATGACTCGTACAGCTCTTCTCTGCACCTTTTCAATGGGCTTGGATTGTGCTCGGGTGAGGCCAAGATGCCACCCTGGGGCCGCATACTCCACAGTGGGTCTGATGTAAGTGGTATAGATTGTACCCAGATCATCTAGGGCAGGGGTGGGCAATCTTACCCTGTGTGGGCCGGTGTGGGTGCAGGCTTTTGTTCCAGCCGAGCAGTAGCTCACCTGATTTGACTAATCAGCTAATCAAAGTCTTCAATCAGGGCTTTGATTAGTGGAATCAGGTGTGTCACTGTTCAGTTGGAACAAAAGCCTGCACCCACACCGGCCCACACAGGGTAAGATTGCCCACCCCTGATCTAGGGGAATGCCCAAATTCTTAAGGCATCGTAGAAGAAATAGGCGCTGGCTGGCTATTGTAACCTACTGACTGGAATCTGTTGGTCAAAAGGTTTGCTATCCACCTGGCTAGGGATGGGCGGAGACCGAGGTTCAGTAGCCTAGTAATAGCCAGGTCATGATCGACATGGTCAAAGGCTTTGCTATAATCATTGGTAACCAATGAGCAGGTGAAACCAGGTTTGTCCAGAGACCTGAAAAGATCATTTGTCAGGTTGATGAGGCTGTGGGTTGTTGACCGGCCATGAAGGCACTCAAACTACTGGCTGTCGATTTGAGGCAAAATGTCATTAAGGGCCCAGTGGGAGATAAAACTCTCAGCTACTTTACCAATTAGAGAAGTGAGTGAGATGGGGCGTATTTCACTGATGGAGGGGGGTTTGGTTTTGGGTTGGGGGACCACAGTGGCTAATTTCCATTCTGCAGGGCAATGCCTTCCTGAAGGGAGTGATTGAGTATTTCAGCCAGAGGCTCACTCAGTTCATAGTAAAACTCCTTAATGAGCCTACCTGACATACCATCTGGACCAGTTGCCTTCCGAATGTTGACCTGTCTTAGTTTACCATAGACCTCCCAGGGCTGGGCTGTTGGTGCTGGGCCTGCAGGTAGGAAAGGGTAGGGTTGCAGGTCTATAGGGGCTAAGGACTGGGTCACAGATGAGAGTGTTTTATCTATTGTGATAGCTATTGCTTGTTGGTCATTGGGGTCAATGCCATTGATATGGAAGGTTGCTTCGCTCTGTGAGAGATTGGTCAGGTTCTACTAATAAACTCTACTGAGGGCAAAGTACACACTGGTGTGATAAATGAAAAACCCTGCCATGAAATTCTAAACATATCACTTTTAACATTTAAACACATCTAAACATTTGCAGTGTTATAAACTTACAACATATGTGCAGAAGCCTGTTGTAATAGATTTTTTCAAATTACAGTTTTGTACTGTACAGTTTAGCAAATAGCATAGGGAAAAATAGAGCATGAGAATAAAGTAGGCCTGTACAAGAAGACCAAATTGACAAATTAGGAATAACCTACAACTCCCAGTTTCCTACATGATACATGTTAGTACTGTGCTTCACTTGCAGTAGTTTACCATATCACTGACTACTGTATTGTAATGTAGTACTAAAGACAATCGGGTAAAGAAAAAAGTTTAGATTTCGCCAATGTTTACCATACTTACCTATTCTCATTTGTGAGGGTCCGAATCATGGATGCAACAATGAAGCAGCTCAGGTACCCTTTGTCCGGCCTCCCTCAAAGTCAAACCATGATTGTCAACCAAAATTGTTACCTAATTTCATTTGTTAGGGGAGTTTACCTGTGGCCCATTTATGTGTGCTAAATCTCTGATTACTGATTGATTAATTTAGGCAAGTAGTGTTTGTACCTGTGAGGAGTGTGGTCAATTGATAAATTGTTTAGCATTCTGGCAGTGCTTTCCATTTGAACACAATACTGTTTATGAAAATTCTGCTTAATGAGGAGAATTGTGTTTAGGGTTTTGCAAAAAGTTAATTTGACAATGCAATTTGTGTAAAAACAAAATGTGCTTATAGTTTCTGTGTGTAAACAACTGAGAAAGAGATGCTTTTTGTAATTTCACCTCAAGTGAACTCAACACGCAATCTACATAAACCACACCCACTCACAAACACAATCCATCAAGTGTCACTTGACATTCACTCCAGTTAACACTGATTGGTAAATTATGACCTTTGGAGTTAGCCTTCCGGGCACCTGCCAGCAATCTCACAAACCTGGCCCCAGAAAGTCTAACTGCTCCAAAGGTTCTCCACAGCAATACTGTGGCAAAACACAGGGAACCCTGTACTGTAACTCCCCTGTTGCCGGGACCTGATGCCATCCACCGGGGGTTAACAGAAAAGAGGGGAGGGGGTACATACAAGGAGAAAACCGACATAAGTGTATTAAGTAGACAGATGCATAAGGATTATGGGTAAAAAATAAATTATATAAATGAAAATACATAAATATTTGTCACAGGCTGTATGACACACCCTAGAGGAGAACAGAACAGCAGGACACAGGGAGTGAAGTGATCGGTTGGCAGACCGGCGTTTTATTCATTATTCCCTCAGAGAGGGAGAGCGAGGTAGGGAGACAGGTGTCTGCATAGGCATATCCGCTAATCGATCCGATTCTGCTGCCGAGACCGACGCTTTCCACAATAATGGCATCCAGAATCATTTATGATACAAAAATTGTAATAATTCTTATATTATTAATTGTATCAGTAATAGTAATTATGCAATAACGATAACAATAATAACATCAGTGATATGGTTATAGTGGTTAAACATATATATGCAATTGTTTAGAGAGTGTGTGATGACCTACATCCCAGGTTTGCCATTATTGCTATTGCTTTGAATTAAGCTATAATGGCATTTAGAGCCATTTATGATACTTATGTTTAATCATTCTTATATAATATAATGGTATTAACAATAATTATGCCATAATATAATTACTGCTATAATTATAATGTTTAAACATATATTATAAATATATTTTAATTAATTAATTAAATTAAGTACTTAAATGGGATTTATTAATACATTCAACAGAGCTTAAATGTTTTTGGAATGCTTAAGAACTTTTGTACTTTTTATAAGCTTTTATATAGTTTTTTATATTATTTTGTATAATTCGGCTGTCTGGTTTCTCTCATTATGTAATTAACAGTTTTGTGTTTTGTTTTGTTTTGTTTGCTCTTTTGTTGAGCTGAGTGTATGTACTTTGTCTAATGTGTTTGTGCATGTATTTGGGTTTGTTTGTTTTTCTTTTTTGATACATTTTATAGCTTATAAATACTTAATGCAATGCATCTGATGCTTGGTTTATAACAATTTTTTGCCATGTCCCTGACAAATAAACAAAAAAAACACAAATAAATAAATAAGTCTGCTGTACAAACATATACAGTATATCCATGTTTAGCTATCTATTTAAGAAGAAGTCCAGTCTGTTTGCTGCCCTTTTTAAAAGTACTTTCTGACTTGTGTTCCTCAAACGTAAATGTTAAACTGGTTGGGATGGAAACAGCAAAAAGCATCTGGTGCATTCTATTGTTCTGTCCCACTGTTCTAGCATACTCTATATGTACCAGGACTCTGAAATATGTGTACCTATTTGTGTCCTCCAAGAACAAGACAGGAAACAGGACACCAACACTGTGCTGTTTTGTGTGCTGCTGCTAAGTGCAGTACAGTCTATGGTACACTAGGAGAGTACTGGAACAAAACATAACAGCACAGTACAGTCTTAGTTGCCACCCCTTCTCAAGATTGGGTTGTGTAGTGGATTTCAATTTTTTAACCATCTAAATGAAGTCTGTTTCACTCTGTCTGTCTCCAGGGTGCATCTGCAAACTGGTGGAATCATCGGCACTTCCAGCACCATGCAAAGCCCAACATCTTCAGCAAGGACCCTGATGTCAACATGCTGCATTCTTTTGTCCTAGGGAAGACCCAACCTGTGGAGGTATGACTCACAGATACACTGAAATATGGATCAACTGAAACAAAAAAACAATACACTGACATTCTAGGCAATGCTCCTTGACCCACAGACTGATATGCAGATGAATGAATACACCAAATAGTCATAGAGAGATAAACTGATGACTGATGTATTAATGTATTGATACTGATCTTCTAGAACTGAAATTAACTCAGTAAGAAGAAGGAATTGCCTGCACATCTGAAAAAGTTTCACAGGTGCCGGGGTGTGAAGTAGATTGATGACAAGAAGAGATACCCGCATACTGTATTAAATAATCTCAAACAGGTTAAATAGCGCAAATAATGTTTCAATTTGCGTAGGTCTTTGTCACGTACAGCTACCGTAGCAAATAGCTATTTGCACTATTTAACCCATTTGAAATTATTTAATACAGTGTTTGGGTATCTCTTCTCTTCGCTAGAATGCAGACACTAGTGTAGCCAATGGGACCAATTACAACTGACACATGTTTCTGTCTCTGTCTGTCTTCCTTTCAGTATGGAATAAAGAAGCTGAGATACCTGCCTTACCATCACCAGCATCAGTACTTCTTTCTCAGTGAGTTTATCTCTCTTTCTACTGAACTCACATTGAATGTGTGACATTCCCCCGTGGCCCTCCAAGACCAGGGTTGGGGGCCCCTGACCTAAATCATACCATAAGGCAATGGAGTGCATGTCCAAAAACTTGTCTACAAATGAGTATTAATTAATGTTTTGCATGTTGCAGTTTCCTAGAGTAAGTAATATGTTCTATCCCCCCATCCTTCTTGCTCTCTCTCTTTCTCTCCCTCTCTCTCCTCTCTCTCCCCTCTCTCTCTCTCTCTCTCTTTCTCTCAGTTGGACCCCCAATGCTCATTCCAGTATATTTCCACATCCAGATCATGCATACAATGTTCTCTCGACGTGACTGGGTGGTGAGTTGTCCTCACAGTGAATGGCTCAGGAATAATTGAAAAAAGAGGACATTGTAATTATTGCACTCTAAACCAATAGTTTATGCTTTGATAAACCTTTTGACCTGTACCGGGTCAGTGAATACACATCACTACCAAAGCCACATTAGTGACTGTAAGAATCAATGTAATGTCTCTAACATTTTCAACCACTCTTTGCCTTGTCAGGATCTAGCTTGGTCAATGACCTACTACCTGCGTTACTTCTGCTGCTTCGTCCCATTTTATGGTCTTTTTGGCTCCATGGTGCTCATCAGCTTTGTTCGGTAACGTTTACGTCTACATTTGACATTTAAAGCATTTATCAGATGTTCTTATCCAGAGCGACTTACAATATGTGCATTAATACATAGTAGGAACAATCATAGTTTGCGCAAGATTTCAGTGCAGTAATAGAGATAAACATATATGATATATATATATAATGCAGCACACACATTATGGTCCCACTTTTACATTGGTACAGTAGCATATATACAGTATATAAGAAGTATACATTTCTATAAATAAAAGGCCAGATTTATTGCAGGATTGTGCATGCACTGTAGGCAGTACATTTGTGCATGGGATTGGTTAAACAGATTGCCTATTTGTAAGTTTCATGCAAAAACCTTGTATGTCATTTTTGTTTCGTTTTTTCAGCTCTATGTACTTTGAATGTCTCCTAACCTCATGATTCAAAACCCCATTTGACCTAACAATAATTATGTGCTAGTGAATGTTATTGCTGTTCCTGATAATTCAATATTTTGCAGATTCAATATTTTTGTGCGACACTAATGATTTGTATATGCATTACTGGGATGAGTGTGCTCAAATTGGAGGATATTTTGGTAAATGGGGTCCATGAAATGCATGGTTTTGCATTCCAGGTTCTAGATTTACAGAAAAATCACATGAATTCTACATGTCAAATTCTAGTGTCCGAGAAACAACCAGAAACAACAAGACTAGTCAATACACAATATCACACTGTCTGTTAAAAGCATTTATAAGCTGTTTAGCAATGAACAGATCTGATAGAAGCACTAGGGTTCAGCAATATTGGTTGGGGGGTCGATGTAGATGCTTGAAAATAAAATAAGTAAGTCTCGACCACTGAATCAGCAATTTTGTTTTATTACAAATTTGGTTGTCAACAGTGTTTGAGTGAACGCTACGGAGGTGGCTTACTGAGAGAACTCATTAACCACTCATGGTTAAACGATAGCTGACTGAGACGAGTGCAGAGGAGTATAGAGCTAATTTAAATTCATATTTGTTTAGTTTTTTTGACTTAATGATTAATGTTATTGTCTAATTGATAAATATGAATTTAGTATTGAATAATATCAAACGGTGGTGCAGTGGATAGCACTGTCGCCTCACAGCAAGAAGGTCTCGGGTTCGAATCCAGGCCGGGGGCCTTTCTGTGTGGAGTTTGCATGTTCTCCCCATGTCCGCGTGGGTTTCCTCCGGGTACTCCGGTTTCCTCCCACAGTCCAAAGACATGCACGTTAGCCTAATTGGAGAGTCTAAATTGCCCGTAGGTATGAGTGTGTGAGTGAATGGTGTGTGTGCCCTGCGATGGATTGGCGACCTGTCCAGGGTTTATCCCTGCCTCTCGCCCCTATGCATGCTGGGATAGGCTCCAGCCCCCCCGCGACCCTGACCAGGAATAAGCGGCTTAGACAATGAGATGAGAGATGAGATAATATCAAAGTATTGCTGGACCCTAATGAGCACTGCCTATGCTCTCACATGTTTTCTGACATTAGTACATTATGCATTCCAACATTGGTACATATTTACTCTGACACAATACTGCATGTTACAAACCAGTGGTACATTTTCAAGTCCTGAGTGAGTGTACATGTATACAAACACTCCATCACAAGTGAGATGCATTATCCTCTGGGCCAGGTTTCTGGAGAGCCACTGGTTTGTATGGGTCACACAGATGAACCACATTCCCATGGATATTGACCACGAGAAGAACCAGGATTGGCTGACGATGCAGGTACCTAATTTCACCACCACCATTCTGAGAGATGACCTCTCGTTCATGCTTATGACGGCCACCATATTGATCAATTTGGGCTGTCTGACAAATGGACATTGACCCTTTTCCCATTTGCTTGGTTGTGAATGATAGCACTGGCTGCCCACAACACATCCTTCCACCTTCTCTCATCCTTATGAAAGCAAACAGGGTGCAGCTGTCCATGTGCCTCACAATCATCAGAATAACTAAAAGTATAATTGTATTGTACTTACCCACAACTTGAGCCCTAACCCACATCCCAACTAAGACCAAACTATTCCCATTTATCTATCTATCTTAGGGTCTACATACATAATAGTTGCTTAGAATGTTGATACAGTGTTGATTTACTCCCCACTTCAAGGTAGGCAGGACCTACACAACTATAAAGATCTTGGATAGTTTGTCCAATTAGAAACAGTACATTGTACGGAAAAGCCATTGAGCTTTCCAGTCTACAAGCCGCATGTATCAATACCCACAGAAACTCAATCAGCCACTATATGTCTCTGTCCTGCTCTATCCTTTAGTTGAACGCCACTTGCAACATTGAACAGTCCTTCTTTAACGACTGGTTCAGTGGACACCTCAACTTCCAGATTGAACACCAGTAAGTTACATTTTATTTTGGTTATCAGATGCATAATGCTACGTATTTACTTGTATGCCTTAAAATTGTATTAAATGTGGTTCAGATACCAACAAGGAATATCAATTAGAAAAGAAAGTTTAGGTACAAACTTTAGTTGGCTTGAAAAAGCCAAGCATTGTAGTAGCTGTAGTAATAGAAGTAATTGTTTTATAAATTATAATAGGATAGTAGTCATAGTTATAGTTATAGCTAATCTTAATCTAGTACCTTAGTAGTGGTAGTAGTAGCAGCATTAGTAGTAGTGGTTGTTGTTGTGGTAGTAGTATTATCAGTTTTAGTAGTAGTTGTTGTCCTGGTGGAAGTAAGTTAACAATAGTAGTAGTAGTAGTAGTAGTAGCAGGTATTGTTATTTTGGTAGCACTAGTATCAGTTTGTTGATTAGATAGACAGACAAACACACCTCCTATGGTTTCTCACTGGAGGGTGTTATACCCTGTGCTTTATTCCCAAAGGTCATTGTAAAGATCTGCCTTTCCTTATGGTTGAAGATTCTTATTGGCCTCAATGCATTTTATAAAAACATTTTTAGGAAAATAACTAATGAAAGATGGTACAATAGTTATGATTTTAGTGAGTCCTTGTTTTCAGGAGAAAATGAGAAAATGTTTATTTAACTGATTACAGACACTCACTTGTCTCTTGCCAAAATGAGTTGTGTTCTAGCCTCTAATAGCTATAGCAATATAGCAACATAGCAAATAGCTATGGAAAAACAAAACATAAGGCAATGACAGGTAAACTAAAATGTTTTTGCATTTTATTCCTGTATATTAAAATGTTCGCTTGCTAGATGGATAGATCACATACATGATCACATCGCCAGCCCCAACCAGCAATTTGAAATTAGAAACTTACAGCAGTTAGGTGCCTGTCTTTGTTTAATGTTAAAATGTCTGAGAACAGCTATACCGAGTCTTCTTTCGGTGGTGTTTTTAGCAAGAGCGATTCTGTTGATAACAAAGTAGAGCTGGCAGCTGCTGCCTTTTATCCTTTTAGATTTGAGCTCAAGGCACAGGTTCTTGCTCGATTCCCTTTAAGGTTTTGGAGTTGCACCACAATTTGATCTGCATCTGCAGTAGTACATTAGTACAAGCTAATGTTGTTACCAAACTAGAGATGGAGCTAGGTTAGTTAGCTCACTGTTCAAATCACCATAACAAGCCATCTAAATAATTTCAGCTAAGCTAGATATTTAGGGCTTATTCTTATAACTAGCTAAAGTAGTGGTCCTAGCACTGACCCTTATGGGACCCCATACCTCACCTTTGAGTAATCAGAAGTGTTTTCATTCAATTGAAAATTGGTTACTGTCATAGAAGTACAATCTGAACCAGGTGTGTGCCTATTCAGTCCAACACAGCCCTGGAGTCAAAACATCAAAAGCTGCCCAAAAGCACAGCCTGATTACAGTCTGATGAAGTGCAGTTTTAGTGGCATTTTGAGGTCTAATTCCTGGCTGGGAGATTTTGCTAATATACTGTAGTTCAAACGGAGTTAGACTCTTGAGTTGCTTTGCAAAAGCTTTCTTTCATATTTTTTATACAAATGGGAGGTTTGTCTATAATTATAATTATCAAGAACAACATTAGGTTTCTTAAGCAGTGGTTTGATAGTCAATTGGCTTAATAGCCAATTCTAGGGACTCCGGTACATATCATGTTACTAGTGATATGTTAATGATCTTGAGTATTTGCTGGCCAACACAGGGAGGAGTTTTTAACCAATTTTGTTGATATTGGCAGGTGGTTGTTTTTGAGGACATAACCAATTAGGTTAGCTCATCAATCTCAATGGGAGTAAAACATTTTAGTATTACTGTCATTACCTCTTCCTGTAATGTCAATATGCTGGGCTGTGCACAGGTTTTTGGAAGAACGATGCCAGGAGATCATTCTCTAATGGTTTAAATATTTTAATTGAAGTAGTTCATGAAATCACTACTACGGAAATCATGTCTATGGTGTTAAACAGAAATCTTGGGTTTTATTTATTTTCAGATTTGATAATTATACTTGTTTTGGAGAAAGCCATCCTTCTATGCAAGACAAATAACCTCTCATTTTGTTGCCACTTTAGCTCCAGTTTTCTTTGTGACTGCTTCTGGGCATGTGTAGTATCATTGTACCAAGGAGCAAGATTTTTCTGACCAAGTTTACTTCTTTTAAGAAGGACAACCATATTGAGGGTGCTTTTTATAGTAAAAGCTAGCTGGTTAGTTCATTGTTCCAATGATGATTCATCAGAAATCCAGAATAGAGAAGAATAAATCTGACAGCATATTTATAAACTTTGGAATAGTTTTTAGAGTTTAATGTCTGGCTATAATAATGTTTAAAATCCAGTGTAAATTTCAAACATGATAAGGAAATCATCTGATAATACCAGGGTATGGGGAGTGATAGTAAGATTGACAACATACCACTGTGAGGGTGGATGGTGATAGGCGCCACTCGCAGAACCCCAGGGGATCAATAAGTTACACTGTACTGCCCTACAGTCTAACCACTAGCTCTGATAAACAGAGAAAGAGGGAAGGGACGAATAAAGGGAGGCGGCCCAACGGGCGGCTATGTGTCACACTGACACAAACAAAATAAATAAAGAAAACTCCGCAGAGTTAATAAGGTGAGGGTAGCAAAACACCCGACAAACAAAATACCTTATACTAATTTATTTGCAGAAAACAAAACACACAGTGGTGGAAATACGTCCACCGGATTACCAAATGGTAATAGAAAACAATCAAATAAACCAAAGACACCGAGTGTCCGAAAACGAGAAAAGGGCTAGGAGAGCCAAAAGAACAAGAATGTAACCCAAAACACAGTCGAACCGACTGAACAAAAGAAACCAAACGGAAGCTCCTAATAAAGAGCAAGGTTCTTATAGAAGGTACAATAAAGATGTTCTTAGTTAGAGCTGGTTTCGGACAGAAAGAGTATTTTCTAAAGTAAGTCTTGATGTTACGTCTTTAAAAAGACATAACTACCTTACCGGCTAAATCGCAAAGATGGCTTACGATTTTGCCCAGAGCAACTACAGGTGGGGGTTTAAATAGGAAGGTAATTACTAAATTAACCCCACCTGTGCGCCTCCCACAAGGAAGGCGCAACACCGCCACCCAGCGGTGAGTCCGGGGAAAAACCATGACAGGACCCCCCCCTTAAGGGGTGACTCCTGACGACCCTTCGGCCCCCCGCCGGTGAAAATCCTGGATCAGGACGGATCCAAGATGTGACGGGACGGAACCCAACTGCGCTCCTCAGGACCGTAACCCTCCCAGTCCACCAGGAACTGAGTACCCCTGCCTGCTCGCCGCGAGGCCAAAATACTCTGCACCATGTAAGCGGGACCACCCCCAATGATACGAGGCGGGGGCGGCGGTGCCTCGGGAGGCGCCAGGGCGCTAATGAGTAGAGGTTTGATGCGGGACACGTAAAACGTGGGATGAATCCGCATGGATTGTGGGAGCTGTAAGCGGACGGTGACGGGGTTAATCTTCCTAATTATTTTAAAAGGACCTGTAAAGCGCGGCGCGAGTTTCCGGGAATCAACCCGTAACGGCAGATCCCGCGTCGAAAGCCACACCCGTTGCCCCACCCAATAAGATGGAGCAGCCTGCCGACGATGGTTGGCGAACTCCCTCTGGCAATCAACAGCGCGCAACAGTGCACCCCTGCGTCACCCTCCAGCTCAGGAAACAGAGGGGGCTGAAACCCAAACTGAGCCTCGAGCGGAGAGAGACCTGAAGAGGCATTACGCAGGGTGTTATGAGCGTACTCCGCCCAGGCCAGATGCCGATTCCATGATGAGGGATTGGCGGAGGCCAGGCACCGGAGAGTGTTCTCCATGGTTTGGTTGGTACGTTGTCTGTCCATTAGTCTGTGGGTGAAAACCCGAAGACAGACTCACCGACGCCCCTAAAAGAGAACAAAAAGCCCGCCAAAATCTGGCCGCAAACTGAGGGCCCCGATCGGACACCACGTCTTGCGGCAAACCATGAAGGCGGAAGACATGGTCCACCATCAGGCAAGCTGTCTCGGGCACGGACGGCAGCTTGGGAAGCGGAACGAAGTGGGCTGCCTTAGAGAACCTGTCCACTACTACCAGAATGACAGTATGTCCATTCGAAATGGGTAGGCCGGTAACAAAGTCCAAGGTGATATGGCTCCATGGACGACGAGGAACGGGCAAAGGCCGGAGTAACCCTGACGGTGCCAGCTGCGAACCCTTGTTGAGGGCACAAACAGTACAGGCTGCCACAAACTCCCGCACATCCTTCTCCATCCCGGGCCACCAGAACCGTCTACCCAGGAAATCATGCATACGGTGTATGCCCGGGTGACCCGTGAGCCGAGAGGAGTGACCCCACTGAAGTACCTGGGCGCAAGCTCCTAACGGTACAAAGAGGCACCCCCGAGGACCCCCACCAGGATCTGGCTCAAGGCGCTGAGCCTCGCGCACCACCTTCTCTATCTCCCATAGAGATAGAATCTGCGCGGCTGGGATAATGGGTGTGGGTGGGCGGTCCTGCTCTGACCCATCATACAAGCGGGAAAGAATGTCCGGTTTGATATTTTTTGAACCCGGACGGTAGGTCAAAAGGAAATTAAACCGGGTAAAAAACAACGCCCATCGAGCTTGCCGCGAATTACGACGCTGAGCCCCCTGGATGTACTCCAGATTTTTATGATCCGTCCAGACAGTAAATGGATGCTCCGCCCCTTCTAACCAGTGATGCCATTCTTCCAGCGCCAGTTTAACTGCCAATAATTCCCGGTCCCCAACATCGTAATTTCTCTCGGCAGGGGAAAGGCTCCGAGAAAAATAAGCACAAGGATGTACCTTCTGATCCAAGGCCGACCGCTGGGATAGTACAGCCCCCATGCCGAGCTCAGAGGCGTCAACCTCTACAATGAAGGGCAGCGAAGGGTTAGGAGAAATCTAAATGGGCTCTGAACAGAATCTCCTTTTAACTTCTGCGAATGCCGCCTCAGCTTTAGGAGTCCATTGGAAATGAGAGGGGACTGTTTTTTTGGTAAGCACCGTGATGGGGGCGACCACTGAACTAAAATAGCGGATAAACCGTCTATAAAAGTTCGCAAATCCCAAGAACCGCTGGACCTGCTTAACAGAACCCGGGGATGGCCAGTCCCGGAGCGCAGTCACTTTTTTAGGGTCCATTTGGATCCTTCCCTCCAAAACAATACATCCTAGGAAGGAAACTGACTGTACATGAAACACACATTTTCCGCTTTCACAAACAGCCTGGCTTCTAACAGGCATTTAAGCACCTGTCTAACGTGCTTGACGTGCTCAGTGAGGGAAGTGGAGAAAATCTATATATCGTCCAGATAAACAAAGACGGATTTTTCCAACATCTCCCTGAGAACGTCATTCACTAGCGCCTGGAAGACTGCGGGGGCGCATGTGAGGCCAAACGGCATAACCAGGTACTCATAGTGGCCACTGTGAGTATTAAAAGCCATTTTCCACTCGTCCCCCTGTCGAATCTGCACCAAATGATAGGCGTTACGAAGATCTAATTTGGTAAAAATGTACGCCCCTTGGAGACGTTCAAACGCTGAATTCATGAGGGGAAGGGGGTATCGATTTTTTATGGTTATGTTATTCAATACTCTATAATCGATACATGGTCGTAAACCCCCGTCTTTTTTACTAACTAAAAATAACCCCGCCCCAGCAGGAGACGTTGATGACCTGATAAATCCGTTAGCTAACGATTCGGAAATGTACGCTTTCATAGCCGCACTCTCAGGGACCGACAATGAATATATGGATCCGCGCGGAGGAACCGTGCCTGGCTGCAACTCAATGGCGCAATCATAAGGTCGGTGAGGCGGTAGCTTAGTAGCCCTTTGCTTACTAAAAACCTCGCTCAGGTCTGAATAACCTTTAGGGATGCCTGTGGGCAGTGGATATAATTCCGCGCTCATGAGTTCCATCCCCTCCTGTGCCTTAGGATGAACTGGCTCGATGACGTCAGGTCAGAACCTTTTATGGGGGTCGGGACTGGAATGACTAACGGATCGTTTAGGAACCCGAGATTGAGCCGGTTCCGCGTCAGTAGGTGGTATGTCCATGTCTGCCTCCCAAGAATCGAACGATAGTGATTCTAGGTCACTAATCTCCCCCCCAGTGGACTCCTCAAACGGGACTCCCCAGTCACACCCATTCAAGTACTCTCTCCGTCTTATTGGAATGCACGGAGGACGAGACATGATTAGGTGAACAGCACAATGATTTGGACGACGAGGGGATGAGAGGTAAGCAACCGCGCGAGCACTGAACCCCCCATTGTAAAATTGTGTTCCTGTTGCTGCCCCAGTTAACCTGTGGTTTGTGTCTAATCAACCAGGAGTGTCCAAGAACTAATGGATACGTGGGAGAATCGACCAAAAAGAACTTTATTCGTTCGGTGTGTTCCCCCGTAAGCGATGCGCATAACCACAGTCTCGGTCGACTCCTTAATGCTACCGGAACCAAGGGGGCGACTGTCAAGAGCTGTGACACCACAGGGTTGTGAAAGGACCCGAACAGGTAATTTAACTCTTTTGGCCCATCCGGAATCCACAAAACAATCTACCGCCCCGGAATCGAGAAAGGCGTTTATTTTGGTGTTTTGTTTTTTCCAGGATAGCTCCACTGGAATAAAGGTTCAGAAGACTGATGACTGATATCTCGCTACCGGCTTCCGACCTGATAGCGAGACTATTCGTTTCCCTTAAGTTTGGGACAATTCTTCCTGGTGTGACCCCTCCGTCGGCAGTACCGACACCAGCTCATACGAGCATCCTCTCCGACCTGGTCCCGAAGGCTAGTACTGTCTACCTCCATGGGTTCGTCTGGCTTGCCCAAAACCTTTGAACATGGAGACGAAAAACCCTTTCATCGGAACCAGGTGCTTTCTATCCTGTTTCTCACGCTCACGCTCTCTAATACGGTTGTCAATCCGTATAGCAGTGGTCACTAACTCATCAAAAGAATCCGGTACACCAATAGCTGCCAGAGCGTCTCTCACCGGATCGGATAGAGCGTTAGTAAAAAGCGTCATGATTGGGCTCTCTGGTCAACCGGTAACCCCCGCCAGAGTTCGGAAAGAAATAGAAAACTCCGCAACACTTTGGTTACCCTGGCGCATGCGCATCAACCTCGTAGCAGACTCTTGGTCGTGGAGTTCATGGTCAAAAACCAACGCCATCCTTTTCATAAACCCCAGAGAGTCTGCCAACACAGGAGCTTGAGAACGTATTAGTGGCACCACCCATTCGAGGGCAGTACCCGTCAATAAGGATAAAACGAGTGCTACTCGCGACTCCTCTGAGCAATATCTAGAGGGTTGTGTCTGAAAAACAATTTGGCATTGTACCAAAAATCCCCTGCACTTTCCAGACTCACTGCTAAACCGGAGAGGGAGCTGTATTTTGGCTTCACGTGGTACGTCAACAACAGGTGTGTCTAATCGAGGAATTGCCAACGGGATCTGACCGGAGAATCCAGCCGCTGATTGGGGACGGCTGTCGACCATTGCCTTGATCATGCCCTCCAAGTTTTGTAGGGAAGAGAAGATCCCAGCCTGATTGTCCTGCATGACCCTTTGCTGTTGGATTAAGTGATCAATGGTCGCTTTCTGTTTATCAAGTTTGCTTCCTTGAAAATCTACTAGCTGTTCGATACCGCGGGGATCCGCTGACGCCATGTTCATGGCGAAATCGTACTGTGAGGGTGGATGGTGATAGGCGCCACTCGCAGAACCCCAGGGGATCAATAAGTTACACTGTACTGCCCTACAGTCTAACCACTAGTTCTGATAAACAGAGAAATAGGGAAGGGACGAACAAAAGGGAGGAATGGAAAATATCACCCAACGGGCGGCTATGTGTCACACTGACACAAACAAAAGAAATAAAGAAAACTCTGCAGAGTTAATAAGGTGAGGGTAGCAAAACACCCGACAAACAAAATACCTTATACTAATTTATTTGCAGAAAACAAAACACACGGTGGTGGAAATAAAATCACCGATTACCAAATGGTAATAGAAAACAATCAAATAAACCAAAGACACCGAGTGTCCGAAAATGAGAAAAGGGCTCGGAGAGCCAAAAGAACAAGAATGTAACCCAAAACACAGTCGAACCGACTGAACAAAAGAAAACAAACGGAAGCTCCTAATAGAGAGCAAGGTTCTTATTGAAGGTACAATAAAGATGTTCTTAGTTAGAGCTGGTTTCGGACAGAAAGAGTCTTTTCTAAAGTAAGTCTTGATGTTATGTCTTTAAAAAGACACAACTACCTTACCGACTAAATCGCAAAGATGGCTTACGATTTCGCCCAGAGCAACTACAGGTGGGGGTTTAAATAGGAAGGTAATTACTAAATGAACCCCACCTGTGCGCCTCCCACAAGGAAAGCGCAACACCGCCACCCAGCGGTGAGTCCGGGGAAAAACCATGACAACCACAGGATAGCACTAGTTGTAAGGTATTACTACGGTAGTGGGTAGGCCCAGAAACATTCGGTAGAAAACAGTAATAGATCATATGGGATCATTGCACTTATCCACATGCATATTGAAATCACCAACAATCACAACCTTTATTCAAATTTTCTTTTGAAATTTTAAAGTGAGATCAAGGTTACTCTGATCTAAAAATAATTAAATATAATATATAATACAATAAAAATAATTCCCAATTCAAGGTGGATGCAAATATTCAAAATGTGATAAAACAATGGTTTATTAGATTGTTAATAATATAATATGTTTTTATAAATTGGGCATGTGTTAATTCATGTTGACTATTTTATTGAAAAATAATGAAAAATCACGGCGCAGAACATAATCCTGTCTTGTGATCTAGGCTGGCTTTATCTAGACTCATTTGATTCCAGTTTATTAGGAAAACAGACATTTCTGGCTCATGTTCATCCAAAGAGATGAAATATATGTTCTCAAGCATTCGCTATTTAGGATGGAGGCATTTTAAGTAGGAAATAATGGGGCATTTAAAAAAATATATAGCTAAATATAAAATGTCCCAATATTAAAAACAATTTAGTGTGCAAAATCTTAACATAAAAGGACCAAAACCATGAAAGATCTTCCTCACATCCCACATCCTTTATATAGTTTTTAAGAAGAATGTTTTATTAATTCAGCTTTGCAAAAGTGTTTCAACACTGCCTGTTCGAAAACCAGAGGCACAATAGAATGCATCCATCAGACAATTTCCTGATCTGGATAATATATTTGTATATACTAACTAACTGTTTCCATCTAACATTACCAAGACAGTATGTGACTGGGTCATCATATTTTGAATGTTTGAATCTACCTTCTAATTAAGGCCAGAATAATCTGATTTTGTTTTAATCAAGGTAACATGCATCTGCAATTTAATAATTAAATAATAATTCGTGGAAGAATTTCCGTCTCAGAAGAGGAGGGAACAATCGGCCAGGAATGTGTGTCTCGCTCCCGGAGGACGGGCAGCGGACTCGTGGGGGTGGGGAATTGAAATAAAATAGAGGGTATAATTGGCAACCAAATTGGGAGAAAAACGGGAAAAAATGTTAAATAAATGTAAGAAAAAAAGAACTATTCCATTTTAATTCTGTTGAAAAATCTGACAACAGAAGTTGATTATGATTAAATGTTTAAATGTCATATCCAACTAATGTTGATCCATTCATGGTACATTTCTTACATTACCAGCAATTTTCACATTCCTCCAGAGTGCTGATTACAAAGAGGAACAAAAAATACTGTATTTGCTATTTCCTTCCATGCTTCTTTTCTTCCCGACTTGTGAGGACAAGGATACTAAACTTTACTTTTACAATATCTTAGTGGCTGTCCACCAACAAAAGAGTCTACAATTTGGTTTGCAGTTTGTCACCGTGTTTAAAGAAACACTTCCATGGTATTCTTTTATAATCAGCAAGTCAATGAAGTGGCAAAATGTGTATAGCCTAGTCAAGTGTTATTCTTGTGATTATTAACAAATATAAATTAAAATAATTAAATTTAGGCAAGGTTTATGAAAAAATTATCTATGATAATTGTATACAGTTATATTGCAATATATAGCATAATAATGTCATATTGTAGCCTATAAAAAAGTTTGTTGACATTTGTGATAGAAACAACAATGGTAAACATTACTCACGTTCGACAGGGTGGGATAATTTTGTTGTCGATAAAATATGTTGTGCTGGTGGAAATGTTTTTTACCTAATAATTGTTGATATAGATGCATAAGTTTGAAGTCATGTGACAATATTTTCAAATCAAATCAAATCAAATTTATTTGTATAGCGCTTTTCACAACTGAATTGTCACAAAACGCTTAACAGAGGGGGAACCCAGGCCTAGACCCCCCCAAAAGCAAGCCTAAAGGCAACAGTGGCAAGGAAAAACTCCCTTGGTAGGGAGAAACCTTGGGAGGAAACAGACTAAAAGGGGGGGAGCCCATCCTCTTCTGGCCGGCACAGGGTGTGTCCAAAAAAGACCATATCATGGTCAGTCCAAGGTGACTCAGGGCTGAAAGACTTTGCCCCTCCTGAGTTACGTCTGTGGGGTGGGCTAAACCACGTGAAGGGGATCCAGATCTAGGAACTGGGGTTGGCGTGGGGGTGAGGGTTGATGGGGGCAGCTCACACTTCTCCCAGGATCTAGGGCTCGGGGGCAAGTGCCGAGTCAGAGGCCGAGGCAGAGAAGAGAACATGCAGTCAGAAAAAAAAGCAGTGCTATAGCTAGTAGCATTATGTAAGAGCAGGGGAGCACAGGCATATTAAATATATACAGTGCATCCGGAAAGTATTCACAGCGCTTCACTTTTTCCACATTTTGTTATGTTACAGCTTTATTCCAAAATGGATTAAATTCATTTTTTCGCAGAATTCTACACACAATACCCCATAATGACAAAGTGAAAAAAGTTTTTTAGAAATTTTTGCAAATGTATTTGACCATGTCCCTTCTTGCCCGGTTACTTAGTTTGGCCAGATGGCCAGCTCTAAGAAGAGTTGTGGTGGTTCCAAACTTCTTCCATTTCACAATGATGGAGCCCACTGTTCTCCTGGGTGCTTTCAATGCTTTAGCAATGTTTTTATACCCTTCCCCAGATCTATGCCTCAACACAATTCTATCTCGGAGGGTCTATGGAGAGTTCCTAGGACTTCATGGCTTGGTTTTTACTCTGACATGCACTGTCAACTGTGGGACCTTACATAGACAGGTGTGTGCCTTTCCAAATCATGTCCAATCAATTGAATTTACCACAGGTGGACTCCAATGAAGTTCTAGAAACATCTCAAGGATGATCAGTGGAAACAGGATGCACCTGAGCTCAATTTTGAGTGTCATAGCAAACGGTGTGAATACTTATGTACATGTGATATTTTCGTTTTTTATTTTTAATACATTTGCAAAAATTAATAAAAAACCTTTTTCACTTTGCCATTATGGGGTATTGTGTGTAGAATTCTGAGAAAAAATGAATTTAATCCATTTTGGAAGAAAGCTGTAACAGAAAAAAAAGTGCTGTGAATAATTTCTGGATGCACTGTAGATAGCCACAACAGGTGTGAGCTATGGCAGCATACCTATTAGGAGAGGGACAGAGAATGCATGCAGCCAAGAGAGTTCCAAACCATCCACACCCAATCAAGGATAAAGTATGGTAAGTTTCTCACTCCATAAGACACTAGGGCACGGCCTTCTCCATCTCTCCACCTAGACTATGTTTGGCAGTAGGCTAGGCTGAAAATATATGTTTTTAGTCTAGACTTAAAAATTGAAACTGTGTCCGAATCCCTAACATGCCTTGGCAAACCGTTCCACAACAGAGGAGCTCTAAAAGAGAAGGCTCTACCACCAGCTGTGCTTTTCAAAATTCTAGGGAGTAATAGATCGCCGGCTTCTTGTGAACGAAGCAGTCGTGTCGGCTTATAAGGGGCAATAATTTCGGTCAGATATATAGGTGCAAGTCCGTTCACTGCTTTAAAAGTTAGCAACAGTACTTTATAATCAGCCCGATATTTAACAGGAAGCCAATGTAGTGAACACAGGAGTAATGTGCTCATACTTTTTGGATCTAGTCAAAATACGTGCCGCTGTATTCTGTACTAGTTGAAGACTCTTAAGAGAGCTCCTAGAGGAGCCAGATAATAAGGCATTACAATAGTCTAGCCTTGATGCGACAAAAACATGCATCAAGGTTTTTGCATCCTCTAATGACAGAATGTGCCAAATTTGAGCTTTGTTTCTTAGGTGAAAGAAAGCTACTCTGGAAGTGTTTTTAATATGGGTGTCAAATGTGAGATCCTGATCAATAATAAAACCAAGGTTCTTGACCATTAGACTTGATGCAACTATGCAGTCACCTGCATTTAACTGCAGATCCAACTTGTTCCTTAATTCTTTGGGGCCCATCTTTTTAAAAGCAGGAAATGTACTGTCATCCAATTCTTTATATCAGAGATACAAGGCTCTAATTGAGTGAGTATTTCACCTGGTTTCATTGATATGCACAGCTGTGTATCATCTGCATAGCAATGGAAATTCACACCATGTTTACGAACAACATTACCGAGTGGTAGCAAGTATAATGAGAACAGTAATGGTCCCAGCACTGAGCCTTGTGGAATACCATATTTAACCTGAGAGTAGTCAGATAACTCTTGATCTAATTTCACAAATTGAAACCTGTCTGATAAGTATGATTTAAACCATGAGAGTGCCCGTCCACGCAAACCAACCAGGTTTTCTAGCCTGTGAAGGAGAATCTGGTGGTCAATAGTGTCAAAAGCAGCACTTATGTCAAGGAGCACTAGAATAGAAACACAACCAGTATCCGATGCTAACAGTAAGTCATTTACAACTTTAATAAGTGCCGTCTCAGTGCTATGGTTTGGTCTAAAACCTCATTGTAGTGTTTCATACAGATTATTAGTTTTGAGGAAAGCAGTTAATTGTTGAGCTACAGATTTCTCTAAAATTTTTGACAAAAAGGGAAGATTTGACATGGGCCTATAGTTCTTCAGATGAACAGGATCAAGATTAGGTTTCTTTAGAAGAGGCTTGATTACTGCAACTTTTAAAGACTTAGGTACGCAACCCAATAATAGGGATGTATTTATGATATCTAACATGGGCTGGCCTAGCACAGGCAAAAGCTCTTTAATAAGCTTTGTTGGTATGTGGTCTAACAGACATGTAGATGATTTGGAGGATATAACCAGTTTACTAAATTTGTCCAGATCCAAGAGAGTGAAAAACTCAAGGGTTTCTACGCAACCCTGCTCCTGATAGCCCTGTGCCATCTCGGGAGTTGGAGTGCTAGATATTGGAGTCATTTTCATAATTTGTTCTCTGATTGTCTCAATCTTATCAGTAAACAAGTTCATGAAGTCATTAGAATTATAGTTAGAAAGATAACTGATGTAATCTGAAGACAGATTTTTTGTCAGTTTAGCTACCGTGTTAAATCTTGGGTTGTTTTTATTCTGGTCAATTCATTTTGAGAAGTACGATGACCTAGCTGTAGTAAGAGCGTGCTTGTATTCTATGAGGCTGTCCTTCCAAGCAGAGCGAAAAACCTCTAAATTGGTAGAGCGCCATCTGCGTTCTAATTTCCTGGAAACTTGTTTAAGGGCACGGGTATGGTCAGTAAACCAGGGTGTAAGTTTCTTCTGACTGCATATTTTTCTGTTGAGAGGTGCGACAGCATCAAGTGTATTCCGTAAAATATGATTGATAATCAATTGACAAAAAGCTATTTGGGTCCTGACTTGATACTAACAATTCGGGAAGTATGTTTATACATTTTGAAGCTGTCAATGAATTTATAGAGCGGCTGGAATAATATCTAGGTTTCGATTTAATAGGAATATTTACCAGAATTTCAAAAGTAATCAAAAAGTGATCCGATAGTACAGGATTATGGGGAGACACAATGATGTTCTCGACATCGATACCATAGGATAACACTAAATCTACGGTATGGTTGTGGCAGTGGGTTGGTTCAGACATATTTTGAATAAAACCAACAGAGTCAATAATAGCTGCAAAAACCAATCTTAAAGAGTCACCGTCATTATCAACATGTATGTTGAAATCTTCAACAATCACAACTTTATCTGCCATAGTTGCCAAGCTTGATAAAAACTCTGCAAACTCAGAAAGAAAGACAGGATATGGTCCAGGTGGTCTATAAATAGTTACTAAGATTGCACTGAGGTAACTTTATCTTTTGACCGTCCAGAAAGCATAACAAGCGATTCAAAAGAGGAGAACTTATCCCCACATTTAGGTGTGAAACAAAATTTTGTCGCAAAAATCACAGCAACACCGCCCCCTCTACCGGACAGACGCGGCGCGTTAGATGTTTCTGCTATCACCATGGAAGAACGTTTTTTTGTTCACCAAAAGCCGGTTTCATGGAAACGCACCTTCCCATATGTTATACATTCGCTTACATTATTTTTGTGACCTTTAAGTTGTTTGAAATTCGTTTACAAGTCCATTTACCACATGCTTGTCAAAAAATACACATCATTTTGGGTGATCCAATTTTTCAAGAGGAACATTTGTACTGACATCATCATAAATGTTAAATGTTAAATCATAAATTAAATCACGCTGCCTGCTCTTTATCCTTATGCTTTTTGGCAGATGTTTCCCCTTTGCCAGTGTTCATCTCAGACTGCAATTTTTGTGCTTTTGTGGCTTTAATCTTTTCTGTGTTGTCTAAAGATAATTGCAGAATAAATTAAATCCATCTATATGCCAAGTACTAGTAGGGAAAATGTTTTATTCTATCTTCATTACCCGCAAAAGCATAATTTTTCTTGTTTTGCGCTAATGAACGCCTCATAATTAGACCCTAATTTTATAATTATGCACGTGTTTGAGATGATTGTCAAACTACTGCTGAACTCTAAGTGCCTACAGGGACACCTGACAGATATCTGCTGAAGTTCAGCTTGACAGCCTTGATGGTCACATGCTCAAGATTTTTTCCGGGCTGTAACTATGATTAATGAATTAGTTGAATCAGGTGCATTAGCACTGGGCTACAACCAAAGCCTGCATCCACATGAGCCCTGCGGGTTTAGGCGTGCGTGCGTGGCATTTAATAATGTTTGAACAAGAACACCTTTGATTTAGATTTGTTTTCACAATGATTTCATTGTCAATTTTCTGAATATTTGGGAGGAACTGAGCAAAATGTTAACACAAGGCCAAGTTTACAGCACTGTCACAGAAAACAGACAGGAATCCACTCACAGAAATTGGGCTTACTCTTCACTGAAGCCTAATGACTCATTCCCATGTCCTACTCTGAGCTAGGATTTTGAATTCCCAAACTCAATTTTAGCCTGATTCCTAGGAGTAATTTTGAGATGCTTGATAACTACCAGCCCCAATATCCAATACGTTTTTTTCGTTTTTTTAAAACTTGGGCCAGGCAATTTGGTGTGATGTGGATGTATTCTCTCTTCCCTGCCAGTCTGTTTCCCACCATGCCTCGGCACAACTACTGCCATGTGGCACCACTTGTGCGCACGGTGTGTGAGAAGCATGGCATTCCCTACGAGGTCAAGACTTTGTGGAAAGGGTTCAGTGATGTGGTTGGGTAAGGAAAATACATAATATATTCCAATAGATAGATGCAACACCCATGTTCTGTTTCTATTAAATCTGTAAATCACACAGTGGAGTAAAAACAAGAGCACAGCATGTAGGCTGTCTAAATTCTCTGGAGAGCCACCAGGTCAGCTAGATTTGTTTTCATCTTAAAATCAGCAGCAGGTGTAGGAATTCAAGCATAGGAAACCATGTGAGGTGAGAACTGCATAATGAACTGCTTTAATATATCAATTAACTGCTGAGTAACAACAAAAACCAGCAGACCCTGTGGTGCTCCAGAATCAATGTTGGGGACCCCTTGCTCAAAGTTGTATACAGCTTCTGCTGCAGGGGAATGCTTATCAAACCAAGCGCAATTGAATATTTGTGAAATTACATTTGAAATCACAAGAAGTCTACATGTGGACTAAACTAATGAACTTGAATTAATTTGCAAATGAATTCATAATAGATACATATTTCAATATATGTGTTAGGCTTAGCACACAGTCAACACATTCATGTTGAACACTATATGGTGACCTCTCTCTCTCCCATTTTCTTAGCTCTCTGAAGGAATCAGGAGACCTGTGGCTGGATGCATACCTACACAAGTAGCCTCAAGCCTCTCCCCGGATGTCATGTGTATACCTTTTTTTACAATTCAGTTTCAACTCTATCCAGTCACCAGCTGCCACCCTCCTTTCTTCCTCCTACAATCACATCATGTTCATGAAGTGCTCATGTCCTTGAACCAGGACAAGACAGTAAATGTGTCAGATGTGTTAAACCAGGGTGGTGGTTTGGCCCAAGGCAAAGCTAACCATTCCAGAAGTAATATATTATTGCAACCACACTAATAAGAGCAGTTTATACCTTTACCAGGGCTACCTTAAAATACGTTATTTATCAAGTAAAGTATCAAGTTTGTATCAAGTAAAAATGATCACAATAATGTCTGTACACATACAAATGTATTAGACCTCCTAGACTTGGTCTGCTTAGGTAAAAATAGCAGTAAAGCAATTAATAGCTTACCATCAAAATGAACTACTAGATACAATTATATAATTACAGGAATACTTTGAACTAGCTAGCTATAGCTAGTTTCTACCTGTCCAAAACCTTTTGTAATATTATAAAACTTGGTAATATATATATATAAAATGTTCTACCTTTTTGTTATCTGTTTGAGTAAAAAGACAACAGGAGATGATTTTATGATCTTTCATATAGACTAGGGGTAAACCAATGACCAGAGGTAATCAAAGCTACATCTGATCCAGATACACAAGATAGGTGAGCAAACTGATTCTAACAAGAAACAGCTACACTCTAACAAAACAACTATCGGGTTGGTTTCCCCATCTTACAAATGTATCGCATACTCAAATTAAGGCTGCCTCCTCCCCCAAAATGTTGGCATGTCAAATCAGACTAAAGAAAACACTACATTTGATAAATGTACAACAATTAATAACATAGCTAAATATCAGATGTTTTTCAATCTATGTTTATAATGACATAATATATCATCCTGTTTTACAGATTGTAAAAGTGTATAGCCTACCTCCTCTACTATGGTCACTGTACCTACCATGACAATGGAATTCAGTGTGTTTTTTTGGGTATTGATTTAGACATTTTGGAGTGTAACAAGACTTATTTTCAGGACATAATTTACATCCATGAGTATAATACATTTCATGGATTTTCAGCAATCAGAATCAAGCATGAACTCGAGCTGTAGTGTAGTGGTTCTCAACCTTGGTCTTCTCTGCTGGTTTACCAACCATAATTGCCATTCCTGAAGTATAACAAGCTATTCATTGTTTTTAGTTGGACACCTTTACTTAGACATTGGCAGAAACAGATATTCCTTTTACTGAATATTCTATATTAATTGAAGGACTTTTAATCAATCTGATCAGTTCTCAGGCAACTAATCCTTTCATTTTCTGTAATGCTGTGAAATTGCTAAAATCCTAAATTCTGAAAATATGGACACATGGGGAATGTTTTGCTATGGTTGCTATTAAATGCCTTGTTTGCTCTTAACATTCTGCACTGTTTTGCAACTACCTATATCCAGAAGGAATTAGTGGCATATTTAAGTGTCACACCATACAGTCGCCCTATTGGCGATCACAGTAATAGCACTCTGCAGCCACACATTCAATATAGCATCATTTCAGTTGATAAAACAGTTTGCAGCATTTTTGCTGCTGAACACACCCCTGGTCATTGAAACTAAAATGAAGTGGGAAATGAAGTGGTCAAAGACAAAGCAAATGGTAATGAGACAAACTTGCAGTGTTAAAAATCTGCCTCAGCACAAAATTATGGAACTTAAAACACATGTTTTCAACAGCCTTAATTAATCAAGAGATTGGTTGAAAACCAGCATATACATGGGACTACTAAAGGACCAAAGAGAAGAACCACTGCTATATATGTATACACCCAACATAATCCTATGGGCTGCAGTGGCAGCGGATATTTGCTCTAACAAATCAACTGAATCACCTGATATCAATGAGCTCACCTCTTAAACCAAGGTGTAATCAATGTTTGGCTGGAACAAATTGCAGCCACTGTGGTATATTACACATTTTCCTACCTTTTTGAGATGGAAGAGCAGGAGGCTGTGGGTATATGAGGAGCCATGGTAGAAACAGTGTCATTGAGGTTGTCACGGAACCTCAAAATCATGTTTATTTTTTTCCATATTATTAGCTCTGCCATCAGTGTCATTGATTATTGGTCATATGTCATTGATTTGTCTATCAGATTAAAAACATTTTTGTTAGAGGTGTACTCTGCTTCAGTGTGATTTATTTTGAAATTCTCACTTATTTTCCTCTTCAAGCAGGTGTTGGAATGGAGTTGAGAAGGTTTGTGCTGCCTTTTTGATCAGGCCCTGAAAGAGCTCCTAAGTGCACACATAACTTAGGCATGTTCATGCTGTGCAGTGATGTGCCCCACCTCCTGGATCAAACACTGCGTGTGACTGCTGCACAGTCGCTGAGCTGGCAGCGTGGATAAGATGCAGTTGGCTGTTATTCATGAGCTTATCAAGAAATTTAGCTGAAATGTCAGGTCGCGTAAATGATTGGACTAGTTCAATAATTAAGAACGGAAGTTGGCTTGGAATCCAGAAACAACTATGGGCCCTCCTTTCCCACCCCTGCATTCTGATAATGCTCAGGTTGATTAGTTCCATTAAATAATGCTCAGGTTGATTAGTTCCATTAGATAATCCTCAGCTTGATTAGTTCCATTAGATAATGCTCAGCTTGATTAGTTCCATTAGAACCGTTGAAGGAGAGTCAAACTCAAGTCTTTGAGCGATGGAGTGGATGTTGATTGTTAATTTACTTAAAGTTTTGATTAATTTCTATGAACAATTGGGTAAATATTTGGTTGCTATATGTATTTAAAATGGACCAATTATGTGTCTGGTTACTTTCTAGTAATTAATGCTCTGTAAAAGAAATCGCTGTCTAATTCCATGCCTGAAAATAATAGTCATAGAGGCATATCAAATATATTTGTTTCAATCACGAGCTTGCCGCATGCACAGAAAGCTTCCCTGTGGGTGTGTATCGGAGTCACAGGCAACGGCTAGGCGAGTTCTGTCTCGAAGGAGGCGGTTCGTTGCCATCATCACTGCCGGTCCCAGGGTAGTGGCTGGTTGTAGGCAGCAGGGGGGGGGGATTGAATCAATAGAGGGTACAACTGGCCACTAAATTGAGAGAAAAATGGGGCAAAAAATCTGAAATAAAATTTGAAAAAAACCTGAGCGAATCGAATGCAGCAGTTCATTTCTGGAGCAGCAGTGTTCTTTTTCTGGTCTCTTCTATATTTGCTGCTTGCTGCCCAGCAAGTGTCTTCAAACATAAATTGACTAAAATGCTTGGTATGCATGATTTGATTTATATTGTATCATTATATTACAGCATGTGTCCCTAGTTCCCAACAGTAGATATTTTAAGATATTTCACCCAAAATACAGCATCTAAAGTATTTTAATTTCTGTATTGCATGGCAGAAAATAAACATAAAACTGAATAAGGCAAACTGTTTCGCCATCTGATTTGGTGGAGGGGGCAGGGTGATTTGTAAAATAAACAACAGACCTGGGCAAATGACGTGCAGGGGGTAGACAAAATATTGGAAACACCAAACATGAATATTAAAAAATTAGTTGGGCTGCCACTTTGCATTAAAAACAGCATCAGTCCTTCTTGAAATGATGTTATACAAGTTTTTAACTGTTAAAAGTGGGATATTGGACCATTTTTCAAGAAGGAAAGCATCCAGTTTTTTGAGAGATGAAGGCAATGGAAATATACTCTACACTACATTCCAGAACTTCCCATAAAGGTTCAATGATGCTTAGATTTGGTGATTGGGGAGGTCATGGAAGATGTTTGACTTCATCCTGGTGTTCCTGAAACCACTCTTGAATCTGTTTAGCAGTATGAATGGGGGAATTACCATCTTGGAATATTAGAACTTGAGGTTGCACCATAGAGTGTTTGCACCTGGTTGCCTAAAATGGCTTTGTTTTCCTTGGCCATAATTCTACCATGCAGAGTATTAATCAGACCCAATGACCATGGGATTTCTGCCCATACCATAAGAGATCCACCAGTTGGGAATGTGGGTTGAAAATTTCCTTTGACCCGTAAATCCCGTAAAACCCGTAAATCTGTATGAAAAAGATTAAAAGACTAATCATCAGACCATATTACTTTCTTCCGCTGCTCAGAAGTCCAGGTGTTGTCCTCATTACACCAGGTTTGGTCTTGTTGTGCATCGGTCTTGGTTATAAGCAGTTTCTGAATGGAAAGCCCTACCATAAATATCAGCTTTGTGAAGCTCATGACGTAGTTTTTGTTGAGACTGAGTCGCTGAAATGTAGATTCACTTCTGTGGTCATTTTTTTGGCTGTTGTTTTGTCGTTTTTAACAATTATCCTGTTAAGTGTTCATCTATCCCTGTCAGTGAGCTTCGACTTGCAACCACTGGCCCTTTCCTGATGCAGGTTTTCCTTGTTTGGCATATGCCTTAATGATTTTCTACATATTAAATAATTTAGCAGTTTCTGTGACTGACGAACCTGGAATTTGGGCACCAACTATTAGACTGACCTCTTACAAAACCAGATCTCTCATGTTGCTGATTTTAAAACATTTTATAGTAGAAATGTAATTTACAATGTATTCCTTCACAGGCCTAAGGGAAAGGGTATCCAATCAGGTTACTTCAGTTAAATTGGTTTTAAATCGGATTACTTTAATTAAATTGATTTGAAATTGGAATTACCAAGGTGGCTAGATAGAAAAAAAGTTAAACTAAATGTATAATATTTTTTAAATCTGTAAACATATCCCCACTCCAACAATTTAAGAGGTAAGGCTCTTATTTTTATTTTTATTCACTAAAGTTTCAGCATGTGGCACCCGAGGGAATACAAATAGCCTCAAAACCATTCAGTCAGTGGGTTGCAATAAGTCAGTTATGATATCATAGCAGGCAAATTGTGATTTTAAGGGAATATCTGACCATCGTGAAGAGATGTTCTTCAATTTAATTTAGTGACCACAGACCAAACCATAATCTAAGACTGCTGCTTCTCTGGAATTGTATTACAAGTCGTTGCTACGTATCACATGGCTATAATAGGTGGGTAACAGTGCAGTATAGCGGTTAGGGAACTGGGCTTGTCATGAAAAAGTTTGCAGGTTTGATTCCCAGGTGAGCACTGCCATCCTATCCTTGAGCAAGGTACTTAACCTGAATTGCTTCAGTAAATATCGAGCTGTATAAGTGGATTGTATGTAAAGAAATGGCTAAGAGTCTGCTAAATGCCTGTGATATAATAGATATACGCGAAACATTGTGAAAATATGGTGGATATACAGTTTGTATCTGCATATCATGAAGACTACACCACTGGTTATGATCCAATACTATATTGACATTTGGATTGTTTTGGGAGTTTTTCAAAACCCCAATAAAAATGTTCAATACTCAATAATGAAAGTTTCAATAGCCCTAAATCAATGGCAGCTCAGTACCCACCACTGTAAGGCCTCTAATTGGAGGTGGTGATTCAAGCCAACTCAACCATTGCCTATAACATAATGCTGGCTAAAACCTGCTAGAACCAATAGGATTTCAGCAAGCCAATCTCACAAACTACAACTTCCCTTTCCAGACTCTCTGGATTTGGGAAATATTCCCCTAAATCAGTAGCGGCTCAGTCACCACCACTTTCAGGTTTTAGAGTACTTGAGTACTTGTACTTTAGAGTCTTAACTGTTGAACTGTTAACCATTTCCTTCATGTATTTCCATGATGTACTGTACTACCACTCTGATGCGGTTTGTTGAGTGCTACATAGGGTAGAAAACACTAGCAGGAACACTAGCGCTATCACACACACACACACACACACACACTGAAACACCGGTCTCTGTCTCAGATCCACACACACACTGATACACCTGTCTGTTTCAGATCCACACACACACTGATACACCTGTCTCTGTCTCAGATCCACACACACACTTATACACCTGTCTCTGTCTCAGATCCACACACACACTGATACACCTGTCTCTGTCTCAGATCCACACACACACTGATATACCTGTCTCTATCTGACCCACACACACACTGATACACCTGTGTCTGTCTCAGACCCACACACACTCATACACCTGTCTCAGACCCCCCACACCTGTCTCAAGACCTACACACTCATACACCTGTCTCAAGACCCACACACTCATACACCTGTCTCAGACCCGCACACACTGATACACCCGTCTCAGACCCACACATACACCTGTGTCTGTGTCAGACCCACACACACACATACACCTGTCTCAGACCCCACACACACACACCTGTCTCAAGACCCACACACTCATACACCTGTCTCAGACCCACACACACGGATACACCCGTCTCAGACCCACACACATACACCTGTGTCTGTCTCAGACCCACACACACTGATACACCCGTCTCAGACCCACACACATACACCTGTGTCTGTCTCAGACCCACACACACACACACCTGTCTCAGACCCACCTTAACATGCTTAGCGTCGAAAGCACTGATAAGGAGTGGGGTCTGTATTTACTGTTCCATCAAAGGCATGGGCCCAGATAATAATGACTATTTCCCTTTTTTAAATCCAATAAATTAGGAAAAAACTAACTTCACATAAAAAAGATCAAGTTGTGTTCAAGCCATGTAATTTGAAGATCTTTAGATCTTAGATCCATCATGTTCAAGGGTAATGGACAGGTTTTATTGATGGGAAAAATATGTGTACATGTATTTACACCATGGTAGAGATGGAGAAATTTCAATTGTAATAAAATAAATTACTGGATGAACATTGCAAGAAACGTCAATGCACATTCGACACAAAACGGAACAATTATTTAATTTGTATTGCCAATCAATGTGGATGTCTGCAACAAAGGAAATACATACTTCAAACTTTTATAATCGGCAAATGATTGCAGCTTTAAATAACTTTTCTAATTTTGGCAGAATGCTTCCTATGATGTTAAATTTTAATATGACTACTAATCTGATTCAGAATGCTACTAAGCAAGTTTACTGATATTTACATAAAAACCTGTATCTCTGTCAAGACTTTACAGGAAAATACTAAATGCCATTTATCAGTTATCACTCATTATTTCCCAAAGTGACAATGACAAACATTCATAGAGAAACATAAAGACCAACATGCAACCACACTCGCACACAGGCACGTTAGCATAACATTGCACCTTCACATACACAATATAGAGTACATTTTAAAGATATTTTACCACAACAGACATAATAGAAATATAAAGAGAATGGATTATAATAAGGAATGCATAAACAATAAAAAATAAAATAAATATACAATTAAAAAACATTTTATATCACATATTGTAGTACATTCTTTTTCAACAAGAGCTCTGCAGATGACAGGGTTGGAACGAGATGTAGGGGGGCATCATGGGGGCGAGAGATGGAAATCCTTTCTATCGTTTTCATCAGAGCGCTGCAAGTGGTTAGGCTGGCAAGAGGCGGGGAGAGACATGATTGACAGGCAGCGGTAGTGCGCTCAGCTTTAGGAGGAGGATTCCACCTTCTCCTGCCTTCTCCTCATAATCTCCTGGAGCTCTGAGTCACCACGACTTTTCTGGAAGAGAGAGGATGAGAATTTGATTCATAATTGTCATAGATGATGAATGGGGTGTGTGCTGCCTGTTAATGTTCCATGAGTAGGGCCCGGAGAAAGTCTTGAGCACATGACCGCCTGGGCTGTCAAGCTGAACTTCAGCAGTGATCTTCCAGGTGTCCCCGTAGGCATTCAGATTTCTGCAATAATTTGGCAATCAGCACAAAGGCTAATTTCCAACACCTGTCCCCAATTAACTAATTATGCAGGGGCCCAGATTAGCAGTCATTCTATCGTCTCAGACGACAAAAAATTAAGAAGGACGACCTTAGATTTCCAAGTGATCTTCCTGCTGACGACTGTGAATTTAGGATTTTTAAAAAAAATTGTTACTATTAGCTAACTGGAACTATTTCTGTTTTACACTGACATCATAACAAACACGCCATGCACGGATATTCAAAAATATTTCCGAAGTTCCAAATGGGAAAAGCGGCACATGCAGTCTGTGCTCACTGCGTTTGTTGTTGTTGCTATGCCAGCAGTCAAACAAGTTCGCGGATCGCAGGACATAGACACAACATTGAGAACCAGCTAGTTAGTTAGCTAGCTAACGTTAGCGGTCACGGACATTGGGTATCGATATCTGTTGTTGCTAGTTGCTTGCTACCACAAGTAAGTGATCATGCATTTATCACTTACCAAGCCCTGAATTAGCACGCAATATCCCTGAACACTAGCTAGCTAGTTACTGTCTATATTCAGTTCAGTGAGCCCTCCCGCCAGACTGAAGAATCGCTGTGATTTTCCTGCAGTGATTTCTCATCTCCATCCTACAGTCCAAGCACAAATCATTCCCACATCCCTACTTGGTTAAATCTAGGAATTATTAGCTTGCTATTACGTTAGCTGCCAAACCACACTCTAGTTGGGAATGGAAAAACTCTCTCTTTCAATTTCCCGACTAGAGTGTACGTTATGATATACTGTACAGTCAGAACACTAGTCGCTAACGCCACCTGCGGGCACCCATCAGAGCTTCACTGCTACACAGTCCCATGAGCACACGCTGCACAAGTCAAACATAAATATCCGTGTAGAAAAGAAATAACGTAATCTTTGGGCTACATACGTGTAGTGTAGTGATCGCATTTTCAAAGATGTGGAGATTTATTGAGGGTGCAAGTCCACCTCCCACTAAAAAGGCTAAAACCAAAGATGATCAGCTAAAAAGTCCGCGAAAGAGAGCAGAGATCGCACTTTCCAGGAAAATTGGAAGGTGAATAGACCATGGCTTGTCTGGGAGGAGGAAGGGATAATGAGATGTTGTTGGTGCATTCAAGCTAAAGAAGTAAACAGAAAAATAGGCAGCAAAAATATATTTGAAAATATTTGACGTGCATAGTCTTCTTTGTTGCTCACCTACAGGGCTCGCAGCGACACGAGTAGGAAAAGTAACTTTTAGGAAGGACAAGTATGACTTTTACCCTAATCTGGGTATGTATCAAAAACATCAAGACTCATTTCTATGGATGACATAGTAAAACAATATCCTACTGGTACATTGTATACAGATACATTTTAATTATTTTGCAGATCAACAAATGTATTTTTGCAATGCATGACAAATACGACAGACAAAAACACAAAAAATGATAGTCTGAGATGGACCCTATTGAGGTGGAAACAGCTGTCAAAAAGCTTAAGGGGAGAGAGAAGTGAGAGACTTTCTTTAACCATATTACATATTGTGGCATCCCAAGGGGCAGCGCGGGGAAATGGCTGCCAGGCCCTTTAACTCTTTTGCGCTACTAGAGGTCTCAGGACTACAGCTCCCAGCAGCCTGCAGTCCCACAACTCATTGCCACCAGCTGAAGCCAGTTAAACAATTGGGAATGCTGACAGTTGAATCCAATTGTGGGAGGAAATAAAAGATGCACCTTTTCCCCAAAAGCAAGTGGCAAAGTAACACAAGGTAAATGTTTTGTCAAGAAACAGTTAATACAATTATTGTTTGTTTGGAATACTGCCTGGATTTCTTCAACCACCTACACCCTCTGAAAAGGTCCCCACCCCAACTGGCACAACAATATATTAATTGATATTACATATATTCATTGATTTATCGGAGGCATTGGAGAAACGGCGCTCTCTCACTCCGCAACATGGCAACGAGTCTGATTGACTTCATCCAGTGGTTTGAGAGTCGGGAAGGCAGAATTTACAAAACACAAACCGAACAATAAACCATCAATGTATTAACACATCCAATGAAGTAAACAAGTTTGCAGTCTAGAAGTAAACTTCTCACTTGATTCTACTCCAGGCTTCGATGAGTGCTGTTACTCTACTTCAAAACTATGAACAGCAGTTAAGGAAATGGCCCAAATGTCTTTCGGTTAATTCTGGTTGCTCTTAAATCTTAAATCTCCCATCTCCTCTAAGAAAACTTAGTGTTCTTGGTGGACATATAATTTATCGCAGCATTGTCTAATCCACTACATGTCCGTCATGTGATGAATAATGAATTATCATTATTCTCATGCGCCTATTAAATGATTGCCAAAATGAATTGAATGATTGTTTGATACATCGTGAAAAAGAGGCTTCATCAACCCCTGGTGGTGGAGGACTGAAATACATTCAAGATTATCTCTGCGCCCTATCCACGTTATATTTCTGTAAACACTTGCCTGTAATGTTGTCAGATAAACACTGGTAGTAAAAGTGTGTGTGTGTGTGTGTGCTTTTGCATGCACAGTAGAGAAACATACCTCCACCTGGGCTTTCTGCACAGTGATCTGGCTGTAGACACGTGAACCCTCATCCCCACACACGGCCTTCAGTTCCTCCTTGTTCAGGGAGAAGAGCTGAGCTCCTGTCAGGATGCCCAGGCAGTCTGTGGTCCTGGGGAAGATGAGGGCAGAGAACAGCACTCACAAATGCAGGCCATTCGCTGTGGTGAACAGCCATAGTTCTTCCACATATAATTTACATCAATTCAACACATACAAACCAAAACTCCTATGCACTTCAAAATGGCTGATTGGAAAATGGAAAACCCTGTCCATCTATGAAGATTAAAAATATGATTTGTCCTGAACACTGACACCAGAAAATGCATATGGATAACATACTAATGCTACTGGGGCGGCAGAGGCTCAGTGGTTAGCAACACGGGCTGGCAAGCGGAGAGTTCCTGGTTCAAATCCCAGGAAGGCCAAAGAAAAAAACAATGAACTGGGAACCAGAGGAATGCTAGTTCACTTCCTGGGGCACTGCCGAAGTGCCCTTGAGCAAGACAATGACTGACCCTGCACTCTGACCTCTCTTAGGAGAGATATGCGAAGAAACTAATTTCAATTACCTTGTGTGTAACATAGCAAAATAAAGAATGTTCTATTCTATTCTAATATAGGCTTTGCAGGTTCAGAAATAATCTAAGAAGGAATACAGTTTACAACCACCAATGGTGGAGCATTTTAAAAAGCTGCCGTGGGCATGGAATCCACATTGCCACACACATGGTGGGACTCACGCTTTGCAGAAGCCCTTGGCTTTAAGCCAGGTGGTGACTTGCTGAGGGGTGGAGTCGAAGCTGAGCGGGGTGTTGGTGCTGGAAGATCGCTCCACCCGGAAGTTGCGGGCTGGGGCCTGATTCTTACTGGTGGTGATCCTCTTCAACAGCTCATCATTCACCTCATCCATCTGATGACGGGCTGAGAATGAGTGAATGAGTTAGAGAGAGAGTGTGAGAGTGTGAGTGAATGCAATGGGAAAATGTGTGTTAGAATAAATTACGAATAAGCATTTGAAATTGAATCATACTGCTTCTCAGAGGGAGGGAGAGAGCAATTGAGAGACAAACTGGAGAGTTTCATTTGGCAATCAAATGAAAATAATATGCTCACAGTCTCGATGGGACCGCCCCCTATCGAAGCTCTCCCCCCGGTCCAAAGAACTGTAGGGTGAAGGACTGTTGAAAGACTGCCCAGGCTGAGAGAGAGTGAGAGAGACAGACTTTCAGACTTTTAAAAGGCTTTTATTTAACACTGCACTACGCCAAGGGCATTGTGGAAAAATTATGTACATATTATACAGTGAGCCATAGTATACAAAGAACCATAAAAACAAACAACAAAAAAACTAAATCATACTAACACAAAAAAAAGCTAAAAAAGAAAAAAAATGTTTGCTCAAAACACATACACATATACATTTCATACAGCTCCCCATTCATTGGCCAGTTACTGTCAGGAGCTGTTTAGAAAAAAGGTTGAAATGGCTCAGGAGACAGGCTGACACTGCTCGCGCAGGGCTCAGTAACCTAGCCATGTGATAACACGTTTGTGTGACGCAAACATGTTATCTGTTATCTGTTATGTGTCTGTTTTTGACCAAATTTGTTTCAGAAATGATAAAGACATTGGCTGGTGCGTCTCTCTAGAGCTGTTCCAGAAAAAGTTTGTTCTTGAAAAGATTGCTGCAACACATCTATAATGAAACCTTTTTTCTCATTTCTATGACCTACAAGACCAAGACATTGAGGGCCCTATTTTCATGCCGGCGCTAAGCGGCGTTATGCCCTAGCACTGGCGAATTGCCAGTTTCGTCTGTCGCAAACTGAATATTTCCCGTCTCCGCCGAGTTTGGCAATTTTGTGGTGCGCAATGAAGGCATTTGCATGACTATGGGTTGGGCAGCGCAATAGGGGGTGTGACAATGAAAACAGTCGGCGCTATGCAAGTTTGGTGTCAAATAATGAGTTTGCGTTAACGTCCAACTAGACCACCTCTTAATGCAAACGCTGGCGCTCTGTGCAATTTGGTGACTTTATTGATGGGCACATATGAACATAAGGTTATCTGAAATCACATGAGAATGTTTTGTGAATATTGTGAATTTCCCCCCACGTTGCGGCAAATCGTCCAATCCATGAGTAACTTGCAAGCGTAATCAATTAAGCTAAAAACTATTTCACCACAGCTTGTTGTTATTCATTGCATGGACATGAAAGACTGAAGCCAGCAGGCCATCCATCGCTGCCATTCAGTAAGACACACCTGTTAAATTAAAAATTTAAAAAAATTAAATAAACATTGAACAAAACTTTTGAAATTTGTGTTTGGTAGATTATTTCTCTGTTGTAACAATGCTTCTTGGCAATACATTTTATACCGTTGGAAAGCCTGTTTATTTCCCTTTTAAATGGTTCCCCATTTGTAAGGAACATGCATTTGTGGGATGAGCAGCACAGCTGAGTATGTGGGTTGTGCCCATGAAAAATGTGCCAAATCTTCTCTGCCCATGCCAAACAGCTTATTCTGCTGTTGCTATTGACTCTTGTTTGGTGTTGTTTGGTGGATTGGATGATTGAAGTCTATCAGTAACAAGGAAGAAACAAGACATATTGGCAATTTTACAATTTTTTCATTTAACAAACAGTCAGGAGCCTCAGTAGCGTGTGGAAGAACCATACACAGCCACAACAGCCTGGCACCTCCTCCTCATGCTGGTCACCAGCGTGGTCACACACTGCTGTGGGATGGCATTCCACACCTCAACCAGGATTTGTTGCAAGTCAGCCAACGTGGTTGTGTTGGTCACTCTAGCATGAACAGCACGCCCAAGCTGATCCCACAAGTGTTCAATTGGGTTGAGGTCAGGACTGTTGGCAGGCCATTCCATTCTCTCTACTCCCAAATTCTCGAGGTAGTCTCTGATAAACCCCGCTCTGTGGGGGCGAGCGTTGTCATCTTGGAGGATGGAGTTCGGTCCCAGACTGTGGAGATATGGGATTGCCACTGGTTGCAGAATCTCATCTCGATATCTCTCTGCATTGAGATGGCCTCCAATGATGACAAGCCTCATTTATCCAGTGATGGAGATGCCGCCCCACACCATCACACTGCCTCCGCCAAAAGGTGTTACTCTATCGGTGCAGTAATCAGCATAGCGTTCTCCCCGTCTTCTCCACACTTTGACCCTACGATCCAACTTGCGTAGGCAGAATCTGGACTCATCGCTGAACATAACATTCCTCCACATGTTCAGGTTCCAGTGCAGGTGTTGCCGACACCAGCGCAAACGGGCCTGATGGTGAAGGGCAGTCATGGCAGGCCTCCTGGCAGCCCTATGAGCCCAGAGATTGGCTGCGTGCAGTATGTTCCGGATTGTCTGGGCCGAGAGCCATGTGCCATATCGTCCTGCAAACCTTGACTGCAAATCTGTAGAAGACAACCTACGGTTCCTAAGTGCTGAAAGGGTGAGGAACCGGTCTTCTTGGGGTGTCGTCTTCTTGGGACGCCCACTTTGCGGTCTGTCTCTGACATCCCCCGTTTCATGGAACTTGGCCTTCAGTTTGGAGATGGTACTAGGGCTCACTCCAAATAATGCCGCAACTTGCTTTTGCGGAACACCAGCTTGAAGTTGCCCTATCGCACGGGCCTTATCAAGATCAGACAAACGTGGCATGCCGATTCTTGGAGCAGACACCAATTGACCACTGTAGCAGGGCCCATGCTCACAGGTGCTGCAAATCAGGTGCCAATCAGGCACCTGATTGTCAGCACCAGGGCTCGAGACTAACACCGTCCCATCGTCCCGGGGATGATAAAATATGTATTTGGGACAAACAGAAATCCTCCCCGGGACGCAGTCGGGACGAAGAGGATTTATTTTTTCCACTTGTAAAATGTCAACTGAGCCGATTGTCAGTGCGCATATCACTGTCACTGGCAAACGGTGCGCGTCTTCTGAGTGCTCGCCTAGTTAACAGTGGCATGAGACCACTGCACGAGACCCGCGAAAATATCAGAATGTTTAATAAAAGTTCCCACGGTACTGGCCATCCTCTCAGTCAAGGGAGCACTCGCAAACATGTTGCGCTATTTGAAGAGGATAAACACAGCAGAAGAAGATGGAGAACAGACACAGACTGACCAACAGGGAACTGCATCCAACCCAAGTACAACCCCCGAGTCTAAGGTAAGGACACATTTAAATCACAGAGGTGTAATGTTAGTCTATTGGAACTGTATACAGTAGTCAGCTGCTAGCTAGATAGCGGGCTGCTTGCTAGCTAACGTTAGCCCTGTGTGTGTGTGGCGTGTGTGAAAAAACGGTGTTAGCGCTAACTCCGTGCTGAGTGCGAGCACCCACAATAATTAGCAAGGCAACCAGCGAAGTGTAAGCTACATTTAGGCTATTTCAGTATATTATTTTTGTTAATTACACTAATTGGTTGATTCCGTGATGTTTTGGTTCATATTAGTTCAATTTTAGATTCAAATGGCGAAAAATGCTTCACCACTGCTTTAGGCTGTACGGCAGTCACCAGAGCATTCAAAACTGCATGCACTGTATCAGTTCGCCAGTTGTCTCAATTCAAGCACAAGACAGATACATTGTGTATACCATTTTGCAACAAAGTAGCTACTACCATTGCAGCAAAAAAGGTTGATTTTTTTAACGCAGTTTTCTTAAATTTTTGCGCCCCCTAGGAAAAGAAAACATCACAAGCTGAGACCAGTTTATGTATTTCCCACTTGCACCCCCACGCGTTTTCTTACATTTTGGTCAAAATCTTGCGCCTGACCACCTTGCCATCGCTACGCCTCTGGTCACACTATTTGAGAAACACTGGCCGCGCGTTACATTTATCGAAACACTGGCGGAGAAATCCGTCAGGTTACTGACGCTACACTTCACTGCGCTACACGGTTGCTAGGGCCGCATTGACTGGCGGCAATCTGCCAGCCCGTTCATTTGTTCAGTCCACCACAGAGGTATTTTACAAGCGTCTTTGAACACACACAATAAACAATGATAATGCGAACCCGTGTTTCAGAGAAATTAAAGGTTTTTGTCTGACACAACGTTAGTATGAGTTACAACGTGGCATAACGTTACACAGCAGTAATAGCTAACAGTTGAGCAGTTGATTTGATTGTGAGTGTTGAACATTTTCGGTTTGTAATAAATATGGCTGAATGAACACACTCGTATTTCTTACAGTATCCATGAAATTCGACACTTTGACTCCCTTAGATATGTCAGATGATTTCTGTACTTTTCACTACATGTTTTATTAATTCATAAACTATCCTATCAGTCCTTAAAATAATAGAGTTGCAAATATCCATAATAATCTACAAGACATCATTAACACTAACTATATATATATATATATAAATAATCATAATGATTCTTGTGAAATCTTTCCACCTGGGAGCCTTTTGACTAAACCAATGTATTTTCTCTTTCTCTACAGAAACAAAGCTCTGGCCAAAAGGAAAAGAACATTTCTTCTAGAATGGAATGTTGTTACCTGTTGATCTAATGTGCCTATTGTTAAAAGAAGTAATTATTTCAAATAAAAATACAATTATTTATTTCCTAATCATTTGAATGGCAATTTGAATGTTTTTTTATGGCAATAACAACTATAGATGACAAAACCAAAATAAAGAAACAACATTCTCGATTTTTGGGACAGTTTACATTCACTTTGGGACGGTTACAATTGTATTTCGGGACGGTTCCGGGACGGTGGTGAAAAAAGTTAGTCTGGAGCCCTGGTCAGCACCTGGGGGTACCAGAAGCTCAAAACAAGAGTCAATAACAACAGCAGAATAAGCTGTTTGGCATTGGCAGAGAAGATTTGGCAAATTTTTCATGGGCCCAACCCACATACTCAGCTGTGCTGCTCATCCCACAAATGCATGTTCCTTACAAATGGGGCACCATTTAAAAGGGAAATAAACAGGCTTTCCAACGGTATACAATTTATTGCCAAGAAGCATTGTTACAACAGAGAAATAATCTACCAAACACAAATTTCAGAACTTTTTGTTCAATGTTTATATGTTTGTATGCACATTGTTTTTCTTATGTGAAAGGGTTTTATCCTTTCCATTTGCACTACAGAAAATGGAGTACATAATTGACAACGAAGGGGATACCGTGAGCGATACCCTGGGTTTGGTAGCCGGTGTTGGCCAGACGGCTATCAGTTCGGCTGTACATGCAGTTTCTTCCAGTCTTGTCCAACATGCAAATTAGTTTATTACTTTTCCTACACCCGACAGCCAGCAGAGAACTAAACAGGATTTTTATACGCAATACATGTGCAGTTGCGCGCACCATCTGATCACGGTATCATTTATGTGAATCGGAAGGGGGTCCATTCCATTAATATCCAGGCGGTTTGTGATGCACACTCCAGGGTGATGCATGTAGGCCTACTGCATGATGAACATAACTGAAACAGGCCTAGTTGCAGTTGTGAGTTTTTTTATTTATTGCCTTCCATTTAACAATTACATTCAATTAGAAGAAAAGAAACATTGTTTTTTAAGTTGGAAAGCCTACAAATAAGGAAAAAAAGAGATGGTAAAATAAAACACTTTCTTTGAACAATGTAGGTCTCAAAATATAAACTCAAATCACGAAAGTAACAAATTAATGTGCGCCTTGTTTTCCTCCTCTGATTCGCGCGCCAAATTTTCCGCACCTCTCACACAAGCAAATCGCTCTCCTTTTTTGAGAAGCGCTCCTGGCGCAGCTCCACAAAACTGTCATCCATGTCAGGAAATTGCCCATTTGCTATAGCGTTAGCGCACTGGTATTTAAAGGGATATAAAATAGGTGTTCTGATTGGCCATTATGAAACCAAACCCCCACCACACCCACATGTATTTAAAAAAAGTTAATCCAATGACTGATTGAAAGTTATCTTAATTTAAAGTATTTTGTAATGAACAAACCTACTTATTGAAACAAACTATTTAGATTATACGCCACATTTCCCCAGTCTTTCAATCAAAATCAGGAAAGCTAGAAGATAATAGATAGTTAATCATTTATTGATAACATAACTTTTAAGTGTTTGTGATATGTAGTGTATGAGCATATGTGTTTATGGGTACCTGGCTGTAGATGTGTGTGTGTGATATGTAGTGTATGAGCGTGTGTGTTTATTGTTACCTGGCTGTAGATGTGTGTGTGTGATATGTAGTGTATGAGGATGTGTGTATATGGGTACCTGGCTGTAGATGTGTGTGTGTGTGTGTGTGTGTGTGTGTGTGTGTGTGGTATGTAAGTGTATGAGCACATGTGTTTATGGGTACATGGCTGTAGATGTGTGTGTGTGTGATATGTAGTGTATGACCGTATGTGTGCTTATGGGTACCTGGCTGTAGATGTGTGTGTGATATGTAGTGTATGTGTGTTTATGGGTACCTGGCTGTAGATGTGTGTGTGTGTGTGATATGTAGTGTATGATCATGTGTTCGTTTACGGGTACCTGGTTGTAGAGGGGCTCTGGCATGGCATGGGGCCCGTCCAGTTTCACTACATCCAGGATGTTGTAGGGCACGTAGCCCGACTGCCCACTGCGGTTCCGCAGCTTCCACCACTGCTTATCATCCTCTATCACCTGTGGGTGGTAGCAGACACTGATTACACAATTCCACTTTATTAACTCTCACACACTGATCACAGTTCTACACCATATTCAACTCAATCAACCTTACCATCTGTTTTTCAAATTGTCAACATATACAGTCGTGGCCAAAAATGTTGGCACCCTTTGCACATTTTTCAAAAAAAACCCCACAAATTATTTATTTCACTGTTAATAGGACAGAAACGCCTTTGATTCTGAACTTAACATATCCTTTTAAATCATAAAATAAACAGAGCTGGCATTGACAAAATTAATGACACCCTAGATTTAATATTTGGTAACACAGCCTTTGGAGAAAATAACTGCAATCAAGTGCTTCCTATAGCCATTAATGAGATTCCTATACCTCTCTACTGGCAGTTTGGTCCACTCTTCTTTTGCAAACTGCTCCAGTTCTCTCAGATTTGAAGGGTGCCTTCTTCCAACTGCTGTTTTCAGATCTCTCCCCAGGTGTTCAATAGGATTGAGATCAGGAATCATTGCTGGCCACTCCAGAACAGTCCTCTTTAACCATTGCTGGGTGCTTTTGGATCATTGTCCTGCTGGAGGACCCATGACCTTTGACTGACACCCAGTTTTCTAACACTGGGTAGCACATTTTGCTCCAAAATGCCTTGGTAATCCTCATAATTTATGATGCCCTTAATACGTTCAAGGCATCCAGTACCAGAGGCAGCGAAGTAGCCCCACAGCCTCCACCATATTTGACTGTAGGTAGGGTGTTCTTTTCTTTAAAAGCTTAATTTTGTCATCTGTAAACAAAGCGCTGATCTGCATTGCCATAGAGCTCTAATTTGGTTTCATCAGTCCACAGAACATTTTCCCAGAAGGATTTAGGCATGCTTAGGTGGGTCTTGGCAAAGATTAATCGGGCCTTCTTGTGTTTCTCTTTCAGCATTGGGGTCTTCCTTGGCCTCCGATCTTAAAGCCCTTCTTGGTTCAGTATCTGGCGTATAGTACGGGCTGAAACAATTATCCCTGACCTCTCCAGGTTAGCCTTGAGATCTTTGGATGTCATACGAGGTGTTTATTCAGTGGCTCGCACCAACCTTCGACTACATCTGCAATCAATTTTCCTCTTAGCACCACATCCTGGGAGATTTTTAACAATTCTGCGAACTGTGGAAACAGGAATGCCTGGTCTCTAGAGATGGCCTTATAGCCTTGTGAATGCTTATGTTTTGTGATAATAGCTTTTCTGACATCTTCAGACAGCTCTTTTCTCTTCACCATTGTCACAGAGGAACAGTGGATATGGATAATTGGTTAATTTATACCATGTGGGCACCTGCAATCTGTCACAGTTTGAATTACACTGCAAACGAGAATATTTGAATTACACTGCAAATGAGAATATATTTCCTCCAACCAAATTTATTTCAATTGTTCTAAAGGGTGCCAATAATTGTGTCATGGCCACTTTTCAATTTTGAAGTCATAAAATATATATTTTAATTTGTATTATTATTGATTGATCGTGTGCTGTTGTAAATCAAACAGATGAACGTGTGAAGATCGAAAGTTGTTTCAATTTCAGAAGATATTGACATGAAATGCAAGGGTGCCAATACTTTTGGCCACGACTATAGCTGTATGTTGACAAATTTTTGGCCCCACTTTTTTAGACATTTGAAATTATATTTTCCATCCATTTTGCTAGTAACTACAAAATTAAGCACTACATGTTCACACAAGGTTATCTGATCTTGGTTACAGCTCTGCCATTCCTATAGGAAATATCCTACTGGAAAAAGAAGAACCTGAACCATTCTGTGAGTCATAAACTCTACATGCAGTAGTTCTGATTTAAAATAAGAGCCATTGGAGCGCTTTCTCCCTTTGAACTGCCCTCTCTGCCCCCCTCAACCATACCTCCAGCACCTCGTCTTGCAGCACAGACAGCTCATTGGCATTACGAGCCACAAAGTGGTACCGGATCTTGGCATATTTACGTGACGTCACAGAGTCATAGATCCTTGATGGAAACAAAGTGACAGAGAGTATCAGAGTGGGACAAATAGGATGACATCGTCACATGATTTAAGATCAGGGGGGAGACATTTCACTCCACTATATGTTGCACTTTCATTCTCCAATGAGAGGAGGCCCCCATAGCAAAAATATACATAAAAAATACTTTCAAATGCATTACTCATATGAAACATATATTAGGAATCTATGACAAAATAAATAAGACAAATTTACAGAAAAACCTTTATGAAAAATACACAGGAATTGGTGCTTTTCCATGACACAAAAATGGTATTTGCATTTTTGTATGGTAATATGCATGTATGATAATTATATTGTACTGTACTGTATTATATTATGATGTCTATGTATATCACATATACATTACTTTCAATAATACATGAAATAGCCTACATACTCATGCAATAAAATTTTTAAATTATATATATGTATATATATAATACAGATGCATTTTTTATAACAATTTTTATATGTAAGTTCATAGATTGAAAACATAATTATTTTCAGCCCTACACAGAATCCAAGTCCTCTGAGCTGCATGGTTTTGCTATAGCAGAGCAAGTCACATAATCATAATCGTAACCTTACCCATTCGATGACCTGTAGGGGTGAGATGCAAAAAGCTGGAAGAGAGGAAGAGAGTGAGAGAGAGAGAGACGGGGGGGGATTGTGAGTATTGAGGCAGCAGAGGTGCCAGCAGTGAGGAGCACTGGATTCTGGATTCTGGATTCTGTACTTTTATTTACAGCAACATGCATGACAGGGTTCTCAACCTGTCCTGAGATAGGGGGCTTCCTCAGGATTCTTAGCAAGATTTTTTTTCTTTTTATGGTGCATATGGGCCAAACATTTTCCATATACTATTTATAAAACAATGCAGTATGTGAATAAGGTATATTGTACAAAGAGATGCCTTCTTAAAATATGCCTAGCTATAAAAATTTTTTCTGTCACTAGTGGAAAGTATGCTGACACTGTTCAGATAGTGGCCATAGACACAGCTTTCAATCACCATCGAAATACAGCAAAACCTGCTTGTAAGAATATCAGATCTAGGAATAACCCTGGATGTAGTGATAAAAAAAACATAGGAGGGACAAATTCACGGTCGTGCCATATTCTCTCCATTTCTTTAAGATGCACTAAATGGCGCTCTGGGGAATATTCAAAGTCTTTGAAATCTTCTTATATCCTTCCCCTAATTGGTAATTTTGAAGAACCTTTTCTTGGATTTTCTTTGAATGTTCTTTGGTTTTATGATAAAGCTCTTGGAAATGCACTAACCAAATGTGGGACCTCTCACAGACAGGTGTATTTAATTTGAAATAATTGGAAACAACTTATTTGTACCCAGGTAGACTCCAATCAAATAATTATGCGACCCCTGAAGACAATTGATTGCACCAGAGTTTATTTAGGTGTGTGTGAGCAAAAGGGGTGAATACCTATATAATTAATTATTGTCTGTTTTTTATTTGTAATTAATTAAGAAAAGGTGTTACAGTTGTTTTTTAATTTGACATTACAGAGCATTTTGTGTTGATCAGTGGCAATCCCAATAAAATCCATTTAGATTCCATGAAGTAAGAAAATAAAATGTGAAAAATGCCAAAGGGGGAATGCTTTTTTTACCCACTGTAATAAATAAAAAAAGCGTGCATCCTCTTTTGTACCCAATTTCTTGCAGCCGCAAGATGCTTAGGTAAGCAAGATCGCACAAAACAACTGCCTGTTCTTCCATTGAGCCGTTGAAGCTCTGAGCATCCTCCAGTCTACACTCTCAAAACGTCTCAAAGATGGGGACAAAATTATGAAAACAAGTGAGACAGAAAACAAATGTGAACTGGTTAGAGAAGGCTGGTTAGAGCACTTCCAAAATGTCAAGGAATTGTTAGGCCGGTTTCTGGTAACACCAGATGTTAGTGTAGGCATTAGTAGATGTGCTAGTGTGGGGACATTATTAATGGCCACATATGAACAGCTTTGTGGATGTTTTGTATTTCACCTCACTCTGATATGTGTTTTTAAAATAAATATATGCATGTATGCGCACTGGTATGTTAAATATTAAATGTTCACTACCATAAAATGTAGGCTACATAATTGGCCAGTGTGTCATGGGGCAATGCCCTGAGCGATTGCAGAGGTTGAATATGATTGCATGGGAGAGGAGGGACCTTACAATGAGGACTAATAACAAATTTAAAATAATAAAGCAATTGCCGTATTTTATATCCGTAAAAGTTTGTACGTTATGTTAAATGCTGTAATTGTCAAAGTAACAGAGAGAGAATTCGGAAACTATGTGGGGGCGCTTATAAAGTTGAGCATGGTAACGGATATTAGTTAATAAAATAATAACATAACGGATATATTTTTTATGCAGGATAACACCATTGATGCGGGACAACAAATGCATCAATGAAACGTAGTTCATATTGTAAAAAACACGTTTTAATATATGTGACTTTGATGAAAAGACAGACTAAACTAAACAAAACCTGTATCACACGTCTTTTCCTCTTCCTCCTCCTGGACACCTATATCAGTTTCCTACTGAGAAAGACACTTTTCTCAGTAGGAAACCGATACAGATGCATGTTAGTTTTGTTTAGTTTAGCATTGCCACATGATACCATCCAATTACATAGCCCATGTTATTGTAGTGTAAGCAAGTTTCATAACATGCTCTTTGCAACCCATGGTGCTTTCTCTTCATTAGACATGACAAAATTGCCAAATCACTATGTTATTATGCACTGTTGGACCCACTGTGACCCACCAGCTGACGTATGTCATTAAGAACTAACTTTGATACAGGTCTGAAGAATGGCTGGATGTTTGATTTCCTCAGCCACTGCAGATCTGCTCAGCCTCCCACCCACCCTCAGGATTCTGTGTGCCACAACTGGACCCAGTGTGTAATGCAAAGGTATTAAAGGGGGGAAAAGCCGATGATCTGATTGGCCATAATGAGCCAAAACCTCACCACAACACCCACAGGTCATTTATTCTTCTTAAACCAACATTTTTTACAACTGTGCCACAGGTGCACTACCGTCTCTTGTCACAAAACTACCAGAATAGACAATGACACGCCTTCATGCTCCTTAGTCTAGGATTAGTGCTACTGTCTGCGCATTGCACTTTGACAACGCAACTAAAGCCCTCATTTTCAATTTTCATTCAATTTCAAATTCAATTTCAATATTCAATTAATGTCTTGTTGTATGAATTAGTTACAACCAAGATGCTTGCTAAGCCAATAAACAAATAACTTCCCCTCTCACCTCATCGGGCTGTTTCCTGTGTGCAGGGGAGGTTGACATTCCAGAGCCCTCCGTCTCCCACGGCGACGATCGGAAGACCTCGGCCGGGGGCTCCCAGCCATTACAGAATTTGGGGATATATAGAGGAGCACACTGGTCCCTGGGCCAATCTGCCCTGAGTAAGAGAAAAAATTACCATTAGTGCCACTTTGTCAATACAATTCTTATCACTGCCATTTTCACTCTTTAAGACAATTATTTATGTTTTTCACTCTGCAGTCCACCAGCTGAGCTGCGCAGCCATTACACTGGAGGACTACACTCCTGTGCAGCTGGGACAGACAGACTGCAGCCACCCAATAGGTCAGAGGAGTCACTACTGCAAAGTCAGAAGGGGGAAACCTTGCTGTCTGTAACCCTCCTCGTCTGCGCAATGCGGCTGTAGTGGCTTTCGGGTTCAAAATAAGCCCCCTCGGGGGGAAACCAGGTAAAGTTTTAATATGCACATCAAAATAAACTCCAGCCCAAATGATAGCGTATGGTGAATAAACTATTATAAAAATTAAATGTTTCTTCTTTACAGCTCAAAAATTAAAAGATGAATGAAAAGATAAGGTTAAAAAACTGTACTGAAACAGGAGTTTTAAATTTAAACATCCAAAGTAATACAAAATACACGTTAACCCATTAAGACCTGGAGTAATGCGGATTTTGAAATGGTGATTCTGAAAACGTGGGGGAAATGTACGTTGGTGCCTTTTTTTTAGAAATTTTTTCCAGAAAACCCTCTTGATTGCCGTTTTTAGCAGGCATTTTAGGTCTGAATGGGTTAACGGTGATGGTTCAAAACAATGTATGCTGCCATTAGTTTCCCCCTTGACCTTAGGTGACTTCACCACATTTCCGTTGCAATTTGCATTTTGCACTACCTGCTCTCAACTCTGTAACTTATTTATCTTATTTAGCCTGCTGCTAGGGTACACTATCTGTTGTAGACTGTTGTTGACTATGACTATCTTGCACAGTAGAGCACTGATCATGTTTATTATTACTATAATCCAGGATTACCACTTCCATTGGTCCATCATGACTATTATAAATGAATAGTATTAGACTTATTACAATTCCTGTCTACATTTGGTACTGCATTTTGTACTATCGGTTCATAATATTGTGTACTTAAACCTAGCTCCATACTGCACTATCTGTATTAGGTTAGGTCTTATACCTGTAATTTTTGCTATTTGCACTGTCTTCTTCTTTGCACAGTAGGACTCATGCCCAGAACCCTGACCGAGTCAGAGGGATGTTCCGTTAACAGAAGTAACACTGTTGTATATAAATGTATATAGGCGCCGTTGTGTTAACATATGTTGCCTTATTGGTGTTTATGTCTGTATTGTCTATGTGTATACTGGAGCTTTGTGTGTGACACAGAATTTCCCCAATAAAGTTGATCTTATCTTATCTTATCTATATCAGCTGATGGTGGCCACACCCCTATAGACAACTACCATAGCAATACATTGGGCAAAAAAGGGGTGCTTACCTACAAAACCACATTTCCTTAAATGGACCAAAATAACATATCAATATTATTGTAAACATTATGAAACTCAAACATATTTATTTAATATCTAATAACAATAATAATATATGCAATTCTCAACAACATAAATGAACGAAAATGGCTCCAACAGTGGTAGTCAATCATGCACTGCCCCACAGGGCTGCTGGCCAATCATGCGCAGTCCCACATGGCCACAGTCCGCACTGGCAAGATCAGGATTCATATTCAGACCATGGAGTGTCTCTGTACCAACTATAGCTGGACCTTTCAACAGCTTTCATCTTAGCATCTTAATGTTTAATCTCTGATTAGTTACTTCCAATTCTGACTAAAGCATTTGTTCTTATGACATGCATATACGTGCCATTATGTCCTTGTATCTGAAAAAGGTCCGCCAAATCAATAAATACAAATAAAAAGAAATAGACAATTTGTCACACATAAAATAAATATGCCCCATGTGGGGCAAGTACACCTAGGCATAAACACACACACACACATACAGAATTTGACTCCACTCCAACTACATTTCAAAAACTAAGTTTTACTCAGGAGAACAATTTGACCTCCAACTAATTACAAGCTCAGCTGCATAATTACAAACAGCTGCAAAAGTGGAAGGAAGTGTCCTTTTTCAAGATTAAAACACCTGCAGTAGCAATGAGAACACATAGAGGACCATATTAATTATGTCAATATCCGGTATTAATTGTTACAAGACCAAAACAGCTCACACTGTGTATAGCAGTGTCCATATATTAAAATTTAAATGAAAAATAAGGTGTTACAACATTTTGAGGAAATGAAAGGCAATGGTGTGCAAACAAAATATTTATAGATACTTCAATTTCATACCATCCTTTTTCAAACAAACATTTTTTTATTTGTATCAGTGTTTAATGACATTCTTGACTAACAAATACTACATGAGTAATAGCTTTATGCTAGTTTTCGATGAACAATAAAAACAAACAGATCTTGGTAGTGAAATCAGACTTTTGGACCCCACTGTACACACACACACACACACACACACACACACACACACACAGACACACACACACACACAAACACACAGACACAGAGACACACACCCACACAAACACACATATATACACACACACATACACACACAAAGTCTTCTAGCTGACATACCAGCAATATAAAAATACAGATGCTTCTCCCTCACACCGAGGTATGCTCTCTAATCGTACCTGGATCTGGTCCAGCCCTCTCCCAGAAGCTCAAATATGGTCATCTCCTTGGGGGAGAGGTGTCCCCTCAGGAAGTCCACAGTGTCTCGGGACAGGTGAGGGGAGATGACGGAGCGAGGCAGGTCTGGACCCCCACAGCTCTGCAACACCTGCAGGTCCCACAGGCTGTTAGCTCTCCAGTTTCACTTAACCAGATCTACCCCACAGGCTGATAGCTCTCAACTGTTACTTAACCAGATCTTCCCCACAGGCTGTCACCTAATCAAGCAGTGGGCCAGTCAGATCATGTCGGAAAGAATAATTGTATATAAGATCAGTGCATCAGTCAAGAAGTTGTGATTTAGTCAACAGAATGTCTCACCAACTCCAAAGGTCCAAACAGGAAGTGAACAAGTTCAGAGGCACTGGGGTTCTGGATGTGTTTCTTCAGTTTGGCCTGCAGATGGCAGAATAGGAGCAAGTTAAGATATAAGTGCATGAAGCAAACTGAGTAGCTGAACAAGAATGATAAAAAATATATGTTTTTATGGCCTAATGAATGTGACAGGCCATTGACTAAACATACTGAAGTTTCCCACAGTTTCCATATGTTCAATAATGTGTGGTTTAATTTAGGATTAATATTTCCAAAATGTTGGGTAAACTGCTAAAGAGAAACATTTCTCAACATATCAAGAAATTGCAATAATTTTTGACAATTCATACCAATTCCTTAAGGCAATCCTGGAGGGCCGCAGGGTCTGCTGGTTTTTGTTTTCACCTTATAATCAGCAACTAATTTACACCAAAGAAGCCAGGTGAGGTGAGTTAACTGTGTCATCAACTGCTTTCATTGATAAATTAAGTGCGGAGTAACAATGAAAACCAGGACACACTGCAGCTCCCCAGATCAGATCTGGGAAACCCAGCCTGAAGGGGAGATGGCTCCCAGGCAATTGCACAACTATATTACCAATCTCATGCTAGCTGTCCTTTCATGAAAATTAGTGAACTTTTTATGCAGTTTACATAAATGAAATGGGTTTGTAGGAGGCTTCTAATATAGTAATATACAATTTAGATACTAAACCCCTTGTCTTAGCGTTAGTACGTAATACTTTATTTAACAGTTGGGTTTTCAATTTCTGCTCCCAGGGCACTTTTTTTGCAAGTAGAAAAAAAAATGAGGAGCCCCAAAATTAGGTATGTCAAAACTAGTCTTAATGTCCTGAAATGCAAGGACATGTTGAAGCCTATGTATTCCCCTATCACTCCAATGAGGGACATTTATTGGTCGTCTTCCTTATGAGAGATTGCAGTTCTTGAAAATTGGGGAGAGGGTGCCAATATAGATTTAATTTTGCAATGTTTTTCATGCCATGAGACAGACACTCTTGAGTCCATCCATGTGGTAAGAGGGCATAAAACAAAAGAACAAAACTACAATTTTAGGTTGGGAAGAGAACCCACTCTTGTGCCTCGTTCTCGTTGGAATGAGGACTTCTTAAACCAAGGCTGGTTTTTTGGTTCCAGACAAATTTACAGATCAACAAATCGGCTTTATTCCTATGGCCAATAGGGGGAGCATTGCACTAACGAAGGCCATGCTTGGAAGAATGCTCTTCTTAATTAGGGAGATGCACGCTTGTAGAGAATGTGGAAGTTGGGACCATCTGTATAAATCTGTCATTATTTTATTTAGAAATTTGTTATAGTTTATACTGACAGTTGTGTAAAGAGGGATGAATTTTGATACCGAGATAATCTGAATTTTTCCACCACTGGCGCATCCGGGGGAATCCATTTGTTCTTCATTAGGCCATAAAATCTTTACCATATTGATTAAATTTTTGCCCAAGACCCATCCATTCTAATACTGAGCATAAATATTGCCAATCCAGACAATCAAACGCTTTCGTTGTATCTAAAGATAAAACAGCCGACGGAGATTTTTGCTCCACGTACAATGTATAGGAGTCTGCAGACATTGTCGGAAGCTAAACAATTCTTTATGAAATGCACGCTGTGCAACTACTTTAGCATGAAGTTTTATTAATGATAGAGGTCTGTAGTTTGAGCATTCAGATGGATCCTTATCCTCCTTAACAGATATGATCGCTAGAGAATTAACCTTTTTGAATGGAGAAAGTTGTCACATCTAATAACGTACCAGAAAGTTAAAAAAATGTCCAGAGGGATGCCATCCATACAGGGGATTTGCCTCTATTCACCTCCTGCTCTTTGATCTCATCAAGAGTGATCCATGTGGGGCCTCCCGCGTGGTCCAGTGGTTACAACGTCCGACGCTGGCCACGGAGAGTGGTTACAAGTGTCGCTTTCCCACCAGGGGGCGGCGATTGGCCCTCCGCCCCAGGGAGGGGGGAGGGAAGCCGACGCGGTTCATAGTGGCCCTGTAAGGACCCCGTCTCGTCTCGGAAGAGGCGTCGGCTTTGGTCGCAGGACTACGTGCCACCAGGGGATTGCGTAAAAATAGCGGGTCTAATTGGCTACCAAATTGGGAGAAAATGGGATAAAATCAGAAACAAATAAAAATTAAAAAATTAAAATAAAAAGAGTGATCCATGTCCCAAGCGTAGCCGCTTCCTCCAAAGTCAGACCCGAGGTTTGTATTTCCAAGATAAATTTGCCCTCGTTGTGAGATATCAGAGCTATATAATTTGGAATAGAACTCACAAAAAGTTCAGGTAATTTCAGCAGGATCAAACAAAATACTACCCTGTTCATATTAAGGACAGATATGTTTGTAAAATTCTTGCTGGAGCGTATTTTAGAACTGGAGCATTTATTTTTTAATCAAAGTCAATGAATAAAACATTTTAATATTTGATTTTTTTCAAGTCACATTTTAATATAATTTTCAGTAAATTGAGTGTACTGCCTTCTCTAGGGATGACTGTTTTGTTTCCAAGTCTTGCAGCTAGTTTATTCTTGAAAAAGAATAAACTAGAATTGCATCTGATAAAGCCTTTAATTGAATCCTAGAGGATCCTTGTATCATCTACTAGTTTTTATTAAACAAAAAATTTGAACAGTTGCTCCAGAAAGTGTCATTTGAATGATTCGTTCTTGAGAAGTGTGGTGTTAAACCGCCACCTAGTGGTGGGGATGCAAGCATCATCAATAACACCAGAACAAATAAACCCATTTTGACCTGAAAGCAACATTATGAATTTCATGAAAAACATATTTCGAAGTAAATATAAAATTGATCCTGGAGTATAATTTATGCCTGGCTGAAAAACATGAGAAATGTCTAGCTGAATGGTTAGCATAATGCAAAATATTGATAATGGACATATCATCCGCCCATACTCTGGACTCTGAAGAACCTGCTCTGTTAATATGATGGTCCCATACGCATTAAAATCACCACCAATTATTAGTTTAAAATCGGAGAGGTCAAGCCTGAACTTCATCAGAAGGCTATAGAATTATTTGTCAAATAAGCATACCGTATGTGTATACCAAAGTGAGCACAATTTTCTTTCCTATCCCATCCACCTCCCATCCCTGAAGTATGTACCTGCATTAATAGTAAATGGAAACAGCATTAACAGTAAGGTAAAAAAATTTAAATTACAAAATAAAACCTTTTTAAAAGGGCCTTTTTCCTTTTTTTATTATTTTGAAACTGTAAAAAAATTCAATAAAAAGTAATCTTGCTTGAAAATATGACAAAATGTGTCATGTTTAACTTTGTACTATTTAGAGGTTAGCTTCTGTTCACTTAGATATTAATAGTAAAATACATTTTTACCAGGGGTGCCCAAATCTTTGCACTGCACTGTAGAACAAGTTTTCCACCCCGAACTCCCTCAATTTTGTTTATATCCATGAAAAACAGATTAAGGATTTAACCCATTAAGACCTGGAGTGACGTTTAGGTCGCATCGATTTTGCGATTAATGAAATGCGCTGTGATTCGCTGAAATCGTGGGGAAATGAAGTGCACGTTTTGCTTTTTAAAAATATTTTTCCAGAAAACCCTCAGGTTTTAAGAGGTTGTGTAGAATAATTGCTTAGGTTTTAATAGGCGTTTTTAGCAGGCATTTTAGGTCTGAATGGGTTAACAGGCTTGGCTACATAGTGAATTGGTTAGGAAATATCATTGAGACAGACTGGTAAGGAAATTGTCCCATCACCTTAGCTGATGGACCCCTAGCTTAGGTTCTGGGTCTAAAACAGCATGGTTATCTTCGGAAACATACAACTTTCTCGAGGTGGAGGGGCGAGCAGGTCTTGTTGATGTCATTCCAAGTGTTCAAATCCTCTGCATGTTTCTGGTGATGTGGTGTGGGCTCCATGTTGGATACGCAGCACAGCAGGATGCCGCAGGGACACCTACAGCCCAAGACAGCGTGCATGTCCCATTGCTTGACTGAATACTCCACGCCGCTGCGCTGTATAGATGCTCAAATCCAGGTAGAATTGAATGCTCTTGCTGGACAGGACCCAGTGCTCCTTTGTAGCGGTGTGGAAGATGGTTTGTCGGCTGGAATAAGGAAGAAGCATGCGGGGCCAATTGGTTGCACCGTCACGATTGTGGTGGATGCGATGAGCTCGCATGATTTCAATTTTTTTGTTAGCCAGGGCAGTAGCAAATCAGGTAGATAGGGAACACATCACAAATTCTGGAGCATGTGAGCCCTCCAGTCCTTCTTTAATTCCAGCAGTAAGAATATTGCACCTCCTATTCCTGTCCTCCACATCACCCAGTTTTGCTTCGTCAAGTCGAGTCGCAGCCAGCGTTGGCCCAAGTTCCCCTCCACTATGGAATGTAACCCAGCTAGTTCCTTCTTGACATGGTGAATGCCATTTGTGAGAGCAGCTAGCTCTGCCTGGATAGCGGTAAGCACTGGCTTCCAAGCCTTTCTTACCATTCCTTCCAGTCGCTGCAGCTGTGGCTCGAAAAAATGTTGCTGCTTCTTCATGCAGGTCTCAAGCCAGGCGCAAGCTATTTGTCTACTTCAGTTACGTTAGAGGTAAAGTCTGATGGATGGTGGTTCAAGCTATCAGGAAAAAACAACCAAATATAGGGACGGAAGGGTAGGAGCCTTACCTGTATTTTGTGAAAAACAGATTAAGGATTTAACAGGATTGGCTACATAGTAAATTGGTTAGGAAACATCATTGAGACAGACTGGTAAGGGAATTGTCTAGGCTGCCATCTTGCCATCTGCCATCTTGACTCTGCGGCCACATGATCCTCAACTTAACCTTTACATGACACCCATCATCCCACCCATCACTAATTATGCAGGTATATTACATATGATTACATGTGACAATTTCGTATACATCTCAGTACAGGGGTGAGGGATTCACCAGAAGGTTGAAAGCCAGCTTCATCTTCTGCAGGCTGTCAATGAATTCCTCTTCGGTCGGAGGCTTGGCACGTAGTGTCAGCATACCCTCTGTCAACAACCAAAGAAATCAACACCAACAGTGTTAACAGTGATGATCCATAGACTAGAACAGATCAATACAGAGTTAACTACAACTCATCAACACCGTGTTAGTGACACATACCAGAGAATTCCAGCACAACCAGCCTTATTGTCACCTTCAACATGATTTATATATCCATGGTATTAGCCATACAAACTAAATTGTCAAGTCATACTAGCCACATAAATTAGTCATTTAACTATGCAAAGAGAAAAAAGAGACACATAATTGACTGAGTATATCTAATGGGTACGTGGTGAGCACAGTTGGATCCAGGGACCGTGTTAAGCATAAATAATCTAGAGAGGAAGGAGGAAGGGACAGTAGATGTAAATGGGCGAAAGAAGGAAGGAGGAGTTGAGGGGATGTGTCCCCATACCCGCTGGCCCTTTCAGCTTGCTCTTTTTGTTCTTGCTGCGTTGGTTGAGCTGAGAGAAGGCCTCTGCTGCCTTCTGTAGCCGTGCCACAAAGATCTCAATGTCATCCAGAGCACAGTTGAGGATTTGCTGGGGAAAATAATAATTAGCCTCCACTGGTCATCTGCCCAGCTAGCACAAAACATTATGGCAACATTCTACAATGCTGCAGTAACTAAGGTTGTGGTGAAGAACAATGTTGTAGTAACATTTTCATGTTTTTCCCCCCTAGCCCCAAACCACAACTTTTCATTTTTATAATGTTGTCAGGCCCCCAATGAGACATTCCTGAATCCAGGCTGGCCTCACTATTTTCTGGTCAGTGCATCAAACAAAGTCTCATGCCCAGAAATGGATTGTGCTGATTCCATTTTTCTTGGTGTATACAGTATTTATTGATGTCGGTGTTTGACATTCTCAAATTCTCAAGTGGTTTCTTGGGTGTGGTGTGTTCTGGTGTGAGTGTGAAATAGTGGGACTCACCACATCTTTCTCAATGCACTGGGCCAGCTTCTCGTGGGACTCCTGGTCTTGTTTCACTGATCCCTGCCTGTCAATATCTGGCACACATATCGACACACTGTCACACATGCAGATGCCAGTAAAACAGACGTCAACCACAATGTTACAGTTACTGTCCAATACGCAGATGGAGTGAAATATATACCTTAAATTCTACATTTCTAAGGCCTCATTCTAGGAAATGACAACCTTCCCACGCTATTTGTCAGGACAAAGGTGAGAAAAGGATCAGATTCAGATCAGATACTTTTTATTTACTTAATCTGTTCAGTGCTTGTGTATTCCAATTACACTGTGGGTCTTCATAAGGGAAACTCACAGCTCAAACTCTTTTAGCAAAACTGCTGTGTTTGCAAGTCACAGAATATGGTTCAATATAGTCTCTCTGCTTGACAATTAGAATTTCAGAAACAGATTTGGGTATCTGGCCCAAGAGTTGACATGAATCCTACTCATGGGACAAACATGCACAACTAGCTGCCACTCACTACTACAAAGCCTTTTATTATTACAAAGGTTGGAATTATAAATTAATTTACCTATGGATTTACCATTTATCATTTAAATTTTTCACTTTCCATCGGACATAAATATGATATTTATCATAATCGCAATAATAGACTGATTATTCAAAAATAATGCTCTAGCTTTAACTGTTTTAGCATCCACAATCCAAGGCTCCACGACCATACTCTATGATTCACTCTAAGCTCTTTGATAGGGGGTGTCTGTTGGTGTATCCACATTGAATGCTTATAAGTATTATAAGTATTAAGTTCTGTTGTATTCTTTACTAGCCAGTGATGGTTTTTGGATTCTATTACTTGCAATAATATGCAATAGAATTCCTTAACCATTTTAGTAAATCTGAAGAATACTGTAATACTATTAGCTGTACTCCTGCTTCAGTATTTTTTCATGTATTGATTCTGCATTCTGCGAATAATAATGAATATAAAACATTCCTGAATTAATTAATATTATATTGTTTGAACGCGCGTGGGTGTACCTCCGTGTGTGTACCTCCAAGCGTGTGTGTGCATGCACGCATGCATGTTTTTGTGTATGTGTGTCAGAGTGTGTGTGTCTGCATACCTTGCATGTTCATAGCAGCCACTCTGCCCTTTATCGGCGCGGCTGAGCCCTTGAGGGCCGATGCAGGGATTATGGACTCGTGATGCCTTTTCATCTTTTCCTGGTTGACCCTGAGGGGCACAGGGGAGACGTAGAGTGCTCAGCACGTAACCTCTGCTGGAGAGGTGCATTTGTGTGTGGACCATGTTATTTGTTTAAAGGCCGGATCAATGTGTGGGAGGCAGTGAGGAACATGCTTACTTCAGGGTCTTTGGACGCATTTTCTTGCCGTGTTTGTTGTCACCCAGGGCGCTGTCGATGTCAGCATGGACCATTTCTGCCTGCAAGGGACATAGGACACCGGGGGGAAGGTGTGGGAGAAGCAGAGCACAAAAAGGTGAGAGAGAGAGTTGGAGTCAGGAGATATCAACTGTCACCAACCCTGGTCCTGGAGAACAACTGGGGTTTTGCAATTTGCTAATTGTTCTCTACCGTTGCAATATGTTATTACATTGGAATTCAGCATACTAAATGGTACATTACCGCTGAGACGTGTGTGTGTGTATGTGTGTGTGAGAGATCAGCTGGTACCTGACAAGTATGAAAAAGTATTTCCATTTTAACATGAATGGCAAGACAATATTTGTCAGTTGCAGAGAGAAGTGTTTCTTCATACGGACGTTATTTGTGACGTTGACTTGCACGTTTTTGTCAATCCATGTATGAAGAAAGCATACATTGTCTAATAATGATTAAATTCAATAAGAAAATACTAAACCCACTTCATTGAACTAAATAAGTGACATTCTCGTGCTCCTTTTTAAGTTACATGCCCATGCCTTTATGCATGCCCATATCTTTAACAGTCTTTCATATTTTTACACTGTTGTTATGGGTTTGTGTAGTTTAGAAATATTTCTAAATTTTCAATGTCAGTATTTTCCCTCAATTTTAATTTGGTGACTGTCTGTGACAGGAAGTGTCTTCAAAAACAGATTTACTTCAAAATCAATCCACATTCTTTGAAGCTTTACAATGGGATGATTGTTTTATGGTATACTATAGCACCCCCTAGCACTGATTAATTGAGATTATTAATGTTCCTCAATGAACAAGTCTGTGTTTTTGATTGGGCGTTAGAAGGACAGCAGGTGTCTGGGCGTGAGCCTCACCTCCACCTCATCGCAGTGGAAAAAGTGGATGTCGGGCCGATGCTGCTCACTGTCCTGGCAGACCATGAGCAACACAGAGGGGTACCGGGTCTTATTCAGCACTGTCTGAGTCATCTGCACTGTGGACAGAGGGAAGTTCTCCAGCTCCTCCTGAGAAAGAGAGAGTAAAACCCCTTTATTCACCACTCAAAGTCATAAGCATAAAAAATTGACACCTTATTTGAAACGAAAAAGACAAAATAAATAAAAATAATAAGGAATGATACAGCATATATGTGCGTGTGTGTGTGTTCCTTGACATACATGCATCCAAAAATAAGGAAATCGTGTGAAAAAAACATCCCCAACCCCAGCAACCAGAGCCTTGACGCTGCCACTGTACTCAAGGAGGATATGCTGAGGTGTGCAGCAAGGTCCTCAACAGATCCCCAATCTCTACCAGTGAGGCAGTTTGGTCAAACAAATGTCTATCCAGTCCCACGACTCAAACCTGTGCAGCACTGAGGGCGAAGGAGAACCAGGCAGCATTGCCTGGGAACAGAGCAGTTTCTGTGCAGTCTACAGCCTCAAGACTGTAGAATTAATCAGGGACTTGGACAGAATCTTGGAAACAGAGTCCAAGTTTTTTTTTTTAAACCCAGGCCCCCCTTCTTGAGCAGGACTGTTAGCACGGCCCCCTGCCTCACACATTCCAAGACGACTACATGCAAGTCTGACCCAATGACAGCCCTGTATCTCGGTGCCTGTAGACTATTGGTGGGCTGCCGCTCCTCCAAGGTAAGGGGTAGATCCAGACCATGCACCTCCCCCTCAGGCAAACGTGGTAGGTCATGAAGCAGCTCTGTAGCCCCCGCCCCATCACACTGCCCCGCTCGATACGGGTCCTCATAGAATGATATCATGCAGGAATGGATTTCCTGCTGGTCCGTTGTTTCCCTACCAACAGGAAAAGTATGATAGTTCAGGACCTTTTCTCTGCCGTCTTCTTCTCCAGCCAGAAAACAATCTGCTGGGGCATCCATACCATTAGCCCCTTTCCTCCATTAAACCCCCATACCATTAATCTGAGTGAAGCACGTATAGACCAGCACTCCATAACCCCTTTCCTCCATTAAACCCCCATACCATTAATCGGAGTGAAGCACGTATAGACCAGCGCTCCATAATCCCTTTCCTCCATTAAACCCCCATACCATTAATCCATTAATCCATAGGCCCTTTCCTCCGTTAGGCCTTTCAATAGCCACTTCATCTGTGCCAGGGAGCTTACAAACCCTGTACTGGCCTCCTGGTTATGAGAGTTACTTAGATCCAGCAACCTCTCCTCAAGGGCCTTAATTTTCTCCTTCACTGTTGAAGCTGCTCCTTATGTGTACTGGAGACAAAACAATTTGATTTGGACTTTACCAATGTCCCGCCATTGACTCAGGGACTGGAAAAACTCTCCCCTCTTCTCCCAGAAACGAGTGAAAGTAAAAGTGCTATCCTGCAGTAACCCGTTGTCAAAATGCCAGTTGGAAGTATGAGGCATGCTCAGTGCAGAAGATAGAGACAGAAATATATTGATGATCTGAAAGGGAGGTAGAACTGCCATAAAAATATTCTTATCATTTTTTCTTATCTGTCTAACCTAGCCTCTGAAAGGATATTAGCTCATACTGATGAACATCTGGGAATGTGTCCCACCACATACAATGGGGGAAATAAGTATTGAACACATCAACATTTTCCCCAGTAAATGTATTTCCAATGATTCAAGTGAAATTTGCACCAGACTTTGGTATTAACTCAAGAAATCCAGACAAAAAATCAAATCATTAAAGTCCATATGTAAATAAAGTTATGTGTAATAAAGTGGAATGACATAGGAAAAATGTATTGAACACACTAACTGAAATTAATTCAATACTTAGTGGAGAAGCCTTTGTTTGTAATGACAGCTTCAAGGCGCTTTCTGTATGAAGTAACTAATCGCCCACAGCATTCAGGTGTGATTTTGGCCCATTCCTCTACACAGATTGTCTTTAAATCTTGAAGATTGCGGGGGGCCCTCTTGTGAATCTGGATCTTCAGATGCTTCCACAAATGTTCAATTTGGTTTAAGTCAGGTGATTGACTGGGCCATTCCAACAAGTTGATTTTCTTTCTCTGAAACCAATTGCGAGTTTCCTTTGCTGTATGCTTTGGATCGTTGTCCTGCTGGAAGGTCCACCCACATCTCATCCTCAGCATCCTGGTGGATGGCAGCAGGTTCATCTCAATAATCTCTCTGTACATGGCTCCATTCATTGTTCCTTCAATGATATGAAGTCTGCCAGTACCACGAGAGGAGAAACAGCTCCACATCATGATACTTTCACCTCCAAACTTCACTGTTGGTATAGTGTTATTCGGGTGATGTGCAGTGCCATTTCTCCTCCAAACATGGTGTGTTGTGTGACAGCCAAAAAGTTCAATTTTGGTCTCATCTGACCAGAGTACATGCATGTATGCTGCCAGTAGTTCACTGGCTTGTCCAAATGTTGTTTGGCAAACTTTAAATGAGCTTCAACATGTCTTTTCTTCAGTAGTGAAATCTTGCGGGCTGAGCGTGCACAGAGGCCATGGCGGTGGAGTGCATTGCCTACTGTCCTTTCTGTCACAGTTGTACCTGCTGCCTCCAAGTCTTTCTGGAGCTCTTTCCTAGTGGTCCTTGGCTCTTTGGCTACTCCTCTAAGTATCCTTCTGACTCCCTGATCAGAAATCTTGCGAGGAGCTCCTGTGCGTGGCCGGTTGATGGTGGAGTGATGTTGCTTCCACTTACGGATAATGCCCCCAATGGTGCTTACTGGAAGATTCAGAAGTTGTGAAATACGTCTGTAGCCAATTCCATTTTCATGTTTTGCAACAATCTGGTTGCAAAGGTCTTGAGAGAGCTCTTAGCTTTTACCCATCATTACATGTTTCTTGTGTGGCACCTTGGTAACAAAAAAAATAACTTTTATAGCCCATCAATATATTCTAACCCAGCTGACATTAATTAGCACAGATTGGAGGTAGAGGTGCCTCCTAATTAGTTATGGTTTTCAGCTGGTTCCTTGCCTTTCCTTGCTGTGGTGTACTGCTTTTTCTTAGTGTGTTCAATACTTTCATTCCACTTTATTACACATAACTTTATTTACATATGGACTTTAATGTTTAGATTTTTTGTCTGGATTTTGTGAGTTAATACCAAAGTCTGGTGCAAATTTCACTTGAATAGGCTCATTGGGAATACATTTACTGGACAAAATGTTGATGTGTTCAATACTTATTTCCCCCATTGTATCTATGATCTCATACTGCCTAACAAGTGATCTTAGTACCAGAGATTAGCATGATTCCTGTAAACTGTAAGTACAACATTAACATTTCCAGAAATGACCATGACATTATCATGTGGCCAGTCACGTAAGCTATCAAAGAAGTGATTCAAAAGGCCGACACCATTCTTGCTCCTCATTAGGGGAATATACATTAAAGAAAGACAACCGGAGCACGTTCTAATCGCATCCACACACATTAATCAGCCAGGAATCACTTCAACAACATGATTTGGCTGGCACTCAAAACCCTGTGTGAAAAGTATTGCTACTCCCACACTCACAGAGCTGTGGCTTAGAAACACCTCACCCTTCCATTCACTACGCCAGTGTGCTTGGTTGTGCACATCCAAGTGTCCTGGAGTCTTGAGTCTCTTGGAGAAACAACACATCGTCTTTCTTTAAATAAAGTCAAACAGCATAGACCGCTTCCTAGCATCCCGACAGCCATTAATATTAAGAGATCCGATACGGCAGGAAGCAATCATAAATAATGTTGCAAAGGTTTTTTTTCCTGGGCTTTCTCCTGTTGGACTTCCTTCTACTTTGCAGTATAGCTCTCACATTAGTCTTCAGTTTGCCAAGACTGTAGTGTTTAGGTTTACCAATTATTATTATTCCCCAAAAAAAAAAAAATTGTTTAATTTCTTTTCCCCATTCTTCTCCCATTTTGGTAGCCAATTGACCCTTCGCTAAGCCACGCCCCTGAAATGCAGACTGGCCAATCACAGCGCAGCATAGGACAGGCTCCGACAGAGGTCCGACAGTTCATGGTGGCACTCCGTTGACTCCGACGGAAAAGTTTAAGATTTTCTTCATTTTCTAGCTGGTTTTGTAGACTTTTAGCTAGTTATGGTTAAACGTTGTGCCTGGGGCACTTGTAACAGTGACACTTGTTACCCGGAGTGGTTGGAAGGAGATATACGTTTTTTCCCTTTCCAAAACCAAAATCAAACCCTGAAAAGTGTAGGCTGTAGATAAAGCTATGTGGACGTCCTCATACCCAGTTGAACAGCTCAAACATCAACAAGCACAGCTTTGTCTGCTCCAAGGTAAGTAATTACTCTTATCAACCGTAAAAGAATGTTATGCTGTTGTTATCAGATGTTAGCTGGTTAACCTAAATTATCGTAAGGTATGCTACTAACGTCGGTTCGTCTTGGCCTTTGCCACCACAACAGCTATTACGGGCTGTGGTATTATTTTTACATCAGCTTGTGGAGGACTGGGCTGACACACTGCTGATATTTTTTGCTTTACAGAGGTCCAGGGTATGGATAAGTCCGATGAGATGGGCGCAGAAACCTGTGGAGCTAACCAGAGTCATGTCATTACAGCACACTATAGGCTACTAATGTTACGTTAGTTAGCTAATGCTAGCTAACTTACTACTGAATGTAACGTTATATAGGCCTACTGCTTTTGCTTTTTAATTATTGTAATAGTGAATAGAGACCTACCCAGCTTTGCAGGAACAGTGTTGCTCCTTAATGTCGTTGTCCTCTGTCTCAATCGCCAGGTGATGCGGTGGTTCACTTTTACTCTGTGATCTGTAGGCTTTAGCTTCCATCTTAATTTTTTTAACGTGATTTCGTTGCGGAGTCAGTTTGACATCCTGAATATATCCTTCAAATGCACATTGTAGACCCTTCTGTCTGCTTCTGTCTGAAATCACTTTTTCGTTTTTCAAAAAATGCGACAATATTTCTCCAGGGAGTGGAGTTAGCGACAGTGGGAGCGCCATGCTGGCTCCGAAAGCTTGACGGGCTTAGCAACAGTAACTAAGGGGGGGGCCTTAGCGAAGGGTCAATTGCACCCTCTATTTATTTCGGTTAACCCTCCCCACACGGGTCCGTCGCTCGACTACTCGAGGCAAACCAATTCTCCGTGGGTAGCGACCTCTACTTTTCCTCTGAAACGGAACTAAATGCCGCCCCCAGCCTGGTAGAGACGCGGTCTGGTAGAGACGCGGATTTCAAACCGTCCCCAGCCAAAGTGTGGTGCGTTAGACCGCTACTCTATCCGCCGCCAGGTTTACCAAGTTAATCTAAAGAAACCTGTGTCGTCACCATGTTACATGAGAGCAAAGTCTTACATTTGGGAAAAAGGATGCAATGTCAATGCTGAACAATCATTTAGTCAGATCAAAAATGCATTAAACTGCTGAACTGTATACAATTTTCTCTTACCTCTCACAGGATCTTCATCTGACCCCACGACTGCGTATCGCAAAGATTAGCCATATCCTCATAGTCCTCATCATTTGATTCATACTGTAACTGTCATCAACGTCCACATGCACTGAGTCACCAAAATCAATGTGCTAAAATCCAAATAAACAGCCAAACCCACAGATTGCTCTCCATCAGCAGAGTTCTCCATAGCAGCAGCTACATTCCGGTTCCTGTGAGCACTGCTTAACCCTCTGAGGTCCGTGCTAAGCTTTTAATTGTTTTTTGATTTTGGCATGGTCTGATATTTATCTAAATTTCATCAATTTAACACACACTTACTCCAAAGTGTTTGATATTTTTATTTGAAGGACAATCACAGCTACATTTGTATGCCATCAATAGTTTGGTCAGTATCATATGCAGCTTGTAAATAGATCTACAAACACACAAGTTAAAAATAGTAAATTTTTCTGCTGTCACAAAAGTTGTGAAAGCACACACTAAACTATAGTGACGGTGTTTTGCCAATGTACGTTTGTTCATCAAGGTCTTGGTTATGTAAGGGTGTGAAAACAGTTTAGCACATCTGAGATCTAAATAGCTAAAAACCTGTTTTTATCAGAACTGGTCACATTTATTTCAGGCTGTGGGAGGGCTAAATGCTAAATACCTGAATATTCATTATTCATTGTCCACACCTCTAAGATCTGTCAGATGGGCCATCTCACTGGGCCATCAGTGTTATATTCTGAGTTCCTGTTCTGTTGTTTTTGGTCTTTGTTTATTTTTCATTCAGTCCTTATTCATTATTCTTTATCCAGTATTGCATTTTCCCTGTTCTGTCACGTTCTGCTCCCTGTCTGTCCTTGTTCCGTTTATTTCGAGATCCACTCCTTGTCGTGTCATGCACTTCGGGAGTTTATACTTTTCGGGGTTTTTCCGCCTTCGCTTATTATCTCGTTTTCTTCCTTCTTACTTTCTAGATTGCACTTTGTATATATTAGGTAGATGTGTATAGTACTAACCAACTAATCTACTAACGTTAGGGGTTTAGATTAAGTTACTAACACGCGGAATATGTTTGGCGTCACAAGACGCGGAATTCATATATTTTCACGAGTATTTGAAAACAAGCGAAATAAATAACATTTTAGGCTGTTCTTCTTTAGAAAAGTATTCTTCCATAGATCTTGTGTGCATATTGCAATTTGTTACGTTGCAACACGCGGAATATGTAGTCACAAGGCGGAATTCATATATTGAATATATATACGAGTATTTGATAACATGGCAAATCAAATATAGTTACTTACTGTTCGTCAGTTATTGTCTTCGTCGCTTTTCATCAATACTCTCAAACACTGCAGCGCAGAAAATCTTTCCATCTTGAATAAAATTGTATGTCTGTATAAAATCTTGCTTCAAATTGTCGGGACAGTTTATGTGTTTACGCCGGCGTTTTCACACACATGGCCCCACGCCCCTCCCACACCTCCCGAAACTCGCACCTAGTTACCATGTCAATAGAAGGGGACGTTACTACCAGGTAAAAAAAAAAAAGAGTAAAAGGCAAGGTTTACTTTTGGTCTAATTAACCTAATTTAAAAATCCCATTTGATTTGCCAGTGCTCAAATCGGAAAGTCGCGATTCTAAGGTTTCTGTCAATGTTTTTGTCGCGTGTGTATGATAAAATATCGCGAAGTTAGAAATAGTAATATACTTGTATTGCTGCTTGGATCGGCGCCGATCCAGCCGACCTCAGGGGGTTAAGTCTTGCTGAGTGCGAGAATAAGACTAGCTTTGCGTTTTACATCTGCAAAGCTGGGCGGGTGGGGAGCAGCGGAGCCCTCGGCCACTTGCTCAATAGTGGGCTCAGTCCATTCCTCCGAAACACCTCCGCCGCTGCCTCCAACATCTGGGTGAGCAGGTACATCGTCAGCCTATCCACCACCCAAACCATCAGGTGGTGCAGGATCAACTTCGCGGCTTGGCTCTAGCTCCTTCCCTGACAAGTTGCTGCTTTTTTGGGGCAGGCCTGGTGAAAATGCCCATGTTCCCCACACAAAAAGCATCTCATTCTCTCAGAGCTAATATACGTATATGGCATAATCTTTGCGATCCAGTCAGTATAACAGTGCTAGCCAAATTCTGATGTTGTGAGTTGAGAATCATGGAAGTTTGACTGAGAAAAGACATTACGTGCTGCATTTCTGGGTCTTTGCAGCCCAGGAATAGCATCTGAAACAAGCTTGTTAATTTGTTATATCAGAATCTGTTCCAAACTTTAATTTGCAATAAACGGGGGCACATTTGACAACAGAACCGTTTTAGATGGTGTAGACCAGTGTTTCTCAATCCGTTCCTACTGGGCACACTGCCCTAGAAATTTTAATTCCAACCTATCATATGCATAGGTCGTCTGATAATGATCACTTGAGCATGATTAAGTGGTGGTTGGAATGAAAACATGCAGGGCAGTGTGCCCTATAGGAATGGATTGAGAAGCACTGGTGTAGACACCAGCACAAAAAAAAAGCTTTGAATTATAGATATGCTACTGAGAAATATAACAGTTGCTTTGTACATTCTAGACACTGATTTAATATTGTCAGGGCCCATCTCCCGCTTGATAGGGAGCAAACACTCTTCCACCGACACATCGGGCATGCACTTAAGTCCATGCCTCACAGACAACCCAGAGAAATACTCTCCATTTGTCCCCAAAGTCAGCAAACAATTCAACAGGAAGTGCACAAAATATAATTTTTTTGCCACAAAAGGAGGAAAGAAAAAAAGTGCAGCAGCAGCCAAACCACAGACACATTCTGCAGTGAGAGAGAGTCAGTGAATCATGAGTGAGTAGCAGCTTGTGTCCGACATTGTCGAAGATCGACAAGAATGAACTTGCCATGCTATTGGAACAATACACAGCCCGTCCTCACCCATCATGACAAATAGATATAATTCCTATTTTACATAGATGACCTGGTTCTATTCTCACACACATAATAAGGGCTTCAGCAGAGCCTGTATCTAGAGTAGAAATACTGTCAGATCTACAGTAGGCCCTGGCAGTACAAAAGGCAGTGAACCACTTAAAAGGGAAGGCATATTACATTAGAGCCAATTTATTTTCAAAAGTGGAGAGAAACTAAATTATATCAGTATTTTTTACATTATTTCACCCCTATTCTCCCAATTTTTTTGAAAGGCCAATTGTGTACCTTTCCCTTCCACAGTACACCAATTTCAGCTTACACATATCTTGCACAGGCATTAAGATGGAGGAGGATCATTTATGTGCAGCTTGTCCAGGAAGGCTGTGGGTGCACGACTGACCAGAGGGGGTCACTGGTGCACGACGACGAGACACAGATGTCCCACCAATGGAGATCCCTCCCTCCCTCCCTCTTGGGTGATGTTTTGGATAATTTTGTGCAATTTTTCACTCTAGTCTGGCTCTCCAGATCTAGCATTAAGAAGCCCAGGTCAAGCCTCCTTTAAGCATGCGCATGCTGTTTGTGTGAGTGCAGGTATGCCTCATACCTGAGTCTCACAGTCCAGCAGTCTCACAGCCTTGTCGTTGACCTGCAGCAGCATCTCCTGGGTCCAGATCTTATCCTTGGAGTCCAGAAGGACCAGCTTCTTTATGGCGTCATCTACAGTGGCAATGGCATCGTTCTTATCCATCATGAAGGTTGAGAGATGCTGGAGGGTGAGAGAGGGGAAATGTGTTATAGCTGTGCAAGGAGAGTGTGTGTGTGTAAGAAAGGGGTAAGAAGGAGAGACGGGGAATAAAGAAGCATGAAATTAGATGGAGTAATCAGTGATTCATAAATCTTCCGCCACTATTAGAGAGCTTGTAAGTACCAAGCACATGTTTTGGGTATACACTTCAGAAGATGGTTAGAGTTCCTCAAACACTTATTGCCTCCTTTAATAACTGATAACTTAATTACGGTAATTAGCAGAGTGAGGCAAAGGTCAGTCAATCAATTTGACAGAAAACAAGAACTTGTATCTATTGAGTCCCAAACCCATGTTTGTGTATTCAAGTGCAGTTTTGTGATCGTGTACCTCCATATTCCTGGTATTATGTATAAAAAATATAAAGTACATCCACAACAGCTGCATGTGGCTGAGGTAGTGAAAGCTATTTTATGACATACACTTCCCTCACATTAGATAAATGCTGGCTTGCCCAAATGGCCTGGGTTTTTTTTACAGCAGTGCCAGCAAATGGAGAGCAATTAAAAATTACCCCACCACCCAGCCTTTTATGGAGTTTGGAAAAGAAGTTCAATTACATCTCTATTAACCAAGGTTCACTAAGACATTAACAGGAAAACTTGCAATGAAAGACATTAATAGGAAAGTCACAGAAAAGAGAGAGGAGGGATTCTAGGGTGGTTATGCAGACGGGCAGAGAGAGAAAGAGAGAGGGGGTCTCACCTCAACGTGATACTGCGAGGTTTCCTGCATGATGATGTTGGAGTTAGAATATTTCTTTCGTTGTTCTGTGAAGTTAAGAAAATTATGTGAGTTTGTAATTGACGACCGACCGAACGCACGCACGCACGCACACGCATATATACACACACACACACACACACACGCACACACACACACACATACACACACACCAGTGGGAAGTGGAAGGTCTAGTTACATATGTGTTGAAACTGCTATACTGACTTGATTCCCACATGCTGCTCATACTGTTTGGTGTTGCTCAAGTTGATGGGAGAAAAGATGCGAGTAAATTAAGGTAGAACCCGCACACTGTGTGCAGAAAAGGGAATATGCCAAACGAGGCAAAGGCTCAATGTTCAGTTCAAGAGTCTTTCAATCCATAAAAAGGTGCATGAAAAAATATCCAGTGAAACAAAAAGGATTAAAAGACAAAAGGACAGATGTTTCGGTCAAATGACCATCATCAGTATGACATAGAGCACACAAAGGCAGAGTTAAATATTCTCATCACATCCAAATTGTTAATTAGCATCACCTGCAGACGTGCATGTCATTTGGCCAAAGCAAACTAGTAATATGTAAATGAAAATGAATAAATATATATGGCACCAAGAGGTCACATAGCATACAAGGGTATTTTAGTTTTACAATATTGCAGTATATTCACAAGGCAAAAAATAAATGAAATAAAATTAAATGAAACAATGCAGTGATTGCCCAGAACAAGCAGAGTTAATTGAAATCACAGGGCGGCAATATTGTGAAGACATGCATTCCATTGGTTAGGCCCAGTTGCACCTATATGTCGTTAGATAAAGTGTAAGACAAAAAGTAGGCCTATACATAATTGAGGTAATAGAGATATCAGATAATATAATAACAATTATGTAAAGCATCATCGAGATAGTTAGTCACAGAGCAATAATGCAGTAGTACAGAGTAGGGTACATAAAATAAAATAAAATTTGCTCGCGGTACAATTAGTGTCAACTCAAAACCAAAGGTAATGGAGGCGTATGTGGGGTTCACTGGACAAGGGGAGAGAATAATTCATGAACGATTACAGAAAACAGGAGAGGTTAAGTGTCTCCTTCATACCCAATGGGTGTTCTGTTTTTAGTAAATAAATCCATTTACTTTCGCATTGTAATAAGTTTTTGTTCTGTGTTAGTATGCCTGCATGATGAAAAGATGAGAGCGAATGACTGAGGCAGAGGTACTGAATCCTGGTCCTGGAGAGCTGCAGGGTGTGCTGGGTTTTGTTGTTACTCAGCACTTAATTGAACAACTGAAGTAGGTGATGACACAGTTTACTCACCTCGCCTGGTTTCATGGGTCTAAATTAGCTGCTGACAGGCAATCCAGGTCCTGCGGCTCTACAGGACCAGTGGTGCCTACCCCTAGACTGAGGGAATGGGACTTTTAGAGCCGTGGTTCTCAACCTTGACCCTGGACTACCCCCGTGCATGCTGGTTTTTGTTCCAATCAATCTCTTGATTAATTAAGGTGGTTGGAAACATGCATTTAGATCAAAATAGATTTCAACACAATGCAGATTTGGCTCATTGCCATTTCCTTTGCCTTAATTTTCGTTTTGTTTAAATGACTGATTGCTGTTGTTGGTCTATAAATAAATCAATAAAAAATGTGACCTCTTTCAAAAGGAATTTGTTGCAGCACATTACAGACAATTAAAGCATTAGTTGTCTAAGAAGCACTGGTTTATAGGACAATAAGGAAATACAACTGGATTTGGTTGTGATGCCTCCCACACACATGCACGCACATACACACATCATATTTATTTTGTAATAGTATGCAGCTGTCCTCTACAAGACAATTCTCCTTCCTCCTTCTGTACACATCAGTCTTCACTCCAAACTCTTGTCACTGAATACTCCTGGGTATAATACTGTATGTGCTCAACCCTATGAGTCATCAAATAGCATTAGTACCAGCTAGGGGTGTGATGCATTCATGCATGCAACCTCAAAGTTGCACAACAAGTTATTCACATTTTAACTTCTCCTTAACGTCTTAAGAGATTAATCTTGGTATACTGTTTATTATTGTATTATTGTATATAAAGGCTCTTTATTTAGCAATATGTGTTGGGTTCGCAAACCTTTTATCCAGATGAGTAGCTTGCAGGTAAGGATGACCAGTAACGTAGTCCTTGTACATGTCAGCTACTCAAGTGTCTCCTATTTCAGCTTCCCCTATTCTCCTCCAACACATAAATGTAAACATTATTTTAGGCAAAACCCACAGCCTTACAACTCTTGAGCACTCCTAACATGCATGTGTGCTTTCTGCTTTTAGTGAGATTACAACAATCCTTTTTGGGACTAAAAAAAAAAAAAAAATAAAAAAAAAAAAAAATCATTCTAGATTCACCCATTTCTCCTCTTCCTCCCCTCTTTCTCTAATTTCTCTTTACAATTTATTTATATGTCCCACATTCTTCCCTACCTACACCTCCAATAATCTACCTCTCCTTTCTTCCCTGGCTATGACTATATAGTCATCTACACTTTTGCTTCTGTCTCTTCTCCACCCCTCCCTGGGAGTAGAAACCTGATACACCCTTTTCTCTCCCTCTCTTTCTGCTCTTTCACTCTGTTGCTAGCCATTTCCTTGTATTGCCTCTGCTCTCTAAAAAGGAAATATATTGTTAATTTCCTGTTTGCTTCCTTCATTCTCTCTGTCTTGCCACCCTCCTGCCGCCTATCTCCTCAGCTCCGGTGAGTGAAACACAAGAGCAGGTGTCTTTGTGAAAGTCGAGCCTAAGCCATGTCTTATTAATGCATGACATTAATGCCGATCAATTCACAGGCCTGCAACAGCTTGCACTGAGAGCCACTTAAGAGACAGATCTGCAGATTGGATGAGGGTGGCTGTTCAACTAGGGCCATAAGCAGATGAACCATGGGAAATGGTTCCATGGTCCCCAGACCAAAACCTGTATAACAAGATGCAGGTTTCAATACCATGGTTTCCAGAACAGGAACCGCAGTGCATAAAACATGATTTAGGTTTCAATAGAATTATCTCCAGAACCACAGCTCAGCTCATAAATCATGATTCCGGTTTCGATACCATGGTCTCCAGAACCACAGTGCATAAAACATGATGCAAGTTTCAATACCGTTGTCTCCAGAACCGCAGTGCATTAAACAAGATACAAGTTTCAATACCATGGTCTCTAGAGCCACAGCACGTAAAACATGATGCAGGCTTCAAGACATCCTTATCCAGTTGAGTTCTGGAACAGCACAGGAAAGCTGGAGCCTGTGTGTAGGTGGGAAGAGAGGTTACTGTGAAAACCTCCCTCTGACAAACCCACCTCAGAAATGATCCCTACACAGTGTAAACATGTATCTGGCTCAGAGCAGACCAAATAGGCAGTGCATCAATGAGTTACTTTCAACTGCACACACATATTCTTGTGTTCCACACACAAAACACATATATAAAACTACAAAGGGGCTACCAGGGATCATCTTGCTACCAGGTTCCAGTGATTCACCGAACAGTCTGGTGCCGAACCCTGATTGCGCACGTGCCAACTGTAGCCACAAGCCCTACAGGGTAGGGGTGGGCGATATAAGCTAAAATTCATATCACGATATTTTCCACTGTCCAGACGATATCGATATGATATCACGATATATGAGAAAAAAAAATCTGAATCACATTTTAATAGCCCTTCTTAGTTAAATGACATTAGTTAAGCCAAAATATGTATTTTAACCTTATATAACCAGAAAGAGTTATAGCGAGTACCGGCAGCAAATGATGACTTGATTGATTGCTGAGTGGGAGTCTGGCTTGTCTTCGGGGGAGCTCCTGGACTAACTGTTTCATGCATTCGGGTACATTCCTCATATTCACGGACATGCATGGTTTTCAGGTGGGTAAACAGGTTGCTGGTGTTTCCACCTCTGGCTAAAACAATGCGGCGACACAACTTGCATAGTATTGTTTGTTGGTCGAGGTCGGAGATTTTGAACCCAAACCAGTTCCAAACGACAGAGGAGCCCCCTTTCTTTTTAACCAATGCGTGTTCGTTCATTTTCAATTCTTCACTTTTGCACTTGTAATAGGCTATAAATATTAGTACGTAGTCTGCCTGCTAACTGCAGCTGCCTGCACGCTTGTTTGTTGCTACATGCGCGCAACAAATGCATAAAACGTCCGCTCAAAAAAATAGGTCAACATATTAACATGCTTCTTTTTTCCGTAGGAACCTGGAGGTTACATTAAAATAAAAAATAGATGTAGCTACTAACTACTATCACTCAATTGAAATTTTGAACAAAACAATATGAATGCCAAATTAGAATTTATGAATATATAACGGTATCCACGGTATAGCAAAATCCATATCGTGGCGCAGTATAATACCGGTAGTCACTTTAATACCGGTATAGCGCCCACTCCTACTACAGGGCAGCACATAGTTGGCTGTAGAGTCGCCAAGGAAAGGAGTGGTTCAGTTGAGGGGTTTGTCCTTGTCTTATGATGCAGGAGTGACTACTCTGGTCAATTGACCCTTCGCTAAACCACGCCCCACTTAGTTATTGTTGCTATGTACGTCAAGCTTTCGGAGCCAGCATGGCGCTCCCACTGTCACTAACTGCACTCCCTGGAGAAATATTGTCCAATTTTTGGAAAATAGAAAAAGCGATTTCATATAGAAGCAGACAGAAGGGTATACAATATGCATTTGAAGGTTATATTCAAGATATCACACTGACTCAGCAACAAAATGACGTAAAAAAAATTAAGATAGAAGCAAAAGCCTACAGATCAGAGTAAAAGTGAACCACCGCATCACCGGGCGATTGAGACAGAGGACAACAACATTAAGTTACACTGTTCCTGTAAAGCTGGGTAGGTCTCTATTCACTATTACAATCATTAAAAAGCAAAAGCAGTAGGCCTATATAACGTTACATTCAGTAGTAAGTTAGCTAGCATTAGCTAACTAACGTAACATTAGTCGCCTATAGTGTGCTGTAACGACATTACTCTGGTTAGCTCCACAGGTAGCTCCATACCCTGGACCTCTGTAAAGCAAAAAATATCAGCAGTGTGTCAGCCCAGTCTTCCACAAGATTTGGGTACTCGGGACTGGGCTTCCCATTTGACAAAGTGCTGAAATAGTAATGAAAAAAATAGTATTACATTTTGACATCAAGGTAACGTTACCCACTTGGTTTTCTAGAGCTTGACTGTAACATCTTAACGTTAGCAAGCTGTCTGGATCACGAATAACAAAGCTAACATTTAGTCTAACTTTACCAACGTTGCAACCCGGAGCTGTATATCCAGACCGTAGCCACGTTAGCTTAGCTGGCTAACACTTTTCAGGATTTTATTTAGGTTTTATAAAGGGAAAAAAACATATATCTCCTTCAAACCTCTCTGGGTAACGAGTGTCACTGTTACACGTGCCCCAGGCACAACGTTTAACCATAATTTGCTAAAAATCCGCAAAACCAGCTCGAAAATGAAGAAAATTTCAAATTTTTGCGTGTAATTCAATGGAAGGCAGCCAAACACTGTCGGATCCTCTGTCGGAGTATGTAAAACACGGCGCTGTGATTGGCCAGTTTGCGTTTTTGGGCGTGGTTTAGCGAAGGGTCAATTGGGTACCTGCAATCTGTCTGCGCCGGCTGCGCATGAGGTGCAGTCCTCCAGCGGAATGACTGGACTGCTCAAAGGGTAGACTGCAGACTGAAAAGCATAAGCATGTCTGTGCTTTCCTGAATTGACAGAGGAATCTGCAGCAATGAGACAGGCCTACAAGTACAATTGAATTTTTTTTACAAAATAGCCTAGTTTCATTGAAAAAGAGCCACTTTTCCACCAATTCACATAAGCCCCCATTACTGGGTCCACTGGTCCATATCACGAGTGCAGCTCAAACACCTTGCATTGTTGTCCCTGGCTCTCATTGTACCAGTGTATAAAAGAAACTGGTTTCCTTTTCACAGGGCTGGCCAAAGGATTACCAGCCACACTGCCAAGTGACCTAGATCAAATTCAGGACATTTGCAGTAGTGTAGCCTACATGCACAATAGGTTGTCTCCTATATCACACACCAGAAAAAGTCATGCCAGTTCATCTTCATGAACAACCTCTTTGTGGTGCCTTAAGGATTTTCATATTTCGGCAAAAAGGCATTGTAATTCCTTTCAGTCACGTCTCATGCTGAAGGATAAGACCACTCCCTGTGGACACACAAGCAGAAGAAGACATCTAGACCAACACTACATAATGCAAGCTCAATTGGCAGAGGCAATTGGTAAAAGTCTTAACTGTAGTTCACCATTACAAGGATTACACCATAATCAAGAGATACATACAGAATAAGAACAACATTCAGATGAAGAGGCAAAGAAAGACAGACACATGGACAGATGGAAGATTCACCATACAAAAAGACTGAGCAACAGGGTGGCAGTGTAGTATAATGGTTGGGGAGATGGTCTCGTAACTCAAAGGTTGTAGGTTCGATTCCCAGGTGGGGCACTGCCGTTGTACCCTTGAGCAAGGTAATTACCCAGATTGCTTCAGTAAATATCCAGCTGTATACATGGATTGTATGAATGGATTGTATGAAAAGAAATGTAAACTGTGTAAGTCGCTCGGGGTAAAAGCATCTGCTAAATGTAAAATGTAAATACAACAGACAAACTCACAAATTAAACACATATTCAAAAATACTATCACAAACTCCAACAGACAGGCGTCTACTACCAACTCTACATGTAAGGCTTACCTTTGAGCTGTAATAACTGTGATAATCCCCTCACTGACATTCACAACCTGAAATTGCCATGCCCTCCTACTCTCTATTCCTGTGGAGTGGGCCCACTGTGACCCATATTTCCTGGCCCTTCAACCCCACTGTGATCAGACTGATAACAAGGCAGTGGGAGGACCAAGGAAAGATTTGCATTGCTTGAGTGCCAAGCTCCTCCCCCTAAGCATCTGTTTGAATTCTGCATAGAAAAGGGGAGTAGTTAACTTCTTAATGTCCTGCAATAACATAGCCACATGTGTGTACAAACTCACACACGCATGCACATTTGTATGCACAAACGCACACACACAGACAAACATGCTCAAAGGGGCATATTCATATACTTGCAGGCACAGCATTTGGACCAGCTTTGTGAACATGCTGGTACTGGCCACCCCACAGTGTGGAAAATGTGAGTGGCCATCTGTCACACAGAATTACACCTGCCCTTTATTAAAACCATTTTTTTCTACAGACTATTTGGACAAAGTGGCTCATGACACTGTTGTCATTAGGAGATCAGTATGGTGGAACACTTATTTATGTAAATGGATAACAGAAAAAAGGGAAATTAAAGCAATGGTGCAAGTAGTATTTTACCTGAAACTCTAATGTGACACAGGTCCCTGCCGACTGGAAGCAGAGGCTAATCACAGCTAATCGCAGCTAATCACAAGTCTTGCGTTATCAACAGATACTCTCACTGTTTTTGTATGGAAGTTAAAGAGAAGGCCAGCTCGCACTCGTTGTGGGGAGATGGTTGAAATAGAATAGTGTGGTCTGCTCATGGAATTGTGTGTATTTATATACATTTCTTATTTCAAATAGCGGTTGTTGGCATCTTGATAGTTTCTATATGGGTAGGTATTGATTATTTTGATATTATTTTGATATATTTGACACTTCTTTATATTTTATTACCTGAAATTCTAGACCTGTCACGGGACACACCTGGACAACTTTCACAGCCCATCAGTGTGCTACCTCTGCAGTTGGGTAATGTAACCCCTCAAGGGGTTGGATCACCTCCTACCTTTGTCAGCGCTCCTACCAGGTCACATGGAGAGGCTCAGTCCCAGCATCCACCTGGTTCATTACAGGAGTCCCCCAGGGCTCACTCCTTGGCCCCCTTCTAATTCTTCCTCTGCACCAAATTACTTGTCTCTGTTTTCTCTTTTCCTGGTTTCTCCTCTCACTGTTATGCTGATGATACCTCTACTCTTTCTTTCCCTCATCTGACTCATTGCACATCTTGTGTAGCTCTCTGCCTGGATGACGACTCATCACCTGAAACAGCCTCTCCATGCACACCTACCCTACCTGCTAGATAAGCACTCATCTACCAGACATCTCCAGTACCCTGGATGGCTTCACTTAACCATGAAACTGCTGTTACTCTCAAGAACAAGCTTTCCTTCACAGAGTGCATTGCATCAGTAATGCAGTCATTCAGATGTTTCCTCAATACCATAAGAATGATCAGGCTGCTCTTCACCTTATAACATACCCAACTCCTGATCCAGGTCATAAAAAGACTTATCTGGATTACTACAACTCCCTGAACACTTAAACCCATCCAGAATGCAATTGCTCAGCTTGAACTTAACCTGCCAAAGTATGCCCATCTCTCACCTCTCTCCTCTCTCCAATAGCTACCAATCGCAGCACATATAAAATTGCAAGGCCTTGGGTGTTTTTCTGACGGGTACTCAAGAATAAATCTCCTCTCCTCCTCCTCCCAGAACCCACACACCCAATCGAGCTCTGCCCTCAGCCACCTCTGATCGCCTCACAATTCCTCCGTTGAACCAGAACCCACACACCCCAAATGTTCTCTTACTCCATGCTGGCCCCCGGGTGGTGGAATGAGCAACACAGCAATACGAATGTATGCTTCACCTAGATCCTGTCACCTCAACCCCATGCACAGCTCCACCATGCATACTGCCTGATGTAGTTACACAGACATTACAAGCTGATTCTAAGTGTGATGTAATTGCTGATTTTATTCCACAGTATAACTTGACACTTATTTTATGCCAAACAACACATGAATTTCTATGTATCAGGCAGATAATGGCCCATACTACTACTACTACTACTACTACTAATAATAATAATAATAATAATAAGTGTAGGTCCAAGGACAGGTAAACCACCCCTAAAAAATAATGTGGACATGTTTTTGTAATTCAAACATGTGCAATGCCTGGATTCAAATGATGGGCTGAAGGCAGCAGCCTAACCGACTGTGCCATGACACTGGTGCATCCAGAGTGTTGAGAAATAAGAGTTCCAAGCATTAACTCCAGATAAATAACAGCCAAAAACAAAATAGCCAGAAAGATTTCATAGGCGTATTACAATTATGTATGTACAGTATAATGATGGGCAAGTGCTTTGTCATACATAGAGATGATTGAATTCTGAACTGTAAAGTATAATAGTAATTATATGGTTACTATATTCAAATATGCAAAATCCTCTGTTGGACTGTAGCCATATTGCTCATGGCAGTCATATTGTCACAGATAAAAATCAGAATTTTACAAATATAACTGATGGTAGTCCACAGTTTATTCATAATGCAGGTTTTGTGTTCATCTGTCCTACAAACAATGAGAACTAGGACATCAATGCTTGTAATTGATTAGGTCAAGAGAGCATGTTTTTTGCAATTTAGAACATACAAGAGTCTGTAACCATAGCAGTGGTTCTTCAAAATATTTTTTGCAGTGAAATTTGGCAACAGTGAAAAATGTGGTGGCCAGATTTGAAATATGTATATGACATTTAGAGAAATCATAGAATATAGTGTATAATGAGTATATTACATTTCACACAGAAAGGAGAATAAAATATAAAAGTCCAACCTATTGTACATAATAATGTAAATGTGGTGTTCCGTAGACTGAGTTGCCATTTCAAGGTCTTTTGATATATATTTTGAACTTTTCCTTCACAGATTAGATTCTGAACATGACGATTATGTGCGTCATTGTCATCAAGTTTTTTAAAGGAAAACCACCTGAATCACCTACAATCAATGTTTCAGACCTCTACAGTAAACCAGAAGTTTTTAAAATGTGATCAGGCATTATTATTATTATTAATAATAATAATAATAATAATGTGTCATTATTATCTCAGTTGTGCACATGGTAATCTAGTCACCCAACTAGAATCTAGTTTCTTTGAATTAAAAGAAATGCAATGTACCCATTATCGTTATCATGCGGTATTTGTACGGTCAGCAATGATTAAACGACTGAATTGAAAACAAGCTAGATACCCTTCAATAATTGAATTTACACTGACATGTTTTCTAAATGCTTTCTTACATAATGTTTTCTCATTTCATTTTCGTTGTGCGTGTGTGTGTGTCTTTATAGGAAGCAGAACAACTCACCAATGTTGCATTTTACATTGTGCTTTTCTGTGGCTTGGTGTGTCAGGACAGGTCATGAGGAGGCAGGATTGCTGCCATCTGTTTAGGAGGCTGGTCTGACATTGCCTTTCATGTTGGTTTGTGGGTTGTGTTTGTCACCAGTCCATTCTGGGACACTATTTTTATTCTCCCTTTAGTCACAATGACCATTGGATTCCAGTTAGTCAAAGGATGGAGGAGGATTCTGGCACTATCTCCCATCCCTCTCTCTATCGCAGTGAGGTTTTCAGACACCAGCAGGATTTTGCTCTACACACCCCACGTTAGGGATGGGCATGAGTTCTCAATAATACTATTCATAAAGGTTTTTTAAATATAATTATTAATAATATATTTTATTGAAAAATATTTTTTATCAAACAATGTTCTCCCCATAAGACATTCACAGAATTTAAATTGAGATATTGGCCCAAGGTCATAAAGGAGTTCTGGGCCGGTATGTATCAAATATCTTAAGAGTTACACTTACGGCACCTCCTTTGAGTTTACTTTGGAGTGAAATCATTCTTTGCTTAAAGTGGTAGGTAAAATGTAGTCATCAAGCAGCTCACACTTTCTCAAGTCTTCAAATATGAGAAACTCAGACCCTCATTATAAAAGATGCATTGGCCCATTTTTACCAACAACAGTGGAAGGGTTGGACTCTGGCATAAACGTTCAATTGTAATGATTTGTCACAATTGTGGTGCTGATAGAATGATGGAGTGCTGCAGAGATGTTTGTCCTTCTACCAGGTTCTCCCATCACTGCAGAGGAACTCTGAAGCTCTTTTAGAGTGTCCATTGGGTTCTTGGTCACCTCCCTGACCATGGCCCTTCTTGGCCGGTTACTGAGTTTGGCCAGACGGCCAGCTCTAAGAAGAGTTGTGCTGGTTCCAAACTTCTTCCATTTCACAATGATGGAGCCCACTGTTCTCCTGGGTGCTTTCAATGCTTTAGCAATGTTTTTATACCCTTCCCCAGATCTATGCCTCAACACAATTCTATCTCAGAGGTCTATGAAGAGTTCCTAGGACTTCATGGCTTGGTTTTTACTCTGACATGCACTGTCAACTGTGGGACCTTATATAGACAGGTGTGTGCCTTTCCAAATCATGTCCAATCAATTGAATTTACCACAGGTGGACTCCAATGAAGTTCTAGAAACATCTCAAGGATGATCAGTGGAAACAGGATGCACCTGAGCTCAATTTTGAGTGTCATAGCAAACAGCGTGAATACTTATGTACATGTGATATTTTCATTTTTTATTTTTAATACATTTGCAAAAATTTCACTTTGTCATTATGGGGTATTGTGTGTAGAATTTTGAGGGAAAAAATGTATGTGCAGTACAGAGAGTTGGAAAAACTGCCAAAACTAAAAAGTGCAGTTCTTCTGTTTGATCAAAGACAGGGACAAATTCAAAGCCTCAAACACAGAGAGACACACACCTGTATGTACATGCTCTCACACACAAACAGACACATACCTGTATGCACACGCTCTCACACTCTCACACCCGAACACAGAGACATACACCTGTATGTACAGTACAGGTACTCAAGTAGACACACATACCTGTATGTACACGCTCTCACACCCAAATAGAAACGTACCATACAAATCCTTGGCGCTGATCTTACTGTCAGATCTCACCACTCCACTGCAAATAGAAGAGGAGGAAGCAGCGTTACAGTTACTGACTTTCATACCTCCTCCTGGGCCACATGCGTGTGTATGTGTGTGTGTGTGTGTGTGTGTGTGTGTGTGTGTGTGTGTGTGTGTGTGTGTGTATGTGTATTTACATGTGTGTGTTTTTGAGCAAGACAGTGTTTTTTGTCTGTGTGTGCGTGTGTAAGAGAGAGATTTTTAGGTACAGTTCCCATTTAAAATCTAGACCCCATCTCAAAACTTTCACATTTTGTTACCCTACAGTCTAAAATTAAAACATATTAAATAATACTTTTTCTACCTCTATTTACACGTTTTACCCTACAACTTCCAAGTTAAAAAAATATTTCAAATTTCAGAACATTAAAAAACTACAATAACTTGGATTGATAGGTCTACACCCTGCTTCTCATACCAATTGTAAACTAGCTCAGGGGTAACCAATCACCTTCCAGATAACACACCAGAGTAAATAATCCACCATGAGCAACAAGGAGTTTTCAAATCTGGGATAAAGTTGTGGAACGGCACATATCAGGAAATGTTTAATATAGAAAGGTTAAAAAGTCCTTAAATATCCCTTGAAGCACGGTCAAGACCATAATTAATAAGTGGAAGGTGCATGGCACCACCAGGACCTTATGTAGATCAGGCCATCCGTCCAAACTGGATGACCAAGCAAGAAGGAGACTGATCAGAGAGGCCACCAAGAGGCCAATGGCAACTATGAGTGGTCAATGTGTGCATATGTCAACAATACAGAAAGCTCTCCACAATTCTGGTCTGTATGGTAGGGTGGCAAGAAGGAAGCCACTATTCCAAGAAGTCCACATTCAGTCCTGTTTGAGGTATGCAAAAAAACACGGAAAATTTGTGGCAAAGAGTTTTGTGGTACATTTTTGGCCTAAATGCAAAACGTTATGTTTGGGGTTTGGCATTTTACCCAATACATCACAGCATCCCTACTGTAAAATATAATGGTGGCAGCATTCTGTTATGGGGGTGTTTCTCATCAGCAGGGACTGGGGCACTTGTCAGGATAGCAGGGAAAATGGATGGAGAAAAATACAGAAACATTTTTAAGGAAAACCTGCTGCCCTCTGCAAGAAAGTTGAAATTGGGAAGGAGGTTCACCTTTTAGCATGACAACAACCCAATGTATACAGCTAAAGCAATAGCGGAGTGACAAAAAAACAAAAAGGTGAATGTCCTTGGGTCCCTAACCTAAATCCTATTGAAAACGTATGGAATGACTTAAAGAGCACAGTCCATCAACGGTCCCCACGCAATCTGACTGAGCTTGAACAGTTCTGTAAGGAAGAATGGGCAAATGTTGCCCAATCTAGGTGTGCAAAGCTGGTAGAGCTGATCCAAACAGACTCATGGCTGTAATTCAAGCAAAGGGTGCTTCCACCAAGTACTAACTCAGCAGGGTGTAGACTTATCAATCCAAGTTATTCTAGTTTTTGTTCTTTTTAATTAATGTTAAAAAATATAGAGAATTTGTTTCACTTGAAAGTTGTAGGGTGAAATGTGTAAATACAGGTGGAAATCTGATTTAATATGTTTTAATATCAGGCTGTAAAGTAACAAAGGGTGAAAGTTTTTATATGTGTGTAGACTTTAAAGGGGTACTGTATATGTGTGTGTGTGCGTGTGAGACTGCGTGTGTATATAACGTATGTGTGTGTGTGTGTGTGCGCGTGTGTGCGTGCGTATGTGCCTGTGTGTGCATGCATGTGAGTCTACGTGTGTGTATATAACATGTGTGTGTGTGCACGTGTGCTTATGTGTTTGTATGTGAGAGTGCATGTGTATATAACGTGTGTGTGTGCATGTAAGCCTATGTGAGTTTGTATGTGACAGTGCGTGTATGTATACGTATGTGTGTGTTTGTATGTGAGAGTGCGTGTGTGTGTATGTGTGTGTATATGACATGTGTGTGTGTTTGGCATGTGTGTGTGTATATATAATGTGTGTGTGAGTGTGTGTATTTAAAACGTGTGTGTGTGTGTGTGTGTGTGTGTGTGTGTGTGTGTGTGTGTGTGTGTGTGTGTGTGTGTGTGTGTGTGTGTGTGTGTGTGTGTGTGTGTGTGTGTGTGTGTGTGTGTGTGTGTGTGTGTGTGTGTGTGTGTGTGTGTGTGTGTGTGTGTGTGTGTGTGTGTGTGTGTGTGTGTGTGACACTCACTTGCCGAGCCTCATTGGGGGCCCCAGGTGACTCATGGTAAAGGCATTCACCTGTCAGGGTGAGATAGAGCAAGAAATGAGTTAGAATGTTTGTGTGTCCTCCACTTTCTTCTCCACCCCCCACTCTCTACAACCCCCACCTTTACACCAAGGTGGGGGTTGTCTCCCCTATCTATCAACAATTTCCCCCCTTGACTTTACCATGTCCTCACATCGCTGCTATACCACCCACACCCACACAAAGAGTGCTACGGCTGAATTGCATGCACTCGCTGATAAACTCGCCGCACTATAACTATAATGATAACTCTACTTTATGCACATACACAAACCGCATCTACAGCTCAAAGCAAAATGAAAGTAGTCTAACAACTTAATACAGTGATAGTTGTTAGTTGAACAACTATAGCACAACCCTATCTTCTCACTTGCATAAATAATAAGGCTGAAGTGGACATTCTGAATATGCAGGAAGTGTTTCAGTAAAACAGCAATTCCTTTTTTTACTTCCAGTTGATTTTATATCACTTTTTGCCTCCGTTTTCCAGGCAAGCCAGGCATGAGAGGGTCAAACAAAACAGGGAGTAAAAATTGATCTATTTTATATTTTACACTTTTATAATGTTCTAAACAGCTGTACAAACTGATGCTGGTTCACTCCTATATCAGACCACAGTAAATACATTTCACCAAGGATACATGTGCAGTCTGTAGCTATCACTCATCACTCAGAAATGTCATATAAAATAAATGATTGGGTTAATTTAATAATTAAGGGCAGAAGTTGGAATGAAATCCTGAAACAAATCAGGCTGTTTTTTTGCTAATGTAGCCATGTTTAGCTTGTATTTTCACAAAAGCAATAACCTACAAGCTTAACACACTACTGTACACTTACACCTCTCTCTATCTGTTCCCATCTTGTAGACCATAAACCCACCAAAACATATTTTATGCCAATGCAGCTGGCTCTATACATGCTGCATACATTTAAACATTATTTAAAATAAAATAAATAAATTACACACTGTTCTTCTCCTTATGTATTTAATGATTAGAAAGGTTTTTTCTTTCTTGATATTTAAAAACCAATTGATTGAAGGTGTGATTATAATGGCTCTAAACATGGGCCTCACGGTCTGCTATGGAATCCAGACCGTGTTCGTGCCGGCTGCAGCCGGCAGCCCTACAGAGCATCACGACAGGTCGTAGCGTCGCCCGGGAAATGAGGGACACACATAAACATACACTCACAAACACATCACACACACAGACACACACACACACACACACACTCACACACATACATCACACTGCACAGATCTTACACTCTTGACAAGGAGAAGTACAGATATCAACCTAAAAAGGCCATACCAGATATACAATTTTCAAGAGTGTCCTCACATCAACCTGATTCGAACCACATTTCATAAATCACATTTGAAGAAGTATGCTGATATTTCAGCCTGACACATGCAGGTAAACACACAACACATACCATTGATGAATCACAACACAGATCTTGTCATGCATAAAACTGTGGTTTTAGCTCTCTGTCATGAGATCAAACCCACCCCAATAAAACTGGCAGCCATTCCACTTTCCCTCCATAACCCTGATATTTCAAACCTGTGTTTACGCCAATGGGGAATGGAGCACATGCAGAGCTTACAGGGTTGTAATATTACAAAGATGAAACTACCTGTAGTATTAAAAAATACTCATCAAGACATAAAGGCAAATGCATACAATGACTCTGGTACAGAAAGCGAGCCACATATCCTAAAATAAGCATCTAATTGCAACAGAGTTGTGGTAAGTGAGGCGTGCTGCAGTAATAATTTTATTGTGATTATTCATATTGTTTCGTGGTAATAAATGCCGATGACGCAGTTCAACATCAAAATCTCCATAGTGAATATGACATGATATGGCATATAGCAGCACGCTACATGGTTGTACAGAGTAAGGAGGAATACAATAGGAATTTCCAATAATATTATAATTATCTGGTGACCAGATAATTATGAATGAGAAAACTGTAAAATAACCTGCTCATGTATAATAAATCACAGTCAGAGTGACAATATACCTGCACAAGTAAGCCATCTCCAATGCAAAAGATCAGGGGCTTTGGACACTTATAATTGTCATTGTATGCTGTAAAGCCGGGTTGTCATTCTGTGTCATAGTCATCTTTAAAAACAGCTTAAATGATATTCTATAGATAAATATCATTAGAAAACTACAACACACTCAACCTGTACACTACATTCAATCTGACCAAAATAGATTAAGACCCACATACAGTATTCATACCCTTGATAAAGATGAACAAAAGAGATTGCATAAAATAAACTATATAAGTGATGAGGTATATTTTATGCTCAAAAAATTCCAAAAATACAATAAGAATACAATTGTTCAGAAAACATATTTTGTTTTATTAATAATAAATATTTTCCAGAAAACACCTGGATCACAATTATTCACACCCCTAATTATTATTTTATATTTAATCCAACAAAAACAAATCTTCATTAATATTCAACTTATTTTAAGTTCATTAGAAGGCTATGGAAATATACAGTGGCCTACAATGATTTCCTGTTTCCCTAGGTTATAAAATCATTAAAAATGTAAAGATACCGCTTTCCATTGTTGTGTCAATTATGAGGAAGTTTAAAGCCACTGGAACAGTGGCTAACCTACCAGGTAGAGGACGCAAGTCTATCTTGACCCCACGTGTAGCGTGATGGTTCGAGAGGCAAAAATAAGCCCAAGGGGCACAGTTCAAGATTTCCGAAACAACCTGGCATCTTGGGGTTACAAGTTTTCTAAAGCTACCATTTGATGAAGCCTACATGACAATGGCCTTTATGGCAGAGTTGCAAGAAGGAAGCCTCTTTTTTAGACAATTCACCAAAAAGGCATCTTGAATTTGCCAAACTACATCTGAACTACAATTGGAACCGTGTCTTGTGGTCAGATTAAACAAAAATCTAGCTTTTTGGACATCCAAACATGTATGTTTGGCGTCCAAACAATCCAACTAATGTTGAAAAGCACCTCATGCCTACAGTGAAACATGGTGGTGGATCTTTAATGCTTTGGGGTTGTTTTGCATCCACAGGCCCTGGGGCCATTATTAAAATAGATGGAACCATGAACTCCAGCATGTACCAAGACATTTTGTCCAAAAACCTTGTTCCCCCTGCCAGGAAGCTACACCTTGGCCACAGATGGACCTTCCAACAAGACAACAATCCCAAACATATGTCAAAAAAACAAAGAAATGGTTGACAGAACACAAGATCAATGTCCTGACATGGCCATCTGAGTCTCCAGACCTGAATCCAATTGAACATTTGTGGTTTGAACTAAAAAAGCAGTCCACAAACGTCAACCAAAAATCTGAAGGAACTAGAACAATTCTCCATGGAGGAATGGTTGAGGATCTCCCCCAAGACGTTCCATAACCTCATACAACACTACAGAAGGCAACTACTTGCTGTTATAATGGCCATGGGAGGAACCACAAAGTACTGATAATAGGGGTGTGAATATTTGTGATTCTTGTGAAAAAATAATAATTTGTGAACCGTTCGATTGTGGTTCGTGCCAATACTTGTTATTATTATCATTATTTTATACAATCTATTTTATTCATCTTTATCAAGGGTATGAATAAAAACGGAGTCTAATGTTATAACCTGTAACATTTCATTACAAACCAAGTTTAGACCATATAAAATAATCACGTTAGATCGCTCTACATCTCTATATGTTAAGTCAGCACTCAGACATCAGCTCATTAATAAGGCACTATGTATTACTCCTGACCCAGGAATAACTAGACTAAGTCCCATTCCCTTGCAGCGATATAAACATACGAATGTCCCCAGCACATTCAGGGCGTGCCAAGAGGCAAGCCGGTTATTTGGCTTGGAGCATCTGGGTTTAATTGACGCAGAGAGCACAAAAGAAATATTTCCTCTTTCCCCATTTATCTTCCCGCCCATCTGTCCATTCACCATTGTTCCACACGCTGGCACGCAGCCAGGTTTCAGGTGGACAAAGCCATGGGAGCGGAAGGTGTCACATGCTGTCATCTCTGCGTTGGTTGTGCATGCACTCCAACACGTACAGTGGCTGATGACTGCAGCTTCACACTGGTCCCTGAAAACCTTGCATTCGGGGACCAATTGCCTCCAATAATGGTCTTATTTATGATCTTTACTTGGGTCTATAATGGTTTGCTTGCCGGGTTATTTCAATGTTATCCAATGTATGGTCGCTTGGACCCATAGAAATTCCTGACCATGTGACTTGAAAGGCATGTGACCATTGTTTCAGCCCTTATCCTCAAGGTGTCCCTGTTGGTACTCTAATCTCAGAAATTATTAGTTAACAGCAGAGGTGCGTGACCAATTATGCCATCAAGGATTAACTTACCCCACAGTTACCCCCCCAAGCTTAACAGTACAAGTCATTATCATGACACAGTTAAAGGGATGTGTCAACAAAGTGAAGCATGGATGTTTTTAAAACTATCCATTGTAATATTGTCATTTGAATTAATCATGTATTCTCTAGGTTTTAGGTCTTGTATTTTTTTTTACAATTAGAACATGTTAGGGCAATAAAAATAACTGACTGCTGATGTTCAGCTCATTAACTCCCATAACTCAAAACAGGGAAAACGCATTCACATTAGTTTAACTTTGTTCCTCAATAATATTTTAAAATCTTCACCCTTTGCCAAAAGCTTAAATGCATTTCCTCCTGTTAACAAAAAGTAACATTAAGTTAAGTCTCTTGAGTTACACTAACTAAAGCAAAGTATCTTGCCATACATCCCAGCTAATTCTCCTAATATGCACGCTGTATTCTGAATGCTGGAACTAAATTACTAAACTAAATTAACTTACATTTTGTTGAATTTAAATGTTGGACATTTTTTAACAATTTATTTTTATAATTTCTCAATTTATTTATATTTATATTTCAAATTTGGTTGCCATTTATACCCTCTATTTATTTCAATTCCCCCTCCCCCACAAGTCCGCCGCCCGTCCTCTGGGGCAAAATATTATCTCCGGGCCGAATTTAGCAGCCTCTTCCGAGACGGAATTCTACCACGGACGCCTTTTTCCTGCTCCTCGACGGACTCATGTCGGCTCACCCCCCACCCCTCCCCCGGGCTGACGACCAGGGCCGGTCTGGTAGAGACGCGGGTTTCGAACCGCGTCCCTGACAGGCAGCGCACACCTCAACGGACCTGCCAAAGTGTGGTGCGTTAGACCGCTGCGCTATCCGCCAGCCATAATTTCTCAATTTCTCAACAATTTCTCGACAGGGTAATAATTGTCTATGTAAAACCTCTTTCAGCCAGCTCATGAATTTGGCAAAATTCTGGAACAAGTCTGAAAAATAATTCAGTCGATGCAGAGAAATGTCTCTTCGTATGGAAGTTTTCATAAATCAGCGTCAATCCATGAAAGAAGAATGCATAAACTGTCTGGCAATGATTAAATTCAATATCAAAATATAAAACATTGCACCCACTTCACTGATCTAAAAAAGTGACATTTGTGCTCGATTGCATGCTCATACTCTAAACAGAGTCTTCTTTTTATTTACTGTGTGTTACTGTGGTTTAGAAATTGTACAAAAAAAAGTTTTGATGTCAATATTTTCCCTCTATTTTAATTGTCAATCCACATGCATAGTAGCTCACTTTTGGTAATTAGATGATTAATTGAGATAATGAATTAACTCCAATGGGATGAATGTTTAACAAGATGCTTTAGAAGAGACTATAGTGACCTCATACTGGTCTGGGAGGAGGGACCTACTGGTTAAAAAGAAGTCAGGAATTTCCACAGGCCCTAATGCCTGTATATAACTTATATACTATTGATGTAGATTCTAATCTAGTCAACCTAGATCTGATTTAAATATCTATGCAAATGTAAGAATGTAGGGTGTAAAGCAGGGATAGCTCTGCATTGCATGGGCCAGTCCAGTGAAACAGCACCTGTTCTGGGCTCAAGTATCTGGCAGACTTCAGAAGCCTAGCCCAGATAAGGCTAGAAGATAAACACAGAGGAACAGACCACATACTAACAAGCAAGGACAAGCACCAGGGGCGGGCGTGCCTTGTGTTTTTAAATGACCTAAAATAAAAATATAAAAAGGGGTATGGATCAGACTCTCTCATCCTCCCTAACCATAATTTAATCATGGATGGCCCAGGAAGAGAGGCTCCATCCACTTTGAACACTTGAAGTGTGGCCTGTTGATGGTTATTTGGTCATTGTCGTTCCTAGCTTTTTAATAATTCGTTAGAGTGGAGTTCTTGCTTTCTTGGGGTCTTGTCCTGGCTCACACTGTTGTTCATTTTTGCTTTGTATTTTGGCTGCGTGTGTTGGGTGCATCTTGGGAGAGACAATCATGGTTTGCTATACATTTCTTTCATTTAATCTACTTTGTGATTATATCTTGGCATTTTTATGTCTAGGATTCAGCATTTGTTAAGGTGGTTTATGCTACATCTGTAGATTAGATGTTGAATACTTTGTTTTTGTCTAAGTGTTGTAACTCATAATAAACTAGCTCTCAATTTTAATTGAATCGTGAGTTGTATATTTTAAGGAAGGGTGATCCACCAGATTGCTCTGCCTATCAATTAATTTGGCAATTTAATAATCTGATCATTGGCATATGAAAGAAGAATGCATAAACTGTCTGGCAATGATTAAATTCAATATCAAAATATAAAACATTGCACCCACTTCACTGATCTAAAAAAAGTGACATTTGTGCTCGATTGCATGCTCATACTCTAAACAGCGTCTTCTTTTTATTTACTGTGTGTTACTGTGGTTTAGAAATTGTACAAACAAAAGTTTTGATGTCAATATTTTCCCTCTATTTTAATTGTCAATCCACATGCATAGTAGCTCACTTTTGGTAATTAGATGATTAATTGAGATAATGAATTAACTCCAATGGGATGAATGTTTAACAAGATGCTTTAGAAGAGACTATAGTGACCTCATACTGGTCTGGGAGGAGGGACCTACTGGTTAAAAAGAAGTCAGGAATTTCCACAGGCCCTAATGCCTGTATATAACTTATATACTATTGATGTAGATTCTAATCTAGTCAACCTAGATCTGATTTAAATATCTATGCAAATGTAAGAATGTAGGGTGTAAAGCAGGGATAGCTCTGCATTGCATGGGCCAGTCCAGTGAAACAGCACCTGTTCTGGGCTCAAGTATCTGGCAGACTTCAGAAGCCTAGCCCAGATAAGGCTAGAAGATAAACACAGAGGAACAGACCACATACTAACAAGCAAGGACAAGCACCAGGGGCGGGCGTGCCTTGTGTTTTTAAATGACCTAAAATAAAAATATAAAAAGGGGTATGGATCAGACTCTCTCATCCTCCCTAACCATAATTTAATCATGGATGGCCCAGGAAGAGAGGCTCCATCCACTTTGAACACTTGAAGTGTGGCCTGTTGATGGTTATTTGGTCATTGTCGTTCCTAGCTTTTTAATAATTCGTTAGAGTGGAGTTCTTGCTTTCTTGGGGTCTTGTCCTGGCTCACACTGTTGTTCATTTTTGCTTTGTATTTTGGCTGCGTGTGTTGGGTGCATCTTGGGAGAGACAATCATGGTTTGCTATACATTTCTTTCATTTAATCTACTTTGTGATTATATCTTGGCATTTTTATGTCTAGGATTCAGCATTTGTTAAGGTGGTTTATGCTACATCTGTAGATTAGATGTTGAATACTTTGTTTTTGTCTAAGTGTTGTAACTCATAATAAACTAGCTCTCAATTTTAATTGAATCGTGAGTTGTATATTTTAAGGAAGGGTGATCCACCAGATTGCTCTGCCTATCAATTAATTTGGCAATTTAATAATCTGATCATTGGCATATGAAAGAAGAATGCATAAACTGTCTGGCAATGATTAAATTCAATATCAAAATATAAAACATTGCACCCACTTCACTGATCTAAAAAAGTGACATTTGTGCTCGATTGCATGCTCATACTCTAAACAGCGTCTTCTTTTTATTTACTGTGTGTTACTGTGGTTTAGAAATTGTACAAACAAAAGTTTTGATGTCAATATTTTCCCTCTATTTTAATTGTCAATCCACATGCATAGTAGCTCACTTTTGGTAATTAGATGATTAATTGAGATAATGAATTAACTCCAATGGGATGAATGTTTAACAAGATGCTTTAGAAGAGACTATAGTGACCTCATACTGGTCTGGGAGGAGGGACCTACTGGTTAAAAAGAAGTCAGGAATTTCCACAGGCCCTAATGCCTGTATATAACTTATATACTATTGATGTAGATTCTAATCTAGTCAACCTAGATCTGATTTAAATATCTATGCAAATGTAAGAATGTAGGGTGTAAAGCAGGGATAGCTCTGCATTGCATGGGCCAGTCCAGTGAAACAGCACCTGTTCTGGGCTCAAGTATCTGGCAGACTTCAGAAGCCTAGCCCAGATAAGGCTAGAAGATAAACACAGAGGAACAGACCACATACTAACAAGCAAGGACAAGCACCAGGGGCGGGCGTGCCTTGTGTTTTTAAATGACCTAAAATAAAAATATAAAAAGGGGTATGGATCAGACTCTCTCATCCTCCCCTAACCATAATTTAATCATGGATGGCCCAGGAAGAGAGGCTCCATCCACTTTGAACACTTGAAGTGTGGCCTGTTGATGGTTATTTGGTCATTGTCGTTCCTAGCTTTTTAATAATTCGTTAGAGTGGAGTTCTTGCTTTCTTGGGGTCTTGTCCTGGCTCACACTGTTGTTCATTTTTGCTTTGTATTTTGGCTGCGTGTGTTGGGTGCATCTTGGGAGAGACAATCATGGTTTGCTATACATTTCTTTCATTTAATCTACTTTGTGATTATATCTTGGCATTTTTATGTCTAGGATTCAGCATTTGTTAAGGTGGTTTATGCTACATCTGTAGATTAGATGTTGAATACTTTGTTTTTGTCTAAGTGTTGTAACTCATAATAAACTAGCTCTCAATTTTAATTGAATCGTGAGTTGTATATTTTAAGGAAGGGTGATCCACCAGATTGCTCTGCCTATCAATTAATTTGGCAATTTAATAATCTGATCATTGGCATCCTAGATAATAATTATTAAATGAAATCAAATAAAATATATTTTACATGTAGCCTAAGTGAGGGGTATGTGCACCACTTGTGTTCAGTGTTCAGAGTGCTGAACACTAAACATTAAACAAAGGACATTTCACTGTTAAGACTACAGGATTCAGGAATAGATTTTCTTTTTTAATATACATAATTGAGTTTAAATGGAGTATCTTTGTACAGAACTGCCTGTATTCTTGAGTTTGTGTGATGTCATGCCTATTACCATGGTTCTGATTGGATGGAAATGTCACTATGGGGACACATACCAGCCATAATTTCATTGAGTTTGTGGCAGTAACCACAACTGGACAAAGCTCTTCTGTCAAACATGGAGGGTGAAAGTCTATAAATTATGCAGCAATAGCCCATAGAATGTAATAGAGTGCATAAAGTGCAAGAAAAGGCTTTGATTACATGAGTTCCAATACTGAAACAGTGAGTTTAAAAGTTTAAAAGTCTTAAACTATGTCCAACTGCCAAATAAATCCATACTTGAATGTAGTTTAAACATCATCATTTACCTCCTGCATTCATTTAATATATTACCTATTTGAATAGATGAGTTTCAAATAGGTAATAAGGGGGCATCATAAGTTCCCCAGTCAGGATTTGGACCCAAGGCCATCTGGTCCGTCCTAGTGTGCCATAATTCTCACCATCCACTACAGCCAGCGTGAAGAGGCAGAGGGTCAGCATCAGTAGTTCATGCAGAGACGCTTGTACACGGGGCACTTGTTTTGTGGCTCCCAACCAAACTGGTAAGAGGAGCACTTCAGTCTTTTGCCTGCTGACAGGATTACATCCACCATGTTGTGTTGTTCTGCTGTGGTCAGAACTCAGAATCACGACCCTGGTAGCCTGGGGAGAGGTGGTGAAGTGCTGTGGCTTTTGACTGGCAGGAAAGAAATGGGCCTGTATTTACTACGTGAAGATCACAGTATCAGCATGTACCACAGCTGGATAGGTGAGAGGAGGAAGCCCAGCATTCATGCACATAACACACACACACTTTGCGCACAGATGCCGGATATACTACTAGCACATAAACTCTGCTTGTTGCTTGTACCTCTGTGCACACACAAACATGAACCCATGCACACTCAAACACGCACTTCCCACAGACGCGAGTCATTTGCATGTGTGGCTTGCGATGAGTTGCCACTCTGCTCGTCATCCACTTGCATCTGATACAATGATTACCCTGGCCACTGCAGTCAAGAATAGCATGGCTCCATTTCTCCCTCTCCAACTACTGGTGCCTACATCATCAGGGATGATCTTTGCAGTAAAGCAGTGACATGATAACATTTAACTCCTCACCATATCTTATTTCTACCGTTGCATAAAAAGTAGATACAGTGAAATGAATTTTAAAAGATGTGTCTGCTGATCTGTTTTGTGGTTTATCCTGTTCTAGTCCAGAAGTTGCCTGATGCCCTAATCAAAAACCACTCGTACTCTCCTTTATTACAATAACATACTGTATATGAGGTACACAAGTGCATTAAGACTGACAGTACCACTCATTCAATAAGATGTATATGCTATATAATGCACCTTAATCTAAGAAAACTGGGAAATCTATCTCAAAGAGGAACTATAAAACGGCTATTAACATTTCATTATTCTTCACACGTTGAGAATGACAGCTGATCAGATTTGTCAGTAGGAAGGAGAGAAGCCTTTGGCAATTCAGTCCACCCACTTACTAAATGTAATAATCAATACTTAAAATGAATACGTTTCATCACTTGTTTCACAAGCTATGTGGGAAGATGTATGCTTTTATGGAATTCTATGGAATTTTTATTTATCATCATAGTCATCCAATAGACGTATATATTGAGCTACTAAAGCATTTTTCCAAATGATTCCAGTCAAATTCTGTAATTTCATATGTTGTATAATATTGCTATTTTAAAGCATTCTGCTACTCAAGTTGGGCTCCACTCTCCTAGCCCCACAGCAGAGGTTTCACCAGTGGTTAAATACAGAGTGTAAAGTGACACTAGGGCACTGATCAGTATTGTGGTCACACTTACATTTTACACACACACAGACAGACAGACAAACAGACATACATACAGGTACGGATACACACAGAGACATAGTGGGCCTCTCTCTCTGTGGTCGAACATGGACCCCCCCCCAATCTCTCACTTACATTTTGCTTTAACATTGCAACACTATAAAATAACTCTAAACTGTTAGAACTAACTCTAAATAACTCTAACTCTAAAATGTTACATATACAGTAAGAGTGTAAGACCCAAAGACGCATTACGGTCAACCCCCCCACAATTGTTGTACAGTCAACCCCTCACAACAATGCAACCACACCCACGTTGATAAAATGCACTGCGTACAATTATATTAATACTAATAACATTTCAAACATAGTTCTGATTTTGAATCCAGTGTCTGTGTTTGTGTTCTGTCTGGGCAGTATATTACAGCAAATAGGCCACTACACATCCATCATACTAGGTGATGTGACATTCGGCTGAGGAATTCCACGCGATGTGCCAAGGTACTCAATTGACCCTTCGCTAAACCACGCCCCACTTAGTTATTGTTGCTATGTACGTCAAGCTTTCGGAGCCAGCATGGCGCTCCCACTGTCACTAACTGCACTCCCTGGAGAAATATTGTCCAATTTTTGGAAAATAGAAAAAGCAATTTCAGATAGAAGCAGACAGAAGGGTATACAATATGCATTTGAAGGTTATATTCAAGATATCACACTAACTCAGCAACAAAATGCCGTAAAAAAAATTAAGATAGAAGCGAAAGCCTACAGATCAGAGTAAAAGTGAACCACCGCATCACCGGGCGATTGAGACAGAGGACAACGACATTAAGTTACACTGTTCCTGTAAAGCTGGGTAGGTCTCTATTCACTATTACAATCATTAAAAAGCAAAAGCAGTAGGCCTATATAATGTTACATTCAGTAGTAAGTTAGCTAGCATTAGCTAACTAACGTAACATTAGTCGCCTATAGTGTGCTGTAACGACATTACTCTGGTTAGCTCCACAGGTAGCTCCATACCCTGGACCTCTGTAAAGCAAAAAATATCAGCAGTGTGTCAGCCCAGTCTTCCACAAGATTTGGGTACTCGGGACTGGGCTTCCCATTTGACAAAGTGCTGAAATAGTAATTAAAAAATAGTATTACATTTTGACATCAAGGTAACGTTACCCACTTGGTTTTCTAGAGCTTGACTGTAACATCTTAACGTTAGCAAGCTGTCTGGATCACGAATAACAAAGCTAACATTTAGTCTAACCTTACCAACGTTGCAACCCGGAGCTGTATATCCAGACCGTAGCCACGTTAGCTTAGCTGGCTAACACTTTTCAGGATTTTATTTAGGTTTTATAAAGGGAAAAAAACGTATATTTCCTTCAAACCTCTCTGGGTAACGAGTGTCACTGTTACACGTGCCCCAGGCACAACGTTTAACCATAATTTGCTAAAAATCCGCAAAACCAGCTCGAAAATGAAGAAAATTTCAAATTTTTGCGTGTAATTCAATGGAAGGCAGCCAAACACTGTCGGATCCTCTGTCGGAGTATGTAAAACACGGCGCTGTGATTGGCCAGTTTGCGTTTTTGGGCGTGGTTTAGCGAAGGGTCAATTGGGAGGTTGAAGTTAAAAAAGCCTTTAACTGGATGGGCTTAGAACATTTCAATCAAAGCAGATTCAGTAAAGGAGTTGTTCGACCAGTGGCGCAATCATCACAGAATCGGGTTTTTTTAGCTTCACTTCAATTATTGGTAGGTTATTATTCTAAGAGTATTATATAGAGTTTGGCATTATTGTCATGTTTGCGTGATTCTATGAGTTAGGTTTGTATTACGAAAAATGAAATACATAATTTTTTTTTTGAAAGGACAAAGTATAGTATTGTCATTTTCATTGACAAAAGGATCTGAACTGGACAGTTTTTGAACAATCTTGTGAATTCACTGTAAGGGCTTGTAGGGGTGAGGCCCAAGTGCGACCAATGGGGAATAAGGATCAGGATATCTCCTGATCAATCAGGATGTCACTAAAACACAATAGGGAGCAAGGGGCGTTAACCCACGAGAATCGCTACAGAAAATAAATAAAACAAAACTCCCAGCGTATGACGAAATAATAACTACCCACAAAAAGGGCGAATAAACGCGGTCCACGAATGGTACCAAACGATAGTAAAACAAAACAGAAAAATCTGGCATGTAGCCCAACACCACACGACTAAGTAACTAGGACGACTCCAAGGAACCGGGCAGCTTACCGAAATAAGTGAGCTGCCGGAAAAATAAAAGGACCGCTACGGGGAACAGAGACTGATAGTCTACCTCCTAAAAAGATGATCTCGGAGTGCTACGTGTTTAGCTCCCATAACCGATCACATCAAACAGGAGGAGAAAACCACCCAACGACCCACGCAGAGAAAAAAAAAAAAAAGATGATAATTTGAGTCGCAACACAAACAAAAAAACTAAGCTGGAATAGAACCCAGACGCCTAAGACGCAGCTTAGGAAAATGAACAATGAAAATAAGTGCCCTGGGTCTGCCAGTAAGTAACCCCGAACACAGACCAAACAAAATAAGAAAAGCTAGACTTCCATAGAAGTGGCGAGAAAGCTAAAGTGAAAATACTTTTCTAAATACTTTCTTTTTAGGACTGACACCGTACCGGCTTCAACGCCAAAAGAATAGACACTGAAGCACAGAGTAGTGAAAGCAGCGAACTGAAGTAGGCAGTGAACACCTGAAAACAATCCGCTGTTTAGGTATGGAGATGAGCAGGCACGTACTCACGAGGATAGGAAAGGAGTACGCCCACACAGGGCTAAACAGGCACTCAAACCATGACATTCATAAATTGACACTCGCATTTAGTTTAATTTTTTAGCTTGTAGCTAGGGCTGCACAATATGGGGCAAAGTCTTTCAGCTCTGAGCCACCTTGGACTGACCATGACATGGTCTTTTTTGGACATACCCTGTGCCGGCCAGAAGAGGATGGGCTCCCCCCCTTTTTAGTCTGGTTCCTCCCAAGGTTTATCCCTACCAAGGGAGTTTTTCCTTGCCACTGTTGCCTTTAGGCTTGCTTTTGGGGGGGTCTAGGCCTGGGTTCCCCCTCTGTTAAGTGTTTTGTGACAATTCTATTGTGAAAAGCACTATACAAATAAACTTGAAACTTGAAAACTTGAAATATGGGCAAAATCTCATATTGCGATAATCTCGCTACACTGAGATTATTACCAATATTAGCTTAGCCTACTGAAATGTTGAAAAAAAGATTCAACTGTTTCTGTTAAACTTCCTAGCCCCCTGAGGTCGACTGGATCGCCGACAATCCGAGCAGCAATAAAAGTATATTACTATTTCTAATGTCGCAAGATTTTATCATACACACGCGGCAAAAACATTGACAGAAACCTTAGAATCGCGACTTTCCGATTTGAGCACTGGCAAATAATATGAGATGTTTTAAATTAGGTTAATTAGACCAAAAGTAAACCTTGCCTTTCACTCTCTGTTTTACCTGGAAGTACCGTCCCCCTTCTATTGACATGGTAACTAGGTGCTAGTTTCAGGGAGGTGTGAAATCGCCATGTAAACAAATACAATGTCCCGACATTATATAGCCTAGCATCTTGTCTGTGTTTACGGTTGCGATCTGCCAGCAACAGACTGTATGCTGATATTTATTTTATTTCCCATGTTTTCAAATACTCGTGAAAATATATGAATTCCGCGTCTTGTGACGCTATACGGAAACAATCAGAATCATTGCGGACTGCTGCGAATAATTAACGGGAGGATATTTAACCAGCTAGCATTCTGTTTCAGGCGCTTGGACATTATCTAGCTTAGCTTGATAATACCTATTGTGATGAATGTTTCTTGCCTCTCGAGAACTTGTTTGTTCGTGTGCTTATTGTTGTTTAGATTCCCAGTGTTTAGTTTATTCTGAGTTTTTGGATACGTTTTGTTTGTTCCTGATCATTGGTTATTTTGTTTTGTTTTGTTTATGTCTTTCCGTGTCTTCGCAGACACAGATTTTGCTTTCATTTTCCTCCAGATGTTTAAAGATAAATATCTTAAACCCAGAAAACGGGCTACTTTTGATCATGTGCCTGTGCCCACTGCCAAACAGACTCTGGATGGTGGCAAACTGGCTTCTCTTGGTCGCAAGAAATGCGTACTCTGCAAGATGTTGGGGAAACAACAGTGCACTCCATGGGAGTGCAAAGTTTGTGATGTTCCCTTGTGTCTACAGTTGACCAGAAACTGTTTTGAGAAGTGGCACCAAAGACTGTGAAAGAACAGACTGTCTCACCATGTTTACATTTTGTATATAGTTTGTGTGATGTTTTCAATAAATCTTCCAAAATGAAAAAAAACTAAAACAAATTCTGTCTTCACGGTGGTGCAGTGGATAGCACTGTCGCCTCACAGCAAGAAGGTCTCGGGTTCGAATCCAGGCCGGGGGCCTTTCTGTGTGGAGTTTGCATGTTCTCCCTGTGTCCGCGTGGGTTTCCTCCGGGTACTCCAGTTTCTTCCCACAGTCCAAAGACATGCACGTTAGGCTAATTGGAGAGTCTAAATAGGTAGGTAGTGTGTGAGTGAATGGTGTATGTAGTGCCCTACGATGGATTGGCGACCTGTCCAGGGTGTATTCCTGCCTCTCGCCCCAATGCATGCTGGGATAGGCTCCAGCCCCCCCGCGACCCTAACTAGGAATAAGCGGCTGAAGATGAGATGAGATTCTGTCTTCTGCATGGCTCACTGACTATTGCTTACTCTGATGGCTTTTGTCTTTGTCTGATGGCCTTTGAGAGAGAGATGGCCCATCTGACAGATCTTACAGGTGTGGACAACCCTCAGGGGTGGATCATGAATATTCAGAAAATTAGCATATAGCCCTCCCACAGCCTGAAATAAATTTGACCAGTTCTGATAAAAACAGGTTTTTAGCTATTTAGATCTCAGATGTGCTAAACTATTTTGACATCCTTACATAACCAAGACCTTGATGAACAAACGCATATTGGCAAAACAATTCGTCACTATAGTTTAGTGTGTGCTTTCACAACTTTTGTGACGACAGAAAAATTTACTCTTTATAACTTGTGTGTTTGTAGATCTATTTACAAGCTGCATATGATACTGACCAAGCTATTGATGGCATATACATGGAGCTGTGATTGTCCTTCAAATAAAAATATCAAACACTTTGGAGTAAGTGTGTGTTAAGTTGATGAAATTTAGATAAATATCAGACCACACCAAAATCACAAAGCCTCTCTGAGCTAAGCACGGACCTCAGGGGGTTAATCACATTACTGAATGAACACAGCTGTCCTACTATTTCTTTCACCATTGTGCCTTTGATAGACTTTTTTAGCATTTTCAAACGCACCCAAGATGCTTCCTTGGGCTGGGACTGAGTCTGGGATGTGATTTTGATAAATAAGTTCTGGGGAGACTAAGCTAGTCAGCGAGTATGTGTGGGAAACAAATGTAAGACAAAACATGCCCAGCGTCGAGCGTTGCTATAGACTTATATCTCAAACTTTGGCGGTATGATATTGCAAATGCTCATATGGGAATAGCGATCGGAATGCAATATATCGTTCACTACTACTTGTAACTTGTGCCGGACATATTTTTGCAGCGACAAGCTACATATAAGCACAGATGTAAACACAAAGACAAATATAGCTAATGTTTTCATTTTTATACAATTGAAGAAATGTAGGCTACAGATGTAAGAAATATGGTATTAAATGTGATCTTGGTAAATTGCAATTCATTGGAGGACCAACGCCGAATAATAAATATGAAATATTATATTGCCTAGTGTGAGGTCACTGCATGGTACCTCCTGCGCTCGCTGCCCCCGACATGACTCCCAAACGCCTAGGTAGAGGTAAGAAAATTGTAGCTAATGTTGCGGGGAAAGCTGCTTTTGAGCTGTAATGTTTACAATGTTAATGCTAATGTCACCACAGTGGTCCCATTCTTTTTTGTCACTTCAGATAACTCCTCCTATCTAACTCTTCCTATCTTCACGGTTCTGTTGTGCGGTGGAAAAACGATACAGGGACTCGACCCATGAAGGGGATAGTTACGGGTACAGATGGTTACCGTGGCATGCTGTACCATGCTGTCAGTGGAAAAACGCGTGTCCATGAGTGAGTGACAAGTAGGCACATCCGTTAACATATGTTTGTGTACTATGCAGAGAAGAAAATATTTTGTAGTTACTTGAATAGTACTAAACATAACTCTATCTGTAATGGATGATAGCCATGAATAAATATACTTGTCCTGATCAGATCAAAACTGGCCGAGCCAGCACAGTGGAGTGTGTGTGGCAGGGTAAGGTGTTCTGGTGTCGAGAGTCAGCTACGTTCCTCTCTGTGCATATGTTCTCGTAGCTGCTCAAGCACTGCCCACATGCTAAGAACATTTTTCGATGAAATTGAGTATGTGTTATGCACAGTTTCTATGCTCACTATTACATTTACGTCAGAAAGAATGTTGCCTCCTATCTATTTATTCTGTATCTACAGCCAGAATGTTTTGCGCCACACCCTATGAGAGAGTCACACCCAGCCTTAGTGTACACTAATCCTTACACTCTCAAAGCACTCCAAAAATGATGGGACTCCAATGAGCTGAAACACAGTAAAAGCTGAGGCTAATTCTAAATCCATGGGATTCATATTTCAGTTTTTTTGTTAATTCTGTGAATGAAGAGTTTGATTTGGGAAATTATAGCAATTTAGTTTCTGTATTGGATTGCTATTCCCTACAGGCAAAATCTCAAAAGGTTTATTGAGTCATGTAATGAACTGAGTTTATCAAACACAACCAAGTTTTGATGCCATCTTGAAGTTCTGCACCATGTCATCTGCCTGGGTACAAGGCATTGCGTCTTTAATGGGTCACAATCGTGGTCATGGTCATCTGTGAAAGGCTGTAGAGGGGTTAGAGGTGGCTACAATGAAGCAGTTATGCAGACCCTGCATTTTATGTTTTATGTTTTATGTTTTTATATTTTAGCCTATTTGTGATTGTTGTCTTTTACTGTAGTACTGCTGAGGGCTGGGGGGAACGATATTTCGTTTTTTTTATGCACGCAAGTGTACAAAGACAACGACAAATAAAGAAATCTTTGAATCTTTGAATCTTTGAATTTTGCATCCTCAGCCTTATTTACATTGACAGAACTGACCCCTTAATGGTTCATATAAACGAAACTGCTGAGCAATGCAACTTCTGTCACCCTAACAGCAGAGTTGGGTCATAACACGCTACAAGTAACGCATAACATGTACTTCAGTAGTCTTTTAAGGGATTTGTACTTTTCAAAGATCTTTCTGTGGACTATACTTTTACTTCAATAAATTGTGAATGAAAAAACATACTTTTTACTCCATTACATTTTCTCACTGGTTAGACTTAGATTTTGAGCTTCAAGAGCTTTCAATTCAAGAGCGGATATATACTGAGACCACATGGCTTGGAATCGTTTATTCCGCTTATACCATGGCTACCTTCCACAAAAATATTAAAATGCAAATGTATTAAACATTCAAACCATTATCAAGTAAAAATAATTATATACTGACATGTGTAAATCCACCAAGAAATATATCCTTGTTAGCTCGGGTTCAGGAAGATATGAAAGCACTCATTAATTGCTTTCATACAATTTAAACATTAAATCAGTAACTTAGATGCCAGCAATGGGCCAAAAAAGGCAGAAATCTAAATATAACGTGAAAGATATTTAGAAACCTGTGTTGTAAACTGACATTTATTCCAGTCACATCCTTGTGGTCAAGAGGACAGAATTATAGCAAAAAGCGTGTTAGGTTGAGTCAAGATTAGCTCAAAGTAGCAATGAAGGGGAAGATAAAAAGATGGAAGTTATCAGTGCTAAAGTTAGCTAGCTAGCTAACATGAATTACCTAACTTAATAAGCTAATAAACTAGTGAAGTATCAAAGTGAGCTAACTTAGCTAGCTAGCCAGCTAGATTAGTTGCCTAATGATGCACAATGTGGGCTCTAGTTTTGGGAGGGATGAGGACACAGACCACCTCTTAAATCAATTTCATGGCATTACGTGTGTTACGGTTGGCCAAAATTTAACCCCTGTGAAAATGTTAAACAGCAGGTGCTTGAATGCCAATTAATTGTGATTGGACCATTTCCAGTTGCACTCTCCTCGACCTCATCTGGCCCCGACCCTGTCTGGAGAATATAAGGAGTGAAGCTATATTTTGGAAAGGCTGTTCTTTCTTTTTGACTTCATGCCAATCAGCTGCACATTTTTACCTTTTTGGAAAACATTTTTGCAAAGGCTTTTGCTTTTTACCTTACTTGTTTGTCCATTTTTCCCTGAGTATTTCTCTTAAGTACTTCTGATAGTTAAGGAATCGTAGAGTAGTAGCGTAGGGAAGCAGTCTGTGGAAGAGAATGTCCATTTTGATCTGCACCGGGAGGAAGTTTAAAATCTTTTCTTTCTAGTGCTAGGGCTTTGTCATACTGTTTTATTGTTTTTTCTTCTTATATGCCTTTGTTGTCATGTGAGTATGTCCACTACCAGTTGTATGTTATAAATAAATCCTGTATTTTTTAATAACTTGTTGCCTCGGAGGAATATTTGTTTGTCGCGTCCCGTTTGGTTCGCTACCAAGCTATTACATTTCTCTCAATTTAGTAGCCAATTACACCCTCTATTTTTCATGTCAATCCCCCTCTATAGTGAGTTCACTGCTATAGCCCTGTGACTGGTAGTGACAAAGGCAAAGTATCGTCTCCTCCGAGACGGCACTCGCTAGGCTGTCGACCGTAACTACAGAGCCACTCCTGTGCACAGCGAACTTCCTGTCGGCTTCCCTTCCCCCTCCCTGGGGCAGGCAGCCAATTGCCACCCCCGGTGGCACTCCTGGCCAGAGCCGACCAGTTTGGTAACGTTATTAATGGGAACATACAGTATGAACAGCTAGAGCAGATATGTGATAAATGCCCCATCGCACAAGACTGTTTTGTGGATGTTCTGTATTTCAACTCACTCCGTGGCAAATCTTTTAAATAAATGTATCTTTGAAATACAATCCATTATTCAACTAAGTTAAGCAGTTCAAAGTATTTGAGCTTTGCACTTGTAATGAGTGGTTCAATACACATGAATGAAAGAAAGACTGTCTGTACACCTGTGTAGTGTAAAATACGTGTTTAAAAAAAATAATACACATCTATATATGCACACTGGTTTATGTTATGTTAAATATTAAATGTTCACTACAATATAATGTAAGCTACAGAATTGGCTGGTGTATCATGGGTAAATGCCCTTTGTGATTGGATTGGTTGAATATGATTGCATTTGAGAGGAGGGACCTTACAACCAGGAATAATAATGAAATAAAAATAATTAAGTGATATTGTTGGGTTGTGGGAAGGGGGATCATATTGATATTTTATGTCCGTAAAAGTTTGTACTTTATTTAAAATGTGGTAATAGTCAAAATAACAAGGAGATCGTTCTGAAATAATGTTAATTGACACGGGGGCGATAATATTGTTGAGCGGGAGCAGGATCTGAAACTAGCACCCAACCACCTGCCAAATGCGGGTAGATTATGTCAGTGTTGGGTAACAGAACCAATTTACCAGACCCACTGTCGTGTAGAAATCAAGCTGCCGAAAAAATAAGAGACTTCAACTCCCACAAATCCTCACGTTCGTTAGGCTACTCTGATTGGACATGCCTGCGGTCTGCTTTCAACGCCAACAAACACCTGCTAGAGCGGTATCGAGCAGTAACCTTAACGTTAAGGCCTCAGCATACTTCAAACTAAATTGAATTAGGCGTGTTCGCACAGGCACGATGGCGGGTTTGTGACCAAAATGAAGAGCCGCATTGGGCTTCCATCGCCGCAGTGTGTGCAGGCTGGCTAGCTAAACTTGTCTAACTTTTCACACAGCCCCTCCCAATGCACCGTCGACTGCAATTGGTCAACAATTGGTTGCGTTTTTTACGCATGTCATTTGAACCGCTTGTTTCCTGCTTACATCTTATTATGTCGCATCCAGCTGGTTCTCCACTTACGTCATTTGCTCTAGCTAGCTATATTTCATGTTGGCAAGCAATCTTTTTTCTGCAAAGCCAGTTCTTGGGGAAATGCACCGTTTTTATAGCTAGCGCTTTTTTTAACATTAGCTTGCTACCAAAATCCTTGTTAGTTATTTGACATTATCTATTTGGCCTCAGTACACCACCAATTGTGTGACATAGGCTAGTTGCTAATCAATTTAACCAGCTTACTAATTATCTACAGTATATTAATATGGACAGTCAGATACCATTTATCCGAAGTTATCATCAAAAGAAAATTAACCCTGCTTAGTAATGACAATTGCTGATGAACAGTTGTCTAAATGTAATAGAGGCCAGGCTAACCCATGGTCTACTACATAAAAAAATAAAATTCACAGTCACTTGATGCTATATACAATGTGGATATATGGAGCACACTTTATTATGTCTGTTACAGGATCCTATCATAAGGATGATGGTTTAAACATAGGATTATTTTGTACATCAAGCATGACTGCGTTGCACATTCGGCCCTTGCTGATGTTTGCTTCATTGGTATTTATATTTGTGATTCCATAGTCTAGCGACTAGCAAGCTCCCCCATCTGGCATGGAGCGTCATTAAATGAACAGACCTCAAGTCGAAGCAAGTATACTGACATTCAACAGCAGTTTGACAAGTCTGTGTGAACACGCCACATTTTTCATTTGAAGTATACTGATGCCTTAAGCCTATACGTTTCTGTGAAAATTATAGCCAAAATTGTCTAACATTAGTCAGCTGTCAAAACGTTAATATTGTTAATAAACACGTTTTAATATGTGGCTTTGATGAAAATACACAAACTAAACTGATGGGTGCCACACATCTTTTCCTCTTCCTCCTCCCACACACCTAAATCAGTTTCCTACTCAGAAAAGTGCTTTTCAGTATGAAATGGATACACATGCATGACAGTTTTGTTTAGTTTGGTATTGCCACATGATATGCCATCCAATCATAACATGGTCTTCGCCATGACACTTGTTCTTCATTAGACAAAATTGCCATTTCACTATGGCAAAGGTATTAAAGGGAACAAATCTGATGATTTGATTGGCCATAATGAACCAAACCCTCACCACACCCACAGGTAATTTATTCAACCTCTTTTACAACTGTGCCACTGGTGTGCTACCATCTCCTGTTACAAAACTACCAGAATGGACAAGGACACACTTTAATTCACCTTCATCCTGGAGTAGAACTACTGTCTGTGAATTGCGCTTTCATAATGAAACTATAGCCCTGTGTGTTTAGGCATATTAATATAAAACTTGTTGTAGAAGTGAGAAGGACCTGCATACATGATACTGTATATACACATGGCTGTCAAGACAGTCAGAATCGAGTGTTCATCCAAGCTGTGATATAAATTGCCATTAACTTCTATAACCCGTCATGGATCTCACTACACGTCTGTCTTCTCATGTAATTTTTTCTTTTGCATTTTTTCTAGTTGTTCTTTCTTTGAAGCCGTTCTTTCTTTTTCAAGAGCTTCTATATCTTTCTTGTAGCGTGGTACTGAGAAATGCACACAGTACTCTATCTAAGTGAGGTCTGACAAAGGCATCATATAACATCAATATAACCTCCTTTTGATTTGTACTCAATACTTTTTGCTATATATCCCAGCAACCTGTTGACCTTTTTCACTGCTACAGCACAATGCTTTTTGTTAAAAGCATAATTGCTTTTATCAAAACAAAATTTCAACAAAATTAACAAAATGTACTTTTTTTTGGATAGCACAATTTGTTATATCCTTCATGATTAGTTTGTACCCCTCTACAATGTATTCATCCCTGTCCACTGCACCAAGCCATGTCTTTGTAATCCCAACAATGTCATAACCCTCATTGAACATGACAGCCTCCAATTCCAAAAATGTATTTTTAGTGCTTCTAGCATTTAAACACAGGAACTTCAAAGTATCACTGGTTAATTTAGTCTCTGCCTTCCCCATTCCCACAGCACCAAGCCACCTCTATTTGCATTATGCTCTTATAGATCTTTATTAATTATATCCTCACTGGTGTAATTATACTTTTCCCTGTTATCTTCCATCTCGGCAGTCTGTGCATCCCTATCCATAATAGTAATACTAATTTCCCTCCCTGCCCAGTCCTAGTTTAAAAATTCCTCCGCTACTCTAAGCATACGCTGGCCCAATGCAGCTGTACCCCTCCCGTTCAGGTGTACCCCATCCCGCTTATATAGGTCACCCCTGTCCCAAAAAGAGTCCCAACGCCTCATAAAACTGCACCCCTCTTTCCTACACCAAGTAGCCACGTGTTAAATGTAAAATCTTGCTTCCCTTTACTAGCACATGGTACTGGCAAAATTCCTGACAAGACCACAGTGGTCTGCTCCTGATCTTTTTTAAAAAATAAAAAATTTAAATTTAAAAAAATCGAATTTTCCCCTGTTTTTCTCCCAATTTGGTTGCCAATTATACCCTTTATTTTATCTCAATTCAGCCTCCCCCACGAGTCCGCCACCCGTCCTCCGGGTCGAGACACTATTTTCCGGGCCGATTTTATCCGCCTCTTCCAAGACGGAATTCTACCACGGACACCTTTTCCTGCTCCTCGACGGACTCTTGCCGGCTCACCCTCCCCCCTCCCCCGGAGGCAGACAGCCAAACGCCGCCTCCGATCAGGGCTGACAACCAGGGCCGGTCTGGTAGAGATGCGGGTTTCGAACCGAGTCCCTGACAGGCAGCGCACACCACACCGGACCAGCCAAAGTGTGGTGCTTTAGACAGCTACGCTATCCGCCAGCCCCTCGCTCCTGATCTTTGTTGCTAAGTCTATACATTTGTCCTACAGAAACTCAAACCTACCCTTACCAATGCCATTGAGTCCAACATGGACCATGATGACTGGCCAGGAGCTAGTCCGACATAAACCTGGGCAGCAGGCAGGCAACATGCCATTTGAGACTCCTTTTCACATGAACACACTATACCAACTATACCAACTATTGTTTACACCTCTTATTATATTGATGCATTAAAAAATAATTATTGCATGTGTCACTAACCTAGCATAGCTTCAGATTACAAAGCAAGGGTAACTCATACTAACAGGAAAATTGGTATGACTAGTCTACTCCCATAGCCTTGACAAAGGAGATGCTTATTCCTGTTATCTGATTGGCTGGAGTGAACATCCGTTACTAGGGGGGCTGAAACTAGACTCATAGCAATTGTTGCAATTCTGTTACAATTCTGTCATGTTAGTTAGTTAATCAGCTGTATATTCTGTCATGGTAGTTAACTAGCTGTCTGTTTTGAACTCATTACTAAAAGAAAATGCATGTTCCAAATAAAATATGTAACTTGTACTTGAGTAGTTTTTGGACCGAATACTTTTTTCCTCTTACTCAAGTAGTTTTGTAGGATGGCCGCTTTCACTTCTGCTTGAGTTAATTTTCCATTAAGTAACTTTACCTTTACTTGAGTACAGAGTACTTGACCCACCTCTGCCTAACAGACAGGTTAGATGGGAAAAGCCACAAAAATTGTCCTCCAAAATCAAATACTTGGTACTTGAAAATACCTCATATTACAACAACAAAAAATCTCAAATACATTCCAATACTTGGATTCAAAAACTCTGTATTACTTCAAATACTTCAAAAACGGTCATAAAAATAATGTAAAAAATATTTGACCCAGGACTGCACTGAATCAAATACTGTACTGCCAGTTACTGCCAAATACTCTCTTTGGCAACAATACAGTAACCTTAAGTTAAGTATAGTCCATTCCATCATAAATCTGTTATCATAAATCATAGTCCGCAACAACACCGCAAATTTCTAATCAAAAATAGCCTGTACTTTGTACCATAGTAATGAATCTGTAGTTTATTACAGCTTGATTAGAAAGTAATCAGTTTGATTGCCCCAGTAATCCCTGCCCTCTCTACCTCAGCTGATGTGTGGTGAGCATTCTGGTGCAAAATGGGTGCCATGCATCACCCAGGTGGGTGCTACATGTTTGTGGTGGTTGAGGCGAGTTTCTCCCCTTCACTGTAAAGCACTTTCTTCAGACCATGAGATCTTAGTACTGTATGGTGAAACAATAACACTGGTCTACAAAAAATAAAAAGATTTCTTGCATTTTGGGCTGCTGAATCCAAATCTTAGCTCAGATCAAGTTTTTGTGCTATCTATGCTCTATATTCATGGTTTTTACAAAAGTTGACCATCCAGTCTGGCAATCTTGGTGGGGATAAAACAGCAAAATCTTGATTATTCTCACCAAAACTACTTCATTTAGGGCCTTTTACAAATGTTTTAAGTCATAAAAATATACGCCATTTAGCAGACGCTTTTATCCAAAGCGACTTACAGTAGTGAATGCATACATTTTTCAGTATATGTGGTTCCAGTGGGAATTGAACCCACAACCTAAGCGTTGCCAAGGCTGTGCTCTACCAACTGAGCCACACAGAGCCACAAAACATGTTTTACATACATTTATGTTTTTTGTGATTTGCAGCTGTGAAGACTACCTAATCTGCTGTTAAGACTCCTAATCTAAGTTTTAAAATTAAATATTGTAATTGAAGTAGGTACCTTTCATTGTAAACATTTTTGCATCTATCGATCTTCTAATGCAACAGTGTTTTTCAACTTCGAGTGTAAAATTGCTGTCTTCTCAAAAATAATGATTTTTCATAGTTCAAAAACCTGATGTGATAGGCAAAAACTAATGCCAGATTTGGATTTAGCACTCAAAAGTTACCTACAATCCGTTGAACAACCCCATGCAAGAAAAATCGTGTTAACCAGTGTAATCCTACTCGCAAACATTTTTTATGAACCACAATGCAATGTTGCAGCTGAATTTAGGCTAAATGTATCAGCCACATGACGGTGCAGTCCACATAAAATTTGTGGTGCAAACATAAAATGAAAAGCTCTTGTTAAATCTTACTTTGAGAGATGAAAGTAGCAGAATGAAAGCTATGCTGCTACCTTACCAACTTATTCCAAATGTATGGCCAAAAATCCTGCTGCTGACAACTGAAATTAACATAAACATAAATGAACTGTTTCATTCACGTCATTTTGTGATAGAGCAGCAATCGTATAGTAAAGCTACTCAGCCTTGCAGTTCGCATTCATTTTCTGACTTCCTCTTTTGGCATGATTTTGTCCCTGTCTTTGAGAAGTTTTGAGAGTGTAGACTGCGGGATGTTCAGACCCTCAGTGGCTCAATGGAAGAACAAGCAGATCATATGATCTTGTTTACCTAAAAATTTCACGAGGCAGTTACATAATGGGTACACAAGAGGATACACAGAATTAAAACTAAAAATTGTATTAACTCATTTATTATGCTGAAAAGGGAAAAATAAATAATTATGCGACATTCAAAGTTTGTAGCCTGTATGAATATTTAATGTCTTGTTCTTTTTTGTATATTTCAAATTATTCTCAGAAACAGAGTGCTTCATTATTACATGCAGATTATTTCAACTGCATTTGAATAGGAACGGTCACCTCCTACGGTTTTTTATCACTACATCCAGATTATCATATTGTTTAATACATCACATGCTTGGGGAATTGAAAGAAAAAACAACACATTTAAATATTGATTCAACAATATAAATGTGTGCTTTGTGTGTTTTTCATGTATGATTGTTATACAGTTACAGTTGGGTAAATCATTGTTTTTTAAAAATTCAATTTTTAAAAACATTTTTTAATGATGTAGACAATATATATACATATACAGTGAATATTGATCAACACACAATACTTTATAATGTCAATAAAAAAACTACTCCAACGCTTTCTCTTAATTAATTACAAACAAAAACAGACTATGTCTGTTTAATGTCTGGAGTAAATAATATTTTATGCCATAAAATGGAAGGGAATGTTGCTATTCATCATGGAGGCTCTCGGGTCTGTAGATTTATTTTGTCTCCACAAATGCACTCATCTACTTGTTGAGAACAGGGTAAAGGTTGACTCATCTGACAATATGACTTTTTCCACTGCTCAGTAGATTACCGCCTATATTCCTTGCATCACTTTACCCGTAGACATGTATTTTTAGCTGAATAAGTGGTTTATGCACTGCAACCCAACCATAATATCCCTCTCTGTGAAATGTTGGTTTTCGATTGACTTTTCTTGATGAAACTGCGTGCTCACCCTACCTTAGATTGATATTTGCAGTCAGCTGATTCAGAGTTGCCCATCTGTTTTGACTTGCATCTCCAACCAATGCATGGATATCATGGTCGAGGAACATGAGCTTTCAACCACAGTTGCCCCTAGTTGATGATGTTGTTCCCTCAGACTTCCATGCCAATATCACCTTAGCCACTGTTCCTCGTGAAGCATCAGCCAGTTGAGCAGTCTTTGTCATTGATGCTCCTGCCCAACAATCACCTACTAAACAATGACTCTTTCAGTCACTGAGCCACACTAATCATGGTAGCCAAAATAATGGGCAACTGGGCCTGCCCAGCATTTTTATACATAACCCTAAGCATGATGGGATGTTAATTGCATTGTTAACCACACCTATGTGCAATCAATACAGTTTCATTTGTGTCAACCGCCCCCCTTTGACTTTTCTACTACATATTTTGTACGTTTTTGAAAAAAAAAAAAAACACTAACTTTTGGCTTAGTTTCCACCAGTTTAAATGTTTCAAAACACATTTTAACAGTGTACAGTATATCCATTTGATTAAATTGCACATTAATTCAACTTAAGGTATCTGTAATTGCATAAGTAGTGTTTTAATTCTGTCCAATTAGAAGTACCTTACAGGAAAATGGCGTGACCAACTTGGCCTTAAATGGCAGACCCAATCTGCATTGAGTGCTCGCGCTTCTGTATTCGGCTTAAACAACATTAAGACAGCACATTTCCGACAGACAATTCCAGTGATATACTTTAATTTGGTCAAATTGAATTAACACAGTAAAATATTTAACCAATTATTTAAAAAATATATATCTTACCTTCTGCAGAATCTGCGATATCTCTTGAACGAAATTTTGCGGGCTGTGACGCTGTTTTTGTTGCAGTAGACAAGCCGCGTCAAGATGCCATCTCAGTCTATGACAAAGTGTCTGCTTTCAAACAGACTTTCCGTCTGTGCTTCGCCCCTGGAGCTGGAGATACGCCTGCTCTCGGGCAATATTTGCACCCGTCTCGTAGTCAGTGTCACCCCGGTGATTGCTAATATTCCCTCCGAAGTTGAAATACTTTAAAATAATGCATGTTAAATTGGAACAGTGTAGAGCTCGTCGCTATAGCTATCCCCTGTCTAAACTGCCAGAGTCCGTGCGTGTGCAGGTGGCGGTGGTAGCTGAGTGGCAGGTGACTTTGCAAGTAACTTTACCCGCGACACCAAAGAGGAGGGGCTTTTAGACAGTGCAGTTTTACATATTACTTGCTAAAAGGCAGCAATAACGTTTCTCTGAATTAAGCGGCAAGGCTAAGATGTATTGTCCTCTTGCATATACAGACTGAAAATGATGGACACTGCGTGCCAAAAATTAAACACGTCTGGCGTGGTCCAGGTTTAGGTACGCATTGTGGCCATTGACAAATAATGTCAGTTATAATTACATGGACTGCTCAATTTAACTAGTTGGATATAAAGCCGTCGGCCTCACGCTGCGGATCACCAGTGAACTAATGTATATAAAAGCAAAAATCTGTATATTTAACAAGGAAACATTGCTGCTGCCAAGCTCCATAAACCCTAATTTCCCTTCAGGTACAGACTCCAACAGTTTTTTCATTTCATGTCACATAAACCTTCACTACTGCTAGTCAAATAACGTTTTTGTAAAAAAACTACAAAAAAGGTTTTTAGGTTGTGGAAAGTTTATTATTATATTCATTAATTTATTTATTATACTCATTATATTAATTTTGTCGTGTCGCAATCAAATCTTTAAAACGTTTTCCTTAGGACAAAATATGTGTGATCTGAACCTACTTATAACCTAGTTAGAAACCTCTTAATACAAGAAACGTTGTATTAAAAAAAAGGTTTCTACAACGTTATTCACCACGACTTTACTGCAACATTGTAAATTGTTGCAATGACGTCTTGCACTTCCTGGAACTCCACTCCAAATCATTTTGAGGATACTGGAGCAGATGTACAACTGAACTACACACAAATAATCCCTAGTGTCCCAACGCTGTCTAATACATGAGAAAACACATCTTAGTACTTTCATATTTATTTAAATTATACTTTCTTACCTGACTATGCATTAGTTGCCACTTAGATTCAGATGTTCCCACAGGTGTTATCTTATATGGCAAAGAAGAGGACAGAAGCTCAGAAACAGAGGGCGTAGAGTACCTGTGGAAGATTGCTCAAGGTTCAGAATCACTCGGAATTGAGCCCTGCTTCAATGGCATGTTTTTTTAACTGGGGTACAGCTTGCGCATGAACACAGAATCAATATGCTAGCAAAGACAACATGGATTTGGCCCCACACAACCCCCAATTCTTTACTGAAGGGTACAGTCTCTTAATCCATCCTATTTTCACAAACGAGAATAAAATAGTTCAACCCCTCTGCACAGATGTGTTACACAGAAAATGGCATGCAATTCTGAACCTTATTCCTGTCGCCAGGAAGGGAAATTATTGTGTAAATTCTGAAAATTTTGCAGGGCCTCCTGAGTTCAGGCTGATCATTAACCACTGTAGAGCGATGGGCTCTGTGTGCAGGGCCAAGAGAGAGGCCAACACCCAGGATGTGTATGGTACACTGTATACACGAATGTGTCTGCTAAATGGCAGATGACAAGTTAACTCCTGAGAAAGATAAATGTTTCTATACAGCTCAATTGATGTAGTCGATGTTGAAGTAGCCACTGTGGCTTATAGTCTTTCCCAGAAAGAAGTGTTAAGCACCACACCACATTATATAAATCAATCAATTAACCAACATCAATGAAATCATCACAAAGTATAAGGCCTATTATGTATTGCATATCCTAAAGACAGAATAAGCCCACTGCATCAAAGACTCTGGTCCCTTACACAGGGGGCTAATGGGGCTAATGGTCATGTACACAGATTAGTCATGGTTACCAGATTCAGGGGCTGAATTTACCATTTGTAATTGAAATGTAAACCCTTTTATGTCAAGAATAGTGGTGGATTTTGTCAAATGTTTTCAGTGAATAAAATTAGCAACAAACCTAATCTTTGAAACCTAACCTATGCCTCAAAACAAAAGCATGTTCCCAAACAGAAACCAAGATACCACAGCATACAATACCTCTTTGCATGTGCTCGGGATGTTCAACCTATTCCTGGGATTGATTTTCAAAAACATTTTTATGACAACCTTGGATTTACCTCAAACTGATTATATACAATGGCATAGGAGTGAGCATTTCAAACCTGAACCCCAATCTGTGAAATGCCCTAGATCCAAGTTTCCTGCCACCACAATGCACTAACAAAATATATTAACAAGAAAAACTAATCATAACTATGGGCTCTAGTTTGGGGAGGACAGTAGCAAAAACGCACCTGAACGGTATTGTTATTGCTTGTTTTCGGCCATCACAAACAGAATATATCTGGCCTCCGCCCAGTTTGGTAGTTTAGTGGTTGGCACTAAAGGCATTTGCATAAACATAGGTTGGGCAGAGCAATGGAAGGGTGTGGGAGTCAATAGAAAACATGTGCAAGCTTTGTGTGTGATAATTTGTTCGCATTTTCGTCCACCTAGACCACCTCTTAACTGAAATGCAGGGAGTTCTGCACTGGTTTGGTTAAGTTATTAATGGGCACATATGAACAGATAGGGCAGAAATACGATAAATACCCCATCACACAAGTATGTTTTGTGCTTGTTCTGTATTTCACCTCATTCTGGGGCAAATCATTCAATAAATGACTATTTGAAATGCAATCTATATTCAACTAAGCAATTAAAAGTATCTGACTTTTGCACTTGTAAGGAGTGGTTAAATGCACTTCAATGAGAGAGATCATTTCAACACCTGTGTAATTGTGTAAGATCATGTTTTTAAGGTAAGAATTGTGTTTGTTTTGAAAATAAATGTTTATAAAAAATTCACTACAATAAAATGTAGGCTACATAATTGGCTGGTGTATTGTCAGGGGAGGTGCATTTTGTGATCATGCACAGGCAAACTGAATATGGCCCAGCCTAACCAAAATGTCCAAAATACTGTTTCTTCACTTTCTTCTTTCAGAAAGCTGTCTCAGATTATCAAATATATCACTTTATTCAAAATCAATAAATACAAAAAGTGATGAGAAAGTGCTGTACAAAATAACATTAGCCTATAAAAAAGGCTTTCAGCATTCAAGACATATCCATAATCACAGTCCCAATTATGGGGCAGGTCTGCCATCTAGTGTTGGGAAAAACAATAGCTCTACAGTCTCAGTCATTCCCTATAACTACAAATAGAAATATATTTCTAATCAAAACATACAAAACAGCATAAATAAACGTGGTTTGTGAAAATAAATAAAAAGTATCCAATTGAAGCAAACTTTTTCTACCCCCGTCGACAGAAAATGCTCCCAGTGTTTTCTTTTCCGTGGAAACCGGGTCCAAATGGTTAAAAGTCCAATGTTGGTGAGTTAAAAGCCCCGTTTAAGCATGAACAGTTCAGGTGAGTCAGGTGATAAACAGTACAAAAACATCATTTTACTGAATGACTTTAACCCAAAAACCCGCCAATCCAGAGCGTCCCAACCACTACTTGACCCTGTGGTTGTGAATGGAGATGTGCTGCCAGCTGTGTCCCAGGCTGTCAGTGTATGTGACAAAAAGACTCTTTCATGTGTAGGCACTGCAAGACACAATCAGACAAAGCAACACAGTGACCACTACTGTCCCCTCTCCACATAACATTATCAAAAACATCAAACTGCAAAGGCAGGAGCAAGTGCATTGTAATTCTTAAGTTTCTAAGAAAATGGGCCTTAATGTCCTTTCTTAGAAACCCCTAGCTATTGATTAACCAAAACATAAAGTGAAAGTACTAACAGATAATAAAGCTTGGCTTGGTGCAATGGCTGCACAGCTCAGCTGCTGGTCTGCTGGTGAAAAGGGGCTGAGCTTGCAAATGCTTTACAAATGTAGCCCCTCTGCTACATATTTAGCAGCAATAGAGGGAATTTGTCATTTTTGTCAGGCTATATTCGCTGTTTATATACACTGCATGGCCAAAAAAAAGTCACCGCCTGGATTTAACTAAGCAAATAGGTAAGAGCCTTCCATTGGATAATTACTGCAGTGATTAATATGTTTTACCTGGCAGCAAGTTATTTAACCCTAACTGATGCAGTGAGTAGCTTCTCATTTCTTAAACAACCATGTCGGAAGACATATCCTGTGGTCGTGGAAAAGATGTTAATCGGTTTCAGAAGGGTCAAATTATTGGCCTGCATCAAGCAAAGAAAACAACTAAGGAGATTGCTGAAACTACTAAAATTGGGTTAAGAACTGTCCAACGCATTATTAAAACCTGGAAGGAGTGGTGAACCATCATCTTCAAGGAAGAAATGTGGTCGGAAAAAAATCTTGAATGATCGTGATCGGCGATCACTTAAACGTTTGGTGAAACCATATCGTAAAAAATCAACAGTAGAACTCACGGCTATGTTTAATAGTGAAGGTAAGAGCATTTCCACACTCAAGGGAACTCAAGGGATTGGGACTAAACAGCTGTGTAGCCTTAAGAAAACCACTTGTCAGTGAGGCTAATCGGAAAAAAGGCTTCAATTTGCTAGGGTGCATAAAGATTGGACTCTGGAGCAATGGAAGAAAGTCATGTGGTCTGATGAGTCTAGATTTACCCTGTTCCAGAGTGATGGGCGCATCAGGGTAAGAAGAGAGGTGGATGAAGTGATGCACCCATCATGCCTAGTGCCTACCGTATAAGCCTGTGGGGGCAGTGTTATGATCTGGGGTTGCTGCAGTTGGTCAGGTCTAGGTTCAGCAACGTTATGTACCCAAAGAATGAGGTCAGCTGACTACCTGAATATACTGAATGACCAGGTTTTTCCATCAATGGATTTTTTCTTCCCTGATGGCACGGGCATATTCCAAGATGACAATGCCACGATTCATCGGGCTCAAATTGTGAAAGAGTGGTTCAGGGAGCATGAGACATCATTTTCACACATGGATTGGCCACCACAGAGTCCAGACCTTAACCCCATTGAGAATCTTTGGGATGTGCTGGAGAAGACTTTGCGCAGCGGTCCGACTCTCCCATCATCAATACAAGATCTTGGCGAAAAATTAATGCAACTCTGGACGGAAATAAATGTTGTGACATTGCAGAAGCTTATCGAAACGATGCCACGGCGAATGCGTGCCGTAATCAAAGCTAAAGGCAGTCCAATGAAATATTAGAGTGTGTGACTTTTTTTTGGACGGGCAGTGTATATATATATATATATATATATATATATATATATATATATATATATATATATATATATATAATTTTTTACATTAAATTGTAGCTATATAGTGGTTAGACAGCCTAGCCTATATTATTGGTTAGGTATATAGCTCATAACACTAATGTATTCATATATTTCTTGGTATCAATTAGCTTCACACAGAATACATGTGCACATGCTGCTAGCTAGTCTGGGAGCATTTTGCAAATGGATCAATTCAGCATCATTTCGGCTTTAAACCATTTCAGGAAACGGTTTAGTGTATTGAATGCAGCGCTCCTGTACAAATACATATTTAATTCAAAAACAGAACCATACACTGTATAATGGAAAGGCTACATCCGTGGCAGCATTTGAACAGATTTAGCCGTTTTGATCACTCTGACCTGGTGAAGCATTTGAACATATCTTAGCCAGCAGGTAGATCTAGGCTAACTAAGCTCTGCACCACCTCCAGCTTAGTTAGTGGGGTGTGCAGTTTTGATCGCTCTGACCTGGCGAAGCGGGCGAGGGCAACAAGCCCCAGGAGAGCAGCCAGCAAGTAGATAGACAGCAGCACAGCGTTGATGATGACATCCGCCCGTAATACGTAGGACTGCCACAGCAGGAAATACACCGACAGCAGCACCGTGATGCCTGTCAGGGCCAGGCTGACACCCACATATTTCTCACTCTCCTGAAGGTTCCCTCTCATACCTCGAGAGAGACAGAGAAAGAGAACAGGATAAGACAAACACAAGGAGAGAGAACAAGAATTACAAGACAGATGAAGAGAAGACAGAAAACACAGAGCATTAACAGCATACTCTTTTGCAACTACGTAACGCATAGCATGCAATTGTGAACTTTGTCATAGTCACTACTATGTATATGTTTTGACAAAATACATAATCAATAAGAAGCAATCCAAAATAAATGTCAAACCTTGTGAACAAAAAACAAGCTCACACGTGATTATTTACAGTAGCTAGTTACCACCTTTTCTGAGGGTAATCAATAAAACCACTGTCAGACCAGTGCCCAACCACCACAGTCTCCAGTGCAATGCATCACAGACAAGTGGGTAATTGATGTACTTCACCACAATTTGTTTGCTGCAGAACAACCATAAAATTATTCTATCTGGATAGGGGCATCTCACATAGACAATTGACATGATCTTTCTAAAACAGGCCCAATGCTGGCTAGAGACTCCGCACCGGCCTCCCTTCACTCACCCCAGTAGAGCCTGAGAAGCTCCAGCACAGCCATAAGGAAGAGCAGACACAGATCCAGGGCCAGGTTTCCATCAGGGTAACTAAAAACTTGGCCTGGGGAATACAACACAGTACGATGTCTCGAAAATGTGAGCAATGAATACACAACGGTGTACCAGTATGTTCATAAATTATATTTATGCCCAGAGGGGGCGCTGTAGACTGTGTATATATTGCATATATATCCAAAGGGGGCACCATGCAATGTGTATATATTGTATTCATACCCAGAAGGGGCGCTGTACTGTACGTGTATATACAGTAGGGATCTTTTGTTCATCTTTATCAAGGGTATGAATAAAAACAGAGCCTACTGTATATCTTGTATGTACCCAGAGTACTCACTTTTGTAGATGATCATGCAGAGCATGGACAGGAAGTAGAAGAGGAAGAAGATGGCTGACAGGTAAAGGACTAGCTGCAGGGTTACTGAGGACAGCTGGGATGGGGGTTAAAGTCAGCTATCGCTCAACATTCTGTGACATCACCGCTTCTCACATATACATGCAATTACACAAATCACATACAAGAACACAAACATGCTAAACCATGCATATACAACAAAAAATGTCAGCATTAATCAATGTGGATAATGACAAGCTTCATACTGCTGTAGTTACTTTTCTATTTGTTAAGAGGCATACTGAATCGTATTGCTCCTGTTTAATGTCTATGGCTCTGAGCTTCATTTTCCGCACTTCCACTTATTACAACTGTTACTGTAGCAATGGAGTAACGTAAATTGCAACCGCAAGTTGTGATTCAACTGGACAAATAACATTTTGTCTGCACCTTGCTTCACTGCAGATAATTTCTTGCTTAGACTTTTACTTTTCCACATCCAGTAGTCCAACAATCTAATGATAACAATCTCCTTGATTTATCTGATCCTTAAAAAAAAATGTCTTCTGCAGTGGTGAAATGAGCACCCTAGAACAGTCAGGACAGTCGACTATTCTGAATTCACTTATGCGCAAAGTTTTTATCCGATGCAGAATGACTTCAGCAACTTTTTCTTGGAGTCGCATATTTTGACTTGATTCGTGTAAGTTGCCACTACAGATATTCACACTTGGAGTGTGGTTTTATTGAAAAAGGGGTGTAACGTCTATTTTCCAGTGCTGCACATTCTGACCTGGAACTTCAGTCAGATTTATGGCTGACCAGATGATGCACCCTGGAAGGTGGAATAAGGAGCGCGTAAATATGCCCCTACTGATGATCAATTGTAATAATCAAAGGACCAACATTTTTCTAAGACCCAACATTAGCTGTGTACTGAGCCCCCTGTTGTTCAGCCTGCTCATCCATGACTTCACTGCCAGATCCAACAGCAATCACATCATCAAGTTTGCAGACAACACAACAGTGGTGGGTCTGATTAGGAACGATGATGAGTCTGCATACAGGAATTAGGTGGAGCAACTTACATCATGGTGCAGCTCACACAATCTCTTCCTCAACACCGACAAGACAAAGGAGATGGTGATTGACCTTAGGAGGGCCGGCAAGCTCCACCACATGCCGCTGACCATCGGAGGCACCGCAGTGGAGAGAGTCAGCAGCGTCAAGTTTCTGGGAATCCACCTGGCAGACGACCTGACCTTCACCACCAACACCATGGCCATCCTTAAAAAGGCTCACCAGCGGCTCCATCCCCTCCGGCATCTGAAAAAGGCAGGCCTCCCTGCCCCCCATCTCACCACCTTTTACAGGGGCACCAGTGAATCTGTCATATCTTATGGCCTCACGTCCTGGTTCGGCAGCTGCAAGGCACTGGAGAAACATCAGCTGAGCAGGATTGTGAAGTTAGCCAGTAAGATCATTGGTGCCCCTCTCCCGTCCCTGCTGGAGATCTACAACCAGCGCTGCACTCGCAGGGCCACCAGCATCATAAGGGACCCTCACCACCCTTTCCATGGACTGTTTTCCCTCCTGCCATCGGGAAAAAAAGGTACAGGAGTCTCAGGCGTCAGAATGGTGAACAGATCCCTGACAAGGATGCTGAACAGCTTCCATTTTCCACAGGCATTTTCAGAATGGTGAACAGACTGCTGCCCTGGGCAGCTCCTCTGACAAATCTTTGATTTGTGATTGTTGTCTTTTCTTTCTTTGTTTTGTTTTTTAACGCAAGTGTACAAAGACAACGACAAATAAAGAAATCTTTAATTTTCTTAACCAATAAAAATTAACTTAATGGAAATGTAAATACTAACATTTATATTATTATTATTATTAGCAGTAGTATTAGGTTCATTATTTGTGTTAAATGTTCCAACATTCCACAACAATTGGATTGGATTGGATTGGGTAGTGTTAATAGAAAGTCTGTGTCCACTCTTTGTGATTCCCCTTTGCACATTGACGGAAGATCCGCCACCGGTGGATCTCCCCATTCATGTTTCAAGCCGCTGATTTCTTGCCTTCTCTGACCCCTGCCCTGTTCGTAAATCCCGAGAGGTGTCACATTTTACAAAGGAAAAAATGAGCAGGCCAGCTTGCATTTACATTTCACATTTACATACATTTTAGGCATTTAGCAGATGCTCTTATCCAGAGCGAATTACACAGTTTACATTTGTTTACATATAATCCATTTATACAGCTGGATATTTTTACTAAAGCAATTCAGGTTAAGTACCTTGCTCAAAGGGTACAGCAGCAGTGCCCCCACCTGGAAATCGAACCAGCAATCTCTCAGTTACAAGTCCAGTTACCTAACCATTACACTACACAGAGGTAAACCACTGAGCCATGGCAACCACAGAGGCCAATGAATTACCCCTTAATTCAGTAGACTTGTGAGTACAAAAATTTCAGAGAACAAAGCAAGTGAATATAAAAATTTTCAATTTAGCCTCACCCTTACCATTCCCATGTATTCATAAACGTCACCTTATTAACTTCAATTAAATATTAGTTATATAAGCATCTGAGACCAAGAGTGAGAAATGCGATTGTAAAAGGATACCACAATGGAAGTTCTGCCTGAAATAAAGGACAAGGATTTCAGTGAAAGACATCATGCTACATACATACACATTCACTAGTTTAATGGAATAATAAAGCGAAATAGGCTAAATGGAAAATGTTGTAGATGTTATATGCCAAGGCATTAATCATGCAACACATTAATTTGGCTCCCATATTTCCGAAACATCGCAAACATTTAGAGATGCCAGAAATGGATGGCCATGATGCCAATGCCATCCATTGCACGTCAGCAAACATTTGTACCTTAGCTACCTATTGTTGTGCTGCAAAGACACACGTGCTACCAGGATTATTTTTGTTTGAGCAATGTATTTTCCGAAATTTCATTAATTAGCTAGGAAACGTTTGCTATTTCTTATGCGCGAAATATGGGGGGTAAATAATTTGTTGCATACCAATGTCCTCCAGTAAGTTATGCAACGTTAAATAATTAACTTAGCTAGCCAAGATCATAGCCAGCTCGGTAACTTAACAAGCAACTTCAAAAATATCCAAACATATAAAATAACTATCCATCTAGACGGGTAGCTGGCTTTCTAGTTTCTCTGATGTTGATAGCGAACGACCGTTAGCCGACGTTAGGTAGCTAGCACTAGTTACCTAGTATAGCTATACAACGCTAACTTTACTAGTTATAGGTGGTCTATGTCGAACATGCAACGCACGATAACGTTATGTAAAAGTTATGAAACTGGCCGTCTGAGGTTAACAGACTATGTATTTAGTTTAGATCTTTAATATGGTTGTAGTAATCATTAACTTTATAGAGTTCATAAACGTTCGCGAATTTGTATCTATAGCAACGCGTCCACTTACCCGACTTAACTGCTGCCATCTTGAACTAAATACTGCCCCAGAATCTGAATGAGAAGAGTGTCGCTGCAGGCACAGGACGTGGGAGTTTAATTATATTCTTGAATTAAGAAACGTCCATTTATACTGTCATTATCCAAAAAAGAGACAACGTCACTACCATTGAAAGGTATACCCAATACCGTACATTTGATACGCAGATGAGGTTGTCAATATAATTGTGTTTACTGGGACCTATATTGCAACGTTGCGACAACGTGTCTCAAATTGTCTGCGATTTGGCGTGTCGTTCATTTTTTATGGAAGTAGTATGGAACGTTGCGGTTCTGCTTATATTTCTGTTTATATGAAATATGTTGATGACGATGATGATTATTATTGTTGTTTGTAATGCAGAAACACAATTTTACAATTTATTTAGTTGAGAATCGGCATATTGTTACATCTGTATTACAGTTTAAATACAGAGTTAAATATACAGCTAATACAGAGTTAGTAAATTAGCAAACTAGCTGCAGCAGCAGTTTCATTTCATGACTAATGTACAACTAGCTGCATATGCCAGCTACTGCAGAGATTTGCCTTCACGCGTTATTTTATTTCAATCTTTTTATGATTCCAGAGAGACATTGTACAATTCCAGGTATTTTGTGACCGTGACAGTCCTTCATGACTGATGAAGTATTATGGTTAAGGTGTGCACGTAGCTTTAGGGCCAATAATAGCATAACTGGACGTTTTATTGATATCAAGAAGCGCCCATATCATTAAACAACCACAGGACGTAGGTTGCAGCCGCATATATTTCGAATCATACAGGCTGTTTCTCGCGGTTTAAGCACTGCGCAAGATGTCAAGATGCATTTTTGGTTCCGTGCTGTATCTAGCAAGAGTGGTAGAGAGGAACTGGCTGCTACAGCAGTATACGGGTCAATACTTCCTGCTAAAATAACCAGATAGAGCACGACAGGGGTGTTCAAATGCTTTCAATGGTTGATTGACAGCGTTTAATTATAACGATCATGTACTTGCTTATATATATATATTTACAGTGGAAATTTTAATAATATTATCATTTTTTAATTTTATTCAGAAACATGTCACAATTATTGGCACCCCTGAATTTAGTACTTTCTGCACCCTCCCCTTGCCAAGATGACAGCACTGAGTCTTCTCCTATAATAGTTGATGAGGTGGGAGAACATATAGCAAGGGATCTGGGACCATTCCTCCATACAGAATCTCTCCAGATCCTTCAGAGTCCTTAGTCCTCGTTTGTGGACTCCTCTTCAGCTCAACCAGCTGCATTTCAATGGGGTTTAGGTCAGGGGACTGGGATGGCCATCGCAAAAGCTTGATTCTGTGGTCAGTGAACCATTTTTGTGTGGATATGGAGGTATGCTTTGGATCGTTGTCCTGCTGGAAGATCCAACCATGACCCAGTTTTAGCCTCCTGGCAGAGGCAGCCAGATTTTGATTTAAAATCTCCTGGTACTTGATGGAGTCAATGATGCTGTGTATCCTAACAAGGTTCCCAGGGCCTTTGCAAGTAAAACAGCCCCACAACATCACAGATCCACCATCATACTTCACAGTGGGGATTAGGTTATTTTCTGCATGACCATACCTCTTTTTATGCCAAACCCACCTCTGGTGTATGTTGCCAAAAACCTATATTTTTGTCTCATCTAACCATAGAACCTGGTTCCACTCAAAGTTCCAGTGACGTTTAACAAACTCCGAGCGCTTACGTTGGTGGTTTAATGACAGCAGAAGCTTTCTTCTGGCAAGCCTTCTAAATAGCTTGTTGGCATGGAGGTGGCATCTAATTGTAGTTTTGGAGATTTGGTGACCCGAAGATGCAACCAACCTCTGCAATAGTCCAACTGTGATCCTTGGATACATTTTTGCCTTTCGAACCATCCTCCTCACTGTGTGTGGGGGCAAAATAGACTTGTGTCTTCTTGCAGGAATGTTTATCACAGCTCCAGTTGTTTTAAACTTTTTATTTATTGCCCTAATAGTGGAGCTGGGTATTTTCAGGCATGTAGCTATTGTTTATAGCCATTGCATGATTTATGAAGGTCAACAACATTTTGTATAATTTCATTTTGTATTCCCTGATCTTCCCCATGTTGATGGATGACTAAGGGAGTAAGGGAGCCTGTGTATCACCTCATATTTATACCCCAGTGAAACAGGAAGTCATGGATGACCACTTAAGAGTTCCTAAAGGCTCAGGTAAAGGCTCACTCCGTTCTGCTACCTCCGGACGCCTAGCACCTCCCCCCCTCCGCACTTGCGCTTCCCGGTCACGTCTCCTGTCGGTTCTGGCTCCACGATGGTGGAATGACCTTCCTGTGGAAGTCAGAACAGCTGAGACCCTGGCCACCTTCAAGCGACGACTGAAGACTCACCTCTTCAGGGTGCACCTCTCCCCGTAGTCCGGTTTTTGTTAAACTTAGGGACATAGTTGCTTAGTTTTACACATGTCTACTTGTTTATGTATTGTATTAGGCTTAGGCATTATTTTCTGCATTGATTGCTTTATTGCTACCGTTGAATTGTGGCTACAGATTTACCTACAGGGTCCAAGTTTAACTATGTGGTTGCTTCTAGCACCCAGGAACTGTACTTTCAGCTAAACTGTTCTTGACTACGGTTAACACTTTGTTGTACGTCGCTCTGGATAAGAGCGTCTGCCAAATGCCTGTAATGTAATGTAATGTAAAAGGTAAACTTAAAAAATTTATATATATATATATATATTGGATTCATTAGATTTTGTTCATAAGAATATCTATTGGTGCCAATAATTGGGGACGTGTTTTTGAGAAAATATAATTTTTGATAAGAATTGTATTTTCTTTGAATAATTTGACTTCAATTAAAGGTTCGATTTCTCTCATAATTTGAGTGTAAGATCAAGCTGATGAACAACAAATACATTTTTTCATAGGCTTTTTTGCTAATCTTTACCAAGGGTGCCAATAACTCTGGAGGGCACTGTATATACAGTATATATATGATATTTGATATAATTGATTGGCATTTTAACTGAATATGTGTTAAGGGGGGCAGGATTATGTTCTGTGAAGTACTTTGAGCCAAGTGAAGACTCCCACCTAATAGCACAGTAGTAGGTCTATATTATGTTTACACACATAAGTCATAGTGACTGTGACAACAAAAAAAAGAGCTGCTTTTTGGTCTCTGGTCAGGGGTACATTTTGAGTTGTGGGAATAGGACCACAATAGGACCAGATTTAATGGATCATATCATCAGCCAGAGAAAGTGGCCCAAACTTCAAAGCACATCACCAGCACAAATTGAAACCCAGGCTGAGGTAAAATGAGCATACTATAGCATTTCCACCAAATTACACAAAAGCTGTGTCTGCAACATTTTAAGATACGTGAACATTCTCAACCATATAATATAAGCTTCCTCTATAAGAGGTTAGAAGTGAAGTTAAATGTCAAGATCATAAAATATATAATTGAATTTCATGGCTGGTTCTCTGTATATAATAAATGTTTTAGGCTCTTAATAACACCAATAACACAGCACATTTGTGTCATTAGGTTTCAACTCAAAATAGGACTGCATACTCAATAATAAAATGCATAGCGGAAGGATAAAACATACTGCAGCTCAATGAACTATAGCTGAGATGATCAGAGGAAAGAGAAAGAGAAACATCCAGGCTCAAAAACAAAGGTATGACAAGAAGCTGACAATGGCAGTATACAATTAATCATTTCAATAGCTTTATTTTAATAGCCAAGTATGTACACATTGCTATTGTCTGTATATTACTGTAACATTCCACCTTTACAACTTTAAACAAATGTGTTTTGTTATGCAATTTAAAATTATTCATGTATATACACATACCTACAGTATATAGACAATTAAGATTGCATCATACATTTGGATAGGACATACATTTTTGAGCATTTCAATATGTGGCTATTATTAATTTGGCAGTCTGTAATCATTTGCTTGGGTTTTCCTGCCTGAATGTGAGTGAATGCAGATTTCATACATTTGCAGTTGATCATTATTTATACAGAAAGAGTTTCATAAAGCACTTGAAGCAATAAAGGCATGCTTCAATAATTCAAACGTATTTGACCATGGGAGCCTTAGAATGTGATTATTTGAGCCTTGGGGAATATAGAAATACCAAATCATTTGATATGCAAATATTCCTTTGTATCATATGAATGGTGTAAATGTTCAAATTAAAGTGGGGTTTTTTTGTCATGAAAATGAAATATATGTTGAGATACAATCCAAAACAAAGTAAATGGTTTAAACATTCCAGAAAATACTTAATATTTGAATGTATCTTTGTCAATGTGGCTTCATAATTTTATGCATAGATTGTAGGCATTTTATGCAGAACCTTTGTAAAACAATTGTAAAATCATATTTATTTTATTTGATATATTCACCCATACATTTAAAATGATGTTCATTAAAAAGTGCCAGTAATTGCTATTCTTTGCAGTCTTGCCATATATTTTGACACAGGCATATATTTACTTTTACATTACTATGCTGTCATTGCCCCATAAATGTGCACAATTTGTACTATTCACAAGCCTTCCATTAATTGCCAAGGTGATGTTTGATGGCTACAATTTGGCATAAATCAAGTTCCCTCCAATTGTACCCATTTGTGGAATGGTCACACCCACTATAGATTTGGGGGAGCCTGAACACCAATTCAAGGCATGGTCGGTGCTCTGAAAACTGCACTCAATCAATTCACGGTGTGAATCCCTACATCAATGAACACACATTTCTATTTGAGGAGGTCTGGCTAATTTAGTTGAATCATTATTACTTTAGCATAGAAAAGTATGTAGACTCAAAAAGATTGTACATTGGTAATCAAATGGTAGAATATACATTCAGTGCTGTTAAACATTCATTGCTAGTGTGTATGTATAAACAGCCACACTATGAATTAGCACAGCAACAGCTAAGTGGGGCACATATGCACATTGTGTTGCACTGTATATCCCAGTGAATGAGATTGAATGGACTCTAAATTAGAACAAAATGTCCTCAAAATTGTTAACTGCTGTAGCAATTTATAAAATAACTACAAAAAAGTTGACAATATTTTGGTTTAGTTCTTCCCAACTAAACCTCAACTGCATTTCAGCTGCATTGTCTGTGATAAATCCTGAAACCTGACTAGATGTAATGTAAATAGTGCTTTTGGTGAATGTATCTATAAATCAAACCTTAACTTTGGGCTAAACCAATATACAGTATGCCAATCCCAATGCCCTAAGATCAATTACGCAATTACTTTTTTAGATAACCAGACTGCTTTAATCAGTCATAAAGCCATTACCCAAATACCCAGCACACAGTGCACGCCCCTCAATTCCTCCGTGCTAGCAAAAAGATCCCCATCAGTATCGCAGCACCTGCGATCACAGCACCTCCGATGAGAAGAGGCTTCAGACTCTCCAGGCAGCAGTCAGGCTTAGCCTCGCCAGCCTCAGCGCCCTCTGCTGGATGCTCATGGTTGGCAGCCTCATCCTGGTTAACTGCCACATCCTCGACAGCCTCGCCCTGCTTAACTGTCCCATCCTCAGCAGTCTTCTCTGTGCTGGTGGCTGCTGGGGGAGGGGTGTTGGCTATTGGGCTGGTCTTGCGGGGCGGGGCTGCTGCCTTCTTCCCTGTCCTCTCTGGCAGTTTCTCGGACCTGGGGCCAGAGGTAGACCTAGGCGCCCCTGGAGTAATCTTACTTTTGGCCTCCATGGGATCTGAGAAACAAAGAAAGTAGGGAACCATGGTTGGGACCCCTTGGCATACAGCATGAGTGAAAAAAGACTCAGAGTGCAGCTTTACTACAGTCAGACATCAGATGGGGAAGTCATGTCCATGCTAATGAAATCAAACTCGACCTTGGCACAAGGTCACTTCACATGTCTGCCATTGTTGGCAGTGCCACAGCTCCTCAGCTTTTAACATACAACAAATATATTTTGGATCATAGTTATTCTCTGTATAGTATTGTTAATCATGGCTCATAACTCATATTGAGTAGAATTCAATTCATGTAATATGTTCTCATACATCTAAATGTAAATATTATGTTAATCACATGATGTGGATGTACAGTATAATGTGATATTCTATTCAAAATGTCTATGGAATTGAACACTGATACAAATAAAATATAAATGTATTATCATTATTACTCAAAAACATACAATTGTCTCCTATTTGAGGGTGTTATATCACTATATTACATTTTACATTTATATTTTTTGTTTTGTGACCATTATAACAAAATCCTGTTAAAAAAACTGCAGAGACACATATACATATACATATTCACCTTGAGCCATAGGCCGACCTAAATTGCAACCACTGATCACATCTTGCATTAAGGAATGCACACCTAACAGGATATTCATTCAGTGCTGTTGGTACAGTCCTAGAAATACTGCATGCTTCTATTACAGTGGCTGCACACTGCATGTCCCATTCACACACACTCAAACTACATGAGTCATACACTTGGATAATGGCGGACCCAAGGTGAGAGGAAGGGAAGGGGGTATTCACACAGCAAAAGAAACAACAAGATGAAGAGACAAATGAACGATGCAGATTTTAGGTTAACTTTTTCACTAAAGCTATTGAGCCCTTCTCCCACCCTTCCCACTATGCACACAGCACATGCCCTCCCCCACCCCACAGGCACTCCGACACCAAGGTGATATTCTATCAGCATGAAGCACAGGGTGTGATGGCCAGTAGGAGGGGAGAGCCAGAGCCAACACCAGCTATAAAAATCTCAGAATAATTTACTACGGACAGTTATATAATGGAACTTTACTACAAGAAAAGGTGCTTGCTTACCTCTTGTCCTCTATCTATTTGCCCTCAGATTGTGTTGTTCAGTCAGCAAGAAATTAAAAGAAAGAAGTGAGGTAATGCAGGGTTGAGTATACAGGGAGGGTCACAGAACGAGGGAAACCAGACAGATGGAGAACACAGAGAGAGAGAGGGAGGGAGAACAGAACGAAGAGCCGGGCTGGAATGTACCACTGCACTGGTGAAAAGGGGGTGCATTTGAATTATAATGGTGTCCTGTAATATTTTGCTTGTTAGTGTATTCCCATTTTAATGAGTTAAGATCATTGTGAATTCTTACTATCCGTTCTATTTATTTATAATTGTTCTCTTGCTCTCACACCCAGACCTGGCAATCTCACGTATTCGACAAGGGATTGTTTTGGTTTCATTCATTGGTTCAAGTTTAATTAGATATATACTATAAGTTATTTGATAACAATTTAAAAAAGGACTAGTTCATAATGCCCTTCTTCAAAATGACCATAATCTGTCAATCAATTCCCTAGTGAGTTGTACGAAGTCTGTCACTGGCTCAGTGTAAATGCACCACCATGTGAGGTAGGATCAATGGCAACAAAGGCAATATTAATGTACAATTCCACCAGGGAAACATAAGCACCAATCAGCTTTAGCGAGAGAGGTTTAGGCCGGGGTCTGCTGTAAAGCGTATTGTGACAAATACATTTTAATTGAAAAAATTATTT